>OY728159.1:966762893-969262893 GCA_963277665.1 Viscum album | reverse complement strand
ACCTCCTTCAATCACAATCTATGCCTTTTAACTCACTGGGATGAAAGAACATAAAGTAATAAGTAGCCACATTTCCATCCCTATCATCTAGATGTTGGAAAAAACACCCCCATGTGAATATATAGGGGTTAGGGAATTTTTCTCAATGTGTGTGGGGTGAATATATAAACCAATATTAATATAAAAGTACATATATACCTACACACAGTACCAACCTATTGATTCACAAGAAATCATTAATCAACTCACAACATCCCATTTTTCACTGCCACCTCTAAATGCACAACACCCTATAACCACATGCCACTTCTCACACTACCAACCAATTCCATTTTCTATCCAATTTTTTTCATTATTAATCATCAAACACATTTGACCATACTTCCCTTTATTAATTCATTCATTATCCAATTCCATCACATTAACCAAACTAGCCTGAGCCATTTAAAACATTAATAACCTATAATTCCATATCTAACTAAGAAAATAAAACAATGAAACCATACATCACAAGTAGATCATAATACCCATCAAACCATCACCTATCTACCCCCAAATCATGAATAAAGAAACCATCTCCTCACTACACCAAATGAAAAGCCAAAAAATCCATCACCTTGCAGCCCCAAAAGCATGGCCAAAAAAATCCATCACCTCACCACCCAAGATGCATGTCCAAAGAAACTGTCACCTTGCCACCCAAAATCAAAACATAATCTCACCCATCATTCCCACACAACTCAGCCACACATTTAAATTTTACATCATCGCACAAAAAAATTACACACGTCATAGAAAATAAAAAAAACATTTTAGAAATATTGAATGTGACTTTAATCAATTCCACATCATTATTTAAAGGGGAATTATAAGACAATCCAAAATTTTGGGGAAACCATTTCATTATCCAAATATAATTTATTATCTAATTTCTCATTTAGGGTTATATCACACATCACACAATATATATTTCATATCACAACATATACTACAGATGATAAGATCCCCAATGACTATAATTTTTTGTGTATCATTTAGCCCATCAATCCACAATATCACTAATTATATCAAATATGTAAAATCATGTGAATCATTCCCCATAACATTAATTCAATTAAACCAATTAAATTGTCTTTATTAAACCCAATGAAACCATCTTCACAAGAGATAACTAACGTAAACCCCTTCCAAAAAATATAAAAAAGTGATAAATGTGGGATTTCATACCCAGAAGAATAAATCTTTCCATGATTTAGTGCAACAAAATAGGGGTTTCATAGAATATAGAATCACAACTAGAAGAAAAAATAACCTATGGAATTAGGGTTCCATGACTATAAGGGAAGGGCTTCTGGACATAAATTCTTGAGAGGAGTAAATTAGGAAGGAAAAAATATATGTATCCTTATTTTTAGAGTCAAAAGATATGAAAATATGGTATTTAATATCATAATAGATTTAATTAACAAAAATATTGTGGATATCATTAATATCCATGTCAAAAAAAACTATTATTACCTTGGCCATCATATAAAATCAAGGACATAATTATCCTCAATTAAATGGCCTTTAAATACCCTTGATTCAGGCTGTTGAAAAACAGGCATGGTTGTTTTCACATAACCTATATAAAAAACTATGTGGTGTTTTTCACATTGAAAAGATCCCCACATAGTAAAAAGATCCATGCAACCATGTTCAAATATCCAATCTATCCCTATATCTGATTCATTTATGTAGTTGATTTACATATTCGATCCATCAACGTAGCCGATTCATCCATGCAGTTGACTCACATTTTTTATCTCTCTATATAGCTGATTCATTTTTCCTATCCATCCATATAGCTGATTCACATAGTAAACCCATCATAGAATCCAATTTACCATGATGTGATAAGAAACAATTGAACACACACAAAAACATGGGACCATGCAAACTGAATGCATGACTAACCAACATATCAAACTAATAAATAAGTGACAATGACAACCAACCACATCTTAATCCTATCTACCTTATAAACAAATAATTATCTATGTCAACCAACCAGACAACCAACCAACCTACCGCAAAATCAAACAAGTGATCATGCCAACTGACTGCATGACCAACCAACCTACCACAGAAAAAATAAGTAACCATGATATGGAAATATAGATGATATTTAGGAAAGTACTCATAACACACTCTTAACCCCACCAACACTAATTGAAAATGACACCATACTCATGATTTCCCAAAAATGTGGGTTTGTGGAACCTATAGACACAATTTTGGAAATCCATCATTGTATGAGGTAATTTCCAATCAGTACCCACAATTATTATTCAAAACTCTAGGTATAGACCACACTTATAACCATAGTTTTGAAAAATAATGGTTAAGGGTTTTGGTTTAAGAACTATCTAAAACACTATGGGTATAGTTCAATCTTATACACATTGTTTTCCAAAAAATTTGGGGATATGTTTTTTATAAAAACCTATAACCACGGTTCAACAAAATACATTGGTTTTATTCTTACCTATAACCATTGTTTTGGTCAACCATGGGTATTAAATTCCCATTTAAGCGTGTTGAAAAACAATTTCTGTGGGAACAAAAAAAATTCCATGGGAATTTCTCCTCCCACAGTTTTCCACTTATAGCCACATTTTACATATATATATATATAGAAATATGTGGTGTAGTGGTTAGAAACGAGGTATTGGTAGAGGCGGTCTATTGTTCGAATTCAATGCGAGTAATTTTTTTTAAATCTAATAGCAATTGTTTCAGAATAGTGGGTATAGAGTTATTGACATGGTGTCATACACCTACTCCCACAGTTCATAACTGTGTGTATTGAATTTTCAATCAATTATTATAGGTTGAATCTATACCAATGACTTAATCTCCCATGGTTATATGAAGTGTGGGTATAACCTATACCCACGATTGTATTAGCTATACCCACGGTTCAAAAATATGGTTTTAGGGTCATTTTCCAGTAATGAAAGCCTAATAAAAAAAGGAATCTTTTTTAGAAATATGGTACCATAAATTAAATACATCTTTGAAAATTCTCATATTTAAGAATACAAACCATTATAGATAATATAAAAGGGTTGTGAACAATATCCCCCCAAGATACCTCTTAAGGACCTCATTACACCTTGAAAACACCACTATCCAAACCTACCAAACCCCAAAGCACCCAAAAAAATCCCATGAAACCACATCAAAAACCACAACCATATCCCCACCTCTCACCGAGCACATTACCTCTACAGCTAGAACTGGATGAAAAACACCTCCTTTTACACAATCACATCACCACACAACTACTTCACTTCCATCTAACCTCTATGCAGCCTAAATAATAAACTTCTATAACTAACATAATAAACTTCCCAGAATATATGAATCAAATTATTCAATACTCATTGTATGGATACTATCCAATATGGGTGACACTGACTCTACTACTTGGTTTCAATCATATTAATGTACAACGCATCACAATATGGATTCTAATTATCCTCTTTTTATATGTTGGGATATTATTCACAATACAATAACTAAAAAAACATCACATCTAAAAAATACAATTGTATCTCATCATTATATCAAAATGGTGAATATAGATAAACAAAAAACAAAATATCTCTATATATTGGGTGTGTATCTACGTGTATCCATACCATGTACTCTCTACTTGGATAACAAGACTCCCAAACACACAAAAAAAAAGATTGTTCTCCCAAAAACACCTTATATAAATTGTTTTGGATCTCTACCTACTTCTCTATGACAATCACATCATCATTGATATCCAACTCTCCCCAGTCAATGACATGAATGTAATCATGAAGATATGAATGAGGTTGGGGAACAACGAAAACATCGGGGATCCTCTCCTTCCATAATGGTTTTTCCAAATGATAATCCACCCCACCCACTTGTTTCAACAACTCAACAAGTCTAACAAACCTGTGAGAAATATTAATCCCCCTACCAAATATCTACTACCCAAATTGAGGGGAAACCATCATGAACATGTGGTCTCCAACATTGAACTCTAAGGTCTTATCCATATGACTTGAATAATCCATCTACTAGTCGTACACTTCTTTCATCCTCTCATGAACAGGTTGACCTTTCTTCATCATTATCTTCACCACATAATGACCAAGAATCGATGACTCCCCATCCTCGGTTCAAGATAACTGAGAATTATATGATCGTCTATATTACACCTTAATTGGAACCTTTCCAATAGATGAGTGATAACTATTTTTTAATGAAATATCACCTGATGGATTGTTATATTCCAATGATCTTCAAAATTTCATTATTTACCCTTGCAACATATCCTCCAGGGATTTGATATTTCACTCCGTATGTCCATCTATATGAGGGTGGAAAGTAGTTTTGTGGTGTAACTAAGTGACTAGAGAATGCTATAATCCCCTAGAAAAAACTGATGTAAAACTAACATTCCAATTTAAGATGATTGACCTTATGACTCCATGAAACTATACTACATCATCCACCTACCTTCTAATAAAAACATCCATGATTCCTGACTCCTTGATCGCTAAGATGTCAGATGATTTCATCTACCACCCATAAATTACTGAAATAGTGCCACGGAATCCTTGAGACTACTGTAATACGATAATGATATCCGTCGAGTTGTCATACCATTTTGACTTAGGATGTTCTAACTGATGAAAAATCCCACCAGGAATATGATGCTCCACCTTTACCTACTAAAAATTTAATAACCTTACCACAAACGTTTCCATTTCCCATTTCATCCTGAGCCACTAGAAATGTGTCCTGAAGAAATGATACATATTATAATATCCCTCTTGTACCACCAAATGTGATGTATTTGACTCATGAAATATTACCATGTGCATCCCTCCTATAAAAAACTATCTCCTCTAAAAAAACATCCAATTCCTTCCATCATATTACTATCCCAAATGGAGCATCACCATAGGCAACATGATTGTCCATCACCTCCACCTATGTGTCCCCCCATTGTTTCTCCTCCACCCGATACATCGGAGAAGACTACAATATCATATGAAAAAACATCCTCTACCAAAATCCACTATTTCATTTGTATAAATGACAATTAACTACATTATTCTGATTAAAACATCCCGAGAATCTTTAAATCATCCTTCCATGAATTCCTACACAAATAGTCAGCCAAGAAATTCCTCTTTCCTAGGGTGCATGATATCTGAAAATCATAATCTTGAATAATATACATTCACCGTCATTACCATAGATTCTGATCATTCTATGAGACAATATACCTCAAGCTCTTGTCATCCATTAGTGTCAAAAAGTGGTCCCCAATGAGGTAATGTCACCATAGATTCAACTTTAAAAAAATAGTTTCCATCTCTAGATCATGTGTGTCATAATTATGCTCATGGAGATGAAACTACCTTTACCCATACAAGATTATCACTCTTCATTTCACCAACACACATCCCAATACCATATGGTAAGTGTCATGGAATATGTAAATCATCACCCCTCCTATAGAAACAGAAGCACTGGAGCACCGACCAATGTCTCTTTTTGCTAGTTTAATGATCCCTGTCACTAGTAAGTTTAGATAAATTCATAGTCCTTCATATCCAATGCTATCAATGGGGATTAAAATCAATAGATAATAGGTAAAAACTACAATAATAAAATGATATACTATGTAAACTGCACAAATTTACCACATTCTTGGCTACTACATAAGAACAAACTACCTAAACCTTTGACAGGTCCACTTTTATACCTTTCTAAGACACCACATGCCCATGGAGACAAACCTCTAATTTCCAGATCATACACGTTGAATATTTTCTATATAGATGGTTTCATCAAATAACATACAAGAATACCATTATATGATCATCATGATCTGCATCTTACATTGAATATATTAATTTCATATCGATGAAAATATATTAACTAATCTAGTAATTAATGAGAAACATTGTTAATGAGTTTGATCAACATAGTTGGCATGTTTGTGACATAGAATTCCATAACAATAAACTCTAAGATCCCATACCAATATCTAAATGATCTCTTCTGGACATCATCCTACTTCATCATCAACTGGTAATATCAATACTATAAATCGACCATAGAATGAAAGACTCACCTCTCAGAGTGAGTCAAAAATACAATTTATCCTTAGAAGAGGGGAAATATTCTTAATCATTACCTTATTCAACCTCTAGTTGTTTATGAAAAACCTCATAATACCATCTTCCTTTTTGGATAATAAAACTAGATCACCCCATGGAGAAACTATAGTCATGATGAAACCATTATGAATTTGATCATCTATCTGAATCTTTTACTCATACAGTGATGAGGGTTACAACTGATACAGATACATATAAATAAAAGATGCATCAGGATTCAAGTATATCCCCAAATATGTATCATGTTGATGTGGTAACATCAAAAGTTCTTCAAAAAAAATTATCCAAAAACTCACTAGTGATCTTGAAAACCACTATTATCCTAGCATCAACTAATTCCATGGAAAAATATTCCATCTAGGAATGAAATGGATACACTTTTCTAATTCCCTCTTGACTACCCCACCCCCAATGATAAATCCATACTAAACATACACATAAATGAACATGACCCTCCCATTGATGCAGTCGATAATAGAACACACAAAATACAAACAATATATTCCAAGGATGAAATCATATGACTACATATGTTGTAAGAACAGATCCCCCTGAGACTGATGTGGCGCCATCACCAGTCTACACCCCATCACACATAAAACAAGTTGGTATGAACTCTAACAGTTAAATTCAATACTAGAGGTTTGAAAATACTATCTACATCTAGTCTTATAGCACAAAATATATTGGTTGAAATAGTGGAGTGAGAAGATCATAAATACAATAAGGAATAAATAATGGGGGTAGGTAAATTGAGCATACCTAAAATAGTCTCTATACCCACTTGTGATACTACCTACACCACATGAAACATACCACTCCCAACTCTTATACCTACAGTTCTACTACCACCTCTATAAACATAATTAGGTTGAGATCCTTGAACATGAGGAATAGCCTAAGGCCAGCCTCTACCTGATCCATAAACTCTCGGTGGAGTGTAGCCCTGATGAAAATACTGCAGAAACAACCTTGTTGGAAACTACTATTGAACATGAAACTGAACCTAACTGACTCCACTAAACAACTTTCAAGGAACTATTGGTAATTGGCTCAGGTAATGGCCAAAAACCCCCTAGGAAAATAACACCGGCCTGGAATCCCCATCAAATTATAGAAAAAACTGGTTGTTGAAGGACATGTAGGAAGTTTCTGAGTTTTATTACTATCCAATCTAAACATCAATGTTCATGGTTCTGGATACCTAACATAAATAACTCTAATCATCATGGAACCCTATTGTTTTCCCTCTTATAGTATACTTCCTCATGAGTGTAACAACTCCATCACCTCTGACTTCTTCGTAACCTCTTGGTAAGTAGGAAATGTAAAAGGAGTATCAACATACTATATAGAAGGATAGTGTGCCCCGTCAAGATGTCTCTCATAATAATCCTCATCATGAAAACAAATGTGGGAAAAATATAGAAGGTCATTAATCTTTATCCATATCCCTCACATTGATACACTCCCATACAGAAGGGATAATAGATCTTGCTGGTTAGCCACCTTCAAGGTAAAATAAAAAAGATCTACCTAAGAAACTTTTATAATGGTTGTCCCGTGAAATAGATGCCTCCTTCCAATAACCAAGAAAAAACATACATCATTGACATGAATCTCATCACATCTAACTAACTACAAAAGGGAACCAATACTCCATTGGGTCTATTATCAAATTTAATGTGATCCAAATATCCTCCAACAAACTCATCTCCACATTAGAAACAATTCCCAAATACTTACCCAAATCCTACCACTAAAAATCATTCATTTCCCTCTACCACTAATCATCCTCCTCAACCAGATCAACCCCATGAAGACCAAGTACATCATTTTGATGAACCTCTACTGCATGAACCACATGCACATGATTCCCATGAGTGATCACTTAATTGGGAAAAAATATTTTCAAATCCTGGTTGTAAGAAATTTTATTAGGATTACTTTTAATTACATGATCTATGTCATTAACTTAATTTTTATGAATAAACCACATCTAACCACAATTCTCATTATTTATTATTTCATTAACCATTTCCACCGCATTACCAAACTAGCCCAATCTATTTAACACATTATTGGACAGTTATTCAATTAGTTCCCAAGAATATTTCCCAATGTTACCCTACATCACAAGAAGATCATCATCCACATAGAACCAAAGCCTCACTAGCCCAAAATATGGGGAAAAACGCCACCTCAATGCCCTAAAAGCATTGATAAATAAACCATCATGTCACCACCCCAACAACACATCCAAAAAGACAATCATGTTGTTTCCCCCACAATAAAAACCAAACAAACCATCACCTCACCACCAAATAGATTAATTAAATCTCACCCATTATCCCCTCCTTCTGCTACCACATATCCCGACTACACATCATCACCCACCAAAATGACCATGCATTAATGAATATCACAAAAAAAATTATTGACATAGCAAGGGGATTTTATCAATTCCACTTCATTATTTTAGGGGCATTATCACACAAGACATAATCTAGGGGTAACCATTTCATTATAAAAATATAATTTATTAGCAGATTTCTCAATTAGTGTGATATCACACAACACACAAAATGGTTTCTATATCATGAAATCTACTGTACAAGAAGATATTTCCAACTACCTTGATTTTCAGTGGGGTGTTGATCCCCTCACTACATAATATCATAAATAACATATATGAAATAAAATAATGAGAATCATTAACCCTACAATCAATTAAATTTAGTCATTATTTTATATTCATTAATCTATATTCCACCATCTTACCAAAATATAACTACATTAGAACCCTACCACATGATACACAAAAGTGAGAATCATGGGCCTCTCTACCTTTAAGAAAGAAGATTTATGTGATTTAATACACCGAAATAGGGGTTGTGAAGAAGATGAAATCAATGCTGAATGAAACTTAACTCAATGGAAATAATGTTTCGTTACTCCAAGGGAATGGATTTGGGACCTCCAGTCTTAAGAGAAATAATGAGGATAAAACGAAGGAAGGATTCATTTTTTAAGTTAAATTGATATGAAACAATTGGGATTTCAAATACCAAAATAATAAATTAACTATTTATTACAGATCACATTAGAATACTTCTATAAGGACTATTTTATAGATTTGGTCATAAAAAGATCACAGACATAATTATCCTCAGCAAAATGTCCTTTAAATTCCTCTACTACCACAGCCAAAATACCTTCCTGGAATTTTTCATGTAATAGATTGAAAACATCACCCAACCACTTTAGGATGATAAAATCCCCAGGTATCTAAAAGATCCAAAAAACCATTTAACATAGTCGATTCATCCACATACTAGATTTGTTTATGTATATGATTCATGTAGCTGGTCTACTCTCTTGGATAATTCAACCATATAGAAAATTCACCAAGTGAATCGCTCTATGTTGCTGACTCACATGTCTAATGTAGAGATATATGCAATTCATGTAGCCAACAAAGCCATATGGGTGATTCAACTATCCATGAGAAGAGAAAAGTAATCATACGAACAAATAAGTGACCATCCCAACCAGCTACATGACTAACCAACTAGATACAATAAATAACATGTGACGTTCCGACCAACCACATGACCAACCTACCTAGTAAAAAAAAGTCATTATGCTAACAAACACCACAAAAAACCTTCTACAAAAAAAATGAGTGATTGTTCCAACTAACCACATGACCAACCTACCTACCATACAAATAAAATAGTGACTGGACCGCTACTCCACAGGACACTACACCACGTTCTGCCACCCCGCGGGCTGCTACACCGTGAGGAGGACAGCGCCGGTGGACCATGCCAGACCCAGCAAGCCAGGTCCGACCCCGGGCCAGTCTTGGGTCAGTCTGGGTCAAACCGAACAGACTCGGGTCAGCCGAGGTCGGGTCGGGTCAGGTGGGACCGGACCTTGACCAACTTCGACCATTTTCGTTCTTTTAGCCATATCTTGAGCTATGGGTGTCCATTTGGAAAAATGTTGGTTGAATCAAAAACCTTGGATCGAGACGATCCTTTTGGTATACCCCACTTGAGTTTTGGATAAGGTAGGGTGTATGGCTAGGTTGGATCGAGCAAGAATCCAATTGGACCTTTGAGTCAAAAGGATAATAACTTACAGACCGTGCATCTGATTGACGCACTGTCTCTTATGTTGAGACCCCTTTTATGTGGCGGTCCATTGGGATACTTCTTATTTGGACTTCGTAGTAGTTGGAGTTTTGACCCGTGGCTTGAGGATCGGTCCCTCGTTGAATCAAGTGAGCTTAGTGCGGGAACCCTATGGCTGGATGTAACATGGGAAAGAGATCCTATGTGGGTATGTTCTTTGGGATCCATTGTGGGTCTGTGATTGAGGATCCCACATGGATCCGCTCTAGGAATATATGTGGGACTACTCTAGGATCCTATGTGGGTCTGCTGTACTAGGATCCTATGAGGGTCTGATGATGTACTATGATCCTATGTGGGTCTGATGATAAAGGATTCTATGTGGGTATGATGATTTAGGATCCTATGTGGGTCTAAATCTTAACATAAAATGATTATTTAGTAGTTACACCTAATCATCTTTACTACCATACTTAAGTTATATATGGTGTGAGATGATTCTTTACCATTGTGGTGATGCCTTTGTGGTATTCTTCTGTGTGGCGTATATGTGTGGTAATTTCCTTCATGGTGATACCTTAGTGGTATTCTTATGTGTGGCATACATCTGTGGTACTTTCCTTCATGATGATACATTTGTGGTATTCTTCTGTGTGGCATACTTGTGTGGTACTTTCATCATAGTGATACCTTGGTGGTATTCTTCTTTGTGGCGTACCTGTGTGGTACATTCCTTCTTGGTGATACCTTTGTTGTATTCTTCTGTGTGGCATATCTGTGTGGTACTTTCCTTCATGGTGATACCTTTATGGTATTCTTCTGTGTGGCGTACTTGTGTGGTACTTTCCTTAGTGTTGATAACTTGGTGGTATTATTCTATGTGGTGAACCTGTGTGGTACTTTTCATTGTGGTGATACCATTGTGGTATTCTAATGTGTGGCCATACCTTTGTGTTACATACCTTTGTGGTGTTACCTTTGGTGTATTATTTCCTTTATGGAATAGTTGAGCTTTAACCTAATGAGTTAGACCTTGTGTTTCCTCATGAATGAGATGGGTATACTTGATAACATAGTTATATGTATGGGAATATACCTAAGTAGGGTTGATAGTTGTTTTCATGCTTTCTGGTTTATCCATTCTGGATTTTGGGATACCTTTGAGGGTCTTGGGGTCCCTACTGATTATCGTTATACTCACCCCTACACGTGCTACTCCAGAACCTTATTGTGTTTGGTGTAGAAGACAAACAACGTTGACTGAGAAAGAGAGTACAAGGACTGGAGGTAGCTCGGTGGTGGACCTTAGACGAGGTGTACTGCAGAGACGACCATTCTAGATTTGTACCTAACCTTTAGGTAGGATCCTTGATGACTGTTCACATGAGCTGTTTCAATTTACTTATACTTCCCAGTTTTCTTGTACTTTTTAGTTGGGCTTGTATTATGGACCCTTTAACTTACTGCACACACTCTTTTTAGTATTCTATTTACTTGTGTTCATATCTTGTTGTGTGCTTGGTCATGTGTGTTTGCATGATATAAAGACAATGACTTCTCTCTTTTTGGGGAATACGCCTTTTGGTGCTACTCACCAGCCCCTAGCCTATGGAAGGTGGGCTTGGGGTAAACATGACATGGTCCCCAGGGGACTAGTCGTGACTAATTGGTATTAGATGAGTTGGTGATACCACGGAATATTGGACTATGATCTTCTTTTTAATGGTAATAGTGTTAAGTGTAGTGAGTGTGGTTATCAGTTTAGGTAATCCACTGTTGGTGCGGTGGCCAATGTATCCATACACTAGGAACCTGATGTCTAATTTCCGACTCAGCGCATAAACACACTGATTTCATGTGTTTTGAAATATTTTCTTAGGCTTTCTTCGAGTCAGCTCACCATGTGTAATATAATGACTGTGGCGCACCTATTTCTTATCAGAATGTCACTGTGTATACAACCAGCTAGGATTCTCGAGAGAGTACACGATGACCATCCACTAAGAGACGAGGCTCTAGCGTAGGGCCCTCTTACTATGTTGGCACCTTCAGGTGCTGTACCAGCAGCACCACAACCCATTGTGTAGCAGTTACCACCAGCCTCACTAGCAGACAGTGCACACTGACTGAGTGCATTGCACGAGTTCTAGCAGCAGAGGCCTCCAAAGATTCAAGGTGAGTGAGTTTCCCACGCAGTTGAGGGCTAGCTGGAGGCGGTTTCTAGAGTTTTCTACCGAGTTTAGACACTAGTAGTGAAGATAGTGATCTTATAAACTTGTCTTTTTTAGTGAGTGTCCATGAGGATGGTCTACTTAATAATGAGGCTTTGGTACTTGATCCATTACACGAGATAGTACCTTCGGGTAGTGTGTCAGCTATATCATTACCCATTGTTCAGCAGTTACAACCGGCAGTTCCTATAGAGGACACGTATAGGCATAGTGCCTTACACGTGATTCAACATCAGATACCCCTCAGGTTTTGAGGTGAGCCTGAATCACAGGCAGCTGAGGACTGACTTGAGGAGGTGGATGAGAGTTTTCTAGAGATTCTATAGCGTCGACAGGATGACATGTTCATATCTATGTATTCATAGATATGTACCGATAATTCCTAGTACTCGATGAATATGATATGATCAGTGCTTCGGAGCTCAGACATTAGAGCTCAGTGTGTTTAAGGATGTCCGAGTAAGCACTATTAATTTATGCATTCCTACTTATGTTGGGGTTCTTGAGATTACCTTTGTGGTTGAATGTTCTTTGACTGAGCGGATACAGCCAATGAATGTTTGTATTGGGAAAGTAGGAAACTCCTTCCAGTCTTAGATACTTGGGCATGTAAAAATGTTTTGGGAAAAAGAAGTGTTAGGGATAGATGAATCTGTAGGGCTACAGATGTGGAAGCAGAGGTAGGGGTGTATCATGAGGTGGTGTGCATTTGGACATGTTACAACCACCCCCCATTGTGGTCACTGCCAAGCTCAGAGAGCTGGAGGATAAGGAAAGAGATTAGCTGCATGTGGTCATGGAGTGAGATCCAAGGGCTCTAGGAATGATTCAAGCTACGTTCTGTGTCTTCTAGTAGCTTCCGTATTAATATACATAGGAACCAATCATTCATTCCCTCCACTAATTATTTCCAAGACCTAGAGTTTCTAGTTAAACTATTGAATTGACCCTCATGTCTGGAGATACCTTTAGAAGGATACTTGATAATCACACTAATGCCGATAGTGTGGTCTGACCCTTGAGGTTAGAGTTTCAGTTGGAACCTCTTGGTGGCAGCGTAGAGGCCTTATGAAATTAGTTTGGGTATGGATTGGACATCCATAGTTTATACTCATATTGACTGTATTAGGCAAAATGGTTGTCGTTTATCTACAACATTGGAATGGGGGTTTCCTTGGTCGGTGAAAAAATGAAACCCAGGCAGCACAGGATAAACTCATGCGTAGAATGGTGTGGCCAATCAGGCTTGATTCATCTATCCATACACTCATGGTAGAAAAAGTTTTGAATTTTCAGTTCCCAATAGGAGTGGCTAGAGTTCCTCTAGGACTATAACATTGAGATAATTTATACTCCTATTAAGGGGAATGTGGTAGCAGATGCACTCAGCAGGAGGTCTAGCCTCTAAATACTGAGTGAGGCGACAGAGCAGCTTGATGCTTTACGGATATCCTACATGGATCAAGATGGAGTATCTTATCTTCAGTCTCGGATAGTGAC
This sequence comes from Viscum album, assembly GCA_963277665.1. NCBI lineage: Eukaryota > Viridiplantae > Streptophyta > Magnoliopsida > Santalales > Viscaceae > Viscum > Viscum album. Next base: position 969,248,805 of record OY728159.1, on the reverse strand, counting down.
TCACCCACTTCTTCAGCGAGTCAGGGAGGCGCAATGTGGTGACAATGACTATGAGGCTCAATGTGTTCAGATATCCAAAGTGCAGCCACCTATTGGATTTTCTGATGGTGGGGAGTACATCATTCTCTTTAGAGGATGTACCATGGTACGGGTAGCCTTATAAGAGGAGGTGTTGAGGGAGTCCCATACATCCCCTCTAACAGTACATCCTATTGTGGTGAAGATGTATTATGACCTACGACATCAGTACTGATGGCCCGGGATAAAGGAAGCAGTGGAAGAGTTTGTATCAAGATTTCTCACTTGTTAACAAGTGAAGACTGCACAGAGTTGGCATAAGTCTTATGCCGACAGGATACGGAGACCCTTGGAGTTCCAAGAGGGGGACCATGTATTCTTGGGAGTCTGTTATCGACGGGGACTATAGAGATATAGCCAAGGGGGCCAATTATCACCGAGGTTTATCAGTCCTTTTTCTGATACTTTAGAGGATAGGCGAGGTAGAATATCGCTTGGCTCTTCCACCGCATTTGGAGAGGGTGCACAATTTATTCCACGTATCCCAGTTGAGGAGATAAATTCCTGACCCATCTCACATCATCGACAACGTTGAGTAGGACTTAGGCGATGGGGCGTCATTTTCTGATGTTCTAGAGGAGATTGAGGATTTATAGGATAAGGTCCTTCATGGGCGGTCAATACCTATGGTGAGCATACATTGACAGCATGGAAACTTCCAGGAGAGCACATGGGAGTAGGAGGCACAGATTCATGTTCAGTACCCTCTATTGGTTATTTTGCTTTATTAGTGGCTTTTGGGGATGCAAATCCATAATGTAGTGAGAATTTAATTTCCTGGAAATTCCGAATAATTTTTTTAATTATATGGATTTATTTCGAGACCACAGAATCTGACGGCACGTGATTCTGAGGCTTGGAGTTCCTGGAATGATTTTTCGAAGTCTGGTTAAGTTTTAATTAGCACACATAAGTAGTTTTCCTAAAAAAGTTGAATAACACATAATTGGTAACTCAGATCAGAAATTTGAGGGCACCGTTGTGTTCAGGATGGCAGGTTGACCCAATGCGTGACATGATTTTAGTCGACGTGGGCCTCCTGTGAGAAAACCCAAATATGGCATAACCGTAAATAAAAATAATAAAAATACTTATTTTTTTTTTCAAATGCTTATTAATCACAAATGGTAACTCGGATTGAAAATCCAAGACCACTGCTAAATTGGTGATGGTATACTATTATTTGGAAGATATTAAAATTGGTCGGCATGGACCACCAGTGAAAGTTAGTTTTTGGCCTTAAATAAAATAATTAATTGACAATTATTTTATTTTACAATGGATAACATTTAAACAGAAACTCGGATTGGAAATCTGAGAGTAATGTTAGGTTCTTTGGGGCATGTTTCACTTAGGCAGAGCCTATCCTCGACCGGCGTGAGTCGAGGGAGACTATAAATAATTTTCGGAACTTTTTTTCAGGTATGTTCGGTAAACGCACAAGCGGCGTTTGGTAACATTTGAACCGGTGCTTGGAATTTAAATCTAAGGACACTATTGAACTCGCTACGCCGATATTCACTTAAAGAGACCTTCACTTGGACTGTAGTAGGTCAAGAGAAAAATTTAGTATTTGGTACTTTTAGAAGAATAAATAAAATAACATTATTTTTTTTATTCTAATCCTCCAACGGATGAGCAGTAAGGTGGGAACGACGACTTGTCAGGCCAATAAAAGGCTTGACCATTAAATTCTAAGTAACCACACTACTGAGAAATTAAGAAGATTCCTAATTAATGGGCCTCCGTTAATCCAATGAATGTTGCACACCCTTCCCCTATCCTATTTATATGGAGCTTGGGGAGAGGTGTTGGCACTTCTTCACCAAGAAATGAAGTGCTGACAATGTGTAGTAATGCCAGACCCTTGGAGGACGGAGTCAGTACTAGCGGGAGGTGACGAGCGACACAGAAACCTCGAACTGGAAATTGATGAATGAGTGACGTCGTTGGAGTTTAGTTGCGGCGGACGACAAACACCAACACTTCCTCAAACGTGGACGCTCTCCAACGAACTTGAGGTAGGGGTTATTTTTTTTGTGAATTTTTTTATTTTCTCTTTCCCCATTCTTCAATTTATATGAAGAATGTCCATCAACTGACTAATGGGTGTGCCTGAGATTCATTCTTTTAAGTGGGATGATGTTTTGGGGTATCTTGTAGTGATTGTTGCTTTGAATACCCCTTACTCATTCTTGACGTTCTTCATGATTAAAGAAATAATAAGGTACTTGCTACCGTTCTAACATAGAGGGTACATTCCAAACAAACATGACCCTACCTCTCCACAATCCTTTGTGGTTTTTGATATGTTCTTTACGATGGATGAGGACAGCAACCGGTGCTAGCGATTGGTATCAGTGGGACTCGAGAGCCGCAGCCGGCACCATGGTCGGCCGAAAAGACAGTTGTTACACAACCACACCGCCAGAGAAGAGTTGAGGCCTGTTGTCCATGGTGGATCAAGGGCAGTGGCCGACACTCCAACTGCCTGTATGAACGGGACGGCGGCTTACATCCATGTCGCCCGGCATGCTGGAGCCACAGCCTTGTGGCGTGACGGTGAGAGGAGGGCAGTCGGCCCACTGCCGGCCACCGGAGATGGTGTGGCGCCCGACCATGCCATGCAGAAAAGTAAGCTAGTCATCCGGCCAGCCGTGGTGGGTCGCCGCACCATGGGCCACCGCACCACTGTGGGCCACCACACCGCGGGCTGCCGCACCACCGCGGGTCACCGCACTGCGGCCGGTGCTGGACCCAGCGGGCCGGGTCTGACCCAGGTCTAGACTCGGGTCATGCTGGGTTGACCCGAATAGACTCGGGTGGGCCCAGGCCGGGTCAGGCCAGGTCGGTTAGACCAGATTGGACCGAACCCGGACCAACATCGACTCTTTTCACTCTTTCGGCCATATCATAAGCTACAAGCACCTATTTGATGAACCATATACGACATCAAAAACCTTGGATCAAGACAGTCTTTTTTGGTATACCCCACTAGAGTTTTGGATAAAGATGGGGGTACCGATGAGTTGGATCGAGAACGAACCCAACCAGACCCTTGAGACTAAATGGATAACAATTAACAGACCGGGCATCTGATTGACGCAACGTCTATTTCATTGAGACCCCTTTTAAATGGTGGTCCTTTGGGATACTTCTTCATGGTACATTGTGGCAGTTGGAGTATCGACCTGTGGCTTGAGTACATGACCCTCCCAGAATCAAGCGTGCTTAGTGCGGGAACCCTGTGGCTAGATGTAACATGAGAAATGGATACTATGTGGGTCAATGATTTGGGATCCTTCGTGTGTATGTTCTTGAGGATACCACATGAATATAGTCAAGGAATCCTTATGGGACTAATCTATAATCTTATGTGGGTTTGTTGTACTAGGATCCTATATTGGTTTGATGATGTACTAGGATCCTTTGTGGTATGATGATATAGGATCATATGTGGGTCAGATGATTTAGGATCCTACAGGGGTCTACCTCATAACATAGTAAGATTATTTAGTAGTTATATTTAATCATCTTCACTACTGTGCCTATGTTATACTTGGTGTGAGATGAGTCCTTACCTTGTGGTGATTCCTTTATGGTATTCTTCTTTGGGGCGTAATTGTGTTGTAATTTCCTTCGTGGTGATACCTTTGTGGTATTATTTTGTGTGGTGTACCTGTGTGGTACATTCTTTTGTGATGATACCTTTGTGGTATTCTTCTATGTGGCATAATTGTGTGGTAATTTTCTTTGGGGTGATACTTTGGTGGTATTATTCTGTGTGGCATACCTGTGTGGTACTTTCCTTCATGGTGATACCTTTGTGGTATTGTTTAGTGTGTCCTACCTGTTTGGTGCTTTCCTTTATGGTGATACCTTTATGATATTCTTATGTGTGGCATACCAGTGTGGTACTTTCCTTCATGGTGATACCTTTGTGGTATTCTTCTGTGTGGAGAACCTGTGTGGTAATTTCTTTCGTGGTGATACCTTTGTTGTATTATTCTATGTGGTGTTGCCTTTGTGGTACATACCTTTGTGGTGTTACACTTTTGTGGTATTCTTTAGTTCATGGAACAATTGATCTTTGAGCTAATTAGTTGGGCCATGTGTTTACACATGAATGAGATGGTTATACTTGATAACATAGGTTTATGTATGGGCATATACCTATGTAGGGTTGACAGTTTTTTTCATGCATTGTGGTTTATTCTTTGTAGATTTTGTGAGACCTTTGAGGATCTCGGGGTCCCTACTAAGTATCGTTATACTAACCCCTGCATGGGCTACGACCATACCTTGTTGAGTTTGGTGCAGATGATGGACAACGCTGACTGATGAAGGGAGTAGTAGGACTGGAGGTAGCTTGGAGGTGGACCTTAGATGAGTCATTCTGTAGAGATGACCGTTCAAGAGTTGTACCTACCTTTCATGTAGGATCCTTGTTGGGTGTTCACATGAGCTGTTTCAGTTTACTTGTACTTTCCAGTTTTCTTGTACTTTCTAGTTGGACTTGTATTCTAGCCCCTTTTGAATACTATACAAACTCTTTTAACTTTTCAGTTTACTTGTGTTCATATCTTGCTATGTGCTTGGTCGTGTGTGTTTACAGGATATAAAGGCAATGCCTTCCCGGTTTCTGGGGAGTACACGTTTCGGTGCTAGTCACCAGCCCCTTGCCTATGGAAGGCGGGCTTGGTGTAGTCATGGCACGAGGCCTGAGAGACAGGCCATGATAGAAATATCCCATCATCTTTAGGGGAATCAAACATATTTTGTTTCTTATTATTGAGAATGAAAAAATTATTTTTCAAGACTGTAATTTGATTCAAAGTTGGTTTCCTTCTACACCATAATTAAAATGGAGTCTTCTCTTCTTTGGGGAATAATAAAGCTCTATTTTATGTGTAGATGGATTTCATCACTTCTTCCTTCCAATAAAAATCTACAGATTTCCTTTCATAATTATAATTTTATAGCCATGTTATTGATAATTATATATCTTCTTATAACTATTCCATTCCGTGGTACAGTTATTATTGATAAAAGTGGGATCGTTATTTGTTAATTCTCAAGATAATCCACCAATATTCTATTTGCGTAATCGATTACATTATGTGTTCATATCTGCTGAATTCTTTTACCTGACACCTTTTCAAATTATCCATGATAATTATTTATGAAATTGAAAGACTCATTGTTTTAGGAGATGATTTAAACCCTTTTATTATAATAAAATCATTAATGAAGATTACATAATATCTCATCCCATCAATAGCTCTGGGAATTAGTTCATAAACATTTTTTCTCATTTGTTAAAAATAGATATTTATAAAGTATATGTTGTAATTAGATTTTTTGGCATCAATTTCCATAAAAATGTTGCAATAAATATTTCATAAAATTTAAGAATTAAAAAATAATAGATATAAAACGTCAGTTATAAAGAAAAACAATGCTGATAATGCAACTTCACAATACCAGCATTGGTTTTTCTATAAAAAAAACCAAATGCCTCTGAAAAAGGGGTCTTCTGCATTAGTTCCTATAAAATATGAATATAAAGACCCCTTAAAAATGGGTATTTAGTGTCATTTTTCACAATAAATGAGACAAAAAACCTCCAAAAAATCTGTATTTTGCATCGTTTTTTGTTAAAACAGACACCCAAGGACTCTAAATAATTGATCTTCAGTATTATTTTTCTTTAAAACAGATGATGAAAGTAAAAAAATTAATAAATTTAGAAATATTGCACCCAAAAAATAGTGTACATATATCGACCCAAAATTTTGAATAATATTTATTTCTTAAATTTTTGTGTTATTTTATTTTCTACTCAAAAAACTATATAATTTATTTAATAATGTGTGTATAATTAAAATGGGACCATTGGTTTTTGACTGATATATGACTATTGGTCAATATGACCATTTAAATTTATAATGTTATGATTATTTTTTATAAATATAAATGATAATGGTTAATTAATACAGAAAGAAAAGTAGATGGAAACATCTAGTAGACTTGGGACATTCGAATCCCATCTGTAAGAGCTAGGAAAGGAGGTTGTATCACATGGATTTTCTCTCATCCAAGCTAAAGACAAACTCCAACATGTAAAGTGTGAATTTAATTGCTTAAGGGAGTATTTTTAGTTAATAAAAATCACTACTAGGGAAATTTTGTTAGGGCCACCCCAAGATTCTATCACTATTGTACACCTTACTCTTAGGTATTATTCAAGTGTTATAAGGGTCTATATAATGAGGCCTTGATAACTTTTTTTTAATCCTTTTGAATAAATATAATTGTTATTTCTTATTATGGTAAAATTTGGGAATTTCAAATGTCAAAATAAATAGAGTATAAATTTATAGAGTATCCATATTATTGGTGAATTTGGGAAAAGGGTATTTTAAAAAATAATTGTGTACTTTAATTAATTAAAAATGTGAAATTATTTTCATAAAATGGTCATATACTGTTGTGATCAGTAAGAAATTTGGAGTCTAATAAGATCAAATAATTTTTAGGTGAATAGTAAAGTATTAATAGTAATATTACCCTTATGAATATTAATGTGACCAATAAAATAGTAACCTCACTTAAGGATGTATAAATATATTTTAGGCATCATGTTTAGCTAATGTTATATAATAGCATAAGTAAATAACTGTTTCAGAAATTATTAATTAAGTAGTAGACTTTTTTTGGGTAAATAGTGTTTTTACTTATAAATTAAATACCTCATAATTAGAAAAAATAATTTTCATAAAATGGTGTTCATTTTTTAATTTTGAGCATTGATAATAGCTTAGGGTGAATTTATGAGATTTTTATAGAATGTTTTGTTTTTCTGTGAATAGTAAAAATACAGTTTTGAGTTTCACTATGTTTAATGAAATAATTAATGATTTAATCATGAGGTAATAATTTTGGTCGTGTTCTGTACAGTAATATATGTTATGAGGTGTCCCATGCGGCTAGTACTATAGGAAAATATCATGGTTAATCCCCTGGTTTTTCAAATACCACAGATGAGGTTTCCGTTGGAAATTCATAAAATATTCCCTCACTTTTTCAATAAAAACCAACCCATTACTTCATTAATTTTAATAAAAATTCCTCCTCAACAATGATCTGGTATTTTTTCCTCCCTTGGAGTCCTTTGAAGGTTCCCTCAAGCCCCCCCCCCCAAGGTCCTATCTTTCACGCTTTTTTATGTTACTCTTCAAGGTAAGAGAACACTTCACCTTCCGCTTTTAATCATGACTTCTTTAATGTTATGTCTTCAAGTTTCCATTTTATTATGTGGGGTATGTTCTTATATATCATCATTACTTTACATTTCATTTTAAATTTATGTGTGACCATTTATGCTCTAATAAACTGATTTTATGAATTTTTAAGCGACGCCATTAGGATGTCAAACATTTTTTAAAAAGTCACATCTTATATTTTCATTCGAGTTTCATTTTCATGTGGTATGTCATTAAAATATCCATACCACGTTATTATCTTTATTTTATTCAGACCTTATACATTATTATCAATCTCCTATGAATGGGTGACCTATTTACCCTCTCTTTTTATTGTTTTCTAGAAACATGTGGCATAGTCGTTATGCTTTAGGATCTTTGTCTCGAAATCTATATCTTTTTCTCAAGAAATAATATTATTTTATTTATATGAATACCCAAACCTATTTATTTTCTATGGTTATTCATAAATAAATAAAATATATATTTTATTCTGGAATTGATATAAATTAAGCCCTCATTCCTTTTCCATGGTTTATAAATGACATAATGATCATGTTTTTAAGCACTTTTAAAACATCACGATTTTGAAATGAAACCCATTTGTTTTATTATTTTTGGGTTATTTATGAATTTTTATTATTATTGATGTTTATCACATGAAAATAAAGAAATATTAAGGGTGTTCCCTGATATCACTCCAATTAATTGGGTAAATAATTTAATCTCTAGAGATGACATGTTTTGCGATACCTTGGTGAATAAACATGGTAATTCTTATGGAACTTTGGGGATGGACCTTGGTGATATGTTCATGAATGTATAAATTAAATGTCGTAGACACATTTTAATGTGATTTTTCATGTTATTATTGCTATGATATTCCTATTTATTATTCCTTTATCATATCCCTCATGTTCTTATTGATATCGCTCAAGTTCACATGTAATTTTTTTCATTTGTTTTCTTTTCTGGGCCTTCTGCTCACCCATTCCTTTGATGTGTGTATCTAGGTTATGAGATATAGTAATTTTACTCAGGATGAACATTTAGTGAATCGTTAAAATAATATTAGAAGAAGGTTTTATATTTTCATGTATTATGTTCACGCTTTCCTAGACACTAGACTTTAAAGATCCTTTGTTTGTAAAATGTTAGGAAATGTTATGTAATAAAAAGGTGGGATAGCATAGTCGGTATCAAAGGATAATTATGCTACTTATGAAAATTAGACTATTAAAACATAATAAACATCCAAATAGAAAATTTTAAATATATGAAAACATCTTAGTATTTTGGTAAAATATTAAGTAAGTGGTTTCCAAAAAATTAAATACTTATTTTGATAGGAAGAAGTGGATGTGGCTCTGGAACAAATGTAACTTGGAGTGAAAACTCTAAAAAGGAGTTTCGAGCTTGACTTGGGGTATCCTGGTACACAACAACGAGCCTTGTTGCACTCTTGGTTTAACACTCCTAGGGGATACGTTTGGTTAATCCTAAAATTTTTGTGAATAATTATGAAAGATTTATAGAGAAATGATATTGTTGATAAAGAATAATATGTTTAAGCATAAATTTTTAAAACATAAAAATAATTTATAGTAAAAATATTCATAAATGAAATAATATTATAACTATGGTTGTATTTTTTAGAAAATGGCGGGAAATAGGAGGAACCATGTAAATGGTGACTACAATGGACCATGTGTTGATGACCCTCTGATGGAAGCGGGAATTGAAACCTTCATGAAGAATGATGAACCAACTAACTCAAGTTATGAAAAATAACTTGAATAAAGATGAAAGATAGATTTCATCATGATGAGAAAAAGATTCTATTGATTCCTTTATGAGTCAAATTCCACTAACCATCAGTGGATCTGCTGACCCATTGATTACAGAATAGTGGATCGATTCTATCAAGAAGATATTTTTTGTGCTCTATTTTTTAGAATAAGAGAATTTCACTCTAGATGTTTACAGCTTAGAGGGAAGAGCTGATCAGTGATTGGAGCTGGTTAATAACATGAGACTGGAGTGGAGGTTTAAGCTATTGAGTTGGAAGAGTTCAGAGGGATCTTCTTCAATAATTATTTCCCTCATTCTAGGAGAAAAAAAATAGAGAAGGAGATTCTCGAGTTGAAGCAGAAGAAGAATGAATTTTTGGGAAGTTATGAGATGAACTTCACAAGACTTTCATGTTACACCTCTATATTTTTCATGGATCCAAATGGTACGGTTGATATATTCTTTAGTGGAACAAGTCCTCATCTGCAGAAGAATCTATCCAACCAAGCCTATGAAAACAATTAAGAGATCGTACGGAGTGCAATGAAGGTCGAACATCAGTTTGGTGAAATGATGTGGTCTCATATATCCAATGATAAGAAGATATTAATAAAGCCCATATTATGGAGGACCTTTGATCAGGGAAGAGGAAGAAAGAAAATTAAACATCCCACGTGTAATAAATATGGGAAAAAGAATTCTAGGAACTACTTTTTTGGGAGTGGGAAGTTCTATAAGTGTGGAAATGAAGGAAAAATTGAACAGAATTGTTGTAGTGGTGTGAAACCTCAACTCAAAAACACAAATGACAAAGAGAAGATGGTGCATGCCCTAACTTATGTCTAATTATATATGTGTTGACATCATTGGAACTTTTCCAATCACTGTCCAAATTCGAGGGGAGGGGAGGGGAACCATCATTAGCCTCAACAAAGGCCAAGGGATAAAGTTAGTTATTTTTGTATCATGATAGCTGATTTTGAATATCCAAATGATGTGGTGGCAAGTAATCTTGTTGTTTTTTGAAACCTAGAAAGTACATTGCTTGATTCGGGTTCTACGCATTCCTTTATTTCCACCAAGATTGCATAGAATTTAGAATCAACCCCTGAATTGCTAAAACTGGAGTTATCCATCAAGACTCTTGGGGGGATTATCCAATCATTGTCAATGTTTAGAAACTCTAGTATTTACATAAGTGAGAACAATATTATCGCAAATCTAGTAGTCATTCCAATGATTGAATTCGAAATTATACTAGGGATGCATTGACTCTCAAAGTATAATGCTATGATCAAATGTATAAGGAAGTAAATATTAGTAGTCTTGAATTGGAAACCAACAATTATCTTCCAAGGAGAGATATCTGAACCTTATCATTGTCTAGAAGAACCTGCAATATCCTTCTTTATGGAGTCAATCAGTGACTAAGAAGAAGGAAATGAGAGTATAAGGATAGAAAATATCCCAATCATCCATGAATACATTGAAATATTTCCTGAGCAGTTACTTGGACCTCCCCTAGAAAGAGAGGCATATTTCTTCATCGAAGTAATATATGTATCTCATCTAATATCAAAGACCCCATATAGGATGAAAAATGTGGAGATGGAGGAATTAAAGAAACAACTCCCAGATCTTTTGGAGATGGGGTTTATCCAACCGAGTATGTCTCCTTGGGGAGAGCATGTTCTCTTTGGGAAGAATAAGGATGGGTTAATGTAGATATTCACTGATTATAGAGAAGTGAATGGGATCATAATGAAAAAATACCCTCTTACATAAATTGACGACTTATTTGACCAACTTTGTGGGCCTCAATTCATATCTAATTTTTATCTTCGATATGGTTATCATTAAATAAGGGGGAAGAAAGAAAATATTACAAAAACTGACTTCCAATAAAGATATGGCCATTATGAGTTTGTTGTTATGCCCTTTGGGCTGTCTAATGCACCTGCTATTTTTATAGTTTTGATGAATAGTGAATTTAAGGACTACCTTGATAACATTGTGGTAGTTTTTATTGATGCTATTTTGATATATTCCAAAATTCATGAGGAGAATGAGGATCATATAAGGGTTATTTTTTAAACTCTATGGAAAGAGAGAATTTTTTGAATGTTCATAAAATGTGAATTTTGGTTACAACAAGTTTCTTTCTTGGGTCACATTATAACCAATGAAGGAATCACAATTGACCCAACAAAGATAGAAGTTGTAGAGGAGTGGCCTCAGCTATAAAAATATCATAGATTCATAGTTTCCTTTGATTAGTTGGATATTATAGGAGGTTTATGAAACAAAAATAACAGATATATACTCCATTAACCAAGCTAACTTGAAAAGGGGTCAGGTTCATCGAGACGTTGGAGTGTGAGGAATGTTTCCAGGAGATGAATAAGAGATTGGTTACAACACTCATGTAAACATTTACTTCAAGTGGAGAAGGATTATTTATTTTTATCGATGCATCTCTGAAAGGGATTGGGTGTGTCATCATGAAAAATGACAAAGTCACTACTTATGCATCTTGACAGATGAAGACTCATGAGTAAAATAATCCGATGCATGATCTGGAGCAAGCTACGGTCATTTTTTCTCTAAAGATATAGAGGCACAATATTTATTGGGAGAAATGTGATATATATAAAGACTATAAATGTTTGAATAATATTTTCACACAAATGGAATTGAACATGAGGCAAAAGATATGGGTGGAACTTCTTAATTACTATGATTGTTCAATTCAGTATCATCCTAGAATATCAAACAATGTCCCAGATGCATTAAGTAGGAAAGAACCCATTCTTCTGTCCATGAGGAGGATTCAAATAGATCCTTGGATCAATAAACTATTAAATATGTACATGGTAATTATAAGGAAAGGGACATCATCAACCCTAACCCAAATGACTTCTAAGCGGTCATTACTAGACAAGATCAAGAAAGCTGAGAAGAAGATCCATTTTTACAGAAGATGTTTGAGTCTATGAAAGATTGGATGTTATCTGAGTTCAATATTGATCAAGAAGGTGTACTAAAATTTTGTACAATACTATGTGTTCCATCTACTCTAGAAATAAGTAAGTAGCTAGTGGATGCAGCTCATAGATCTAAATTCTCTATACATCCTGCAAGTACAAAAATGTATAGAGGCCTTCGTGATCATTATTTGTGAGATAATATGAAAAGAGAGATTTCTGACTAAACATCAGGATTCTTGGTATGTCAGTAAGGGGAGGTAGAGTGACACCATCTTAAAGGTGTATTTTAAAAACAACTCAAATAAGAACTGAAGTGGGACAATATCACTATAGACTTTTTCACTGGTATCCTGAGAACATCGAAAAGAAACAATGGGATATGGGTTATTCTGGACCATCTCACCAAGACTTCCCATTTTATCTCTATTCGATAATATTTATCCCTTGATCAACTAGCCAGGATTTACTTAAAGGAAGTGGTAGGGATTCATAGAGTTCCACCTTCTATCATATCTGATCATGATCCAAATTTCACTTCAAAATTTTGGAGAAGTCTTCAACATGCTTTGAGTACGGAATTTAATTTCAATGCATCCTATCACCCCAAAACTGATGGCCAATCTGAAAGGACTATTCAAAAACTCTAGGAAATGGTGAGAACATGCTCAATAGAATTTAAAGGTGAATGGGATCAACATATCTGATTAGTTGAGTTCTCTTACAACAACAACTTCCACTCGAGCATTCAAATGGAACCCTATGATGCTCAATATAGTAAGCAATGTTGAAATCCAACATGCTGGGATGAATCTTGTGAGATAAATCATCATGGTACTAGTCTTGTGGAATAGATGACAGAAAAGGTCCATTCCATCCAGTAACACTTAATGGCTTCTTAGAGTCGGCATAAGAGCTATACTGAAAACTATCGAAAGTACTTGGAGATTGATGTTGGTGACAATGTAATTCCTCAAATTTCACCATGTAAGGGAGTCATGTGGTTTGGTAAGAAAGTGAAGATCATCCCTAGGTACATTCACCCCTATGAAATAATTGATCACATTGGAGAATTGGCCTATCGACTTACACTTCCTCCAAATCTAGCATAAGTTCATGATGTATTCCATGTATCCCTCTTGAGTAAGTACATACCTGGTGGTTCACATGTAATAAATCCGAAGGTGGTACAACAGTAACATGACCTATCTTATGAAGAGCATCCGTTGGAGATCTTGGATCATAGAGACCAGGTTCTACGCAACATGACTTCCCACCTTGTTATAGTGTTGTCGAGAAACTAAAAATGTGATGAAGCCACATGGGAACTAGAGGAATCTATGAGGAAGATGTTCCCACACATTTTATCTTCTAAGGGTATGTGTTGGAATTTCAATGACAAAATTTCTTGAGGGGGGGAGAATGTAATGACCCAAACTTTTGAATAATATTTGTTTCCTAAATTTGTGTATTATTTTATTTTCTACTCAAAAAAACTATATCCTTTAATTAATGAAGTGAGTATAATTAAAATGAGAATGTTGGGTTTTGACTATTTTATGACCTTTGGTCAATATAACCATTTAAAACTATAACATTATGATTATTGTTTTTAAATATAAATGATCATGGTTAATGAATATAGAAAGAAGATTTTATGGCCTCATACAGTAGACTCAGGCCATACAAATCACATATGTTGATGCTTAGAACGGAGGCTGTATCACTGGGCTTTGCCCCAACAAGCCCAAGTCGATCTCCGATATGTTAAGCTTTAAAAGAATATCTTAAGGGTGAATTTTAAAGTTGATAGAAATCACCACTTGAGAAATATAGTACGAGCCACCCCAAGAATCTATCATCATTTCACGACTTACTCTTAGGTCACGGGTTGGTTTTATAAGGGGATATGTAACGAGGCCTTAATAACATTGTGTAATATTTTTGTATAAATAAAATTCTTATTTCTTATTATGATAAATTTTTTGAATTTAAAATGTCAAAATAAATATAGGATGAAGTTATACAAGTTCTATATTATTGGTGAATTTTAGAAAAAGGGTAATTTAATATATATTTTTTATATATTAAATAATTAGTAATGTAAAACAATTTTCATTAAATGGTCTCCTACTATTGTGATTAGTATGAAATTTAGAGTCTATGAAGATCATCTTACTTTTTAGTGAACATTTAAGGAAGAATAGTTATATCACCCTTATGAATAGTAATGTGAGAAATGGAATAGTAACCTCACTTAATAAAGTATAAATATAATTTTGGAATCTTTTTTAGGTAATGTAAAATAATAGAATAAGTATATTACTATTTCAAAATTTATTAGAAACAATATTTGTATTTTTTTCATGTAAATAGTGTTTTTACATAAAAATTAAATACCTCATAAATAGAAAATTATTTTCATAAAATGGGGTTCATTTTGAATTTAGAGCATCAATATTAGGTTAGGGTTAATTTATGAGATTTTTATAAAATCATTTGTTTTTCAGTGAATAGTAGAAACACAGTTTTGTGTTTCGGTGTGATTAATGATATCATTAATGATGTAATCCTGATATAATAATTTTTTACGACTTGTGCACAGTAAGATATGTAATGAGGTGTCCCATGTGGAAAATATGATCGGAAAATAACATAGTCAAGCCCATGGTTTTTCAAATTCCTCTTACAAGGTGTCCCTTGGAAATTACAAAAATATTCCCTCACTTTTGCTAAAAATACTTTACCATTGCATCATTCATTTCATTCAAAATTACTCCTCAAATAATATATGGTCTTTTTACCTCACATGGAGTCCTCCAAAGGTTCCCTCATGTAACAACCTGCCCCTACCTCATTGGCTTGAGGAGGTGGTGAGGGTTACTTGGCCTTAAGCGACATTCCCAAGGAGCCAAAGGCTAGAAATAAATGCTGGGGGCTTCACGAAAAAGTTGGGGAATGATTTTACCTTAAGACAAAACCAACCAACCCATCCAATAACAACCACTATATGATGCATGTCAGTACAACATTCAAGCATGGATTCTTAAAAGACAACCATGTTGTTCCATAATACATCCCAAACCACTACAACTAGACATGTCCATAAAACATCAGAGTATTATGCCAAAGACTAATCCACACCACACCACAAGCCATGACACCACCATAGCTGCACAACAATCACCAATCTCCAAGATCCACCAAGGGATCACAATGCACAACTAAAGGAGGGTGATGCCTTACTTTTTCCCACGTCACGGTACACAACATCTGCAAAGACACCAACGTGCCAAAGCAGGGGGGGAGTACTAAAACTCAGTAGGATTTCCCCAAATGACTTCCCAACACACACCACTAGGATAAAACAATTTTCACATTTATATAAAACAGTTTATAAAAAATAATCACAACTGCAGCCATTTCCTTAAGCCAAACATGCCCTTACCAAGCCATCACACCCAAACCAAGCAACCAAGGGAAAGCCAACCAAACATGCCACAAGCCATTTCATCATTAACATTATAGCACAACAATTTCAAACTTGCAAAGAAATTCACAACAAAACAAACATAATGGTGGAGCTTCCATCCAACCCGTTCACCCATCACACCAAGTGGAACTTTCTATCCACTTATCCTTCGATGGTGGCCCTTATATCCACTATCCATTCCCTTTTTATAGTGGTACTTCTCTCCACTTCCACACAACATTCCAATCAATCCAAACCAAGCATATAACCCACCAAGGTCATAAAAACATCAAATCATCCAATTCCATTGCATATCAATCCACTTCAATAAATCACCCATTGATTGGAAATCATTTTCCATGCCAAAAAACCATTCAATAAAAGAACATATTTATTGAAAACCATTTTCATCAATCATATTCACAAATCAAAAATGGAATCCCATTTTAAAATCTCCATTTTAAAATCCACAACAATAGAGTTTCACCATAAAACACCCTTTTCACCAAAAATCCGCAAATGGATTTCTAACCAACTTTTCACAACAAAAAACAATTAATTTCAAGCAAACCAAATTAATTATAACAAAAAAACACTAGGTCTAACCAAGTGGAGTCGAGTGAGAAGCCACCTACCTTTAGGGTTCTCAAGGAATTGACCCACAAACAATCACACCTCAAATCCAGCAAATGAACCACCGAAACCTCTCTAGATCCCCTTCCCTAACATTAACAATCATTAAAATCATCATCGATGGCATCCAAAACCCTATATCTACACACAACAAGTGTAGATCTAAAAAATCAAGAAAGAGGGAGATGTAGATCTAGACGAAACCACAAGAAAACCAAGAATAGAGACTTACCCGGGAAAAACCACCTTCAATCCCCCAAGAAACCCCTTTGAATCGCTTCCAAAACGTGTGGGAGAGCCCCTCCAACCCTTGAGAACCAAAAATCCTGAGTGAGGCTCGAGTGGGTGGAAATTTGGCAAGGAATGAACCAAGACCGAGTGATCCTTGGTTTTAAAACCCTATTTTATGTGGCCGCACGGTTAGCCTGCACGATTTGGAAAACCATTCGCTAACCATGTGCATGCTACTACCTCAAGAGCAAGGGTCCACATGGTTGCCTCGCATGGTTTGGAAAACCGTGTGTAGGCTGTGTGAAGCCTACTATCTCCCCCTTTACAGTTTCTTGGAGAATCCTCCCGGTTTCCTCTAACTGTAGTCAAACTGTGCTCCCCAAGAAAAGCCTCTATACTCATTTAAACCCATTCTAAACTCTTCCAGCCACTTCCCAACTCATCCCATGAACATTAAATACATAAAAAGCCTAAAAAGGCCACATACCTCAAACTGGGGGTAATACATTCTCCCCGCCATTGGACTTTCCATCCCCGAAAAGTAGTGAACCCTCCCATTGCCGAAAGAGAACGATCCACTGCTTGACCATCTCTTTCTCCTGATCCCAAGTCTCCTCTTGAATCTAACCATGCTTCCACAAACACAAACTAAACCAATGCTTTTACCATGAAAGACATTATCTTTCCAATGCACAATGTGCACTGGCACGTGCACCAACGAAGCATCTGGTTCTAGCTTCACATGATCCAATCGAATCACATGGTCATGATCCGGCTGATACTTTTTTAACTGTGACACATGAAACACATTGTGCACCACACTTAACCTAGGTGGCAAAGCCAAAAGATAAGCCACCTCACCAACCCGCTCAAGAATCTCGAAAGGTCCAATATACCGCAGAGATAACTTTCCCCACTTCCCAAACCGGTGATGTCCCATCCTAGGAGAGATCCTCAAGAAAACATGATCACTCACCACGAACAACAACGGTCGTCGACAATGATCGGCATACGATTTATGACGACTCCGAGCCATCTCTATTCTCTTCCTGATCAACTAGATCTTCTCCATAGTCTCATAGACAAGGCTCGGTCCAACCATCAAGGACTCACACATTTCCACCCAACATAGTAGAGAACTACACAGCCGCCCATACAGCGCTTCAAACGGAGCCATATGTATGGATTCCCGATAACTGTTATTGTATGAACACTCATCCAACAAATGGTAAAGTGATCCTCCCACGAGCCACCAAAATCTAGGACACAAGCCCAAAACATATCCTCAATAGTTTGTATCGTCCTCTCAGATTGACCAACCGTCTGAGGGTGATACGCCATGCTCATAGTCAACTGTGTCCCAAGGGCTTGCTGCAAGGATTTATAGAAATGATATGTAACCATCAGATCTCTATATGATACGATCGAAACTGGAACACCATGCCTCTTTATCACCTCCCAGATATAGATTTTGGATAGATCCTCCACTGTATGAGATTCACGAATCGGGATGAAATATGACTAATTTATTTGCCGATCCACTATCACCCAAATGGCATCGTGCTTTCTGACCGTTCTTGGGAGAACTGTGAAAAAATCCATCGATATTTTCTCCCATTTCTGAACAGGGATTGGTTAAGATTGCGACATTACCATTGGCCTCTGATACTCTACCTTGACCTGCTGACAGGTCAAGAATCTCGAATCAAACTTAGCCACACTTCTTTTCATATCATCCCACCATAACTGTGCTTTCAATTCTTTATGGATTTTATGAATTTTAGGATGAACAACCCATCTGGAATGATGATACGCCCTAAGAAAATCTTCCTGAAAAGTAACTGGTACAACCATTCGATTCTGAAAACACAAAACTATATCTCCATTCAGTTGTTAGCCCTCAAAGGTCTCCCCAAAATTGAGTCTTGACCTCATGGTCAGACACTAAGAATCAGATATCTATTCTTATTTAACTAGGAAAACCAAGTCAAGAATCAACAAAACCGAAATAAATACCTCTCTATAATCTAGGTCCTCACATTCCAACTACATATCGGCTATAATTGACATCAACTGCCATTGGTCCGATGCCTGTTTCACCACCTGAGCATATGATTTTCTACATAATGCATCCACCGCCGAATTTCCCTTACCTGGTGTGTACATTAAGTAAAAATCAAACATCTAGAGATATTACATCCATCTCCTTTTCCTCAAGTTCAAATCCATTTGTGAGAAAATGTGTTTTAAGCTCTTATGATCTGTATATAGTGTGAATTTCTCACCGAAGAGATAATGACGCCACCCTTTCAAAGCACGGACCACCGCGGGCAATTCCAAATCATGATTGGGGTAGTTCTTCTCATGCACCCTCAACAGTTGTGATCCATACACAACTACATGATTTCCTTTCATGAGAACACACCCCAACCCTGATCCCGATGCATCATAATACACCACGTACCCTCATCCTAGTTCTAGAAAAACCATGATTGGTGCTGATGTAAGATGACCCTTTAGCAGTTTGAAACACTGCTGACACTATTCATTCCACTAGAATAGAACATTCTTCCTTGTCAAAGCTGACATCGGTGAATCCAAACGTGAAAAATCACAAACAAAACGCTGATAATACCTAGCTATACCAAGGAAACTCCATTTCTCAAACACATTCTTTGGCGGTTTCCACAAGATAACAACCTCTATCTTTTCCAGATCCACTAAAACACATATTTCAGAAATTACATGGCCATGAAAATGGACTTCTTGTATCCAAAAGTCAAACTTTGACAATTTGGCATAAAACCAATGATCTATGATGATCCCTAGCACTGTCGCCAAGTGCTTCTCATGCTCCACCCTTGTCTTTGAATACACCAGAATATCATCTACAAACACCACCACAAGTGAATCCAGATATCTCTAAAATATCCAATTCGTCAATGCCATGAACACTACTAGTGCATTCGTTAGACCAAAGGGAATAACCACATATTAATAATGGCTATATCTACTTCGAAAATCAGTTTTAGGAATATCATGTTTCATCACCCACAATTGATGGTATCCCGACCTCAGGTCGATTTTGGAGAACCACTGGGCTCCCCTCAACTGGTCAAATAAATCATCAATTCCTAGAAGTGAATATTTTTTCATTATCTTAACTTGGTTAATTCTATGATAATCAACACATATTCTCAATGTTCCATCTGACTTTTTCATAAATAACACCGGCGCTTCTCACCGACACGTGCTAGGTCGGATAAAACCTTTTATTTTCGAACTCATCCAACTAGACTTTCAATTATCGTAATTCAGTATGGGCCATACGATAAGACGAAAGTGAGATAGGACTGGTCCCCAGAAAGAGATAAATCATAAACTTCACTTCTTTTATGGGAGGTAACCCAAAGAATTCATTAGGGAAAACGTCCATGAACTAATCCACCACTACTGGAAGAACATTGTGCTTAACACTCATTAACGATTCCAAAGACAACACTGCCAACTAATATGATAACGTTCCTACTGCTGGTTCCATCAAACCCGTTACACCTTGTCATTCATGTCTCTCTCCTATAAAGAGATGTCTAACGCCATCATGTGTCTTAAAAGCCATTGTTCGTGCATCACAGTCAATGTGGGCCTTACACGCCACCAGCCAATCCATTCCCAAGATTACATTATTCACATCCATCTCTAGCACTGAGAATTTCCATATTAACTCAACCTATCCTACAACGATATAACATGCTCTGCACAAGAAGGCTCAAAACTCTCTTCGACCTAGAGGATTTTGAAATTTCAAAACTGAAGTCATCATTTCTACCGTTAAACCCACCAACTCAACCACAGGTGAACCAATAAAATAGTGTGAATCACGCGTATCAAACAACACTTGCATCAAGGTAGAATTTAAATAAATAGTACCTCACATCGTGGATGGTCCTGACTGATCATCCACCACAACCTTCTCAGTTACGAACAATGCCTTGTTTCCACACCCTGCTCTTTATTTCTTTGCTGAGGCGTCGTGGTATTCCGAGAATCACCATGACCCACTTTACTCTACTGATGAGGGGTGTGCTGCTTTCCACATCCCGTCAAAGAATACAACGTCTATGATCCCTGATGAGTGTCACATGCACCCGACCTCAGAGCATTCCAACAATAACATTGCTGATGCCCCATCTGCTTACAATTATTACATGCTCAAGGTTGAGCCGTACAATCCCACTTGATGTGGCTCGTAGAAACACACTGAAAATATCCCGGCTTTCTCTAGGGCTTTGGAGGAAGATTCACCAATCCTTCCATCAGATTATATGCCATATTCCCAACCTGGGAATAAGTTTCCCTTCATCGCTTGAACCCAGCGTTAGAGTTCCCACTATTCCCCATGGGCATCACCATGCTTCCTCCACCCCGAGCACCCAACAGATCCCGCTCATCCACCGAGGTTTATTCTCCTTCTTGGTGTAATCATCTATACACAGTACTTCTATCTTTAAAAAAATTCCTTTCCATAACCCCACATCAAAGATCCTTGCCTTCAATGAAATTCTACCTGCAACCTCGAGTGCAAACGTCACTATGTTCATAAACTTATATGCATACTCTGTTGCAGACATAAGCTCTTGCTTCAGAATGAATAAATCAGCCATGCCCTGAATTCTAAATGTATATGGGTAGAATTTTTTATTAAATAAATTCCTCAAACCCTTCCCACATCACACCCTCGTCCATCCCTGCTTGGACTACCAAATCCCACCACTAAAGGGAATGATCTGCCAACATATAAGTGGAAAACTTCACTTTTAACTCTACTGGTGTTCCCATGATTTCGAAAATCTTGTTCATTCTATTCAACCATGATTCCTCCCTCTCCAGCTCTGAATCACCCCTGAAGATGGGTGGATTCTAATTTTGAAACTAAACTGCACGATCCACATGCCTTGGTTCATCCATTTTATTTCCACTTTCCACAGCTTGGAAAGCTTTCACTATGCTTTACACTATCTGCTAGTTCTCCTGAGGCTCAGGTGCTACCACATTCTCAGTAGCCTCCTCCGGTTGGTCTCTATGATGCCTTCCCAGTGCCAATTCTATAAACAGAAAATAAACACCCATGAGTCACACTTCCATAGAAATCACAAAATCCCATTTCAAATCACATTACACAATATAATGACAACAAGGTTTTCCACCTTTCCACATTTACCATTTATCACCAATTTTGAAAACGAAACCATTTTTAAAATACCACCTGTTTCCATGTTTCAAATCCTTCTATTTTGAAACCCAATTCAGATTGTTCAAAATCCATACATTCATATCATATAAAATATCATTATACCCCAATGAAATATGCATCCTAGAGGGAAGTCATTTCTACCTTATATTCCATGCACATCTCACTGGCTACACCCACGACAATGAGATTTACAATGCCTATAAGTGTCTCTGAAACACTTTTGTACCCAACTCCCTAGTAACTTGAATTTCAGCATAAGAGGGTTAGCTACATCCTTTTATGCTATTCATTACAATTTCTGACATTAATATGCCTTGATACCATCACGACTCAAGAAATATACCACAATGAATGTCAACAATAAATCCATAAATCAACACCATAGGACCAAACATGATGATACCACTTGTTACACCCTACCCCTACCTCATTGGCTTGAGGAGGTATTGAGGGTTACATGGCCTTAGGAGACATTCCCAAGGTTCCAAAGGCTGGAAATAAATGCCGAAGGATTCAGAACAATTTGAGGAACAATTTTCCTTTAAGACAAAACCAAAAAAACCATCCAATAAAAACCATTATATGATGCATGTCAACACACACGTTCAAGAATGGATTCTCAAAAGACAACCAAGATGTTCCATAATACATCCCAAACCACTACAACTAGACCTATCCACCAAACATCAGATTACTATGTGGAAGACTAAGCCACACCACACCACGATCCTTGATACCACCACAGATCCACACTAAGCACCAAGCTCCTTGCTCCATCAAGGGATCACAATGCACCACTAAAGGAGGGTGATGCCTTACCTTTTCCCATGTCACGGTACACAACATCTGCAAAGACACCAATGTTCCAAAGCAGGGGTGAGTACTAAAACTTAGTAGGATTTCCCCAAATAACTTCCCTATACATGACACTAGGATAAAACCATTAACACATTTATATAAAACAGCTTATATAAAATAATCACAAGTGAAACCATTTCCATAAGACAAACATGCCCTTACCATGCCATCACACCCAAACCAAGAAACCAAGGGAATTTCAACCAAACATGCCACAATCCATTTCATCATTCACATGCTAGCACACCAATTTCCAACGTGCAATGAAATTCACTACAAAACAACCATAATGGGGGAGCTTCCTTCCAACCCGTTCACCCATCACATCAACTGACACTTCTCATCCACTTATCCTATGATGGTGGCCCTTCTGTCCACTATAAATCCACTTCTTATAGTGGTACTTCTCGCCACTTCCAAACAAAATTCCAATCAATTCAAACCAAGCATATAACCCAACATGGTCACAACAACATGAAATCAACCAATTACATTTCAAATCAATCCACTTCAACAAATCACCCATTTATTGTAAATCATTTTCTAGGCCAAAAAACCTTTCAATATAACAAAATATTTATTGAAACACATTTTCATCAATAATTCTCACAAATAAACCATAGAATTCCATTTTAAAATCTCCATTTCAAAATCCACAACAATAGCATTTCACCCTAAAACCCCCTTTTCCCAAAAAATCCCCAAATGGATTTCCAACCAACTTTTAACAACAAAACACAATTAATGTCAAGCCAACCAAATTAATTTTAACAAAAAAACACTAGCACTATCGAAGTTGAGTAGAGAGATAAGTCACCTACCTTTAGGGTTCTTGAGGAATCAACCTAGAAGCAACTGCACCTCAAATCCAGCGAACACACCACCGAAACCTCTCTAGATCCCCTTCCCTAACATTCACAAGCATTAAAATCAACATCCAAGGCAACCAAAACCCTGGATCTACACAAAACATTTAGGATCTAGAAAACCAATAAAGAGGGAGTTGTGGATCTATAGGAAAGCACAAGAAATCCAAGAAGACAGACTTACCCGGGAGAAACCACCTTCACTCATCCAAGAAACCCCTTTGAATCACTTCCAAAACGAGTGGGAGAGCCCCTCAAACCATTGAGAACCAAAAATCCCGAGTGAGGATCGAGTGGGAAGAAATTTGGAGAGGGATGAGGAACTCTCGAGTGAGTTAGGGTTTTGAAACCCTGTTTTTAAGTGGTCGCAGGGTTAGGCCGCACGGTTTGGAAAACCGTGTGCTAACCGTGCGCATGCTACTGCCTCAAGAGAAAGGGTCCGCACAGTTGCCTCGCAAGGTTTGGAAAATCGTGTGTAGGCCGTGCAAATCCTACAGTCTCCCCCTTTATGGTTTCTTAGAGAATCCACGCGATTTCCTTTAACAATGCCCAAACAGTGCTCACTAAGAAAAGCCTCCAAAATAATTGAAAACCATTCCAAACTCTCCCAACATCTTCCGGACTCATCCCATGCACTTTAAACACATAAAAATATTAAAAAATTCCACATAACTCAAACCAAGGTTACTACAATTCAAGCCTCTAAAGGTCCCAAACACCAATATTTTGAAGTTACTCTTCAAGGTAAGGGAACGCTTCACCCTCCCCTTTTTGTTAGGGATTCTTTTATGTTATGTCTTTTAGTTTAAATTTTATTATGTGTGCGTATGTTTTTATATATCCTAAGTACTATCCATTTTATGTTCAACTAATGAGATACCCTTTCATAACTCATCAACCAATTTTTTGAATATTTAAGCAACGCTGTTAGGCTGTCGAATTTTCATAAAAGAAATAACATCTTCTCTTTTCTTTTGAGTTCCATTTTCATGTGGTATGTCATTCAAATAGCCATACCATGGTTTATATCCATGATTTTCTATAATTATACTGTATTATGACTCTCTTTTGAATGGGTTACCTATGTCCATTATCTTTTTAATGTTTTCTAAAACCATTTTTCCAAGCGGTTATGCTGTAGAATTTTTGTCTCAAAATTCATCTCTCCTTTTCTCACAAAATTATATTTTTTTATTTATATGTACACTCAAACCTATTTGGTTTATATGGGTATTAATAAAGACATAAAATTATATATTTTATTCTGTAATTGACATACATTAAACCCTAATTACTTTTCCATGTGTTATAAATGACATAACAATCATGTTTTTAAGCACATTTAAAGCGTCATGATTTTGAAATAAAACCCAACTCTTTTATTATTTTTGGGTTATTTATGAAATATTTGTTGATGATATATGTGGATAAAATGAAATTAAATACATAATAATCATGTTCCCTAATAGCGCTCTAATGCATTGGTTGAACAATTTAATCTCTAGGCATGACAAATTTTATGATACCTTAGTGAATTACTATGGTAATTTTTACAACACCATGGGGATGAAACATGGTGATATTTTCATGAATGTATAAATTAAATTTTGTATCCACATTTTCATGTAATTTATCATGTAATTATTTCTATGATATACCTTAATATAATTCCTTAATGATATCCCTCATGTTTTTATTAGTATTTCTCAATTTCACATTGAAACAGTTTCACATGTTTTTCATACTGGGCCTTCTGCTCACCCTTTACTTTGATTTATGTCTCTAGGTTATGGATGTAGTAATTGTATTTAGTATGAACCTTTGGTGAAGAATTTCCAGCATATTATAATAATGTTGTATATTTTCATGTATTATGTTCCTGATTTCCAAGACACTTGAGTTTTAAGATCCTCTGTTTGTAAAATGTAGCGAAATGTTATGTAATAAATATGTGGGATTACATAATACCTATAATATAAAAAAAATATACAGAAATGAATATTTAGGATTAAAAATTTGTAAATACCCAAAAATTAACAACTTAATTAAAAAACCATTTTCTTAATAATATTTCAAACTAGAATTAAAATACACCTACCTAATATATTATAACATAATCATCAACAATTATTGTTAAATAATTCTTTTGGTATTATTAACATCAAACACCAAATATAGTAACATTTTTTTCTAAACACATTTTTAGAAAACTATAATATTAAAAATAAACATACCTCATATTTTAAATCATAACCATACGTAAAAATTAGTTTGAAAAAAATGATCATAGATGTATCAGTTCATCAGTCATATATTAATTGGTTTCATTGAAAGTATATAATAAAATTAAAATATTAAATATAAAAAAATTATTGTGAAACAAAACATAAAATAGTTAATATAATTAATAAAACTTATGAAAACCAGTCGTTACTCCCGTTGTTATTATCTAATACATGAGTCGTAAAACATAATCACCACATTATAGTCTTCTTTATTGATGATGAAACTAAGGTTATAAAACATTAAAATTTTATTAATATATATATATATATATTTAATAACAATATCATGTAATATATAAAAAATTTATATATAATTTCACATAATGGACTGGATTTGAATTCATTGCCGACAAGTGATCTTTGTTAAACATTATCTATGAACGAAATTTTCATATATATCAACTAATAAAACATATATAAACAATAAAATTAATATTAATATTAGGTAAATTATAAAAAAGAAGGAAAATTACGTGACTCACAATGTACTAATTTTTTTACAAATATGGCAGAATAAATTTAAAAGCAGTATAAAGTGCATTCACTTGGAAAAAATACACATAACATACAATTCCCTATATATCCCAAAATGTGCACAACTAATGAAATTATAAACAATATTAGTTAATAATTACATTATTTTTCATACCCATCAAGGAAATGTAAAAAAACATCCAATATCTCTATTTGATAATCTATCATATATATATTTAACCCCATCAGTAGTCTTCACATGTTGCACAACTGTTGAAATGAATTCTAAACCTATAAGACCATAATCACAAGTGGTATAATTAGAATCAGAAGCATGGATAGATACCTAATTAATAAGAAAATTAGTATGTCACTTAAAATCATCTATAATTAAAGAAAATTT
The DNA here is from genome assembly GCA_963277665.1 of Viscum album. Lineage (NCBI taxonomy): Eukaryota > Viridiplantae > Streptophyta > Magnoliopsida > Santalales > Viscaceae > Viscum > Viscum album. Next base: position 969,222,211 of record OY728159.1, on the reverse strand, counting down.
TAAACTCAAAGATAAATTTACAAACATGGAAAACAACTGCGACATAGGAACACTAATATCTTTAAACGCTACCATATACATGATATATTTTTTTAATATTCCCAATAGATAGTATATTCCACATATTTCATCCATCATACAAAACACATATAAATTATCCAATGTTGAATAATTCTATGATAATTTATATATCACATCAGAAATAGATGTATTTGAAATTGTTGGTTCTTGAACTTTTTGTTTCCTTTGTATCTTTTGTTATGATTGTAGATAATCTGACAAAAATAAAATGTTAGAAAAAATTATAAGTAATTTTCAATACAATGTAATTAATATTTAGAAACAATGTATACCTCGTATGAGAGAAAACAATGAAGGTTACTAAGACAAAGTAGAAAACTGAACTATACAATCCCCATCTCTGGTAACCTCCTCGGTAGGCAATGGTAATGGAAAACTGTGATCAATAATATCAGGCACCAATTCTCTAACACAACCCCACTCCATTGGCTTGTGGTGTACATAATACCCACAAAAAGTACAACTTAGTTTGATATAATACATAAATGAGGATCTCCAGTATAGAACTGATAATAATTTTTTAGTCTGAATGAGGATTTTGAGTACTTGAGTTGGTAGGATGGGTGGGTCAGGACAGCAAGTTTGTGTTTTCAACCTGCGTATCTGAATGAGAAGGTTGGGAAGGCTAGGCAGGCTAAGTTGGCAATGATTGTCTCAAAAATTATTCAAACATAACATGTATATAGGATTTAATTTGGTCACGTAAGGATTGTTACATTTAATTCAGTATATATTTAAGGGAACCCATTTCTGTATCTCTTAACTACCTACTTTGATTACCAAAATCATTCATAATACTAACACCCACATGATATCCTCTTACTCGGCTTGGGTGTTCTTGCTCTCTTAAATCCATAGCTAAAATATATATACTATAATCATGGATAAAATTGTATTGGATAACATTATCCTAATGGTCATCCTGGATTATAAAATGATATTGTTATAAAAATATTTTTAAATAAAAAAAATACAAACATCCATAAAATATAAAAAAATTTACTTCTTATTCATTCAACTAGATCCTTAGCTTTCTCTATAAGAAATATTTAATTTTCATTTGTCTCAATAATTTCCATTTTTAATGTAATGTAAGTGAAAATAGATTTCCAAACAAGACCTCCACAGAACCACTACTAGATTGAGCTCTTAATGCTTCAAATTTTTCTAAAATCATTTTATACTCTAATAACTGATACACAGCATGTGAAAAGGTATAAGGGTGTATATTTTTTAACTAAATACCTTGATGAGATCCTATGGAGGGCTATTATATAAAAATAAATTAACAACTAATTATATAAATATATAATAAATTTTACAATATAAAATAATTATTATACCCAAATTGTTTCTCCATATCATCTGTTCAAAAATTTATTCCACATATCTGCATATATAAACTCATAATTTATTCATTGGTTTTCATAATTTTCCTATCCAAAACATATATTTTTTAAATTTGGTTTTAAAATATATCCATAAAACTATTTAAAAGAGAGATATATTTTCTTAATTTATTTCATTTTTTTGAAAATTGAATGTCTTCTATAATTGAATAAATTAAATATTAGTCATTTAAAATATTTAATATTAAATATATCAGATAAAATAAATCAATTGAAATATTTTACTACCACGACCTCCCAATGATATTGTTTCTCTATCCTATCAACGGACATCGAATGATGATATAAAATTATAGTCCAACATTGGTTCTAAATTTATATTTACCTGAAAAATTGTATTTAATTTTCTCCAGTTTCAATATTATTATCATCAAAATGAATATGTAATCTCATATCTCTAATAGGATTTGACATTTTTGGTAAATGTGTAAGACTACCTTTACCAACTTGAGAACCATATTTCTCTATCGAAATAGGATAAGTCACCTCTTTTGACGATGCATCAATAGTCCTATTAAGAATTTTTATAAATTATATGTTTTATTTCCTTAAATAAGTATATTAATTTTTATTTAATAATATGAATAATAGATATACCTTGATAACTACTCCCCTATAATTGTATTTAACATTTACACATGAATGTCTAATGAATTTTTTTTTACCTACATATCATTAGAAAACTAAATACATAGAAATAAGGATAAAACAAATATGATAGTAGAAAAAGAGTCATGCATTTGTCAGTTTCAAAGAATAATAGTGATTTCCTGATTCTTATTAAAAAACATTTTCATGATGTCTTATTAGAAATTTAATTTTTACACATCTAAATTTCATAAAGAAACAAAATATAAATAATTACAAGAATAATTAGGAGACTAATTTAGTGTTTACTCATACCCTTCATTATGATCATTATGTACTTCTTACACTATGTCTTCCTTGTAGTCATTTTAATCATCCAAAAATCATATAATAGTTGACTAAGTGCCATGTAAATCAACATAATCATCATCATAATACTCATCACACAAATGGTATCTTTTTCCTTGAAAAGTTATAGATCAATGGTCATTCAATGGATCAATGACAAAAATTATCTTCTTTTCAGGTGCCTCAATGAAAAATGGTTCATTATTATAATTAAATAATTTGATATCAACTAGCGTTAACCCACAATTATTCTATTTCACACCAATATTACTATCAACCTAATTTCACATAAACACAATGACCCAAATTTTAGATATCAATTTCTCATATATCCTCAAGAACTCCAAAATATGTTGATGAAGTAGAATTTTTTTTTATATTTTACAGTCAAAAAATGCACTCCTTTACCGATGACCATAACAACACTATTTTAAGTGGTACTCTTTTCATCCAACTTTTTGAGTAAATTGTGTAGCCATTAATATCAAAACTATACAATGTTATCACATTAAGTGATGGTCCCCTTACCAACCATTTCACTATTTCTAATGCAAAAATATCATTGTTTAATTTCTCTTTAAATAATGAAACAAATGTCTTGTTATTCTCAATCGTCGAAAAAGTTTTGTTTGTTTTGTATTGTATCTATTATTCAATAATATGTGATGATATATATGATTAAACATCATATACGTAGTTCATAATGTATAAAAATGTTTGGAATCACTTTATCACATGGAATGCACTTTACCTTTAAACCTCGAATCCCTTTACCATTACAATGAATAGTTAAATGTTAAGATGTAGGGAGACCAATATACTACAATTCATACAAATAATCAGTAAAAAGATCAATAACCACATCTGATACATATTTTTGAACAATAGCGCCCTCTAGTCCATAAGGATTTTTAACATATCCCATTAATATTTTTATATACCATTGAAAAGAATATATCCAATGTAAATAAATAGGCCCACACATTCTTATCTCATGCACTAAATGAATCAACATTTGAACCATTATATCAAAAAATTTAGGTTTAAAATATGCTTCCAGTTGAAAAGGTATAAGAGATGCTTCATTCTATAACTCACATAACAAATATGGATCAATGAATTTGTTACAAATGGATTTGAAAAATTACGTAACCTGATGATAGACTTCTAAACAAATGGTGGAAATATACCATGCAGTACAACCCATAGTAGTTGTTACATCAATACATTATAGTCCTAACATTTCATACCTATTAATTTAAAATCATACAAAAACATCGAAATGTTCACATTTGAATAACATCAACTTGTTACTTTTATACCATATAAACACAGAAAAAAATCAGCCTCTCACTCTTTCTTAAAGTGTGAAAAACTAAAGGTAAATATGGTTTGTTTTCTTTCATAGAAAGAGATAACTCTAATTATATTCCCATTGATATCAATCCCAACCAATAATTCAATCCATATTATGCCTTCCCTTTTCTATCTACAAAATCTCCAATCAATCATTCACATATAATTACTCAACATACATAACTTCAATGTTATTTTTTTCTCTAAAAATCACTAATAATTTATTTAAAAACAATATAATTTGTTATATATATATTTATTAAAAGACCAAATATTATTTTCTTTCCAAATTTAAAATCAATATTTCCACCTTTTCATAATATCCTTCAACTAAAAATGGTTGTGGGAAAAAAATTTATTCCTGTAAACTACTAAATTGATTTCTCAATCTAAGATATGAAGGATCAGTTCAGAAATAACTTTGATTTACAATGAATATTGTATTTCTTCCATTCTGCAATAGATAATATGAGGACTCTACTTCACAAATATGATATTATTTATGTTTCTTAACATTTTATCCAGATATGTTTCCACATGTAGGAAAGTCATTTATACTGAACATTATCATAGTACGCAAAAGAAAATACTCTTTTCTATATATATAAAAACATTAACACCTACCTCCATTAGTAGTTTCAATTCCTCAATCAATAGTGAAATTTAACAATATATATTATTTCATATATGTTTTCATCTAGAAATCCCCATGATCATTATAACACATTTTTTTCATCAAACATATATATTTTTATGGGGATAGGTTATGAAATACCAACAAAATAGGCCATGATCTATATTGGTTACTTAGGCTCTGATAAAGATTCATTCTATATCTACATACTCCCAATCTAAGATTTCTTACTTTACATCCAAAATTGGGAAATTTTTTATCAAATATTTTCTATTGCGATGAGTCTGCTGGGTGAGAAGATTTATAATTAGAGATGTGTTCATCTGAATGAAATCTTAACCATTTAACATAAATTGAAATTTAAGATAGTCTCTTCAAATAAGAAATTAATGAAAGGTACAAAATTTATTTAGCAGGATCTTTGATTTCGGTAATTGAGAATGAATCAGGGCTAATTTATCAGAATTATTTGAATGGATTATTGGAAGGATTTATTTAATTTTGCATGATGTAAGATATAAGTATGTGAGAATGGATATGTTTTCACTTTTTTATCTGTCCTATAGTGTGATGATCCACATTTAAGTCATTTTGATAAAAACTAATATTATTTCCTATACAACATACAATCATTGGGGAAAACATGTATCTTTTTATACCACATCTCATTGGGCATAAAATATTTTCACCTCATAATTGGAAACTCGAAGCTCATTATCTTTTAGAAGATTATATTTTAAAATCTCATGTAAGTTAGTGAAAATTTTATCACTAAAAATATTTCTTTCTTTCAAGTTAACAAATTGTGAAACCACTAATAACATAGTATATTTACTAAAAATTGGGATGAATAGTTTTTTAGAATCTCCATAAATTTGTTCAATAATTTTTTGTTTTTTGAATGATTTTAACACCCAAATTATGAAATAATTCTTCCATACAATCCATTGTCTCATAATGAATATTTTAATCAATATTAGATGTGGAATTTATAGTTATTTCACTATGCTAGATCCAACATGTATAATTAATTTTTAAAGTATATAAAACAATAAGATCCTTGATTTCTCAATAATTTAACTATCATATATTAGAAAACATCACACAAGGATTGGAAATCAAATATTTTTTTTAAGATTTAATTTATAAAATTCCAATAAATCATCAACTCTTTTTTCATATTCATTGTTGTCTTTTCATAAATTTATTCAATTATAGTCTATTCAATAACTAAGATCATAATATAATTAGTGAATATATAAAAACATATAAATGTTTAAATATATATAATAACATAAATTTTAATCCTAAAAACATACAATAAAAATTATTAGTTGTCATTTATGAAATATTAACGGTTATTATGAATAAATTTAAAATGAATCTACTATAGGTATTTATTTTTTATGATGTGTTTCATGCTAATCCAAAAAGTACATAATTTTTTGAAAATCAAAAATGAAAAATATCATAGGTATCTTTATTCAAATTGATTGATATACACATATATAGACACACACATATATATAAACATATAAATATATATATTATTTTTAGGAAAAACAATTTGTTAATTTCATAAAATAAAAAATTTATCAAAAAAAACATCAAAATCAATATTTATAATTAATAATTAATTAATCACAATAAAATGATTAAATAACTGAAAATTATAACAAAATGATAAATAATTTGTCTTGAAAATTAAAAAAATAACTTACCAAATTCATATTTAGATGAAAAAATTTGATCTGACCGAATTTACTCCCCCAAATTCATTTCAATAATAAATACTAAAAGATTTAAAAAAATGATTTTAGAAAAGAATAATAAAAATGAAAAAACAAAAAATGTCGAGAAAAATAATTTTCAAAGATATAATATTGACGTGTATGGGAAAATAATGATAAATAAAGAAATAACGAGTTCCCGAGATCATGAAATGATAATTAAAACCAAATAAACTCAAGAAAATTTTGTGGTGAGGATCCTCTGGTAGCCGTCGGAGTCACTAAAAATATAGAGAAAAATGTTTCCTTGATAAGAGAAACGAGGGATTCAAGATAGGTGTGTAATTTTTAAAATATTTCTGGCATTAGTTGTTAAATAAAAATTCACCAATGATTTTTTTTAATATTGGAATTGGTTTTAATATAAATCAATGCCCAATTTATTTTTATATAAAAAAAATGATGACCACAATGACATGTTTCACATCAATTTTGTAAAAAACCGACCCAAAAAAATCTAATATATCTTATTTGGCATCATTTTTAGACAAAACCCATGCAAAAAATTCTCCTCAAACATTTTATTCATTACTTTATTATAAACCAAATTCATATATGTGATGTTAAATCAACAATATATACTAGTGTGGCAAGATAGGTCTGCCCACATCAATATGAACAAACTAAAGAAATTTGGTTGACATTTTATCTTTTACCTTATATAACTTCTGAATGATCTTCCATTGTTGACAAAAATTTCACGAGGGATTAAAATCATGTGATAATCTAGGGAGGTCTTGTCCAGCATTATATTTTACCAGATCTTATAAAGACATTTGTATTAGATGACAAAGGTGTTTATTCCATAACTCTTTTTCTTCTTCCTTGGAAAAAAGAACATATCATCCTCTCTACTTACAAGGTATAAATTCCATTTTGTATTCTTTACCCACAAAACTAGTACACTTTATTTTTCTTTGATGAAAAAAAATTTCTTCAAAAATTATATGATATGTCTTGAGTGACATTTTTTACTGACACTACTAATGTTGTGACTCAGACCTTTAAAAACTAATACATCATTACATCTCATGTATCTTCCCCCAAATATGGTTTTCTCTAATCCAACAATCTTAAGGCCTTCATCATTAAAAAATATAATGATACCTTCCCTATCATACCTAATTCTAATAAAAAGATATTTATTTATAGTCATATGAGAGGTTTACCCACTATCAATGATCAATATTCCAATGCAATATGATGATTTAAAAGAATTATCTTCAACCACTACCTATTAATCTCTCTTCTTTTTGATCCATGGTTTTCATTTCATACCAAGTACAAATTTTTTATCTTTATCATCCTCAAAGTATGATGGAACAATGTCATATTACAAGACTACAAACTGATTTTTAATTTTCATATCATTTTATGATACATTTAATTGCTTGATTATCACAAAATTTATTTTGAATCAACAAATTTCTCTACATTTTTATGAGATATATCATTCCATGCTCATTAATCCTCCACAACTAAAATAGTGTCCATAAAATTATGTTCTAGAATATTATGTTCTTTATGGATTCCACTAGTAGGCTTGTTCCCCTTGATACCTCTTGGTTAAGGAACACACATTTTGTGAGTGTCCCATATTTCCACAATAATAACATCTCATGCGAGGTAAATTTCTTTGTGAAAATACTGCACTACTGATTCTACCTTGGGTTCTATGAATCTTATGGTTCAAATTCATAAAAAATAAATCTTCAACCTTAGAGTTGGAGCTCGTGGAATAACTTCATTCCTTAATGATTTCTATTTACGATCATGCCACATACAAATTGTATTGTTTTGATCAATAATTTTCATTTCCGGACACTCCTTTTCATTTTCACTGAATACTTGAATTCCAATTTTACCTTTTTTATTGCCTTTGTATCCTCCTTTTCTAGTATCAAGTGTTTATCAGAATCATTATCTTTCATCAACATATTTAAAACTACCTCTTGAAGCTGTAAAATATGTTTTATGTGATATTTTCATGTACTAGTCATACTATCAATCTATATTTCATATTCTTCAACTTCCAGTTTGTAATCAAGAAACCTTTTCCTAGTTATCTAGTATTTAATATTTCATCGTTTGAACTTCTTCATTCATCTCATTCTTATCTTCTTACTACTGCAGCATATAATGTTTGGCATCATGAAACACTTTCTTGGATATTTTTATTTTCTCCATACAAATATATATTTTATCAATTTAGGCTTCTTATTTGACCTGAATGTCAACTCTTTTTCACCTTATCTTTCACCATTGTTTCTTTATTTTATTGATACAGAATTTATGACAACTACCAATATAAAATCTACTTCATGACTTGCACACTCATCTAATTATTCTACGTTATATTCATTTGAACTCACATATTCTCTTGAAATAATATTATACTCTTTACTGATATTTCTCTTAAAAATTTTCCTACCTTTCAAGTAAGATGAAGAACTCTTCGTGGGAATAAAAACTTCATCCTATTAATATTCTAAAAACTTATTGGGGCACCTTGTTACAAGATTTCCAACATTTCCACATCGAAAGAATGTAATTGGGAGTTTTCCTTTGACCTTTTCATTTCAACTTTGATGATTTGAGGAAATAAATTATATAACCTCATCCATCTCATCATATTCTTATTCATATCTAATAGCGGTCTTATTCATGGCCTTGAATTCCATTTCTCTAGACTTCCAATTTTCAAAAAAAAATCAACAAAAATCATTTCTCATTTCATATTCTACAAGTATATTTTGAGAGTTATCCAATATCATTCCTTTCAGATATTTATATTTCAATATAGAATTTTTTGGATTGCACGGAGGTGGTTGTTTTCAAAATATACACTTGAAAATCATTATATCTTTAATAATTTCATTGAGACAACACATGTATTCCAACAACAAAAATTACCTGATCAAATAATGTATCAACAGACTCATTTGGGTTCATTCTGAGATCCATATACATTTTCCATAGAACATTAATCCTTGCTTCTATGACTTTTGAGCCTCCCACATAAATAATCTGTAGTATTTCCCATATAGAATGTAATGACTTAGATGAAATCACCTCTATATATATTGAATTATATAAGGTTCCCCTAGTGCATTGATTCCTTTAACATCAGCATCCAATCCCATTTGATCTTCTTTTGATAAAGAACCACAATAGAGATTGGACAAAATTCTATGTATTTCTATTGTAATGACATTAATTCCTAATAACCAGAAGTAGTGTTGCATCTGATTCTTCCATAATTTAAAATTAGTAAATTTGAAGATCAGAATCAATTTTTGATTAAAAATGTCTATCTCATCAACTAATAGAGAACCACAGATTTCAATATTTATCTTTGATTCAAATTATTAGCCCAACTAGTTTAAATACCCTAAGAAGGGGGTGAATCGGTGTATGATAGATTAATACAACTACCCATTCAGATCTAGTTTTTTTATTAACGAAAATGGTATTCTCTTCCTTTCTCTAAGAAATGTATGAACAAAAACTAAAGCATGCATGAGACACAACAATTTTAATTGATTCACCCTCACTGAGAAACGTCCATGTATTATATAATGATGATTGGTTGATGTAACAAATCCATTAAGACTCGCCACTATATTAATATTCATACTAGGTCAGTTCTATGCACAGGCTCACTACCATTAACAGATTAGGATAAGCCCACTACTTTATGAATGGTCACTCCATAAGTCTCTTTCTATGGCTCACCCCTAGAGGAAGTGATCACCTTATTCATATTCCTTTTATCACTACAATTGGAAGGAATTCACCCATTGTTTTGGACATGTAGGTCCCTTCATTATCATTAATAAATACATCCTCATTTGTAGATATAGGATATTTTGATGTACTAATTTCATCCACATAATTAATATCACGTTACCATAGATTTATTGGAATTTTCCATTTTGAAAACATTTTCAATTTTCACTACCTTCATGATGCTCACCCATTTTATGATGTTAACTTAGTCTTCATGAAGAACCTTACTTTTATGAGCCTCACTGCCTTCGTGAAGCACATAAATTTTCCAATGATTACAAAGATTTCATGAAAATAATCTATTTTGGAATTATTTTTATATCCATTGTGAATATACACACTTTCATGATGGATACATATTTTAGTTGCATTTTATATCCTTCACAAATTCCATTCCATTCCAAAATATTTCACAAAAACCACCATCACGAATCCAAGACCGTAATATCTTCTTTAACTCTCTTGTATTTTATAAAGTGTATGAGGCTTAATTAGAGGAATTTTCTCTTATTTATAATGTTTCTATCTATGTATCACTAATTCACGATGCTCAATAATTTTATTCATGATGCTTATACTCTCATTAGGCTCCAGGAAAATTTCCAATTCGTGATGCTTGATGCAGTAAGAGAAATTACTGTGAGCTTATTTATGCCTTCAAAAAACCACTGTTGTGAAATATATATTTTTTAAAATAATTCCATTTCCATATTTTTATATTTCTTTTAAATAAATTCAATTTTCATAATTATATAAATCCGTAAAATATTGGACACCAAAAATTTTGATATCACTATGAAATAGTGTCACCTGATATAGGAAATTTATGTACTGCTTCTACAGAATACATTCCATTGTCTTGGATCTTTATCAACATTCATAGTAAAAAATATCTCTATAACTCCACAAATTTCCATGTAAAACCCATTTTACAATAAATAAAATCAACCCAAAAGTACTTGAATGTTAACTTGAGGGATTTTCCCCAACATTTTTCAAATCAAAATAAAATGTTGGGCACTTGCAAAAAAATTGCAATAATTATAAATAAAACTAGAAATCAATTTTAAATAATTGATATTTATGAAATAATTTTATATTAAATACCTTTATTAATTATATGTTCTATTTGAAAATAATTTTTGTGAAATAAATTTAAATTTCAATATAATATAAAAAATAAGTAAAATATTCAACCATACTTTTTTAGTACATGATTATAGTTATCTCACACATCACCACAGATATGGAACATCCAGCAAAGTTCTTTATCCCTAGGAAAAAAAATTAAACAACCAATGGAAAATAATATAAAAAAATAAAATATAATATCAATGGTTATTCAATTATTATATATGACACTTTATGAAACATTTTTTCTATACCTTTTATGATATAGAAGAATCCAACACTAAATTGTATTATTTAGAAATTTTTTTGTGATATAAACTATACATTCTATATCAATCATTGTTCTCAATATAGGAGAAGTATATTATGGGTAAATAAAACCATATATTTATGCACTATAATGTTATTAAAAATAATATAAATAAACTTAATACAAAAAATGTATTTATTTCCCATAGATTAAAATAATGGAAAGATATATGATAATTGACTTAGATGGAAATGACTTAAATCATTTTGATTATTAACTCATATATATTTACAATATCTTTGATATCTTTATTTAAAATAATCATAGTCATTGTAAAAAAAATTGTAGAATCCATTGGAATTTCATTAACATCTAATAATAAATTTAAATATGTCATTAATATGCCATGTCCAGACTCAGATTTATCTAATGTAATAGTATCCTATATCTATTTATATCAATATGTCTTTAGATTTTAATTCTTCCAATATAAAATAGACAGATATATTAATTCTAAAATGTTAAAACAAATGAATCAAAAATATAATATAAGGGATATAATCTACACACACCTTAATAGAAATTTTTTAGAAAAATCACAATGTCCAAACTAAAAAATGACTGATACATTGTCTAGTTTTAGTGAACTCATTGTAGAAAATGGTGTTATTATTGATCAATCTATAATATCATGTTTAGTTACCCTAAGTTTCTCTATATCTATTTGTTGATGATTAAATGTATCTTCAAAGTAATATATAATAGCATATGAAATAATATGATATTGGGGATCCAAAATATATAACCCAAAATAAATGGGAAGTTATGGAAGAGTAGGTGTATAATTTGGATTAGGGGAAGAGGTAGGGGAGTGGGATCTATAGGTTGAGGTAGGGGAGTGGTATATTTAGCATAAAACTATCTTTTCATTTATAAAAACATTGAATATACTGATGGTCTGATATTTTCCTCCATCATCTCACCCAAATCCAAAACATTATATTCTAAATATTCTATTTTTATTTTATAAAAATATTCCATTTAAGAAGATTTAAGAGGAAAAAAAATTTATATTGATACCCCTATTGGGTATCCTAATACATGAATTGGGTGCTCAGGCTTTGCCAGTAATGTAACTAAAATATCCTTCTTACACTCATGTATTAAGGTCCCATGCATGATATTTTCTTCTAGTGATTTTGTAATTCAATATTTTAAAATATCCATAGGGAATCACAATATATAAATAATTGGTTTAACTGAAAATAAATAAATTAATTAAATGAATTCTTAAAATTCTATCATCTATAATACTAGACTCTTCGATAAGATTCCATTCTCTTTCAATCATCTGATCCCTCTTCCATTTTTTATTTCTACCTGGGGGAGGTTCAACCTATGTGAACTCTAAGGAGAAAACTCTTAGTTTTTGAAATTTTTCAGAAATCATTTGTTCTTGAAATAATGTATATCCTCGATGAGATAAACTATGAGGTTATACAATTTTAGATTGGATTCCTTACTAAAATTTCTTTATTTTATTTAAATTTAGAATAAAAAAATCATTAATATTATAAATACTTATAAAATATAGCATTTCACATACCAACAAGACTGTTTTCATCTACTTTTGACAAACATATTTCATATATCTTAACCTATAAATGGATATATATCATACGGATTTTGATATTACATATCCCAAAAAATAAAATCTAATATGATGGTTGATTTAAAATCCCTCTGTCTACTAGTAGCCGCCACTAAAAATTCCCTCCCAAATCCCCCAGTATCAGGTATATCATATCCCATCTAATAAGAATGAGAAAAACCTATATCAGTACAAACATTTCATTACATGTAAAATAATAAAAGATGATCTTACCAAAATTATCACCCATAATTGAGATAATGTCACTTTGTCAACACTTCTCTATCAGATACTACAATACTAGATATTAAATTATCTGGAACTATAATAAAATAATTTTTTTATAATTTGGACTCCTAGGAATATCAGTATAATCAATTTCAACTACCACCCTCTTGTATCGACTACATGTAACATATAATTTTTGTAAATTTATGCTTCCACATTTACCAACCATCGACGTCTTCTCTATCCCCATTGAAGTAGATGGATCCTACATAGAAGGATGTGGATGCTTCTGAATAGGTGTATGTGTATGATCCTCCCCAAATGTATGTGTACATCCTCCCCAAAATCTCACAGTCAATTAGATGTTTCATCTCTCATTATCCTACAAATCCAAGTAACAATTAGTTCAAAAATATAATAATTAAAAAATTATGTGTAAAAAATAAAGGATGATCCAACAGAAAGTAAACTAATATAAACACATTTTTATTTATATTTTTTAAGTCAGTAAACTAAAATTATAAAAAAATCAGTTAGAGATAAAATTAGATAAATAAATGAAATAAAATCTAACTTCTATATAAATATTAAAAATTATTTTATAATGTGATACAAACAAAACATTACAATACTAAATAAACTACTCTTTATCATATTAATTAGATAATATCCAATAGAATACACTTTATTGGAGTGGAGTTACTAAAAACATGGTGTGTAAATAGAAAAAATATACAATGTATTACAATGTTTTATACATGAAAAGAATATATTTTGAAAATTCAATTTTATAAATGTTTTTATTTTTCACCATATTTAATTAAAACTAATTATTTTATCATAAAATAAACAAATAAAAAATTATTCATGGGTAAACATAAGTTATGTAACGGTAAAAAAACAAAACTAATTTAAACAAAAAATTATCTTATTAGTTACAATATGAATGTTGATAAAAAATAAAACCAATATATAATATATTTTATGGAATTTTAATATATGAAATAAAAATAAATATGCATTTCTTGTAATAATAAGAATTTACTAAATGATTTGTTTCTTAAATACCTTCTTTGTGATCAGTTTTTTATATCACAAACCTTAGATACAATGCTGCCAACAATATTATCTGTTAATCGTTCTATAAAAGTTGGAATGTCACATAAATCATCATCTTCATCATGTATTTCATCAACATACTATTATTTATTTGTAAAATGATTGACCAAAACGTATAGGATGGATCAATAATATTTTTTTTACAAGAGTTTGAATGATAAAATGACCAGATGTGTATTTCTATCTATTCCGATTTACATGTTTCTTACTGAATTCATCGTTTATGACACTATTTCTACTACTAACCAAATTTCAGTTAAACAACAAATCACAAAATTTAATTTAATAAAGCACCCAAATCTGTTCAGTGACTATGAAATACTCACTTTATGTAGAGATTGGTTTTTTATTTGGAACTTGAAAATGAATTGTTTTCATGAACACCAATACACAAATATTATAAACTGCACTTCTGTTATCCAAATCTTTTTTTTTGAAATGTATAAACATTAATGAAATCCCCAAACAATGTTATCAAATTTATAATTCGATCTCTAACAAATCCTTTCAATTTTTCAAATGAATTGATCTACAAGGCATGTCCTATTAGACCTTGTAATTTTTTTTGTTATGCTAATTAAAAATCCACATATATTTATTCTTTGGATAAATTTTTTTAACACATTAATATGGAATGTTATATATGGATGTGAATCATCTATTTTATTCAATATATAAAATTGAATATTCTTTATTTTTAACCTATAAGTTATTTGACATTCAATCCATGGATCCACATTTCCACCAAAATGAACCATAAAATGCACCATGATATTAAAATATATGAAGGAAAATGTATTTGTATTTGATAATGTATTGAAACAACATTATTCTCCAATTTTTTTAATGATTTCAAATCGAAATATTATAACAAATTTAATTTAAAAAATAACAAACCTTCATGAGAGTCATTCTAAAATGGATGGGAAATATTTCACACAATGAAATATGTGGAATTTGTAATATCATGATGTGACAATAATTATTTTCCATACCTGTCAACATGAAAGAACTTAGTTTTCATAATTGTTTTTATATTTTAATAAAAACCCTATGACACATTGATACCATGATGAAACTAAAATAGATAATCTTCTCCCACTTTGATAATGTATGATTATACATTGGTAGGCATGTTTTTATTCAATTAAGAGAGGCACATACCCCCAAATTTATTCCCATTTATAGTAAGACAAATATTACATTCAACCCATATTTTATAATTCCTTTAATATCCAACAATGTTATAATCAACCTATCACTTATATTTTTTAACAAATGAATGAAGTAAATTGTATGACTGACCTCAAAATATCTCTAACATAGATTTTTAAAATACATTTCCCATTTCTTCCATATATTTCTATCATTACCTAAATTGTGTGTCTTTCTGAATGTGACATCATTGTTTTTCAACCTCTCAAATATTGATTATTTGAAAAAAAATTGGGAAAATATAAAATTATAGTTAAATTTTGACTTCCTTTTATAATATTAGATAAGATTGATCTACCAAAAAACATTATATAAATCATGTATAACATTTTTCTCCCGTGATGTAGTTGATAATAAGAAGTCTCTTGTTTAAAAATTGTACAATATTTATCTCCCTAAAAATGTATCAAGACAAATTTTCATATTTTAGGAAGTAATTTATAGTTGGAGTAATAATTTAATGTTATTTAGAAAGTTCTATTTTATATGAATCAAAAACTATAATACATTCCTCACATAAAAGTTTCAAATCATCAAATACAGGTGATAAGAAAACATCAATATCATTTCAAAGATGTTTTGGTGTATAAATCATTAAAATAAAAATGGTATATTTAGGATTCATACAAGATTTAGAAGAAAAGTTGTAAATCACCTACAAAACAAGGACAATAACTATGTTTTCTACTGAGTCTTTGATATGGCTTCATTCCATTTGTGCACAATCCATGATTGATAATTATAACTTCATTTCCATATTTAGAAAAGTGTTTATTAAATTTATTTCACTATTGACAATAAGCTGAATGATGTAATTTTCCATCACTTATCCACTCATATATATTCCATGTTAAACATATTTTTATTATATTAATTTCAAAATAAAAATTTCAATTGAGTAATTATAGGAAGGTACCAAATTACTATGGTAGGAGTCTCTGTAATTTTTAAATCATATTATGATATTTATTTCAACTTATATCACGATGTACCATATTTTGAACACTCTAATAGTACATCATGTTAATTTTTATATAGAAAATAGTCATTTTCGAATCCATGTTTCTTCTTGTGCCTTATAACAATATGGAATAATATTTTTTCACATTATAGTGTGAATCCGGATGATCATTGTCTTTATGAAATATTTTTTCAATAGACATAGAAACTTTCTAAAACTCTTATAACTCCAACCATTTTCACCATAAAGTTAACCAATCATATCAACATTGATAAAACTACAAATTTCTTACAATATGGATAATATGGATTTTCTCTATCACTATATAGATACTCAATTATTGGTTCTTTAGTAATTGCTTCAATGTTAATATCATGAATCACTTATTCCATTTGATCAGACTTATCATCTTCAAAATCATCATCATCAATTTTTTTACAATTCTTCCCATTTTTACCATACCAAATCTAGGGAAAATAACTTGAATTAAGACCATGAAAAATTAAATTATCATTTATTTATATAAATTATAACTTCTTTATATTTAATAATTTCCATCATGGATTGGAAAAACTTATTTTTTTCATTATTTCTTTAGAAATTTCCAAAAAAAACATTGAAATCTTTCTCATATTCATCACCTATTCAAAAAGTATTAATCCAACATCAAATTTTAATTATGTTGAAAAATTTTCATGATTTGAAAATATGTTATTATATTTTAAAATTTAATTTCAAATTTACTTATATAAATAATAATAATAAAATATAATATTTTTTCACAAATAGATGAAATAAAACATATTTGACTTAAAAAAGTTTGTCTCATTATCTTAGGAATGTAAAATTTACAGACTCTACATTCTTTAATTTTGACTTATTATTTTTAATAATTCATATATAATCAATAAACCATAAACCATATACTAGACAATCCTTTCTTTTTAAATGTGTAGAACCTTCAAATTATACACGTGAAGGATCCACAAAAATTCATCATCAGTGTAATGTGGACATTAAGGTTCACTATAAAAACTATCTTAATGTTTCTTATGGTAACAATGTCAACCATAAGAATGAGTACCTGTTTTGAGATGCATTTATCAACCTAAATTTAATAATATATATCAAAGGAAAATATATTTTGAATGTGGATAATAGGGGAAAGATTGGGATAAACAATAAATAATAAAATTATCAATACACATATTTAGGTGACATTACCATGGTTTCTCCCATAATAACTATTCCATAGGAGAGAAAGATTATCTGTAAAATAGGATACCGTTAATTAATTAAAAATGGATTATCAAATAGTGATACATGATCAATATAACAAAAATTTCCAAGGAAATAGAAATAACTCTGGCCATTTTATTTACCAGAGTAAATAAAAACATCTACATCAATCATAAGTAACCCCAAAAAAATCATGCTTAAAAAAATATAAATAAAATTGCACATTAACTGAACTCACTATTTATATTCTTCTAAATTAAGAAAACAATTATTTAAAATATTATGAATTTCCATATTTTTTCTAGACAATAAGAAAAAAATAAAAACCTACCAACATAAAAACATACCAAATCACTCAATAAATGTTTTGTGTTGTTGAAATTATTGTTCTATTTTTAGATGGAAACATAAAAAAACCAATAATATATAATTTAAATGAGTAGTAGTTATAAGATTAAAAATTATTTAAATTTGAGATTATAAAACAATGATTTTATACTAGGATTTTATATAAATAATAATGTATTTTATAATTTTTATTATGTATAAAATACATATTTTATTTTATTATTTTTTTAGTTACAATGAATTGGAAATTGATTCATAAAATAATCATAAATATGAATTTTAGTAGTGGAAGAGATCATACAAAAAAAGTATCTCATATGTGTGAATAATAAAAATAGAAAACCCAAATAGAAAATGGATTAAATATATTAATGGTGGAATATATTTTCCATGGAAAAAACCCCAAACAATATCCATCAATTAAAACATACCTTCATGCATGGAATATCAATATAATAAACAAAAATAAAAAATATATACGTGGTGATGGATAAATGAGAAGTAAAAATAAATGGAAATAATAACCATAAGGAGACAAAAAGAAATTAATAATGATAGATGAGGGTTAAAGGAAGTGATAATGTGATATGAATGATATTAGAGTCCATGGATTGAAGAAAAAAGTGTTAGGGTTCACCACATGAGAGAAATGAGTCCTTTTTCTAGAGAAACATTGACCCAATAAAAGGGTCCACCTGATGTTTCATAAAATTTTATATGGTTTGCCAAATTATTTCCTAAATAACTGATGTCAAAAAGGTTTTTTCATGTTAGTTATTTAGTATCTGACCAAATTAAGGTATTATTCAACATTGGTTATATGGTATCCGATGTTGAAAATAAAAACCACAACTATTTCATGTCTGTTATTTTATAATCAATATAGAAAAATATTTTCTCATGTTGGTTATAAATAACACATGTAAAAACATCTTTCGATGTATATATTTTGTAATATTCTAAGATTGTTTCTTACCACTGCATTTGGAGATTTCTGGTGGTTTTGATGTAAAATATTACATTAATGATAAATGAATTTTCTCACCAAACATTACTAATGTAGTTTATAATATAGATAAATTTGAGGTAGACATATCTGGGACGTCCAGACATAGTAGAGTTTCAAAACCCACATGGGAATGGTAGGATGTATCTTCCTATCAGAAAATAAAGAAAAGTTATCCACACATGGGTAGTGACAATAATGAAGAGTAGAAATCATGATAGATCAATGTGGTCTACATATATTATGGGAAACATGGCCACGCTGAGCCTGATTATATGACATCAACCAAATAATTCCATATATGTGTACAACATGGACATCTATTGTGCTTCTATTGAATGGTACCTCAATGAAGAAGTGTTTGATCCACAGTTAAACAATTCTCTTATTCATATTTTGAAATAGTTAAATTAGGTGGATCTCACTATTATGATAAATGGGATACTTATTTTTAAAATAACACATGATGAGGAGATGAATATATTTTTATACACATGATGTGGTATATACTAGAGGAATTTGATGTTGTGCCAGCTACTATGAAAGGGAATGTGTTTATTTCATCTTTAATGGTTATGAATTCTATTTATATAGGTGAATTTAATTAAATCCTATAATTTATGTTAATTGAGATAATTAGTTTTAATTTAAATCTTATCCACTTCATGATAGATATTTCCAAACCATTGGGAATGTAGAAGAAAAACTATTTTAAATTTCCCATGTTCTAGGTGATTTATGGTGACATTAAAGTCATGTATAATTTTCTAATTATTGAGCTTAATATCATAAACCATATTATTGGTATGGATTAGAAGATTAGTTTTATGGAATAGATAAAATGATATCATCATCAGGTTTGATTTATTTACTCTAATGGATTCCCTCATGTATTTTCGATTGAGTGGGATCCTAGATTAGGGATAGTGGGTAATGTTGTTCCTTATCTTGGAATTATACTATTCAATTTTTAAAAGATATTACATGATAGTGTTTATTGTATTCAAAGAAGTATTCTTCCTGTAGTGGGGAGTGATTAACATGAGGTCTTTATTGGTGTTTTTACGGGTTACCCCCTAAAGGGAGGTCGAGTTCAGTATTAATATACTCCCTTATATGAGAAAAATATTTATGCCATAAAATCATATAAAACCCACTGAGTTGGAGGAACATAATGTTTAACTTGAGGAAAATTAAGATAATGTATTTATTCATCTTAATATTTCACCTTGGAATTCATTTTTTCACTTTACAATAAAGTAATTTGGATGCTTATGATAATGGGTATATTATATATATCTTAATCAGGTGACAGTTTAGAATAAATACCCCTTGCCTGTGATTAATGATCTATTTGATCGACTTAGTAGAGCCTGGTGGGTTTTTATGGTTGAACTACAATCTGGTACCATCATTTAAGAGTCTAATAAGATGGTATACCTTTGAAAACATTTAGGAGTCGATATAGGAATTTTTAATTCTTATTTATTCCATATGTTCATTTTAAGACTCTTTCGGTATTTATCACCTATATGATCAAGATTTCACATCACATCTTGGACTCGTTTATAGATTGATTTGTGGATGTTATTTTGAAATACTCTAGGATAATGTAGGAACATATATATTATTTTGATATCATTCTATGAATATTAGAAGAAAAAAATTTTGTATGAGGAGTTATCAAATTGTGATTTTTAGATCCAAGAAGTGAAATTTCTAGGGAATGTGATATCTTAAGGGGAATCTTAATGGATACCTTGAAGATTAAGAAAGATAATGTTTCTAAACAACTTTAAAATATATTGGTGATCTAGAGATTCTTGGGTTTAGTAGGCTATTATAAATGTTTTTAAGGACATATTTATGGTTGCATCTCCTATGAAAGAGGTAACCTGAATGGGTGTTAAGTTCGAATGAAATGATAATTGTCAAAAATAATTTAGTTAATTGAATTTGAGATTGAATTTGGATCCATTTATGTTTATTAATAAGTTAGGTTTGAGATATTATGTTTATTATGATTCCTTGTGTATAGGATTAGGATGTGTTCTGATATAACGAAAAAAGTGGTGGCATGTGTTTCTACCCAACATCAACCTCATGAGAATAACTATCATACTAACAAACTTTAGTTGGAATCTTGGATGCACACTCTTCAGACATGGTTTCATCATCTTCTTAGAAAATTGTTTACTATTTATTTTTATCATAGGATTATGAAGTATATCTTCACCATGAGGGACCTCAAGATATAATAGAGATACTAGGGTGAATATCTTCATAATTCTTATATTTATATTTCATATAAACAAATAAAAGTGAATGTGGTTGATAATTAAATGATGAGGAGGTTACCAATTAAATCATTAATGGAATCATTGGAGGAGTGGTCTATGATGAGTTAGATTGATATGATGAGATTGTAATTTAATGTGGATATTGGGTTTATATTATTATACCTTGTGGATGTTTACTTTTAATTTGATTTATGAAAAAAAAAATTCTAGAATCAAACATTGATTAGTAGTGTTTTAGTAAAATATTTAATTGTGGTGAGATCTAAAGTGTTTGGTCTCAATCCGTAGATGGTGATTGTCTTTTTCAATTCGTATTGGTCATTTTGAAATATCTGAGGCATCAATTGACAGATAATTTATACCAGTATAGTTTCTCTATACACCCTTGGACTAACATGATTTGTCATGATTTGAGACATCAGTATTGGTTATCATAAATGAGGCGATCGAGTACAAAATCTCTTTCATGATTCCCTATAAACCATAAGATTATTGTGGTGCAGTAGTGAACCACCAGTTTATTTTATACCTTAATTATCCCATTTTTTAAATGGGATGCTATATACATGAATTTTATTATTGGAATTCTTTATAAACATGATGGAAAGAATTATATTTGGGTAATCAATAATGGAATCACTAAATTAGTTCATTTAATTGAAATTAATGAGTCTTCCAAGTTAAAATATCTTGGGATATTTTATTCCTAATAGGTCATGAAGACATATGGGTGCCTTTTAAAAAATTTCTAGTATAAAATAAATATTTGAATCTTGATTCTGGAAGGCATTGTAAGAGGTTATGAGTACCTAATTGAAGTTGAAAACTGTGTATTAATATCTTTATTTTATATTTATATATTCATGTGTTTTTTATATTTACTTTAGTGGAATAGTAATTAAATTTAATTAAGATTCATCCCTAATGTAAATATGCTATGTAATATGATGTAATACACACTTTTGTTACAAGATGAAGGAAAACATGAAATTCTGGGAAGATAAAGGATCTTCATGTTGGAATGAGAAGTGGTGTGGCGTGATAATGAAAAATTATGATCAATATGAGATTTAATATTTAAGTGAAACTGATCAATATATATAATTGAATTTTTTCTACATGTTGTAGAATGTTTATGGGATGTTATGATGCTGTGAAACTAATGAAATACGAAAAATGATGGTTTGGATGCTGGAAATTGATGATTCATGTCATGTAGTGAGTTTAGACATGAAAAAAATAAAAAAAATGAACCTACAATATAACATGAAGAGAATTAAATGAAAAAATTATAGGGCTTAAAAATTTCATGGAATGAACATATTTCACAACTTGAAACATGAAGGGCGGAACCATATATGGATGTCTTTACATATCTTTCTACAGGGACCTTCCCATTTAAGACCAAAAATCCATCAATAACAATGCTTGAACTAGGTAAACCCTAAACATGATTTAAAGTATTATAAATATGGGTTCCAACAAAAAGGATTTGGATTCGTTCTAGATATAGGGATTTGACCACCAGGTGGTTACCACAAGTTTGTCGGCCTAAAGATCATTATTTAAAATTACGGTTTCTTTCTATATTCCAATATTTTTATTTGATAAAATTATGGATTTATATTATTTAAATACATTTTATCTACTTTTCTAAATTTATATTTCATTATAATATATTTTGTCCCTCTAATTGTTTTCAATTTATTCATTGTTGGAAATTACCAAATGATAGTCGGATAAATCTATAGTGGAGAGTGGAATTTGTCAAAAAGGGTGTATAATTTCTTTCCCTATTTAATTATAAATATTAACAATAATTATATTTAATTGTTATTATGTTTTGAATAATTATTTTCATATCTGTTATTAAATCCTAGACTATGTGATTTTGGTAGGAGATGAAACACAACATCATAATGATAATTAATTAACAAATGCAGAATTGGATTCTTATTCTTCTTTTGAAATCTAATCCTAATGATTCATCTAAATTTAATGATTTTATTCATGAGTAACTATTTTTATAAGGTATATTGATAAGGATTTAACATTTCATCTATTCATAAACATGATTAATTTTTCATCTAAATACTATTATTGTTTTGTGAGTGGGGTCCTGATTTCTTTTTAGAAAAACTGCACAGAGAATATAATTCCCCTCTCTTACATTGGTCTCTATGATTTTTTATTCATTTAAATTATTTCATTAGTTTAATAAATTAATTTAATTAAATCTTGACAAACAAAACTTTGGTCATGAGTTTCCATCATTGTTTTCCCCTCTCTCCAAGGGATCGACCCATTACAACTGATGTGAAATGCCTTTATAGCTAGTGTAGTTTGGGATATAAGTAATTATTTATTTGATCATGTTTAAAGGATTTAAGGGTGTCCTTTGGATGTGTCATATATATTTATTAGAAGGATAATCATACTGAGTGAGCCAGTGGGATTTTAGAATATATTCTTCTGGCTTTCATGCTTAACTTCAGTGGTTAATGGGAAAAACATATTCACATGATGGAATATTATAATAAAAATAGTTATCTTGTTTCAATTAAAATAAAACCCTTTATAATATTATATTATAATCCATGTCCATATATGTTTTTAGAATATAGTAGAAATATTTCACTCATGGGATCAATTATTTTTTAGGAGATGATGGAGAAGGTGTGTTTGATCCATATGAGGTCATCGATAGCTCAAAGTCACCATAAATTTCATACTGTTCACCACCATTTACTTTTGGAATTTGAGTTTTATTAATGGGTTTTTCTAAGGGTTTTCCATTCTTGGGGAATCACCTCTTTGGAATGTAAGTTATTTTTTATCCATTGTACATTGGAATTTTATATATCATTGAGTAACTTGGAAATGTGGTGTATCATATGACCTTACCATCTTGTTTTACATCATCCGGTGAACTATTTTTCCCATGTGACTGAATGGGTGGATGTTGAGATTGAACCCAATACCTCTATGATTATGTAACCAATGAAGATTATCAATCCTCAAGACAAGGGGTTATATGATAAAACAATTACATTTTCTTATGCTCTATGTTAGCACTAGTGCAGAAAACGTTTTTTATGGTGGTTATTTTTTAGTTTTTACATTGATTTTTGGACGATGATATTACATAAGACGTTATAAATATTGTTTTTTACGTTGGTTATTTTAAAACCAATGTAAAAAAGGAAAAACCAAAGCATCTTTCATGTCGGTTACTCAAAAACTGAGGTGGAAAACGCTTCAGAGTTGTGATGTATTACGTTGGTTATTAAAAAAATTACATTGTATATACTTTATCACATCGATTATTATATAACTGACATCCTAAATCACACCTATGAAGCATTTATCACATTGGTTATGAAAATAACCTACATGATAAAGCAGCCTGCAAAGCGATTTCCATGTCCGTTAAATAATAACCAACGTGAGAATATATCTACTACATCGATTATAAAATAATTGACGTAAAAACTATTCCTTTACATTTATTACGTCAGTTATTAAATAACCAATTGGGCGTAGGTACTGTAGCAGTACTTTAGTGGTACTGTAGCGGTGGCGGCACTGATCATCAGCGGGTACTGTAGCGGAGGCAGGACACTGTAGCGGCGGTGGTACTGTGCGGTACTGTAGCAGGCAGGTTACTATTCACATAATGTGAATTAGGCCATATATATGGGCCTACGGGCTATGTAATGGGCTACAAGCCCACTGGGCCTTCGGGCTATGTAATGGGATTCCCTCTACCCAGTTAGAAAAGAGGTCTTTGCTTTGATTTAATAATAAAAATGAGGCTTCAGCCCCAACCTTTAAAAAAATACCAAAACCCCCCACCCCACTTGGACACCCCACTAGTAGAAACCCCCCACCCCACTGGACACCCCCACACCCTAGACTTCCCCAACCTCCTTAACAACACCCCACACCCCTGGAAACCCCCCACAACTATGCCCTTCCAAAAGAATACCCAAAATAGAACAAAAATAGACCAACCCCCCCCCCCCCCCCCCCACTAGTTACATCCACACTCCATGACTGCCCCCACCATCCTAGATAGCCCCCACACCCCTAGACACCCCAACAATTATGCCCAGCCAAAAGAATACATGAAACAAAATAAAAACAGACCACCCCACCCCACTGGACACCCCTCACACCCTTGGACCGCCCCCACCCTCCTAGACAGCCCCCACACCCCTAGACACCCCCCACAACTATGCCCATCCAAAAGAATACCTGAAACAGAACAAAATTAGACCAACCCCATCCCCCCCCCCCCCACCCCACCCCACATGACATCCCTCCCCCACCCTTGGACTTCCCTCCCACACCCCTGGAAACCCCCCCTAGCCCACTAAACTTCCTGCCCACAACCCTAGACACACCCACCCTCCTAACATCCCCCACCCCCTGGATAGCCCCCCACCCTCCTAGGCACCCCCAACCCCATGGAAACCATGTACACCCCCCCCCCACCCCTAAACACCCCTCCCACACCCCTAGAACCCCCCCACCCCCCCACAGCCATGTACACCCCTAGACTTATCCCACCCTCATGGACACCCTGGACACCCCCACCCCACTGGACAACCCTCCTACACCCCTAGAAACCCCCCACACCCCTGGTCACCCTTATAAATCCCTACCACCCTCCTAGACACCCCCAAACCCACCCTACTGGACATCCCTCCCCCACCCCCTGGATATACCTCCCACACCACTGGAAACCCCCCCACCCCACTAAATAGCCTACCCACAACCCTGGACACCCCACCCTCTTTGACAGCCCCCCACCCACTGGACAACCCTCCCACCCTCCTGGACACCCCCCACCCCCATGGAAACCTTGCAACCCCCCCCCCCCCCCTCAAACCCCTGGACTCCCCTGAACTACCCCCACCCTCAGGGAAAACCGGTACACCCCCACCCCCCTGGAAAGCCCTCACACAACCCTGGAAATCCCCTAGCCCACTGGACAGCCCTCGCCACACCCCTAGACAGCTCCCTCACACCCCTAAAAACCCCTCCACACCCCCTGGACACACCCTAGACTACCCCAACCCTCCTGGACACCCCACTATACACCCCCTGGACACCCACTAGACACCCCTACCCCACAACCTGGATAGCCCTCCCACACCCATGAACCCACCCCCCAACCCCACTAAACAGCCTACCCACAACCCTGGAAACCCTCACCCTTCTGGACAACCCCCACCCCCTGGACAACCCTCCCACCATCCTGGACACCCCCCACCCCCATGGACACCATAGACACCCCTCTTACACCCCTACCCCCCACCCCCCACCCCCCCCCCCCCCCACACACACACACCCCAAGAAACCCCATGGACTGCCCCCCACCCTCATGGAAACCCTTGACACCACCACCCCACTAGACATCCATCTCACACCCCTCGAAAGCCAACACCCCACTGGACAGCCCTCCCCATACCCCTGGATAGCCAACCCACACCCCTAGAACCCCCCCCCCCCCCACGCACACACCACCCTAGACACCCCCTAGACAGCCCTCCTGGACACCCCCACCCCACTGAACAGCCCTCCCCCACCCCCTATCTGACCTCCCACACCCTTGGAAACCCCCACCCCACTAAATAGCCAACCCACAACCCTAGACACCCCCACCCTCCTGAACAACCCCCCACCTCCTAGACAACCATCCCACCCTCTTGGACACCCCCAACCCCATGACTACCCTGAACCCCCCCCCCCCCCCCCCACCCCACCCCCCCACCCCTGGACACCCCTCCCACACCCCTAGAAAGCCACACACACCACTAGACACCCCTTGGACTTACCCCAACCTCATGGACACACTGTAAACCCCCCCCCCCCCCCCCTTCACCCATGGATAGCCCTCCCACAACCCCCTGGAAATCCCCCTGGCCCACTAGGAACCCCCCACACCCATGGACACCCCCTGGAAAGCCCTCCAACCCTCCTAAAACCCCACCCCCCAATAAACTATAAATCCCTCCCACACCTTTGGAACCCCCCAACCCACTGGACACCTCCCCACACCCTTGGAACCCCCCTAGACCAGAATCCATACCAAAAAAAACCATCCGAACTAGATCAAAACAATAAGTATAGAAAAATTAAACAGTCCCATATATAGCATCCATAACATTCAATGTCCACAAAGAACCCTAAATACAACCTTAACGACTACCAAATACACAATTATAATGACAATATTCAAAATTATATTTTACAGTACAAATAAACTAAAATATAATCAAACCTATATAATAATTTTACCATTCCACTTGTTAGTGTTCGACCTATTGAGCACTATAGGGTTGAGGGTCATAAATTATCTATAAAATAAAAGGACAATAGTTAACATTTACAATGAATAAATCAAATTAAAAATTATGGAATGGTTTAAAAGGAAATGTTATAATGTAAATGTTTAAGAGGAATTATTACCATGTCAATGTTCACAAATGTTCCAATTGTAATTATTTCATACATAAATCTTACCATATAATATCTACATTTGATGATGCCTTGTTCTTCATGATAATTATTTTTTCATGACTGCAAAATCAAAATATTATATTTATGTAATACATTAAAATGTAAAAATTATAAATTGATATATACCTTTACTTATACATATTTGATCTTGGAACTCTTGTTCTTTGTGTTTTTTCATAATTATACCCATCCCCTATTAAAAAATAATCCTAATAAAATAAATTTAAAATTCTTTATAATATATAAAACTATTAAGAAATTGATACTTACTTTTCCAAAATATTCTAAAAACATTTCCACACATCTCCATGGACAGAGCATATACAATAAAGTGTTTTCTCCCTTGGAAAAAAACACCTAACATCCAATGATCACTGATAAAAGATAATATAAGGTTTGTGGGTTTTTTTGTTAAAAGATAATGAACTCTTTGACATAGATATTTTTCATATCTCTCACAAAAAGGAATCATCCAACACTGTGTGATTATATTCTGTTCAAATATTTTAGCATTATAAATAATTCTGTGTTCCTCATCCAATGCATGTACTTCAGGAAAAATGAAAAGCGGGTCCATGAATCCATATACATATGACCTCTCATTCTTGTCACAAGCTCCATGATATCATTTTTCACAATCCCCACAGTTATTTCACATCCAAAAACATGATCTTCTATTGGATACTCATAATTATCCTCAAAAAAAATTTAATATCATGACAATATGTCAAGACTGCTAGAATTTGTATCTAATGTCATATCCATTTTCCTTTTTTGTTGTTTATACATTATTTCTTTAACTTTGAAGTATTCATGTAAAGATAAATAGAAAAATATATTAGTTTTCAAATGTTAAAACAACTTTAATAATAATATAAAATAAAATATCTAACATACATACCTCTTGGGTAATGAGTCGCAGAAGTCTGGATGGCCAAATTATAAAATGGCTGATTCTATGTCCAATTGTCGTCACCCCATCAGTAGGTAATGGTACTCGAGCTGTTCTGCCAATAATATCTTGTACAGTGACCCTATGATGCTCTACCTCTAACTATTGATGATGAACTGTATCTCCTATACAATATACCAGCACATATGAAACTATATGATGTTTAGGATCATTATCCTACAACTCGTAATAAGTAGAAAGCTGAAGTGGAGGAGTAGGATAAGAAATGGGGTCTATAGGCTATGGTGGGGGAGTGGGAGCTACTTGCAGAGGTGGAGGATAGATAATGGAGTCTACAGGGGGATGTGGAGGAGTGAGAGCTGCAGTCTGAAATTATCTTTGCATGCCTACAAACATAGACTATAACGACGCTCTATTCATTTCATCCATAATCACATTAATATTATGAACTTCATCCTCAAAGGATTATATTTTTTTATAAACACCCTTCAAATGAAGTAGTATGAAAATGTCACAATACTTTTCTTACTGATACACTCGTCGGATATCCTCGTACACGACCAGGTTGTTCATGCATTCCCAATGAATTAGATAAAATATCATGTCTCCCAACAGCTATAAATACCCCCCTATGAGCTGTGCTCATCAATAGAATCCTCTATTAATAAATTGAACATTTTTATAATGATTCAAATTATATGAAGAATATAGTTAACTTAAATAAATAAAATAAATATCTTACAATCCTCTCAGCTACAATTCTCAAATCGTTAGAAAGATATTGCCCCTTTTTTCCCCATCTGAGAACTCTTCCCTATTTCATGTCTAGAAGGAGGGGATAGTGGGGAAACCTCTCCTGAGCTTGAATACTCAGCTCTCAGTTTTTTAATTTATCCGCCATCATTTTTCCTTCCAATAATGTATACCCTCCCCGAGATAAACTATAAGAGTTTACATTTTTAGATTGGATCTCCTGATGAGATTTCCTTATTTGCTATAAATTAAGAATAAGAAATCATTAACCAAACATTAATAAGATCATTTATATAAGAAATCTTATAAATGTTTACATTTCCCTTACCAAAAATGAATCATTTCTTCTACTTTAAACAAAATTTCACCATGTGTCTTTATATATGAAAGCATATATATGACATGGATTGTCATGACTCTTATGACCAAAAATGTAATCAGGTGTGAGGGTTGATTTGAAATCCCTCCATATCTTAGCTGCCATCGATAATCATTTTATCCTAACTTCTCCAGTGTCAGGAATATCAAATTTTATCTGATGAAAAAAAGGTAAAACATATTATACATGAAAATTTAAATAATAGGCACAGAATAGCAAGAGAACTTAAAAAATCATATTCCAGAGATAAGATGTTATCGCATTGTCTACACTTCTCCAATCATCATACAAATTTCTTACTTTTCTCTTACCCTGAGTTGATACAAAACTCATAAAATATTTTGCATTTGGAACTCTAGGAATATAATTCTCATCAAACTCAACGAGCATCCTTGGGTCATATGTACGGGAAAGTGATAATTTTGGTAGATGTGTTCACCAACATTTACTAACTCTTGAACTCTTTGTTGTTATCGGATCACATGATGATGATTGGGGAACATCAAGCGGAGCATGTGAATGTTCCTCCCCAGAGGTATGAACATTATTATCATCTCCAGAATCATGTGGTTGATCAATTGTTTGATCTGTCATTATCCTTCAAATAAAAAACAAACAAACATTGGTTCATAAATATAAAAATTAAAATATTACAATAATAATGTAAACACAAAATGGAAAATTGAACAAAGTTACATAATAGTAAACATGGTTAATATGGTAAGAATGTTAAATAATGGTAAAGATGGGAAACGTGTTAAACATGGTAGTGTAATTTTCATTCAAAAAAATATAAGTATATAAATTACTTAAAGGTAAACTATGGTAAACTATGGTAAACTATGGTAAATAAGGTAAAATACACTAAAAAAATTAAAATAAACAAAAACTTTTACTTATTTTTTTTAATACGCGTTTTAATAAAGAAATAAATTAAAATATCTAAAATTTTATGAAAATAATTAATGAAAACAAGAAATAAACATATGTTACCTATAATATTAGCAATTTACAAATGGATTGTTTTCCAAAATTCCTTCTTCATGGTCCTTCCTTATGGCACAAACCATGTCTTCAACATTCTCATCATTATGTTCTGCTAATCTTTCCAAGGAATTAGTTATCTCACATAAACCAGCATCTTCACCATGTTGATCCTCACCAATATATTTTTTACATTATAAACCAAAACACCACTGCATATATGATTGATCAACTACATAGAAAATCTCTTTTTCATGTGTTTCCATTATAAAAGAATCAGTTGTGTCTTCTAATCTATTCATATTAACAACTATCATTCCAAATTCATCGTTTCTGAAACTGTTGTTACCGATAAACCATTTACAATTAAAAATAGGAACTTTAATTTTAATGTAATAAACCTTCCATATTTCTTCAATAACTCTATAATATGCACTTGATGTAGAAGGTGGGTTTCTGTCTTTAGAATTTAAAAAATTCATTGCTTCTGCAAACACCAATACATCACTTTTCTGAATTCCACTTTTGTTGTTCGGAGCTTTCATATAAAATGTACAGCCATTAATGACATAACCGGACCATGTTGTCACATTTAAACATGGACCACCCACTATCCATCCTAATGTCTTTGATACATATAATAGACCAAGAAATGTCTTCTTAATCCATGACAAAAATGTTTTGTTGTGCTCATTCAAAATCAACATTTCTTTCTTCTTTGGATGACATTGTTTCAACTCATTAATATGCAATGTGATATACGGTTTAGCATCAGCTATGTTATTCCACATGTATAATTCTAACTTCTTCATCTATTCATCTGACAAAGATTTTAATTTCAAGACATGAATCCCCTTTCCCTCATTATTAACTTGTTTATGGCGAGATTGATGCAAACCTATGTGCTCCGCCATAGCCAAGTAGCTCGTACAAAACTATACAGCCTCCTCAGAAATATACTTTTCAACAATGGAGGCTTCAGGTAGATATGGATTATTAACATACCCCTTAAATATTTTTATATACCTTTAAAAAGGATACAACCAACAAAGATATAATGGCCTACAAATCATTATTTCTCAAACCATATGAATCATTAAATGCACCATTGTATCAAAAAAATATGGAGGAAAATAAATTTGCAATTGATAATGTATAGAAATTTCATCCTTTTCCAAAATGTTCAAAGCATTCACATCAATAACCTAATTACAAATTGAATTGAAATAATAACACAACTTCATTATAGTCTTTTTGACATGGATGGGCAATATTCCACACAATGTAACTAGTAGAATTTGTTGCATCATGACGTGAAAATCATGATATTTCATATCTATCACCTTTAAATCCTTCAATGAGACAAAATTTGTTACATTTGAAGAAAAACCTTGAGGAACTTTGATATCATGTAGACATTGGAAAAGCTGATTTTATCCCTCTTGGATAATGTATGACAAGATGGGGGAAGAAAGGTTCATCATCTATTAGGAGTGGGAGCTTACTCCAAATGTTTTCACATTGATAGTAAGTCCAATATTGTGACAACCCTGCTTTTTAATACAACTTAAGCATGCTTTATTACATAAAACATCACTTGATACAACAAAGAAGATCGAGAGGTTTAGTGTATTTGGGGCTTAGGATCATTACATAAAAACATTAAACATGAAATACAACATCTTTATTGAAAACTTCCTTTACATGACCACTACATTCCTTCGTACTTAGCATTGCATGGGATAACCTGAGGACATGCATAAGAAAAGGGTGAGCTATAAAGCCCAGTAAGGGAGTACACAATGAATAAAATGAGGAGTACAATACATGTTAGGGAATAGGAACATAAATAGAGCATTAGAGTAACATGAACATAAAGGCATGATAAATCATGATAACCATAACATGGAAATGTGGCAACAACACTTAACATTGAATTAGCATGAGCCAAGTCTCATTGCACATGGAGCATGAGTAAACCCTCATTGCACTTGAAGCACGAGTAAACCCTCGTTGCACATGAATTAGCATGAGTCAACACTAATTGCACATGACGTATCATGATACTATACTTTACCCAATGCATTGGAGCGCTATCAGGGCGCACCCTTCTTAAACATTTCATTTCATGCATAAGTGTGCCACATGGATCATAAAACATGGATTCTTAAAACATAATCATTTATTCCACGATAAAGGAATATGTAATTAACACATGAAACTTTACAATCAATAAGTAAATGTGCATAAAGGTGAATACCCTTGATGGAGAAATGGGCATGGTATTCACTACACAATGACATTGGCTTAGAAAATCGGTGTGATTTCGGCAGCGTAACGGCGTGACATAAGAATTCATAAAAAGGTTTGATGAGGGAGAAAGGGGTTCCTCATCATATTCACATGTAATGGACAGTAAGGAGGTCATATATAAACATGTCCGAACAATTTAAAAGGAATTTAGATTCATGATACAAAAGTATTTCTTGAATGTAAAAGAGGAGAGAGAAGTTCCTTTCGGAATTTCGGCATAGTAACGGGTGTACATGGGAGGCATCTAATGAGAGAGAAAGGGTTCTCCCATCATCCAAACAATAAGAGGGCAGTATCAGAGAGGTGCGAAACCATACCCCAACATTCATAATTGAAATTAAAAGGGCAATACAACTTAAAGAAAATTGACAAAAATGAGAAAGGAAGAAAAAACCCTTACTTGGAAGTGTGCTTCCAAAGGCTATAGAGAGGCTTGTGAGAGGCTTCTTGGGAGATTGGGGAACCTTGGGAGGATTCTAGAGAGAGTAGGGCAGAGTTTGGACGAACTCCAAGGGATTTTAGTGAGGAGGAAGTGGCAGCTTGGGTGGGTTTATATAGGAAAGGTGAGAGAATTCTTTATTATTTAGGTTTGGGACCCCTTATATTAAAATAATCCAAACCACAAACCATCCCATGGTATTTTACCATAGTTTCTGGAAAAGGAAAGAGGATAAAAATATTTTACAAGGCCAAGGTCCAAACTTATTAAAAAATTAGGGTTGCTTATGTGGAGGTGAGTCACACTCCCATGGAAATTAATTTTAAAAGGCAAAGTGTTGAATAAGTCTTGAGGGCTCCATTAATGATTTGAAAAGTAAGTCAAACAAACCCAAAACCTCATTATTTTAATGATAAAACACATATTGGCCGAAAATAAGGATTATGTTATTTTATTACATCACCATTGGGTCATTATGATGTCATAAAACACATTATATATTTAAATGGTATTTAATTTTTACCCAAAAATTTGACTGTCTCAGAAAATTATGAAAAATTCACCGTTGGATAATTTCAACATCCTGATTCCAAAAATAATATTTATTTTATCTAAATAATTTTCTAAATATGCGAATTTTCACTTTTAAAATAAAAACCGACTTTAATAAAAAAAATTCACGGGTTTTGACAGAAATGGCTTTCAAACCTTAATAAAAATTTTAATTGAATTAATAAAATTATAAGATCATTTATACTTAATAAAAAATTAATTTAAAATTAATAATAATATTTTATTAAAATATTATTTAATTCAAAAATCCTTTAATTTAATAAAATATAATTCTTAATTAAATAATAACTAAAAACACCATTTGTACTTTAAAAACTAATTACAATGTATCAAAAATGACTAAAAATTATATTAATTATTATATACAAAAATAATGTACATGAACATGGTGCTACTTATTTGTTACATAACCCCTTAAAATAGTCGCATAAGACCTAAGGGTAAGGTGCGCGATGGTGGCAGACTCTTGGGGCAGCTCGGATAACATCACTCGAGTGGTAATTTCAATCAACTTCCACTTTTCCCATAGACGATCACGTTCGAGCTTGACTTGATGAAGCTCATCTTGGTCTTGGTCAAGGGAAAAGTCCAAAGACACCACCTCTTTTCCGAGCTCTGACAAATGGGCTTCGTAAGGGGAAATTCTACTGGATGAGGCCATCTCTTCCTTTGTCTGAGTAGAAATGGGTTCGTTAAAGCCTTATATTTATACTACTCAGATGATCACTGCTCAACGGCTAAAAAGTAACGGTCACAAATCTTAACGTAAAACTAAAGAAGTTGACATCTTATAAAAACATTTTTCATAAAGAAACATTTAACTGGATCAAGAGGGATTTTCCATTAATGAAACTTTGGGTCATTACAACATTCCCCCCTTAAGAAATTTCGCCCTCAAAATTTTCCTTTTCCCACACTAAAACAAATGTGGGTAACTTAGCTTCATCATATCCTCCGACTCCCAAGTTGCTTCTTCAAACTTGTGGTTTCTCCACAACACCTTGATGAGGGGCATTGTCTTATTTCGTAGAACTTTTTCTCTACGATCTAAGATCTTCACTAGTTGCTCCTCATAAAAAATATCGTCTTCTAATTGTACCACCTCGGAAGAGAGTACATGTGAAGGGTCTGGTATGTACTTCCTTAAGAGGGATACATGGAAGACATCATGCACCTTGGCCATAGTAGGTGGAAGTGCTAGTCGATAGGCCACAGCCCCAACACGATCAAGAATCCCGAAGGGGCCGATGTACCTTGGACTTAACTTCCCTTTCTTTCCAAACCTCATGACCTTCTTCCATGGAGATATGCGTAAAAACACCATGTCTCTAACTTTAAACTCAAGGTCTCGTCGACGATTATCTGCATAACTCTTCTGTCGACTTTGGGCTACCTTGATATGCTGCTGAATGGTTTTCACCTTCTCCACCATTTCTTCGACCATTTCTGGTCCAAGCAGCTTACGTTCACCGACCTCATCCCAACATGTCGGTGTTCTACACCTTTTCCCATACAGGGCTTCATATGGTGCCATTTGGATGCTCGAGTGGAAACTATTATTATAAGAGAACTCAACTAGAGGAAGATGTTGACCCCATCCTCCTTTAAAGTCCATTGAGCACGCTCTCAACATATCCTCAAGTGTTTGGATAGTCCGCTCGGATTGGCCATCAGTTTGAGGATGATAGGCCGTACTGAAGTTCAGTCCAGTATTCAGAGCATGTTGAAGACTCTTCCAAAACATAGAGGTAAATCTTGGATCTTGGTCAGACACAATAGATAGTGGTACTCCATGCAACCGTACCACTTCCCTGATATATATTTGTGCCAGTTGATCCAAATAGAAATCCTCTCGAATAGCAATGAAGTGTGCAGTCTTTGTAAGATGATCCACAACAACCCAGATTGCATTGTTGCCTTCGGATGTCCTTGGAAGTCCAGTGACGAAGTCCATGGTGATGTTCTCCCATTTCCATTCTGGTATGGGCAATGGTTGCATCATCCCCTTAGACTTCTGCCTCTCTGCCTTCAATTGCTGACACACCAGGCACTTTGATGTATATTCAACGATCTCCTTCTTCATATTATCCGACCAAA
This sequence comes from Viscum album, assembly GCA_963277665.1. Lineage (NCBI taxonomy): Eukaryota > Viridiplantae > Streptophyta > Magnoliopsida > Santalales > Viscaceae > Viscum > Viscum album. The sequence continues at coordinate 969,185,789 of OY728159.1, read as the reverse complement.
AGTTTTCTCGGAGATCTCGATACATCTTTGTGCTCCCTGGGTGAATAGAGAAATTTGAACTATGTGCATCATACAAAAGTTCCTTCTTCATCTCTGAACTTGATGGAACACATAGTCTTTTCCCAAACCGCACAATTCCTTCTTCATTAACATTAAACTTTGAGGATTTTCCCTTTTTGATAGCTTCCACTTTTTCTTGGATTCCTGCATCATCCTTTTGAGAATCCTTTATCGTTTCCAAAAGAGATGGTTGAGCAATCATTTGTGAAAGGATTGATGATGTTCCCTTCTTTATGATTCCCACATCCATCTTCATCATGTCTAAGAAGATTGGATCCTTCTCAATTCTCATCATTGATAGAATAACTGGATCCTTTCTACTTAGGGCATCCGCCACATTGTTCGCTTTCCCAGGGTGGTAATGTATTGAAAATTCATAATCCTTGATGAGCTCTATCCATCTTCTCTGGTGCATATTAAGCTCTTTCTGTGTGAATATATATTTATGACTCTTGTGGTTAGTATATATCTCACATTTCTCTCCATAGAGATAATGCCGCCAGATTTTCAAGGCAAAGATCACTGCCGCCAACTCCAGATCATGCGTTGGATAGTTTCGCTCATGGATTTTCAACTGCCTTGAGGCATAGGATATCACTTTATCATTATGCATCATCACACATCCTAAGACCTTCTTCGAAGCATCACTGAATACCACAAAAAGCTCCCCACTTGTGGGTAAAGTGACCATGGGTGTAGTGATAAGCCTCCTTTTCAACTCCTTGAAGCTTTCTTCGCATTCATCACTCCAAGAAAACTTTACTCCCTTTAGAGTTAGCTTGGTAAGAGGGTTGGACAATCGTGAGAAATTTCTCACAAATCGTCGATAATATCCAGCTAACCCCAAGAAGCTACAGATATCAGTTACCGATATTGGCCTTGGCCATCCCTGAATTGCATCTGTTTTGGAGGGGTCCACAGATATCCCATTGCTTGTGATGATATGGCCCAAGAATGAGACTTCCTTCAACCAGAACTCACACTTGCTGTACTTGGCATAGAGCTTCTCCTTGCGCAAAGTCTCCAGTACAGTTCTTAAATGCTCCTCATGGTCCTCCTTGGTTTTGGAGTATATTAGAATATCATCTATAAAGACTACCAAAAATTTGTCTAGGTAATCTCTAAAGACTCTATTCATCAAGTCCATGAATATTGCTGGATCATTGGTGAGTCCGAAAGGCATTACTATGAATTCATAGTGCTCGTACCTTATACGAAAAGCAGTCTTGGGGATATCTTCCTTTTTCACCCTTACTTGATAATATCCCGACCGCAAGTCCACCTTGGAGAAGTATTGTGCTCCACGTAGCTGATCAAACAAGTCATCAATTCTTGGGAGAGGATACTTGTTCTTTATCGTGATTTTGTTAAGTTCACGATAATCGATGCAAAGCCGCATTGACTCATCCTTCTTCTTGACGAAGAGGACTGGTGCACCCCATGGTGATGCACTTGGGCGTATAAACCCTTTATCCAGATTCTCCTGTAGTTGTTTCTTCAGCTCTTCAAGCTCAACAACAGCCATTCTATATGGAGTCTTGGATATTGGTAGCGCCCCAGGTATAAGTTCAATTGAGAACTCAACATCTCTTCTTGGAGGAAGACCAGGAAGTTCCTCAGGAAATACTTTAGCGAATTCCCTCACAATAGGCATTTCTTCAAGGGTGGTTCTTTCCTTGGACTCAATCATCTGAGCCAGATATGCGTGCTCATAAGGCAGTAATATCCATGCTTGAGATGATGGAGCTAAAGGAGATTCATCTTCCTCCTGACACTTGTAAAGAATCAGGGGTCGATTCTCCATATAGAGTGTGATTTCCCTCTCCCGACAATTTATGTTGGCTCTATATAAGGAAAGCCAATCCATGCCAAGAATTGCATCAAATTCCACCAAAGGGAGTATGATGAGGTTCGCCGGGAAATTCAATCCACATATTATAACAGGGGAGGACTTATACTCATGGGATGCAATGATTGCCCCATTTTCCGTACTCACCGACATCTTTACTTCCATGATTTGTGGTGGTGCAGGGATTGTTCTACTAAACTTTTGAGATATAAAAGAATGCGTAGAACCTGAATCAAAAAGTATGTTCGCTATTATTGAATGAATAACTAGCGTACCTGTCACCACTTCGTTGTCGGGGTTCACTTCGGTAGAAGTGATGGAAAAAGTTCTTCCTTGCTGTCTTGGAGGTTGTTGGTTTCCTCTGATAACCCTTGGATTAGGGCACTGATTTGCAAAATGACCCAGTTCTTTGCATTTGTAGCATTGAACAACGCGTTGAGGTTCTAACGGAGCGTTCCTCTCCTCTTTCGCAGCCGCGGGTCCTTCTTGCTGACAGTTAACATCTAGGTTCCCTTCTCTTCCACACTTGAAGCATTTTCTTGACCCCCTAAGGCAATTTCCAGGGTGCCTCTTTCCACACTTTTGGCAAGTGGGGTGCTGGAATTTCTTAGCGCCTTTGGATTTATCCATCGGACAACCAGCATTGAAGTCCACCTTACGCTTCTTGTCCCCATGATACCCCTGTGATTCTCCGATCTCCATTTCAACCTTGAGGGCACATCGGACAATTTCCTCATAGCTGTCGAAGTCACGGATCACTAATGCTTTCTGCAAGCTAGGCTTCAGCCCACCAAAGAAGCGGTCAACCTTGTATTCGGGGGTAACGAAAAAGCCAGAAGCGTATCGTGAAAGCCTTGTGAAGTTTTCCTCGTACACTCCCACAGATTCGTCATCTTTCTGTTTGAGGGAAAGTAAGTCCCTTTCCATCTTAAGATGGAGGGTGCGTGGAAAATATTTATCGAAAAACGTCTTTCGGAATTCCTTCCATTCCAAAGCCTCGATCTCCTCCTCAGGCTTCATATTTTTGATCAACGTCCACCATTGATCAGCTTCACCCTCCATACGATAAACCGCCAGGAGAACCTTCTCTTTTTCAGAGCATTGGAGGATGGAGAATATCTTTTCAATGGAGTTGATCCATTGTTCAGCGATCGTGGGATCGGATTATCCACTAAAAGTAGGAGGCCTTTATCTCATGAAGCTTTCAATAGCGACTTGTTCTTTCTTAGGGGGGGTTGAAAGTTCCTCTTGACCAGTGTTTCTATTCAAAACTTGAGTTATCTGAGAGAGAAGCGTGACAATGTTCGCGATTCCTGCTCCCATTGGATTGGGCATCTCATAAGTACAATCATCACACTGATCTTCACAACGGTTGTTAGCCCGAGTTATCCTATTACCGGCCATTGGCTGGAATAAAAGGAAAGTTAGGGGTAACACATAAAGGGTAATCCAAAGACAAAAGTTGATGACTTATAAATAAACTTTAATCTCTTTAACTCATGAGTCTATAGGATTCAATCCATGCTTTTCATGATCTTCCTTCTAACATATATTCTTAGGGGAATTTTTCCCTTAATAAGGGTTCATACTAAGATTGTGAATTTATCAAAACATATCCCTCGGGAGTGTCGTAACCAAGAGTGCAGCAAGGCCCGTTGTCGTGCACCAGTTCCTGTTCGAGTCTAGCTCAAAGTGGTGTTTTCGGGTTTTACCCCTAGGATACATCTGTGCCAGATCCGCCTCTACCTGCTCATATCCAGACAGGGATGTATTTGTTTGATAAACCACTTAAATAGTATTTACCAAAACATTGGGATGTTTTTATTATACTCAGTCTTGTATCTAAGGCTTTACTAGGGTTTCCTAATCCCAAAAATAACTAAACCTATCCTCTGATACCAACTGTGACAACCCTGCTTTTTAATACAACTTAAGCATGCTTTATTACATAAAACTTCACTTGATACAACAAAGAAGATCGAGAGGTTTAGTGTTTTTGGGGCTTAGGATCATTACATAAAAACTTTAAACTTTAAATACAACATCTTTATTGAAAACTTCCTTTACATGACCACTACATTCCTTCGTACTTAGCATTGCATGGGATAACCTGAGGACATGCATAAGAAAAGGGTGAGCTATAAAGCCCGGTAAGGGAGTACACAATGAATAACATGAGGAGTACAATACATGTTAGGAAATAGGAACATCAATAGAGCATTAGAGTAACATGAACATAAAGGCATGATAAAGCATGATAACCATAACATGGAAATGTGGCAACAACACTTAACATTGAATTAGCATGAGCCAAGGATCATTGCACATGGAGCATGAGTAAACCCTCATTGCACTTGAATAACGAGTAAACCCTCGTTTCACTTGAATTAGCATGAGTCAACACTCATTGCACATGACGTATCATGATACTATACTTTACCCAATGCATTGGAGCGCTATCAGGGCGCACCCTACTTAAACATTTCATTTCATGCATAAGTGTGCCACATGGATCATAAAACATGGATTCATAAAACACAATCATTTATTCCACGATAAAGGAATGTGTAATTCACACATGAAACTTTACAATCAATAAGTAAATGTGCATAAAGGTGAATACCCTTGATGGAGAAATGGGCATGGTATTCACTACACAATGACATTGGCTTAGAAAATCGGTGCGATTTCGGCAGCGTAACGGCGTGACATAAGAATTCATAAAAAAGTTTGATGAGAGAGAAAGGGGTTCCTCATCATATTTACATGTAATGGACAGTAAGGAGGTCATATATAAACATGTCCCAACAATTTTATAAGGAATTTAGATTCATGATACAAAAGTATTTCTTGAATGTAAAAGAAGAGAGAGAAGTTCCTTTCGGAATTTCGGCATAGTAACGGGTGTACATGGGAGGCATATAATGAGAGAGAAAGGGTTCTCCCATCATCCAAACAATAAGAGGGCAGTATGGGAGAGGTGAGAAACCATACCCCAACATTAATAATTGAAATTAAAAGGGAAATACAACTTAAATAAAATTGACAAAAATGAGAAAGGAAGAAAAAACCCTTACTTGGAAGTGTGCTTCCAAAGGCTAGAGAGAGGCTTGTGAGAGGCTTCTTGGGAGCTTGGGGCACCTTGGGAGGATTCTAGAGAGATTAGGGCAGAGGTTGGACGAACTCCAAGGGATTTTAGTGAGGAGGAAGTGGGATCTTGGGTGGGTTTATATAGAAAAGGTGAGAGAATTCTTTATTATTTAGGTTTGGGACCCCTTATATTAAAATAATCCAAACCACAAACCATCCCTTGGTATTTTCCCATGGTTTCTGGAAAAGGAAAGAGGAAAACAATATTTTAAAAGGCCAAGGTCTGAACTTATTAAAAAATTAGGGTTGCTTATGTGGAGGTGAGTCACACTCCCATGGAAATTAATTTAAAAAGACAAAGTGTTGAATAAGTCTTGAGGGCTCCATTAATGCTTTGAAAAGTAAGTAAAACAAACCCAAAACCTCATTATTTTAATGATAAAACACATATTGGCCGAACATAAGGATTATGTTATTTTATTACATCACCATTGGGTCATTATGATGTCATAAAACACATTATATATTTAAATGGTATTTAATTTTTACCCAAAAATTTGACTGTCTCAGAAAATTATGAAAAATTCACCGTTGGATAATTTCGATGTCCTAATTCCAAATATAATATTTATATTATCTAAATAATTTTCTAAATATGTGAATTTTCACTTTTAAAATAAAAACTGACATTTATAAAAAAATTCACAGGTTTTGACAGAAATGGCTTTCAAACCTTAATAAAAATTTTAATTGCATTCATAAAATTATAAGATCATTTATACTTAATAAAAAATTAATTTAATAATAATAATAATATTTTATTAAAATATTATTTAATTCAAAAATCCTTTAATTTAATAAAATATAATTCTTAATTAAATAATAACTAAAAACACCATTTGTACTTTAAAAACTAATTACAATGTATCAAAAATGACTAGAAATTATATTCATTATTATATACAAAAATAATGTACATGAACATGGTGCTACTTATTTGTTACATAACCCCTTAAAATAGCCTCATAAGACTTAAGGGTAAGGTGCGCGATGGTGAAAGACTCTTGGGGCGGCTCGGATAACATCGCTCGAGTGGTAATTTCAATCAACTTCCACTTTTCCCGTAGACGATCACGTTCGAGCTTGACTTGATGAAGCTCAGCTTGGGCTTGGTCAAGGGAAAAGCCCAAATACGCCACCTCTTTTCCGAGCTCTGACAAATGGGCTTCGTAAGGGGAAATTCTACTGGATGAGGCCATCACTTCCTTTGTCTGAGTAGAAATGGGTTCGTTAAAGCCTTATATTTATACTACTCAGATGATCACTGCTCAACGGCTAAAAAGTAACGGTCACAAATCTTAACGTAAAACTAAAGAAGTTGACATCTTATAAAAACATTTTTCATAAAGAAGCATTTAACTGGATCAAGAGGGATTTTCCATTAATGAAACTTTGGGTCATTACAAATATTGCATTCAACACATATTTTTTATTTCCTTTAATATCTAACAATGTTCCAATCAAACTATTGCAGATTTTATTTTCCACATGCATGACATCAATATTATGTTTAACTTCATGATATCTTCAATATGGTAGCTTAATAAATATTGACCTTTCTTCCAAATATTTCTATCATTACCATATTTCGGTGTCTTTCCCAATGTCACATCATGTTTTTCCACCATATCAAAATACACATCAAGGGATAAAGGCTTTGGAGCAATATCAAATTATTGTGATCCATTGAATGCCTTTTTTATTATTCTATAAGAGTGATCCAAAAGAAAAAACATTCAATGAACCATCTACACTTCTTTCCTCCCATGATGCAATTGACAATATGAAGTATGTTGTTCGAAAATTGGACATGCTTTATGCCCCTTAACAATGTATCCAGAAAAATGTTCATATGCTGGGAAGTAATTTATAGTGAACATATATACTGATTGTAGTAGAAAATATTCCATTTTATAATAATCATACACCCTAATACCATCCTCTCATAAAAGATTCAAATCATCAATCAATGGTGAAAAGAAAACATCAATATCATTTATGAGTTTCTTTGGACCAGAGATCATTATACTCAACATTACATATTTTCCCTTCATACAAAATTCAAGAGAGAGGTTGTAAATTACCAACAAAATAGGCCATGAACTATGTGTGCTACTGAGGTTTCAGTATGGATTCATTCCATCTGTGCATGACCCTAGTCTAATATTTCTAATTTCATTTCCAAATATAGGATTTTTCTCATCAATTTTCTTCCATTGTGAATAATCTTTTGGATTATGTATATTTCCATCACATATCTTCTCATCATCAAGCCATCTTAACCATTTTGCATCATGTGAATTAGAAAATAAATGTCTCAAATGATAAATTATTAGAAGATACCAAAATAACATGGAAGTCATCTCTGTAATCTCTACATCAGCTTTTGATTTTTCTTTCAACTTATACTATGATGTCCTACATTTTGGACACTCTAACAGAAAATCATATTCTTTCATATATACCCTACATTAATTCTGACATGCATGTATTTTCTTGTATCCCAATCCCATCAGGAATAATATTTTATTGGCCTTATAATGTGATCTGTAAGATCATTATCTTTTATATGAATGTCTTTCATCAATTGTAGTGGCTCTATAAAACTTATGTCACTCCATCCATGCTTTTCCATTAGGTTAACCAATCTTAACACCACTGACAAAACTATAAAATCCATACAAATAGGATACAATGGTTTTTCAAAATCACCATATAGATGTGAAAATCTTGGTTCTATATCAATTTCTTAAGCTGCAATATCATGAATCATTTCATCATTTACATCAGAGTTACCATCTTGTGAATCATCATCATCAGTAGATCAGACATTCGGTCTAGTTTCACCCTGTCAAATCCAAGGGTTGTAACTCAGATTAAAAACATGAAAATTCAGATGATCTTTGATCTCTCTACTTTTCAACTTCTTCATATTCAAATATTTTAGGAATAGATAGAAAAAAATTTCACTGCTTAGAATATTTCATTTAGAAAATTCCAAATAGGCATCAACACCATCCTAATTTTCATTACACATTCGATGTTCCATTATCCAACATCGACTCATTATTAACCTATAACAAATATCAAATGTATACATCTTGGTAAGATAAGAAAAATATATATTTATATGAAAAATATAATAATTTTAATGTTAAAACAATTTTGAAATATAAAAAAAATCTATGCTTATTTGAAAAAAAATATACATGAAAATAATTTAAAAAAAAATATTATTAGATATAACAGTTTTAAATTCATCTTGGATACTTTATTATTAAGGTACTCAAAGAATACATCCCGGTTCAACTGGATACTAAATTCACCCTTCCATAAAAATGAAATATGAAGTACAAATATTAAAATATATATAAATTCACTTCTAAAAATTACAAAGATACCAATGAGTTAAAACCATTGGGGTACCCAACGGTTTCAGAAACCGTTGGCATGATGGTCCTTGTAATAACCCTATACCAACGATTCTATAGGAACTGTTGGTATAAACTACCTGATGTTAAAATATTCCAATGGTTTCAATGAATCTGTTGGTATATATATATATATATATATATATAAAGAGGGTGTCGAAGTGGGTTGGGGGTTGTCAATGGGGGGCTGTCCACGGGGGTAGGGGCTGTACAGGGTGTCTTGGGGGGTGGGGGTGTCTAGGGGTGGGGCCTGTCTAGGGGGTGGGGGGATGTCCATGGGGATGAGAATTGTCCAAGGGGGGTGGGGGAGTGGTTTACAGGGGTGAGGGGGGATGTCTAACCCTTACCCCATTGGACACCACCCCCACCACTTGAAAACCCCATGTACACCACCACCCCTGGACATCCCCCCAACCCCTAAATAGCACCCCACCCCTCTAGACATCCCCCACCATCTAGATAGCCCCCTACCCCCTTGAACATCCCACTCACCCCCTAGACACCACCCCCACCCCCTTGGACACCCCTCACCCCTTGACACCCCCACCCCCTTGGACACCCCAATCCTCTTGGATAGCCCCCGCACCCCCCTGGACACCTTCCCCACCCCCTTTAACACCCCCTAGACACCCCGCCCCTCTAAACAGCCCCTCACCCCCCTAGACAACCCCCACCCCTCTAGAAAACCCCTTACCCCTAGACACCCCCACCCCCCTTGGACAACCCCTGCACCCCCTGTACACCACCCCCAACCTCCTTTGACACTGCCTGGACACCCTCACCCCGTGGACAACCCCCACCCCTCTAGACAGCCCGAACCCCCTTCTACACCCCATGTATGCACACACACATATGATGGAACACACAGGAAGCATAAAGTTTCATGATATCACTTCCATGGTTTGTTTTACCTGAAAATAATTTAGCACGGTATAAATGAACGCTATAAAAATTTCCATGATAAGAAGAACAAAGATAGAAAAATGACATCTAAAAAAATTAGTTTAGGGCATCACGAGAAATAAAACATGAAACCGAGCTGTGTGAAGCTTACTTGAGTGTTGCGAGTTGACCTGACAGATCTAGGGACAATAAACATGATGAATGATATTGGAAAAATGAGGTTGTAGGTCACAACATTGAATAATCTTTTTTAGGTTTTCCACGCGGGAGAGATGAGTCAGAGGTCACTAGATCAAAGAAAACCGAATAACTGAATACGGGGCGCGATAAATCATGTAAAAGGTTTATCACATTAGTTATTTTTTAACCGACGTAGAAAAGAATTTATCATGTCAGTTATTTTATAACCGATGTGAAAATAGTGCTTCATCACATTGGTTCTTTTGATAACCGACGTGATAAATTGCCCATATTTCATTTATCACATTGGTTATAAGATAACTGATGTGATAAAGCACCCAGATTGGATTTCCACAGCAGTTATAAAATAAACGATGTGATAAAGCGAATCTCGGTATTTTTTACGTCGGTTATTTTATAACGAGCGTAAAAAATGGATTCTTATTGATTTATCACATTGGTTATAAAATAGCCAATGTGATAAATTGGTTTTTACATCTTTTCGTGTCAATTATATAGAACCAATCTGAAAAATTTTGACATGTTCAACGTTTTTTCCACTAATGTGGTTTGATTAAGTTAGCCAGGGGATGTGAAGGTGGGAAGTCATTATGAGTCATTAGTTGACAAAACTAGTCATGATTACAAAATATTTAGCACATTAAGAGTATATAATGTTTAATGGTGAGGAAAATTTTTCCTCTATACAAGATACATCAATTTTTAACATTGAGATCAGTTTATATTTTTTAAGTTCTAGTAAATTAAAGGAGTCAATGTTTGAAAAAAATTGGGGGGAAATGTATAGGTATGGTATTTATGTTCATAATTATTATTAATAATGTTGTAACCCTATGATATAGATATGTTATTTATTGTAGAGGTTATGATAATTTGAGCTGAGTTATCTAAACATTGAGAGCCACCAGGAAAACCATACAGATGGATGGGTTTAGGTCTAGATGTTATCACAAAATTTATGCATTCTTTTTCTAACTATGTGGATATTACTAGGAAACCATGGGATTTGGTTTTCAAGGAAAAATTATTATCATACTATTTTTATATAGTGCATCCTAACTATGAAAACTATTGAAAAAATATTAAAAATAAAAATTACCGCAACTATATTTGGTCATTTTTCCTCTAATCTCTTCATAATAACTCATTTTCTTGAGCAAGACTTTATATGATTCTGTAGAGGTCTGTCACCTTATTTTCATAGTTATTCAAGATTGATTTGTTTGGATATTTTCAATGTATAGTCATATTTTCTCTTGATTTATCCTTTTTCCCTATATATATCCACAATATCTTATCCTCTTAATTTTATGGCCACCATTTGTTCTATGATTAATATATATAAAAGGATTTATGGGGAATTGTTGTTGTTCTCTGCATATATATTCTTGTGAAGAACTATTCTCCTTATTTTCCATCACTAAATTTGATGTTATCAGAATTTCTTCTATTGGTAAGGTAAGTGCCTCTATATAATTTATTCTTTCTCATGAAATGCTTGATTGTTCTTAGAAAATGATTGGTTTGATGTCATTAATGTCTAAATTAAAATCAATGATTATTATATAGACTTTAGTGGTGATGGAAAAAATTTAAATAGGGGGTTTTCTTTAAACATAGTTTTTTAAAATTTATGATTTTAATAAAATTTCACAATGGTAATTTGATTTTTTGGGATTGGATTATCTTTCATGTATTAGTATACATTGGAACATGAAGAGGGTTTTGAGATACATGTCTTTTTAAGGACCCACAATTCACTATGCCGACCAGAGACCTTCCATGACTTGTCATCGCAGAAGCCTCGATGTGGCTCATTTGGGCATCATTATAGAAATTACATAGATTCCGATAACTACTATAAAACTATCCATTAATAACACTGTTATTTCATAGCACTACATAAAAATATAATAAATGGAATACTTATCAACACTAAGAAAAGTTATGATAAAATTTTACCTTTTAACAGTATTTTTTGGAACTGATAATGGCTGCCTTTATAAGTGCTTCATTTTTAGCACAGGTAAATATTTATTTCATAAGGAATTTTTAGCACTAATAAAGGTCCAAATAAATAAAATAAAATAGGGAAATCATTAAAAAATAATAAAAATGTGTTTATTAAAAAATATTACATATTTTATTAATTAAATAATTATTGATAAAGTGAATAAATTGATTATACATTATTAAATATTTAACATTTTATTAATTAGATAATTATGATAATTAATTTTATTAAATTATATATATTAAATATATATATATATATATGTTAATGTTTATAAATATGATTTATATATTACAAAATATTTATGCACTTTAAATTAAATAATCATATATTTATTTAATAATGGTGTATAATTATAAATTAATACAAATTAAAAATATTAACTAATTGCATAGTACTAAACATATTATGGAATTCCATTTTATTTTTCAATTTAACATTGATAAAATTTGTTTTACATTAACTTCATGTATATGTAGTTATTGTATTTTTATATTAAATTAACATACATAAAACTTATCCATTTTTTCTAAATTTTTAAAGGGTACTTATTCTTAATTTATTCAATTTCACATGTTTTTAACATAAATGCATGCACATAAAATTACATATTCCTTAATAATGTTAAAAATGTATTTGTAAAAAAAAATTATAAATAAATATATTTATAAATGTAGAATTACTATATTAATAAAATAATATATTTTTAATTATAAATAAATAAACAAATTATTAAAATTATTAATAAAATTATAAAATTATAAAAATATATATTTAAATAATTATTAAATTTATAATAAATTTACTTAAATAATGAATATATTTACTATATTTATTTTTATATATATTTATTATATATATGTGTGTGTCATTATAAAAGTATATAAAATGATATCAATATTAATTTTTGAAAATATTTCTATATTTATAAATAAAGAATTATAAGCAAAGAATTATAAAATTATAATAAATATATTTAAAAAGAAATATATTTAATATATTTATATTAATATATATTTTCATGCATATCTAAATATTTACAATTTCTTATTTATAATTATAATTATAAGTCCTTTAATAATGCTTCAATAATAAGCGCTAAAAAAGCATAATTATCAGTGCTTTTTTCATGCTGATAAAAATGATACTTTATCGATACCGTATGTTTAGCACTGATAATGATTTTTTTTATCAGGAATTTTTTTTGATGTGATAATGAATTTACATTATCAGTGCATAAAAAGCATTGATAATGTGTTATTTTATCAATTATTAGGTAATAAAGGCTTATAAAGTGTCTAGATATAATTAAAAACCCCTTCATCATTTGTGAACCCAATGTGATATTAGATGATTTCATTATAATCCACACACTATCATCCCTGCTCCTCAGTGAATCGAAGATCGAATCATACCTCCTGACTGCATCCAGTTGCTCAAACATCTCATCTGACATCTAGTGTTCTATTTGAATTAGGGTTTCCGAAGAGGCTCTCATATTTTCTCCAACCCATCGAAGACGTTCTTACAATTTTATTTGTGTACTTTGAGTTTCATTTTTTATTTATTCTTTAATGATGTTATTATTTGTGGTTCAATGATTCTATACCAGTAGGGTAGGCCTTCCAGTTTTTCCAGTTTCTTATTTTGATTCAACTCTGTATTTTTCTTGGATAGTTTAAGATTTCTTGATTTGATGGTGACACATAGAGTCTCATTGTGTTTAGATGGCTATTTTACATTGTCTACATTTTCCAAAATGATTTCCAAAAGTTATTATACATATTTTTCATTCTCTATTTTATCAATTTCTTCCATACACATGATATTTTAGAAATTTAAAATGGGGATTTTTTGTGTGAGGGAGATGAAGGTGGGTTAAGGGATATCATTTATTTTATACTACTTCATATCTTCTTTTTTATACCTATATGGGTTGTTGTGATAATCTAATGTATGAATGCATGATGAAAATTTTTATTAAAATTTTATTCCTATGATTTTCATTTATTATTTGGGATAAATTATTCCTATTGTGTTTTTTTCATGACCTATTCTTTTTGTTTTCCCTAGGGGGATCAAAAATGTCCCTTGGACACTATCATGATATAGATTGACATTCCACCCACATAATTTTAAAATTTTATTCATTTTTCAATGGGTGTCAACATGGGTTTACAATCTACAATTTAATTTCTATAAAACACTTCCCACACATACATGGATTGTGAAATAAATATCCCATTAATTCCGTGATTCTCTTATAAACAATAAATTTTTTTAAATTAGAAATAATAAATATTTAAACATTTTTCATTGTTAATGTAGAAAATTATTATCATCATTCATCTTTTGAAAATCTAAATTTTATCTCACACATTTATAAACACTTTCAATATATCCATAATATTATATTTTATGAAATGATTATAGTCAATTCCTTATATTTAAATTAAAGATTATTAATAATTCATCTAACCTTCAATACCAGGCTCTTAGTTCTTGTTTAAATTCATAAATCACCATTTTAAAATTTTATTTAATATTATAATATTAAATAATGAGAAAAATAATATTTGATTGTTGTAATTCCTATTCATGTCATCCATTAGTGAGTACTAATTTTCCATCTAGTTGGAAGTCATTGAAATTTTATGGATGAGTTTGTATGGTGGTATGACAACCTAAGAGTATCAATATGTTTTCATATAAAGATATACCATTAATTTGAAACATAATATTTAATTTTTTGCCACATAACTTGTTCCTATGAATTTTTATATCTTTTAGTTGATTGAATGATATTTTGTTATTTTTGTTTATCATATTTTAGTTTTGTATTACTCTTTAATTGCCTATATTATATTTTCATCTGTTTAGGGGATTTAAGAAAAAATTTATGTATAGTAATTATTTTCATAAATTCAATTACCCATTTTCTTTAACATAGTGAAATTCTTTGAAATAATAACATTTTGAGTTTATCTTATTCAAATTGTTTATAACATTCACTTTTTATAATGAATATAATATATTTATTTATTTATATATTGTATAAAATTAATCTGTTGTGAACCTAATAGGGTGGATATGAACCAAAAAAGGATGCAAGATAACTGTTTGACAAAAAAATATAAATATGTAATTAAAGAGTTCATCATGATTTCAAGAGAGCAGGAAGATAACCCTTCAAAAATCCTTGGTCTGTGTTTACATTGTTATTATTCAAGACAAATCAGTCCAGAAGAGTTGGAATAATACTGATGTCTATTTTTCTCCACTTATTAATGGATCCAAAACATGGATTGGTTGTTCATCACTCACAATGCTAATAAAAAATCTATGGATTCTCGGTGCACTTCACTACTATTGGTTGACTACCGCTTATCATAACATCTAACCTGAACATCCGGACCGACGTCCCTTTAATGATTTTATCTCACACATAGAGATAAAAGAAATAATTAGATTATTAAAAATAGAGAGAAATGTTTATAGAATTATCTAATTCACTGGGTAACAGTTTTGGGGAAAAACATTTGATTAAAGAAGAAACATGAGAAACACAAAATACATTGGAGGAAAAATAATCCCAATTTTCTTCAATAATGAATTAAATTCTGAGGAATAGAAATAAAAGTGAATGCTGAATGGTGATATTATTGAGATATTAGAGAGTGTGTGGGATGAGAGCATCATGGGGACACCAGAAAAGAAGTTCAATTCAGATTATATGCTAATAAGTATTTAACCAATAGTAGTGAATTACATAGATAATCCTTAGTTTTGTAATTAACGTAATGAGTGATAAACAACCAATCAATATTATGGCTCCATTAATAAATGGACACAAATAGATATCAATATCATTAATTGTCACGTGGTTTACTGACGTTAATATTGAATTCAAAATCATAATGAAGTGAACAAAGAATCCTTTGTTTTTTTTATTAGCTTATATTTGGACTAAACAAACCCTCTAGAAAGATATAATGGAAATTTTATGATATATTTTCTCAATTTTAACGAAAATTTATATAATGAAACATTGAAATTATTTTCATTATTCCTTGGAGAGTTCATTAATTTTGGATTATTGTTTCCCATGGAACTTACCGTTGTCAGAAGAGTAATGACACTTTCCCTACTCAACCAAAGATGTAATAATGATGTTTTCACAATAAAATTATTGTCCATATAATTATTATATTGTTTCATACTTATGTTCAAATTATTTATTTTTATTATTCCTCACATAATAATTTTTTTCTTATACAGGCAGGTTCTTTTTTCCGAGTTGGGATGCTCTTTCCAACATTCATGTTTATTATCCCTTAAAACCTTCTCCCCACTATAGTGGTTCATTTATCACATTCATTCAAATTACCTCTAATTCCTTTAAAAGAACAGAAACAACACTTCCTATTCTCAATAACTTAGGTAATCTTGATGTTTGAAAATTAAAATCATTGTCCATATAACTAAGTCATTTTTTATATTCAATTTTAATTTTTATATTTTTAGTATTAATCCCATAATAATTTATTTATTATACATGTGGATTCTTTTTTTTGTATTGGGGTTCTCTCTAATGACCTAGTCAAGATGTAAATGTACATTACATTTCTTATGTGGAATTCTTAATACATTAAAAAAACATACAACAAAATATTTTATTAGATTAGTGACTTTGAAAACTTGAAACACATTTTTCTAGCTTGGTGAAAGATCTTAAACATCTCTTATAAAGATCTTCCCTATTTTCTCCTGCCTAAAACCTTTCTTGGTGACCTTGGGAAAATAAAACATAAAAAATGGTGAGATCAAATGCTCTATAAGGGTAAATGTGGGTGATATATAAAGATAAAAATAAGAATAATGGTTATGAGAATGTGGTCATAATAGTAGAAGATCATTCCCATCATATTAATAGAAAACATTAATCTTAAGGAAAATCAAATATCATAATACAGGAGATCATATCTATGACATATGACATGGGATTATATCATACACAAAAACATATAACTTTGTGAACACATATAAATCGTAATAGGTTTATTTATTAAATTAACTACATGAAACCAGTCCCTTGCATAACCATATGGACATGAAAACCAGGTCAACTCATATAATTATGGACAAGAAAACTAGTTCCATGCATAGAATAGTGAAGATGAAATATGGTTCACACATAACATATATAATTCATGATTTATCCATATTTACTTAATTCACTAGAGAGAGATATAGATCCCACCAATCTCATAGTTAAATCATATATATGTGTTCTACAAAAAATAAACCATTCAACATAGCATGATACATGTAATAAAAATGGGTTTCTTAAACATCATTCCATCAGAACATAATCTATGTAAAACAAATACATTTCCTAAATATCATTTTATCATAAATATAATTAAACCATAAAAATAATAGTGGTAGTATACTTGAAAAATATCATTAATCTTATATGGAAAATGATTATGATAAAACACTGCAACTATATTTTTGAGGAAAATATCCATTCTACTTCAAAAAAAAATTCCATTCTAAAAAATATCATGCAATCATAAATGAAAAGAGTTAAATTGAAAATAAACATGAAATAATATAAAGGATGCATCAGGAAAATAATGTTTTATGAAAGCGTGAAAATCTATTCATTCTGTATATGTTAAGAAAATATATTTTCCTTATACTTTTGCTGGAAAAGTTAAAAAGTACCTCGTACCGCAAAACAACAAAATATTACATTCATACCACTTAGTAAAAATTCCTTAATAGTTAATATAAACATTGACAAATTAGAAAAGGATAGAAATAATATTTTTTAATACATATTTAGGAAACATGGATTTGTTTGATAAATATACTCTAATAAATACTTACAAATAATCAATCTCAGGAAAAAAATGAGATTGCAAATTTATCCCTTACCTTATGTCCAATTTCTTCTATATGAGTCTGAAACTCCATTATAGTAGGTTAAAACATATTTTTAACATGTAAGAAAAACTTAGTAAAATCATATGTGACACACTAATGACTTTATATTATCCGTTCATTTATCAATTCCATGTTAAAAAACTGTTTCGAGTAATAATCATTTTTTTATCAATGGTGTTTTGTCTTGTTATTATTGATATTATTACATAGTTACTGATTTACATAAATCTATAATGTAAGAAATTATTTATATATCATATACATTCTATATATAAATATATATAATATATTGATAAATGAAATATATTTCATCATTCCTGGAGATAATGGGTTGTACATACGCATGAACGTTGTTTTCGTTCCCTTATAAAATTGAATGAAAGAAAGTAAATGACATATATATATATAGTAGCATTTTTATGTCATATATTTCATTTTTATTTATTATATATAAATTATAATCATTCTTTAATGGTTAATGTGGATAATGAATCTCATCACGTTATGGAGACGGTATGTCGTACATACAAATGACCGACATTATCATTTGAATAAATGTTGAATGGTTTTGAAGTGGATAGTATATAAAAATTTTAGAATAAATATAATAATATAATAATCATATATTGATATTAATTCCACTATTATACCCATCCATGTAAGTTTTTGTTGGAAAACAGAGTACACAACGATGTAGAGAAAGTAAGCCTTATGTACGCACGCGTCGTGATTTTGTTATTCGTAAGATTAATAGAAGGTGGAATAGGGTTGTTTCATAATTTTAATAAAATATACTGATATAAATGATACTAGAGTTATTACATTATAATGAAACAATACATGAAGTGGATGAAAAAGAAGAAAAAATACTGAAAAAGACGGTAGAGGAGATTACCTCTTCTGTGACATGCTTCAACTAAATCTCCTCACAGAGCACTAGAGTTGGTATTTCTAGAAGAAAAGAACCACTAGAATTTCACTAGTAAAATTTTTAATGGAAATAGGTAAGTTATGTACGAATATAATTGATAAAAATGAAATTAATAGATAGGGGTGGGTTTGACCTTTTATAATTTAGGTGAGGGGCACTTTTGGAAACCTCAAAAATATTAATTTATATTAAAATCAAACCCTTCCCAAAAACCAAAAAAACAATTATTATAATTTTATAATATAGTGTTGTAATATCATCATAATATTATTTTTTCTGGTTTTGATGTCATTCTAAACCTTATCATTTTATTTAACAGTTATTAATTCGATCTAATTTTTACCTACGGTAACAAATATTTCAATATTAAAAGGGTGAAATATTTACATAGTTGATTTCAATTAGAAAATAAATTAATAATTTATAACCTTTTAAAAAATATAAAAATTATTCTAGATTTTAACAATGTTTTATGATTTTAATGTATTTTAATAAACCATTATTTTTTATAAAATATTAGTTGTGTCAATTTTGACACTATTTATTTCCTGGATTTTAGAAATATCAAGATAAAATTTTATCCCAAAAAAATATTTTATCATTTCCATAAGGGGTAAAGATAATCTATAAAAGTAATTGAAAAATTTATTAATCAAAATTTTTTTATTTTAATATATTTAATAACATTTATTTGATATTTTCCTTAATAAAGTAATTACTACATCAATTTTTTGTAATTATTTAATATACATATTGTATGTATAAAAAATAAAAATAAAACACTAATATGAAGATATATTTACTATTTTTCATAAGAATATATGTATTTGAATTTAGCTTCTTGAAAATCCAACATTAAAAATGTTGTACTTATTAAAGTACTAATGTGATAGCTTTAACAATAATTTAAATAAAATAATATAATTATCCTAATATATTCTATATGAATCCAAAAGGTTAATAACTCTTAAATTGGAAGATTATGGACAATATATACTTGAGAAATATAATTTTGAAATGTGTTTTGGCCCTTTAATTGTTATTATAATTATAATAAAATTTAGTTTATAGATTTGTAATCAATTAAATAATTTCTGTATAATCCATATATAAACATTTAATGTAGTTATCTATTTCCTAAAAATTACAAATAAATTACAATGATAAATTGAGATATTGTATTTTTAATTTTTTTTATATTATTAGTAATCTTATTTAAAAACATATTTTAAAAAGGATATATTATTTAAATCATTAAGGTGACATCTTTATATTTTCATTAAATAAAATTTTTTAAATGCCATAATATTTCCCAAATGGCCCCAAAATGTAAAAGGAAAATTTATAATAGGTAAATATTTTAATTAAGATAATAATTAAAATTTATATTCTTTGATACCACTCATTTGTCAATATGTGGATACATAATAGATATTAAAGATAAAGAAAAGGACACTTTGTGTTTTTCATTGATTTAAATATTTTGTAAGTCATTTTCATAGAAAATATTGAATTAAATGACATAATTTCGATAATTATGTTTTAAGGGTCGAATTAAGTTGATCAAATAAAATTATTTCATATGTATATTCCATTTTATTGTAATTATAATTTTAATTAGAACCACATTTACCCTTTACTATGGTAATAAAAATTACCATTGTTGTTATTCATATTGGTCAAAAATAAAAAGGACATCCTTACCAAATATTGACCTCCTAAATCCAAATTTTAAATCTATTTTTAAAAATTCAATACACTAATGTTTCAAAATTAAAATTAAAATAAAATCATTAAAATGTCACAAAAAAATAGTTTTTTGGTAAAATAACCCTTTTTAAATGGAAAATATTTTTCTAACAAATTCATGTATAAAATCATTTTTTAAAACCATATTAGTATGAAAATAAATTAATTAAAATTTAAAACAAATAAAAATAATAATTTTACTATGCAACTACTTTAGGATAAAAAATAAGTATTTTCACTATTCCTAAAAAAAACTAATCAGAAAAATACCAAAAATTAAACCAAAGTATATTTTTATATTCCAATGTAAAATAAGAAGTTTATCTTAAAAAATTAAATATAAAAAAGTTTAAAAAATATATTTTAATTGGGTACTCCATCATGGTAAAAAACTGCCTTTTTTTTAAAAGAACATTTATCCAAAAAATTGATTTAATTGTTATTTAATTTATAGAAAACATATAAGATGAATTTTAAACATTATATTGAGTTTAATATATATATATTTCACTAATATTATTAATTAAGAGTGATTTATTTATATTATAAACTTTCATCAACTTAGTCTTGCATGGAATAAATTCTTTCAAAAGAACATGAAATTGCATATAACACATTCCAAGAATAGTAATGCACATACCAAAAGCTAAGATGATGATGCATATTTCACAAAATCATCTTGGTTTTATATAAAACACAAAAAATCATTGTAATTAAAAAAACTATCTCATAATATCTTTTGGTGTTACATTTTACCCCACTTATAATAAATTTCACCCTGGAAATTTGTAGGGGGTTATAAAGGGTTACTACGTGAAACATTCATTAATATAAACCCATATTTTAAAAATTAATACAAAAAAATTATTGAAAAAAAAAATTATAAACATAATGGTGTCCAAAGTGACTCATCACTAGGTCTCTACACAAGAGAATAAATGTGCGAAGTGCAATTGTGGATATGGAAGAGAAATAAAAATATCATGTTCTTTTGAAGAGTGATAAAGAACATTGATTAAAGAGAGTTAATAATCACAAAAACCAAAAATCTGATATGATATAAGGGACCCTATGATTCATCATGTAAGAAGGTACTAGGATAACATTTTTAGTTTTCAGGATCATTTCCATATAATTGAAGAACATGAGAAGAAATACTAACGTCATTTAAGTACAATCTCATCATTGATCGTGACTAGGAAAATTTCAACTTCATCTCTTATTCAAAAAAAATAATGTTGAATTTTTAATTCCTAGAGTATGAGAAGGTAATATGATCAATAAATTGAATGATATACCATTTTATCTATAGATATCACAAAAATGTTACTATAAGTTATCAAACATGAATAATTTTTTATATAATCAGATAATACATTTTTCTAACAAACATCATCTAATGTTTGACTTAATCTTTCCAAAAATTTGATAACCTTATAATACTTCAGAATTATTGAAATTCAAAACTATATTAAATGGTTCACAATCTCGACATGAAATTTATTCCCCATATATCATAAGATATATCTCATTATTCACATTCCAAAAATGTGAAGACTTCCATTATGTATTCTCTGGAGTCATGGTAACAACCTAAATTATCAGATATCCTTATTAATAGAATGAATGATTCCTTATTACAAAACTTATGGGATAAATTCATTAAGTGCCAAAAAGTTGTATACTTTATCCACGATAGCATAACCCTCTTTTTACCAACTCTATAGTTAGTTCCCAATAAACTATCATCATCCAATTTTCTTATTCAAATCCAACATATTTTTATCCAAACGTCATTATCTTAGCATAATAGATGTATTAAGGTTTAGTTTTCCCTTAATCATGTTTTCTCCATGTATGTCACATTACCACTAAATAACTTTTTTATCGTAGACCTATTTAGAATATCCTTTCCAATCCTTAATGAAAAACCAACACTAAAATCAGATATATATTTTATGATTCATATATCATAATATTTGAATTCGAAACTATATAAACCTCAATCATCCAACATTATTCTTAAAACATTACTCAAGATCCATCATCTTTTTCTTTCATAAAATATGTATAATTTCTTAAGGTTTCTCCACCTTAGTCTTCTTAGGTTTAATGTAAACAATACTGGAAGAACATCTCAAACCTTTCACATATCATTTTCAATCTCTTTATCCTCAGATGTATGACCAATACTCATACAATCGTAATGATTCTCATCATGATATTTTCAATTTGAAAATCGATCTTCATAATTTTTATAATTTCCACATCTATAACAATCAATGGTTTAATATGATCTATGTAGTTCAGGATATTGACTAGGACTAGAAAAAAATTTGTGATAAATACATATCAGAGACTAGAAACACATGATTAAGGTA
This sequence comes from Viscum album, assembly GCA_963277665.1. Classification (NCBI taxonomy): domain Eukaryota; kingdom Viridiplantae; phylum Streptophyta; class Magnoliopsida; order Santalales; family Viscaceae; genus Viscum; species Viscum album. Next base: position 969,163,168 of record OY728159.1, on the reverse strand, counting down.
AATTACTTATGATATTTCAATCTATGATATCATCAGTTTAACCCTAGGTTAGTTATTATTATTAAAAAACCCTGGGATTGTAAACTATAATTATACTAATCCTTAGGACATATGTAGACATATCCTTATAAATATCTCTAGGGAAATTACTAATGTTTTTTCATCCCAGTTTCAAAGAGATTAATAAACCCTCGCTCTGATACCAACTCTAACGACCAAAGCTTGACATACATGGACATTATAATAGTTTTTAAGAATAATCAATAAATTACACAAATTGTAACATCCCAAGTAAGTAATGAATAATAGATATTTTTATCTATGTCTATTAATGAACTAGATAGTGTTTTAGAGGCTTAAAATTAAAATAAATCCAATCTTAAGCATGGAATACACTAATATTTTTAAAAGATTGTTTTACTGCCTTTTGATGGCAAACCATTTTTAAATATATCTTTTGACAATTTTATAATCTATTTTTGTCAAAATAAACTTATTCTTTATTATTGGGACATCAAAATTTACTTTGTGTGAATTTTTGGTATTTTTCAGACAATGTTCATTTTTTAATGAATAGTGAAAAATACTGCATTTTACATCAAAACTGCTTCTTAATATAATTTATTTATATGATTAGATTATCTTTTGAATTGATATTAATTTTTAATATTAATATATTATTACCATTTAATCCAATGGTGGCCATTGGAATCAATTTCACTTTGAAATTAGACTTAAACTGGTGTCAATCTTTTGATACTTATTGTTTTATAAAAACACGCTATTTGCTCTGACAGCGGGAATTAATTATTAAATTAATTAATTTGAATTATATGTTTTGAATTTTGTAAAATAGACTTCATTTTTTAATTCGGAATATCAAATATATCTTAGGGTGAATTTTTGGTAATTTTCTGAAAAACTTCAATTTTTGATGAATAGTGAAACCACTATGTGGTACTTATAAAAACTGATTTTCGGTTTAAATGAAATTTTGCAATCATTGTGTTTTGAATTTAAAAAATACGACATACATGGTTGTCATTAAGAAGTAAAATGTGGTTCAATGAGATTAAAATAATTTTTTGGTGAATAGTAACTTATTAAGTTTTTAATCGCGATTAGTGGTAATTAGTGTAGTTTAAGGTAAAAATAATGCTTTAATAAAATTAGATGAGATTGAAACATGTCATACCCTCATTGTTTGTGTCATGGCCGACCAAGACAAGCCATGGGTCAACTTGGGGACCCCATGGATCCACTTTGGTTGGGAAATGACATAAATAACTTTTTATTTAATGTAAAAGTAAAAATGACACAAACATAATATGTTTTACAAAAACAATTTTTACATGGGGTTATAAAGATCAGATATTTGATTATAAATATTCATTGGAAATATAAAAAGATTTCCTACATCATAGTATTTTTTTTATAATTTTTAGACATTATATAAATTAAATTATATATGACATCATGATGATGCAACGATGACCTCATTATTTAACAATTAAAATAAAATGGAAAGATAATATAATATCTAAAACCTACACATGTCCAAAACCTTTTTTATGGGTAGATTTCGAACCCTTATCACCTTATCCTCGAATTATATCAATGTGGGACCTTATAAATTCGAAACACTTTTGAAAATAAAATAATAGTTTCCTGATTTCCAAAAGTGCCCCTCCTCTCCTCTTATAAAAGGCCCCCAACTCTACCTCATTTCACACACTCCTCAAGCCTTTGGCTCGGCCAACCCCTGCCCATTTCCTCTCTCCACATCTCTCTCCTCATCCTAGAGGATTACCTTTTGGCATAATCCTTTCAAAGGAAGCCTTTAGGCTCAAATCAAAAGGAGTTACACTTTTAAAGGTAATTCATTCTCTCATGTTCATTTGTTTTATTTTTCTTCTCTAACCCCCTAAACTCTTTTTATTTACTTATTTTGTAACAACACCAGTATGTTCAATATACTAGGATGTTGTTATAAGATTTATTTGAGCTACACTCTCACACAACTACATCAAATGGTTAAAGAACATACGGTTTCCGTGGATGGCGAAATTCTGCCTCCCGAAACGATGATTGTTCAATACTCATTTAACACCTTCAAAGGTGGCCATTATGATGTCACTATTTTTATATATGATATATAATATGTTTATGTTTTCCTTAAGCTTCTGTTTTTTTCATTTTGGGAATACCTTTATGGTTTCCATTATGGGTAAACACGATATCTTCATTTTAGGAAGTGCGGACTACCGCCCCCTGAAAGTGATTTGATTCGTTAATACCATATGTGGGATGTGTAAAGGATAAAGTTAATGATATTATATATGTTATTATACTGGAATTATAATATACTCTTATATCATTATGATTCCATTCCAGAAAATATGAAATAGAAATGGAAATAGCGTTCATGCGTACGTACGGCTTACCGTCTCCATGAACGGTGCATTTCATTTCTTACCTCTAAATGTGATGTAATATTATAAATACATGTATATGATGAATATATATGATATATATGTTATCCAAATCATTAATATCATTCTGGATATAACAAACCTTTGACCAAATTAACAACATGTAAGTGTAAGAAGTCTATTTTTGACTTAAGAACCAAATACCGACAAAATGAACATTATTAACTTAAATGATTACATGATGTTCATAAAATGGTATAAAAGGAATAATGAACTTGGAAAAGGTTCATAAGAAAGTAGAGATTAACTCAAGTTTATTATTCAGGAGATTAAAGAACGGTCGGGTCAAGTCGGATACGAGGTATGGGACTTCGTCTCAATCTCCTTTCATTGAGGCATATTTTGTTTTATACACAACCTTCTTTTATACGGTGTATAAACCCCTTTGACTTTTATGTTTATTCAAAAGGAATCTTTTTTATACGAAGCATTTACTAAATGACAAAAGGGAATGTTTTTGTCGTACGTATGCGGCGACAACGACTTCTCCGCCGCCGTGACCATTATTTGAGTTTCGGCTTCCTCTACAAGCCATACCTTCTTTTTAAAAGAAAAATAAATACCATGTTTTACTTTTCTTTTATTTTGGTATTGAAAATGGTTTTCATAATATTTTTATATCAATGTGTTGTATTGATATCTTGTGATTGAAATTTGGAAATGTTATGTTTCCTTTATGCATGTTTTATGTGATACGATTATGTTGAGGTTCTGGGGCATTATTATGAAGACGGGTGGTTCCGTGATAAACTAAGGGCGGGTGAGCCCGATATAGCTCTCCAATGCATTGGGTAACGCGAAGGAGTGAAACGTTAAGATTTCTACGAAGAGATTTAGGTAATATACTGTGATGGGTATTCCAAAAGTAACTAAGAGGGTTACTCCCTACGTAAGAATGTTATGAATGCCTCATGTTACCTTTATGTCTTTTGATTTCTATGATTTATTCATGATTTGATGAGGTATGTTAAAGTGCTTATGTTTTATGGGTAAAGTATGATCTCATCCTTATGTATATATGTACCCATGTTTCCTTTCCATATCTTTATATCCCTTACTGTGCTTTTTATGCTCATCCCAAGTTTTTTTGAAATGTTTTTCACAGGTCAAGGGAATGGTACATGATATGATGATAGTGTCAAGGAAGTGTCAAGAAATAATCCATGTTTTATTTTAAATATGTTTCCATTGATGGGAATGAATAATACTATCTTTATGTAACCACATTGTTTATATGTGGAATGTAATGCAAGTTTTATGATCTAATTCTCTAAAACTCTAAACCTGAAAAGATCCTCAACATGTAATCTTGTGATAACTCAAGATTATTTAAGGTTTAAGGCTGGGGCCTTATAGTTGGTATCAGAGGTCGGTTTAGATAACTTTAGGAGTTAAAATTCTATTAAATGATTATCCAAAAATATTTTTTTTAAAATGATATAGCATTTGAAGATTACAATGTTGCTTCATCTAAGACATGTTCGTTCAGAATGGTTTCCCGTAGAGGAAACAAGGAAGAAGTGCTAGGAAGTCATACAGAAGGAAATAACCTTCCGAATCAGCATCCTGAGATGGCCAGAATTGGAACTGAACAGTTTGTTGCAGTAATGGAACAGTTGACTCAGGCTATAAATGGTGGTGGTATCCATGCATGAGATCAGCCAGATCAACCGCAGAGGAACATGTCAGTGGTGGAACATTTCATAAGGCAACATCCCCCATCATTCAGAGGATCATCTGACCATGTGCTAGCTGAAGGGTGGATTAAAGAACTGGAGAAGATTTTCAATGTCATGGGGTGTTCAGACAATCAAAAGGTTAGTCTTGCTATTTACCGTTTGGAGGGTGAGGCAGATCAGTGGTGGTCTATGGTTAAAAATATCAGGGACGCCGATGAGATTGATGCTCTTGACTGGGATGAATTCAAAGGTATGTTTCTTGAGAAGTATTTTACTAAGGCTGTTCGACTTAGGATGGAAAAACAATTATTGGAATTGAGGCAAGAGGAAGACTCAGTGGCTGCCTATGAAGAAAGGTTCACTCGATTGGCAAGGTATGCTCCAAATTTTATCTGAGACCTTGATAGTAAAATCAATCGTTTTTAATCAGGATTAAAGCCAAAATATCGAAGGGCATTAGCTTCTCGTGAGTTTAAAAGTTATGAAAAGCTTGTTCGATGTGCTGAGAAGGTGGAAATGGAGTTTGCCGATGACCAAGTGTTTTATAACAACCAGTAGAAGAAGAGACCGAGGTGGCAGGAGAAAGGTAAGAATTCTTCAAAAAAGTCTGATGGTAAGAAAACTAAGTTTCCAGTTTGTGATAAATGTGGAAAAAGGCATTCTAGGGAATGTCTTCTGAATTCTAGAAAGTGCTACCGATGTGGTAAGATGGGACATAAGGCTCGTGATTGCACTGAAAAGGATCAAGGTGAAGGTAAGACCAAATTTGATTTACAGTTAGTGAAATGTTATAAGTGCAATGAGACGGGTCACTATGAAAATTATTGTCCGACAAAGAGCTTGAGTGATGGGAAGCAGTTAGACTACAAGAAGAAAGGGGTGGTGAAATCCTTTGCAACTACTTCAACAGATTTCGGGCCATCAAATAAAGTTGTATCAGGCTATTATCGAAGGAATTGAAAAGAAGATTGGTGAATGCTCCAGTTTTGGCACTACTTTCCAGGAATGGTGAGTTTGTTATATACAGTGATGCTTCATTGAAAGGACTTGGTTGCATCCTAATGCAGAACGATCAGGTAATTCCTTATGCTTCATGACAGTTGAAAACTCATGAGGTAAATTACCCTACACATGATTTGGAATTAGCTACTGTTGTTTTTGCTTTAAAAATTTGGAGGCATCATTTGTATGGAGTAATGTGTGAAATATATACCGATCACAAAAGTTTAAAGTATATATTCACTCAGAAATAGTTAAACATGAGACAGAGGATATGGCTAGAATTAATCAAGGATTATGATTGTACGATTCACTACCATCCAGGAAAAGCAAATAAAGTGGCTGATGCTTTGAGTCAAAAAAGTAATGCTTCATTATCAATGTTGCGTTTGGAACGTGATCCTTTGGTTAAGGATTTGATGAACTTTGGCATAGAAGTTGTTGGTGCAGGAAGTCCTTCTCTTTTGTTTCAGGTATCAGTGAGATCTTCTCTATCAGATAGAATCAAGCAAGCACAGAAGCAAGACAGTGAGTTGCAGAAAAAGGTAGAGCTAGTTCAGAAAGGTAAGTTTCCTGAATTCAACATTGATAATGATTGTGTTTTGAGATTTGGGAAGAGATTGTGTGTGCCTTGTGATTCATAGTTGAAGAGAGAGTTGTTATGTGAAGCTCATAGTTCTCCGTTTTCAGTTCATTCGGGCAGTACTAAGATGTATAGAGATCTGCGGGAGTATTACTGGTGGGATGGAATGAAAAGGGATATTGCTGATTTTACTGTGAAGTGTTTGACATGTAAACAGGTTAAAGCAGAATGGCAGTTACCGAAAGGGATGCTTCAGCCTTTACCAGTGCCAGAGTGGAAATGGGAGAATATATCCATGGACTTTGTTGTGGGATTACCGAAGACATCTCGAGGTAATAATTCAATCTAGGTTATTGTTGATCGCTAGACCAAATCTGCTCATTTCCTTTCTATACGAGATACTTTCTCTCTTGATCAACTTTCCCATTTGTATCTTAAAGAGATAGTCAGGTTACATGGAGTTCCTCTCTCCATTGTATCGGATCGTGATCCCAGGTTTACTTCTAACTTTTGGAAAGGCCTTCAGAAGTCGTTGGGTACTGAATTAAATTTTAGTATAGCTTTTCATCCTCAATCAGATGGGCAGTCAGAACGAAAAATTCAAACATTGGAGGATATGCTACGAGCTTGTTCTATGGATTATCAGGGAAGTTGGGACCAACATCTCTCTTTGGTTGAATTTTCATATAATAACAGTTTTCATACCAGTATACAAATGGCACCATTTCAGGAATTATATGGGAAGCGGTGTCGAACTCCAGCTTTCTGGGATGAAGTGGGTGAAAGGAAGTTGATGGGACCAGAATTGGTAGAAGAGATGGCAGAAAAAGTTCAGCTGATTCAGAAACACATGAGAACAGCTCCGAGCAGGCAGAAGAGTTATGCGGATAACCGGAGGAAGGATCTATCTTTCGAGGTAGGTGATCATGTTTTTCTCAAGGTTTCTCCTTGGAAAAGTGTGATGAGATTTGGTAAGAAAGGAAAGTTGAGTCCAAGGTTCATTGGACCATACGAAATTATGGAGAGAGTTGGATCAGTTGCATACCGAGTGGCCTTACCTCCAATTTTATCTCAGGTACACAATGTTTTTCACGTTTCGATGTTAAGAAAGTATATGCCAGATCCATCTCATGTTTTGAGTCCAGAGGTAGTTCAGCTGGAAGAGAACCTATCTTATGAGGAACAACCGGTCCAGATTCTTGACCACAGGGAGCAAGTGTTACGAAATAAGGTGATTCACCAGGTAAAGGTTTTGTGGAAAAACCACATGATTTAAGAGGCAACATGGGAATCTGAAAATGCAATGAGGGATAAGTACCCCCATCTATTAGATAAGTAAATAAATTGCAGGGACGCAATTTTCTAAAGGGGGGAAGGATGTAACATCCCAAGAAAGTAATGAATAATAGATATTTTATCTATGTCTATTAATGAACTAGATAGTGTTTCAGAGGCTTAAAATGAAAACAAATCCAATCTTAAGCATGGAATACACTAATATTTTTAAAAGATTGTTTTACTGCCTTTTGATGGAAAACCATTTTTAAATCTATCTTTTGACAATTTTATAAGCTATGTTTGTCAAAATAAACTTATTCTTTATGATTGGGACATCAAAATTTACTTTGTGTGAATTTTTGGTATTTTTCAGACAATGTTCATTTTTTAATGAATAGTGAAAAATACTGCATTTTACATCAAAACTGCTTCTTAATCTAATTTATTTATATGATTAGATTATCTTTTGAATTGATCTTAATGTGTAATCTGAATATATTTTTACCATTTAATCCAATGGTGGCCACTGGAATCAATTTCACTTTGAAATTAGACATAAACTGGTGTCAATCTTTTGATACTTATTGTTTTATAAAAACACGCTATTTGCTCTGACAGCGGGAATTAATTATTAAATTAATTAATGTGACTTATATGTTTTGAATTTTGTAAAATATACTTCATTTTTGAATTCGGAATATCAAATATAGCTTAGGGTGAATTTTTGGTAATTTTCTGAAAAACTTCAATTTTTGATGAATAGTGAAACCACTAAGTGGTACTTAAAAAAACTGATTTTCCGTTTAAATGAAATTTTGCCATCATTGTGTTTTGAATTTCAAAAATATGACATACATGGTTGTCATTAAGAAGTAAAATGTGGTTCAATGAGATTAAAATAATTTTTTGGTGAATAGTAACTTATTAAGTTTTTAATCGCGATTAGTGGTAATTAGTGTAGTTTAAGGTAAAAATAATGCTTTAATAAAATTAGATGAGCTTGACACATGTACTACCCTCATTGGTTGTGTCATGGCCGACCAAGACAAGCCATGGGTCAACTTGGGGACCCCATGGATCCACTTTGGTTGGGAAATGACATAAATAACTTTTTATTTAATGTAAAAGTAAAAATGACACAAACATAATATGTTTTACAAAAACAATTTTTACATGGGGTTATAAAGATCAGATATTTGATTATAAATAGTAATTGGAAATATAAAAAGATTTCCTACATCATAGTATTTTTTTTATAATTTTTAGACATTATATAAATTAAATTATTTATGACATCATGATGATGCAACGATGACCTCATTATTTAACGATTAAAATAAAATGGAAAGATAATGTAATATCTAAAACCTACACATGTCCAAAACCTATTGGATGGGTATATTTCGAACCCTTATCACCTTATCCTAGAATTATATCAATGTGGGACCTTATAAATTCGAAACACTTTTGAAAATAAAATAATAGTTTCATGATTTCCAAAAGTGACCCTCCTCTCCTCTTATAAAAGGCCCCCACCTCTACCTCATTTCACACACTCCTCAAGCCTTTGGTTCGGCCAACCCCTGACCATTTACACTCTCCACATCCCTCTCCTCATCCTAGAGGATTCCCTTTTGGCAGAATCCTTTCAAAGGAAGCCTTTAGTCTCAAATCAAAAGGAGTTACACTTTTAAAGGTAATTCATTCTCTCATGTTCATTTATTTTATTTTGCTTCTCCAACCCCCTAAACTCTTTTTATTTACTTCTATTGTAACAACACCAGTATCTTCAATATACTAGGATGTTGTTATAAGATTTATTTGAGCTACACTCTCACACAACTACATCAAATGGTTAAAGAACATACGGTTTCCGTGGATGGTGAAATTCTGCCTCCCGAAATGATGATTGTTCAATACTCATTTAACACCTTAAAAGGTGGCCATTATGATGTCACTATTTTTATATATGATATATAAAATGTTTATTTTTTCCTTAATCTTATGTTTTTTTTCATTTTGGGCATACCTTTATGGTTTCCATTATGGGTAAACACGATATCTTCATTTTAGGAAGTGCGGACTACCGCCCCTGAAAGTGATTTGATTCGTTAATACCATATGTGGGATGTGTAAATGATAAAGTTAATGATATTATATATGTTATTATACTGGAATTATAATATACTCTTATATCATTATGATTCCATTCCAGAAAATACGAAATAGAAATGGAAGTAGCGTTCATGCGTACGTACGGCTTACCGTCTCCATGAACGGTGCATTTCATTTCTTACCTCTAAATGTGATGTAATATTATAAATACATGTATATGATGAATATATATGATATATATGTTATCCAAATCATTAATATCATTCTGGATATAACGAACCTTTGACCAAATTAACAACATGTAAGTGTAAGAAGTCTATTTTTGACTTAAGAACCAAATACCGACAAAATGAACATTATTAACTTAAATGATTACATGATGTTCATAACATGGTATAAAAGGAATAATGAACTTGAAAAAGGTTCATAAGCAAGTAGAGATTAACTCAAGTTTATTATTCAGGAGATTAAATAACGGTCGGGTCAAGTCAGATACGAGGTATGGGACTTCGTCTCAATCTCCTTTAATTGAGGCATATTTTGTTTTATACAGAACCTTCTTTTATACGGTGTATAAACCCCTTTGACTTTTATGTTTATTCAAAAGGAATCTTTTTTATACGAAGCATTTACTAAACGACAAAAAGGAATTTTTTTTTCGTACGTATGCGGCGACAACGACTTCTCCGCCACCGTGACCATTATTTGAGTTCCAGCTTCCTCTACAAGCCATACCTTCTTTTTAAAAGAAAAATAAATACCATGTTTTACTTTTCTTTTATTTTTGTATTGAAAATGGTTTTCATAATGTTTTTATATCAATGTGTTGTATTGATATCTTGTGATTGAAAGTTGGAAATGTTATGTTTCCTTTATGCATGTTTTATGTGATACGATTATGTTGAGGTTCTTGGGAATTATTATGAAGACGGGTGGTTCCGTGATAAACTAAGGGCGGGTGAGCCCGATATAGCTCTCCAATGCATTGGGTAACGCGAAGGAGTGAAACATTAAGGTTTCTCCGAAGAGATTTAGGGAATATACTGTGATGGGTATTCCAAACGTAACCAAGAGGGTTACTCCCTACGTAAGAATGTTATGAATGCCTCAAGTTACCATTATGTATTTTTGATTTCTATGATTTATTCATGATTTGATGAGGTATGTTAAAGTGCTTATGTTTTATGGGTAAATTATGATCTCATCCTTAAGTATATATGTACCCATGTTTCCTTTCCATATCTTTATATCCCTTACTGAGATTTTTATGCTCATCCCACGTTTTTTTGAAATGTTTTTCACAGGTTAAGGGAAAGGTACATGATATGATGATAGTGTCAAGGAAGTGTCAAGAAATAATCCATGTTTTATTTTAAATATGTTTCCATTGATGGGAATGAAGAATACTATCTTTATGTAACCACTTTGTTTATATGTGGAATGTAATGCAAGTTTTATGATCTAATTCTCTAAAACTCTAAACCTGAAAAGATCCTCAACGTGTAATATTGTGATAACTCAAGATTATGTAAGGTTTAAGGCTGGGGCCTTATACAAATAGACTCTGAAATACTATATTAGATTAGTTTCATTAGGAAATCAGAACACATTCTTCAAGATTGGTGAATAATCCATAACATCTCCAATAAAGATCTTCCTCATTAGTTGTCATACCTAAAAACATTCTTTTTAACCTGGGGGGAAAAGAAAACATAAAAAGGGAGAGTTAAAATTCATAGTATTGGTAAACATGGGTGATATGTTAAGATAAACATGAGAATAATGGTTATGAGAATGTGAGCATAAAATTATAATATCATGGCCTGCACATGAGCCTTGGCCCAGTTGGTGATATATCCTTAAGTGCATCCACAAGACCAAGGTTCAAAACCAGATAGAGGCATATTTCCGGGGGTACTGTACCAGGGACTGTAGTAGGAACAGTAGTAGCACTGTAGCTATACTGTAGTAGAATAGCACACTGTGTGGGTAATGTAGTAGAACTATACACTGTACAGGTATTGTAGCAGAACTATACACTGTGTGGGTACTATAGCAAGCACTATAGCAGTTGTTGTAGTAGGTACTGTTCGATACTGTAGCAGCTGGAACTATTCACCTTGGGCCACCGGTTTGGGCTTGGAGTCCTTAAGGCTTTTGGTCGACCCAGTACATCAGGTCAGTAGGCCTTTCGGGACACCTTTAAGGCCTTTGGGCCACCTCAAGGCCTTCGGGCCACATGTAGTTTCCCCATACACACTACAAAAAAGGAGCATCCCAAGAAGAGGATTCAGAGCAGGTGCACTCACTAGAGTAGAGACAAATGGATTTGTTAGAATGAGAGGGTATGGATATGACATCGAGACCAGCCTGTTCTAGCATGGGAAGCTTATCCAGAGGACCATGCGAAGGTGGAGAGCTACTATCATGATGTAGATGCTGGGGAGGGGTAGTTCCTTGTAGATAGTCTGGTGGAGTTCCCTAAGACCTTCGGGTAATGTTATTTCCTAACCCTACGAGACATGTAATCTCTGAGCCTATAGGCCTTGTAAGGGTTCCCCAGCATCCCATGAAAGGGGGTTATCAAAAATAAATAAAAATGAAGGCCTTAAAGCCATTCTTGTTTTTAATAAGATCGTGGCCTACATATTAATGGAAAACATGAATCGTAAGTAAAATCAAAGATCATAATACATAAGATCATTACTGTATCATAAGTCATAAAATTATGGTGTAAACAAAAAATTATAAATTTTTTCAACATGTGTAAATAGTAATAGTTTCACTCATTAAATTAATGATATGAAACCAGACCCATTCATAATCATATGGACATGGAATCCAGGTCAACAAATTGAATTATGGACATGAAAACTAGGTCCACACATAGAATTGTGAACATGAATTCAGTTTCACGCATAACTTTCAAACCACATGCTTTATCCATATTTACCCAATGCACTAGAAGGAGATATAGTTCCCACACATATCATAATTATATCATATATGTGTGTGCCACAAAAACATAAATCATTCAATATAGAACAACACAAGGAATAAAAATGTGTTTTACAAATATCATTCCATCAAAACAAAATCCATGTAAAACAAATTGATTTCATAAATAATAATCCATAATAAACATAATTTACACATTAGAATAATAGGGGAATTAAACATGAAAAATATCTTTAATCATATATGGAATATAAAATTGATAAAAACTTCAACATTATTCATGAGGAAGATATCCTTTCTTTTTCGAAAACATTTTCATTTCTCAAATTGTCATGAAATCAAAAAAGAAAAGTGTTTAATTAAAAATAAACTTCAAATATCTTAAATAAATATTCATTGAAATAATTTATTGTAAATGTGTACAAATCTATTCATGCAGTATAATTTTAAAAAATATTCTAGTCATCCTTTTTTCAGAAATGTAAAAAAATGTACCTCATACCGAAAACGACAAAAGATTCATTTCATATCATTTAGTAAAAATTCCCAAATGGGTAAAACAAAACATAAAAAATTGACCAATGAATAAAATAATATTTTTAATAAATATTTAGTAAACATGGATGATGATGATAAATATACCATTGTAAATACTTATGAGTAAACAATATCATATAAAACAAGATTTCAAAATTTTAAATTACCTTTGGTCTAATTTCTTCTATACGTGAGTGAAACTATTATATATTAGTTCTAAACATGTTATTAACCTGAAAAATAATCATAATAATATCATATATGATTCAAATGTGAAATTATATTACCTGTTCATTTATCAATTCCTTGTAAAAGTAATGTTTTGTGTAACAATCAGTTTGTTTACTGTACGTGATTTTACTTGTTATTATTGATATTACTACATAGATCATGTTTTATTTACTTATAAAATTCAAAAATGACTTATATATCACATATATTAATTATATAAACATAATAGGGAGATAAATGAAATGGAATACACTGTTCATGGAAACGGTAGGTCGTATGTATGCATGAACGCAGTTTTCATTTCCTTATTGAATTGAATGGAAGAAAGTTAATGAAATATATATATATACTTTAATATAGTAGAATTATTATTTCTTATAACTCATTATATATAAATTATAATAATTCTTTAATTTTTAACTTATAGAATGAATCGCATCGCATCGTGGGGACTGTTGGTCATATGCACACATGAGCGATGATAGCATTTGAATAATTTTTGAATAGGTTAGAAGTGGATGGTGTATAAAATTTCAGAATAAATAAAATGTTATAATAATAATATATATTTATTAACTACACCATTATATCCATCTATGTATGGTGGGGGTGAAAACTGAGTAAATTACATCGTGGAGAGTATAATTTGTATGTACGCACGTGTGATGACTTCACATTTTGTAGGATGCATATAAGGTGGAATATGGTTGTTTAATAATTATTAACAATATAAATATATAAATGACACTGGTGTTATTAATTTATAATGAATAAACTCTTAGTGTGGAAGCTGAAGATGAAAAAAGTTTGAAATAATCGATAGAGAAGATGACCTCTTATTTGACATTATTTCTCTAAATCTTCTATAAGAGTGCTAGAGTTGGTCTTTTAATAAGACAAGAACATATATAATGTAATTAGTTATGTTTATATGGAATTGGGAATGGTATGTTCGAGATTAAAGGCTATAAAATAAGAGAATAGAATATCCCTTTTATAATTGGGGTGAGGAGCACTTTTGGAAACCTTAAAAATATTAATTTATAATAAAATAAAACCCTATTAATAAACATCCAAAAATTTCCCAATTTATAATATTATATTTTATAGGGTTTTAATATCATCAACCAATTATTTTTTTACAGTTTTTTATGTCAATTTTACCCTTATCAGTTTTATTTAAAACTTAGATATTCTATTTAATTTTTAACTAGGGTATCAAATATTTCAATATTAAATGGATGGAATTTTTAATTAGATAATGTATATTAGACAAAAAAAGAATAATTTAGAACATTTTATACAATATAATAATTATTCTATATTTTTTAAGATGTTTTATAATTTTTAAATAATTTAATAAAACATAATTTGAAAAAAATACCAATTGTGTCATTTTTGAAACAATTCATTTCATGGATTTTAAAAATATAAAAATAATATTATATCCCACCCAAAAAATATTTTATCATATCATTAATGGGTTAAGTTCATCTATAAAATTAATTGGAAAAATTAATTATCCAAACGTATAATTATTTTAATATTTTTAATAATATTAATTTGGTATTTCCCTTAAAAAATAATTACCACATCAATTATCTATTATTATTTAATTTATAACACTAAAAAATAAAATAATAATATGAAGAAAAATTTACTCTACTTACATATAATATATTTAGTTGAATTTATCTACATGAAAATCCAATAATAAAAATGTCATACTTATTAAAGTATAAATGTGACAACTTTAACATTACATTAAATAAAATAATATTACTATCCTAATCTATTCCATATGGAACAAATTGGTCATTAACCCGACCCTTGGATAATTATGGTTGATATATACTTGACCAAAAAAATTAGTAATTTTTTTGGCCATTTAATGATTATTAACATTTTAGTAAAAATTTGTTTTTTGATTTTTCATAAATTAAATAATTTCTACATCATCCATATATAAAACATTAAAGTAATTATTTATTTCCTAAAAATTTAAAAAAAATAACATGATAACTATAAACATTTGATATTTCATTTGACTATTTATAGTGTAATTTATCTTTTGTATCACCATATTTTAAAAATAATATATTATTTAAAACATGAAGGTGATATAATTATATTTTCATTAAACAAAACATTATAAATACCATAATGCCAATAAAATGGCTTTAAAACACCAAACTTATATTTTTATCAATGAAATATATCTATTATGTTAACATTTATAATTTATATTTGTTGATACCACCCGTTTTTCTATATATGGATACATAATAGATATTAAAGACCATGAAAATGAAACTTTGTGTCTTTCATTGATTTAAATATTATTTAAGTCATTTACTCAAAAAGTTTCCATGAAAATACATAATTTCAATCCTTAGGTGTTACTGGTATAATTAAATTCACAAAATACATTTTTTTCTCAATTTTTTGTTATTTTATAGTCATTATAATTTTATTTTGAACCTAAATTACCTTATTTACTCTTTACCATGGTAATAAAATTTACCATGGTAACTATTCAAATTGGTCAAAACTAATAGGGATATACATACCAAGTTTGAACCTACTGAATCAAAATTTTATATCGATTTTTCAAAATTCAATACATATAATTTCCAAAATCTAATTAAAAATATTACCTATTAAATATCATGGAAAACAGTTTTTGTAAAAATGCCCCTTTTTAAATGGAAACTACTTTCATAATAAATTAAAATATAAATTCATATTAAAAAACCATAATTGGATAAAAATTAACTAATTAAAATTTAAAACTAATAAAAAACATGTTTTTACTATGTAATGACTTTAAAATAAAAAAATAGCAGTATTTTCAATATTCATCAAAACATTATACTTATCAAAAAAGTACAAAAAAATCACCCAAAGTAATTTTTTATTTTTTACACTAAAATAAGAAGTTTATTTTGTAAAATTTTATATAATATAGTATCAAAAATATATTTAAGATAGTTTCACCATGAAATGGAGGAAAAACTACATTTTTTGAAAAGTGATTCTTTTATCTGAAAAAATTGATTTTATTCGTATACCATGTCTAGAAAACATATAAGATGTATTTTAAATAATAGATTGAATATATTACATATATATATATATATATATAATAAAATCCACTAAGACTCATGTTATTAATTTTAAAATTTTCATAAACTTAGTCTTGTATAAAATGAATTCTAACAAATAAACTTGAAATTGTGTGTAACACAAGCCAGGCATAGTCTTGTAAATACCACAAACTAAGCTGGTGTTTCATATTGAACATGCTCATATTGCTTTAGAATACAACACAATTCATCATAGAAATAAAAAATATCTTATAAAATCTCGGGGTGTTACATGCTTTGTCCAACTTTCAGGTTTCTTCTCCCGTAAAACCTTTTCTCCCATGTAGTGGTTCATTTATCACTTTATTTCAAATTACCTCCACTACCTTTTCTATAAGTGAAACAATGTTTCATTTTCTCAATAATTGAGGTAATATTGATGTTTTCATAATAAAATAATTGTCCATATAATTAAGTTATTTTTACATATTTATGTTAAATTTATTTATTGTTATTATTACCATCATAATAATTGTTTTCTTATATAGGTGGATTATTTTTAATCAAGTTGGGGTGATTTTTCAAAAATTCCATATTCTTTTACCTTAAGACAGATTCACCCTTTTAGTTTTTCATTTATCACTTTTAATAAAATTACTTCCACATCCTTTTCTGGAAGAGCAACAACGTCGCCTCTGCTCAATTACAAATGTAATGTTGATGTTTTCACAACAAGAATCTTTTACATAAAATAAATGTATTGTTTCATATTTATGTTTAATTTATTTATTTTTAGTATTACTAAAATAATATTTGTTTTCTTATATCGGTGTATTCTTTTTTATTTGAGTTGGGGTTCTCTATCCATCTATTATCCCATTACTCGCCAAAAGATCGATATACTTATTATACCTCAAAACCTTTCACCCATATAGTGTTGACATTTTTCACCTTCTTTAAAGTTCCATACACTTCTCAATCACATAGGTATTCTTGATATTTGATCAATAAAATCACTTTCCATATAAATAATGTATTATTTCATACTGATGTTTAATTTATTTTTATTTATTATTTCTCAGAATAATTGTATTCTTATATTAGTGGATTTTTTTTAAGTTAATGTGGTTTGTTCGAGGATTCTCATGCAGTATTGGTATATCAATGAAGATAGTAAATGGAAATCAGGGTAATATTAACAATTATAATTATTTTGAGACATTGGGATATGTAGGAATTAGCTGCACCTCTATCTGATGCCTGATGTTACTAATATGACTTAAATTTCATCTTTCAATTTTAAATTTACATTAATTGTAGTAAAAAATTCAACTAACTCAATATTTCATTTATTAGTTAAAGTTTTATATTTTAATTTAAGAAGATCCACTCATTGAAAAATAATCAAACATGCTTTTATTTTCATGATAATTTTGGGCATCAATTCATAAATCATTTGCGACAATTAATAATTGGTATCACATCAAATCGATAAATGATGTGATCCATGTGATTCAAAGTGAATGTTTCGCATTTAGAATGAAATATTCTTAAAGAAGATAAGTGACATACTCCAAATTGATAAAACACATTCATATTGTTTTGATGATTTAGGAAAACAATCTAAAATTTATTTGGAAAATGTTCGAATCATCTGCACCTCAATCAGTGTGACTGAGATGACTCTAAGTGCACATTTATTTAAAATTGGAATAAATTTTAGTAAAAATTGTAACACTAAAAATATAAAAAACACACTCATATTATTTTTATAATTTAGGAAAGTGATATATAAGTAATTTTAGACATTCATGTATCAGCCACACCTCCATCTGATACACGATTTGAGTGATATGACTCCAAGTTCATGTTTTTAGTTAAAATTTAAATCAATTTTAGTAAAATGGACTACTAGCTTACTAAAAACTAAGAAAACCCTTTGGAATTATTTAAATACTTTTGGAAAATGATCCATTAGACATTTTTGATGTATAAGAATCAGATGCACCTAAATCTGATACACAATGTGATCAGTTTGACTCAAAGTGTATATTTTAATTTTAAAATGAAATTTTAGAAAACAAGAAATGTGACGAACTCAAAAATAAGAAATAAAATTCATATTGTTTTAATAATTTATGATAATGATAGATAAGTCATTTTTGAAATGTAGGAATCAGCCTCTCTTCATTCTGATTCACAGTCTGACTAGTATGACTCACAGTGTGTCTTTTTATTTATAATTGTCCCCAATTTTAGTAAAATTTAAATTTGTCTAATTCAAAACTGAGAAAACACCATATAATTGTTTATATACATTATGGAAGCAATACATATGTCATTTTTGAAATATAGGAATCATCTTCACATCAATCTCATACACGATGATCCCAGTATAACATAGAGTTTTTGTTATAACATTAAAATACAAATTTTATTTCAAAAACCGTCACTCACTGAAAATCGATCCAACACACTCGTATTTTCATGGTAATTTATAAGTACAATTATTAAGTCATTTGTGATGTATAAGAATCTGTTACACATCAAACCAACACATGATGTGATCATAATTAATAAAAAGTGTGGGATTCATGTTTAAAATGATATTTTTGTAAAAAAAAGAAAAAATATTTAATTAAAATTGAGAAAACACAATCATATATTTTTGATACTTTTGGAAAATGGTTGAAAGATCATTTGAGACATATTAGAATCAGTTTCAACTAAATCTGATGAACGATGTGACCAGTATGAATCTAAGTGTATCTTTTTATTTCAAAAGGAAATAAATTTTAGAAACATTAATTCTTTCAATTAATTTATATCATTATATTAATTATAACATCCCAGATAAATAAATAATATTACATTATAATGTTTATCAATATTTGTGAATAAAATATTAATATTACTTTAAAGGGAATTCTATGCTCGATGGCGTACCCAATACACAACAACGAGTTTCTTTGAAATCTTACGTTGCACTATAATAATAAAATAATATAATTTTAAATGGTAGTTAACGCCTAGCCGTTGTAATGGCAGGAATGAACATAACTAACTAGAAAATTATTATATATGTTTGTAAAAATATTTTTTACTTTTATCCAATAAATGTTAGATGCTTAAAATGAAAATGAATCCAATTTTAAGCATAAATCTTCTAATATTCTTTAAAAGGTTGATTAACTGCCTTTTGATGGAGAACCCTTTTTAAATATACTTTTGAAAATTTTATATGTTTTATTTGACAAAATAAAATCCTTCTTTAGAATCTGGACATCAAAATTTACTTTGTGTAAACTTTTGTTATTTTTTCGATAAAGATCATTTTTAGTGAAAATGTTGCATTTTAATTAAAAACTTCCTTTTAATCTAATTTATTTATATGGATATATTATCTTTTAATTTATATTAAAGTGTATTTAGAATATATTTTTACCATTTAATCCAATGGAGGTCATTGGAATTAATTTCACTTTTAAATTGGACTTAAACTAGTGTCAATCTTTTAATAGATATTGTTTCTTAAAAACTCACTATTTGTTTTGACAACAGAAATGAATTATTAAATTAATTAATGCACCTTATATATTTTGAAATTTTTAAAATAGACATAATTTTTGAATTTGGAATATCAAATATAGCTTAGGGTGAATTTTTGGTATTTTTATGAAAAACATCAATTTTGATGAATAGTGAAACCACTAAGTGGTAGTTAAAGAAACTAATTTTTCATTTAAATGAAACTTTACCACTTCTGTGATTTGATTTTCAAAAATACAACATACATGGTTGTCATTAGTAAGTAAAATGTGGTTCAATGAGATTTAAATAATTTTTTGGTGAATAGTAACTTTTAAGTTTTATTAATCGCGATTAGAGGTAATTAATGCAATTTAAGGTAAAGATAATGTTATAATAATATGAAATGACCTTGACTCATGTTATACCCTTATTTTATGAGTCATGACCTACCAATACAATCCATAGGTCAACATGTGGACTCCATGGATCCACTTTGGTTGGAAAATCACATTAATAACTTTTTATTTAATGTTAAAATTAAAATGTCCCAAACATGTATTGTTTTACTAAAACAATTTTTACATGGGGTTATACAAGTCATATTTATGACTATAAATATTAATTATAAAGATATAAATATTTCTTACATCATGATATTTGTTTTATAATTTTTAGACATTAAATAAATTATTTTATTTATGACACTGTGATGATGCAGTGATTACCTCATAAATGAACGATTTAAATAAAATGAGAAGATAGGGTGAAATATAAGTCCCACACTTGTCACAAACCTTTTATATGGGTGTATTTAGAAACCTTATAACCATACCCTCGAAATATATACTTTTGTGACCTTTAAAATACCAAAATCATTTTATAATAAAGTAATATTTTATAACATTCCAAGAGTACCCCTCCTCTTCTCTTATAAAAGGCCCTCACCTCTACCACCTTACCCACACCTGTCAAGCCTTTGTCTCGGCCAACCCCTACCCATTTCATCTCTCCACATCCCTCTCTTTATCATTGGAGCCTCACCTTTGGCATAATGCTCTTCAAGAAACCCTTTTGGTTCAAACCAAGACGAGTTACCCGATTTAAAGGTAATGTCTTCACTTGTGTTCTTTTGTTTTATTTTGCTTCCCCAAACCCATAAAATCTTTTTATTCCATTCATTTGTAACAAAACCAGTATCTTTAATATACTGGGATGTTTTTATGTGATGTATTTGAGCTACACTTACACCCACCTCCATCTAACGGTTAAAGAACATACAGTTTCTGTGGATGGTGAATTACTGCCTCACGAAATGATGATTGTTCAATCTTCTCTTAACAGATTTCATGGTGGCCATTATGATGTCACTGTATTTTATATATGATATATATGGTATTTATTTTTTCCATATGTTTCTGTATTTTATTTTTAAAACATACCTTTATGCTTTTCTTGTTGTGCAAATGCGATAATTTCATACGAGGAAGTGTGGACTACCGCCCCCTCAAGTGATGTGACTCATTCATGCAATACATGGAATGTATAAAGAATGAAATTAATGAAATTATGTGACCTATAAAACATATAAATTATACTGGAATTATTATATATATATATCTCTCTCAATTATTTTTAATTCCATTAATAAGTCAAAGAAATGAAAGTAGCGTTCATGCGTACGTACGGCCTACCGTCTCCATGAATGGTGTATTTCATTTCTTTTTATCTCTAAATGTTATGGAATAGTATAAAATTAATATTTACTTGATATATATGATATTTATATCATTAATACTATTTTGGAGATGATTTACTTATAACTACATGGACAATCATTTTCAAACAAGTTCATTTTTCACTCATGTACCAAACATTGACAAAAACGTCTGATATGAACTCACATTACTAACTAATTATTATAACATTGTAATATCTGATATGAAATTAATAATAATCTTTAAAATAGTACCTTATGCAATTATAAATTAACCAAAGTTTATTATTCAGGAATATAATGAAACGAACAAGACAAGTCGGACTTGAGGTAAGGGATCCCACCGCTCTCTTTCTTTTCAAGTACCCTCTTTTATGTCATTTCATTTATGATCCATGTTCTTATGTTGGATAGTGTTCATTAATATTCACCATAATTTAATTAGTATTTTCATATGATTAGTTACCCCCTCTTACTCTCATGAATTCATTTTAAGAATTTTTATGTGGCGCCGTTAGGCTGCCGAATTTTCATAAGGGATCCAACCTCTCTCTTTCTTTTTAAGTACTCTCTTTTATGTAATTTCTTTTAATCTCATCTTTATTATGTTTTGGGATGTTCTTTTATATTCCTAATTATGTACTTTTTATGTTCATATAAATAGAGACCATATTTGATCTCATAAATCCATTTTTGGATGTTTTAATTGGCGCAGTTAGGCTGCAAAGTTTCTGTAAGGGATTTTTCATCTCACTTTTATTCCCATGAGATTTATGCTACATTTGACACCATTTCCATTGAGTGGTGTATGTAATTCACATTATTCTACTCTTTGTGCTATATAATTTTGTTTATGGGTATTTACATCAATGTTGTATAGTCCTTCGTTCATGGGGTGTACGTTTCGAAAGTTACCCAAGTCGGTAAGGGAACCTTTCACCCTCCTCTTTTTAAAATACTTCTTTGTTATGCCTTTTACATCTTATTATGTTGGGATATGTTCTTATATATCCTTATTGATGTAAATTTTATATCCAAGTGATGAGATACCATTTTCTCTATCATCAAATCATTTTCTGAATTTTAATGTGACACTGTTAGGCTGTCGAATTTTTGTAAGGGAACTTCTAAACCCAATTTCAATTCTTTAGGTTAAACCTATACTTCTTCATTATGTTGTGATATGAATATTTTTGGATGATATCTTATTTTTTTAAACTAATTATCCACTTATATTTTGTGTATTTATATTTTTCACACATAATTATGTCATTTCTTTATCGTTGCCCTAATGGCAGGATCCTGGATTGGGATTACATCTCAATTTCTTCTCATTGATACATTTCCTAATGATATGCACTTTTATTATTTTATAATGTGTATATACAGCCCCTTTGACATTCCATATCAAAATTATGTTTATACTAAAGTCATTTTAATGTTTTGAAAATGGTCTACTTTCTTGTGGCTTATAATTTAAATGTTCAAAATGGAAAAGGACTCTTTTATTAAAACATTGTTTTAAATGGTTTTAAAGATTTATTCTTTTAAACATTTATCATCCATGTACATGTTTTAAAAATGGTTTTAAGGATTTATTTATAGGGACATGAATATTTTAAATCCCTTTTAAAAGATTCAAAGTGGTATGGGACTTCGTCTCAATCTCCTTTCATTGAAGCATATTTTGTTTTATACACGACCTTCTTTTATATGGTGAATAAACCCCTTTGACTTTTATGTTTATTCAAAAGGAATCATTTTTTATATGAATCATTTTACTAAACGACAAAAGTTAATGTTTGTGTCTTACGTATGCAGCGATAATGACTTCTCCGCTGCTGTGACCGTTATTTGAGTTTCGACTTCCTCTACAAGCCATAAATTTTTTTAAATGAAAAAAAAATAAATACCATGTTTTACTTTTCTTTTATTTTGGTAGTGAAAATGGTTTTCATAATTTTTTTATTATATCAATGTGTTGTATTGATATCTTGTGTTTGAAATGTGGAAATGTTATGTTTCTTTTATGCATGTTTTATGTGATACAATTATGTTATGTTTCTTGGTCATTGTTTATGAAGACGGGTGGTTCCATGATAAACTAAGGGTGGGTGAGCCCGATATAGATCTCCAATGCATTGGGTAACGCAAAGGAGTTAAACGTTAAGGTTTCTCCGAAGAGATTTAGGGAATATACTGTGATGGGTATTCCAAACGTAACCATGAGGGTTACTCCTTACGTACGAATGTTACGAATGCCTCAAGTTACCTTTATGTCTTATAATTTCTATGAGTTATTTGTAAATCTTATGATTTCATGAGGTATGATAAATTGCTTATGTTTTATGAGTAAAGTATGATTTCATTGATTCTTATATATACATGTACTAATGTTTTCTTTCCGTATTTTCATAACCCTTAATGAGCTTTTTATGCTCATCCCATGTTTTTTTGAAATGTTTTTCACAGGACATAAAGATGAATAGGGTCAAGGATAGGATCGAGGAAATGTCAGGCTGTCTAAAACAAGGAACTAGACATGACTCTTGTGTTCAAGGGTTTTTATTTTTTGAAAAAAATGGAAGCTGAGTAGATGTGTCTACATTGTAATCTTTGATATGTAATAGTTATGTCCTAATTATATAAAACTCTAAACCTGAAAAGATCCTCAAATTGAATTATTCACTTAATTCAATAATATGTAATGTTTAAGGCTGGGTCATTATAGTTGGTATCAAAGGTCGGTTTAGATAACTTTAGAGTTTAGGGTATTCTCTAAGAATAAGTGACATTACAATAATGGCTAGGATTTCAGAAAGAGTCATAGTTTTTAGATAAATTGAATGAGTAAGTATATCTTAGTGTTTATCTTCCTCATCAGTACATGATGATTTTGTTGATTTACTCGCACTAACATTTTTGGTTTTAGTAAATGGATGGATCTAGCAGGCACCAAAGTGACAATGGGTTTGAAGGAAACTGTGGTGGTTCTCTGATTAAGATACTGGATGAAATGGGGCATTCCATGAGAAATCTCGTGGATATTCTAAACCAACTATTAGGAGTCATGATCAACCACTTAAACCTTGGTGAGTTCTCTAATGCATCATGTTCGAGAGAACCAACTCGACGTGGAAGTTCAGGTAATAATTATAAAATTAACCATTAGGGATTATATGATCCTTACATTTGAGGTAATTATGGGTTACTATATTTTATGATGGAATATGAATGACATGAGATAAACTAGATGTTAAATTCTGTTATGGTTATTTTAAAAGATTTTATCGCTTTTTGGGGAATGTTATAAGAATTATGTAGTTTTGGAAAAAGGACAACACGTAGACAGTGTGACAACCTGTCGCATCTGACGAAGCTACGGGAATCGAACCCACAACCAAAGTGTGACTGGTATTTATCACCTACCACTGGACTACGTGAATTCCCTGGTCAGTTTGACTAATTATTTTTAGTTAGATGATTTTATGAATCAACAGTAAGTTGATTTTGGGTTATCTATGGAAATTATTAACCTATCATGGAGGATATGTGATTAGGTTAATTACTTTTCAGTATGAGACTTTAAGAGCAACTGATGTTATTTTGAGATAAATGTTAATTTGTACCTTGGGAGACTATGTGATTAAATCCTTCAGAGATTTGGGTTTCAGTCTTAGTTTTGATTACTTTGAATAATTTTATAGATAGATGTTTATTGAATGGTCTTTGTTGAACTTTGGGTATTGTTTGACAAATTTTAGAGATTAATAATAGATTTTTTTTATAAAGGATTATCCTTTTTGGGTATTTTCTGATCTCATACTAACCTTTTTGGTTTTAGTTTTGGTTAAGGTCTAATGACATGGGAAGTATATAGTTCTCTTTTTTGGATTAGTTGATTCTCTAGAAGTTGATTATATCTCTCTTAATGTGAACAAGTCATCCTAAATTCTCGTCTTTTGGAGAAAATATGAGTTCGTGTAAGAAATCTAGTAAAATTTGAAAGTCAACATGATAAGTAATTATGTTTCCTCATGTTTTAGTTTAGCTCATAAATAAATTCCTCAATGAAATGTTACTTAAAACAAAAATGTTGTCCGTTAATTTTTCATACTGGGGAATCAAATACCGTTTAACCCATCACATGTTTGTGATTTTCTTGTGGTTAAATTTCTTCTAAACATGTTTTTTATCACTCTCCATCAGAACATGACCCTTTGTTTTCTCCTCCATGTCCATGTTTACCTACATGGAATCCTAGTATGGGTTAACTTGAGTTACCTTTTTACTTCTCTCCCTTTCTTTTAAAGTGATTGTTTTACTAACTCTTGTTCCGATGTGGGACTTTCAATGATATTTCCAAGCCCAATTTTGAAATTGCGAGGACGCAATTCCCAAAAGGAGGGAAGGATGTAACATCCCAGGTAAATAAATAATATTACCTTTTAATGTTTATCAATATTTGTGAATAAAATATTAATATTACTTTAAATGGAACACTATGCTCGATGGCGTACCCAATACAAAACAATGAGTTTCATTGAAATCTTACGTTCCACTCTAATAATAAAATAATATTATTTTAAATGGTAGTTAACGCATATCCGTTGTAATGGCGGGAATGAATATAAGTAACTACAAAATGATTATATATGTTTGTAAAAATATTTTTTACTTTTATCTAATAAATGTTAGAGGCTTAAAATGCAAATGAATCCAATTTTAAGCATAAATCGTATAATATTCGTTAAAAGGTTGATTAACTGCCTTTTGATGGAGAAAACTTTTGTAAATATACTTTTAACAATTTTATATGTTGTATTTGAAAAAATAAAATTCTTCTTTAGAATCTGAACATCAAAATTTACTTTGTGTAAACTTTTTTTATTTTTCCAATAAAGATCATTTTTAGTGAAAATGTTTCATTTTAATTCAAAACCACCTTTTAATATGATTTATTTATATGGATATATTATATTTTAATTGATATTAAACTGTATTTAGAATATATTTCTACCATTTAATCCAATGGAGGTCATTGGAATTAATTTCACTTTGAAATTGGACTTAAACTAGTGTCAATATTTTAATAGATATTGTTTCTTAAAAACACGCTATTTGTTTTGACAGTGGGAATAAATTATTAAATTAATTAATGAAACTTATATATTTTGAATTTTTTAAAATATACATCATTTTTGAATTCGGAATATCAAATATAGCTTCGGGTGAATTTTTGGTATTTTTCTGAAAAACTTCAATTTTTTGATGAATAGTGAAACCACTAAGTGGTAGTTAAAGAAATTGATTTTTCGTTTAAATAAAACATTACCACTTTTGTGATTTGATTTTCAAAAATCCGACATATATGGTTGTCATTAGGAAGTAAAATGTGATTCAATGAGATTAAAATAATTTTTTTGGTGAATAGTAACTTTCATGTTTTATTCATCGCGATTAGTGGTAATTAGTGTAATTTAAGGTAACGATAATGTTATAATAATATGAAATGACCTTGAAACATGTCCTACTTTTATTTTATGAGTCATGTCCGACCAAGACAATCTATAGATCAACTAGGGGACCCCATGAATCCACTTTGGTTGGAAAATTACATTAATAACTTTTTATTTAAAGTTAAAATTAAAATGTCACAAACATGTATTGTTTTACTAAAACAATTTTTACATGGCGTTAAACAAGTCATATTTTCAAATATAAATACTCCTTAGAAATATAAAATTATTTACTACATCATGATATTTTTTTTATAATTTTTAGACATTAAATAAATTATTTTATTTATGATACTATGATGATGCAGTGATTACCTCATAAATGAACGATTTAAATAAAATGAAAAGATAGGGTGAAATATAAGTCCTAAACTTGTCACAAACCTTTTGGATGGGTGGATTTCGAATCCTTTAAACCTTATACTCGAAATATATCCTTTTGGGACCTTTAAAATGTGAAAATCATTTTATAATAAAGTAATATTTTATAACATTCCAAGAGTGCCCCTCCTCTTCTCTTATAAAAGGCCCCCACCTCTACCACCTTACCCACACCTCTCAAGCCTTTGTCTCAGCCAAACCCTGACCATTTCATCTCTCCACATCCCTCTCTTCATCATTGAAGCCTCAACTTTGGCACAATTATCTTCAAGAAACCCTTTTGGTTCAAACCAAGAGGAGTTACCCGATTTAAAGGTAATGTCTTCACTTGTGTTCTTTTGTTTTATTTTGCTTCTCCAGACCCATAAAATCATTTTATTCCTTTCATTTGTAACAAAAACAGTTTATTCAATATAAATGGATGTTTTTATGTGAAGAATTCGTGGTACACTTACACACACCTTCATCTAATGGTTAAAGAACATACTGTTTTTGTGGATGGCGAATTACTGCCTCACGAAACGATGATTGTTCAATCTTCTCTTAACACCTTTCATGGTGGCCATTATGATGTCACTGTATTTTATATATTATATATATGGTATTTATGTATTCTATATGCTTCTGTATTTTATATTTAAATCATACCTTTATGCTTTTCATGTTGTGAAAATGCGATAATTTCATACGAGGAAGTGTGGACTACCGCCCCCTCATGTGATGTGACTGGTTCATGAAATACATGGAATGTATAAATAATGAAATTAATGAACTTATGTGACCTATAAAACATATAAATTATACTGTAATTATAATATATATATATATATATATCTCAATTATTTTTAATTCCATTAATATGTCAAAGAAATGAAAGTAGCGTTCATGCGTACGTACGGCCTACCGTCTCCATGATTGGTGAATTTCTTTTCTTTTTATCTCAAAATATTATGGAATAGTATAAAATTAATATTTAATGGATATATATGATATTTAAATCAGTAATACTATTCTGGAGATGATTTACTTATAACTACATGGACAATCATTTTCAAAAAAGTTCATTTTTGACTCATGTACCAAACATCGACAAAAACGTCTGATATGAACTCACATTACTAACAAACTATTATAAAATTATAATATGTTATATGAACTGAATAATAATATTTAATGTAGGACCATAAGAAATTATAGATTAACCAAATTTTATTATTCATGAATATAAAGAAACGAACAAGACAATTCGGACTTGAGGTAAGGGATCTGACCTCTCTCTTTCTTTTCAAGTAACCTCTTTTATGTCATTTCATTTATGCTCCATGTTATTATGTTGGAGGATGATCTTTAATATTCACCATACTGTAATTATTATTTTCATATGATGAGTTACCCCCTCTTACTCTCATCAATTTATTTTAAGATTTTTTATGTGGCGCCGTTAGGCTGCCGAATTTTCATATGGGATCCTACCTCTCTCTTTCTTTTTAAGTACTCTCTTTTATGTCATTTATTTTAAGATCATATTTCTAATGTTTGGGGATTTTATTTTATATTCCTCATTCTATAATTTTTATGTTCATATTATGAGAGGCCCTATTTGATCTCATAAATCCATTTTTGGAAGTTTTAATTGGCGCTGTTAGGCTGCCATGTTTCAGTAAGGGATTTTTCATCTCACTTTTATTCCCATGAGATTTATGCTACATTTGACACAATTTCCTTTGAGTGGTGTATGTACTTCCCATTATTCTACTCTTTGTGTAATATTTTTTCGTTTATGGGTATTTACATAAATGTTGTATAGTCCTTTATTGATGGGGTGTACATTTCGAAAGTTACCCAAGTCGGTAAGGGAACCTTTCACCCTCCTCTTTTTAAAAGACTTATTTGTTATGCCTTTTACATCTTATTATGTTGGGATATGTTCTTATATATCCTTATTGATGTAAATTTTATGTCCAAGTGGTGAGATACCATTTTCTCTATCATCAAATCATTTTATGAATTTTAAAGTGACGTTGTTAGGGTATCGAATTTTTGTAAGGGAACTTCTTAACCCAATTTCAATTCTTTGGGTTAAACCTCTTCTTCTTGATTATGTTGTGCTATGAATATGTGTGGATTATATCTGAATGTTTTACACTGAGTATCCACTTATATTTGGTGTATTTATATTTTTCACACATAATTATGTCATTTCTTTATCCTTGCTCTAATGGCAGGATCCTTGATTGGGATTACATCTCAATTTCTTCTCATTGAGACATTTCCTAATGATTTGAACTTTTATTCTTTTATAATGTGTATATACAGCCCATTTGACATTACATATACAAATTCTTTTTATACTAAAGTCATTTTAATGTTTTGAAAATGGTCTACTTTCTTGTGGCTTATAATTTAAATGTTCAAAATGGAAAAAGACTCTTTTATTAAAACATTATTTTTAATGGTTTTAAAGATTTATTCTTTTAAACATTTATCATCCTTGTCCATGTTTTAAAAATGGATTTAAGGATTTATTTATGGGGACATGAATTTTTTAAAACCCTTTCAAAAGTTTCGAAGTGGTATGGGACTTCCTCTCAATATTTTTTCATTGAGGTATATTTTGTTTTATACACGACCTTCTTTTATACAGTGTATAAACCCCTTTGACTTTTATGTTTATTAAAAAGGAATCATTTTTATATGAAGCATTTTACTAAACGACAAAAGGGAATGTTTTTGTCTTACGTATACGGTTACAACGACTTCTCCATTACCGTGACAATTATTTGAGTTTCGGCTTCCTCTATAAGCCATAACTTTATTTAAATGAAAAAAATAAATACCATGTCTTACTTTTCTTTTATTTTGGTAGTGAAAATTGTTTTCATAATGTTTTTATTATATGAATGTGTTGTATTGATATCTTGTGTTTGAAATATGGAAATGTTATGTTTCTTTTATGCATGTTTTATGTGATATAATTATGTTATGTTTCTTGGGCATTTTTTATGAAGATGGGTGGTTCCATGATAAACTAAAGGCAGGTGAGCCCGATATAGCTCTCCAATGAATTGGTAACGTGAAGGAGTTAAATGTTAAGGTATCTCCGAAGATATTTAGGTAATATAATGTGATGGGTATTCCAAACGTAACCATGAGGGTTACTCCCTACCTAAGAATGTTATGAATGCCTCAAGTTACCTTTATGTCTTATGATTTCTATGAGTTATTTGTAAATCTTATGATTTCATGAGGTATGTTAAATTGCTTATGTTTTAGGAGTAAAGTATGATTTTATTGATTCTTATGTATACATGAACTAATGTTTTCTTTCCATATTTTTATAACCCTTACTGAGCTTTTTATGCTCATCCCAAGTTTTTTTGAAATGTTTTTTACAGGACATAAAGATGAATAGGGTCAAGGAAATGTCAGGCTGTCTAAAACAAGGAAATAAGCATGCCTATTGTGTTCAAGAGTTTTTATTTTGTGAAAAAAATGGAAGTTGAGTAGATGTGTCTAATTTGTAATCTTTGAGATGTAATAGTTATGTCCTAATTCTATAAAACTCTAAACCTGAAAAGATCCTCAATGTGAATTATTCATTTAATTCAATAATAAGTAATGTTTAAGGCTGGGTCCTTATATTAATACTAACATAAGAATTATTTTCATATACTAGTGTGTTCTTTTTCACGAGTAGGGGTGGTTTATTCAGAAATAGAATGAGTTGGGTCATGATTAAAATATAATGGACCATTGATATATTTGAATGTATATAATAATTTTTATTTTTGTAAATGTATGAACCAATGTTTGAAATTTCTGTAATATAGGTTATTGTAATTATGTTTGTGTTGAATTCTTCAAATCATTTAAATCCTATATTGTTTATTTTTTATAGTTTATTTTTATTGTTATTGTTATTGTGTTTGTGTTGAAAATTTCTTTAATATAGTGTATTGTGTTTGTGTTGAAAATTTAAAATCATTTAAATCCTATTTTGCAGTGTGGGCCATTATCTGCACTTTTAAAATTTCTAATAGAGGCTACATTTATTATTTCTTTTAAAATATTTGTTAAAGTCCAACATTATTAGTGATCATATAAGCACGAATAAAGGTCCGTTTATCTACACCCAAAAAAATGTAGATAAATGGATCCTTTAGCGGCTCTAAATTAAAGTACTGGTAAAGGTCTCATTCATCAGCACTTTCTTTTGTGCAGATAACATACACCATTATCAGTGGTTTTTTAGCATTGATAAAATACCGTGGATTTTAAATTTGATCATATCATCAGTGATTTTCTAGTGCCAATAAAGGCTATTTCAAGCCCTGTTAAATGACAGTTTTATAGTAGTGTGTTCTTTCCATGAAATCATTTTTTAATATTTATGAATTGTTTTGGGTATTACACTTTATTTAATAAAAAACGTTTTCTTTCCATGTTCTTATCACTTGGGACATGGATTGATTTTAATAGGAAAACTGAAGGGTTGTTAAATTTAAAATTATATTTCATATGTAATTTTTTATGAAATTTGTTTTATTTGGAATATTGTAACTAACGGTATCATGGAAAAATACTTTGTATTGATTCTTAGTGGTATCCTACTATATATTTCCTCACACCCTACATATTCCAATAGGAATATATAGACATGGTTTTTTATGACATAGATAAAGGTAAGGGAATAATTTAGTTTAGCAGCTCCATGTAGTTGAAATCATCTTTAGGTGGTTTGGGATGGTGGTTACTAATGATCACATAGATTTAGACTTTTGTATTATAGATTTTTATGTGTCCAAGACCATTAGATTTTTTCCAAATTATGTATCATGTATGTTTATAAACTTTTTGTTATACTTTGTTTTTGATTTAAATAAATATATATTTATTTTGGTAATTGTGGCATGAATTTGAGTGTGAAATTGTTCCCTTTCAATCTTATATTGATACCCAGGTTCTTGTCACCAGGCCTTGGTGATCTGGAACTCACTTCAGGCTTGCGATGCACCGTATTGGGTGACATGTCAGGTCCTCCAATGTTGGTTCATTAATGAAATATATAAATACAATCTTTTTTATGGAACTTTGTAAAAAAACATGAATAAAAAATGGTATCTGTCATAGGTTGTATCATATAAAGGATTAGTTATTTATATAAATTAGGACTAGAAAACCATAGTGAAAACCCCACAGATATGTCCAATTATAGGAAGACATTCTAAAATTTCAATAAAGTATAGATTATATGGTTTTCTAGAAATGAAATCTTTTGATAGATATTATAATTCAATATAAAATAAATATATGATTCACCTTGGGGTAATCCAATAAAAAGGTAAATAGGGTAATAACATTATCTTCACCTGGTTCATAAAAAGTGGGCCTAATGGTACACATAATTTTAAACTCCCAGGGGATATGTTTTTATTGATAAATTCTCTTCATGAACCTTTTTGAATGATATATAACTAAAGTAGTTATTATATTTTTATTAAAATTTAGAAATGGTTGTATTATATTACCATATAAAATTCATACATGATTTTTTTTTATTATAATCAATTTATATTTATTAGAATATTACTCATAATAGTAGCAATATTTTCATTTTAGTTTTTTTCTTTTTTAAATGATGGTAAATAGAATGACCTATGTAAATAAAAAATATACCAGACAATGAAATGAAGGAATTTTAAATATAATGGAATTCTAATGTGAAAACTTCATGATGATGTTGAATTTTTTATCATAGGTTATTAATAATAACCCAAATCATATAGACAATTTTAATTCGCCAATAAATGAACAATGATTATTTGGATGATTCATGGGAAAAGACCAGTAGATTTTACTAGATCCTCTCACTGATTTGTCACAAAAATTTAATCCAAACTATAGAAAATATATTATATTTACTTCACTATTCTGAGAAAGGAAACAACACTTTATTATTAGACCACTTAGAAGGATAATCCAATAAGTGGTGGAAACTAATAAAAAAATTTAAATGATGAAGATAAATCTATGGAGTGAGAATAGTTAAGAAATCTTTTCAATAAGTATTTTAATCACACCCTCAAAGAAAAAATATAAATTTAAATCATGGAGCTAAATAAAATGGTGAATCAATTATTGGGAATTTATGAAATGAAATTTAAGAGGATAAAGTGATGAGCTTCAACTTTCATCAATTATTTTGATAGAATGATTGATCAAAGTATTAGTGGAATAACTTCTTATATATTGTAATATATAGATATCTAAATCTTTGGAAGTTATAATGAGGGAGTGCAGTATATTATTTTTGTGTAAATGGAGTTCGCCAACACTAATTTTAACTGAATGAAAATAATATAAGTATGGAGCCATCTTTTTTGATGAATTTTGAACCTGAAAGAAAATGTATAAAACTATAGTAACCCATGTGAAACAAGTGCAGGAAGAAAAATTTAGGGAATTGTTTTCAAGGAAGTAAAAATTTCTAAACATGTTGAAATACTAGACATATAGCTCATGTTTACCATGGGGACATAAATCATTAATATCTGATTGCAAATGAAAAATTAAATAGATTTCATGTACAACCTATAGCATGATGGTTCAATTGTGTAGAGAATGAAAATTTTGTTAGTAATGTTCAAATAAGAAGTAAATAGATGGAAACCATCAATAACCCATGTAGCAACAAATGGAGTATTTTGGGTTTTTCTAATAATTATGGAAGATGTCAATGCTTTTAATGATGTAATTGTAGGAAAAATAATTATACCCTGAAATATAAAATGTACATTGTATGATTTCTTTTCTATATATTCCTTTATTTATTAAATTTTTAAAATGAATGTCAAATTGAACATTGAATTGGTAGAATTTTATTTACCAGTTACAAATCCTGGATTGTCTATTCAATGATCAAGTGTATATAGAGGTCCTTTTATCAAATTTAGAATATATAATGTCCTAATAAAAAAAGTTATCATTACAATGGAATAATTTGATATAATACAATGGATGAATATTCTCTTAAAGTATATTGACAAGATAAATTATAGAAGTAATTAAATTTTTTATATTATGAATGGATAATGTAAGATTATTACAATGGGAAAATTTCCAAGTATAGGTTTTTCTAAGAATGACCTACTATAGAATTATTTATGTGAATGGACAATAAAAAACATGACCAAATTGAACGTATAAATATATAAAATGAGCTCATTATTTTAGAATAAAATTTCATATTTACTCTAGAATTATTTGTACCTACCTCAGAAAGAGAGGCTGAATTTTTAATTAAACTCATATATGGATCCAAAAAAATATCAGAGACCTCATTTATAATGGCATCTGTGGAGTTAAAATAACTGAAGAAACAAATTTAATTTATTTTCAATAATTGTTTTATCTGACCATGTGTGTCCCTTAGAGAGAACATACACTGTTTATAAAGATGATAGATTGAACAATTTACATATTCATTGATTATAGTGAACTTAATGGGTTCATAAAGAAGAAATGATACCATCTTATATGAATTAATGATATATTCAACCATCTTAATGGGGATCAATTCTTCTCTATAAGTTACCTTCGATCTGAGAATAATTAGTTGAGGGTGAAGAAATTGGATATCCTATAAAATATTTTCAGAATTAATATATGGATATTAGGAGTTTTTTTCCCTTTTCTAGGGTAATAATAATTTTATAATTACTGATTAGGTAGAATCATTTGTCACTACTATGATAAATTTCTGGTGGAATTTATTAAAGATTTTATTATATATTACAAAAGTCATGTGTAACATGAGGATTATATGTGGTTCATATTAAAAACAGTAAGATAAAGTTTATTTTTTATAAATATAGTAAATGTGAGTTACGGTTCCAATTTTTGGTTCAAAATAATGAAAGATACCCAAGTAGGGGGTGAATTGCATCATTTTGATAATCTTAAATGATTCTCACGTTGAGATTTCGTTGTGATTTATGCAGAGATAAAAAAATTTATTTTTTATGTAATTTGAGAAATGGAAAAATAGTAAATAAGAAACCAACATTTTTTATAGTGATTCATGGTACAAACATCCCCTAGTCCACTCCACTAACACTCTATATGAATGAATGGTGATTTTCACTATAAAGGGCCTCTTATCATAGGACTTTAAATAAAAATTGTGTATAGGAAGTTGAAACATTATAGTAAGGATTTATAGAGACTTATAGTATTTTTATATGGAGCCAAATTCTAAAATATTAGTATGAGAAGATGATACTCATCCATGAATGAGTTTGAGTAGCTAAAACTCCAATAAAACAAAAGAGTTTGATTTAATTGAATTGAAAAGTTCTTGATCACAGTTTCCACAAAACCTTATAAAATATAGATATTATTATTAAAATATGAATGCCTTCATGTAAGGATTCATTTTAAGAGATCTTGTTTTTGAAAAATATTCAATATGTATAGAAACAAGAAAACAATAACAGTACATAGTCGTGTGAGGTTGTAATATGTATATCTTTAAAGAGTATCCTCTTCATAAATAACAGAGTCGATTAATCTTTGTAGTTGTACTATATTCAAAAGATATTATTAAATTGGTATTCATATATCATATGTATATGGAGGAAACAGTATGGTACAATATATAGAACACAAAACATTCATTCTATTGAGTAGATTCAAGAATTTCACCTGAAAATTCCCAATCATTCAAATTTTATCCATTTAGGAGAGTTATAATTTTTTTAAAAAATAGGAACTATTTACTATAATGAATATGATCCTTTAAAATAGTCATAGTGATATTTTTAATCTATCCCAAAAGAAATTTGAATAAATATTTACTTTCATCAAGACCATTGAATAAATCTCTGATAATATCATGTATTTAAAATTCCATCAATGTATAGTCAAATGTAGGGTTCCTCCATTGAAAAATAAAACACCAACATAGGGTTGAAAATGTATGGTTGATTTTAAAATTATTGTTTTTGTACCTTATGTTTGTTTCCTTAAACATATATTTGATTACAAATATAGGGTTTATAAACCATATGTTCCATCTTCATAATTATGAAGATCCATCCAAATATAGGGTCTCCCATCCATAATTTTCAAAAACAATTGGGTACATGATCCATACGCCCTATTTAAATACATAGGGTTATTTTTTATATTACCTTTTCATACATAGGGTATGGACATTGTTTCAAAAATAAATTCTAAAGACATTCAGAAATATATATCATTACTGTAACTTAAGAAATATATTATTTAAAAGTACATAATGTAATGTTATAATAAAAACAAAAAATGATATTTGTGATCATAAAAATCAATTATATTTGTAGATTATTTTTTAGACAACACATTCCCAATAATCTCCATCTTTTTTGTGATTAGAAAAAACCCATGAGGGAATGTACAAAAAAAATATAGGATTTGTAAACACTAATGAAATTATATTTTAAAGAATACATTTTTTGCTTGAAAATTAATTTTTCATTGTATTATTTCAGTAGTCTAATAAAAAAATTGCATTTGAGTTAAATAATGTTGTATTTATCCAATTTATCTCCCTTTTGTGATATTAAAAATAAATTATTTGAATATGGATTAAAACACATTCAATGTTTCACAATATGTTAAATGAATGTTATATTCTACTATAATGAAAAACAATACATGTGTTCTGGCATTTGGAAAGAAAATAGATAATAATAAATGAGAATATTAGTAAAAAACTAATGTTTTGAAAAGATATTTATGAATAAACTATAGATTATAGCAGATAAATAGTTTAAAAAGAAGGTATGGATGAATGTGAAAGGGCTATTTTTGAAGTGGTGTCGGTTTCTGGAGAAGCTTAAACAGCCTAAAAAACATATTTAAATATTCCATCTATTGATTTAATATTTATGAAAGGTTTCCAACCACTTGAATTATCAAAATTATTGAGTCTTGGACCACTTCTAAACATTCAATCAGATTGAATATTAGAATACCATGCAGATTTTACTTTGTTTGATGAAGTTGACTAATATTATCACTTAACTAATTGAGATTCAATCTTATTCCAGGTTCACATAATGTTAACTATTAAACAAGATATATTGGACTACATAACAGTACATTTAGTGGATCACTAATTCACTGATGTGATTGAATAATATCATTCATATCATCCATTACTGAAGTAATAGTTTGGGATCTTCTAAATATATCTGAAGACTATTGTGGTTTAAGAGTAGATGCTTTTGACTGATTGAAACTAATTTCTATAGATTCAATAAAAATACCAAATTCTATTCTAAATCGCTAAAAATTATCTTCGATAAAAAATATGTTTTTATTTTTCCAAACATATCTAGCATTTCTCATTAAAAATCCTTAAACTATCTTCTGGAAATAGAAATTTATTTAAAATTACGTAGTTGAGTCTGAACAGCTTCCAATTCATCTTTAGGAATAGGATAACATATTAAATCTACCAAATATATTCATGAATCCTCTAACTAACATTAAAAATAATAATTTTAATTATTTATTTTGTGGAATTGAATAATAAATCCTTAAATTTTATTATTTAAATAATTAAGAGATTATTATTCATGAATATGATATGGTTGGCCTATTTCGACAATTGATTATTATTTTTCATTATTTTTCACACAATATGATGAAAATTAAACATCAAGAAAATCATTTATCTCAGTCGGTTTAATGGTTAAATTGTCCAAGGAATCAACTTTAATGATAATTGATTTATTCTGAACATACTTTGTAATTTTATACACTACTTTCTGAGCTTGATCATTTACATGATCATTTTCTAGGACTTGTTCATCAGAAAGAGTTTCCTAAATCTAATTTTCATCTTGTTTTAGAGTCTATTAATTTTCTCTATTGAATGGTTTGTTTTTGGCTAGGGAACATCCCTAGCTATAGAAACCATCAATTCTAGTGCTTGAATGGAATTTTCCAAAAATGTAGGTTTATCCCTATTTCTAGCTCAGATGTAAATGGTCTCATCAATAGGTTCTTCAATGTTTTCTTTAAGATATTTAGGAACATCCCTTGAATCTTCTGGGTCACAGATATTATATCTGATTTAGTCACTATTTGGCTGAACATCATCAAATATTATTGATTATGCAACCTATTCTCTATGAATTTTGATTATAGCAGTTGATCCCAAATTTATTTTCTCCCACCTATGTAATACGATCATTACCTTACAGGTCTTCTACACAAAAAGGTAGCAGCTTTCCTTGTAGTGTACTCCATAAGTAACATATCCTTATAAGAATTCCATCATTTATAATGTTTCTATGGTGAAATTTTTGTGTTTATCGTAACATATCTTTTCATACCTTTTCAAATTAGCAACATTGAAATTTTCCTAAATAAGGATATAAATACGTACTTGACTCCTCATAGATATAGTGATGCATTTATATGACATGTAACATGGGAAATTAAACTTGATATCACTAATCATAAAAACATTATATAAAATTTTGGATAAAGAATATTTTCAATTTTAATAGATCTTGGATTTATAGCTTATTGAATAAACTTGACTAGCTCCTTTAGATCAGTAACATGAAATATAAAAATCATTTTTCTAATTTCGGTGGAGATAAAGAGAAATGAAATAATATCATCTGATTTATGATCTTGATATCATATTAATCATAGATTTAATGAAAAACATCATTATGGGTATATTTGAAAACATTATCTATTTTCACTGAAGAGATTGAGAAATACTGATGATATATATTATACAATATGGCATCCTTTTTTCACTAAAACGGTAATAAGAATTTATAAGGAACAATTTTAATTATACATTAAAAATAAACACTGTATTTACTTTAGAAAAATGTGTTTATATACCTTGAATTTCTAGATCATTCTTCAGAATATTATTTTTCTATTTTGGACAAACAAATTATATTACCATTCCATGATGAATATATCTATAGGCAATTCATTTCTACATTCTGATTTGTTCTCCTACTTCTATCATTGAAATATCTGAGCATATGAAGGATGAATATATAGATTATAAGTTTTCAAAGGAAGTTGATAGCTTTAGACAATGAATAGTTTTTAAATTAAAGGGTAGAAAAATAATTAGATAGAGGAAGGATTGTTGATAGTTTTGGGTTACCTGTTTATAATTTCATGATTCTAATTATGTTCTCTAATCATTAATTCTTTATTTTGATGGCATATAATTTTTCAAAAATCTAAATTATTTATTAGTTTTATTTAATAAATTATTAAAAGAATAAAAATTTAATAAAACGAAACAATTAATAGTTTAACTATCGAAAAAAATTAATAAAAATATATTTTAAAAAAATATTCCTAACTCTCCCTTCATAATATAAAAACATGTTGTAGGGAGTTATTTAATGAAAAAATCAACAAGTGGATATATGGTATTTAGATATTCTAGATATATATCATTTTTAAGAACATTATCTATTAGAAAAAGATGTTGTATATAAATATTAATTGTACATGAATGACTTATTGGATTTTTAAAAATATTAATTCCACTAGTATTATCACTCAAAATAGGTGAATTATGAAAATTATGTTCAAGTTCAATAATCTATGTTTCATCCATAACACTTGTGCACAGAACCCACTGGTATATATATATTTAACTACAGCTATTGATAGAGCAACTACGTACTACTTCTTACTCGACCATGACACTAAAACATTTTTAGAAATGTGACAAATTCCAATTTTTATTTTTCTATGTAATATACATCCTCCAAAATCAGCACCGGAATAAGAAATTATATTAAAATAAAATGTTTCCAAATAATGTAAATATTGAAAAATAGTTCATTTTAAATATTGAAAAATTCAATTAACATTGGTAATATGATATTTGTTTTTGTATTTGACTATAATAAAGGGCATAATTTTAAAAAAATTATGTTTTATCATTTAGAATTATGATATAACAAACTTCCAATCATAACATTGTAAATCATGTTTTCAACTAATTTTCCAACTTCTTCTAAATCATGTTTTACTATAGTACACATGGTTGTTTTATAAGTATTTATTTTTATAGTCTAAATTGTTTTAATAAATAAATAAAATACTTATATTGATTTAAAATATTTAAAAAATTATTTTAACAAATTTGAAATCATAAAAAGAAATTCAATTTTATCAATTTACACAATTCAAATTCTTCATTCATAATCTTTGAAAAATAATTACAAAGTTTTTTATTTTTTGATATGAAAATATCTTCATCAACATAACGTTTCACTACTTATATATTAGAGAAAACATTTTTCTTCAAAAGAATAATATCTTACAATCCAATAAAAAATCCTTTCTCCAATAAAAGTAATTTTAATCCAATATACTAAGCCCTTGGTTCTTGTTTAATGACATTAAGAGATTTAGAATATTTTAAAATAGAATCTCGTAGATGAGTGTTTTAAAAAAATGATTTTTTTTCAATAAAAACCCTCCATTAAATATCCATTTAAGAAGGAATATTTTACATTTATCTAATATAATTTTAATTTCATATGAGATGTATAAGTTGAATGGATTCCAATATCATCGAATCTAGACACAGGTGAAAAGGTTTCATCATAGTTTATCCCTTCTTCTTGATTGTATCATTTTTCTACTAATCTATCATTATTTCAGGTAATGGTCCCTTGATCATCCTATTTATTTTAAAATACCAATTTTGTTCATATTATTGGGTAATTTGTTGGTCTGTCTAATAATTCCAAAACATTATTTCTACTAATTTTTTTCAATTATTTCATTGAAATTATTCAATTTTCATCATTTAATGCTTCTTCAATGTACATAGGTTCTAATTAATATTTTAAGGTAGAAAATTCTGTTATGATTCCATCATTTATTCTAGTTCTTACCCATGTAGCAATATTCACAATAACATTTTATAAAGGATAATCCTTTATGGTTTTAGACTCTATAGGTAAAACAAATTCAAGTTCTTCTATTTCTTGTTCTGTTTGATTGGACTGAATATTTTCTATTTTATTTTCGAGAATAGAGTTAGGTGTTTCAAGCATCATTTTTTCATGTGTCAATAATTTCATATATTTGATGTTTAATTTTATCAAAAGGGTCACTTTCATAAAACTTCAAAACAATTAATTCTTCAACAATACTTGAATTTTTATTATACACTCTATTTTCTTTATAATAATAATA
Source organism: Viscum album (assembly GCA_963277665.1). Taxonomy (NCBI): domain Eukaryota; kingdom Viridiplantae; phylum Streptophyta; class Magnoliopsida; order Santalales; family Viscaceae; genus Viscum; species Viscum album. The sequence continues at coordinate 969,121,812 of OY728159.1, read as the reverse complement.
ATATAAATACCCAGAAATTCCATATAATTTTTTTAATTATATGTTAATTTTACGAGTCCGCAAAAATTGACGGTGTGTGATTTCGAGGCCCGGTGTGCCCGGAATTAATTTATGAACTTCTTTTTCTGGTACGTTCAGAAAATGTGCGAGCAGGTTTTTTGTAACTTTTGAACCGTTGCTCAGAATTGAAATACAAGGACACCATTGAACTCGCAGCGCCTCTATTCACATAAGGATACTTTCACCTGGACGGCAGTTGGTAGAGGGTGAAAGTTAGTTTTATTTCGTGAAAGAATAAAAAAAATAACAATTTTTAACAATTTTTTTTGGAAACCTCCCATGTGGATGTTATAAAGGTGGGAGCCACCTGAACTAAAACCTCCCACATGTATGTTATAAATGTGGGGATTACCGAGCCTAAAACTCATATTTTGAATTTCTAGTGGTGGGGACCACCTGAACCCTCTTAATTGAGATACCCCTTGAACTCCCTCATTAATGAAGAGTTAACCCATGGACTCCCTCAAACATTAATTATGCCAACACATTTCATTTAATTGAGTCAATTAATTGAGCCAATTAATTATGACAATGTGCAAAAATAATTAATCTACCCAATTTAAATTATATTGGCACCTCTTACCTTTTAGAGGATTTGGGTTGGCAAAGGGGAAGGGGAGAGCTTGGAGAAATTCTCTCCAATGAAGAAAAACCTACATCGAAGAATGATTATCCGAAGAACCAATGAATGAGCCCAAGATCAGAGTTGTGTGGCAGGTGTGATGAACATTGACATCTTTGAATTATTTCTCTCACCAACATCGATGAACCTTCGAGGTAGGGTGGTTGTTAAAATTTCCTCCCTTACCCATTCTTGACATTTCTTCATGATTCAAGAAATATATGAGCTACTTGCTACCGTTCTAATGTAGAGGGTGCAAGACAAACAAACATGGCCTGACAACTTCGCAAATCATTGTGTAATATTTTTTGTGGTCCTCACGATGAAGGAGAACAGAACTAGAGAATGGTGGGGAACGAGAACGGTGATCGGCACCACGGCCGGCCGTGATGAAGGCGACGACGCACCCACGCTGCCAGGCCGAAAAGAACCATGGTGAACCGCAGGCCACAGCCACACCGCAGATGCCCCACCGCACCATGGCTTCACCGCCCCACCGCGGCCGCCCTACTGCACCGTGGCCACCCCGTCGCACCGCGGCACCCCACAGCACTGCGACTACCCCGCCGCAGCACGACACCCTACAACACCGTGGTCCCCATGTTGCCCCGCCGCACTTGCACTGCCCCACAGCCCTTACATCGCCCCGCGACCCTCTTGCCGCCCCGCGGCCCCCTGCGCTGCCCCACCGCACTCGTTCCGGCCCACATCCCTCTCACCGCCCCGTGACCCTCTTGCCGCCCCGCGGCCCCCTGCGTTTCACCGCCACCCTCGCGTTTCACCACGGCCCCCGCGCTGCCCTGCGGCGCTCGCGTCGCGCCAGGGCCACCCGCGTCGTACCGCAGCCCGTGCGCCACCCCGCAGCTCCAACATTGCACCGCGGTCGGCCAGCCACTTGGCCGGACCGCCCCGCATGGGCCGGGCCAAACCCAGCAGGTTGGGCTAGACCCATTGGGCCGGGCTGGACACAACAGGCCGGTTTGGTCCATCCAGGTTGGATGGGACCCGGACCTGATTCCACCCATTTCTGCTCTTTTGGAAATAACTTTGGCACTGAGTGTTAGATTGACGAACCATCTGTAGTACTGGAAAACTTGGAGCGAGACTGTCCCTTTTTTATACCCCATTGGAGATTTGGATAATGTAGGGGAATGGTTGGGTTGGATCGAGCACGAATCTAATCAGGCCCTGGAGACTAAAAGGCTAATAACTTACAGACCGAGCATCCGATTGGCGCACCGTCTGTCGCGCTGAGACCCCTATTACATGATGGTCCATTGGGATAATTATTCATGGGACTTTGTGGTAGTTTTATTATAGACTAGTAACTTGAGTAGAGGACTCTCTTGGAGATGAGAAAACTTAGTGCGGTTATGTCACGACCCGTCCTCGGGGCCCGTGCTGTGACTACCCCAAGCCCGCCTTCCATAGGCCAAGGGCTGGCGACTAGCACCAAAGGCGGAAATCCTGATAAAAAGGGAAGGAATTGCCTTTATACAAGTAAACAACACAACAGAGTATGCATGCTCAAGTAAACACTATGTAAATTGAGTACAAAAGTAAGTGATGAAAAGTAAATGGGTCAAAATACAAACCCAACTGAAAGTACAATACAACTAAAAAGAAATTACAGTAGCAGTAAAGTAAATTAGCAACCACCGAGTCATCCTATGGCTATCCCACCTGATGGGTGGGTACAGATGGTCTCTTAAGCTCCTCAGGTCCGGCCGTCCACTCCGTGTACATCCCGCCTGATAGTCCACCTCTGGATACTATTCCGCACCACAAGCCTCAACCTCGCTCAGCATTGTCCATCGTCTGCAACCAACACAACATAGTGCTGGCATAGCCCGTGTAGGGTTGAGTATATGATACTCATTAGGGACCCTGACACCCCCGTAGGTCTCCCAGAATCCACAAAAGATAAACCACAAAGGAAAGATACAAACACGATGTATCAACCAACTCTACTTAGGTATATGCCCATACATATACATAAGTCATCAATTCCAGTTCGGCTCCAACCAAAGAGCCCAAGTACAACCCAGTCCACACAGGAAAGCACAACCCAGTCCACACAAGAATGTATGTCAATCATATCGATGGTATTTATTGAAAGTCAAGACTCAGCTCACATAGGTATACTACTTGTTAAGAGGGGTGGAGATGATAGATGTAGCCTCTGAATCATCTCACCTGCCGAACACATGTAGGATCCAAGTACAGAAGTCGTCGCTTCCGAACCCACGTAGGATCCAAGTTTAATAACCATCACTACTAAACCCACATAGGATCCATGTACAGTTGTCATCACTGCTGAACCCACGGATGATCCAAGTACAGTCGTCCTCGCTGTCGAACCCACGTAGGATCCAAGTACAGTCGTCACCGTCGTCACCGTCGCAGCCAACTCTAGGGTTCCCGCATACAGCACGCTCGATTCTGGGAGGGTCCACTCCACGATCCAAGAGGTTCGATACATAAACTATCACAAAGTCCAGAGTTGATGTATTAAAAAGATCCGTCTCGTCAATAGGAACTCAACATGACAGACATCGCGTCAATCAGATGCCATGTCTATGATATAATGGCTTTTCCGTTCCAGGGTCCTGGTTAGAAATACGCTCATTTCTAACCCTGTTGATATCCATAGTCATCCAATCATTGAGTGTGACATGCCAAAATAATCATCTCACCAAGAGTAATTCATCGAATTTGACAACATGTCATTTGAATGTCCGGTCCTTAAGTTATAAGCGTTTCCGCTCCAAGGGCCTGGTTGGTTTCGGGTTCGAACCGACCCTGCTGTATCCAATCATCGCCAAAACCTCGATTGTAATATATCAGAATGAATATCTCGTTTCAAGGATCCCAATGCAACTGACGGTGCGTCGATCGGAGGTCAGTAGCCCAAGATATAGGCTTTTGAACGAAACTGGTCTGAAAATAGGGGGTTCGGGCGCGGTCCGACCCGGCCCAATACCCCTGGGTCGGCCCGAACCAGGTCGAACCGACCCGGGTCCAGGTCCGGCCTGGCTGGCGTGGCCCGGTACGGGTGGGCGCGGTCTACCAAGCCCGTGCGGCCATCGCTCGGCGCTCGCCGAGCGGGGTGCAAAGGGGGGCGCTGCCCCCTTGATTCCGAAACGGCCAGCCGTAATGGCCACCCTTGGTGTAACCGTGGGACCCCCTTGGGTCCCGCCTCCAGGTGGCACCGGCGGCCGGCTTAGCTGGCCACCCCTTTGAAGATCGTCACGGACTGCCCTGGCTGCAACCCCCTTGATGCTCCGACGCCGCGCGACGGCGCCGCGCACCTCCGTCACGGCCCGCTCCTGGCTGCGGGCTCCTTTTGCCTCACTGGCACGGTGCGCTGGCGCCACGCACCTCTGCCGCAACCCACCCAGGCTACAGTTCTCTTTGTCCCCGCGTGGTGAAATGGAACCCCGCCACCTTCGCCTCAAACTTCATCGATGATCAACAAAAAAAGGGGAGGAGGATCGGCCATGTTTGCGCGGTCTGATCTCCTCCAGTTATGATGCTAACAAGCAGTAAAAGTATAATAGATGCCCAATGAGAAAACAAGCACAATTTTAATTCATTAAAATTGAACTTAACTCCTACCTCAGAAAACTATGATGAATTTTTTCATCGCAGTTGACGACATCACATGGCGAGATGTCGTAGACGTCGACGGAGAGCGTCTGAGGAGGAAGCAACGTCTCCTCTTTTTATCACAGAGAGAAGAAAACAAATTGTGATGTCCTTGGTGAATTCCTGCGTCATTTTTTCCTTATTTTCTGCAGAGGAGGAAAAGGAAGAAGAATCTGGGGTCGCCGAGTTGATGTTCTTTGTCGGTGTCTTGGCATTCTTCAACAAAGGAGATGAAGTTCTTCAAGTCTCAAGAGCTCCCTTCCCTTTCTCTCCACACAACAATCCCCCCAAAACATAATAAAATAAGTCTTCTACTTATTTTATTAATACATGCCATGCATTTCAAATTAAAAAATTCAAAGTCTAATTCACTTAATTAATTAAACCATGAGATTTCTAATTAATTAAGTAATATACTGGCATGTTTAATGAAGGAGAGAGAGAGGGGAAGAGGATAGGTTTCACAAGTTAAGATGAGTTACAAACTTTAATAGGGGGTTAGAGGTGTTTTAAGGAGTGTTAAGGGGTAAGGCTCTTGTGGGCCCCACCTCACAAATATCCTCACATGGGTATTTAGGGGATTTTGGGTCCCACCCCAACTACCACATGTAGGATATAACCACAAGGATAAGAATAAAAAAATTTCCATAATTTTTATTCAATTCTATATTAAACCACAATTTTTAACAACTCCTCCCAAGAAAACACATCTTCGGTAAAGGTCCTCCCAAGAAATTATTAGCGCTGCGGTTTCATCGGTGCCCTTAGATTTTAATTTCGAGCACCGGTTCAAAAGATAGAAAAACATGCTCGTTCGTTCACTGAACGTACCCGAGCTGAACTTCGGAAATTGATTCCGGGCACACCGGGCCTCAGAATCAAGTGCCGTTGGAAACTGCGTACTCGTAAAATCTCAAAGAATGATAAGAAAAAAAAATTTCCATGTAATTTATAGGTCTTTACATTACTCCCACCTCAGGGCTTTACATCCTCGTAAAACTACATCATAAACTAGGGAAACAAATGAGGGTATTGTGCATGCATCATAGCCTCCTGCTCCCATGTGCTCTGCTGGAGGTTCCCATGCTGCCACCTGATGCGCACTAGAGGAATCGAGCATCCACATAGGGCCCTCTCTTATCGATCCTCTATATCCACTGGAACCTCCGCAAATGTTTCCCCATCATCGATGTCCATCTCCCCGTTATCAATGATATGCGTCGAGTCATGCATGTATCTCCTCAGCTGAGATACGTGGAAGACGTCGTGCACCCGGTGCAACTGAGGTAGAATAACCAGGCGATAATCCACCTCACCTATCCTGCTGAGAACCTGGAATGGTCCGATGAAGCACAGAGATAACTTGTTGCCCCGTCCAAATTTCCGTAGTCCACGTAAAGGCGAGACCCGTAAGAAAATGTGGTGGCCATCCTCAAACTCTAGTGGTCTCCTCCCCCTGTCAGCATAGGACTTCTTTCGGCTCTAAGAAATCCTCATCCGCTCCTGGATGATCTGTACCTTCTCCGTCATGGCCTGAACCATCTCTGGTCCTACAAGTGCTAACTCCCCAGGGTTTGTCCAGCACAGAGGTGATCTGCAAGGTCGGTCGTACAATGCCTCGTATGGTGCCATTCCGATGGTGGAGTGGTAGCTGTTGTTGTATGCAAAGTCCACCAATTGTAGGTGATCCTCCCAGATGCGACCAAAGTCAAGGACACATGCACAAAGAATGTCCTCGAGAGTCTGAATGTTCCTCTACGTCTGACCATCCATCTGAGGGTGAAAGGCGGTGATCAGGCGTAGCTGCGTCCCAAATGCCTCATTCAACCCCTTAAAAATTCGGGAAGTAAAGAGAGCATCTCGATCAAAGACGATAGACGATGGCACACCATGAATCCATACGATCTCATGAATGTAGAGGCATCCTAAGCTCTCCACTGAGCCCTACTCTCTGATAGGTAGGAAGTGGGCCGACTTGGTGATTCGGTCTACGATCACCCAGATAGAGTCGTGTCCTCTGAAAGAATGTGGAAGTCCTATCATGAAATCCATAGATATCCCGTCCCACTTCCACTCTGGGATCTCTAAGGGATGTACCAAGCCTGCTGGTACCTGGTGATCCACCTTCACCTGTTGGAAGTTGAGGCATCGTGAAACAAAATCTTCCACAACCTTCTTCATACCTGACCACCAGTGCTATCATCTGAGATCCTGGTACATCTTAGATACTCATGGATGTACTGCCAAAGGGGACGTGTGAAACTCCCTCAGCACCTCCTCCTGTAATGCAGCTGGTACCATGGTACGTCCCCTGAAAAGGAAGATGTGCTCTCCTCCTATAGAAAATCCATCGGGTGCATGTCCTTTGGATATTTATGCACGCCACATCTCACAATCAACTTCCCAATACTGTTCCTCTCTGACCCGCTGAAGTAGTGGAGGAGTGACTGTGAGAGACTGTAGAAAGACTGCCCTATCTCTATCTATGAAGGATATGTGCAAAGCGGCTAACTACTCTGTCGCCTCTCCAAGTAGCTAAATGCCCAACCTCCTGTTGAGGGCATCAACAACTACGTTCCCCTTTCCAAGAGTATAGAATATCTCAAATTCATAGTCCTAGAGGTACTCGATCCATCGCCACTGTCTCAGGTTCAGGTCATTCTTCAATAAGATGTACATGAGACTCCGGTGGTCAGAGTAGACTGTAAAGTGCTCGCCCATCAGATAGTGCCGCCACATCTTCATGGAAAATACCACTACTGCTAAATCCATGTCATGGGTAGCATAGTTCTTCTCGTGCTGCCTCAACTGTCGGGAACCATAAGCGATCACTGCCCGCTCCTGCATCAAGACACACCCGAGTCTGGTCCTTAATTCATCACAGTAAACTACGTACCCTACGCCCTCCTCTGATAGCCTCAAGATGGGTGCACTGTTCAATCTCTGTCTCAACTCCTGGAATCTCTTTTGACATCTATCTGACCACATGAAGGGTTTCCCCTTCTTCGTCAAAGATGAAAGTGGTTCTGCAACTTTAGAGAAGTCTGGAACAAATCTCCGATAGTACCCATCCAGACCTAGGAAACTCTGCACCTCTATCACGCTCCTGGGGGGCTACGAAGCTAGCACTACCACGATCATAACAGGATTCACCTCAACTCCCGACTTAGAGATTACATGCCCCAATAAGTGGACCTTTAGAACCCAGAACTGACACTTCGATAGTTTACTATAATGCTGGTGCTCTCCGAGTGTATCCAGTACAACCAGCAAGTGGTAGGCCTTCTCCTCCTCAGTAGTCGAGTAAATCAATATGTCATCGATGAAGTTTATGAAAAATTGATCGAGTTAAGGCTGGAATATCCTGTTCATGAGACTCATGATCACTGTTGGAGCATTGGTTATGCCAAAAGTCCTAACCAAGAACTCATAGTGGCTATACTGACACCTGAAGGTTGTCTTCTGCACATCCTTGTCTCGAACTCTGATCTGATGATAGCCTGACCTGAGGTCTATCTTCGAGAACCATATTGCTCCTTTGAAGTGGATACTTTTTCTTTATGGTCACCTAATTCCGGCGATGGTAGTCGAAACATTGTCATATGCTCCCATCCGCCTTCTTGGAAAATAAAATCAGAGAAGCCTAGGGTGAAACACTGGGTCAGATGAATCCTTTACCCTGCAAGTCCTCCAACTGTACTCGTAGCTCACGAAGCTCTATAGGAGCCATCCGATATGCTGGAGTAGATATCAGGGCTGTCCTAGGGTACATGTCAATATATAAGTCTACCTCTCTACGAGGAGGTAGTCCTGGAACGTTGTCAGGAAAAATGTCTGCATACTGATCCACCACAACAGGAAAACATGGACTTCGCAAATCAAATGCTCCTAGGATGAGACTAGCCAACTAATGGGTGATCAGCTGTCCTCTCCTCAGTGTGAGTCCATCCTGCGCTACAGAGGCTCCCTTCTCGCCGGTGATGGTGAACCTACTCCCATCGGTGCGGACACACCGCACCTTGCGCCTAATACAGTCGATCTAAGCATGGAATATAGATAACCAATCCATGCCCAAGATGACGTCGTAAGGCCTCGACGCCTCTACAAGAAGATCCCAGCGGAAGCTCTCACCTCCTAGAGTAAGCTCACACTGTCGGCACCAGTGCTTAATCATCGAGTCTACTTCCGTAGGAGTCTCTAGCCGTAAGGATCGAGCCAACGATTCCATCAGAATCTCTGATCTCTGAACAAAGGTAGTGGCAATGAAAGAATGACTCACTCATGTGTCTATAAGAACTGCAGAAAGGGTGGAGTAGTCACATATTGTACCTCAAATCATCTCTGGTGCGCCATGGTCATAAGAATCCACTACCTGAAGCTGAGCCTGCCTTTGTCTGTCAGATCCTTGTGGTCGGGGTGGACCTCCTGGTGGTGGTGGTGGTGGTGGTAGAGCCCCGAAGCGTCGTCCACTACCTGATGCTCGGCCATCACCTCTACCTCATTCACATGCTCCCTGCGAACCACCACGGTTGAACCTATGCCATTTCATGGGTGGTCCCTCAATAGTTTGCAGCTCCTCTGCATGGCCGGTCGGGCAGTCATGAGCCATGTGGCCCTACCCGCCGCATGCATAGCATTGTCTCCCTCTCGTATGACTGGATCTACTGCGTGTGACCGGAACCTCCGAACCAGTATCCTGAGGTTGCCCACCTGATGGTCTGGTCTACTTGGACCTCTGAGACAACTATCTACTGCCGGCTGTAGAAGACTCTGCTACATGTTTCCCTACGGCAGGCCTTGCTGCTGGTGTAGGTTCAGCAAGGAAGCTCTCCACAAGAAGGGCTCACTCCAGTACTCTTGTTGTCATTGGAATGATGAGGGTGATCATCGAAGATCTGATCTCATGCCTCAATCCCTGCTCGAAGGTCAGGGCCCAGAAGAATGGGTCCCTTACCATGTCTGTGGAGTAGCGTGAGAGATCAGTAAATCTCACCGAGTACTGGGCTACTGTCATGTTGCCCTGCCGCAGCTGTAGTAACTCCTGGATGTGCACCGTACAGAGGGTGGCTGGAACGAACTCCAAGCGAAAGAGGCTCTCAAAGTACATCCAAAGTATAGATGCGTCATCGTGCACCTAGAGCATCAACCTCCACCATCTACCTACTACTGCATGCAGGAGACTCGCCGCAAGGATCACAATGAGGTCATCTGGTGTCCCTACTAATCTGAAGACTTGAAAAACAGTCTACAGCCAATCATCGACTGCCTGAGGGTCCATCTCCCCACAGAACCTAGGCGGTCTCTAACGTTGAAACTCATGCAAGTCACTCAGGCGACGTTCACTCTCAATTGCTGGGGCTGGTGGCATTGGTGGCTCGGCGGGTAGAGGTACCGCTGGTGCCTCTACTGTAATGGGGCCCTGTACTGTGGCCTCGTTGCTCGGTGGGTTTCCATTTCTCACAATGCTCGGAACCCTAGTTGGGTGCCATCATGGGGCCATCCTTAAATAAAAACAGGTGTGCCCCGATTAATACCTTATACCTGGTGATCTGACAGAAAGTAATCAGAAAGAAAACTTTTGAAACACACATGCAATCAATTTTGTCGTGCACTGAGTCGGAAATCAGAAGTCAGGGTCCTGGTGTATGGATACGTTAGCTGCCGCACCAACACTGGACTCCCTGGACTGATAACCACACTAATACTCTAAACATTATTGCTTCACATAGAATAAATTACCATAATCCTACGTTCTACGATAGAATCGACTCCTCCGATACCAATTTTTCACAACCCGTCCTCAGGGCCCGTGCCGTGACTACCCCAAGCCCGCCTTCCATAGGCCAAGGGCTGGAGACTGGCGTAAATCCTGATAAAAAGGGAAGGCATTGCCTTTATAAAAGTAAACAACACAACAGAGTACACAATATGAAATAAACACTAAGTAAACTGAGTACAAAAGTAAGTGCTAAAAAGTAAATGGGCCAAAATACAAACCCAACTGAAAGTACAATACAATTGAAAAGAAAGTACAGCAGCAGTAAAGTAAATCAGAAACAACCGAGTCGTCCTCCGGATATCCCACCTGAAGGGTTGGTACAGATGGTCTTCTCAGCTCCTTGGGTCCGGCTGTTCGCTCTGTGTATGTCATGCCTCATAGTCCACCTCCGGACACTGTTCCGCTCCAAAAGCCTCGACCTCGCTCAGCGTTGTCCGTCTTCTACGACCAACACAACGTAGTGTGCGCATAGCCCGTGTAGGGGTGAGTATACGATACTCAGTAGGGACCCCAAGACCCCTGTAGGTCTCCCAGAATCCAAAAAGGATAAACCACAAAGGAAAGATACAAACACAAAGTATCAACCAACTCTACTTAGGTATATGCCCATACATATACCTAAGTCATCAATTACAGTTTGACTCCAACCCAAAGGCCCAAGTACAACCCAGTCCACATAGGAAAGCACAACCTAGACCACACAGGAATGTAAGTAAATCATATAGATGATATTGATTGAAAGTCAAGACTCATCTCACACTGGTATACTACTCACGAAGAGAGGTGGAGATGATATATGTTGCCTCTGAATCATCTCCCCTGCCGAACCCATGTAGGATCCAAGTACAGAAGTCGTCACTACCAAACTCACGTAGGATCCAAGTACAGTAACCATTGCTATTGAACCCATGTAGGATCCATGTAAAGTCTTCATCACTGCCGAACCCACGGAGGATCCAAGTATAGTCGTCCACGCTGTCGAACCCACATAGGATCGAAGTATAGTCGTCATCATTGTCTCAGTCGCAGCCAGCTCTGGGGTTCCCGCACACAGCATGCTCGATTACGAGAGGCTCTGCTCCACGAGCCAAGAGGGTAGATAAATAAACTATCAAGAATTCCATAGTTGATATACCACAAAGTTCTATCTCATCAAAAGGAACTCAACACAACAGACAGCGCGTCAATCGGACGCCCGGTCTGAGAGATAATGGCTTTTCCGTTCCAGGGGCCCTGTTAGAAATACGCTCGTTTCTAATCCGGATGATATCCATAGTTGTCTATAACTCTAGTGTAATAATCTAAATGAACTATCTCATGAAGATTAATTCATCACATTTGACAGCACATCATTTGGGTGTCTGGTCCTTATGTTATAAGCATTTCCGCTCCAAGGGCCCGGTTGGTTTCGGGTTCGAACCAACCAGGCCATACACAGACTTTGCTGAAACCTTGATTTTAATTTACCAAGATGCCCGTCTCGATCCAAGGATCCCAACGCAACTGATGGTGCATCGATCAGAGGTTTGTATCCCACGATATGGGTTTTTGAACGAACCTGGTCCGAAAACAGTGGTTTGGGCCCGGTCCGACCCGGCCCAATACCCCCTGGGTCGGCCCGAACCAGGTCGACCTGACCCGAGTCCTGGTCCAGCCCGTTTGGGCGCAGCTCGGCTGGGCGTGGCCAGGCCCGGCTAGGGGTAGTAGGCCCAGCTCATGCGGCATGTGGTCGCAGCTCGGCACTGGCCAAGCGGGGCGCAATGGGGGGCGCCTCCCCCTTGTTTCCAAAACGGCCGGTCGTAATGCCCGGCCCTGGTGGAACCGCAGGACCCCCTCGGGTCCCGCCTCCAGGTGGTGATGGCTGCCAGCTCAGCCAGCTACCCCTTTGAAGACCGCTGCGGCCTTAGGCCGCGACTCTTTTCTGATCAGAGCTGCACCCCTCTGTCGCGGCCCACCCCAACCACGGCCCCCTTGATGCTCCGGCGCAGCGCGACGGCACCGCACCCCTCCACCGCGGCCCACTTATGGACGTGGCCTCCTTTGGCCTCACCGGCGCGGTGCGACGGCACCACGCACATCCACCACGGCCCGCCCCGGCCGCGGTTCTCTTTTTCCCCGCACGGTGCAACGACACCCCACCGTCTTCACCTCAAACATCATCAATTATCAACAAAAAAGGGGAGGAGTATAGGCCGTGTTTTCACGGTCCGATCTCCTCCCGTTATGATGATAACAAGCGGCAAAAGTATAGGATATTCCCAACGACAAAACAAGCATAATTTTAATTCATTAAAATTGAACTTAACCCCTACCATATCAAATGATGACGAACATCAGCGTCACGGTTGATGGAATCACGTGGTGAGTTGTCGTAGACTTCGACAGAGAGTTTCCGATGAGGAGGTAACGTCTCCTCTTTTTATCATTGAGAGAAGAAAACAAAGCATGATGTCGTTGGCGAATTCCGCATCGGTGTAACCTTCTTTTCCGCGGAGGAGGAAAAGGAAGAAGAATTCGGGGTCACCGAGTCGATGTTCTTCGTCAGAGTCTTGGCGTTCTTCAATAAAGGAGATGAAGTTCTTCAAGTCTCAAGAGCACTCTTCCCTTTCTCTTCATACAACAAGCCCACCAAAACATAATAAAATAAGTATTCTCCTTATTTTATTAATCCATGCCATGCATTTCAAATTACAAAATTCAAAATCCAATTCACTTAATTAATTAAACCATGAGTTGTCTAATTAATTAAGTGATGTGTTGGAAAGTTTAATGAAGGAGAGAGAGAGAGAGGAAGAGGATAGGGTTCACAAGTTAAGATGAGTTACAGACATTAAGAGGGGTGTTAGAGGAGTTTTAAGGAATGGGAAGGGGTGGGGCTCATGTGGGACCCACCTCAAAAATATCCTCACATGGGTAGTTAGGGGCTTGTGGGTCCCACCCCAACTACCCCATGTAGGATATAACCACAAGGATAAGAATAAAAATTGTTCCCCATTTTTTATTCAATTCTTTATTAAACCACAATTTTTAACAACTCCTCCCAAGCAAATGCATCTTCGGTAAAGGTCCACCTAATCAATTATCGGCACTGAATTTTCATCGGTGCCCTTGGAATTCAATTCTGAGCACCAGTTCAAAAGATAGAAAAACCCACTCATTCGTTCACTGAACATACCCGAGATAAACTTCAAAAATTGATTCCGGGCACACCAGGCCTTAGAATATAGTGTCGTCGGAAACTACGTACTTGTAGAATCCAAACGAATTTTAAGACAAAAACTTTTCCTTGAAATTTATGGGTATTTACAGGGTAGCTTATATGTGGCTGTAAAGATGTACTAGGATCCTGTGTGGGTCTGTCGACGTACTGACGATGTACTAGGATCATGTGTGGGTTTGACGATGAACTAAAGATGTACTAGGATCCTTTGTGGATCTGACGATGTACTGACAATGTACTAGGATCCGGTGTGGGTCTGAAGAGGTACTGATGATGTACTAGGATCCTGTGTGGGTCTGACGACATGCTGACGATGTACTAGAATCTTGTCTGTGTCTGACGAGGTACTGAATATGTACTAGGATCATGTGTGGGTCTGAAGATGTATAAACGATGTACACGGATCCTGTGTGGGTCTGACAATGCACTGACGATGTACTAGGATCCTATGTTGGTCTGATGATGTACTGAAAATGTACATGGATCCTGTTTGGGTATGACAGTGTACTGATGGTGTACTAGGATCCTGTCTGGGTCTGACGATGTATTATGATCCTTTGTGGGTCTGATGATGATTTAGGATCCTTCGTGGGTCTTCCACTTAATAGTGTAATATGAATTAGTAGTTATATCCAATCATCTCTACTACTGTACCTATGTTATACCTGGTGTGAGCTATGTTTGTACCTGTGTGGTACTTTACGTTGTGGTAATTCCTTGGTGGTATTCTTTTATCTAGCATACATGTGTGGTACTTACCTTCATGGTACTCCTTTCTTTGTGGAACAGTTGAGAATGGAATTATGAGTTGGACTATGTGTTTCTTCATGATTGAGATGGGAATACTTGTAAACTTAGGTATATGTATTGGAATATACCTAAGTAGGGTTGTTAGTTGTTTTAATGCTATCTGGTATATCCTTTATGGATTTTGTGGGACCTTGAGGGTCTTGTGGTCCCTACTGAGTATTGTTATACTTACCCCTACACGGGCTATGCATGTACCTTGTCGTGTTTGGTGTAGAAGACAAACATCACTGATTGAGGATGAGCATACCAGGAGGGGAGGTATCTCGGGGTGGAACTTATATGAGGCGTACCGAAGAGATGACCGGTAGAGAGTTGTACCTGCCCTTCAGGTAGGGTCCTTGGCAGATGATCACAGGATCTGTTCCAGTAAACTTGTACTTTTCTGTTTTCTTGTACCTTCCAGCTGGGCTTGTATTCTGGCCCCTTTTTATGTACTATACTCACTTTGTTTACTATTTAGTTTTACCTTGTGTTCGTATCTAGTTGTGTGCTTGGTTGTGTGTGTTTATTTGTTGTAAAGGAAATGTCTTCCCATTTTTAGGGAATTACGCCTTCGGTGCTAGTCTCCAGCCCTTGGCCTATGGAAGTCAGGCTTGGGGGTAGTCACAGCATGGGTCCCGGGGGATGGGTCATGACAAATTGACATCAAAGGAGTCGGTTCTACCGTAGAACATAAGACTGTTATTTTTAACAGCAATATTGTTAATTATAGTGAGTGTGGTTATCAGTTTACGGAATCCATTTTTGGTGTGATGGCCGACGTATCCATACACCAGGACCCTGACTTCTGATTTCTGATTCAGTGCACGAAAACACTGACTACATGTGTGTTTTCAAGAATTTTATTTGTGATCTCATTTAGAAATATCACCATGTATAACTTATGGACCATTACACACCTGTTTATTTTCATGATGCCTTCATGAAAACAACCATCTAGGGTTCCGTATATAGTACGCATTGATAGCACACCGAGAGACGAGGCCTAGGTGCAGGGCCCTCTTCCAAGAGATGCAGCATCGGAGGCACCAATGGTACCATTACCCGTTGGAACACAGATGGCACCAGCCCTTGCAGCAGAGGTTGCACGCTGCTTGAGCACGTTTCATGAGTTCCTGTGCCATAGGCCACCCAGGTTCAGGGGAGAGATGAACCCACAGGCAGGTGGGGATTGGATGGAGGTTGTAGTGGGAGTCTTCTGACTGGTAAGGACGCCAGCTAATATCGTCATGATACGTGTCGCCGACTTTCTACAAGCAATAATAGATAGATAGTGGACCTTGATGCTCTAGGTTCACAATAAGTTAACACTTCTCTGGGAAGACATAGAGAGACTGTTTCAGGTAGAGTTTGTCCCTGGTACTCTTCGCGTAGTGCGCATATAGGAGCTTCTTCATCTGTAGTAGGGAAGCATGATTGTGGCTCAGTACTCAGCGAGGTTCACCTACCTCTCATGCTACTCCACTGATATGGTGTGGTACCCATTCTTTATGGACCAAACCATTGAGCATGGAATCAGTTGGGAGATCAGGGATTCGGTGATTTCTCTCAGAATCCCGACGTAGGCGGGGGTGTTAGAGCGAGCCCTCTAAGTAGAGATTCTTCTTGTTGAGTAGTCACTAGCTGCGAGAACCACCACTGGACATCACATAGAAGAGTCTCTTGTAGCTGGAATCAAATACATGACACAGAGGTCCAAGGGGACTTGACCTACAGGTGGACGACCGCATGACATAGGATCAGCTGTGCGGGGTACCGGAGATAGAGCCGGTCATGCAAGGAATGTGCAGTGTTTCACATACGGCGGGCAGGGTCACATGGCTCATGACTGTCCGAACCGTCGTACGGATGATCAGAAGACTATTGAGGGACCCCCCAGTCAGATACAGAGGTTCAACCGAGGATGTCCATAAGGAGAAGGTGGACATGGCAGAGAAGATGGTCGTGCAGCTGGCGGTGGGTGACGATTCGAGATGTTACCGCCACCAACTCCAGGGGGTCCACCCCGACCATAAGGAGTAGGTGGACAAGGGTGAGTTTAGATAGAGGAAGATGAGTCCTATGACCATGGAACACCATATATGATATAAGGAATGATCTATGTCAACTCCACCTTAGCTGCAGTACTTATAGACATAGGTGAGAGTTATTCTTTTATTGCCACTACCCTCGTTCAGAGCACAATGATTCCGAAAACGTCGTTGGCTCGATCTTTACTACTAGAGACTCCTACAGGAGAGGATTTGATGATTACACACTGGTGTCGATAAGGTGGTCTTACTTTGGGAGGCAAGAGCTTTGGTTGGGATCTCCTAGTAGCGGCGTCGAGGCCTTACGACATCAACTTGGATATGGACTGGTTATCTATAGTCCATGCTCATATTGACTATATTAGGCACAATGTGTTGTGTGTCTACATGGATGGGACTAGGTTTACCTTCACCGCCTAGAAGGGAGCCTTTGCAGCATTGGACAGACATACCCATAGGAGGGTGCAGCCGATCACTCATCAGTTGGCTTGCCTTACCCTCGGAGCAGTTGATGTGGAGAGTCCTAGTTATCCTGTAGGGGTGGAACTGTATGTGAATGTCTTATATAATGATGTTTTGGGTCTACCTCCTCATAGAGAGGTGGATATTTACATTGATTGGTTCCCTGAGACGACACTGATATACACACCAGCATATCAGATAGCTCCCGCAGAGTTTTGTAAGCTGCGGGTACAGCTGGAGGGCTTACAGGGGAAGGGATTCATCCGGTCCAGTGTTTCCCCTTAGGAAGCCCCAATTTTTTTCACCAAGAAGGAATATGTGATATTTTGACTTTTTTTTGACTATAGGCACCTGAACCAGGTGACTGTGAAGAGGAAGTACCCACTTTCAAGTATTGACGATCTCTTTGATCAGCTGAAGGGATCATGATGGTTCTTGAAGATAGACCTCTGATCAGGCTATCACCAGCTCAGATTACAAGAAGAGGATGTGTAGAAGATGGCTTTCAGATGTCAGTAATACCATTACGAGTTCTTAGATATTCCAATCGGTGTATCCAACGCTCCATCAGTGTTCATTGGACTCATGATGATGATCCTTCATCCATACCTTGATCTATTTGTGTCGGTCTTCGTTGGTGATATTCTGACCTACTCAGCAACTGAGGAGGAGCATGCCTATCATTTGTAGATAGTTCTGGACACACTCTGAGAGAACCATCATTTTGGTATGCTCATGAAGTTACAATTCTGTATCTAAGAGGTTCACCTTCTGGAATATGTCATATTAGAGGATGGAGTTATAGTAGATCCAGCGAAGATTGAGGTGGTACTTTCTTGGGAGCCACCCAGGAGTGTGATGGAGGTATGAAGTTTCCTGGGTTTTGCTAGTTACTACCAGAGGATTGTACCAGATTTCTCCAGAGTTTCAACACCTTTATCAGCAATAATGATAAATGGGAAACCCTTAGTTTTTTCAGAGAGATGCCAGCGGAGTTTTCAGGAGCTGAGGCATAGGCTGACTAGTGCCCCCATCTTGAGGCTTCTAGAGTAGGGTGTTGGGTACGTAGTCTAATGCGACGCATCAGGGACTAGGATCGGATGTGTCCTGATGTAGGAGCGAGATGTTATCACATATGGTTCTTGAAAGCTAAGACAACATGAGATGAATTACACTACCCATGACCTGGAGTTACCAGCAGTGGTTTTTACCTTGAAGATGTGGCGACATTACTTTATGGGAGAGCAATTTAAAGTATAATCATATCATAGGAGTCTCGGTATATCTTCTCTCAGAAGGACCTGAACCTGAGGCAATGAAGTCGGATTGAGTTTCTCTACGACTATGACTTCAAGATATTATATACTCCTGGGAATGTGAACGTTGTAATAGATGCACTCAGTAGGAGATCTGGTATACAAATACTAGGTAAGGTGATGGAGAAGCTAGCCGCTTTGGAGACATCCTTTGTGGATTATGGTGGGGCATCTTTTCTTTAGTCTATTATAGTCACTCCCCACTTCTTCAGAGAGTCAGGGAGGCACAGCGTGGGGACCCTGACTATAAGGATCGATGTGGTCAGATATCCACAAGATAGTAACCTTATGGACTTTCTAATGGTGGGGAGCACGTCATCCTCCTTAAAGGATGTACCATGGTACCAGTGTCACTTCAGAAAGAAGTGTGGAGGGTGTTCCACACACCCCCTTTAATGGTACATACAGGAGTAGTGATAATGTACCAAGATCTCCGATGACAGCACTGGTGTTCGAGAAAGAAGAAAGTAGTAGAATAGTTTGTCTCTCAGTGCATCACTTGTCAAAAAGTGATGGCGGAGCATCAGGTACCAGTAGGATTGGTTCAGCCTTTTGAGGTCAGAGAGCGGAAGTAGGATGGGATATCCATGGACTTTGTGATAGGACTTCCACGTACATCCAGAGGCCATGATTCTATTTGGGTGATCATTGACCGACTCCCCAAGTCTACACACTTCCTACCAACCAGAGAGAGAGGTTCAGTAGGGAGCTTGGGATGCCTCTATGTTCAGGAGATTATGCGGCTACATAGATTACCCTTGACGATTGTCTCTAAAATTGATACATTTTTCACTTCCCAACTATGGAAGGAGTTGTAGGTGGCTTTCGAGACACAGATTTGTTTGATCACCGTCTTTCATACTCAGATGGATGGTCAGAATGAGCGGACCATTCAGACCCTCGAGGACATGCTATGTGCTTGCGTCCTCGAATTCGGTCGCAGCTAGGATGATCACTTGCATTTGGTGTAGTTTGAATACAACAATAGCTACCACTACACCATTGGGATGGCACCTTTTGAGGCGTTGTATGGGTGACCTTCCAGATCACCTTTGTGCTAGACTGACCTAGGGGAGTCAGCACTCATGGGACTAGAGATGGTACGGGCTACCACAGAGAATGTTAAGATCATACAGGAGCAGATGAAGACTGCACAATTTAGGCATAAGTCTTATGCTGACAGGAGGAGGAGACCTCTGGAGTTTGAGGATGGCAACCTCGTCATTCTACGGGTCTCACCCCAATGAGGTTTACAGAGATTTGGACAATGAGGCAAGTTATCTTTGAGGTTCATCAGACCTTTTCAGGTCCTCAACAGAGTTGGAGAGGTGTCTTACCTCTTAGAACATCCCCCTTAGTTACACTGGGTGAATGACGTCTTCCATGAATCCCAGCTGAGGATATACGTGCACGGCCCTTCTCACATCATCGACCACAACGAGCTAGACATCGACTATGGGGAATCATTTATGGAGGTTCCAGTAGATATTGAGGATCGATAAGATTGGGTCCTTCATGGTTTGTCGATACCTCTGGGGCATGTTCGCTGGCAGCATGGGAACCTCTAGAAGAGCACATGGGAGGGGGAGGCTTAGATACGTGCTGAGTACCCCCAATTTTTTTCTTAGTTTTGTGTTGTTGATTTTGGGGATGCAATGCCCAAATGATGGGAGAATGTAAAGACCTGGAAATTCCATGTAATTTTTTAAATTATATAGGAATTTTTCAAGTCCCCAAAAATTGACGGTGCATGGTTCTGAGTCCCAGTGTGCTTGGAATGAATTTATGATCTTTTGTTCAGGTACGTTCTGTAAACGTGTGAGATGGTTTTTGTAACTTTGGAACCGGTGCTCAGAATTGAAAGCTGAGAACACCGTTGAACTCAGAGAGGTGATATTCTCTTATGGAGACCTTCACCTCAAAGGCAGTTGGTCAAGGGTGGAAGTTAGTTTTTGTGTTTTTCAAGAAAGAATAACATAAAATAAAATTTTTTAAAATTTTTATTTTTTGAAACCTCCAATGTGGAAGTTATAAAGGTGGGGACCACCTGAACTAAAACATCCCACATGTATAATATGGAGGTGGGGACCACCAAGCCTAAAACACCCATTTTGAATTTCTAGTGGTGGGGACCACCTGAGCCCTCTTAATGGGAGAAACCCCTTGAAATCCATCATTAATGAAGAGTTAACCCATTGAATCCCCCCAACTTTAATTATGAAAAAACATTTCATTTAATTTAGTCGATTAATTGAGCCAATTACTTATGGGAATGTGGAAACATAATTAATCTACCCAATTTAAATTATATTGGAACCTCTTTCCTTTGAGAGGATTTGGGTTGGCGAAGGAGAAGGGGAGAGATGGGAGAACTTCTCTCCAATGAAAAATAACCTCCATCGAAAAATGATTATCTGACAAACTAACGAACGATCCTGGGATCAGAAGCATGTGGCGGGCATGATGATCGTTGACATCTTCAAACTATTTCTCATGGAAAAATCAACGAACCTTCTAGGTAGGATTGTTGTCTGAATTCTACCCCCTTTCCCATTTGGGACATTTCTTCATGATTCAAGAAATATTTGATCTTCTTGTTATCGCTCTAACGCAGAGGGTGCATGCCAAAAAAAATGGAACGACCACTCTCTAAATACTTATATAATATTTGTTGTGTTATTTATGATATAGTATAACAGTAGCCGACACCAGTGGGGCACGAGAAAGGTGGTCGGCACCACAGCCGACCGCACCGAAGGCAATGGAGCAACCGTGCTGCCCGACATAAACGAATCGTAGGAACCGCCGCACCACCGCTGCACGCCCCCCCCCCCCCCCCCCCCACACGGGGACCTCCCCGCCGCACCGCGGCCACTCCACTGCGGCATGGCACCCAGCCACATCGCAACCCCAAGCCGCCCCACGGCCCCCATGCGCTGCCCCAGGACCCCCCGCGCCGCCCCGCGCCGCCTTGTATCCCCCTCGCCTCCACGCGGCCCTCTGCCCCATGGCCACATGTCACCTCGTGGCCCCCTCTCCGCCCCATGGATTCCTTGCCGCCCCGCGACCCCGCGACACCCCGTAGCCCCCACACTGCCCCGCGGCCCCCCGCGCTGCCTCGCTGCCCCCGACACCGCCCCATGGTCCCCCGCTCCACTCAGGGTCCCCCCACGCAGCCCCACGGCCCCCCGAACCACCCCATGGCCCCCCGAACCGCACAACAGCCGCCCCTCCGCTAGTCCGGGCCACCCATAATGGGTCGGGCCGGACCTATTGGGCCGGGTAGGTCCAACCGGGTCGGACCGGACCTGGACCAACATCGACCTATTTCCTCTCTTTTAGCCATAACTTTTGCACCGAGTGTCCATTTGATGAACCTTATACGGTGATGCATACCCTGGATCAAGAGTATCTCTTCGGTATACCACACTAGATATTTGGATAAAGTTGGGTAAAGGTTGGATTAGATCAAGAATGAATCCATCTGGGACCTCGAGACTAAAAGGATAATAACTTATAGACTGAGCATTCGATTGATGCACCGTCTGTTGTGTTGAGACCCCTTTTACATGGCAGTCCATTGGGATATATCTTCATGGGACTTTGTGGCAGTTGGAGTATCGACCAGTAGCTTATGGAGTGGACTCTCCCAGAGATGAGAAATCTTAGTGCGGGTACCATGTAGCTGGCTGTGACGAGGTACTAGGATTTTGTGTAGGTCTGACGATGTACTGACAATGTAATAGGATCATGTGTGGGTATAAAGAGGTGCTAAAAATGTACTAGGTTCTTGTGTGCGTCTGAGGATGTACTGACGATGTACTAGGATCATGTGTTGGTCTGATAAGGTACTGATGAGGTACTGGTGATGTACTAGGATCCTGTGTGGGTCTGACGACGTACTGACGATGTACTAGGATCTTGTGTGGGTCTGACGATGTACTGAAGATGTACTAGGATCTTGTGTGGGCCTGAAGATATACTGACGATGTACTAGGCTCTTGTGTGGATCTGATGATGTAATGACGTTGTTCTAGGATCCTGTGTGGTTCGGAAGATGTACAGACAGTGTACTAGGATCCTATGTGGGTCTGATGATGTACTGACGGTGTACTAGGATCTTGTGTGGGTATGACGATGTACTACGATTCTCTGTGGGTATGATGATGATTTAGGATCCTTCATGGGTCTACCTATTAACAGAGTAAGATGAACTAGTAGTTACATCTAATCATGTCTACTATTGTACCTCAGTTATACCCGGTGCGAGCTGAGTCCGTACCAGTGTGGTACTTTCCTTTGTAGTAATACCTTGGTTGTATTCTTCTGTATAGAGTACATGTGTGGTACACACCTTCGTGCTACTCCTTCCTTTATGGAATATTTGAGCTTGGTCTTATGATTTGGACTATGTGTTTCCTCATGATTGAGATGAGCATACTTGTTAACTTAGGTATATGTATGGGCATATACCTAAGTAGGTTTGTCAGTTGTTTTCGTGTTGTGTGGTTTATCCTTTATGTATTTTGTGAGAACTTGAGGGTCTCATGATCCATACTGAGTATCATTATACTCTCCCCTTCATGAGCTATGCTCGCACCTTGTTGTGTTTGGTGCATATGATGGACAACACTGACTGGGGACGAGGGTACCTAGATTGGATGTAGCTTGGGGTGAACCATAATGAGGCGTATCACAGATACGACCGATCGAGAGCTATACCTACCTTTCAAGTAGGGTCCTCAGTGGATGGTCACATGAGCTATTCAATTTTACTTGTACTTTTTTGTTTTCTTATACTTTCAAATTGGGCTTGTATTCTGCCCCTTTTTACTTACTGTACTCACTCTGTTTACTATTCTGTTTTACCTTGTGTTTGTTTCCAACTCTGTCCTTGGTTGTGTGTGTTTACAGGTTGTAAAGGCAATGCATTACCCGTTTTAGAGAATTATGCCTTCGGTGCTAGTCGCCAGCCCCTGGCCTGTGGAAGGCGGGCATGGGGTAGTCACGACATGGGCTCAGGGGAATGGGTCGTGACAAATAATTTCCTAAAAACAATCCTTCATCGGCTATTGGAATAATTTTACCAAGGGCTTCATTGGAATTCAATATATAAACCACACATTTAAACAATTGATGGTACTTTACATTATGATTTTTATTATTAAAAATTTCATATGGGGTCTTTTTAATAATTGGTCATATTAAAACTATATTCATGATACTGAAATTTGTGCTTATATCTTCTTCTAAACGATAAGTATGAATGATGTACTAATTTAACGTAGTTCTTTCCATTTCATGAATATTTTTGTTTCTTATTTCAACAATTACATACTATATTGGAGTTGAATGTGTAGAAAAGGTGTGTTTCATACCTAAATTTGAGAAAATAGAATTAAATTTTTGATTATAAAATTCTACCCCATGATCACTTCTTAATGAAATTATATTAATTTTTTTTTTTGAACAATTTTTCAAAAGATGTAGAAAATACGAAATACTTCTCTTTTGAATTCTAGAAAATAAACCCATGTAAATATTGAGAAATAATCAACTTATACATAAAACTATAACATTAAACCCAAACATTCTACACTTTATGATCCAAAAAATATATATTGATAAATTCTTGTGGTTTAGATGTAGAATCTTTGTTAATTTATTTGAAATATAATTTATTTTTTTGCCCAAATTAGTATGCATTAAAAAATAAATCATTGTCAAATTTAAGACATGGGAAATCAGAAACTAAGTGTTTCATAGATAATTTATGTAAATAAAATATATTAGGATACCATAGTATCCAATTACAAATCCATGACTCATTTTATTCAGTAGTAAAACAATTAAATTTTTGTTAACACAAGTAATTAATATCCATGTTATAAACATTTTCAGTTCTAGGTGCTCAACATTTAAGTAGTTTATATTTTAAAATTGAATAGGAATTGTTAGAGAAATAAAACTACAAGCCATCATAAAAATGTTGTGATACTTCTCATGTTTCTCATTAACCCTTGTATATACAAAACAGTGTTGATTGAAATTGACTTTGGATCTCAAACTGACCCAACTATAACTATACCTCCTTTTCCAGAATCTCCCAAGGTGACTAAACCTCTATCAATTTTTTCTAGTGTATGGAAATTGGAGAGTCTCCAGTCATGTGTATGGATAATCCATTTCCCATATACCATATAGAATTTCTTTCCTATGTAATTTTTTCTAAAAAATATTTTAAACTGAAGCTTGTTTTGGTACGCATATTTTCATGGGTCTAGCCATGTCTACAAGAAAATATATGAAAATCTATATTGGACTTGTTTTACAAAAATTTATATTATTATCTTTCAATATATTTTTAGAAACGAATCATTTTTTATTCCACTTATCGGAGAATTTATTAAGTAAACTTTATTTGAATAGTGTCCTTTTATTCCCTGGTAAAAGCAGGTATCATTTTTATAACTGGGTACAAAATAATTTTTACATACTTTTTATTTTTATCCATTTCTTCTTATTCTATATTTCTGACTTTTAATAATATCTTTTCCTAGATTCACATTTAGAGTGTTTTCTACTTTGGATAAAATACTAGATGCACTTTCAGAAGATTTTACATCATCAAGTACTTATTTTATTTAATTTTCATGAACAATACATTTTCTTGAAGATGTTTTGATTTTTGTTTTAATTTATTTTGTTTTTTTAACATTTCATATTTTTCTCTTAAAATATTTTTATAAATATTTTGTTGAATTGTAATTATTTACAAAGAATAATATTTTTTCTTCAAGAATTGAATGATTAAATATCCAATTTTCTACTTGAGAAGCTACCAAAGTCCAAAGAAGAAGAGTAATAGGGTTTTAACACATTTTATTCCACATCCATAAAGTACATATTTGATTTGATATTTTTTCTATTTTTTATTCATATTTGGATGAGCAGATGGAGTCTTTAGACACACTCTAAGTAGATTTCATAGCTCTATTTCCTTTATTCTTATAATATGTTTCCTTCTAATTTTTATTTTCCTTTTTATTAATTCTTTATTTAGCTTGGGGATATGAAATATTATATGACCCATCTGTTTTAATTCATATAATATTACTTTTTTGGTACCTTTCTCATCTTTTTTGAGGGATTTTTTTGAAGCCTCGCTCATTATTATATAATTTTTAAAAATTAATAACTAACTGAGGCAATTTATTATCAAAATATATAAAATATGAATATTTTGATATTTTTTTATATTATATTGATTTAATTCCATGATTTTGATATATAACATTAAGGGAAGCATTTTCACTTTTCACAATCTTATGATCTTCAAATTCAGCATGCATTTCAACTTCATGGGCCATCCCGGTTCCAATAAATTTTTTTATTTATCCAATTTTTTACTGGAGATGATTTTTGAATTGATAAAGATATGAAATTCCATTTTGAGAATAGTAATCTTATTACATCCAGTTTTTGATCAGATAGTGTAATTGGATCCCACAAAGCAACAACATCGTTTGAAATTAATATCGATTTTATATTCACTTGGGTTATTATTTCTTCATCTTAAAATTTGAAGGTGTAAAATTTTAGTTCAGTAGTAACATTCTTTAAAAGTTTTACATTATTAGCTCCATCATATGTAACAAAGATGGTATATTAAATTTTCTAATAATCAGGGCATTGTGATAATTGATTAAATTCTTCAAGACTATGTACCTAAATAAAAACATTCATTTCTTTTGATTTTATTTCATAATCAACCTATTTTTCATCATCCCATGTTTATGGTTTCATAGGAATTACAAAAGGAATAATAATCTTAATATACACTTTAAATCTATGATTCTTCAGATAGATGATCTTACATGATTTACATTATCTATAGTTAGCAACATTGATAAATTCAAAAACAATCATAGACAATCTATTTTTAGGATCAGCCATTGAAATCAATTTTTTCATAGACCTTATAATTTTAATCTTGTTATAGTTAGATTTTTTTTTAAATAACCACTTTGATTCAAATTGTTGTGATGAAATAATGCAATGACACACAAGAGGGGGTGGGGTTAATTTTTTCTTTTGATAATCTTGAAAGATTATCGCTTCTGGATTTATTTGTGATTTTTGAAGATATATACATTTATCTTCTATATGTAATTTGAGAATAGAATAATAATTATAGTAGATAAAAATAATTTTCATAGTGTTTTGGGGTACAGGGATCCCCTAGTCCACTTCACCAATGATATCTCTGTGATCTTGGTTATTTCCACTAGAAATATCCTATTATCACAATACATTTAAAAAAAACTGAGTGCAGGATGTTAACATCTTACATTAAGTATGTACATAGCCTTTTGGTTGTTTTTCATGGAACACATATCTAAAAATCATAGTCTTAGAAGCTGATAATCATTCATGACTGATTTTGTGTAGCTAAAACTCCAATAAATCAAAATACTTAGATTTGAATGAATTACCAGGTTCTTGATCATAATGGTGGAATAAAATAATATAATATAGATCTTTACCTTTAAAGATATATATTTGCATGTAAGGATAGATTTTATGAGATTCTAGTTTTTAATGATCTTTAATACAAATAGAAATAAGTAATTTGAAATAGTTACATAGTAGGAGGAGAATTAAATATGTATATCTTCAAAGAGCATCCTATTTAAAAAATAAAAAAGTCACTCGATCATTGAAGGAGTTCTGTAATAAAATTATGTTTTCATATATTTATTCATATATGATATATATATACATATAAAATAATCTAGTAAAATATATTATAAACAAATATTTTTTTCATTTTATTATATCCAATTTGGTTGCTTGAAAGATCACAATCATTCAAATTTAAGCCATTTAATATTGTTGTAACTTCTCAAAGAAATATGACTGATTTAATCAATTCAATATGATCCTTTAAAACTATCATAATCATACTTTGAATTGTTATCAAAACATATTTGAATGATTTTTACTTGCATAATGACCATTGTATAAATCTTGGATAATTTTCTTGGATTTAAAACTTCATCGATGAATACTCAATCATAGTGTTTCTTTATGTAACGGAAAAACATCAAATATAGGTTTGAAAAGATATATTTGATTAACAAAGTATAGTTTATGTACAATAGGTTTGTTTCCTCAAATATATGGTTGATTATAAACATATGTATTGTTATACAAACATTTGTTTTTTTGAAAATACAATATTACATCAAAACATTGGGCTGTTGAATCAAAATTTCTTGAAAATGTTTGGTACATGTTCCTTACATTCTATTTTAATAAATAAGATTGATTCCTAACATTAAATTTGCTTATGTATGGTATGAATAGTGTTTCTATAATAAATTATAAACATGATCAAAATAATATATCATAAATGGAAACATAATAAATATATTTCAAAAAATTAATTAATGTAATGTTTTTAGTAAAAAAAGGTATTTGTGAGAATCAAAATCAATAATATTTATTTTGTATTGTTAAGATTATACATTCCCAACAAAAATAAGTATCATTCTTAGAAAAAATTATAAAATTATATGAATTAAACTAGTTAGGACAAAGTGCATATCAAAGTGTCTCCATCATATATTAGTGTCTCGGATTAATAGTTTATTTATTCAAAAAATGTAATATAAATGGTTTGTTAAAAGAAATTTTATATATTCATAAACCACCAACTGAGCCAAATCAAATGGTAATTATGTTTATCTAGAAAAATCATTGTGAATAAATATTCAATGAATTTAAGAAGTGGTTGGTTAATGCACATGTTCTAACATTACCCTATAATAGAGAATGAATTTTCATTTTTATTGAATCCATAAAATAACAAGGATCTGTACTCATGAAATTGGAAAGGTAATATTCTATGCGTATTTACTGTTCAAGACACAAGAGTATACATGTCTTCCCATGATTTCAAGATAGGATGACTTATTCTTTTTATAAATGATATGGAGACTTTATATTTATGCTAATAAGTGGGTTATATACACATAAAACTAAAATATTAAGCACATATTAACATAAAATTAACCTGACAAGAGAAAAATTGGATGTCTAGAACTTCATAAAGACAATAAATGTTCTATTCATTACCAACCTAAAAAAGAGAACAAATTAATTATTGCATTAAGTATTAAAGAACCTATTACTTATTTAATTATGAGGATTGAAAAAGTTTCATTTATCTTAGACTTGGTAAATATGGACATAGAAGTTATAATGGATGGGACATAATCAATACTATCTTTAATGAATTATCCTCTATTATTACTAGAGAAAATCAAGAAATCCCAATGAGATGATACTATGTTATACAATAATATAGAAATTTTGAAATATAGGAAGCATCCTAGGTTCTATGTTGATCTAGAGGGAGTAATGAGGTTCTATACAAGGATATATACAATATTTTTCTTAGAGTAAATAATGTTTTTTTGGACAAATATTATATATTTACACTCTTTATACATACAGGAATCACCAAAATAAATAAATTTCAACATGGTAATTTCTTGTGAGATAATATTAAGATGGAGATTATAGATGATACCACAATATACTATGTATGTATGAAGGTGAAGTAAAAGTGAAAAAAATCCAAGAGGACTATTAAATCCACTACCCATACCTGTATGGAAGGTGGAAAATATCCCTATGGACATTATTAGTATCATTCATAAGTTATCCAGGGGAAAAAATCCCATATGGGAAATCAGTGAGAGATTAATAATGTATACCCATTTCTTCACAACATGAGAGGATTTATCCCTTAAGCACCCTGATCATTTTTATATTCCTGAATTGGAGAGACATGATGGAGAACTACTACTAATTATTATAAAACCTGATAAAAAATATACTTCTATCTGTTTGAAAATTTTTCAATCATATTTGAATAAAAAAACAAAACTCTTAAATATCCTATCATCTTCAAACATATATTCATTATGAGAGGAAAATTAATAATTGAATGACATGTTATGGGAAATATCACTTTATTTTTCAATGGATTTCCATACAACTCTTCAAATTATTAAATTATTCTATAGAAATAATTTCAACTCAATATTTTAAATGGATCCTTATGAAGAAATTTAGAGAGACAAGTTATAAATATCTTACATGTTTTTATGAAGTGGAAGAATGGTTTTTTTGGTATTAAACATTATTAAAGAGACTATAGAGAGATAAAGGTGATCCAGAATCATAATAATGTTTCTAATATTAGAAAAAATAATGTTTATAATTGAAGGATGGGAATAGAATTTCAATTTTGGAATAATTTATTCCATGAAATATCTTCATGGGATTAATTCAATATATTTTTAATGAAGGGAAAATTTGCTCCAATAAATATTAGACCATTTAATATTATATAGTACATTTGATCAATTTATCATTAATTATAATTGCTTCCATGACTTTATAATTTCTACAATGTATTTCATGTGTCCGTATTAAGAAATTATATTTCTGTCCGAACAAATATACTCAACATAAATGGTGTGTAATTTTAATCTAAACTTTCATACGAAGAAGTAATGATCTAGGGTATAGGTAAAGGAAAAAATTGTTGGGGGAACATGACAACCTAGCTTGTAAATTATTATGGTGAAATAAAATGTTTGAAGAACCAAATAGGGAGCCTAAAGAACTGATGAAGGTAAAATATCATAATTTTATGGGTAATGTAAATAATTTTGAGATCAACAATTTTTAAGAAGGTTTAATGTTACTACTCATAATTTCTTTCTATCATTAGAAATATAAATCTTGTTTCAAAATGAATATATTATTATTATTTAAAATATAATAAAATATGAAGACTATCTAATTTCATAAGAACATTAAAAATAATGAAGTAATACTGACCATTATATATTGGAAAAATAAAAGGATATAAAAACCAGTGAACAGATCATGCAATGTGTTAAAATATATAATATTGAATTATCTCAATTACATAAGTCCTTCAATGAAGTTTATTAAAAAGATAGTGAAATATTTGGAATATGATAGAAATTATCAAGGGAAGTGTTGGGACATTTTAAGTGAATTAGTGAATGATGAAGTATAATAATGGTGGAGTATATATATGATACAATTGGTAACATTACCATTAGTATTAGACTAATACATGACAGTTACCAGACAATTACAACATGTTTGTTATATAAAAATCGAAACAGTAAAATAGTCAAAAGAATATAAAAATAATAGTTTAAGGGGAAGTTGAAAATTATTATATATAATAATTAAATTTAATATATTTATTATTATATATCTATATAATCATTATGAATCTATATGTATGATATTATAAAATCTAGAATTTGTTAATGCGAATAAATAATGAGTGACCCTTTGAAAATAATATTTTATTCAAAATATCTAATTTTTCATTTAAAGTAATAATTTTTCATACTCATGAGTTTATTTTTATAATGTATAAATTATATTTTAAATTATCTCATTTAAATTATGTTATGGTAAATTATTGATAATTTTATAAAATACATTACATTTTTTTGAATTATAAAAATATAGCATTTTTGGTATATTTTATTATTTCATTGATATGTGATAATAATGGGATAAGATATATTTAATTTTTAAATATATTATATATTATTTAAAAAAAGTATCCTTGTACATTTATTAACATCATTTTTGATGCTATGTGGAAATTCCAAAGACTAAAAAAAGATTTTTGACATTATAAAGAATTTATATTTAATAAATGATCATTTTTAGGTTAAAATTAATATATAAATAGAAATTTATATTTTAAATTTTAAAATATGATACAATAGTTTTTAATTTCATAAACCATAATCCATAACCATGGGTGGCCGATAGAAAATTTATTTCAGAAAACCAATACTTTCAAAGGCTATATTTGAAAAATAATTAATAACTATCCTCATTTTCAATAAATAACTACCTCTCCATCCCATTTAATTCACTACAAATCCCATTATCACATCCCTCCCTCATATAATCTCTTGTTAAGTCACTTGGATTATCCCCCAATATGTCAAGTAATCAAACAAATAACATATGATAGTAGTACATAAAATAAGGGGTTCTCTTCCACTTGTATTACCTTCATTCATGTACTTCCATAGAAGAAATTATTTTATTTTTCAACATATTATGCATTAATATATTTATAATCATTAAATTATTATAAAAAAATATAGTAATTATTTACAATAATTGTATCTCAATAATCCCATTCCATAAATTTTTTTTATACTTTTTATATTGCTAAAAAATTCTTTGATATTCAATTGAATAATTTTATAGCATAAATACCAAACACTATTTCCATTCATGTGTGTTAATATAGATATTATTATTCTTAATTTATTGTGAATTTTCATGTATAAAACCCACATTCTCTACACTAGGGTTAAAAATGATGAAAATTTCAGATTTTTAAACTCTTACAAACTCATTTATTTTATATGAAACTTGTTCATTATTCTCCATGGCCAGGTTATGGATGAAATTATTTCACTCTATATGTGATTTATATGTCTCAAAAAAGTTTACGCATATGAAGGTTACACCCTAATAACACATTAATTCATTTGAAAATTAATTATTCTGTTATGATAACATGTTGATAAAACCTTGAAAGAACCGCAAGGTAATGTTTCACGATACCGTGGTAAATACACTTGGTAAAACAATTTATGGAACACTAGTGATGATCCTTGGTGATATGAATATTAATGTATCATTTTTATGATTTAGTCACATTTTAATGTTATTCCTCATTTAATTATAAACATGATATAATGTAATGCTTCTTGATTTAGGCATGATAATCACTTATATTCCATTTCCTTATTTTATCCCCTTACAAGGATTTATGCACCCCCTTTAAATTTGATGTTTGTACCTAGGAATTAATATGCAATAAAGTGGAATTTAAAGTAAATATAGAGTAGTATGTCAAGATGATTAAATAATGTTTTAATTTTTAATTTTATTTGTTCAATTCATGTACTATGTACCTAGTTTCCAAGACATTAAACCTTGAAAGATACAATATATATTTCAAGTCAATATTTTTTTAGGGAATAATTTTTAAATTATTGAATAATAATGTGGGTTTTTATAGTTGTTAACATAATAAGGTTTATCAATTTAAAGATATTAGACCTATAAAATTGTAGTGAAAATCCTAGGAAAAATCTAAAATATAGGAAATCATACTGATATCTTGAAATAGAAAGGAGTATTTCTTATGACATTCCCATTCCTTTAGTTTTGGAAATAAAAAACACTATATTAAGACTATATTTACTTAATTTTTATGTCCCTGGAGTTTTAGTACGTTTTTGTAGAAAATTTTATTTTCTACCACAAAGAGAATATTTATAATGTATTATGAATATAAGCCCATAATTCTTCAATATGATCCATCATATTGAGAATGTGTATGATTAATCAGACTTACCTTTATTTATACATGTATAAGGACATTTTTACTATCTATCAAACAAAAAATATTCATGAATCTTAGACAGATTCTGGTACTAATACTTCAGGCTGACCTTAATATGGATTATTTTATTATAATAAATAATGGTTTCCATCAGACTGGTTTAATTTTATAATCAGAATAAATAATAATTTTTTATATCATAAATAATACATTTGAAATTATAATGGTTCAAAAAATGAATTTGGAAATTCAATTAGGCTAAAAAATTTGAGATTTCATGTTCAAGCTATCCAATGTCATTGAAATAAACTAAAAAAATATGAATATTGGATCATGACTTTTAAATATCCAGTTATATGAAGAGATTTGAGATGATCAAATTAACAACATGATATACCTAATGTTTTCTTTGTGTGAACATCTTTCTCCAATGTCTTTTTAATGCTATGAAGAGTTCTATTTCAAAGTAATCCTTGTTAGGGTAGTATCATAATGAAAAATTTCATTTTTAATCCTTCATATGAACATTGTTACTATCGGGGTCTTCTAGGGATGGGAAGATGGTTAATTTGATCCATCATATTAGGGGATTCTTGGTCTAGGAAGACATACACTGATCATAATATCAAGGGATTCCAAAGATAGAATGAAAGAGCATATTCTAATCATTATATCGAAGGATTACATGGTAAATAAGGACAGACCTTACAGTATGTATAAAACTATGGACACCTTTATTCATGGTTTTTTAATACATTTACTATTGAGGATGAAAGATTATATTATTTTTACATAACTTTTAAGTAATTCTTACTTTTACTATATATTGTATTTCTTGTTTTTATAATATTATTATACTATTCATGTAATATAAAGGTAGTATTCATACTCATATTTCTATTATATTTATTATTGGTATAACTATGACTATGATGATAATACACTTTGATTTTATTTTATCTATTGTTAATCACTTTATTTAACTCAAATAATTTAATAATGTATGAGTCTGATAATTTACATTAAGTGGTTTTTTGTTTTGATTAGATTATTATTTTTAAATGAAAATTCACCACCCACATATAAGTATATATAGCTAAGAAACTATTAAAATCTATTAATTGGTATCATAGAAGGTCTCTACTACTTATAAAAAGGGTGATTTTTTTACTCTCTTAACTTATTTCAAGTTGATTATGTATTTTTATAAATTTTTTGTTAATAAACATTGTTACACTTAAATGAATTTTTTGAAATGATTTTATAATAATTTAAGATATAAAGTATTAATATTGTATCTCTTGATAATCTGAACCCTATTCCACCAATTATCTTTTATGGAAAAGACTATTAAAATTGGAGAGATGGAATGAAATATTTTCTGATCAACAATAGAGTTGATAAATTCATATTTCTTGTTGGAAAATATAATATTCTTGACAATGAAGTTTCTGCTTTTACAAATGCTATAAAGTTAGATTATATACTAAATTACAAAATAAGAAATAATTTATTTAGTTATATGAAGAGGAATATCTAAATTTAGATGTCATATTATGATGCTTTCAATATTATTTGGAGTAAATTAGAAGTAAAACATTTTGAGATGTCTAGTGTTATGGAAACAAGAAGAGCTAGGTTTAGAGATGATAACAAAGCCTCGAATTTTCTACCTAGAGAATCATTTTCCAAGATTCAAAAAAGGTTTATCACTAAAATTAATATTTTATAGTATCTTGGTGAAAAATGAATTTAAGATGAAATTTTAGTTTAAAATATTATACTCATAATTACCAATGAGTGAGAATAAAAAAGAACAGTCATGGATGATACATGAAATCATACTAATATTACTCTTGATGATTTTATTTTTACTCCCTTATAGTATGAGGGATAAATTCTAAGAGGTAATGAGAATTCTAAAAATTAAAATTGTTTCATTTCTTATTCTACAACTTCTACGGTATGTACTAATGTACAATCACCAAATAATGTTGTGAAATCTTCAATAAAGAATAATTTCGTTTTTTAGTTAGATTATAGTAAACCAAAACATTATGAAAATGAGTATGATAATATTTACAAAAGGATGAGAATGATATTTGGGATGAAATACTATTAATACAGATACAAAGACAATTATAATGCTAATGGTGATAAGAAGGATTCTATGGTGCCTTTTTATGAATTTATAAAAGTTGGATGTATCCAACCTGATTTCCTAAAGATGAAAAGGAAAGAAAAAAAGGAAATAAATTTAAATGGAAATTACCTAAAATTTATAATCTAGTAAAAAATAGTTTTTGAAATATTCAAAAATATGGAGTGCTAGTGGTGGGGATTCATATTAAAATTCTCTTGATAATGAATGTTACAGACAGAAAAACATTGGTGTTTTTAAAATGTACCTATGCTAAATAAATGTCAAATGGAAATAGTAAATACTCATGAATCCGTGTATAATATGTCTTTAAATAAAAATTATCCATAACTAAAAAATCTACTTCTTCTTATGAAGAAGCTTACTTAGTAGAAGAGAATACTACAACTTGTTTTTATGATGTTTACAGGTTTTCAATACTATTAGTAAAAAAAATTATAGGATTTGTGAAAAACATGATAATTCCAAAGATAAACATGCTATGTAATATAAATGAATAACTATTTTGACTAATGAAATGTCACACCATTCAAAATATCTTAATAAAAATAATTCTGAAAAAAAATCTATTTCAAATTATTTTGAAAATTTTGTTTCTGGGGAAAATTATTTACAAACTAATATAGAAATTTCAGTTTCAAAACTATAACCAATAAGGATAATAAATTAGTTTTAAAAATAAAATATGGAATTTACAGATTAAATATACTCTTATCCAATTTAAAACTAGTAAGTAAAAGTTTGATAAAATGTATAAGGAAATTCATCACCACAGTGATAATACCAAAATTGGTTTAACTAATAAAAACCCATTTTTACTAATAATCACTTTGTTTATAAAAGAAAATATTTTTTCCACTAATTTAAAAATTAGTGGTCTCTAAAACAATAATTTTTTATTAGAAAAGGTACAATCTTTTATTTTTTACAATGC
This sequence comes from Viscum album, assembly GCA_963277665.1. Taxonomy (NCBI): domain Eukaryota; kingdom Viridiplantae; phylum Streptophyta; class Magnoliopsida; order Santalales; family Viscaceae; genus Viscum; species Viscum album. The sequence continues at coordinate 969,086,264 of OY728159.1, read as the reverse complement.
TTTCATTTAAAAAAAAAATTGTTTAACCCAAATATCTATTTTATGACAATACTGGACCCAAGAAGGGTATGGTTAAGAAAAACTAATATTTTTATTCTCGTTAAAAGAATTAAAGTACCAACAAAAAAACATTTTGTACCAAGAAAGTGATTTTTCCAGGGACATGACTTATGACAAATGTTTCTTCAAAAATATAATCAGAAGAAATGTGGAAAGGTAACTTTCAAAGATAATTCTCAAGGATAAATTATCAGAATAGGTAACATCACCCTTCTTGGAAAATCACATTTTTTTAAATTGTTATTTGAATTAAGAACAATCATATATGAATAAGTTAATTATGTGATGAATTTTTTCCTCTAAAATTTAGGAATTATAAATGCATTGTACATAGGTCCTGTGATACATTTATTCATTCATTTAATCTGTATGATAATGTTTACATGCTATCATAAATTACCATAGGATATAATAAATAAAATTCCTTAATAAAATTTAAGATAATTATTGGTTATGGAATAGAATTTTAAGACACCAAAACCTTAGAAACCTAGTTAAGTTGACTAAGAATGGTCTTTTTAAGAATTTATCAGAATATTTTTTTGATACTTAAAAAGTCTATGATCCTTGTCAATATAGTAAGCAACAAAATTCATGTTTTAAATCTATTAGTGAAGTATCAAATTATGATGCTTTACATGTAGTTCACATGGACTAATTTAATACTATAAAAACTATATGTATTGGTTTATAATACTATGTATATATCTTAGTTGACAATTACACTCGATACACTTGTGTATGTTTTATTAAAAATAAATAAGAAGCCTTTGTTTATTTTAAAATATTTTTTTGTAGAGATAAAAATGAGAAAACCTCTACATGATAAATATTCATTGTGATCAGGGTGGATAATTTGAATATATAGATTTTGAAACATTTTATTATAAAAATTGTATTGGACATAACTTTGCATTACCTAGAATACCTCTAGAAAATGGTCTATTTTAAATAAGAAATAGAATTATTTGGAAGATTTCTAGAACAATTTTAATTGAATACTCAATTGATATATATATATATATATATTGGATAATGTTGTTACTAATACCTATTTAACTATAAATCATGTTTCAGTTATACATTTTAGTAATTAAACTCTTTATGAATTGTGGATAGGAAGAAAACCAAAATTTTCATATTTTAATGTTTTTGGTTGCAAAGTATTCATTTATAATATTAAAGATAACTTACATAAAATTGAAAAATAATCCTATGAAGGAATTTTTTTATGTTATATAAAAATTATTAAGACTTATAGATTTCTTAATGAAATTTATTACACTGTTGAGGAGATAGTGAACGTTATGTTTGATGAAACTGATCCCTTTATTTTCAGGAAACCTGAACCTAAAACCTTGAATGATAATTCTAAAACTAATTTTCAACCTTTGTTAGAATGTTTTACTCATATGGAATTAACTCTAAAATATTTTTTTCAAGTTATTCTTTATGCATAGTGTCTTCGATTGTTGAAGAAAAAAACTTAAGAAAACCCATGAAGGTAATTGTTTCTTAAGAATAATCCTACTGAATGTATAATTTGTGGTGTAGATCAACCATTTATGACTATAAGGTCTTTGAGAAAAAAAATTATCATCTATAATTTTTATCCAAATTTGAATCCAAGAGTCATGATGTGGCTTTAGGTGATGGGGATTGTATTAAAGCAATGTATGATGAACTCAATTAGTTGGAAAAGAAGCAATCTGGATTTTAGTTGAACGAACATATGAAACCTCTATAATTGGAGTAAAATGGTGGTTTCAGAAAAAATGTGCTAAATATAGAATAATTGTAAAAAATAAAGACATACATGTTTCTAAGGGATATAATCAATATCAGGGAAATGATTATGAAGACACTTATGATTCAGTAGAAATACATGAAGTTACTCAAATACTTATATCATATAATTATTTATTTATTTTAAAACTATTTAAAATTCATGTGAAGTGTTTTTTTCATAACAGATATGTTAAAGAGAATGTTAATGTTGAACAACATAAGAGTGTTTAAATTATAACAAAATCCATAATATGTTTTTAAATATACAAAGACACTTTATGGAATTAAAAATCTTCTAGATCTTGGTATGAAATATTAACCGGATTTTTTTTAAAACTATTTTGTTGAGTGAGCTGCACATCCAACTTTTTTTATAAAATAAGTAATTAAAAACATTATGATTTGAAAAATTTAGGTTAAGGACATTATATTTTATTTGAAATCAGAAATATTTAACAGATTCTTTTGGGGATCTTATGAAAGCAATGTTTGAAATGTGTATAATGGGTGAGTTAACGTATTTTCTCTGTTTCTAAATTTCAAAAAAAACATGAAGGAACATTTATATCAAAACCTAAGAATATAAAATATATTCATTATAAATTTTAGTATTTCAATAATAAAATTATTATTACCCCTATGTGTACCATCAATACATTATATATTGATGAGGCTGGGAAACCAGTTGATCCAATGATTTTTGGAGGTATGATTGGTATCTTACTTTACATAACTATTAGTCATCTAGATTTGATATTTTTAGTATGCATATGCATAATAAATAAATAAAATAAAAAATAATCTCATATTAAATTGGTAAAAAAATTATTATGATCTTAAAGGAAATATGCATTTATGCTCATTCTATTCTTCTGTAATTTTTCTTGAACTAAATTTATTTTTCATATGCTGTCTTTATTGGATGTGGAGTGGATAAAAGAAGTACATCCAAAAAATGTCTATTATTAGGGTATTTTTTAGTTTATTGGTATGAAATGAAACAAAATTCACTAGAACCTTCCAATAAAATAGTTGAATGTGTAGTAGTTGGATGTCTTTATGCTCTTGTGTTGTGGATGCAACACGCACTCACTGAATATGGAATGAGTTTTACTAAATCTAAAATAATTTATAAAAATACAAGTTCCATTGATTTATGTAAGAACACAAAACATCACTCAAGTATTTATCACATAGATATATAACACCATTTTCTTTAGGATCACACACATAAAATAGATATAATTTAAAATTTATAATAATTCATGAGAAACATGATGATATTTTTACTAAACCCCTTAGTTTAGATATATTTAAATACAATAAATAGAAGACAGGGATGAAGATTATTATGTAACCATTCATATCTACTTCTTTTTACACATCTCCTTAAATAAATATTTTCCACTTCATAGGGGGTTTATATTTTTTTTAAAACTTTTAGTTTTTCTTAAAAATATTAACTTGTCTAGATTGATATTTTTAAAAAAAATATCATATTTATTTTTTTGAACTAAATATTTTATAAAACTAATGCATCCATATTTCTTAAATTTATTTCCAAACTTAGAAATTTTAATAAAAAATTTGGTCACAATAATTATTAAAAACTACTATAACAATTTTTCATAATAAAACTATTGTAATAAGTTTTCATAATGAAACTAATAGTTTAATTTTCAAAACTATTGTAATAATATTTCATTTCTAAAAAATCATTATAATATATTTATTTTACAAAAACCAAGAAGAATAGGTGAATCACATTGATGAAATTTTCTATTCTAAAAGGTACTCTTCTATTCTTTTAGTTTTTTCTCTATTTCATTACTTACGTATTAAATTGTTGTTGTTGTTAGAAATTTTTATTTAATAAAAAAATTCCAATTTTTTTTAAAAAAATTACTATTCAAAATGATTCAGATCTCAATAAATTTTATTTAAAGATTTTAGAGTCCAAATAAACATAAAAAAAAGATATCTGATAAAATCGTGGTCATTAGATTAGAATGGTTTTTAATATCAATTATTGGATTTAATATTCAAGTTGAACAATTGCCTCTCGTTTATATATAAGGGTGTGACTACCTCATCCCTCATCAAATTTTCAGATATTTCTTTATGGTATATTGCCACACATTAAAATCATCACTGATTGTCTAGTTTTCATTCAATCACCTATTTCAGATCTCACTATGATGAAAACTAAGTGAGATTATGGAAAGTGGTATATTTTCATGGAATATTAGTTATTGATGAATTAGTTCCTAATATACATTAAAATATTCGAAACCTGTATTAGTTTTAAAGGGAGCATTGAGAATTGAAATTCAACTTGAGGAAGATCATGGGAAGGAAATTAAAAAATTAGATGCAGAATAATTTGATGATGAAGAAGTATAAGTAATAGAATAATAAGATAAGGAAAAATATAAATAAGATAAGAAAATTATAGGTGATTAAGAAACATAGTTATTCAATGGATCAAAAGGTAAGGTATCATCAAAATAATATTCATCTTCATTGGATTTACCCTCACAATCTCATAGGGATGAAAAATAAAAAAGTTATAAAAAAGGATCATGATCAGAAATGAAATAACATTTGTCTTCTATGGAAGAAAAATCAAACTATCAATCAATTACTGAGATCCATGATAAGGTATAATATTAAATGAATGTCGATATTATTGAATGTTTAGATTATAATAATGTTTTAAAGAAAGAAAAAATTAAAGGGAATGAAGTTTATGTTGGAACAAATAGTCCAAACCCTATATAGGTTTATCCCTATTAATTTCACATAGAAGCTACAATTTTTCAAAATTGTTCTGATTATATTTTCCCTATCTTGAAGACATTATTATATAGAGTTACATACTTTTCTAATCCATAAGTAATATGTAAACTCATTTAAAATATCAAAAGTTAAAAATCATATTCAATAATTTTTTTGAAAAAATCAGTTATTTGGATTAAATAATTTTCGAATGCTTTTTAAGAAAACTACTATATGAAAAAAAAGATTATGTAATTATATGGTCAAGTGGTCAAATAAAAAGGTTAATTTCATTCGTGAACATGATGATTAACTTGTTGAAGTATGGAAACGTATGTTAGAAACAACTATATCCATTAATGGGTTGACACTAGATATTGATAATAAAGTAAATTTTGTTGAATAATCTAGATATAGTGAATATGATAATATAAGGGATGTGAGTGTTTCTAAATTAAATATTCATAATATGGAGCTGGACATGAGAAATATTAGATATTGTGAAGATAAACACATCATTATAAAGGATGATAATAAAGAGTTATCTGATGAAGAAAAAATGATGATGACTAATGTTCAGAATAATGATTTTTTGGATGAAAAGATCACAAATCTAGAAAAGTATTATCAAGAGTTCATGAAGATTAAGGATTTTGTGAAGACGTTGATTATAAAGCCCTGAACCCATGAATATGTTTTCAATACATATAAATGTTGTGTATTTTTTTTAAAAACATAACAAATACACAATATTTAATAAGTTCTATGATATTTTTCGGTTTTCATTTTGGAGAATTAGATACAGAAATTAAAATTTTACAAAACTATAAAAAATAAATGAAAATTTTCAAAAATTATTTACATGATTTTCTTCCCCATAGAAATATACATCACAAAGAAATTTTACTAGTCTTGTAAAAAATGAATTTGAAACATAGGGTGAGAAATTATTTTCCCTGGTAATGGGTTTTAATATCATTGGAAATTAGTTTTAAAATATATCTTTTGAAAAAATATATTCTAATTAGTTATAAGATTTTAAAAAATAGAAATATAATAATTTTCATATAATTTTGAAAACTAAAAGATTTTGAAATAATAAAAATTTCAAATAATTACATAGATTTATCTATTTGAAACTAATTATTTTGATAGATTAATTATGATAGTCAGTAGGCCCAAAATAATATTTTAATTACACATAGTCATATCTCATATCATATGTTAAAATGCCCCCCTATGTTCACTAGTTCTCTCCTCACACATATAACATATCATTTGATTCTCTAGTTCCAATAAAAAAAATTAATGGTCATTCCTATCTCAATCCTAACACAAAAATTATTGAAAAAAATGAATACATAAATTATTATATTTTAAAATTAAAAAATCTTACCAAATCCTTAATTTGGAATAATAAATTTTTTGAAGATTTCCAAAAAAATCATATTTACTAGAAATCCATGCTTATAAACTTATATTCTTATTTAAAAGACAAAAATATAAATGAATAATAAAATAAATTTACACTTGAATAAAATTGTTGGAATTTTGATGATAACTTAGATGATATCCATATCTATATTTTGGGTGACATACAATGTGAAGATACATTTTTCACATGAAATAATATCTTTTTTTAGATTCCATGCATAAAATTATAATATTATTCATTTTTAAATAAAAGGTACATAAAGAATGACAATCATACAACAAGTTCTTCTCTAATAGATATTTTCATTATAAAACAAAAAAAAATAAAATGCACAAAATAAAAATGATGTTTTGTTATTTTTTATAATTATCATATGAAATAATTCTTTAAAAATTAATTCTTTTCATTAATTACAATGATCCTTACTAGGGTTTTATTATAAATCTATGTTTTGAACCAAAATAAAAAAATTTATTCTAAAAAAATTGATAAAATTTTGGATAATACTTACATTCTTCCATTATAAAAATTTGAATTCCTAACTATATATATATATTCTAAATAAAAATACATCCTTTATAACACCATTAATTTCAAATAAAAAAATAAATCTCATAAAAAAGCAGTTAAAAAATATACCTTATATCATAAATTCTTAAAAAAATAGATATAGACAACCATATTGACACACACACACACACATATATATATAATAAATCAAATATAAATTTATAGATTAAAAACAAAATCAATCTCTTATAAAACCATAATTTAAAAAATATATTATTTATTAAAAATAAGACATTCTCTTACATCAGAAATTCAAAAAACAAATAAGATAAATATGTTGGATCAAAATGGATATGATATGGAACAAATACCAGAGGGGGTGAATTTAATATTTAAATAATTTAGATTAAAAACTTTAATGAAGTTTCTTGGTTTAATATAACATAATTTCATGCTTGCGCATCATTGGGCACGGGCAGAAAACTAAAATTTATAACCTACTTACTACATAGGACAGTGGCAAGGCAGGGTCGAACCATAGGGGGGGCCTCATGTTGTGTTTGGCGATCTAAGAAAAACTAAACAAAAACACACACACAAAATCAAGAAAAAACAATTGGTGGTGGTGAAGTGGAGTGAATGAGACTTATTGTGTGTAGAAGTGAGGGTAAGATGGTTAGTGCAAAGGGAGTAGACAGAGAAGTAAGAGAAATTGTGGTGTAAACAACCAATAGATGAGTAAGGGGGAATGTCCACTGGCCAAATTGATATTGCTTAACCTCATTCATTCACTAGAGTTTTAAAAATACATATCTGACTAGAAGTAACTAGCCAGATTTGTCGTCTGGTCAGTTTGTGATAAAATAGCTTTTATAGTCCTTCGACTGTAAAATTATTTCCATCCAATGGTGAAAATAAGTCAGAAGTTACCGGGCTCAACTTGTCAGTTGCATTCGGTGTGTCTCTCTCATTTGAGCATAAATCACTTGTATGTGAGTTACTCAAATTGAGACAGTTTTTATTAAGGTGTAAACAAGATCGGTTTTCACTCGATCCTGTTGTTTTGAAAATAAACACATCTGTAAAAATTAGAGAGACAATCCAATTAAATGATGCGGTGCATGAATGAGACTAAACAAATCAAATCAATCAGCTTATTCCCCCTGAAGGAAATTATCCAGACATGGTGGTTGGTTTTAATGAAACAATATAGTAAGAATCAATGTATTTCATATTGAAATGAGTGTAGAAAAATAGATCACAAGCAAATGAAAATTGTTTGTCTCCCTACTTGATGGTAGATGCAATTATAGAATCCACTCGATATCCTGCCCTGGAAATCGAGGTATGAAAAATGATCTGATTTGTAACTATCGGTGTTGGAAAATGTTCATTCCTCTTGCTCTGCTCGTTTTGTGAGGATCAAAACCTCTCTTCTTTGTCTCTCTCGTTCCCTTTATCCCAATTTTTCTCCTTGAATGCTCCTTCTCCGCTCGATTGATCAATGCCTCTCCCGCATCCTACATCTTCATCACTGAGTCGGAGTCTCTGGAATCTCCCCTGAGGAGCTCTCTGGCTTCCACATGTTGCTTTCACTGTGTTTCCCCTCCCGACTCCTATATCCAGAGCATTTTATCCTAACCGAATGAAAAAGATGCGCGCGTGGAGAGCTAATTTCTTCCCCTGAAACAGCAGATCCCCGTGGTGTGCTTTTAGGTGAATGTCACCCTCTTTTTAGTGAATTCCATGTTAGTGCATCCTGCCCCCTTCAACGAAACAACAACAAACTCACATGAGTAAAACAAACAAAAAATGAAACTACCATATATTATATCACAAATTAAAATAAATGAAAACACTTACTAAAAAGTATGTATATTATAATAATATCTAATATTATAATTACTAATATATGTTTAATGACTATTATATTTAATAACATTAGTTATTATAATATACTGATATTATATATAAGATTATATATTATTATTGATATTCCTATAATTATTATAGTATAGTATATGATATATATATATATATATATATATTTAATGTGTTCTATTATATGCTATAATAGTTATATTATATATATGTTAATATATTCAGTATATATTATATAAATGTTATTATATATTATAGTATATAAAAAAATGAAAAAACAATAAAGAGGGGGGCTTGTTCGTGGCTATTTTAGGCGGATAGGTTTTTTTTATTATTAAAATGGGTCTAGGTTTAGATTAATTTGGAAAAAGGGTTTATTGAGTGCCACTTCAAGTGGCGCTCAACAACTCGGGTGGCTAGCGCCACATGAAGTGGCGCTTTGCCACCCTTTTAATTTTTTTTTCTGGTTTTGTTTTTTTTTAATTGTTTTTCACCTCATCTCTTTTTAATAAATAATTTCAAAATAAATAAATAAAATTTTGTTTTCTTTTTTTTTTAGTTTTTTTTCCACCTCATCTCTTTTTAATAAATAATTTCAAAATAAATAAATAAAATTTTAAAAATAATCTTATAAATATGTATTTAAAAATGCTAAATTAATTATTATTATATTTATAATTTTATAATTATGAAATTATATTTATGTATATATATAATTATATGTGTGTGTATTAATATAATTATGTATATATATAATTAAAAATAAATATTTATAAATATAAATCTATTTATATATATTTTTTAAATAAAAAATATATTTGTAATTATATAATTATAAACTAATCTTTAAATATAAATATTTATAATTATATGAATATGAATATATTTAAAATATATAATTATGAAAACATTGTTACATATATATTTAAAATTTATTTATAAATATATTTAATATTCATATATAAATATATATATATGTGTGTGTGTGTGTATGTGTGTGTGTAGAATTATATTTATAATTATATTTAGAATTATATTGTAATTATAGTTATACTTGTATATGTATAATTATATATTCGTACATGTATATATTTACATAGTTATAAGTAACTATTTATAAAAAAAATTGAAATATTGTTAAACATATAGTCTTTCAATACCACATACTTGAAACTTAAAAATGTTTCAAGTATGTGACTTTGAAAGCCTATAAAATATAATCTAAATGACCAATATGAATGAAACTTAAAACATGTATTAAAAATATACTAAATAGATAAAAATAAAAAAATTACGTAAAAAATGTCGATAGAAAATATTTTATAGGCTTTTAAAACCACCTAGTTGTAACTTAAAAATGTTTCAACTATGTGACTTTGAACGTCTATAAAACATAATTCATATGACCAATATGAATGAAACTTAAAACTTGGATTAAACATATACTGAATAGATGAAAATAAAAAAATTACGTAATAAATGTCGATAGAAAATATTTTATAGGCTTTCAAAACCACCTAGTTGTAACTTAAAAATATTTCAACTATGTGACTTTGAACGTCTATAAAACATAATCCATATGACCAATATGAATGAAACTTGAAACATGGATTAAACATATACTAAATAGATGAAAATAAAAAAATTACGTAAAAAATGTCGATAGAAAATATTTTATAGGCTTTCAAAACCACCTAGTTGTAACTTAAAAATGTTTCAACTATGTGACTTTAAACGTCTATAAAACATAATCCATATGACCAATATGAATGAAACTTGAAACTTGGATTAAACATATACTGAATAGATGAAAATAAAAAAATTACGTAAAAAATGTCGATAGAAAATATTTTATAGGCTTTCAAAACCACCTAGTTGTAACTTAAAAATGTTTCAACTATGTGACTTTGAATGTCTATAAAACATAATCCATATGACCAATATGAATGAAACTTGAAACATGGATTAAAAATATACTAAATAGATGAAAATAAAAAAATTACGTAAAAAATGTCAATAGAAAATATTTTATAGGCTTTCAAAACCACCTAGTTGTAACTTAAAAATGTTTCAACTATGTGACTTTAAACGTCTATAAAACATAATCCATATGACCAATATGAATGAAACTTGAAACATGGATTAAAAATATACTGAATAGATTAAAATAAAAAAATTACGTAAAAAATGTCGATAGAAAATATTTTATAGGCTTTCAAAACCACCTAGTTGTAACTTAAAAATGTTTCAACTATGTGACTTTGAACGTCTATAAAACATAATCCATATGACCAATATGAATGAAACTTGAAACATGGATTAAACATATACTAAATAGATGAAAATAAAAAAAATACGTAAAAAATGTCGATAGAAAATATTTTATAGGCTTTCAAAACCACGTAGTTGTAACTTAAAAATGTTTCAACTATGTGACTTTGAACGTCTATAAAACATAATCCATATGACCAATATGAATGAAACTTGAAACATGGATTAAACATATACTAAATAGATGAAAATAAAAAAATTACGTAAAAAATGTCGATAGAAAATATTTTATAGGCTTTCAAAACCACCTAGTTGTAACTTAAAAATGATTCAACTATGTGACTTTGAACGTCTATAAAACATAATTCATATGACCAATATGAATGAAACTTAAAACTTGGATTAAACATATACAGAATAGATGAAAATAAAAAAATTACGTAAAAAATTTCGATAGAAAATATTTTATAGGCTTTCAAAACCACCTAGTTGTAACTTAAAAATGTTTCAACTATGTGACTTTAAACGTCTATAAAACATAATCCTTATGACCAATATGAATGAAACTTGAAACTTGGATTAAACATATACTGAATAGATGAAAATAAAAAAATTACGTAAAAATGTCGATAGAAAATATTTTATAGGCTTTCAAAACCACCTAGTTGTAACTTAAAAATGTTTCAACTATGTGACTTTAAACGTCTATAAAATATTATTATTTTATATACAATAATTAATTAATTAGTAATATAATTATGAATTATTATTTGTCATTATAATTATTAATTATTAATGGTTAACTCACTGTGAAAAATTTTGTTTATATTGTACCTGTACTTTATAATTTAATAGTTAATTGAAATAAGTTTGTATTTAATAGATTTTTGATTTTCTTTTTATTTGACTTAAACAACAGTTACTTATCATAGTAAATAAGTTTTTTAATATACACAACATAACATCCAAAAACATCAACGACGATGCCCCCCTGTACCACAACGCGATGTCTGAATGTCACGTCCTCTCCGCGTCCGATGTCCATGTCGCTCCGGTGTCCTCTCTGCATGTTCCTCCTCTTCCGGTGCTTCTGGTGCCTCCTCATGATGCTGTGTAGAGGACTGACCAAAATCATGTGAGGACGCCCCAAAATCATGTGAGGATGCCCCAAAACCATATGGGGTGACATATGGCTCTGAAGCTCCTATAAATGGTAGAAATGGGGTACTGAAGAAGGCCTCGTCGGGAGGACAGGGGGCCTCCATAAGCAGTGTGACTACACCCAGATCGAAGTCCATAGTAGTCTGCAGAGACTCCATATGCGGTATATAATTGTCTCCCTACTGTGCAAAATCATCAGTCGGCTGGGCGAGATCGTCTCTCTGTGGTGCGACGACATCTGCAGGAGCCGCTCTCGGATGTCGATGTGGTCGCCTCTGCCCCCCCGGATGTGCTAGTCTCTGTCGTCCAGCTGGCGGTGGCGGTGGCGGTGCATCCTCCTCAGTAGGCATAGCAGGGACATCATCATCCTCAGGTGCTTCTGCCTGAAGATATGGATCAGGATATATCTGTGGTTCCTCATCAAAAAAACTGTCACGTATCAACCGGAGATGATCCAATAGAGCCACCACATCCCGATGAACTACCTCCCGCAGAATATATGCATGCTCCTGAGGCTGCGTGGAATGTGCAAGCTGACCAATGGCGTCTGCCTGCAAATGAAATGACAATCAAATTAATATAAAAAATGAGTTAAACAAAATTAATAAATCATAGTAAACATACCAATCGCTGAATGCCAATCCCCTGACGTGTAAGGTACATGATGGTATGTCGTCGATACCAGTGTGCATAATCCCCCTGATCAGATAAATCAGAGTGTGATGTGATATATCCCTGTGGAAAGATACTGAATCGTGCACGCCTATCCCAAAGCTGGATATAGGATGCATGATGTCGTCGCCAGTCTGTCGTCTGTCTACCTATAAGCACAATCGAATGTAACTCGGTAGTCTGTCGTGGTGCCAATGGGATATGCTGTATAAAACCGAACTGGCGCATGACTCGGTCTGGCTGGTTCCACTCAATGATGTGAAAGTGAATGAGTGGCCCCACTGCAGCACGATCTCCAGCCAAAGCTGTGCAGTATAGTGGAAGTGATGCGTAGACATAACCTGTATAAGGAGTCCATGAAACCTGAAATGTAAACTCAAAAAATAAGTCATATAGTAGCATGACAATGTTACTGAGATTATATTGAAATAACTTAAAATAGTGATAACAAAGAAAATTTTCCTACAAAAAGTAATGTTTAACTTACATCAGCTGGCACTATAGCGTCGAATATCTGTCGGAAGCTATGCACACTATGTCTCGGAGTATGTGCATACTTCTGAGACTGACTCCACCTGGTGAAAAAAAGAGTAACCTACGGTAAGTTTATAAAAATCAATAACAAAAGTACTGAATAACCGAAAGTAATGAAGTAGACATACCATCGTCCCCGAGGACAGTCCTGAAGTAGCTCCGGTGCAAGTGGTGCGACAACTCGAGGAGCGATGCGTGGAAAACGCTCCCAGGCCCACATCGGTACTAACACCATGAAACCTACAATCTGATGTGAATCGGCCTGACAACTGGTGCAGAGAGATCTGTACAGATGTGCTAATACAGCGGATCCCCAACTGTATGTAGCAGTCTGATCCAGATCCTCAAGTAATGGGAGGTACATCATGTGTACCAAAGCAGTGGAGTAGTCGACGCACAACATGCCTCCGAGCAACCGCAAAATGTATGCACGTGTGTGCTGAAGAAGCGTCTCCTCATCTGCATCATCAGGAATGACGTCGAAATGCTGATCAAGCCACCTCATGCGCAAGCGCGAACCCTGGAGGACACCCCGTGCGCCATCAGGCAGCTGAAAATTCTGATATTCCCCGATTGGCATCCATGGAGTATTGTAGCAGGAGTTGATGCTCTCGAGTCGATAAGCTGGATCAACGAACTGCTCCCAAGATACGTGTACGTAAGCACATGCAGCAATCACATGGCCGCAGGGATATCTCAGTGCCTGAAAGTTGCCACAATCACAGTAACGCTTCTCCAATAAAACAACTCACACACGACCATTGCTACATGCCATAGCATCACCGGGCTCAGCGACCTCAAATCGTTGCTCTGGACGATTAAATGCAGTTACACGGTAATTTGCGGCCTCCTAAAGAACTGTATCTAGCTCGCGTTGGAAATGGTGTCCATAGCACATCCCTCGGTTCAAGCCCTCTTCAGCTTGCTTTCCTCGTTCCAGAAAGTACTTTACACTACAATAGAAGGTCTCTTGTACCAACCCTGAAATTTAGATTTACGACATTATACAAATATTATATTATAATAGTAACTCTTTTGAGTAACATATATTGAAATATTCGTATTTACCTGTGATAGGTAGTTTTCGAACACCCTTGAAAACTCCATTTATACATTCTACGATGTTGGTCGTCATATGACCATATCTCCTCCCATAATCATATGCCAACGACCATTTCTGCTTTGGAATTTGCATCATGTAATCATACACTTCTGGATTCACTCTGTGGATATCTTGAAGACGCTCCTCCATCCTTTGTTGTTGAGGCTCATATGCTATCATACAAGCAGTCATCTGAACAGTTATGAAAATAACTATGACAAAAACATTTTAAAAAGAAAAGGATGTTCATACCAATTTTTAAGATTGCCTTTTTCATCGACTCATTATTGAACTTCTTTCTCAAATTGTTGGCAATGTGTCAAATACAGTATCGATGATGGGCATATGGTGGTCTCCACGAAAGACCCTCAGACTGTATCGCCTCCTTGATTGCACGGTGGCGATCAGAAATAAGACAAATCCCTTCTGCATCTGTAACAAACTCTCGGAGACATGCCAGAAACCAGCTCCATGATGAGAAGTTCTCTTTCTCCACAATTGCAAATGCTATAGGCAGAGGGGCTCGATTTCCATCTTGTGTGGCGGCAATCAATAAAGTTCCGGTATACTTTCCATACAGAAATGTGCCATCAATTTGTATGAACTGCTTGCAATGTCTAAAAGCCGCCACACATGGTAAAAATGTCCAAAATAATCTATCAAACACAACCATTGAGCGGTCAAGTTGGTTCTATTGGTTAACATATTTAACTGTATGTAACCGATAGACTATTTGATTATTGTGGCGTAGAAGCTCCAACAATTGTGGTAAAACTCGATAAGAGTCATCCCAATCACCATACACTTTCACAATAGCCTTCGGTCGTGCTGCCCATGCCTTCCAGTAAGAGATTCGATACCCAAAAAGCTGTTTCATTCGCTCAATGACCAGAACCACGGGGACGCCTTGACATGCTCTAATCATTTCAACAATAATAGTTGAAACAAACTCAACATCTAATGAAGAGTGTTCCTATGCCAAGCTTGGGTTCACACATGTGTGTGGAGTAAATCTAGTGATGCGCCAGCTGTGAAAAGTGTTATCAATAATAGCTCGCATACGCATTTGACAGTTCGATTCATATTTGTCACAACGGATCAAATAATAAGATCTCTTTGACTCTTCTACAACATATGAGTAATTTCTTTCAATGTGATATTGTTTTATCACATTTTTCATTGCTTCTTTGCTCTCAAACTCTCTGCCAATATACAGAACACCGTTATCTGACACTCGATTTATGCCACCAATGATTCCTGGAAATTCTGAACTGGGAGTGATAACTGAATAATCAAATTCTGGCAAGCGATTCATGCCTTCAGTCGACCATGAAGCCAATAGTGGAGGATGGTTCAATGGTCGGTTGAACGTCACATGAGATGGTACAGACTGATCTTCCGCATGCTCTTCTTCTTCTTCAACTTCCTCTTCATCTTGTTCAAAATTGTCATCATCCTCAAATTCATCAACCAATGCATCTAAAGTATGTGGAGGACTATCCATTGAAACTGTGGCTGATGGAAATGATGGAATAACTACTGATGATGATGGAACATATTGATGTGAAGGAGCATATGACATAGTCTCATGAATTTGAGATGGGTTAACTTCCAATGTCGATGGAACCTCCATTATAGCTATAGTGACATACAACTCCATCATTTGATTCTCAGGAATATACTTAACCAATGAAAGTATATATTCCCAATCATCATCATCATTTACCGGATAGGGCACATGCCAAAACCTATCTATAAATTAAAGATGTCTGAATGTGATGGACTCTATCACTTGATTCCTCGCCAGTTTTAACCTCCGATGATTTTTCCTTTGCACAGCTTCCAAAGTAGTACATCCTCCAAGCATCACAACAGCTTCTGGATGTATACTATAACTACATCCTTGTTCTGTCTCAATTATTTGACCGTTTCAATAAATATAAGCGGCGACCATCTTTTTTATCTAAAAGAAACCACTGTTATTAATTAAATCTGATTAAAGAATCAATTTATGTATGCATGCTTCTAGTAATTTTGGTTGGAATCCTAATCCCTCCACCAAATCAATATGTTCAAACCATATTGATGTGTAACTATTTACACAACCCACAAGTTTGTGTTACTTACCCAAAAATAGAAGTCAAATATATTTATACATATCCACATGCATTATATGCATGAGGTACACGAACATGTCATGTAAAAGCATAGAGTTATATGAAATTGAAAGTCTCCACATGAGTAAGCCCGGAGCGACAGATAGCCAACCCCATTCACTTTCCTAGTCAAGGCAAGCCTCCAGGAAAGTAGGTGGTCCGACCCAAAGCCCCTCTACCCGGGGATACTTTACTCAAGAGAGCAATCATTTCATGATAATTCTAACACTTAATATGCAAAAAATATATTGAACTACTAAATTCAAGTTCATAACTTCAATTACAAACCGAGGTCAAGGTAGATTGGAAACTAAATTCATTATCATACCTAGAATGTAATGCAAAGGTATATTCCATAAGCAATTTACTACTACTTGGCTAATCAATATAACTACTTCGCTAATTAATATAACTACTTCGCTAATTAATATAACTACTTCGCTGATTAATATAACTACTTCGCTAATAACCTAATTACAATTAATTAATAACCTAATTATGATTAATTAATAACCTAATTACAATTAATTAATAACCTAATTACAATTAATATTGATTAATTAATTACCTAATTATAATTTATTAATTAGCTAATTACGATTAGTTAATTACCTAATTATTATTAATTAGTTACCTTATTTTGATTAATTAGGTAGCTAATATTGATTAATTCATTACCTAATTACGATTAATTAAGTATCTAATATTGATTAATTAATTACCTAATTACGATTAATTAACTATTTACGATTAATTAATTACCTAATTACGATTAATTAATTACCTAATTACGATTAATTAATTACCTAATTACGATTAAATAATTACCTAATTACAATTAATTAATAACCTAATTACGATTAATTAATTACCTAATTACGATTAATTAATTACCTAATTACGATTAATTAATAACCTATTTACGATTAATTAATAACCTATTTATGATTAATTAATTAGTTATTTATGATTAATTAGGTAGATAATATTGATTAATTAAGTAGCTAATATTGATTAATTAATTATCTAATTACGATTAATTAATTACCTAATTACGATTAATTAATTACCTAATTACGATTAATTAATTACCTAATTACGATTAATTAATTACCTAATTATGATTATTTAATAACCTATTTATGATTAATTAATAACCTATTTATGATTAATTAATTAACTATTTATGATTAATTAGATAGATAATATTGATTAATTAAGTAGCTAATATTGATTAATTAATTACCTAATTACGATTAATTAATTACCTAATTACGATTAATTAATTACCTAATTACGATTAATTAATTACCTAATTACGATTAATTAATTAACTAATTACGATTAATTAATAACCTATTTACGATTAATTAATAACCTACTAATGATTAATTAATTGGCTATTTATGATTAATTAGGTAGATAATATTGATTAATTAAGTAGCTAATATTGATTAATTAATTACCTAATTACGATTAATTAATTACCTAATTACGATTAATTAATTACCTAATTACGATTAATTAATTACCTAATTATGATTCATTAATTAACAAATTGTGATTAATTATTAATATTGATTAATTAATTAGCTAATTATGATTAATAAATTAGCTAATTATGATTAGTTAATTACCTAATTATTATTAATTAGTTACCTTATTTTGATTAAATAGGTAGCTAATATTGATTAATTAAGTAGCTAATATTGATTGATTAATTAAATAATTACGATTAATTAATTACCTAATTACGATTAATTAATTACCTAATTATGATTAATTAATTACCTAATTACGATTAATTGATTACCTAATTACAATTATTTAATTACCTAATTACAATTAATTAATTACCTAATTACGATTTATTTATTACCCAATTATGATTAATTAAGTAGCTAATATTGATTAATTAATTACCTAATTACGATTTCTTAATTACCTAATTACGATTAATTAATAACCTATTTACGATTAATTAATAACCTATTTATGATTTATTAATTAGTTATTTATGATTAATTAATTAGTTAATATTTATTAATTCATTTCCTAATTACGATTAATTAATTACCTAATTACGATTAATCAATTACCTAATTACGATTAATTAATTACCTAATTATGATTAATTAATTACCTATTTATAATTATTTAATCATCTAACCTAATTATGATTAATTAATAATGTAATTACAATTAATTAATAACCTAATTATGATTAATTAATAACCTTATTATCATTAATTATTTACCTAATTATGATTAACTAATTAACTAACTAATCATTTCATTATCTAATTACATTTAAAAAACCATACTATTTATAAAATACAAACATTATATACTAATTCTATAAATTCAACAACTAAATTATTAAATCAAAGTATTAAATAAATATAAAAAAAAATTTACCTCAAATTTGTGGAGAGGTAGCTACACAGGCAGAGCAACCGAAGAGGCAGGCGAGGCAGGCGGCGCAGGCAGATCAACCGCAGAAAACTTTAGAGAGAAGTTTGAGAGAAAGGAGAGGAGGGGTGTGGGGAAAAGATGGGAAAATGGGGTGGCGGAGGCTCCTATTTATAGGGGCGGGGGTGTTTCGGCGCCACTTTAAGTGGCGCTGAAATGTTTAGTTTTTTGAAGGCAGCGCCACTTGAAGTGGCGCTGCATGCTTTTTAAATACACCTTCAGCGCCACTTGAAGTGGCGCTCCACGGAAATGGCCGAGTGCCACTTGAAGTGGCGCTCGGCCTCAAAACACCCATTCCCCTAATTATTCCAATCATCGACCCATTAAAATAAAAAAAATAAAAAACACCCCCTCCAACAAAAATATACCTTGTTCGTCGTAGGGGAGAAAGAGGGACGTCGTCTCGCGACGGCGAGTAGGAGACGATGACGCACAGTAGCTTCGGCACAAGGCAGAGAAGGAGGTGGCGGCGCACAACAGGGTGTGTGACAGTACAACAGTGGGTGGTGAGATGAGCCGGCAGCTCGCGATGCGGGTGGCTTTGGATTTGAGGCAGGGGATCTCAGAGTGTTGAGGTTAGTGTTTGATACAGGCGGTGAGGTCGCGGCGAGGTGGTAGGTCTTGCGGTGGGAGTGTGTGGTGCGGAGTGAAGGGGGAAGGGAGCTGGGCGATGAGGCTTAGGGCATGGGATGTGCGGTGAGGGGTGCGTGCGGGTACAGGTATGTGGATGGGGGATGCAAAGAGAGGAGAGGCCAGTGGTGGTTCAGGGGAAGTGAAAATGATGGTCGTGGGATGTGATGGGGATGTGGTTCGAATGGTTTGAGAGCAACGAACAGGGATGTGCAGCGGCGGTGAGGTAGAGGAATCACGGGGTTCGGATGGTTCGCCGGTGGTGGGGGCTTACGGCGCGACTATGGTGCGGGGTAGGGAAGGAAGCCGCGTGGAGGTTGGAGGTAAGGCTAGATTATGGAGAGGTGATTTGGGGACAGGTCTGGTGAGGTCAGCCGGCGGCCGTGCAGGCTGTGGCAGTTCCAGAAGGGGTCGACTTCAGATCTGGAATTCCCTGGTGAGTATGGATTGCAATTCGATTTAGAGGGGACATGGGTTTTTGATCCTATGTTCTGATTTTTGATTGTTCACATGACATGTTCTTGAAATTCCTTGACTATTCGGCTGTGTTGTTTCTTTTTTGTGTAAATTGATGTGAAATTGGTGTGTTGATGCTGTGTGGATGAGGAAGGAGCAGTTCAGCTATTCCACCATTTGGTGGTGAAGGAAGGGAAGTGAAATAGCAAAGGAGTCACCGTGAGGGTGATTGGTTATCACGGTGACTGTGTGTGGGAGAAATGCAGGCTTCTTAAATGGTAAGACAATCACCGTGTGTGGGATGGGGGTTGTGGAGCGGTGCCATGGGTAGGAATTTTTACTGTGTCACTGGGAAGAAGTGGATTTTGGAGGTTTGACAGTGAGACAGTTGAGAAATGGTGAGACATGGAGTGATGAAACGTGGCACAGGAACTGTGATGGGGTGATGGGTGCACCGTAAAAGCGAAGGATCTATGGCACCGTGAAGATAGGTGGTCGGGGTTGGTTGTGCTACCATGGGTGATGCTCATGGTGAGACAGTGAAGCTGAGGCAATACGGTGTGTGGGGAACCGGTACGACATTAGGTGTGAAATGGTGGCACCATGAGTTATGTTCACGGTGAGACAGTTAGGCTGGAAATAGTGGCACAGGCACAGTAAAGGAACATGATCGTGCGACCGCAACACCTACAAACAAACACAACAATGAAAATTAAACAAATAAAATAATTTAATGAAACTAAAAGAAGATTAATCAATTAATAAATTAAATTAAAAAGAATGGTATTAAAAACTAAATAAAACAGAGTTAAATAATAAAATTAACTGTGTTTTAAAATGAATGAATTTATTAAGGTTTAATAAAATAACAAATTTAAATAATACTGTTACTAGCTTAAACTATTTAACCAATTAATTATCCAATTAATAAAGTGAATTAAAGAATAAGAAATATTAATTGAATTAAATTGTTAAAAGTAATTAAATTATTAAAATATTAAACACTAAAATGAGTTATTTACTTACAATATAAAAAAATGAAGAATTAATTAACTAAATTAATAAATTTATAAACTGAATAGAATAAAAATAAAACAATAAATACATAAAAGTCTAATTTTCCAGACTAAATTAATTTAAGAATAATTTAAAAAGACACTAATGCACAATAAAATGCTTTTTTTAAACCAAAAAAGGAATATTTTACACAGCAAGTACAAAAACACAGCACTTATCAATTATTTAATAAATAAAAACATTTTGATTTAAAAAAGTTAATAAAAAAGGATGTGACAAAGAGTATTAAAACACCGCCACATCAAACTCACCCACACTTAATAATTTGTTTGTCCTCAAACAAGAACATGCCTTTGACTTTAAAACAGAAATATGATTTGTGAGTTTTAGTTCAAAAAGTTCATGATTGAACTTAAACATTATGAGGATCATGACCAACAGTAGGTTAGGCTTTCCAAAGGTGTTCAAAAATGATGTCTTGTCCAGCTTCAAAAACACACTGGAAGTCAAAAGCTTCACAAACTCGTACATTGTCCAATATGTAATGCCTCTTAATGGTACTCATTAACTATCCTACTTCACCATCCAATTCAAGTTCTAATTCATGGAGTGTTGATAGGTTAGATGAATTGGAACTCAATAAATAACTGAGGGAACCTTCCATTCTCAACTTCCTCTAGGTTCCAGAAATTAAAGTCAATTAATTTCATCACTTTATTGACTCAACTAAAATGACAATTAACCAAGTCAATTGCTCCCTTCTTCATCTGGGTTCGAAATTTCCCTCACCTTAATGATTTCATTTTTGACAAGGGTAATTTATTTTATTCTTTCCTAGCCATATTACATGTTCACAGCACTTATTAGGATTGAAATTGGATTTATTTATTCACAAAAACCCACCCAATTCACCTTGTCTCAGATGCGCACAATGCGATCCCATTTTCCAATTTTACTCCAGTTACAGAGGACTTAATTAATAATCATTCGAATTGACTTCCTAAAGTGATTTAATATTATTTTATAAAAATGTGAGTACCATGGGTTCCAGTGAGAACATCAAGTTAGCCTAATACATGATCATAATCCCACAAAACATATCCTATCATACTCTCATCCTCAGTCCTAAACAGAGAGATCCATAGGGAGTGTGAACAATTGCACTCAGTAATTATTCATGCATAACTGTTTCTGACTAACTGCCACTCTCAACATCCAGCAAACAGTTATCCACTAAACAGGACAAAAATAATGTACCTTTGAACCTCCAAAGACCATTAGGGGATGAAAGAATTTGAAATTTTTGAAATAAATTTTGAACCAATTTTTTTAAATGAAAAAATTTGACCATTTTTTAAACAACCACAAACTCATGTTCAAGAAGGGGGAATTCAACATGATACCAAAATGACCCCTCTCCCCCATACATAAAACCCTACATTGTCCCCAATGTTTTATTCTAAGGTGGGAGACAGTTGAAGTTCATTATTGATGGATAGTTCAGCTTAAATAGGATATGGAAGGGTAGCAATGAGGTTCAAAAATTTTATTTGCCACATAAAAAGAGAAACAACATAAAAACAAAAACAAAAGAACCCAAACCCACTAACCATCACTAGCAACCAAGTATAGTTATATTCCTAATATGTTTATGCTGTGAATTTTTTTAAAGAGAAAACAAATGATAGTATCAATTTACTTCAAAAACTCTCATGATTAACAGTGATGTGCAGTAGCAGCATAATGAAATTCAAAGCAGTGGGTGGAAGCATGTTTCAGAAAATCAACTCAAAATACATTTTCAACTCTCTAGATACAAGAAGCTAACACCCATGCAAGAAAAAACATTATTTTCTCACAGATTTGGAGGATGTCCCCCACACTTAGATCACAATGAAGAGTAAGCAAGTAATTGAAAGTGAAAAAGGAAGAACAACACTTCCCTAAATTATTGGACCTTTAGCAGTGGATTTCATTAATAGAACCTCTTAAACATCACTGGGTTTTTACTATTCTTCCTTAACCTTAAGGTTAAAATAAGTAAAATAATATTTTAGAGTTTAATGTTCAAGATAAGTAAACCAAGTGAGTGAGTAGAGAGAAATGTTATCCATAAAATGCAGTGGATTGCTCCCTTGGGGTCTTGTGGCCAAGTTTCTGGCAGAAACAACTCTCTCTATAACAACAACAGATCATGAAACACCATCAAGAAGTAAAGAGATTGAACCAGAGAACAACTAGCAGGGATTAATTTTATTAATGAACAAAAATAAAAGAAAAACAATAAATATACCATGGGTTAGTTCCCATGCAACTGTGTTTATAGCTCTAAGTTAGACTTGAATCCGCTCATTCTTTCAATAGAGATATGATAGAAAATCCCTTTGGTTTCCCTTCAAAGAAGTGATTTATTCTTTGACCATTGACTAATAATGGTGTATTCCCTTCTCCAACCAGCTCAATAGCTCCATTAACCAAAACTCTAACAATGGTAAAGGGTCCTGACCATTTGAACTTCAACTTTCCTGGAAACAACTTCAATCTAGAATTGAAAAGCAGGGCCCTCTCACCAACCTTGAAATACATATTTTGAATGATTTATTCATGAAAATCCTTTGTTCATTCTTTGTAAATTTCAGAATTCTCATAGGACTCTCTTCGAATCTCATCCAGCCCACTTAGCACTAGTAGTCCCCTCTCTCCAGTAGACTTAAAATCAAAGTTATGTGCCTTGACTGCCCAATAAGATCTCTGGTATAACTCAATAGGTAGATGGAATGCTTTTCCAAAGAGTTTCCTATATGGTGACATCCCTATAAGAGTCTTATAAGCAGTTCTATTGGCCAAAAGAGCCTCATCCAACTTCCTTGACCAGTCCTTTCTAGAGCTAGACCCTGTTTTCTCTAAAATTTGTTTGAGCTCTATGTTTGAAACTTCTGCTTTCCCACTAGACTATGGGTGGTAATTAGTGCCTATACTATGTGAGAACCTATACTTCTCCATCAAACCTTTGAAATTATAATTATTTATGTGAATCCCATTATCCGTGATGAATGCTCGAGTCACACCAAATCTGGAAAAGATGTTTTTCTTGATGAATTTCACAACACTAGCAGCTGATTTTTCGGGCAGAGCTACTGCCTCAACCCACTTGGACACGTAGTCTACAACAACTAAAATGTACCCATTCCCATAAGAGGATGGAAATGGTCCCATGAATTCCAAGACCCACACATCAAATATTTCAACCTCCAAAATACCTTTTTGGGGTAGTTCTTTCCTTCTTCCAACATTTCCAAAAATTTGACATTTATCACATCTAATAACAAGACTCCTAGTATCTTTAAACAGTGTTGGATAGTAGAAACCAGCCTGTAGGACCTTTCGAGAAGTCCTTTCTCCTCTATGGTGGCCACCCCAAGGTGATGAATTTCAGCTCTCAAGTATAGGTAAAATCTCATCCTCAACCACACATCTTCTCAGAATCCCATCAGCACAACTCTTAAAGAGAAGTGGGTCATCCCAAAAATAATATTTCAGTTTAGATATAAACCGCTTCCTCTAGTTGTGTGAGAGATCCTTGGGCATGACTCCAACTGCCAGAAATTTGGCATAGTCTGCAAACCAATCATATTGCTGCACAGAAGAAGCAAACAATTGTTCATCAGGAAAAGAAGTGATGATCTCTTTTGGTTCTTTACTTGGGGAATTGGACAATCGTGACAAGTGATCTGCATCTACATTCTCAGCCTCTTTCTTATCCTTAATCACTAAATCAAATTCCTGTAACTGAAGGTTCCACCTCATGAGTCTGGGCTTTGAGTCCTTTTTAGCCAGCAAATACTTAAGGGCTGAATGATCTATAAAAATTATGAACCTTGATCCTATCAAATAATGCATGAACATTTCCCAAGAAAACATCACAACAACCAACTCCTTTTCAGTGGTAGAATAATTCTTCTAAGCATCATCTAGAATATTTCTTGCATAGTAAATAACATGTAATTTCCTATCCTTCATCTGCCCTAACACAGCTCCTACTACAATGTCACTAGCATCACACATAATTTCAAATGGAAGCTGCTAGTAAGGAGCAGTGATTACAGGTGACGTAGTTAACTTTTCCTTGAGTAGATTAAAGGCCTCTAGACATGTCTCATCGAAGACAAAGGGTGTTTCCTTAACCAGTAGGGATCACAGGGGTCGAGTAATCTTAGAAAAGTCCTTAATGAACCTCCTGTAGAACCCAGCATGACCCAAAAAACTTCTAATTCCATTGACATTTTCAGGTGGGGGAAACTTTTTTATGACCTTAATTTCAACATTATCGACCTCCATCCCCTTTTTAGAATCTTTGTGTCCCAAAACTATGCCTTCAGTGGCCATGAATTGGCACTTTTCCCCGTTTAAGACAAAATTGGTCTCTTGGAATCATTCTAACACAAGTTCCATGCTTTTCAGACAGTTCTCAATGTTATCTCCTATGATAGAAAAATTATCCATGAACACTTAAATAATCCTCTCAATCATGTCTGAAAAAATTGCCATAATGAACCTCTAAAAAGTGGCAGGAGGACCACAGAAGCCAAAGGGTGTCCGCTGGTAGGCAAATTTCCCAAATGGACAGGTAAAGGGGGTTTTCTCTTAGTCATTAGGTGCAATGGAAAAATGTTTGTAACCAGAATAACCATCAAGAAAGCCAAATAATTCATTTCTTGCCAATCTCTCTAACATTTGATCCCAAAATGGACTGGGGGAAGTGATCCTTTTGTGTGGAAGTATTCAATTTTCTATAGTCTATACAAACTCTACATTTATTCATGATCTTGTCTAGATTTTCTCATTCCTTTCATTAGTGACCACTTTCACTCCACTTTTTTTGGGTACCACCTGGATAGTACTGACCCAGGGGCTATCAGAAATTGGAAAAATTATTCCAGCATCAAGAAACCTAATCACTTCTTCTCTCAATACTTCCTTCATGTTGGGGTTGAATTTTATTTGGGCTTCTACTCTGGGCTTAAACTTAGGTTCCATTAGAATTTTATGCATACAGAAGGCTTGGATTATCCTTTTGATATCAGTAATCGACCAACCTATGACAGACTTGTACTTATTCACAACAGTAATCAAATTTTTTTATTGACTCACCTATAGATTGGATGAAATGATCACAGGAAGGGTGTAATTATCTTCAAAAAATGAATATTTGATATGACTAGGGAGGGGTTTGAGTTCAAGGGTGGGTGGTGACTGGATTGAGGGAAGACACTTAGGCCTAGCTGGCCCATGGTCTTCATGTTGCCTCTTGAAGAAGGCAGTAGAAAAGGGTTTTTCCTCAGTGCAAGAACTTCCAACAAATATCTCCTCAAACTCAGACTCCTCTCTCAGGGTAAAAATGTTCTCCAAAAATAACTCATCAATGTTCACCAAGAATTCTCCCTCATATTCATCAACAAATTATATCTCCTTACATGAGCTGATCCCCATAGAAGAGGAAACAGGTATTTCAGGTTCACTATTTATTTTATCTATCATTCTCAGCAAATCTTCTTCCTCCTTATCAGCAATACTCTCAGCAACTAATATCTCATCTTTTGGGGAAAATGGGTAGGTGATTTCTTAGATTTTATTAAACACATTGAATTATTATTTCTATTCACCAAAATTGAAAATCAGATTTCCCTTAGACACATCTATCACAGCTCCCCCTGTGGCCAAGAAGGGCCTACCAAGAATGATAGGAACCTCCTGGTCACACTCCATATCAAGGATAAGAAAGACAGTAGGAAAAATGAGTTTTCCTACTCCCACTAACAGATCATAAACCCTAACGACTGGATGAGTAATGGACCTATCAGCAAGCTGTTACAGAACAGTGGTGGGTTGGGGAACTCCTAATCTCAGGTGCTGAAAAAGTGATAGTGGAATCAGCTTAATACTAGCACCCAGATCACACAAACAGTTGAACTTACCACCTCTATCCCCAAATGTGAAAGGGATGACATAGCTTCCAGTGTCCTAAAGCTTATGAGGTATCCTATTCTACAATGCTGCACAATACTCCTCTATTAAGATATATATGGAAAATTATTCTAATGCCTTTTTGTTTGAACAGATTTTCATGAGTGATTTAAGATATGATGGTCTTTGAATCAATGCTTCCAAGGATGGGATATCAATGTTCAGCTTTTTAACCACTTTCAAAAATTTAAACAGTATAGAATCATGAATTGGTTTCTTATTTATTTGTGGGAAGGGGATTGCATGGAAAAAATTCCTCACAATTGGGGGCATCTCTATATCTTCTTCTTCAATAATTTCCTTCCCTTTATTGTCATTGTTTTCAAGACATTATCTTTGGGTTTTTGAGTTGGAACAACAGGTACTATCAGGACTCTAGTGGTGTTGTCCAGTTTTCCAGATTCAGGTTCCTTCAGATTTGAGTTTCCAGCTTCATCCAGTTTCTCATTTTTATCATTTTGGGGTTCTTTCGTAGAATCTTGGTTAGTTTGGATACCACTTCTGGTGGACACAGCCATGGAATTCTCCATAGGATTGGTTTCAGTGGTGTCGGGCATCCTACAATTTTCTTTATTATGAGAATCCCTAGCCAACTGACCCATTTGAATTTCAAAGTTCTTCATTCTAGCATCTATTTGAACTTTATCAAAATATTTTTTGGTCTTTTGTTAATCAAACCTCCCTATCAATTGATTGAACATGCATCTCACCTCATCTTTTGAGTTGGATGACTCAGTCTTAGGTTGGAATTGGGGTTGGAATTGCTACCTAGTTGGCTACTGGAATCTAGGAGGGGCAGTAGGTCGGAGGACAGCCTGCTCCCTCCATGAAAGGTTTGGATGGTCCTTATACCCCTGATTGTAGGTGTTGGAAAAAGGATCGTCCCTAGGCTGCTCTGAGGTCCATATCCAGCAAAGATATCAGTCTCATGAGTCTGGACAGGAAAATCAAAGTTTGGACAACATGTTTGAGAATGGTCATACATGCCACGGTGGTGGCACTGCTCCTTAAGGATTTGATGTGGGTTCTCATTAAAGAACCCAGCAGCTAGTGCTTCAGCCTGAGGAGCAGGGGTGGTTTCTTTTCTCACAATGATTCTCCTCCTAGATAATTTGTGCTGGTAATTTTGATCTAATGAGTTAAAGATTTGTTTGAGCTCCACATTAGTCTAATCACTAAAGTCTCTTCCATAAGACTGATCCACCAAGGTTTGGTGGTAAGGGGTGAGACTATTGTAGAAGGTGTCTATTAAGAAGTGAGGTGTACATTGATGGTTTGGACACTGCCTAAGTAAACCTCTAAACCAATCCCAGTCTTTATGAAATAGTTCTCCTTCAACTTGAAGGAATCTAGTGATTTTGTGCCTAATCTCAGAAGTCAACCTCCTAGGAAGAATTTCATTGTGAAGACATTGTAAACATGATCCCAGGTGACAAATATTTATTCTTCTAACTATTGGATCCAAGACCTAGCATTGCCCTTGAGGCAGAAGGGGAACACTCCCAGTTCAATCTCTTCATCAATGAGACCCCTAAGTGGTAGTTTCTGGAAACTACAATAGAAGGCTCTAATGAAGTCAAGAGAGTCTTCACTAGGCATTCCATTGAAAGTGGGTAGCTGACTAAGCATGGATTGCTTGATCTCATAATTCCTGGACCTTGGAGAGAGTCTAATGCATGAAGGGTTTCTAGACACTGAAGGTAACAAGATCTCTCTCAAACTGTGTCTCTCAACTATCTCCTTCCCAGGTGGGTTCATCATTCCAGGTTGGTTCAAATTCTCAGGAAGTGGTTTGTTCAAGTTTTCATTTCGGTTATCTTCCATTTTGACCTTTTCTTTGTTCTTTTTCACTTCCTTAAGGTGATTATCAATTTTAGGATTACCAGGTACTCATTGTTCGGACATAGACTTGGTATTCATGCAGTAGGTTCACAATCACTAGTGCAAAAACACTTTTTCGCGTCGGTTTTTTTTTTAATTTTTAACGTCGGTTATAAACCGACGTCTTTATAGGCGACGTTAAAAATACAGTTTTCGCGTCGGTTCATAGAAACCGACACGAAAAATAATTCTCTTATGAGATTCGGCGTCGGTTTTTTATAAAACCGACGCCGAAGCTACATTTAGACATTATTTTCCGCGTCGGTTCATTAAAAACCCGACGCGGAAAATATAGTCGACTAGGTTTTCGGTGTCGGTTTTATATAAAACCGACGCCGAAATATCGGTTTTCCGTGTCGGTTTTTCTAAAAACCGACGCGGAAAACCAATTTAAACAGGATTTTCGGCGTCGGTTTTTTGAAAAACCGACGCAATATCAAACTTTCCGCGTCGGTTCATTAAAAAACCGACGCGGAAAATATAGTCGACTAGGTTTTCGGCGTCGGTTTTATATAAAACCGACGCCGAAATATCGGTTTTCCGCGTCGGTTTTTCTAAAAACCGATGCGGAAAACCAATTTAAACAGGATTTTCGGCGTCGGTTTTTTGAAAAACCGACGCAATATCAAACTTTCGGCGTCGGGTTTTAAAAAAACCGACGCCATAAATAATTTTTTTTTAAAAAAATTCGGTGTCAGTTTTTAAAATAACCAACGCCGTAATTTTTTTTTTTAAATAAAATACATATATTTTCTCCTCCAAACAAATCGGAACCCTGAAAAAAAATAACGAAGTATACAAAAACAATTAAACAGCTTTAACAGAAGTACTTGAGAAAACTCAAAGTAAAGCAGAATTAAAATACACGTACCTACATGGTGCATTTTCTTAATCTAACCATACTCAGTATCAATCATTGTAAGTTTCCTCCCATAGATAGCACCAATCCTGTCAAAACAGTAATGAAACTAAGGAGATGTGCGTGAAAAAATCAATCCAAGATATTAGTGCAATGAATAAACATTAAATGAAAATGTGTATTTTATTTGAATCATTCATTTTTTCACAAAGTAAATTACCAAAATGAAATGTTACGACTCCTGATCAAAATTCCAGGAACACTCAGCCGATGCAACCTCTTCCTCACCTCCCCCACTGAAGATGTTGGGGGTGTATTTTCACCATAGGATCCCCACCACCCCCAACCTCAGGTTTTTATATTTGCTCTGTATAGACGTGCATTACTCATTCACTATTGTTATTTGTTTAAGTTATGGAATAACAGAGAAATAAGTTTGAGTGCAAAAAATAGGTTAGAAAATTGAAATCAAATGCAGATTGAAGAGACATAAAGAAACATACCTTAAAAATTGACGCCTTCTATTTTATCTTTGTGCAAACCCACTAAGCGCTGTTTTAGGTATTATGTGATATGCTTCTCGGCAATCATTTTTCGATATTTATTTGAATAAAAAATAAAAAAGGCCTAGAAGATATTGATGTGCATTCAAGGGAGACAATTTTTAGTGTTTGTGAATGTTATTTCGCTATACGAATCTCTATGTTCATGATCCAAGTACCACCCTAGAGATCTGTCATTGTACAGACAAATGATTTTAAGAAATAACAATGAAAAGAAATATAATAACTAATTCTGAATTAAAATACACGTACCTGAAATATACGACATGCTTATTGTTGGTTATTGTTGAAGGATTCATTTGATTATTAGTAGATTCAATAAAACAGTTTTTGCAGAGGCACTTGAGAAAACTCAGTAAAGCAGAATTAAAATACACGTACCTGAAATATATGACATGCTCATTGTTTGTTATTGTTGAAGCATTCATTTGATTATTAGTAGGTTCAAACACCTAATATATCATAAGAGTTAGTTTTTTAAACCCATATATATTATTATTTATAAATATTAGTATACATACCTCAAATCTTAACCAGACTTAACAAATAGTCCGCAAAAGTAGATTGAATATGAATCATATCAGATTGAGAATATGACTGTGAATCATTGAATACCTACAATAATATTGAATGATATGAAATTAATAAATAGAAGAAAGTGGATGAAAATATATAAAAAAGTTAATACAACTAACCTTATGAAAATCAGTAGTTTCCCCAGTTGTGATTATCTCGTACATAAATCGTAGAATATAATAACCACATTCAACATTTCCATTTTGACGATGACACTGTAGTTATAAAACATTTAACTAATAATGAAACCCAATATATAACAAAAATATAAAAACTAATTACCTGTACTTCCACATATTTGATTTTCGTTGGTTTCTTTTCATTTGTAAGATGTTTCCATGAACTGCATTTTTTTATATAAGAACTAATAAAACTTGTGTAAACAATTAAAATTAAACATAACAAACTTCTAAAAATAAAAAAACAACTTATCTGTTTAATAAGTTGGAAAACGGTTTACGCACTTTTCCTAATAAAGAGAAAAACCAATATAAGGTGCATTCATTTGGGAAAAATACACCTAACATCTAATGCCCCCTATAATACAAAAAGTTCATAATTAATGACATTATAATGATCATGAGTTCAAAATTATGTTGATATTCTTACTTATCAAGAAATGGCAAAAACCAGCACTGAATCTCTGTTTGTGATAATCTCTCGGATATATATTGAACTCTTTCATCATTTTTCACATGTTTGACTTCCAAGGAAATGTACTCTGGATCTATAAAGCTATAAATGCTTGTAGTTTCATTTTGTAAAAGAATCCTGTATAGATACCTAATTTAAAAAGAAAATATAGTTAGTCAATGACATAACAATATTTTATTAAAGAAATAGCAATTCAAACGTCAATTTACTTACATGGAAAACAACTGCACCACATTCAGCCCGATCTCTTCAAAATTAACTAAATTCATGATATCTTCTTTCAATATTCTCAATTTATAATTTCTTCCACATATATCGGACGTCATCCGAAACTCATAGATAAAATTCAAGGAAGAAGAGCACTGAGATAATCTTTTCAACCTAGAAGAAATATCAGAAGTATCTACAGCCGACTGTTTCTGAACATTTTGCTGCATTTGTACAGTTTCTTTTGCTTTCAGATATTCCTATATAAGTTAAATGTCAGAAAACATTATAAGTAATTTGGAATCATTTCTAATTACTAGTTAAAAAAACTCATACCTCATGTGAAATATAACGAAGAAGTGCAGTTGGCCAAAGTAAAAAATGGCCCATACATTCCCCAACACTGGTGATCTCCGCAGTAGGAAATGGTAGTAGAGCAGTAGGATCTATAATAACAAGTACTGATACTCTAACCTGACCCATCTGCATAGGCTGATGATGTACCGAGTCCCCCAAAAAATACACTTGTCCTAACACAACAATATGTACATGAGGATCTCCCGCAAACAACTCACAATATAAGGTTCGATCCGATGGAGGAGGTGGAGGCTCAAAGTTAGCAGGTGGGGCAGGGTAGTCAGGGTGAGCAGGCTGAGAAGTCAGAAAAATGAAAAGGGTATATTAGTGTTTAAAATTTATAACATAGAAAAATTGATTAATAATTAAATAAAATAATATACCTCAAATGGTTGCGCAGACGGGGCAGGGTAAGCAGATGAGGCAGGGTAGTCCGGGTGAGTTGGCTGAGAATGTTGAAAAATGAAAAAGTTATATCAGTGTTTATAATTTATAAAATAGACAAATTGATGAAATTAAATAATATACCTCGGAAGGCTGCCCAGACGGTGTTGGGTAAGCATATGAGGCATGATAGTATGAGTGAGTAGGCTGAGAATGTTGAAAAATGAAAAAGTTATATCAGTGTTTATAATTTATAGAAAAGAAAAATTGTTAACAGTAAATAATATACCTCGGAAGGATGAGCAGACTGTGACTGTCTTGCCAAGTGTTCTAATAAAGCCTTCTGTACTGCTGCTTGAATTTGATCACCCATAGACCGTTTCATATCCTGCAGCTCTTCTTTTAAGGATTCGATTTCCGGGTCTCTTGGTTGCTTACTCTTACCAAAAACTTTCCGAATACTAACACCCGCCTGATATCCTCTAACACGGCCGGGGTGTTCAGTCTTTCCCAAAGTAGTGGCTAGGATATCCATCCTACCCTCGGGGATAAAAGAGCCTTGTGTCTCTTTCTCCTGAAGTTCATCCTGAAATGAAAAATAAAAAATTTATATTAGTGTTTATAAATTATAAAAAAGGAAAATTGTTAACAAAGAATTAATATTTACTTACAATTCTATCAGTCACTTGATGAGCTTCGTCTGTAAGATATTGTTCATTTTTTCTTCTTCTTGCTCGTTTCCATTTCTCATGGCGAGTGGGAGGAGATGGAGGACCATACTGGACCTTTTCTGAACCACTACTTGATCGAGCTCTTAATGCTTCAAATTTTTCTTCAATAATTTTCTGCTCCAAATACGAGTATCCTCCACGTGATAAAGTATGAGGGTATACGTTTTTCAACTAGATCTCCTGATGAGATCTTCTGGAGGCCTGTTACATAAAAATAAACACATAAGTAATAAGGAAAATATAGCATAAATTTTAAAATATAAAACAATTACAATACCTGAAATTTCTCTTCCTGACGACTGTCAACAAATCGCTTCCATGTTTCTTCATCTATATATGGATACTTAAGACATGGGCTTTCAAACCTTCTCTTTCCAAAAACATAATCTTTCGTCAGTTTGTTTTTAAAATCTCTCCATCGAACCGCCGCTAAAGAGAGATGTCTTTTTCTAATTTCTTTGGTTTCCTCAAAATTGAATGTCATCTGTAATTGAAAAAATTAAATATGTCATTTAAGCTATATAATATTAAAAAAATGAGATAACATAAATAAATAAAGATATTTTACCGTCACGGCCTCCCAAAGCTGTTGCTTCGCCGTCCTGTCCACTGACTTCCAATCAGGATATAAAATACTAATCCTGCAACGGCTCTGCATCGCTATATAACTGACAAACTGAACTGCATTTGGGCCAACTGCATTATTATTATCATCAAAACGGATGTGTAATTTGTTATCATCACGAGCGAGTGATAGTTTTGGTAAACGTGTAATACCACGTTTACCAACTAGAGAACTTGATTTTTCAGTAGTAACTGGAGAAGTCTCCTCCGCCGAGGATGCATCAGTAGTCCTGCAATTTTTTTTAATAAATTAACAGTTTTATTTCATTAAATATGTATATTACTGAATATTTAATAATATGTTAAAATAGATATACCTCGGTAACTGCTCCTCTCTATCTGTATTTGACATTCCTACTAGAAAGTGTAATGAAATTTTGGGTACCTGCATATCATTAGAAAACTGAATAATTAGAAACAAAGAAATGAAAAATAAATATGTAAAAATAGAGGCATGCATTTGTAAGTTTTAAAAATAGACACAAAATATAAATATTTACCAGAAAAATTAGGAGACTAATTTAGTGTTTTCCCACGTCCCTTCATCATGATTTGTACGTACTGCATGCACTATGTCTGTCTTATATTCATTGTAATCATCTGAAAATTTCATAATAGATGAATAAGGCTCATGTAAATCACTAGCATCATCAGAATCATCATCATCACCCAAATGATATCTTTTCCCTTGCAAAACAACTGACCACTGATCATTCGACGGATCAATGACATAAAATACTTGTTTTGCATGTGTCGCCAAGATAAATGGTTCCTCATTGTGATTAAATCTTTTCAAATCAACCAGTTTAAACCCATATTCATCATGTTTCACGCCACTATTACAATCAACCCAATTGCACTTAAAAATAGTGACTCGAAATTTAATATAATCAATTTCCCATATGTCTTCAATAACTCCAAAATATGATGTTGATGCAGAAATTGGGTTTTTATCTTTGGCACTCGAAAAATGCACTGCATCAGCGAATACCATCACACCACTATTCTAAACGGTACTCTTGTCATCCAGGTTTTTTGTGTAAAATGTGTAGCCATTGATATCAAAACCAGACCAAGTGA
The DNA here is from genome assembly GCA_963277665.1 of Viscum album. Lineage (NCBI taxonomy): Eukaryota > Viridiplantae > Streptophyta > Magnoliopsida > Santalales > Viscaceae > Viscum > Viscum album. The sequence goes on along the minus strand of OY728159.1, from coordinate 969,051,401 downwards.
TCACATTAAAAGATGGTCCCCCTGATAACCACTTCAATGTTTCTGATACAGATATATCTGAGGTGACTTTCTCTTTAAACCATGAAACAAATGTCTTCTTAAGCTCAATCATCAACCACTTTTCATTTCTTTTCTGATATCGTAACTTTAATTCAGAAATATGTGAGGATATATATGGTTGAACCTCATCTGTGTTGTTCAAAATGTATAAATGTGCTTGCATCACTTCATCACGTGGAATGAACTTTACCTTTAAGCCTCGAACCCCTCTACCTTCTCTGTCAACTGTCATATGTCGAGATAGAGGGAGACCAATATGCTCCACCTCATTCAAATAATCAGTACAGAACTCAATCACCTCTTCTGATACATATTATTGAACAATAGAGGCCTCTGGTTGATAAGGATTTTTGACATATCCTTTCAAAATTTTCATATATCTTTCAAAAGGATACATCCATCTTAAATAAACAGGCCCACACATTCTTATCTCACGCACCAAATGAACCAATAGATGAACCATTATATCAAAAAATGTGGGTGGGAAATACATTTCTAGTTGACAAAGAATAAGAGTTGCTTCATTCTCCAACAAATCTAACAAATTTGGATCAACGACTTTGCTACAAATGGATTTAAAGAAATTACATAACCTGATGATTGTCTTCCTGACAGCTTTCGGTAATATACCACGCACTGCTACTGGTAGAATTTGTTGCATTAACACATGGCAATCATGTGATTTCATACCTATTAATTTACAATCCTTCAATGACACAAAATTATTCACATTTGAAGAAAAACCGCTGGGTACTTTAATACCATGAAGACACTGACAAAAATTCATCTTTTCAATCTTGCTTAATGTGTGACAAGCCGGAGGTAAATATGTTCTTTTTCCTTTCACAGCGGGAGCTAACTCCAAACGTATTCGCATTAATATCAAGTCCAATCTAGCATGTAATCCATCTTTTGTCTTTCCTATTATGTCTAACAAAGTTCCAATCAAACTATCACATATGTTTTTCTCAACATGCATAACATCAATGTTATGTTTTATCTCTAAAAATCTCCAATAAGGTAGTTCGAAAAAAATAGACTGCTTCTTCCAGATATGTTTTTGTAAACCAGAACTTTTTCTCTTTCCAAATGTTGAATCAATATCTTTCACTCTGTCATAATATTCTTCAGCTGACAATGGTTGAGGGGGGAGGTTGTATTCTTGTAAACCGTTAAATGCTTTTCTCAATCTACGATAAGGATGATCAATTCGCAAAAATCTTCGATGTCCCATGTACACTGTCTTTCTTCCATTCTGCAATTGATAATATGAAGTTTGTTCTTCACAAATTGGACATGCTTTATGTCCCTTAACACTATATCCAGATAAGTTTCCATACGCAGGAAAGTCGTTTATAGTGAACATTATCATAGCACGCAAAAGAAAATACTCTTTCTTGTATGCATCGAAAACTGTAACACCTTTCTCCCATAGCAGTTTTAAATCCTCAATCAATGGTGTAAGATACACATCAATATCATTTCCCGGTTGTTTTGGTCCATAAATCATCAAGCTCTTCATAACATATTTTTTCTTCATACATAGATGTGGGGACAAGTTGTAAAGTACCAGCAAAACAGGCCATGAACTATGTTGGCTACCGAGGCTCCGATATGGATTCATTCCATCAGTACACAATCCCATTCTGAGATTTCTAACTTCACTTCCAAAATCATGAATTTTTTTATCAAAACTCTTCCACTGTGGTGAATCGGCAGGGTGACGTAAGTTACCATCAGAAATGCGCTCATCTGAATGTCATCTTAACCTTTTTGCATCATTTGAATTTGCAAATAGACGCTTCAAACGAGGAATAATTGGAAGGTACCAAAATTCTTTAGATGGAGTTTTGATTTTGGTACCTAAAAATAAATCAGAATTGAATTATCAGAATTGTTTGAAAAAAATATTGGATGATATCATTGGAAAGTAAAAAAATTGATTTTTCATAACGTTACATGACATCACCTGAAAATGAATCTGAGTTGACTTTCTCATCCATCTTATAGCGCGATGTTCAACATGTAGGAAAACTTGATAAATGTTCATTTTCTTTCCTATACAGTACACAATCATTGGGGCAAGCATGTATCTTTTTATACCCCAATCCCATTGGGCATAATATTTTCTTCGCCTCATAATTGGAATCTGGAAGCCCATTGCCTTCTGGAAGAAGCTCTTTTAAAAGCTCAAGTAAACTGGAGAAACTTTTATCACTCCACCCATTTTTTGCTTTTAAGTTAACTAATCTCAAAACTGCTGATAACACTGTATATTTACTGCAACCTGGGAATAATGGTTTCTCAGAATCTCCATACAATCGTTCAACAGTTGGTGTTTTTTCGATGGTTTCAACACCTAAATCATGAATTAATTCTTCAATACGATCCTCTGCCTCATTATGAATATCGTCATCAACATTGGATGTTGAATTTTCAGTTCTTTCACCATGCAAGATCCAACGTGTATAATTAAGGCTAAAATCATAACAAATGAGGTGATCTTTGATTTCTCTGAAGTTTAACTTTCTCATATTTACACACTTCACACATGGACAGAAAATCAAATCAATATTTTGATTATGCCGTTTAGCAAATTCCAAAAAATTGCCAACTCCTCTTTCATATTCACTAGTAGTTCTTCATAGATAAATCCAATTATGATCCATTAATACCTGATATCACAATATAATTGATGAATCTATTAAAACATAAAAACATTTAAATATCTATCAGATAAATTGTAAACAAAAACATATTCCATAAAAACTATAGATAATCAGATAAAAGACATCAGATATGAAACACGTTTACAAATACAGTAAACAGTTAATTTTAATATTATATACATGTGTGTTATATTGAAATACAAGGACAAAATGGTTAAATCAAAGGTTTCATTTTTTGAAAATAAAGTTTCATGATATAAATATTATATGAATGACATACAAGATAATATGATTTCTCACTATGACTACTATTGATCACACTATATTTATTTTTTTATTCATTTGATGTAACATGAATGAATCATGGAAAAATTAATGTGAAAAATAGTGCAATAACTATCCTTATTTAAGACAATGTGTATTAAGAGACATGATACAATTTTTGGTGACTATGATAACTCAACTCCCTCAATCCATGAGTTTTATAATAGGGAACTATGAACATATAAATTCATTATGGAGGGATAAAAATTCCATTGCATATTGTAGGTGACAACTTACACCCCCATCCATGGGTCTATTGCAGCAAAACATGTCAAGGAATGGATCAACATAAAGAGAAATATATTATCCATCCATGAAAGATTAGATCATGAGAATGTTTTATTTGCAGCCTATGACTTAGAGGGGGAAGTAAATCATTTCATGACTATTATTTAGAGGGAGAGAAAGAGGAATAAATATAATCAATGGAATGAGATTAGTTTAAGAGGACATTTATTAAAAATGCATGAATCTAACCCCACATATGAAAGTGGAAATGTATTTTTGAACATTAATAGAGGGATAATGATTATATTATTATCTACGAAGAAATAATTACAATACATTATGATTCTAGTCGTATTATGGACATTGCAAGAAAAATTATTTATTATATAATGGCATGAAAATAATTATTCAAATTTTTTTAACATAATAGATAGTGGTAATTATTCATGTCTTAGTTAAATGATGAGAACCAAAAAGAATTGAGGGATTTGGCATGGTAAATCTCAAGAAGGAATGAAATAACAACAAACTACAAGCAAAAATGTGAGTGAATTCATTTAACACAATAAAATTATTTTTTTGAAGAAGAATTTATTAAAATGGAAATGGAATTAAAAATATAGTACTTCATAATGTAATGAAAGATCATTTTAAACAGGAATAATGATAATACAAACAAAAAATTTGAAGTTCAACCCGAATGGAGATGTTAAATCCAAACTGCGACCGGTATAATTACTTCCAAAAACAAACAATATCAAATCTACACCAACAATGATAATACAAACAAAAAATAATGATAAATTACAACCAAAATCTAACCAATAATCAAAATCATGCAAAATAGGGTCATTGATAAAGAAATAAACAATGGGATATGAAACAAGAGATAAATAGGAAGAACACATACCCAAAATCGTGCAGACGACAAAAAACCTTCAACAATGGCCGTCCAAGATCGCAAATCAAGTTCGAAGGTCGTCGGGAGTCCGAAGTGCCACAGCGGAACTCGATTTCGACGAACGAACAAAATGAGGGTTTCTGAACGTGAATATTTTTAAAAGACTTTTCGCGTCGGTTTTAAGAAAAACCGACGCCAAAATGTTGTTTTAAAATTTTTGGCGTCGGTTTTCATGAAAACCAACACCGAAACATTTTTAAAAATTTATTTTCTGCGTCGGTTCCCAGGAAAACCGACGTGGAATATATTTTTTTTTATTAGTTTCGGCGTCGGTTTTAAAAAAACCGACGCCGAAAACTTTTTTTAATTATTTTCTGCGTCGGTTTTTAAAATAACCGATGCGGAATTATGAGTTTCGGCATCGGTTTTCATGAAAACCGACGCCGAAACATTTTAAAAATTTATTTTCCGCGTCGGTTCTCAGGAAAACCGACGCGGAAAATATGTATACTAATATTATTCGCGTCGGTTCTTAGGAAAACCGACGCGGATAATAGGTATACTAATATTTTCCGCGTCGGTTTTCTTCAAAACCGACGCGAAAAATCAACGCATGATATTATTCGCGTCGGTTCTTAGGAAAACCGACGCGAAATATCAACGCATAATTATTTTTGGCGTCGGTTTTTTGTAAAACCGACGCCAAAAATTCACCGCACATACTATTCACGTCGGTTTTTAAAAAACCGACGTTATTACGACGACGTTAAAGCCCGTATTTCCACTAGTGAATTGTTTTTTTTTTCAATTTTTTTTATAGATTTGTAGTGATTTTTTTGTGATTTTTTTTATTTCTTTATATGAATTTTTGTTTTGTTTTTTTACACTCCTAGCCTCCCCAGAAATGGTGCCAAAATTTGCACTCTCGCACTTCGTTGGGCACGAGCGACAATATAAAATTTATAACCTACTACCTACTTAGGAAAGTGGCAATATAGGGTCAAACCACATGGAGGCCTCATGTTGTTTTTGGCGATCTAAAAAAACTAAACAAAAACACACACACAAAATCAAGAAAAAACAATTGGTGGTGGTGAAGTGGAGTGAATGAGACTTACTGTGTGAAGAAGTGAGGGTAAGATTGTGAGTACAAAGGGAGTAGACAGAGCAGCAAGAGAAATTATGTTGTAAACAACCAATAGATGAGTAAGGGGGAAAGTCCACTGGACAATTTGATATTGCTTAACCTCATTCATGCACTAGAGTTTTAAAAATATATATCTGACTAGAAGTAACTAGCCAGATTTGTCGTCTGGTCAGTTTGTGATGAAATAGCTCTTATATTCCTTCAACTGTAAAAGTCATTCCATCCAATGGTGAAAATAAGTCAGAAGTCACCGGGCTCAACTTGTCGGTTGAATTTGGTGGGTCCCTCTAATTTGAGCATAACTCACTTGTCAGTGAGTTACACAAATTGAAATAGTTTTTATTAAGGTGCAAAACAAGATCGGTTTTCACTCGATCCCGTGGTTTTGAAAATAAACACATATGTAAACAACAAGAGAGACAATCCAATTAAATTATGTGGTACATGAATGAGACTAAACAAATCAAATCAACTAGCTTATTCCCCCTGATGAAAATTAGACGGACATGGTGGTTGGTTTTATTGCAACAATAGAGTAAGAATAAATGTAGTTCATATTGAAATGAGTGAAGAAAAACAGATCACAACAAAAAGAAAATCATTCGTCTCCCTGTTTGATATCCTAAAATTGTAAATTCCTGCTGCTTGATGGTAGGTGCAATTCAGAAATTTGCTTGATATCCCACCCTGGGAATCAAGGTATGAAAAATGCTCGGATCGACAACTCTTGGTGCTGGAAAATGTTCATTCCTCTTGCTCTGCTCCTTTTGTCAGGATCAAAACCTCACATCTTTTTCTCTCTCATTCCTTCATTCCAGATTGTTCTCCTTGAATGCCCTAGGTCCACTAGATTGATCAATGCCTCTCCCGCCTCTTGCGCCTTCATCGCAGAGTCGGAGTCTTCAGAATCTCCCACGAGGAGCTCCCTGGCTTCCACGTGTAGCTTTCACTGTGTTACCCCACCCACCTCCTATCACTGGAGCAGTTGCTCCTAACCGAATTAAAAAGATGTGCGTTCGGTGAGGTAATTTCATCCCTAGAAACAGCAGATCTATGTAGCATGATTTTATGTGCACATCACCCTCTTTTTAGTGAACTCCAATTGAGTGCATCCTGCTCCCTGCAACGAAACAACAACAAACACACGAGAGTCAAATAAACAAAAAATGAAACTACCATATATTATATCACAACATAAAATAAACAAAAACACTTACAAAGAAGTATGTATATTATAATAATATCTAATATTATAATTCCAAATATATGTTTAATGAATATTATATTTAATAACATTAGTTATTATCATAAACTGATATTATATATAAGATTATATATTATTATTGATATAACTATAATTATTATAGTATAGTATTTGATATATATATATATATATATTATAATGTGTTAGATTATATGCTATAGTAATTATTTTATATATATTTTAATATATTCAGTATATATTATATAAATTTGATTTTATATTATAGTATATAAAACAAAAATGAAAAAACAATGAAGAGGTGGGGATTATTCGGAATAGGGGAGAAAGAGGGAAGTCGGCTCGCGGCGGCGAGTGGGAGGCGACGACGCACATCAGCTTTGGCGCAAGGCATAGAACGAGGCGGCGGCACACAGTAGGTTGTGCGGTGGTTCAGAGTGAAGGGGGAAGGGAGCTGGGTGATGAGGCTTAGGGCAGCGGATGCGCGGCGAGGGGTGTGTGCAGGTGCATGCAGGTGGATGGGTGATGCAGAGAGAGGAGAGGCTGGTGGTGGTTCAGGGGAAGTGAAAATGATGGTCGTGGGTTGTGACGGGGCTGGGGCTCGAATGGTTCGAGAGTGGCGAACAGGGATGCGTAGTGACAGTGAGGTAGAGGAATTGCGGGGTTCGGATGGTTCGCCGGTGGTGGGGGCATGCGGCGCGACTACGACGCGGGGTAGGGAAGGACGTCACGTAGAGGGTGGAGGCAAGGCTAGATTAGGGAGAGGTGATTTGGGGTCGGGTCCGGTGAGGTCAGCCGGAGGCCATGTGGGCTCTTGGCAGTTCTAGGAGCGGCCATCATCAGATCTGAAATTTCAAAGTGAGTCTGGTTTGCAATTTGGTTTGGAGGGGATGTGGGTTTTGGATCTTGAGTTCTGATTTTGAATTGTTCACATGACATGTTCTTGAAATTCCATGATTATTCGGCTTTGTTGTGTCTGTTCTGTGTAAATTGTTGTGTTGTTGGTGTGTTGATGCTGTGTGGATGAGGAAGGAGCAGTTCAGTCGTCCCACCATTTGGTGGTGAAGGAAGTGAAGTGATACAACAAAGGAGTCACCGTGAGGGTGATTGGTTCTCACGGTGACTGTGTGTGGGAGAAAAGCAGGCTGCTGGAACGGTGAGATAGTCACCGTGTGTGGGATAGGGGTAGAGGAGCGGTGCCATGGGTGGGAAGGTTTACTGTGTCACCGGGAAGAAGTGGAGGTTGGAGGTTTGACGGTGGACAGTTGAGAAACGATGAGACATGGAGGGATGAAAAGGTGGCACAAGAACCATGATGGGGGTGATGGAGGCACCGTAAAAGCAAAGGAACTGTGGCACTGTGAAGATAGGTTGTTGGGGTTGTGTGTGCCACCACGAGTGATGCTCACAGTGAGACAATGAAGCTGAGGCGATACGGTGTGTGGGGAACTGGTGAGACAGTAGGTGTGAAACGGTGGAGCCATGAGTGATGTTCATGGTGAGACAGTTAGGCTGGAAACAGTGGCACATGCACCGTAAAGGAACAGAATCGTGTGACCGCAACACCTGCAAACAAACACAACAAATAAAATTCAATAAATAATTTAATTTAATGAAATTAAAAATAGATTTATCAATTAGTAAATTAAATTAAAAATACTGGAATTAAAAACTAAATAAAACAAGGTTAAATAATAAAATTAATTGTTTTTTAAAATGAATAAATTTATTTGGGATTAATAAAATAACAAATTAAAATAAAACTGTTACTTGCTTAAATTATTTGACAAATTAATTATCCAATTAATAAAGTGAATTTAAGAATAAGAAATATTAATTGAATTAAATTTTTAAAACTAATTAAATTATTAAAAGTCTAAAAACTAAAATGAGTTATTTATTTAAAATTTAAAGAAATAAATAAATAATTAATTAAATTAAAAAATTAATAAACTGACTATAATAAAAATAAAAGAATAAATAAATAAAAGTCTAATTCTAAAGACTAAATTAATATAAGAATAATTGAAAAAGACACTAATTCACAATAAAAGGCATTTTTAAACCAAAAAAATGAATATTTTACACAGTAAGTACAAACACACAACACTTATCAATTATTTAATAAAAAACAACATTTTGATATAAAAAAGTCAATAAAAATACAAAAAAGATGTGGCAAAGAGTATGAAAACACTGCCACATCAATAATCTAAAACAATTCAAAATGCATCTTATAAAAGAAAAAAAAAGAACGGACTGACTCTCGATCCGATGATATAATACCCCAGGTTTAGAAACAATTTTATTCAGGTTGGATAAAAATATCAGAGTGATATGAAGTGTAAATGATTCTACAATATTGTGTATAGAATCAATACTAAAAAGTATAAACTATAACTGAAACAATTTTAATATAAAAGAATACAAATAGAATGAAGAAATAAAAGTATTCTATATCCATTATAATAAGAAGTGGAAAACTAAAAGGTATTACAATTCTTTTATCCCAAAGAGTAGGGAATCATTTCACCTATGATAATAGGTCAGTCTTAGCAACACCAGTAATCCCTCGATATGATGATCAACACGTTTGTTTTTCTATTCCTGAAAGCCCACGATTTTACACATAATCGGCACCTATATCATTTAAACACATGAAAGACCTTGATACGATGATCTATCACACCATATAACTATCCCCAGAAGTACTCGATTGTTATCACATGATCAGACACACAAATCAAAACAATGATCTTATTGAAATACAAAAAATAAGAAAGATATGTTCACGTTTTTTAATTTCAAGGCTTTCACACGAAGCAGAAGAGAAGTCACATACTCTCTCTCTAGAACATGGATGTAGCTAATGTTTCTATATCCGCTTCAAATGACCTCCTATTTTTAGGACTCTGGATCCAATGGTCATATTTTATCCAATGATCAAACATCATTATAAAATTCAGAGGGACATGCCACCTAGAATTGTGACGGTCGTATTGAAACAAAAAACACAACATCATTTTTATTAGATTATAAATAACTCCATGACATCATTTTGATTAAAATAATAGATATATAAAAAATTATAACATGAGTACGATTAGTATAAAAAATGTGTTTTGATAAAATAATGAAAACAAGTATGTGATTAAAGTATTACATGAGTACAATTAATATTGCATGTAGGATGATAGGTATGCAGAATACTGATATGATGCAAAGAGGGTATGATACATATTGTGATTACAATGGTCAGAGTCAATATGATAAATAGAGTTGGTATGATGATCATAGTCACTAAAATTAATAGTATGAGTATGATTAACATAGTCTATATGATAAACAGTGTGAGTATGATGAACATAGTCAGTATGATAAACAATGTGAGTACGATGAACATTGTCAATATGATAAACTATGTGGGTATGATGAACATAGTGAGTACGATGGACAAAACAACTATATTCAATGTAAATCTTTTATTTTAGAATGGTTTACAAAGGGATTTTTGATTTCCAAAAAAAAAATACATAAAAGTAAAAAATAGGACTCTTTACATAACAATATCCCCCTTTTTAGAAATCAAAAAAACTAGAAAGTAAAACTTATCTCTCCCTGAGTTATGAAAAATATTTTGAACAATAAAATGAATAAAACTAACTCCCCCTTAGGTATATGATTTCATAAATATTTTATTGAAATATTTTTCTTGGTTTTGATGTATTACATTTGAGTAATACATTAAGAATTCCCCCTTGTAAAACATTATTTCCTTTTATAAAACAACCCCCCTATGTGATTTACAAAAAAGAAAAGAGTAGTTTATTTTATCCAGTAAGGGTAATAGAAAACAGAAAATACAAAATAATTTAAATGAAACATAAAGCCTACTGAATTGTAAAAAGTTCAAAGATTTTCAAAAGATAATCAAGAAGGAAAGATACAACAAAATATTCATTTGTTTTCTATTTCTTTTTTTGATCAAATCATTTAGAAAAAACATTATCTTATTCATATCTTTCTTTTCTTCTAAGATAGAAAAACCCTGGGTGTTTAAAAGATCTTGTTGGTATGAAAATAATTTATCCTGGTTTTAGAGGGTCTCTTCTAGAATTTTGATCACTTATTCAAGAGTATCTATTCTATTTTTCATATTATTATTTTCTTCATCCAACAATGTGTTTTGTTTCTTTAACAAAAATACTTCATATTTTAAAGATGAAACCTTTTAAAACAATGACTGGAAAGCATTAAGCCTTTCTTTCAACTCTTTCACTTAATGGGGATTAACACCATGGGTTTTTGGAATTTGATTCAACCTCCCAACTTTTTCTTAATCAAGCTTATTAAAAGAAATATAAATATCATTTGAAAGTATCATTAAATACTCAATTGATCTTTCAAATTCATTTATGATCTCTCTGCCTTTTATGGCCATTTTTTCATCTTGTTGCAATTCATATTATGAGAAATAGAAATATCACTCAAAACATTTAGATTGACCTCTATTGAAATTACATTCTTTCTAAGATCTCATACTGAACCAAATTTATTCCATTGATTATCTATGATGAAATAAATTTTTACTTATATATTAGGAAGGTAAGGAATATTCTTCTCAATACTTCTCATAACATGAAAAATGTAGTCACTTTTATTTAAGGAAATTGTGTGTTCTGAATCAGTATCATCATCTTACGATTCAAGTTCATTGGTCCTCATGGGTCATTATCAGGTTTTTTTTCATTTCCTTTCTATTTTTATTTATCAACCCTATCTTAATTTACTTTTTCACTGATGATAATGGTTCTCTCAGCATGATAAATTTGATCCACATGCTTGATTGGAGAAGGAACTCTTTCTGATTGTATTTCCATAAACTATACTGGTGCATGATAGGCTTGAGGATTCTTTTGGTGAACTCCTTCCCTCTTTTTATGAAGAGAAGATTATTATCTAATTCTTTTAGAACTATGATGATATTCCATAATAAATTCATCATTATCTTCTTTTTCACCTTGTTGTTGTGAAGCTGATTGAATTACATCTTTCACTATTTCATTCCCTTTCTCTGGAAGAGTCTATACAATCTGTTCTTTTTGAATATCTTATTTTAGTTGAGCACATTATTACTAAACACCTTTAAGTATTTTGGAAACATCTAAATATTGATCTCTTCTTTTCAAAAGTTTTTTCTTCTTCTTATCATCATGTAGGGTATCTTCTATTCTCATCTTCTCGTATAAAGATTCAATTGGATTAAGACTAAACCGAGGATAACCTTCATTTATTTGTTCTTTCTACTTTCTCCACATGGCTAAAACCAATTTACTGTATTTTATTTTCTTCTTATATTTTTCATTGATTTTAGGACCTATCTTTTGAGAAGATATAACTACTAGAGGTGATTTTATTAAAATCTGTGTCGATTGATTTGGTGGTGATTATTGCACATCCTGCACAAATAATTTTCATTCATCATCAAAAAGAACGTTCATTTTTTGGATTGTATCCTTGATAATCCCTCATCCCTTCAACACTTTCAATTCCCTTTTCATTGGAAGATTAAAAATATCAATCATTCAAGAATAAACTTGGTAAGAATGTCTGGATACATAATAATATTATATTTAATTTTCCCTGATATCACATTATTTATTATTTTGATAATGAAACCCATAATATTTACCCTTCACATATTCAAAAGATAGTCAAATATGAATATATCAGAAATATTAAGAGTTTCTCTATCCCATTTTCTTTGAATAATAAACCCCTACATCTATAGAGAAATAAAATTATTGTTTGAAAAGACATAAGCTACATTTCTTTTCTCTTCAATGATAAAGAGTGACTTCTCACCGCTTTCCATATTAAATGTGCCAACATCCTCTGCTAACTTATGAGAAGGGAAGAAGGAGTCACCTTCAGTAGAGGCATTGAGAAAATGTGATGCTTTTTTTGACTGACATAGAAAATATTCTATCAATAAATGAAAAAATTGTCATCATATCCTTATCAAATGTCATTGTATTGTAAAACTATCTAACCTTTTCAACAAGAATCAGATCCTGAGAATTTTTCTCAACATAAAGCTATTTCAATAATTATAACAAAACAATACTTTTAATCGAAGAGTCATAGATATCAAATAAATCTTAATTTACTAACCATTATATAATGAAATACATTTCTAAGAAAGTCTTTGAAGACATACCATAAAGAGAATTGGTAGAAGATAGAGACATATAGTTTATTGAAAAAATACCAAGTCTTAAGAGGAGGAGTAGAGCTTCGCCAAGAAAATATAAAAAATGGTGTGGGTTTGAGGAGGGGGAGCCCTATTTATAGGTGAATTTTGGTGACCATGGGTCTTCTATGGTTGATATTATAAGATAAAAAATCCAACAGTAGAGAATAAATTTATATTCAAAAAAATTAAAAGAATATTTATAAAAAAAATGTGAAGCAATAACACAAATGAAAATTGATGCAAAACGAAAAAAATATTGTACCTGCTGAGGATTTTATGTGAGTTATTGTAATAATACTATTATTAAAGTAAAAACATAATACAATACAAAAAATAGATAGTTGAAATAATTAAAGGTGAACATGATTAAATACCAAACTGATGATAAAGAAAGTTAATATGCTTGGTTGTCAGACTGATGGAAAAAACGTTTAGTAGTATAAGATGTCAAATTGTTGGGAAAAAAACCAATACCATATGTTTTCAAACTGATGGAAAACAAATTTATTATAATAGGTTGTCAATTTGATGGAAAACAAATTCATTACCATATATGTTCAAGCCGATAGAAAACAAAGTCATTACAATAGATTGTCAATCTAATGGAAATAAAATTTCATTGCCATTGGTTGTCAAACCGATAGACTTTAATTTTTTAGACCGATGAGAAAAAAATTCATTTTTCAAGGTTTTCATGCTGATGGGAATAGTATTAAGCTGATTGGCCGAGTGTCAGACCGATTAGTAGATATTTGAGCTGATTGGTCAGAGTGTCAATCTAATTGACATAAAATAGTACACATAAAATAAGTAATTAAAAAAATTAATCAAATATAACTATAAACCAAAAAAATTATAAAAAGTATAAAACATAAGATTAATAACTGAGAATATAAAAAACTACGAAACAATATGACATATATAAAACATATAGAAAAAGACAAATGTTGTCCCCTTATGAAGAGGAGTGTTTTAATTTATGGAGATTCTAAAAACATGAAGTATATGTGAATTGTTATTTTATTTTAATCATTTTAGCTTATTTTTTATATATTCAAATCTATCGAAAGGTAATGGTTTGGTAAAAATATCAGCAAGTTTTTCCTGTGTTCTGATGAATTGTAAAATAATATCCCCTTTTTGTGTGTGATCCCTACAAAATTGATGCATAATATCTATGTGTTTTTCATGAGAATTATGTGCATGGATTTTAATTAAAGCAACAAAACTTGTGTTATAACACAATATTATAGTTTTAGTAAAACTTATGCCACAGTCTATGAGTGTGTGTTGCATCCACAACACTTGAGAGAAACAACTTCCAGCTTCCATATAATCAGCTTCAGTAGTAAAAAGTGGAAATGAGTGTTGTTTTTTGCATGACCAAGAAACTAAATATTTTCCTAGGAAATTAAAGGTTCCATAAGTTCTATTAATAACCATTCTAAAACCACTAATGTCAACATCTGAAAAAAAAATTTAATTCATAATCATTTCCAGAAGAGTAGGAATGACCTAAATCTAATGTTCATTTTAAATATCAGATAATCATTTTCACAACTTTAAAATGGGATTGTTTTAGATTTTCTTGATGTATAGCACATAAGCATTCAAAAAACATTATGGCTGGTTGAGTAGCTTTTAATTATGATATACTACCAATCATACCTCTAAAAGTTGTTTGATAAACTGGTTTCCATGCTTCATCAAGATCAAGAGTGTTTGAGATTCCAATGGGGGTACTGATACTTTTAGTATGATCATATCCATAATTTTTGATGAAGTCATCGATATACTTATGTTGAGATATTAAAGTACCTTTTGGGTTTTTTAGAATTTTGAAAACCAATAAAGAATTTCAATTCACCCATCATACTCATTTCGAACTCAGACATCATTAGATTCACAAATAAATCTATTAAAGACTTTTGAGTTGATCTAGAAATGATGTCATCAACATAAATTTAAAAAATCATATGTTTTTTTCTTTCAGTATTTATAAAAAGAGTTGGATCAGCTATTACGTTAATATCTTTTTTTGTAACAAAAATCCTATAAAACAATGATACCATGCTCTTGGGGATTGATTAAGTCCATAAAGGCCTTGGTGTGTTTGTAACCACATTAAGGATGTTTTGTATATTCAAATATAGGGGGTTGGTCTACATAGACTTCCTCAAGTGCACATCCATTAATCAAAGCACATTTGACATCCATTTGAAAGAGTATGAAATTGAAGAATGCTGTAAAGGATAAGATAATTATAATAGATTCTAGTATTTCTACTGGATAATAGGTGTCTTCATTTTCTATACCTTCTTGTTGATTATATCCTTTATCCACAAGTATAGCTTTATTTCTTACAATGATAGAATTTTCATCGCATTTGTTTCTGAAAACCCATTTTACTCTGATAAAAGAAGTATCATATTGTTTTTCAAACAAGGTATAGACATTATTCATACTAATTCATTTATTTTATCATACATTTCCTTTATCAAATCTTCATTACCTAAGGCCTTACTTGGAGTTTTAGGTCCAAATTGAGATAGAAAATAAATATATTCTATTTCATTTATTAATTAATTCTTAGTCCTTATTGGTTGATTTCCATCACCAGTGATGTTATCACTGGGATGATTCTTATGTACTAACTAATTTAGATTTTCTAATAACTATTTATCAACATAATGTAGAAAGTAATCAGTTGTAAATGTATCAGAAGCAATTTCTTGAGTGTTTTAATTTTTTGAAGAATCTTCTATCATAGGTTGATAATTAGTTTTGGAAAACACTTCAGAAGAAATATTTTAGGGATTTTTGAAAACAAAATGATTTTCTTCATCAAATGTATGATGTATTGTTTCCTCAACAACACAAGTGGTTTTATTAAAAACATTCTAAGCCTTAGAAGTAGTGGAATAACCTAAAAATATTCCTTCATCTGCTTTAGGTGAAAACTTATGTAAGTAATCTTTTTTATTTAAAATAAATACTTTTGCAACAAAATACTTTTTTGTATGAAACATTTTGTATTCAGGCTATCTACAACCCATAAGAGGTTTTATTAAGAAAAGGGAATATTAAAATTTGATTTATAGTATAATAAGAAGTACTAACCTCTTCTACCCAAAAATGTTTTTATGTTGAGTATTCACTCAACTTGGTTCTTATTATCTCTTGAATAATTAAAATTCTTCTTTCAAAAACACCATTTTGTTAAGGAGTTCTTAGGGTAGAAAGGTTTTGAGTAATATCGTTCTTACTATAAAATGTTTCAAAATAAGAATTTAAAAATTATTCAGCATGATCACTTTGGATAGTTATCAATGGTAGGTTTTTCTAATTTTTAACTTTAGAAAACAAACATTTTAAAGAAAAAAATATTCTGATATTTTACTGAGAAAATAAACCCTTGTAAATCTGGTGTAATCATCAACTAAAACAAATATATAATACTTGCCTCCAATACTTCTAGTTTGTATAGGACAAAAAATATCCCTTTCCAAAAAATTTAATGCATCAGTAGTTGTGGCCTCAGTGATTTATTTAAAGCATGATATATGTTTTTTCTATTTTGGCAAGGGTTAAAAACGTTAGAAGATTCAAACCTAATATTAGGTAGATCATTAACATTTCCTTTATTAGAATGTTTATAAAAATTATTAAGATTATAGTGTCCTATTATTTTGATCCATAACTATGATTGGTCTTCCATTACAATTATACAAGGTATTTATTTGTTGATAATTTATTCTATGTTCAATGTGTAATCATTATCATGCCATTGGGAATAATGAATAAGGTCTTTATTGGATTTTTAAACTATACATTTATCATTCCTAAAACTCAGAAGGTAAATTTTATCACATAATTAAATTATTATAATAAGGTTGTGCTTAAGACCATCAAAAAATAAAACATTAGTAATAACAACCACACAAAGGAAAACAATATTACCTATACAAATAATCATTCCATGAGCATTGTATATTAAGGAAACTTTTTCTCCTTTTATATTGAAATTTTTTTCAATGAAGTTTCTATTTACATTCATGATCCAGGAATATCCTCTATCCACGTACCATGTATTGTTATTGTTTCTTGTTTTTTTTCTTGAAACAAAAAACAATTAAACTTTTGGAATCCATCCTCTTTGGATCCAGAAATGATAGAAAGAAAAAAATTTAGAATCAATTTTTTTTTTAAAAATGTTCTTTTTGAAAACCCAAAGATAGTGTTTTATTTAAAGAAAAATATTTATTCCAATGACCACCAATTTGAAACTTAGTAAAGAATGGGCCCTTTTTAGAAACAAAATAATTATATTTAAAAATTGGTTTTGAATTGGTATAACCTATTCCTTAACTATTACCATGAGGTTGTTTTTGAGAATACAAATTATATAAATTTTTAATTCTCGATGTAAAATTAGATAAGAGTTTCTTCAAATAAAATATTTCAAATTTTTTCTTGATGACAAAATTATTATCCATATTTGTATTAGTTTTATAATTATGTTTTTATTTTAAAATAATATTCTTATAAGTTATATATTCAAAATATTTAGAAATATTTTCCTTTTCGAAATTCACTTTCTCAATGTCTTTAAAGAAATTTTCAATATCAATAGTTTCAGAATCTGGATCTTTAGAGAAATCAGATACATATTTTGTTAAAATATCAATCCTATTATTTGCATTCTCAAGTTTCATAAAAACATTACAATTCTCAATTTTTATTTTTTTAGAAAATCTAGATACTTTTTTATAAGAATGTAAATAATTATCATTCTTTGATGAGGATATTTCTTCATCCAAAGTATAATATTTATCAAGATAATTTTTAAACAAAGAAATATTATTATGTTATTTAGAACTGTGTTCCTTTTCCATTAGGAAATGATAAGGAGTTTTGGTAAGGAGTAAAAAATTATTGTAATTTTAGATTTCTCTTTTAGAATATTTTTCAGAATAATCACCTCCACTGGGACTGAAGGAGTCATTTACATTCAATACATTCTTTCACTTTTATTTCTATTATTTCAGTTTATTCTTCACTTTGTTTCTTTCCTTTCTATAATTTATTTTAGGCATAGGACAATCAGCTTGAATGTGTCCCTCTCTTTTACATTCATAACATGTGACTTCATAATCTTTCTTGTCCTTGTTACCTATGAAGGTATTATATATATATATATATATATATATATATATATATATATATTGGAATCCATTCATTCCAACAATTTTGATCATTCATGTATCAAGATTTTCAAGATCATTATTTGAATGCTCAGTATCACTGGAATCTGATAGTATATTAACCTTCCTTTACCCAGACGTAGTTTTCACAGGTGATTGAGACATGTAAGGATATGATGTTATAGTGAATGACAATAAACCATTCTTATTTTTCACTTTATCTACATCTCTCTTAAGTATTCCTTCATATTTCAATAGAGTTCCAAAGAGATCATCAATAATAAGATTAGTAATCATTCTAGTCTCATCAACTGCAGTCCTCTTGGATTCCAATTAATTTGACATAATGTCTACGATCTTCTCTACTAAAACTTCATATTCAAATTTTTTCTCTCCCATAGCTTGAAGACTATTAAATATATTCATAAATATTTGTCTAAACATTGCTACAGGTTCACCATATGGAAAATCAAAATCTTGGTAGTCTGCTCTTAGAATCACTCTTCTTGTTTCAACAACATTGGAAGTATCAAAGTGTGTAATCTCTAATTTCTTCTATATACTATTTGCGGCTTCACATGAATAGATTTCGCTACAAATTTTCTTGGTCATAGAAAAAAATTATGTATTGTGTACCTTATATTTTAACTGATATTCAAGTTTTTCTTGGGTTGTAAAGGTTCTGAATTCTTTCTTTGGGATATTATAGTTATTATTGAGTATAACAAAGTTATCTACACCAGTATTTTTTATAAAAGTATTCGTTTGATCTATTTAATATCCAAAATAATTACCATGAAATATTGGTGTTAGTGTGATATTAATATTTTCAATTGAACCTTCAATTATCATTCCATCCATCAGAGAGAAAAAAAATCCTCTTTCAAAAAATACATGTTAGTGTATTTAGAAAACATTGTAAATTGTAAAAGAAAAGAAAATACATTTATTCAAAGCAGTGGAAAACCTCCTCTGATATCAATTATTGGACCAAAATGGATATTATATGGCACAAATACAAGAAGGGGGTGAATTGTATATTTAGTTTTTTTATTAAAACCTTTAAGGAAGGTTCTTGGTTTAATATAACATAAATTAAAAGAATTCACAATGCCTCTTATAACAGAAAAAATTGACCAAAATGACTCTCGTTCCGATGATATAATACCACAGGTTAAGAAACCATTATATCTGGGTTGAATAAAAATATTCGAGTATTCAAAATAGTAAATGATTCTACCATATAGTGTATAAAATCAATACTAAAAATTATAAACTGTAACTGAAATAATTAGAATATAAAATAAAACAAATATAAAGATGAAATAAAAGGATTCTCTTTCTATTACAGTAAGATGCAGAAAAATAAAATGTACTACAATTATGTTATCCTAAAGATTTGTGTATCCTTTAATCTAGGATAATAGAAATATCTTATCAACACTGGTAACCCCTTGATATGATGATAGACACGTCCATATTTATATTCCAACAATCCCTTTATTTTATAAGTAATTGAAAACTCTATCTTTCAAACACTTAAAATCACTATATACGATGATCAGTTGAACCATCTTCCTATCTCCAATAGTCCTCATTCGTTATCACAATATTGGACACAAAATGAATAACAAATAACTTATTGAAATATAGAAACTAATAACAAGCCATTCATGTTTTCTAATTTCAAGTCTTTCACACAAAGCAATAGAGAAGTAAAAAAATCTATCTCTAGAACTTGGAAGTAGCTAAAGTTGTTGTCTTACTTCAAATAACCTTTTATTTATAGGCCTCAGCTTTCAAGAGACATTTTTTCTCCAACTGTTATATTTCGCTAGAAAATTTGAAGGGACATGGAAACTTGACCTTATAATATTCATATTTAAATTGAAAATGCGTTATCATTTGATTAGTTTTTATCTAACTCCACACCATCTTTTTTATTAAAACAATATATATATATGAAAAATGAAAACATGAGTATGATTATTATAAAACATTAATTTTGATAAAATAATGAAAACAAGAATGTGATAAATATACAAAATGAGTATAATTAATATTTCTTTGTATGATGATAGGTATGTAGAATACTGATATTATGAAAATAGGGTATGATAGATATTGTGAGTACCATGGTCAGAGACAGTATGATAAATAGTGTTGGTATGATGAACATATTCTATATGATATGAAGTATGAGTATGATTAACATAGTCAGTATAATAAATAGTGTGAGTACTATAAACATAGTCAGTATGATAAATAGTGTGAGTACGATGAACATAGTGTGTTTGATAAACAATGTGAGAATGATGAACATAGTTAGTATGATGGATATAAAACCATATTCAAAGTAAATCCTTTATTTGAGAATTGAGTATAAAGAGATTTGTGATTTTTGAAACAAAATACATAAAAGTCAAAAGAGGAATTTTTACCTAACAATATATATAAATATATATATATATATATATATTAGTAAATTTAACCTAAACTGATTGATTGAAAATCAAATTAACCCCTCCCAAAACATAAATTTATAGGATTAGAAATAAACTCAAAAAAATCCCTTACATATATATAATTAAAAAAATAATACTCTATTTTATAATTAGAAGATACACAAAATAATTGAAAAAAATAAAATTACCTTCAATGATGATGAATAAAGGTGTATTGGATTCTAATCTCTATGAAGAAGAAATTAGGGAGGGTTTGAGTGGATGTGTTTGGGTATTTAATGTGAAATTTAGGGTTTATATATAAATTATTTACTATTTTGGTGATGATGACTACACCCTTTTAATAAATTGGTAAAGGGTTTTGGATCCACCTATCCAAATGATTGAAATATATATATATTTTAGAATATTTAGAAATGGGTTAAAAAATAGACCCAAATTGTATCAAAATAATGGTTTCAGTTTAGGGTTTTGAACTCAGATAAGAAATATACATACAATTATATAAAACCTCCTTCAAAAGTTGATAATGGAGGGAAAAAGGTCAAAGTTTTTTTTAAAATAAAACTATTCATGTCATTTTTTTGTGGAAATGGCATCGAGTTGGGGATGTGACAGAAGGGTAATTCATTGATGGAGATGAACATGAGGACTTGACAACCTAGTTCAAGAGGGGAATTGAATAATATGTATAGTTGAAGTAAAAGTAGACATAAGAAGGGAATGATGACTTAGATTGAGACCGATGCAATCAGACAGATCAGATCACATTTCCCAGGAAAATATGCATCCCACATCAAAGTGGAAAGTGTTCTGGACACCCTTTATTATCTATAAAATGGATGATTGCATTATGTAACACAAACACCCACTCTAGGGAGCTATACACATAGGCTTCTTCCTAGGCTTTGGCCCACACCATACATGGACCTTTATTTGGGGGCCCTATACATAGTCTGGACCTTACTATACTTGAGCAAGGCTTGCAAGATGCCTCTGTGAACCAAGGTAATGACCTTACCATGTTTTCCCTTTGTTTGTGGTGTGATACCTTGGAAAAAAATTAGTATAAATTTTTAAAAACATGGGAAGAATATTAAAATAATATATATATATATATATATATATTCTATTTACTATTTACATTTAGATTATTTACTCTATTTAAAAAGTTAATTTATTATTGTTATTTGAAACTATTTTCATGAAACCACCTTCTAAATTTATTTGAATCTCAAAATTTTAACTATTTTACTTATCATCAAAACATTTTAATAAAATGCTTGTATATAATATTTTTTGAAATTTTCATTTTAAATAATGTAAAATTTTAAAACAACTAATGAATACCAAAAGACCAATAGTTACATTTTTCTCCCAATAGTCACAAAAAGTCTTTAAATACCCATATTTTATTGGTATTTTTAAAACATATCGACATTCATTTATATTATACAATATTGGTTCTCTAAATTTATCTAGTTCTTAGCATCTTCGTTATTCTTATTGCTATTTATTTTATTATTATGGAAGATTCAAGGGATGATGAACACACATTTTTCCTTATTGTGTTGATTGGAGTTGTTCAGATGGTGTTTCTAGGTGTTTTAATAAGTTTTATGAATTATTTATGATATCAAATTTGTAAATATGTAACGTTATTAGTGGATTATTAATAAATTTATTCCTTTATTGATCTTAATTAATTAATTTTGTGTTTGATAACATTTATTAATGATAATAAAAATAATTTTTATTTTATTATTAATAAAAGTACATAATGGATTCAGGGTGCTATATTCTCCACCTTAACATAATTTCATTCTCAGAATTCTATTGTACACATAACCCATATCAATTCATACCAACCATGGATTTCCTACACGAATTTTTTTATTAATATTTACTAAAAATTATTTTTAAAAAAATAATTCATACCTTCACTAAAAAAACTATTGTTCAAGATTCTCATGAAAAATAGAGTTTAATTTATTCAAAATTATCCTCAGTACATATTCAACTTCTTATGGTTATTCTTCCCAAACAAAACATGGAAATATTCTGTCAAACCCATTTATACACTGATAAGAAGTTTAGAATGTGTTATGAGAGGTGTAAATCATAGATACATCCGAGGGGACTTGATTTTTGTTGACTGAAAATGACAAATTGACTTATAGTATTTATAATTATTAATGACTTCCATATAAACTATAACCCAAAACATGTCACAAATAGGCTGTTTGGAAGTCACCCTCTCTTACATCTTGAAACAATTACACCAATGAGTGAAACTAATTTGATAATGTAGAACATTTGAAAATAGATATAGAAAATTTTCTCTAATGTTTATAGTATGGAATTTGTGTATGCATAATGGAATAATATAAAATCCCTCATCTTTATAATAGAAAATTATACCAGGGTAATGTATATCTTGTAAAATAATTTACAAGATTTTCAGAAGATTGTAAAGGGTTCAAACTCATAAAAATGATTTTAAAAATATTTTTTTCAAGTTGCTCATATAAAAGATAAAAATGTTTTGTTTATGTTTTTCTATATTCTGTCTATAAATATTATGGAAAATAATATTACTAAGAAATCAGACAAAAATTATTAGTTTTGTTCTAATTTTAAAAAATTATCTAGACAGTTTCTCTAATGCCAAATATAACTACCCTAACTCCTGCTTCCAATTACATCACATATTAATGCGGTGTATTTTTTATATAAAATAAATTGAACAAATAACCAACATTTAATACATTTCAAGAACTTTTCTAAACTAGTTTTTAAAGAATTATATACATAGACTACATTTTAACCAAACTAAAAAATGTATTATAAAGTTAACAATATGTCTTCATGTACCCTACATTGTAAAATAAATATTCATCACAATAAATTATACTAAACCCATAAAAATGAATTTTAAACATAGGGTGGGAAATTATTGTATATAGTATTTTATTTTAAAATCAATTTTAAATACATTTAAAAGTTTTGTTTTGAATAAATAAGTAATTATTATTATTATGTGTTTAAAAAATTGATATATAATTATTTTCATACAATTTTTAAAACCATAAATTTCCAAAATAATAACAATTTAAAATGATTCCATCGATTTCTTTATTTGAAAATAATAATTTCAAAGGATTAATTATGTTACTCAGTATTCCCAAAGGAAAATTATATGGTCACTTATCCATATCTCATAAGATAAAATGTCCACTTAATTTCATGGTTTGACTCCCCATACCATAACTAAGAATTTGATACTCTATTGTCAATTTTAAAAAAACATTTTAATGGTCCTAACATTCAATATCATAATTCATAAATGTTTCAAAATAATCTATACATAAATTATTTTCTTTAAAATATACTAATATTACATAATTCATAACATAGAATTATTATATTTTTAGAATTTCAGAAAAATGATATTTAGGGGAAATCATTCCTTATAAAAAAAGTTCTTATTTGAAAGTCATAAATATAAATGGATAAAAAAAATAATACTGCAATAAAAATGCATGGAATGACTCTGATAACTTATATGGTGAACATATCATAATTATGAGTGACATACAAGGAGGTGCAGAGATGTTTTTGGACATGAAATAATATCATTTATTTAGATACATCACAAAAAATGATAAAATTATTCAATTATAAAAAAAGATTCACAAAAAATTATAATAAAAAAATTATTTATTCTCTTATATAGATTTAGTTTATAAAAAAATATAATATAAAACAAAAAAACAAACTTTTTTTTTAACTTTTATAGTTAGATTATGAAAAATTCATTAAAAATTTAATTATTTGCACGAATTACAATTATCCTTACAAATGATTTATTTTAAATCTATGTTTTAAAATAAAATATAATTTTTTTATAAACATACTTGATAAAATTTAAAATAATAATTAAATTATACAAATTTAAAATTTTAAAATCATAATTATATAATCATATATTTTAAATCAAAATATACCCCATACGTCACTTTTAATTTGAAAATATAAAAGAAATCAATTAGAAAAATAATTTTAAAACACATACCTTACATCATAAATTCTTAAAACAAATATATATATATATATATATATATGTAAATCGAACATAAATTGATAATTTAATAATAAAATCAAACACTTATAAACTCATAATTTAAAACATAGATTAATGGTTTAAAATAAAAATATCCCTAACTTCATAAATTCTATTATAAAGTAAGAAATATATATATATATATATATATATATATATATCTTTGTAAATTTAATCTCAATTTATGGATTGAAAATAATATTAAACCAATAAAAAACATAAATTTATAGGTTCAGAAATAAATTCAAAATAATCCCTTACATAAACATAATAAAAAATTAAATGCACATTTATTATTAGAAGATACAAGAAAATTATAATAAACAATATGCTAACCACAAATGAAGATGAAACAAAGAGTGTATTGGATTCTAATCTTTGAGAAATAGAATGTAGAGAGGGTCTGAGTTGAAGTGCTCTGGTCTTTTGGGTGAAATAGAGGGTTTATATAAAATTTATTTAATATTGGGTTGATGTTGAGTACACCATTTTAACAAATTGACCCAAAGTTTTTGCACCCACATGGACAAATGATTGATATCTATATATCTACATATTAATCAATATTGTTCTGAAAGTATTGAAATGCATTCACAAATTGACCCAAACTGTAACAAAATAATGGTGTCAATTTATTATTTTCATATCAGATAAAAATATATATATTCATATAAAACTTCCTTGATAACCTAATAATGGAGGGTAAAAGGTCAAGGGTTTGGTCAAAATAAAACCAATCATGTCATTTTTGTGTGTAAACAATGTTTAGTTGGTGTCATTGTCGAAGGGGACTTTGATGATGGAGATGAACCTGATGAATTGACATACTAGTTTAAGGAGGGAAAATGAAGAAAATGTATAATAGAGGATAATACAATCAGAATAATGGATTGAGGGATTAGATTGAGCATGATGCGATCGAATGGTCTAGATTGAATTTGTCAAGAATATATGTATCCCACATCTATGTGGCTTGAGTTTGAGACACCCTTTATAATTAAAAATCCAAATACTCCCATTCCATAACAGAGAAACACACTCCAAGGATCCTTACACATGAGCTCTTACTCAGCCATTGGACCACACTATATATGGACCCAAATTAGGGTTCCTTATAAATTTTCATAGAATGTTTATTCTTAAGGTGAGATTTCATGGTGCCTCTATGAATAGAGGGCTTGGTCTTACATGGGTTTCCATTAATTTGTTGTGTGATCCCTTGGAATATTTTTTGTAGAAAATTTTTAAAACATTAGTATAATATTAAATTACTATATATATATACTTATTTAATTTATTTTATTCATTTTATTTAAAAAGTGAACCCCTTCTTTTTGTTGTAACTATTTTCATGGAACCACCTTCTAAATTTATTTAAAAGTTAAAATTTTAAATTTATTATTTATCATCAAAAAAAATTCATTAAATTTTTATATACTATATTTATTAAAATTATCATTATAAATAATTTAATTTTATAAAACACCTAACAACCTTTAAAACTCCAAAAGTTACATTTTTCTCCCAGAAGTCACAAAAAGCGTTTAAATACCCATGTCTTATGGGTATTCAAAGAATATCCCAACGTTCATTTCTTTCATCAAATAACGGTTCTCTACATTCTTATTGTTTTTAACATATTTTTTATTATTATTGATTTTTATTTTATTCTTATTGAAGATCCAATGGAAGTGGGATACTTTTTGGGCTTATTGTGTTGATGCTAGGTGTTCTGGTGGTGCAGCTAAGGCTTTTAATAAGCCTTTTAAATTAGTCAAGATCACTAGTTGGTAATGGTGTAACATTACTTGCAGTTTATTTATAAAATTACACATTATTTGTTATTAATTTTTTCATTCTATATTGGAAAACATTTATGGAAAATAATAGCAATAATAATAAAATCAATATTAATATTAATAGAAGTACATCATTGATTTGGGGTGTTACATTGATGAAGAAAGAAAGAATACTTTTATTTTGAACTCTCAATGTATTTTTATCAAACCTTTGAATCATTTATTAATGAATTTATCTCTTAACTCAAAATATTTGTGCTTGAATGTTCTTCAATTACAACTGGATATATGTTCTTTCATATAATTAATACATGATTAGTTTTTTTAATATTGTATTTTATGTTATTTTTCCATCATTTTAGGAAACATCAAATTATTTCCCATTAATTTTAGAAAACCAAATGTGTTAGAATGAATTATAAAATAGGAGAAGGCTTTAAAAAGGAAGAGAAAATATTATAAAGGGGGAGATGTTAGACATTGGGGGGTAATGTTTTCCTTAAATGGTAAAATTATTGAAAGGGGAGATATTAAATACTTTATATCGTATAAACAAGTAATTATAAACTCTGGGGAGTTATGAAGAATAAATTCATGTTTCTTAAAAAATAAAGGATGTAAGTATTTCATGTTATATTGTTTCATTTAAGTGATTGTGGTTTATGATTTCCAAAAAGGGAGATATTTTTGACTCAAAAGTAATACTTCTAACTTTTGCATTCATTTAGTTTTGGAAATCACGAAAACTATCTTAAAGATATGTTTACTAACATTATATTCCCAAAGTGTTTTAGTATTTTTTTTGTAGGAATCATTATTTTATACCATACATATAAATTTTATAATGTATTACAATTATAAAAATGTTATTATTCAATTCAATTAATTAGATCAAGTATGTGTCTAATTTATCAAATATTTCTTTATTTAGAGAAGTATTTAGACTTTAGTCATGTCTATTATACTGAAAATATTCATGAATATCAGATTAATTATGATAGTGATACATAAAATTGATCCTTATAAGAATTACCATATTGATAATCAATAAGGAAGTCCATCATACTGACTTTAAATTATATTCAGAAAACATAAGAATAGTTTCTATAGTAAGGAAAACCTTTAGCACTCTAATGGTTCTAAAACCTAAATTGGACATTTAGTTATGCCAGATAATTGTGAACTATAAATTGCTAGCTATCTGAGTCCATTGAAACAAACCCAGGGAGATGACTGTTGAGGCATGACTCATAAATAGCCAGTCATATGAAAATTTTGAAACTGATCACATTTGCAACTCAATCTTTCTAATGTTTTCTTAAAATGAAAATCTCATTCAATAGTCTCTCTAATAATTTAGAGTGTTGTAGTTCTATGGAATCCATGACAGGTTTGTTTCCTTACAGAAAATTTCATTTTTAATCATGTATCAAATCATTTCTATGATTTAGGTATTCTAGGGATAGGAAGATGGTGGATATGATCTATCTCGATCGACAGATTTCAGGCATAAGAAGACAAACACCAATCATTGTATCGAGTTTTTCTAAGGATAAGAAGACAATGATTATTCTGATCATCTTATCAAGTGATTTCCTAGTAAGGAAAGACAAAATTTACCTAAAGTATAAAACTACGGATATCTTTATTCGGGTTTATTGATTACCATTAAACGTATGGTTAAAAGTGTTTATTTATTTAATATAGCTTGTAAGTAATTCTTACTTTTACTAGTTATTTCATTTAATGTATTTAAAAGAGTATTACATTGTCCATTTAATAGAAATTTAGTCTCCCAATTTATCTTTCTATATATATTTTTTGTATAATTGTGAATATGATAAAAACATACAGTGGTCTGATTGGATTAATTGTGACTCTGATTCTTTGAATCTGATCATTTGAAAAAGTATGATCATAATTAATTAATTTAAGTGGTTCTGTTTTTTGGTTAGTTTAAACATTTTAAACTAAAATTCACCCCTCATGTAATTATAGACATCTATTCTACTCTTATGATCTAATATTGTGTGGTTTCTTATTAATTTCTTCTATGTTTTGATTGTGAAAGTGGATATTGTCTTTAGTTCAGATGAAACTGGGGGTAAAATCCTAAAAATATTTCTTGGGTATTAACCTAATCTTTAGATCATGTAAAAAAATTATCATAACTACACAGATGATTTTTTTCTCCTGATGGATATGATTTGGTTGATCACATGCTCTTTAGAAAGCCTAATGATGGATATATAGCTAACGTAATAATTTCATTTTGTTAATTTAAAAAAGAATAAAGAATATAGTCCTAGAAGAATTATATTAGAATGTTTGAGTATTAATTTATCCATTAAAATAATTAACACCATATTCGTAATAATATTAATTTTTTTATTTAATTTTTAAAAATTTAGAAAAATGGAAGGAATTGGAAGGACCATTGTAAATAAAAAATGCAATAGAAAATGCTATGAAACAGATCCTAATATGATGGAATATGGAGTGAAAAGTTTCATGATGATACTATAATAGTAATATCTGTTTATAAAATATTACCTAAACAATTAAGAGTATCTCAGTTTACTAAAGAAGGAACAACTAGTAGTTGAATCGTTCACAAGTTAATGGGAACCTTCTCTTATTGAACCCTTTGGAAAATTCACTCGAAATAATGTATCAAAACTTCTATAAAATATATTTTCTATACTAAATGTTTTTGATGAAGTGAAACATTCTTTGTAAATATACCACTTATAGGGAGAAACTATTTAGTGGATGAAACTATTTAAAAACAAGAAGATAAATGATGAATTTGAATTTGTGGAGTTCTATGTTTTTTAAAAGGTATTCCTCAAATAGTGTTTTCTATATACCATTTATGACAAAATTAATATTTATTTCTTAAATTTCATGAAAAAGGAGAGTTTTATGGTATTCAATTAACTCTCTAGAGATTGTTCAGTACAATTTTATATTTTTTATTGATTTTTAAGGAAATTTTGATTGATTATTTAGTGTAATAAAACCTCATCTATGGAATGATATGTAAATATGAGCCTTTGGGTGTTATAGATAGACAGTGAGGTGTTATATGAATTTGTAAATGGGATATATTGATACTCAATAGTCTCATTTACTTACTAGTAATAAGATAAGGATGAATCCAAAATCTTAGAGATATATTTCCCATGAAATAAAATGAAAAAATATATCTACCCATGTGCAACAAGTGTTGGAAAAAAGTTCATATAAAATTTTAAAAGGGTTCGATGTGTTGAATGTGTACAAAGACTATATATATATCTTGATACTATTTTAGAGATTTAATTTCGAAATATACTAATTTATGTGGAAAATTAAACATAGTGAAATCACATATTTTTTGTACAATGACTCAAGTGTGGGGAGCATGGATAATTTTCTAACTGATATTCTAATCTGAACATAATTGAGAAAAACCACCATCAACCCTAGATTATTTCAAGGGAGATAAGACATGCTTTTGAAATCAAATCTCCTAATGTAGAGTATTTCAATTATGTCATTGGTGGTATATTCATTTTATACTCAAAGCTATCAAGTATATTGTTTGACTTTAGTTCTATGTTATCCTTTATTTCATTAATGTTAGAAAATAACATTGTATTTATAGAAATTTATTTTTTAGTTAAAACCCATGGATGGTCTATTCAATCAAAAAGTATATATAGATATTACCATATTAACTTTGGTTAATTCAATCTCATCTCAAAACATTAATTCATTCCAATGGTGATATTTAACATAATAATTGGTATAAAATAGATCTCAATGTATTATGTGATGATAAAATTGACAAGAAATAAAATTTTGTTTCTATTGAATGGATAACCAGAAAATATTTTCCAGAGATAAATATCCTCGCCTATGTTTTTCCTGAACCACCTCCTATATCTTTGTATATGGGAATTATTACTGTATAAGGGGAAGAAAGTTAATGTACAAACATAGAAAATGTACTCATTATTTAAAATTAAATTGATGTATTTCATGAATACTTATTTTGACCACCAATAAAATGATATGTATAATTATAAATTCAACATAATAATATATCAAATATAATATCAAATACCCTATATAGAATAGAATCTCTGCAGTTATAATAATTTAAGAAACAACTAATACACTTATGGAGAAAGGTTTTATTAAACCAAGTGTGCCTCCCTAGGGAGAGACTATTATATCTACAATGAGTAATGATGGATACAACTGGAAATACATTGATTATAGAGAAATTAATGGGGATAAAGTGAATTATATATAACCTCTTAAAAGGATTGATGATTTATTTGACCATCTTTAATGGAATCAATATTCTTCTAGGATTGACCTCTGATATAGGTATCATCAGTTGGGGGTTGAGAAAAAATATATCCCAAATACAACGTTCTCAACAACATATGGACATTTTTAGTTTTTTTATTCACTTTTTTGGAGAGAAATCAAACTATATTAATGGTTTTTAAAATTATTATTTTTAGGGACTATTGTTATAAATTTTTTGTGATCTTTATAAGAGATATAATCATATATTAAAAAACTCTTGATGAATATAAATATCATATTAGGGTTATAATAAAATCTTATAGGAAGTTATTTCTCTTTTATAAATTCATAAATTGTGAGTTATGGTTTCAACAAGTGGAATTCATGGGACTCATTATAACTAGTGAAGGAATATCAATTCTTCCAATAAAGGAAAAATATATATAGGAGTGTCATCTTCCTATAATAGTGGATTACATTAATATTTTCCATTCTCTAGAAACATAACATATAAGTATTGTTATAACCATTTCCCATCTTGCAAATTCATTAAACTAGTTAACTTCTAAGGTAATTAAGCTCATCTAGATAGAATAATTTGAAGAAACTTTTAATTAATGGAATAATAGGTTGGTTAGTGGACCCTTTCTAACATAATAATTTAACAAAGACGTATTTTTTATATTAATTGATAGATCATTGAAAGGAATTTTATGTATACACCTGTATGATGGCATTGTAATTGAAATTGAATCATAAGAGTCAAATACTCAAGAAAATAATTGTGCTACTCATGAGTTGGAGTTAGATATAATTATTTTTTAATAAATAATATAGAGACATTATCATTATTGGGAGTAGTGTATTACCCAAAAAAAATAATGTATCAAGTACATATTCACATAAAAGGAACTAAATATTAGAGAAATGATATGGGTAGAGATACTTATGGGCTATGATTTTTTATTCATTATCAATGTAGAAATGAAAACAAATTTGTCGACGTATTGAGTAGGGAAGAACCTATTCTTATTGAAATAATAAGGATTGAGAGAGATTAAGGGATAAAGGAATTAGTAAAAATTTATTAGGATTTTATATGGGAATGAACACCATCAAACCTATCTGGAATGACTTCTCTACCATTATTTGAAGATAAAATCAATAAATCAGAAATAGATGATATGATGTTACAATAAAAGATAGAAGTAATGAAAAATAATAATATTCCTTATTTATACATTGATAAAGGGGGATTATTGATATTTAATTCAATGATATGTCTACCAACTATTTTTTCATTAAATAATGATTTGATAAAAAATGTTCACAACACTACATTATTTATACATCATAAAAGTACAAAAATATACAGATATATGTACGATCATTGTATATGGGATAGTATAAAGAGGGTGATTATTGATTATACTATAATATATTAATATTAAAGAAAGTAAAGGATATGTGACAACTTTTCAATGGAGTATTTAAACAATTAACAATAACTACAATGATGTGGTAAAACATATTTATGGACTTTGTAACTAAACATTCTAAAATATCCAAGGGAAATAATTCTGTATTTTTAATCAAGTATATATTAACAATGTTTTTCTATATTACCAATATATAAGAGGATTTATCCCATGAGCACATCACTTTACTTTATATGAAATACGTGGAGAGACATCATAGTGAACCACTATAAATATATCTAATCATGATCCAAGAATTACTTCCATGTTCTGGAGGGTCTTCAAAAGGATATGAATATATATGTTAACGAAAAAACAACCCATCATATTCAAATTTAAGGTAATTAATAGTAATATTCAAAAATTTTAATACATGATAAGGGATATCTCACTTTATTTTAATGGGAGTTAGGAGAAACATATTCATGTTATTAAAATTTCTAATAATAACATTTTCCACTCGAAGATTTTAGTGGATCCTTATAAAAAATTATATCGAAAAAGGTGTATGACTCTCTCATGATGGGATAAAGTCAGTGATGGAAAAACTTTTGAGACTAGATCACTTGAATGATAATAAAAATATATATAAGTGATCTAAATCAATATTAAATATTCTTATAGTTGATAAAAAGTAAAGCTAAAAATTGAAGAGAAGAATCATATTTTCAGTTGGGGATAATGTATTCCTAAAAATATTACAATGGAAATGTGTTAAGATACTTTCAATAAATGGGTAACTAATTTCAATTTATATTAGAACATTTTGGATTCTACAGTGTGTTAAATATGCCTCTTTTCAGTTATCAATACCTGTAAATCATTCAATTGTCCATAAAATATTCAACATGTACCTATTAAGAAAGTATATATAAAAGAAACCTCCACATAAATGGAATAGAACTAGAACATGACCAATCTTATAAATAATAACTGATACATATTCTAGAAGAAGAATAATAATTATTGATGAATAATCCAACATGACTCATAAAAGTATTTTGGTGAAATCCATAGTTCGAAGAAAAAACATAAGATCATGAAGAATTAATGATGGAAAAATATACCCATTTATTATGATGGATGGCCCAAAATTTCTAGGAGAATATCTTTAAGGGGTTATAATGTAATGGGATGAAATTTCATTATATTATTAGAAAACTAAATCATGTTTCACAACAACTATTTTATTATGTTTTATAATATAATAACATTAAAGGGTTATTACATTTCAGAGTAAAACTAAACATCCTGAAATAATGTTAACCATAATTTGTAGGAATATTAAAGTTAGATAAAAACCAAAAAATAGTAAAAAATATAATAGTACATTCCATAAGCTTGAATTATCCCACAATGACCACACCTTCTATGAAGATTTTCAATGTAAAAAAGAAGCAATAAAAATACAATATACATTATAAAGGGAAATATATAACTTTTATATGTGATGTATTTAATGATAAAGAATAAAAATAGTGGTATATATGTAAGGTGTAAAGGTTAGTGTGTATATTTATATCTCACTTGTACATGACTTTCACCTAACCATTGCAGTGTGACCATTATATGATTGACATAATATATAAAATGCTTAAAAAAGTAGTAAAGTACTAGTTTAGAAGGAAATTTAAAAGTTTTATACATATTAATTATGTTTTAAATAAGTTATTATAGCTTCATATAATCTTTAAGAATCAATGTGTATGATAATATGAAATTTATAATTCATTAATGTGAATAATTTTTTTATTTAGAAATAATATAATATAAGAAAATATGTAATTTTTTATTTAAAATAAATATTTCTCATTCATAAGAAATTATTTTCCTAAAATAAATATTATATTTGAATTCAAAACATTATAATTAGATTATAGTGAATTATTAAAGTCTTTTGAAAATTGTGTTTTTTCAGTGAATAATACAATATCAATTTTGAGTTTATGATATATTTTAAAAATTCATAAATATGTTATAATGTTTCGATAATATATATTATGTTTTTTAGGATCTTAAATATGTTAACCTAAAAGTTTTATTGTTTTATAAGATTTAAAATAATTTTAAAATCAATAAAAAACTCCAATGTCAAAAAATAATTTTCAATTAAAAAAGCATTTTTAATGAATAAAGGATTTGATTTGTGGTAAAATATTTATATAGAATATAAATTAATATTTTATTTTTAATATGTAAAAAATTATTTTATTAATGTAGTAAAATATTATCCAAAACCATGGATACCCCATGGAATACATATTTTCCTAAATATATAATTCCAAATGCTATATTGGAAAAATGATAAACAATTCTCATCATTTTTCTATAAATACCTCCCTCCCTGCCATATTTTATTCACATACAAGATCATTAGCACATCCCTCTCTTTATTATTCTC
This sequence comes from Viscum album, assembly GCA_963277665.1. Classification (NCBI taxonomy): domain Eukaryota; kingdom Viridiplantae; phylum Streptophyta; class Magnoliopsida; order Santalales; family Viscaceae; genus Viscum; species Viscum album. The sequence continues at coordinate 969,016,819 of OY728159.1, read as the reverse complement.
TATTTATGTCTTATATATAATTACTTATTCTCTCATGGAATCTCCCAACCAATCTTAGTATGTGGTACATAAAGTAATAGTTTATCTTCAACATTCCTTCATTTCATTAAAGTACACCCATTATGGTATGTACTTTAACTTTAAACTTATTATGTTTTCATATATTCATAATAATTATTTTATTATATAAATTATGTTCTGTTTAAAATATATTTCCAATAAGAAATAGTAATATCATTATATAAACCATTTTTTATACTCAATATGATGCCGAAATCATTCATTGATTTTCTATTCCAAACTTTTATATTATGAATATCTATCCCTAATGTAACTTCCATGATTTTACCAAGGTATGAGCCACTTAAAATTTTGATTTTATGTTCAATTATTTAAAACAAACTAATGCAGATGCCCATGTAGACTGTTGTAGGTCCCGAGCAGCAATTATTATTTTCATAGTTTTGTAGGATTATGAAAAGATAAGACACCATTCCCCATCACAACATTTCCTATTTAAATTAATTAAATAGATTAAAAAGAATACAAACAAATTTAAAAAATCAATAAAATGAAAAATAATTAATAATAATAAAAAAAGATGTTTAGTAGTAAATTGAAAAATAATTTAAATGGGTTAGACCTTTTTTTTATTTTTATATATTTTCATCATTACATTTTTTTATTTATATTTTATTTTATTTTAATATTAATTTTATTTATTTTACTTTAATTTTTTTTCTGATCACTTATTTCTTTTTTCCCTTTCCTTTTCCCCTTTTTTATCTCCATGTCTACTTCTCTGTGTGTCCCACCCCCTCCTATCCTGGTGGTGATCCACCCTCTTATCCTTTTTGGAAACCCCTTACACCTTCGTATCTCCTCCATTATCAACACCATCGAAAGCATGGTGAACCTCTCAGTAAGGATAATATTCCACAGATAGAATCTTTTATTTTCATCCAATATCTATAACATGATCTTCTATGGAAGGTTTTTCAAAAATTGGGGTTTGGTTAAATACTTCTATTTCTTCAGTTTTAGGTGAAATCAATAGATGTCATGGGGTGTGGGATATACATTGACTATGAGGTAAGGTATCTTCATCTGTTCCCTTTGTTTAATTGTTACGTCCAATTTTCACTGTTGGGCCGCTCGTCAGTGCCTTTTAGAAAATCCCTAGTAATGTGTATTAATTTGATTTAATTATTTTTCTTGATCCTTATGACCTTTGTATATAGAAACCCCACTTCTTTTTTTGTTTCCATGTTTTGGAAACCCATTTGGGCACACTAACACAATTGGATTATTTTTCCTTTCTCATGGAGTCATTAAATTATTAATTATGCTGGCATATGGAATAATTTGGGTTCAATATTTAAATTTAATAAATTATTTAGGATGATTCTTAAACCATGAATTTGGTTTTCCTTTAATTTGTTTCCTAAATAATTATTGTTATCATTATTTTCATGTTTTTTCATTATTAAATGTTGTTTCCTTTTCTTTAACTGATAGGTGAATGATCTATTTAACATGGTGTTAATATTTTTTTCTGTGACTATTGGGTTGGAATAATTTTTATCCCAATAATAAAAGGTAAATTTGAGGGTTGTAATCATCAATGTTTCTCTGTGAAATATATATTGGCCTCTCTTGTAGTCTTAAATAAAGAAGAACTGGAGAAGGAACATGGTTCCCATATTAAGAACCCACAATTAGACTCTCTGTGCTCAATATGTTACAACACAGTCCATCAGTAAAGTGATGTTTTACACTCATTAGAAAAAGGCTTTCCCAAGGCTTCTTATTATATTATTGGGCGATACCAGTTCCCTGAGGGGAAACCATGAATGGAACAATTTTAAAAAAAATTTATGCCAATCCTCGGTTTATACTCGTTCCCTTATGTGCGATACCTACTATGGACTCATAGTTACTATCCAATTGTGATACCTAGACATTTGAATGGATCACCTTGGATAGGCTCATGGCACTGGATGTAATTGATTAGATGTAATCTAGTGATACCTTTGACATGGTCTCAGAATCCACCTCTAAAATTGTTATTTTTAATATAAATGTGTGAAATGTTTTTATTAATACAACATAGAGTTTCTGTATGATTTGTGATAATTATATTGTGCATTTAGTGTGCCTTATTTTTATATATGGATTAAACCCCATGACAAATTACAAGCTTGGGGGTATGCCCTTGTCTTTGTTCTATAATATTACTATGGCCTTTCTATATATATATATTCTGTTTTACCAGGTATCTGCTTCAGACTTCCCTCTTTGGCTGAAGAAGGTGGTGTGGGATTAGTGTCTACTTGGGAACCCTGACCATGTTATAGTTATTTTTATATATATTTAATATACCTATATTTATTATATATATGGAACACTACAATTTATCTACAACATAAAATATAATGGTTTAGACATCGTGGGAACCGACATACTAAGATTACATCTCACATAATGCTTCAGCACTATTAGGTACCTGATTAGACATTATGTACGTAGGTATGGATTCAAGGAAGTGTGATTCTTCCAATTCTTATTTTCATTTGTATTTTAGTAGATATTGGGGGCAGAGGACTGAGCATTTCTCAATATTTCATTTTGAAATTTCTAATTGGTATTTTGGTAGTGATGTTAGGATATAGTCTATTCATGTACCCTATACCCATGCACTTTTATTTATTTTTGGCATCATACATTAACATCATCATGGTATCTGTTATGACTATTCATATTGTGCAGTTATTATTTATTCTATTGGGATATTTATCCACTTCTTTTTTGTCATCTTTTTTTCTTTGCTTCCCCTACTTGTAACATATATTGTTATCCTTCATGTTATACCTTATCTTATGAGGGAATAGTCTCCCCACCGAATTATCCAAGGACCAATCTTCAAGTCCACAACATTTTTCATTTGGGGATATGTGCTTGAGGTATTCTGGTCCACTTTCTCAGGGACCGATTCAGTGGTACTCGGGGTCTGATTATACACCTAATTTCTTTCAATATATATATATATATATATATATATACATATATACTTAATTTATCAAGTATTTATATGTATAAAATTCAATTCCCTACTCAACGATTAAAAATGATGAAAAGACCCATTCATTAAAATCTTACAAACGTAATGAGTTTATATGAAACTCATTATTTATTCTCTATATGTTAAAGATGAAATAGTTTTTTATGACATAAAAAATAAGTATAATCTATAAATTTATTAATATTATGCTTCTTAACTAATATCACTCTAATACATTAGGTAGAGAATTAATCTCTAGAGATAAAATGTTTGTGATACCTTGGTATCATGCCTTACTATTGTTTCATGATACCTTAAAAAATAACCTTAGTAATATATTTTATGAAACCATGGTGATATGACTTTAAATCTCTTATTTTTATTCTATCTATGAATTTAAATTTTATCAATCATTCACATATTATCATGATCTTATGTTAAGACACATGATTTATATATGATTATTACTTACTTTAAATTTCATTCATTTATCCCCTAAAAAGATTTATACTCACCTCTTTTTATTGACTTATATCCCTAGGTAATCATATGGAATAGTATAATCTACTGTGTAATTATAAAAGAGTATTTTAGGACTATTAAATAAATGTTATCATTTTTATGTGACTGATATACATCATATTGGATGCACATACTTTTGATAACACAAAACATAAAAATATCTTTTAGAACATATTAATAGAATATTTTATTATGGAATAATGTTAAACATATTGTATGAAAATGTGTATAATAATAGGGGAAACACATAAAGGAAATTTATCTCCTAGACATATTTCATACCCATATTATCGATGGAATATATATTTTTTATTAATAAGGAATGTGTGACTGTCATCAACTTATCAATGATTAACCACGTTACATCACTACAACGATATAAACTCATCAATATGGTTATGATGTCCATGGTAACATCATACCATTTATTTTGAGTCCCTCTATTTCCATACAATAATATTATTCAAATTTTGTGTAATACTTATAACAATATACAAGAAGACACCCAATGACTATACAGGCCTAGTTCTATTAGAAACATGGAAACTTAAACACTCATTCATAAGTGATACACATTATCTCCCACTAGGTTATTATTTACTATCAACCTTATTAGTCACAACCAATATAATATATATCTTTATCACATGGGTAAGTACACATAAAATGTGCTGATCTTAGATGAATAGTAATGGTAAAAAAGAGAGATATGTAAAAATAATCATGAGCAGAAGGGTTTGAGAACATAATCATACTAATATAATATTATGCATTTCATTTCAAAGATCATATGCATGAAACATGGAATAAATCATGTAATTTCATAATACATGAGTCATATTGAAATAAATAACATAATCAATGAATGAATATAATAGGAATAAAAAATGAATTATGGATGACACATAAGAATATAATATTATTTCCTTGTTATCAAACGCATCACTTCCAAGACCATGAAGGTAGTATGGGTTCACTCCCTATACCATCTCGATAGTCATGGTTTGCTCCCATTACCATCTTAGTAGCTTTTGTTCACTCCTCATACCATCTTGTTAGTCATGGATCACTCCCATGTTCATCTTAGTTGTTAAGGTTCATTCCCAAGACCATATTACTCTATATGATGAGATATAAATCTTTACCAAATATTGTGGATGGAGATATATGCCCCACCTATCTCATAATTAAATCATGCACACATGTGACAAGAAATCATAAACAATCATATCACAACCCATGAAATGAAATGCATGTCACAATCATTTAATCATGTATTAAATTTTGAAAAACTACAGGTTTCATAATCATTTCATCAAAACATAACCCATGAAAGGAGTAGGTTTCAAAATCATATAACCTGTGGAAGAGAAAATGGTGTCCCAAGTTTCATATCCTAAAAACATAATCCATTCAGAGAAAGTATATGAATATATAAATTGAATAATTTCCCCAGAAAGGAATGAGAAACACAAATTAGGAAAATTGAGACAAAACTATTTTATTGAGGTGTGTGTAAGTGTAGATATGTAAACATGACAGGGGGTAATGTAAAAATGACCAATAATGAATTACCTATATAAATATAATTTCCATCATAATTCTATACACCTCAAAAAATAAGAATAAATTTATAATAAATATAATGAATTACATATATAGATATAATTTCCATTATAATTCTCACCATGAGAGGGGGTAATGTAAAAATGACCAATCATGGTATAGTGAGGCAGTTGTTCTCTATACAGGTAAACAACATGTTTGTTCCATTATATTGAGGTGTGTGCAAGTGTAGGTACAATTCTTAGCATGAAAAATTAAAAATATATTAAGGATACTAGTGTTTTTATACAATCCAGGAATAAAGAGAGTTTAGGGGGTAGAGAAAGAAAATAAATGAAAGGATTTAGAGAGAAGACGTTACCTCTTAATCGGGTAACTTTTTTTGATTTGTTACAAAAGTCTTACTTGGGATGCATTGTGTCAAAGGGAATTATTATATGAGTAAGGTAGTTATTTTGGTATGTGTACTCAAATGATATTATCCTAAGATAAGTTTTTTTATAGTTGTTAAGATGTGGTAGAGGTGGCAGCCTTTTACAATGAAGGAGTGACACTCTTGTATATATTTGAAGAGAGAATTATACCCACATTTTTAATGTTTCTTGTGGTTCTACTAATAATCCAAAGTATATAAAAGGGATTATATGGTCTAAATATGGCCATACAATGAGTTTTTACTAGTTTACATGTCTTTTTGAGCCTTATAGTTATTTATTACCCATTATTAAGAATAATTTAACCTTAATAATTGTAATTAAATTTAATCACTCGGGCTATTAATTTTGGTAAAAAACAATGATGAAAAAAATATAAAATATAAATTAATATTAATCCAAATATCGAATCAATTTTCTAATTCTATTCACATATTTGTATGCAATTAGTTTAAAAATAATCTCGTATTCATTTCAACAAAACAATGTTTTAATGTTAAAACATTCAAAGTCTAGATATGTTTTTATACATAAATTCAATGTGAACTAGATCTCAATGAACTAAATTATATGTATTGATAAAAATATTATCTAATTAAACTTTTAAACCAATTTTAAATATAATTTATCTTTAAAATTAAATTTTATGAAAGAGCAGTTTTAAATTAAAAGTTGGTGTATTTAACTATTCATCCAAAAATGATGTTTCTCAGAAAAATCCCAAAAATTCACCCTAAGATAATTTCAACATCATAAATTCAAAAATAATGTTTATGTTTTTAAAATTAAATTTTTATATGTTTTAAAAATAAATTTTATTATTTTTCACAAAAGGACATTAAAAGTAGTTCATTTGAGAAAATGATATTTTTAAACATATAAAGACATTAACAAAAAATATATATTTCATTATAAATTTGTTTTATTTGTATAAAACTATTTTAAAACATATTTTAAAAGTAGTTATTACTATTCATATAACTTATTTTAATGGGTAGGTTATAATTATCTCAATTTAATAATTATAACAGTAAAGGGATGTTTCATTGAAACATCAGTGTTACGTGTAACACATGCCAAGTCGGTGTTCCATGTGAAATATGTTGAGTTGATGTTAATATTAAAATACACTAAATTGGTGCCTTGTGAAACGAAATTTTGACTTAGTTCATTACTATAAATAAATTAAAATTTAATTTATTTGATAAAAAAGGTCTATAAAAACTAGGGGTGTCACATTATACCCCCCTTAAAATGAATTTCACCCTCAAAATTCATCCATCATGTAAAAAATGGGGATAGTTATGATTCATCATATCCTCAAGTCCTGTCATACATTCCACTAATCAGTTATTTGTCTACAAAACATTTCCCAATTGAGTGGTCTTATTTCAAAGGACTTTCCCTATATGGTCTATAATTTTGACTAGTTATTCCTCGTAAGAAATATCATGCCCTATCGGTATGACCTCTAGGTTCATTACATGTTCTGGATTAGTTATATACATCATTAGGAGGGAAAAATGGAACAAATCATGAACTTGAAAGATATTTGGAAGAACATCAAAGTGATGGTATACCTTCCCGATGTGATCATGAATTTCAAAGGGACCTATATACCTAGGGCTTAGTTTTCCTTTCTTACTGAATACCAGAACATTATTCAATAGAGATATTTATAGAAACACATAATAAAAAATGATATATTCATGATCATGATAATGGTTATCATCATGACTTTCCTTTTTTCATTGATCTTACATTATATGCTTATAAATGGTTCTAACCTTCTCAACCATTTCTTTAGCGATCTCGGGTCCCAATAGATCTTTTTTCTCTAACTACATACCAACATGTCGGAGCTCTACATTTTATCCTATAGAGGGATTAAAATGGTTCCATATAAATGCTTGAGTGATATCTATTTTTTAAGGAGACACCATTAGAGGAATGTGTTCATCAAAACCACCATTGAAATTGAGAGAACAACATCCCAACATATCCTATAGGGTTTGAATTGTCCTTTTAAGTCTGACCATCTATATAAGGATGATAAGAAATAATGAATCTCAATTATGTATCATGTTATTATTGAATAATTTTCCAGAACAATAAAGTGAACCTTAGATCCCTATATAATACAATAGAATGTGGTACTCCATGTAACTTTACCACTTCTATAATGTATATCATTAAAAGTTGATTCAAATAGATTTTTTCTCTAATAATGATGTAATGTGCTGTCTTAGAATGGTGATTAAATACCACACATATAGCATAAACCTTATTATATGTTTTGGGTAGTACAATGAAAAAATTCATAGTGATATTATCCCATTTCCATTCTAGTATGGGTAATTGATGCAACATCAAATTTTGATTTTTTTCAGCCTATAATTTTTGGCATACCAAGCACCTAGATATAATCTATGTAATATATCTCTCCATATAATCCCACTATAAGTATTCTTTCACGTCCCTATACATATTCATACTTCCAAGATGAATATAAAATGAATAACTGTGAGATTCCTCTAACAGCACATTCTTCAAACTTTGTATTGATGGAACACATACACAGTTCTTGAAACTTATCATTCCATCCTAATCAAGGTTATACTTTGGAATAATTCTAACTCCTTTTTTGCATCTCTAAATATTTTTTTTGTGCCTCCTTAATCTTCAAAAGGATAGAGGGTTGAAAATTCATTTTATAAAGATATTATTATTTCCCATCCTTTAGGAGTCCCAGATCCATCCTTTTAAAATATAAAAATATTAGATCATTTAAGATCCTCTCCATGTATAATCAAGAATTATCCTTCTGTCACAAAGCCTTGATCACCATGTTTTCTTTCATAGGGTTTTAATGTGTTGATAATTCATAAACCATTATCATATATTACCATCTTCTCTGGAACATGTTCAACTACTTCTATATGAATATATATTTCAAACATCTATGATCGGTATATATATCACACTTTCCTTTAAAAATATAATACTACTATATCATTAATTCAAAAATTACCACTGGAAACTCCAAATAATGATTTGTTTAATTTTTCTCCTGAATCATCAACACCAACGATGAATAAGTGATAACCATGTTATTATTCATAAGAACACATCCCAACCCCTTTTTGGATGCATCACTACAGTTTACAAACCCTTCTACACTATAGGGTAATGAAAGGATAGGTTTATTGACTACCTTTCTCTTTAGTTCCATGAAATTTTCCTCACATTCATCTTTCTAGAGGAACACTACACCATTCCGAGTTAACATGTTAAGAAGAATTGATATTAATAAGATATTATCCAAAAATAATAGATAATATTCAACTAAACTATGAAAACTGCAGATATCAGTCACCGAGGTCGGTCTAGGTGATCTTTTAATGAACACAGTCTTTGATGGATCTATTACTTTACCATCTCTTGAGATTTAGTGACCCAAAAAATGAAACCTTTTTTGCTAAAATTTTCACTCTATAAATTTTTCATATAGTTTTTTCCTTTCATAGGTTCTTTAGTAAAATTTTAAACTAGTCCTCATGCTCTTCCTTTCTCTTTGAATAAATAAAAATATCATCCATAAAGACTACCACTAACTAATCGAGGTAATCTCTAATGACTCTATTCAATAAATACATGATGTTAATAGGGGAATTAGTAAGACTAAAAGGAATCAATATATATTCATAGTGTCCATACCTTGTATAGAAGATTTTCTGGGGTATATAGACCTCCTTAAACCTCAATTGATGATATCCAAAATGAAGATCAATCTTGTAAATGTATTGATCTTTGTGTAGTTTTTTAAACAATTCATCAATAAGGAGAAGAGGATACCTATTCATGATTGTAATCTTTTTCAAGTCGTGATACTAAATGCAGAGTCTCATTGATTCATTTTTATTTTTTTAAAAAATAGTGGGTGCACCCCATTATGACACACTTGGCTGAATGAATAACTTATCTAGGTTTTCATGGAGTTGTTTCATCAATTCCTATAACACAATCGGGTTCATTAAATAATGGCTCATTAAAATTGGTGTGGAACTAGGTAAGAATTCTATTGAGATATAAATTTCTTGTTTTGGTGGATTTCTGGGAAAATCATTCAAAAATTAATCAAAAAAATCTTAAATACTAGGCATATCACTAATGTCAATTTTATCCCCAACCATTTGAAATAAAACAACCTTTTTAATGGGAATTAAGACCCATATACTTGTTGGATTCTATATAAGAATTTCATTCTTATCATCACATTGATGAATGATCATAAGATGATCTAAAATATCAAACATAACTTTACTTATTGGATAATTGATGTGGTGTTTATTCAGATAAATCCAATCTATGCCTGAGATGAAATAAAATTAAACCAAAGGAAGAATGAAAATATTTTTAGGAAGAAAATTCTTACACACATCAACCAGAAGGGAATCATAGAATTTGGATACAATCATCATTCCATTAGGGCTTACACTTCTATTTACACATCTAATTGTATTGTTGGAATCATAGCACCCTTATAAAATTGATTATAAATATGAATGAGATGGTAGATCAAGAATAAAAAATGACATTAGAAGTACTAGAGTGTATGGTAAGTGTACATTTCATCACTTCATTATTGAACCCATAAACATAAATAGTGATTGCATGATATTTACCCTTGTCCCATAGCTTTTGTAACTCCCCAACCCCTCTAGCTTGGAGCCCGTGCATTACATGTGATATTGGCATGGTTAGAAGGAATGAAAATACCGAAGGAATGATTAGTTTAGTAGTCCTGAAGAAACTAGATACATAGATGTTACTCAATTTCCATTGGAAAAGTTTATAAAATACAATACATAACAACAACTAAAAATGACATCCCCATGAACTCAATAAAAGATCTTCTCTTCATCACCTATTTAAATTATACAATGTAAGGGGTGAGATCAAATGCACAGTAAAGGATAAAATAGTGGAAGCATAAGTACTATAATAAGTGAATAAAAATCCATATGACATAATCAATATGTCATAGTGAAAAAATAAATAACTAATTATATTAATTAACTGAGAATGAAACTACATCCATAGATTTTTTCACAGTGAAAACCTCATGGATAATAATATTAACTGATAATGAATAAAGAGAATGATTATTAATTGGACATCTTGTATCTGGAACATGAAACCATATGACCATAAAAACAGTTTAGTTCTATGGGTAGAAACCCGTCTGATTTTTTGGAAACAAACTCGAAGGGTTTGTCGCCGAACTATTTTGTATCATGAGACCTACCGATGCATCGAGGGGCTATAGTGGACCCCACCCACCACTTCATGTCCAAATAATTCTTTATACATTGATTCAATACAAGATCAATATTCCTTTTCAATATCCGTATAGAGTAAAGTATACAGATTCATCAAATTTTCCATAATTAAAACAACTTTCCAAATAGACACCCTATGTAAAATGGTATACGGTTTAGAAAACAATCATATCTATGCCATGATATTATGGATATTTAATATAAATACAATTTCAAATGAAAAGTGATCTCAAATGGGTAGTAAGTACACCCCATAAGGATTATTAGGTGCACAATACAAAGTTAGTCACAACGAAAAGGTAATTGAGACGAAGTCCCTTACCACAATGTAATCAGTCGAATCATATGACCAGAACATAATGAACATCAAATGTAATATTGAATAACATGAATATAAATAGAATCATAATATTATATATCAAAGGTCAGTACAACTTTACCACATACAAGAAATATGTGGAGAACAATGAAAATCTCACAGAAATGAAAGTGGGATGAGAAACCCCTTACCTTTACTCTGAACATGTTCCTATCTTGAACTTATGCTCCTGGAATATGAAATTATAATTATTATTAAATTATTGAAGAACCTATTAGACATTTATTCGTATTATCATAATAATGTTTAGTTCATTTATATCCTTATTGATAAGTTGTTGTATTGAATCTCGTTGTTCCGGGGTGTTCATTTTCTTTATTTTCATAATCAGTTCACTTGTTTTTAAGTATGTGAAGTTCATGTGGAATGGTTATAAATCTCCAGGATTGAAATTACACACTATTTATTAACATACATAATTTATAATGGTTATTTATTTCATTAGGATACATGGAATGAGGGTGAATCATTAGATGACAATCACTTCGATTATTTGGCGGTATTTGGATTATTATGAACTAGTTTCATGATATAACTTTTTTATATGTACATATTCTAGTTCCTGAATTTTTATTAGGTTATAATTAATATATTATATTCTGGTTCAACCATGAATATTGTTTCATGGTGAGTAATGAAAAAGAGATTGAAGAATGAAACTTCGTCGTCCACGAAGGTTATAAATCGGTACCTCATAGACGTCGATTTCGTTTATAAAAATAAAAGGGAGGGAGTAAGAAAATTTATGATGGTTATTCCATTAACATGATATAAATCCAGTATATAGATGTTACTGGAGTTATCATGGTAATTTGGATAGAGGAGGTGAGTAGAAGATAAAAAAAGTAGATAAATTGAAATAAAACCAAATGAGAAAGAAGGGTGTTTTACCTCTTGAAACAACCTCCATGAGAAACTCCTTCATGGAAGGTTTTTTGGTCTTTTGGAAAGACTAAGAGCTTCCTAGCCGTGCGGAGTGACTAGGGAAGTGTAATTGGGTAGAACTTTGGGGATTTCCAAGGCTTAGAGAAGTGAAGAGAAGAGGTAGTGGTGGGGGGGGGGGTTTAATAGTGGAGGAGAGGGGTAAATTTTGAATATTTAATTCCATTATTTTTTTTATTTCCATCAATAAAACCAATAGTATTGTTTCATGATACCCCTAATAGTAATAAGATCATGTGAGTTTGAAAAAAGTGTCCTTAAATCACTTATGATGTCATAAATAGTGTATTTAACTGATAAATTGAATATACGGTAATTAACCGTATTTCACTACTCATAAAAAATTCAAGAATTTCAGAAAAGTCCCAAAAATTCACCCCTACCTTTTTTCGATGTGTATAATTCAAAAGTGAACTCCATTTTTCAAAAATAATTTTTATTGATTTTATTAATTTAATTTGTAAATAAAGTGATAGTTAATTTGAAAAAAACAATCTTAGAGGTATAATTAGTTTTATGTGACATTGAAAAATTAATTACGATCCCATTATCTTATTACCTTAAGAATATAAAATAATATCATTATTTACTATTCAAGGGTCATATTACTATTCATGTTATTGTTCATAAGGGTATGTTACTATTAACAAAAAATGAAGTTTGTTCTATCACACTCCAAATGACTTACTGAACACAACTCTAGATGAACATTTCATGAAATTCAAAACATAGAAGAGTAAAAGTTTTTTTTAATGGATAGATTATAAAATTACATTATATATTTATTTTCAAAACCTTGGGGTGTCACATTCTCCCCTCCTTACAAAAATTTCATCCACAAAATTCACAGAATATTACCTAAAAATTTAGGGTATGTCTTTAACATAATCTCCTTAGGCTCCCATGTTGCTTCCCCCATCTTATGGTTCCTCTATAGAACCTTTACCAGAAGAGTCGTCCGATTTCTCAATAATTGTTCTCTAGTATCAAGAATCTTGATAGGCTCTTCACAGTAAGATAGATCGGGCTCAAGTTCCACTTCTTCATAATTGAGTACATATATTGGTTCTGGCATGTACATTCTTAATATTTACATGTGGAACACATTTTGAACCTTGGAAAGACTTGGCAACATTGCCAAACGGTAAGCTACAACTCCAATTCAGTCCAGAATTTCTAAAGGTCCGATGTACCTGGGACTTAATTTTCCCTTCTCACTGAATCGTATAATACCCTTCCATGGAAATACCTTTAAGAAAACATGATCACCTTATTGAAAATCCAAATCCTTTCTTTAGTTATCTACATAGCTCTTTTTCCTACCTTGAGATATTTTGATATGGTTCTTGATAATCTTCACATTCTCTGTTGTTTCTTCAACTTGTTCTGGGCCCATGAGATTTCTTTCACCAACATCATCCCAGCAAGTTTTTGTATGAAATATCCTCCCATATATGCTTCATAGGGTGCCATATGAATACTTGAATGGTAGCTATTATTGTAGGAAAATTCTACGAGAGGTAAATACTGATCCCAAATGCCTTGAAAATCAAGTGAACATGACCTCAACATGTCTTCTAATGCTTGAATAGTCCGTTCTGATTGTCCATTAGTTTGTGGGAGGTAGGCGGTGCTCAAACGAAGATCAGTATCTAGGGCCTTCTAAAGACTTTTCCAGAATCTTGATGTAAAACATGGATCACAATCCGAAACAATTGATAGGGGTTCTCCATGAAGTCTCACAACCTCATTAATATATAGTCTTTCTAGACGTTCAAGTGGTAGATCTTCTCTTATACCAAGAAAATATGATGACTTGGTAAGACGATCAATAATGACTCATATTGCATCGTTCCTTCTAGGAGTCTTTGGTAGTCCCATGACAAATTCCATCATGATATTATCCCATTTCCACTCATGTATGGGTAGAGGTTGCAATACTCCTCCGAGATGTTTCCTTCCAGCATTTACTTGTTGAAAAACCATAAATCTTGACACAAAATCATCAATATCTCTCGTCATGTTATCCCAGAAAAAATGTTCCTTCAAATATCTATACATCTTAGTGATACCGGGGTGTATATAGAAATTGGAACTATGAGCATCATCCAACAATTCCATTTATAGATCAGGTATATTGGGAACACGAAGTCTCTTCCCAATTTTCAAAATTCCATCTTGATATATGAAGTCACTCAATCTCCCATCATTCACAGCTTTAATCTTCTTTTCAAACTCCTCATCATCAGCTTGAGAACTTTTTATCCTTTCTAGTAAAGATGGTTTGGAACCCATTTGAAAAATCATTGATGTTTCACCTTCCGTGGTTATTCCCATATCCATCTTTACTAGATCCATGAAAATAGGACCCCTTTCAACTCTCATCTTGTTCAAAACTCCATGATCCATTATGCTCAAATCATCTTCAACCATATTTTCCTTCCCTGGGTAGTAGTGTATCATGCAATCATAATCCTTGAGTAGTTCAAGCCATCTCCTTTTCCTCATGTTGAGTTCTTTCTGTGAGAAAATATACTTCAAACTCTTGTGATCAGTATAAATCTCACATTTTTCACCATAGAGATAATGTCTCCATATCTTCAAAGAAAAGATTACATCAGCTAACTCAAGATCATGAGTAGTACAGTTTTGCTCATGAATTTTTAGCTGGCGTGATGCATAAGCAATAACCCTATCATTTTTCATAAAGACACAACCAAGTCCTTTCTTTGAAGAATCACTATAAATAACAAACCAGTCATTCCCTGATGATAGAGTCAATATAAGAGCATTGACTAATATTCTCTTCAGTTCTTCGAAAAATTCTACAAAATATTTTTTACAAACAAATTTAACCCCTTTACGTGTGAGATTCTTTAGAAGGTTAGCCAGTTGGGAAAAATTCTGCACGAAACGCCGATAATAACCCACTAAGCCGATAAAACTACGTACCTCAGTTATGTTGGTTGGTGTGGGCCATTCTTGGATTGCCTTTGTCTTTGTAGGATGAACTAGGATTCCATACTTAGAGACAATAGGGCCTAGAAAATAAACTGACTGAAGTAAGAATTCTCACTTTCTAAACTTCCCATATAACTGATTTCTTCTAAGAGTTTTCAGAATAGTTCACAATTGATCCTCATGGTATTCATAGATTTTTGAGTATACCAGGATATCATTGATGAACACCACAACAAAGTTATCAATATATTCATTGAAAACTCTATTCATTAAATCCATGAAAACAGAGGGTGCATTTGTCAGTCCAAACAGCATCACTGTAAACTCATAATGCCTATACCTGGTTCGAAATGTTGTCTTCAGAATATCTTCCTTCCTCACACGTAGTTGATGATATCCGGATCAAAGGTCAATCTCAAAAAATTATAGTGCTCTATGATGTTGGTCAAATAAATCATCAATCCGGGGAAGAGGATACTTATTCTTTATTGTAATTGCATTGATTTTCATGTAATCCATGAAAAGCCTCATGGATCCATCTTTCTTCTTGACAAAGAGGACAGGGGCTACCGATGGAGAAACACTAGGTTGAATAAATCCCTTTTTCACTCAAATAATCTAGTTGTTTCTTTATCTATACTAATTCCATAGTGGACATTCTATAGGGAGTCTTTGATATAGGTCTTGCATTAGGAATTAAATCAATAGAGAACTCACCTTCCTTCTCTGGAGGATGTCCAGGTAAATCCTCTGGAAATACATCAATGTACTCTTTCACTATGTGCACATATTAAATTTGAATATTTATTTCCACTCACATAGATATTAGTTTATCTTCCTCTCCAATTATTGCATTCAATAGAGCTACTGGGGGTGGTTCTATATAAGAATTAGGTGGCAAAGTTTCTACCCTAAAGACAAGCGATTCTACACTATTTTCAAAAATTGTATCTTCCTTTTTCTTGCAATAAATCCTCACATCATAATTTTATAGCCAATCCATACCGAGAATTATATAAAATTCATTCATGGGTCTGATGATAAGGTTAACAACTAAAACACGTTTTTGTGTTTGGAGGGGGACTAGTCGACATTCCTTTGTTGCAATGATACATCCCATGGGAGTTATGACTAAAAACTCCTTTTTAAATCAAATTGGACATACCTCATTTTCTCGGATAAATGAGAGGATATAAATGAATGCAATGATCCATAATCAAATAAAGTGTTGGATAGGTTTGAGGAAACAATTAAAGTACCTGCCACCACGTCTCTAAGAATTTCAACCTCCGTGGTTGTAATCACATAGGCTCTCCCTTGCTCTCTTGGCATTTTTTAGGCATGTTTTTTCGCTCTTAGGACACTCATTTTAATAGTGTTCCATTTCTCTTCAATTGTAGCATTGAATATCATTCAATTGTTTCTTCCCCTTGCATTCATCAGATCGATGACCCATTTCGCCGTAGTTATAGCAGACTCCCATGCCTTTCAAGAATTTCTTGGGATGCTTCTTTCCGTAGTTCTCACATAATGGGAAACTATTGGTTCCCTTGCTCTTCCTTGGTTCTTCTCCTTTTCCTTTGTTATCAGAGTGCCGCTTCTTATCTTGGTTTCCTTCGAAAAAATTTGATCTAGTAAATTATTTCTTTGTTTTGATGGTACTTGATTCAATTTCATCATATGATGAAAATGATTGAGAAGCCAGTTCCCTTTGAAGACTTGGTTTAAGACCTTCAATAAAATGATCAATCTTGTCTGCCGAGTCATGTACATAATCCACGACATACTTGGCTAGCCTTGTGAAGGTAACCTCATACTCTGCAACATTGTCTTTTTCCCTTTATTTCATGCTAAGGAATTTCCTCTTCATTTTAGTTCATTTCTCACAATGGAAATATTTTTGAAAGAATATTTTCTTAAAAGTCCTCCATTCCATATCCTCTATCTCTTCTTCCTCCGTGGTATTTTGAATCAGGGACCACCATTGATCAGTGTCACCCTTGAGACAATATAGTGACAGTACTAACATTTCATTTTCATTGCATCTTAAATCCATGAATATATTTTCAAGGGACTTGATACATTGCTCAGTAACCGCTAGATTAGTAGTACCACATAAAGATGGGGCTTCTTTGGCAAGAAACGATCCAACACATGTTTTGAATGGTTATTTGTTACAACTTGAGTATGTTGTCCCAATATGGTCGTGATCTGATCTGCTTCGACATTGACCGTGTTGATTTTCTCAGTATAGAGATCCCTACCTTGCCCACGTGTATTGATTCCCCTTCTTCCATTAGACACCATTTCTTAATAATGGGATACAATAGATTACTTTATGAATCTCAAATATCAAATCACTCAACATAGATTGAAATTCTATGCATAAATAATCTTATAAGCATGGTTCCTATGAGGAAAAATTAACATTAACTCCTTCATAATGGATTGTAAAGAAAATATAAATTATCCTAAGCATATCCCTTGGGAGTGTCGTAACCAAGAGTGCAGCAAGGCCCACTGTCGTGCACCAGTTCCCATTCGAGTCTAGCTCAAAGCGGTGTTTTCGGGTTTTACCCCTAGATACATTAGTTCCAAAGCCGCCTCTACCAGCTAGTATCCAGATAGGGACGTATTGCTTAAAATATCCACAAAATCTATTCCTTACCAAAATACCAGGACGTTATTGTATGTTAATCTTCAGATACTACCTTAGGGCTTTGTTCCCTACTATACATTTCCTACTCTAGTTTCCAAGTTTTCTACTAAACTTCTTCTGATACCAACTATAACAACCTGACCCCTCTATCCTGAAGCAGGTGCATTACTTGTGATATTGGAATGGTAATAAGGAATCAAAATACTGAAGGAATGATTAGTTTAGTAGTCCTAATGAAACTTGATACATAGATGTTATAAATTTACATTGGAAAAGTTTAAAAAATAAAATACATAACAAAAACTAAAAATAGAATCCCCATGAACTCAATAAAAGATATTCTCTTCCCCACCTATTGAAGGTATACAATGAAATGGGTGAGATAAAATGCTTAGTAAGGGTTAAAAATAGAGGAATAATGAGTAAAATAATAAGTGAATCACAATCAATCTGATATAATCAATATAGCATAGTGAATAAATGAATAACTAATGCCATTAATAAACTGAGAATGAAACTGCATCCATAGATTTTGTCATAGTTAAAACCTCATGGATAATAATATTAACTAATAATGAATAAAGAGAATGCTTATTAATTGGACATCATGTATCTGGCACATGAAACCATGATATCTTAAAATGGTTTAGTTCTATGGGTAGAAACCCATCTGATTTTTTGGAAACAAACTCGAAGGGTTTGTCGCCAAACTATTTTGTCTCATGAGACCTACCAATGCATCGAGGGGATTTAGCGGGCCCCACTGACCACTGCATGTCCAAATCATTCTTTATATATTGATTCAATACAAGATCAATATTCCTTTTCAATATCCGTATATAGTAGAGTATACGGATTCATCAAAATTTCCATTATTAAAATAACTTTCCAAATAAACACCGCATGTAAAATGGCATACGGTTTAGACAAAAAACATATCGATGGAATGAGATTATGGATATTTAATATAAATACAATTTCAAATGAAAATTGATCTCAAATGGGTAGTAGATACACCACATAAGTATTATTTGCTGCACAATACAAAGTTAGTCACAACGAAAAGGTAGTTGAGACGAAGTCCCTTACCACAATGTAATCAGTCGAATCATATGAATAGAACATAATAAAAATCAAATTAAACATTGAATAACATAAATATAATGAGAATAATGTTATTATATATCAACATTCAGTACACATATAACACATTCAAGGAATAAGTGGTGAACAATGAAAATCTCACAGAAATGAAAATGAGATGAGAAACCCCTTACCTAAACTCCGAATGTGTTCCTCTCTTGAAATTAAGCTACTAAAATAAGAAATTATAATTATTAATAAATTATTTAAGAACCTGTTAGACATGTATTTGGATTATCAAATTTCTGTTTAGTTTATTTATATCCGTATTGATAAGTTATTGTATTGAATTTTGTTGTTTCCAGGTGTTCATTTTCTTTATTTTCATAATCAGTTCACTTGTTTTTATGTATGTGGAGTTCATGTAAAATGGTTATAAATCTACAGGATTGAAATTACACCCTATTTATGAACATACAGAATTTATAATGGTTATTTATTTCATTTGGTTACAGGGAATGAAGGTGATTCACTAGATGACAACTTCTTCGATTATTTGGCAGTATTTGGATTATTATGAACTAGTTTTGTGATATAACTTATTTATATGTACATATTATGGTTCATGAATATTTATTAGGTTATAATAAATATATTATAGTTTGTTTCAACCATGAATATGGTTTAATTACTAATAATGAAGAATAAATATAGGAACAAAACTTCATCGTCCACGAAGGTTATAAATTAGTACCTCATGGACGTCGATTTCGTTTATAAAAATAAAAGGGAGGGAGTAAGAATATTTACGATGGTTCTTCCATTCAAAAGATATAAATCCAGTATATATATTTTACTGGAGTTATCATGGTCATTTGGACAGAGGAGGTGAGTAGAGGATAACAAGAGTAGAGAAATGGAAATAAAACCAAATGAGAAAGAAGGGTGCTTTACCTCTTGAAATAACCTCCTTGAGAAACCCCTTAATAGAAGGGGTTTTGTTCTTTTGGCAAGACTAAGAGCTTCCTGGTCATGGGGAGTGAATAAGGGTAATTGGGAAGATCTTTGAGGAGATTCAAGGCTTAGAGATGTGAAGAGATGAGGTAGTGGTTGGGGGGGGGTTTATAGTGGGCGAGGGGTAAATTTTGAATATTTAATTTCATTATATTATTATTTCCATCAAGACAACCAATAGTACTATTTCATGTGACCCCTAATAGTAATAAGATAATGTGATTTAGAAAAAAGTGTCCTTAAATCACTTATGATGTCATAAATAGTGTATTTAACTGATAAATTGAATAGACGGTATTTTACTATATTTCACTATTCATCAAAAATTCAAAATTTTTAGAAAAGTCCCAAAAATTCACCCCTACAATTTTTTGACGTGTAGAATTCAAAGGTGAACTAAATTTTTCAAAAATAATTTTCTAAATATTATTAATTTAATTTTTAAATAAATTCATAGTTAATTCAAAAAATAACAATCTTAGAGGTATAATTAGTTTTATGTGACATTGAAAAATTAATTAAGATCCCATTATCTTATTACCTTAAGAAAATAAAATAATATCATTATTTACTACTCAAGGTTCATATTACTATTCATATTACTATTCATATTACTATTCACAAGGGTATGTTACTATTCACCAAAAATCAAGTTTGTTCTATCATACTCCAAATGACTTACTGAACACAACTCTAGATGACAATTTCTTGAAATTCAAAACATAGAAGTGGAAAAGATGTGTTTAATGGATAGATTATAAAATTGTATTCTATATTTATTTTTAAAACCATGGGGTGTTACAGCTTAAGAGGTTATTGATGTTGATCATCATCACCATCCCTTGCATTTTGATAGTGGTTTGAATAATTATTGTTCCTCTTACACTTGTGGCACTGAATCGTATGAGGTGTATTTTGTGTTTTTTTTCTACATTAGTAACATTAGATAAATTATTCCCATCACATCATAAATATAATCCCCAATATAAAACCCTTCCACAATTAAAAAAATTATTAGTCCCCTTATTGAAATTTCCTCCTTTTTTCTTTCCACACTCAGAGCATAAATGGAACCACATCTTCTTCTCTACATGGTTTTTCGATTTTACTTTAAACTCAATATTTATCTTCTTTTCAAAACCATGAGGTTGATACGTGACTTCAACCAACATTTAAACCTTAATTTCACAACCCAAAATTTATTAGTAGCTACTATAGTCTCTTATGGACAACACCTATATGTGACTTGTCTTTAAGCCACTAATGAACCTATCAACTTTATATTCGAATTAAATGATAATTCATGTAGATTACCTCCCAGGTCTCATGAAATTTTCCTCGAAGGTACAAAAATATTCATCATCCATTTGTTTTAACTCAAGGAACTCTTTCTTCATCTTGGTATGAGGAATTTGAAGAAATTACTTATCGAAAAATCTGTTCTTGAACTCATCTCAATACCTGAATTCAATATCATCTTACTACCTGGTATTTTTTTATTAGAGTCCACCAGTGGTCTGCTTCACCATCTCAGTAATAAATAGATAAAATAACCGTCTCATGCTCTAAAAAAATAAAAACAGATAATTTAATTTTGGTAGTATTGATCCATTTCTTAGAAAAATGTGGATCAGAAGACCCTTTGAATGAAGGTGGAAATTTCTTTATGAAATACTCAACATAATATTGTTCCCTCATTTGTTTAGTTGGAATTCCACCATAATTCATAACATGAGAAATCTCTGTTATCTTAGAAATGAGGTTTTTCATTCTCTATCCATATCATTTGGGTTCTCAAGATGAAAATATTTTCATTTTATATCATAATAACCATTAACATGGTTCCTTTAGGTTCCATCCATTGAATAAAACAAAAATGTACAGAGTGAGACACAATTATCATATCGAGGAACCACATATTCATGAAAATTAACTTAAATATCCATAAATTCAGACAACTTACTTAAGATATGATACCTTAGTATAATTCTAGGTTATTCATATACATATTCTCTTTAAATCCATCATGATGATTCATAAGGAGTTTTTGAATCCCAAAATAATATCCCCTGGGAGTGTCAAACCAGGTTTGTATCATGTACTGTTATCATATACCAGATTACCCAGAGTCATGCCCAAAACATCTTATCAGAGTTGTAACCCATATGTACATTTTTTTCGGACCCACATCCACTTTTAGTATACATGCAAGGATTTATTTCTAGGAAATCATTCACACATTCCTTTACCAGAATTTCATGACATTTTCTTATACTTCTCATTATTATTAGACTTATTCTTGGACATGTACTTAGGTTTATCACTAACGTTTTCTCATACCATATTCTGAAGGTTAACTAAATATTTTATCTAATACAAATTATAGCGACTCCAACTATTAATTCATTTAAATTAATGAAATTTGTGGAATAATTAATAAATTATACCAATAGACTCCCATAGACTGTACATGTATAGTGCCTATGGAAACACAGAAAATTAAGCATTGATACCAAAGTGAGCTACATTATCCCAAAAGAGGTTCTTATTAACTATAACCCTTCATGGACACATAAAAAATAATACATATCTTCATAACATGGGGAATGAAACAAGAAAAGGGGTGATATTATATGCTCAGTACGAAAAAGAGAGAGATACATAATCATAATCATGGGAAAAAGGGTTTGAGAATATGATCATTGAAATATAATATCATACCCTGCATATCAAAGCATAAATGATTGAAACATGGAATAAATATTGGTAGTTCATAAGTCATGAATCATAAAGAAATAATGAAAATGATTAATGAATGAATAAAATATGAAGAAAACATTGAATTATGGACTAAACATATGCATATAATATTATTTCCATAGTATCCAAGGTGATAATTCCATAAAAATATATTTAGTATGAGTTCAATCCCCATACCATCTTGGTAGTCATGGTTAAATCCCATGACCATCTTAGGATCATGACTTCACTCATCATACCATATTGGGTTCCACGGTGAACTATCATGTCCATCTTCTTTGTCATGGTCCATTCCCAAGATCATCTTAGTCTATCTTATGGGATATAAATCATTACCCAATTCATTAGAGAGAGATATAACTCCCACCCAAATCATATTGAAATCACTCATACATATTCCAAATATTCATAAAAAATAATATCATTATCAATGAAATTGAATGAGTTTCATAATAATGTAATCATCTCTTACCCTTTAAAAAAATACAGGTTTCATAATCATTTTATCAATGCATACCTCATGAAAGGAAGTGGGATTCAAAAGAATATCACTCATGAAAGATAAACATACGTCTAAGCATAATTCCATCAAAACATAAACCATTCATAGAAAGAATATGAATATAAATGTTGAATAATTTCCCCAAAGCGGAATGATTAAAAACAAAGGATGTTATCAATGATTGGAAATAAATTTTAATGATTGTTCAATATAAATTCTGTTGGAAAATATCCTTTCTTCATGGAGAAATATTTTTTAAAACATAACACATATTGAAAAAAAATTTCATTGAAAAAGCTTTGAAAACATATAAAAAAAGAATTGAAAACCATAAATTTCTTTAAAATCAATTTTCCCTGAAAATAGGCTTCAAATATCCTTTATTAAAAAAATTCAAAACTTTTTTGAAAACATATTTTTTGAATACAATTGATTTTTGAACGAAGAGAGTGATAGTAAATTTTTTCAAAAAACCATTAGAATAAGTACCAAAGAGTGTAAAAAAGGTTCTAATTCATGATGATATATTGAATAAATATAGGAGAAGAAAAATCATGAGTTTCGTTGAGAGATGTATTATAATATTTCATCAATGAATGATAATCATTAACAATATTGAAATGCGATGAGATTGTTTCAATGAACACTTATCACTTGGTAACTTGGGTTCAAAATATTATTATAAAAATGGAATTAAATTAGGTTTAAAATATCATAAAAATAAGGTGATTCATGATACTACATGTAATGTGGATGTATATACTCCTAAAAATATAATTTTGGGGTATAATAAAAAACGACTTTCATTAAAGGAAAATTGAGCCAAAAATATTTTACCGATTTGGCATCTTTTGATACTGAAACCATTTGAAATAAATATCATCAAATGGATAGATAAATACACATAAATTTATTTATAGGAATAATTTAATACATACATGTGATGTATACACACCACAAAAAAATAATGGGTGGTCAATAAAGAATGTATATTATGTAAATTAAAAGAGAGATAAAATTCCCTTACCTTGGGTCTTGTCTGTCGTCATACTCATTCAAACCACCTGTATAGTAAATATAAATTTATTATAAATCATTTAAATAATAATATTCTTATATCTAATATGATATATGGTTTTATAATGTCCTTATATTACACTCTTGTTAGAAAATCCTATGTTAGGGTTTCACATCGGGTAATATCCACTTTATTCATTTCATGTGTCATAAATTTCTATATCTTTTGTCCATATAATTATATCATGATTAAAAAATCTAAAAAATTATATAAATATAATTTATATTCATTTTATTTTTATTAAAATAATATATATAATATATATGTAAGAAATGGAATACATTGTTCATGGAGATGGTAAGCCGTACGTAGGTATGAACGTTTTTTCTGTTTTTATTGTTATATTGAAAGAAAGAAAAAATTACATATATGTGTATATGTATATAATATTATTTTATCAGAATTATAATTTTATATATATCATTTAAATTCACAAAACCCATACTTAATACATTCTATGTAGTGTGTTAATGAATCACATCGCTTTGAGTTGGCTGTAATCCACACTTCCTCAAAAGAAATTATAATATTTATAGATAATAAAAATTACAAATATTTGTGTTTTACAAGAAATAATTAATATTAAAAGCAAAATAAATATAAAATATTACATATATAAATAAATTTTCCATCACAATTCCCACCATGAGATGCGGTAATGGAGAAATGAATAATCATCATTTAGTGAGGTGGTAGTTCGTTGTACACGTAAATAGTATATCCATTACCTATTAGATGGAGGTCTGTGTAACTGTAGAAAAAACACATAACAAAAAAATTTCATATTATATTTATTTTACTGTGGTTGTTATAAAATATTGTAATAAATATAGGTGAGGGGGTAGAGAAAAAAAACAACGGAGCATGAGAGAATATGTTACATCTTAATCGGGAAACTTCTTATGGTTTGTGCCAAAAGGATTCTATGGGTTGATTTTTATCCAAGGGGAGGCTTCCAAGGGGAATATAGGGATGTTTCTAAGTGTGTGGGTTATAAATTTTTAGAATATATGTTGGTTGATATGTGTGAAGTACAGGGAGAGTTGTGATTTTTTATAATGAAGGAGTGGCGGTCTTATAAGTATTTGAAAAAATAATTCCACCCATGTTTTCATGTTTCATGTGGATCCAATAATAATCCCACATCGATAAAATAAATTATAAGGAATAAATATTTATTTAAAATGGATTTTATACATTTTTATGTCGTTTTAGGCCTTATGGTTATGATTTAGTCCATTATTAAGATTTATTTAACCTTACTTGTTGTGATTAATTTTAACCACTCTCAGTAATATTTAGGGTAAAATACTAATATGACCTTTTAAAAAATTAAAAATTATTATTATTAAAAATGTCGAATCTATTTTACTAAATTATAATCACATAACTGGTATAAACTAATTTAGAATTAATCTCGTAATCGGGTCGACAATGCTGGTTTTTATAACTAAAACATTCAAAAGTATGCTAAGTTGTTATACCCAAATTCAAAGTGAAATTGATCACAATGACACAAATTTTACTAATTTATAATTATATTCTATAATTAATCATTTAATATAATTTTAAAATATAATATATCTTTATAAATAAATTACATGAAAAAGAATCTTTGAATTAAAATATGATATTTTTCATTATTTATCAAAAATGGTGTTTCTCAGAAAAATCCCAAAAATTAAAACTAAGATAATTTTGTCATTATAAATTAAAAATAATTTTTATTATTTAAAATTCATCTTCTTAATGTAACAAAAATTAATTTGTTTATTCTTCAAAGATGGACATTAAAAGTAGTTCATTTTATAAAATGGTATTTCAAAACATAAAAGGAATTTACCAAAAATTATATATTTTATTATAAATAATTTTTATTTATATAAAAAAATTATAAAAAATATTTTAAAAGTAGTAATCAATATTAATATAACTATGTTTAACAACTAGCTTATAATTATGTCAATTAAATAATTATAATAGTAAAATGTCGTTTGTAGACACATCTGTGTTGCATGTAATGTACACCATGTCGATGACTGATGTAATAAATGATGAGTTTTTGTTCTTAATAACATATGTTGATTTGGTTTCATTGAAAGGAATTGTTTACTTAGTTAATTTAAAGAAATAAATTGAAATTTAATTTATTTAAGATAAAATGTCCATAAAAACTCATGAAGTCAAAATTTCCCCTTTGATTTTGCAATGACTGAAGATTTCATGTGGGTCACTAATACTCTTCCTTCACTTGCTAACTGGCTATATATAAGGAAATGAACCCATTAATGTATTTTAATCTAGGTCTCTATTACTTCCTCTTTATGTGATGATATATCTTGGTTTCCACTAAGTGAATAACCCATCTAGAGGTGTGTGTATATCTCATCTTCTCTAGATGAATTATTGAAAGGACTAACACATAACCAAAGGTAAAGAGAAACTAAAACATCCCACTACTCACACATTATCTTGAGAAGAGGCAATAAGATATCTTTTACTAAGGTGAAATGCCCACGACATAAGATGATGTAAATAAATTCCATGTTATTTATAAATAGATGGGGGATGATTTACCCATTGAAAATAAAACAAATAACCCATGAATAACATACAGAAAAAACTACTTCATGGTGAATTATAATAAAGTAATAAAACTCATAATATAAACCACTGAAAAGAAAAACCAACTACATCTTGAAAAATTTCATAGTATAAATGGAAAAATAAAACATAAAAATCAGAGATGACTAAGACATCCAGTTGTAAGTCCCAAAAAATCTCCAATATCCAACTCCATAATCCATTCCCAAGGTATCAGGATTCATCCCCATATAAATGATATACCTTACCTTTACATGTGTCTCGATAAATAATATATACTAATGAAAAAATGTACCCAAGTATGGGGTGATTTTAAAACTCAGTACTATTTCTCCAAATGACTTCTTTACTATGCCACTAGGAAGGAACATATTAGCACAGTTATATAAAAAATTTTATATTAAACAATTTAAAACATTTTATAGCAAATGCAATCCCTTTTTAAGAAAATAAAATTCCCTGAAAATAAACCAAAAAAATATTTTAATCCACTTATCTATCCAATTGTCAAAATTCATTTCATTTCCACAAACACAACCACACATACACACACTCAATCTTGGTGTTACTGTTGATGGTGGAAATTCACATCCAAACTCTGTCCTATTGCTGGTGCTACTTCATGACCTTTATCCATCCCATTTAACTCATTCCCAACCATTTATTCCAAATACCATGTCAAAACAATAGAGCCAAACTATTTATATAAAAAAATATTTTATTGAAAACATTTCTAAAAACATATTTCAATAATCAATAATATACAACCATGTTAAAATCATCATGTTATATTCATGTAACCCATTGTGCCTTCCACAAGACTACCAATTTCCACAATTTTATAAACCATCACCAAGGAGGGCTTTCAATAGATATTTCACATCAATTTCACAATTAAAACCAAGGAATTAAATTAATTTGAAATCATTCATTATAGTTATAATCAGAGTAGTTAAGAGTGAATAAGACTACCTCACAATCATTGGAAAAAATGAAGAACCACACAAATTCATCGATAAAATTTCCTTAATACATCTAAAAATCACTTTATATATTATTCCCTTTATCAAAAACAACATATCTCATCATGATTGGAATCACACATCATGGATCTACATGAATGGATTATATCAATGAATTAAATAGAGGTAAGAAGAATAAAACTAAGGAAAAACACCAATAACAAGTGCTATCTATGGAATTTAGCTACCATTACAACAAGATTCAAAATAATTTTTCCCAAACATAAAGTGTAAAGATCTCTCTGGTGTTTAGAAGAAGTGGAATTCAAGTTAGTGTTACATAATAGAAAAAATTATTCATTAAGAATGTGATTTAGATTAGATCCACAAAATATAGATCTAACTTTTAACGGTGCCCAATTTGTGTGAACGGTTAGAAAATTTGTGTGCCAACCACTACCTCTAAACACCACTCGCGATGTTGGTTCACATGGTTATACAAACCATGCACCAACCAAACTCAACCCCTATGTTCAACATTCCATGTATTCTCTTAGGAATCCACATGGTTTGGGAATATCATACACCAACTGTACACCTGCTAGTGACATATGTTTTCCCTTGAAGAGATTCCAGGAGGTATTTCATAGTTTCTACAAACCTTTTTCAAACTGTGATCCTCTATAAAATCCAAAATACAATCTAAAACACCCACAAAACACCTCAATTATTACCCTATAACATTATATACAATAAACACATAAATTAGTAGTCAATTACCTGAAATTGGGGGGGGGGGGTTCTAAATTATCTGAACCGTTGGCCTTTTCATCCCCTGAATGTATAAAAAAACATTATCCTAAAAGAGATTCGGACATTGCTCAACCATTTCCTTCTCACATTCCCATGTTTCTTCCTGAATTTTTCCATGTTTTCATAAAACCCACAATAGATTGATGCATTTTATATAAAACAATTTCTCTTACCTATCCACTGTCTACACTGTCATATGCAACGACATACCATCTAGATATAGATCAACATGAAACCATAGAATCACATGGTAAGGATACAACTGATACATTTTATATAGAGATAAATGAAACACACTATCTAGTAAACTGAACCTTGGTGGGAAATCCAACTGATTTTCATCCTCACCAAACCACTCAAGAATCTCAAAATACCCTATGTATCGAAGAGATAACTTTCCTTGATTCCCCAAATGAATATTTCCCTGACTTGTATATATCATAAAAAACACATGATAACTCACCTCAAAGGAAAACAAACTTCGATGATGATTTTCATACTATTTATGATGACTCTGAGTAGTCTCCATCCTTGTCTTAGTTAGATAAATATTTTTTTTCTTTTGGAAAAAGGCTTCTTCCAACTAGTGATGTCTCACCTATTTCAACCCAAAAAAGTAGAGAATGTGAAGGGAAACCATAAAATAATTGAAAATAATCTATATATATTGAGGCTACATAAATATTATTATATGAGAACTCCACTGATAGCATGTTATCTTCCCATGAGCCACCAAAATCCATTACCAAACACAAAAGCATGTATTCTAATTTTTTTATCATCCCCTCGTATTGTCCATCCATGTAAGGATGATACTCTATATTAATTTTCAACTATGTCCCAAGGTTTTGTTGTAGGTATTTCTAGAAACATGACATAAACTTAAGATCTCCGTCTAATACTATCAAAACTAGTACTCCATTCGACATTACAACTTACCATATATAAATTTTATACAGGCCCTCCACCATATAATATTCACAAATTGAAATGAAATGGTAAAAATTTGCAAGCTAACCCACTATCACCATATAGTATCATGTTTTGAAACAGTCCTTGGGATACCAGTCACAAAATCCATTGATATATAATCCAATTTTTAAACATTAATACATAAAGACTACAACATTACCACTAGTTTTTGGTGCACTTCCTTAAATGAATAAAAGGTGTTTCATCTCATAAAAAACTAATTCACTCTCCATTTCATTCCATCCTAATGAAATTTTTCTTTCAATAACATACACATGTTTTTTATTCTATGATGAACATCCCATTTTGATCTAAGGATATAATAGAGGAGGTGTTCTTAAAAATACATAGGTATGACTATTTGATATCAAAAAATACAAAACTAACTCCCATATAGCTTCAGTCCCTCAATGGTCACCCCACTGTTGGGTTTTGAACTCATTGTAATGAATATAGAATATGATTTTTGTGCCATTATACCCTTCTCAACCAAATCAGAAAAAAAAGAAACAGGAAATAAAACTACAACACTACCTCGTTCTTCAGACTCCAAGTGAATGTCAGCTATCACAAAAATCAGCTGCCCTTGACATGATCCTTCTTTTTCCAGCTGAATATATGTTTTCCTACGTTATGAGTCTTCCACAAATTTTCCTTAAAATGGTGTATAAATCGAGTCAAATTCAGAAATTTGATGATATTTCATTCATATTCATTATGATAGAATCAAATATATCAATTAGAAAATGTGTTTCAAACTCATACGATCTATAAACACTATAGATTTTTCACCAAATAAATAATGATGCCAAGTATTAAAATAATGGCCTGGAACATATAATTATATATTATGTGTTGGGAAGTTATTATTATTCAACTATAACATCAATGATCCATAAGAAACAACATGATCTACTTGCATGAGAACACATCGCAAATCAGATCCTTAAAGATCATAATACACCACAAACCCTTGTCCAGATTTTGTAAATATAAACATCAGTAATGATTTAATGATAACATTAATTTGATGAAAAGAATTTTAAAATTATTTATTACACTACAATGAAACATTCTTCCTTGTCAAATCTGTCATTGATGAAACTTTTCATGAAGAATACTGTAAAAACCATTGGTAATATCCATTTAGGTTAAAGAAAATGTGTATAAAAAAAATTCATTATCTGTTTCCAAGATATCACAACCTCTAGCTTCTCTACATCCAAAGAAACACCTATTTTAGAGATAACATGACCAAGGAAATGTAACTCTTAATTCCAAAAGTCTTAGTTGTAATGTTCATCTTATAATTGATGGTCCCACACGATCCCAAATAATGTCACCAATTGTTGTTCATGATCATCTATTTTCCTTGAATACACCGATATGTCATCCACATAAATGAACATAAAATAATCTAAATCTATTTGAATCATTTGATACATTAATACCCTAAAACAACATGTTCATTTTTATGACTAAAAATAATCACCACATACTCATAATGACTTTAACTTTTTTTTTCAAAATATCCTCCTTCATTACAAACAATTGGTGATATCCTGAATAAAATTCTACTTTAGAGAACCACTGGGCACCCCTTAAATGATATAAAAGATCATCAATGCATGAAAGTGGATATTTGTTCATTATCATGACATGGTTAAGCTTACGATAACAGACATAGAGATGAAGAGTTCCATCTTCCTTTTTCAAAAACAAGGTTGGTGATGCCCACAGAGATATACGAGGCTGAATGAACCATTTTTCTTCCAACTATTACAACTATAATTTATATTCCATAAAATATGTGGGTCCTATATGATAATATACAAATGATATAGGGTTGGTCCCTGGTACGAGATCAATCATAAATTCTACTTCTCTTGTGGGTGAGAAACCTGAGAAATTATTAAGAAAAACATATTAAATCTAATCAACAACTGCTGGAAACCAAATATTCTCAATCTCATCAAATGATTCCAAGGTCAACCATACCAAATCATATGAGATATTTCTATCTACTGGTGCCAACAATACATCTTCCCCTACCTTAATATTTTACCTCCTCTAAATATATGCTCTATGACATCATTAATTGTAAAACTAACTCTTCTAGTATAACAATAAATCCAATATTTGAACATAGTCAACCTATCCATACATAGGATTATATCATTGAAATCAATCTCAAA
The DNA here is from genome assembly GCA_963277665.1 of Viscum album. NCBI lineage: Eukaryota > Viridiplantae > Streptophyta > Magnoliopsida > Santalales > Viscaceae > Viscum > Viscum album. The sequence goes on along the minus strand of OY728159.1, from coordinate 968,984,970 downwards.
TACAGTGAAATACCATATCAACTGAGCTCTATCGACAGTTTTGAACATTCATTACATAGAAAGTCTCAACATTCTCATTGACCAAGAAATGTTTGATGTTTTAAAATAGAAGACATAATATTAACATAAACACGGAGAAAATCATTGTATTAAAAAGAAATATACAAATTGGATGAACACATATAAAAAAATAATGAAAATTATATAATTCAAAAATAATTATTCCAATAACCATCAATGGTCTAGATTGATCATCTTCAATCACTTTCTCAGCTCCATTCAATTCTTACTCACTACAATGTGTTCTTTATCACCATGTTGAGATTGCACTGCTTGAGGAATAATGGTATTACTAGTATCACTATAGATAGATCAGTTATAATGATGAGAACTGTTTTACTTCCCTCATCCCATAAAATCATATGAGGGTTGTGTAACAGGAGATATGTCATGAACACCCGGCTTTGGAGCACTTAGATAATATCATTGAAGATGCCCCATCTGGTTGAAATTATCACATACTCTAGGTGGTGTCACACAATATTTCATTATGTGATCCAAAGAACCACATTGAAAACTAAATGTATTACTATTGGGTTTAGGAGGAATATTCAATGATCCAACTGTCTGATTATGAGTCACACCACTACCTTGAAAATATGTTTCCTACTTCCACATTTTCCAAACATTGGATATTCCACCATTTCCCATAGGTATCAACTCGATTTCTCCACCCACAGTTCCTGAGATGTCTCGTTCATAAACATTCATTATATTAACCATTTTTGTATAATCTATTTTATAAATCAGAACAATATTCATATGAATTTATTCCCTCAACCACAATTCAGAAAAGAATTCATTGAATGACTCACTGGTAACAACATCATCTGCAAATTATAGTAAATTCATAAATATAGATGTATAGTATGTTACTATTAGTTCCTCATACATTAATATAAATAATTCCATTACTCTAGAAAGGCTTAAAATGTGATGATAGTATTTTTTTGATAAAATATTATTTAAAATACTCCCATTCAATGCCTTGATCTACTTTTTCCTGGAAAACTAAATCCCACCACTCACATGATATACCATCCTATATGTACATTTCTATAATAAATTTAACATAGATGGTTTTCCTATGGAATCAATGATTTGATTCATCTTATTTAGCCACACCTATGCTTTATCCAATTCTGAATCACCTCGAAAGTCAAGTGGATTATGCTTTTAGAACTAAACAAAATGACCCACCTCCCTTGGTACATACCTTTTGTTATCTATATTTATAGATTAGAAATCATAGATAATAATCTGAATTAGATGTTTGTTTACATATGGATTTTGTGGAACCACATTCATAGTAGATTTATTCAGTTTTTTTCTATGATTCTTACAAGGTGGAATTTTCTATAAAAATAATAGAATTCTATTTAGTCTCCTACTCTAGAAACTGAAGGCGTAAAAATTCAAAATATACCATATCACACATATAAAAAATGATTTCTAATATTCCCGATTTTTTGAATTTTAAACCAATTTTGAAAATTCCACTTTTTCAATTTTGAAAACATTTTCTGAAGGTACCACAATCATTTATCTGAAGGACAAACTATTTTTAATCATTTAAAAAAATCAAAACTTTTTTAGAATATCATAAATCATTACTCAAAATGAATTATTCACTACCAATGGGAATCCTTTTAAATCAATGAATATCAATCGATTCTCATTATATAAACCCATGAAAATGAGATAACTACTCCTAGAAGTGTCTCAAAACACTCATGTACCCAATATCCTTGAAGCACGATGTTTAACATAAATAGTTTTCCCCACCTCTTGGTTCTCATCATTTTATGTCCTGACAGTACTACAAGTTTCTAACATCCCAATTCCAGAACAAAACCAGAATGTTTTATATACTTATTGAATGATAAACCAATAATATTTATCCCAAAAAAAAAATATGGGATGGCCAAGGCTGATACCATTTGTAACATCCGCCCCTAATCATTGTCTTGGGAAGAGGATGAGACATTACTAGGCATTATGTGACATCCCCAAGACCTTAATGTATAGAAATAAATGCTAATTATTTTATATGAATTTGGGGTGATTTTTACATTTAAAACAAAACATCCGAATGAAGAATACAATAATGAAACAAACACTATATGATACAAGAGAACAATTTAACAAAACTCAAAAAATAAACCACTAACTATAAAATGAACAACCACAGGAACCATATCTAATTATGATGAGAAAACTAAAACAAAAAACATAGACTATGAAGACATAAATAATAAACTTTAAAACAAGCTCAATGATCTAACTTCAAAAGCCTCACCAAAGGTATCATGATGCACCTCCAATGAAATAAGGCACTTTTCCTTTATTAACATCTCAATAAAAAAATATCTACAAATGCACCAATGTTCCCAAGTATGGGTGAGTATGAAACTCATTAGTATGTCCCCAAATGGATTTCCTACTACTAACCACTAGGATAGAACATGTTACAACATTTATATAAAATTATTGAAAACAATTTACAACCAATCCAATCTATTTCAATAAAGAATAGTTTTCCATGGAATGTTACCAAACAATTCTATATATACATTTATCAATACAATTTGCATAACCCATTCCATTTCCATACACCCAACCACAAACACACACACACACACACACACACACCTATTCTTAGTTTTACCATAGATGATGGTACTTCACATCCATACATGATTCCTTTGATGGTGGTACTTTATGACCATTATTTGTGCCATTTATCTCATACCATACAATTTGTGAAAAATACCATTCCCAACCAATGGATCCAAATCATTAAAATAAAACAATATTTTTATTGAAAATACTTATACAAATCTCAATCTATGATAAAAAAACAATTTTAAACTCATTATTTTAAAATCATGTCAACCATTGCACTTTATACAAAATATACAATTTCTAAAATTTCATAAACCGTCAGTAAATATGGTTTCCAAAAAACATTACACATCAATTTCATAATTGAAAAAAATAAAATAAATTATTTTAAAATCAATCCTTCTTGTTAAAAACATAGGATTTGGGAGTGAAGTCACAAACCTTGAAAACATAAATGAAAATGATGAATGACAAAAATTCTTCAACAAACTCCGTTTAAAATATAATACCCTATTTAGATCTTCTTACCTATCATAAGATAATCATATCTCATCATGATTACCATGATACACTAGGGATATATCCTCAATGGATTAAATCCACGAATCCAATAGAGGAAAGAATAAGAATAAAACAGTGGAAAATCACCATGAATGAGAATTTACCAATGAATTGGGACTCCAAAACACAAAGATTCAACTAAGGATTACACCCAGATCAAGGTGAATGGTTTCTCCATCCATTAGACAGAATGGAATTTTAGTTAGGTTATTATTATGGAAAAAATGACCAATTATGTTTTTGATTTGGATTAGATCTACAAAATATGGATACCAATTTTAACAATGGATGGTTAGGTCCCCTGGTTAGTAAAATCATGCACGAAACTGGTGCTTTACACTACCTCTAACCACCCCTCACATGATTAGTTCATATAGTATATGTAACATCCCAATTCCAGGTGCCTCCCAAAGGTGCCATGTACCCGGTTTGTCACATGGCCTCAAGCGCATTTCCATGAATGCTAGAGGCTTCCGACTATAAGTGAGGTCCTTGGGTGTGATAGTGGGGACACTATGCCATCATTTGAAACGTAACACAATAGAACAAATAGTAAACAGGAGAAAAAATAGTAATACTATACAACACAAATAAATAGAAGATGAATGATAGTATAAACAACTGAAACATATATATATATATATATATAATGATTCATGAAACAAGTATCTAGGAAAGCAGCCAAAGAAGTCACAATGTTGTAAATACAATACTGATACCATTGTATAGAAAATAGTAATCTACAATAGAAACGCAAGCCTCATCATGGTCACATGCTCTCCAGCTTCAATAGAAATCATGTACCTAATGAAGAAGGGTGCTTTCCCTTATCTATACCAGCAACCATATATTCTTTTTTGGGTCTACAATCTTGACTTAAAAAGGGTGTGAGATGAATCCTAGTAGGCAACCACCAAAATATTTGTGCCTAACTATCAGTGAATATATATAGCAGGAAATATAAAAAATAAAGAAATAAACCTGGAAGTACTCAAAATTAAACAACCATACCATTTCAAAATAAATTAATTTAAATTTATTAATTATTCAAACAATTGAAAAATCTAACCTTGGAATCTTGCATATGCTCTGTATCGCCTTGTATAATTTAGAAAAAAAATTCTTGAAATACAATTTGAAAAATCAAGTAAGACCGAGTCCAAGATTGTGGTTTGTCTTGGAATACTATTCATAGAAAAAAATAAACCATTCATAAAAACCCTCTGGGAATGCTCTCATGGTCTGACCCATTTGGTTTAATATAGAAAAAATCAATCACTAACAACCACCTAGGATGATCTCATGGTAAATATCCCCAGGACAACATGGCCTCAATAATTTATACACATCCTCAGGGTATCTCTCACGGTCAATACCCCCTGTGTCAACGTAGTATATATAATCATAAACGAACTCTGGGTAGCTCTCATGGTCAATACCCCCTGGGTAAAAATCTACAACTAGGCTCTCGTGGTCCTGTGTAAATAAACATGGAAGCCCCCCAGTTTTCCTGGTCCAAGGCTCTCATGGTTAATTGGAGGATCAGAGCACATACATCTTTCATTCAAGTCTCTACATGAATCCAAAATATTACTTGGCTCAACATTAATCCAAGCATAAAAACAGGCATCACATATAACCAATAAACTCCATCCAAAACAACTCAAGGAATGGAAACACGGTATGACTCATAGGCAACCTTTCCCAAATGGCCAATAATAATCAAATAAGGGAACACAACATGGGGTATACCATAAAGAAGGGTATACAATCTTATGCATAGGAAACAACCCTTAATCAAACAACCAAACCATAGTAGGTTTTAAATAGGGTCAAAATTCCAAAATACGCAATACCCCAACATTAATATTCAACACTTTAAGCATATATAATCCAATGACTATCAAATATAGGCACACAAAATATACAGTTGATGTTATATGATGAAAACACTTGAACCTCAGCCATTGAATTGTCCTAAAACAACAAATTCATACAAAAAGGGTAAAAATGATCAACCCTCGACAACTCAAGAGAGAAGATAAATCAGGAAGAGAGGCTCCAGGGAAATAAATAACTCACCGATGGGAATTCAATGCACCCAGTGGTGTCTAAATTTGATCTCGAATGAAGCAACATGAGGATCTAGAAGATCTTCAGTCATACGCCACTCTCCTTTATGAAACAAGTAGAGAAGATAATATTTATGGAGATGATACATGACCCCTCACTTATATAACAGATAAAAAAAATTAATCACTGTGTTCATTTAATTTACATGTCGTATACATGCTTCAACTGGACCCCACTTTTGTAGGTCGGCAATGTCAGACCCATGACCATGTACTCAGCCATTCCACTGCTAGTACATGGATACAAGTTCAACCAGGTACACAGCGTGTACTTAAAAAATTTCCAAATTTACCAATTTTCCTGATAAACTACCAAAAATAAAGATCCATACCTGAAATGAAGATCTAGTATTATACAAGCTTCCCCCCTTAGTAAAATTTTTCTACAAATTACCCTTCCTAGGGTGTAAAAGATTGAACTTCAAACAACTCTAGGCACTGTGATCGTACGTCACCCTCCATCTCCCAAGTTTCATCATGTACTCGTCTGTGCTTCCATAACACCCATACTAGAGGAATAAACTGGCCATAAAGAACCTAAGTTCTTTGATCAACAATCATAATATGGTACTTATCAAAGTATGCATCCACCTCCAAGTCATCATCCTCGGGTTGAAAAATATGAGACGTGTCTAAAAAAAACGTCGTAGTTAAGAAACAGAAAGATGTCGTGCATAATCCAGTACCTTTGAGGTTACTATAACCATTAGGAAACAATCCATAATCTCTCCAAACCCTCAAAAATCATGACGTATCTTGGTGAAATCCTCCCATGTCTCATTATCCTTTTATATCCCACCCTCGGTGTGACACGTATGAGAACATGATCTCTAACTTCGAAATCTAGAGGTTCTCTTCATTGATTAGGATAAGATTTCTTGTGGGAGTGTGAAGTAGCCATCTACTTTAGAATCAACTCCACCTTCTCAGTGTCCTCCTGGATATAATGAGGTCTCAATATAGCTACATATTCTCCCTCCTACCAACACATGGGTGATCGGCATGGCCTACCATAAAAATCCTCATAAGGTTCCATATGAATCATCGCATGAAATTGTTTATGTAGGAAAATCCACTAAGGGTAAGTGTATTTCTCATGACTCTCTAAAATACAGGACGCATGCTCGAATAATTTCATCCAACACCATAATCGTACACTCGGACTGACCATCTTTCTAGGGATGGAAAGTTGTACTTAAGAAGTACCTATTTACCCAAATCCCCCTATAGTCTATTCTAGAGATGAGAAGTAAACCGTTCATCCCTGTTTGAAATAATTGAAGGTGGAACCACATGAAAATATACAATCACTCAGAGGTACAACCTTACCTACTCATTAACACTGATGGTTTCCTTGATCGGCATGAAATGTGAAACCATATTGATTCTATCAATAATAACCAAAACTGCATCATTCCCTTGATTTTTCTATCATGAACCTATCACGAAATCCATCTGGAAATCATTCCACTTCCACTCAAGAATGGGTAACTGCTGTAGAAGTTGTAATGGTCATTGATGATCCACCTTCAATTGTATACAAGTGGAACATATCATAAAAAACCATAAACATCTCTATTAATAACTGGACACCAAGACTAATAGTGTAGATCTCGATACATCTTGGTGACACCAGGATGAACATCCCATGCTGAGTCATAAAAATCTTACAACAAATCCTCTTGTATGTCTATTGACACCCATAAATTCCCATGATAACACATGATCTCATCATCTCCTACAGTCCACCGAGGAGTAGGGTCCTTGGCTTCCCATATCTCTCATAGGACTAGGCCTTCAGAATCCGATAGCTGCCTCATTCACAGTCAATCCAGAAGAGTAGAGGTAATAGCTAAAGAAGAAAGAAATGTATTCCACTATCTATTGTGCCCCAGAAAATGCATTTCAAATAATAGAGTCATAAGATACCACTCACTGCTGGCCTCCTAAACTTCTTGTATATGCATCCTCCTTCTCAACGCATCATCCAAGGTGTTTCCTTTCCTATTTATGTTGGAAAGCTCAAAGTTAAAAACATGAAAGTACTCAACCCTCCTTCACCATATAAAATTCAGATCATGCTATGTTATGATATACTAGAGGATTTTCTGGTTAGTAAATACCAAAAAATGCTCTCCCAAAAGATAATGTCTCCAATATCATAAATATTGCACAACTATATCTAACTCGAGATCGTGTGTCGAGTAATTCCTCTCATGTGACCTTATCTTTAAAGACCCATACATAATGACTAATTCCCCTTCCAAAAGAACTTCTCCAAGCCTGATACCAGATTCATCATAGTATATAGTGTTACTCTTGACCAGTTCTAGAAGAAGTTGAATTGGTGCAGAAGTCAACCTCTCATTCAACTCCTGAATGTATGAATCGCAAGAATCTATCCAAAACTACTTCACACACTTCTTAGTAAGCCCTGTCAGCGGAGATGCCATGTGTGAAAATTCCTATATAAATCTAAGTAGTGACTAAACAACCCTAGAAAAAATCATACCAAAATGATGTTCTTTGGATTCTCTAAGGAAACTACCGCTCTCACTTTATATAGTTTACTGACACTCCTATCTATGTGTTGACTTGACCCAAATTGTGATTCAAATCCATCCAAAAGTGGAATTTTGAGATCATATCCTATAACTGATGTTTTCCCTCTATACTCAAAACAATCTCAAGATGGGTGGCATGGTCAGGATGAGTGTGAGAGCACAGAAAAATGTCTTCCATAATGACTACCACCAAAGAATAAAAATAATGATGGAATTCTTGGTTCACTAGTTCTATGAAAATTGTTGGTGGGTTTGTAAGACTGAGTGACATAACCAAATACAATTATAGACCATACATTCTATGAATGGTTGTTATAGGTATATCAAATTTTCTAATGCACAATTGAAGAAAATTATATCTCATGTAAATTTTCAATAACACTCGGGCTCCTCAAATCTGATCAAACAGATCTTCAATCTTTGGAGAGGGATATCGTAACATGACTATGAACTGGTTCAACATCCGATAATCCACACAAAGTCTTAGGGCATGATCCACCTTCTTTTCATACAGGATAGGCGAACCCCATGGATAAGTAATGATTTCGATGAAATGATTTTCATGTAACTCCTCTAATTTATTATTGAGCTCATGTGACTCAGGTGTAGACATCATATAAAGAGGAATAGACACTAGTTACACTCCTATCACAATATAAATATAGAAATATACCTATCCTTCCACACATAAACCTGAAAATTCATCTGGAATGACATCCTTGAAATTATCGACCATTGGAGTAAAGTCCATATGTGAGGTCCCTTGGTTATCTAGATATAAAAAATAAATATGGGTAGTATTTTCTCCTAACCCATGATGCTTGGGTCCAGCTCCAATTTCCTAGACATACCATTTTACCTAGTGTAGAAAAGACCTACCCTCTAGAGATGTGAAATACACCCTGAGACGATATAAGTTGACAAAGTCCTGAAAGCGGACTGACCTATCCAATTTTAGAATGACATTGTAACCTGCCATCTCTAAGATATAGACGTCCCATAAGAAGTTAATTCAACCAACTTTAAGATAGGACTCTTTTCATGGATGTACAATAGTCGTCTGAATCCCCAAAAAAGTGTCTAGTATCATAAAATCCTTATAAGGATATCCACAAAAACAAAAAATATGAAACTATAGGAATAACTTGAATTAAAATAGTAGAAACTAAAATTGAGGCATCTAGAATCGTACCTTTTACTATAGAGGGTTTGGGATCCTCCTTATACTGGGTCTACTCCATTACAAAATTATAACTGGTATCATAGCCCTGCGACTCAGCCTGGTTACCCTGAGCTGGTCCACCATGATTCTGTTTAAAACTTATTGCTTGAATAACATGGCCACGACATCCCCCTTGGACAGAATAGCCTGATGAACTCCAATTCCCTAACTGATGGGAAACTGGAGGTCCTTCTCCTTAACATGGAGTCATAATTGATCCCCACTCACTAGCTACTGGTGAAAAAAAAAACCGCAAAAAATTCTAATGATGACACATCTTACTGAAAGCTCAACACTCAACTAGGTATCTCAGGCACTAAGGTTTCATGTTCCAACACATACTGAACTGGTAGAACCTCACCTGAATACCTATAGATACATAACTAGAACTAGAATCACCACATTAAGGCTCCCTACGACCCATCCTACTATTAATGATGGAGTACAAACCCTGGATGCTGAACCACCCTGGCTTGCATCTCCCAACTCCCATATATTTCACTCAGTAATCAGTTTCAGGTTCACTATAGAAGTCGCCAAATATAGTATGAAGTAATTCACTTTAGATCGGATGCCATACCTAAGGCCATCCTCATATTTTCTAGACAATGATAACTCATCACCTCCTAGAATAGGTGTGATGCCCAGAAGCTCTGTAAAACGAGAAGTGGACTCCATCACTGAAAGAGTGCCCTGCACCAAATGCATGAACTATCAAGCTCGATCATACCTTAATGTATTTGGTAAGAAGTAATCATAGAAGGTCCTCTAAAATGCTTCCCAAGACATATCCCCATGATATACTGCCTGTGAGACAACATCCCACAATCTCTTGGCGGAATCACATAACATGTATGTCGTGAGCTTCACACTGTTATCCAGCGATGTCTCTAGATGCTCAAAGATAGCAAGCATGGCCTACAACCATGAATTGGAAGCATGTGGTTATCCATCCTATTAAAATGTGGGAGGATATGTATAGTAACCCGAGCCTTTTACATATAACATTTCATTATTTTAAGCATAATTAATCATTAGAGTACAAGCCAAGGATCGTTAAGTCTAGTGTCTTGGAAGACTAGAAACATATAACATAAAACATGGGGCTAAAAAAACATCATTATTTAATCTCCATAAAGAGATTATAACTTCCTTTGAGCCATTATATCTTCATAGGGTACTTGGGGATCACATGAACAAAGGTATTAGCTGAAAATCCCAGTAAAGGAATGAACATAAGGATACATCTTAAACACATGAGTTGGGAGGTATGACATATTGATATCCAAAACATGGAACATATGAAATTATATCATATAATCATGGGATCATATAAACATGGAATCATATAAATGTGATAGAATAATAAAAAAATTCTTTAGTATGGGTTAAGGCTAACTGCCAATCCTGTTTCCCATTTCAGTACGGGTCAAGGCTAACAGCCAACCCCGTTTCACATCGCATATCATGAGACTTAATCTTACCCAATGCATTGAAGTGCAATCTGGGTGCACCCATCTCAACATTTTCATGAATATTCTTTCCACATAAACATTCTTTCCACGTTTATAATCAGACATAATCAACCATACATAATCATAAGGTTACCCATGGTGAGAATTGGGTACCACAATCATGACATAAAACATAACCAATGAGTGTATCATGAAAGTGTACATGAATGAATGGTATTAGAACATACATGTAAGTTCATAAGGTTATATAGTCATATAAAATTGTATGTGGTAACAAATATAAGTGACATAATATAAGAAATGTATTTTAGAAACATTAGCATTAAATCATTTTAGTGTGGTTTTAAGGAAAATACTATAGAGATTTTGAAATAGTAAAGTGGAAATTATTTTACATAAAACCAGAATTGAACCACAAATATTTTCATAATAAAAAAACATATCTTATAAATACAATGGTGTCTCAAAACAGTGGATAGAGTGCACATAATATTGGGTAAAAGTTTGGGATGTTCCTTTAAAACGAGTGTGCTTATTGGGAAGTATCGATGATGGGTTCACTTGAAATCATGTTTATCCCTAGAAGAGAATGATAGATGGATCATAGAACATGATTATGGAGCATATAAAAGAAATGTATAAGTTTTAAATAAAAAATAAAAGACAACTATATTTTGGTAAAAATAAAGATAGAGTAACCCGAAGGAATAATGGAAGTTCGGGTAGAATCTATTATGTTTTATTGGCATGGTATCGGGTGTAACTAAGAGAGCATGGTGAGAGAGATAATAAGTTAATAATCACTTATAAAAAATTAGGTAATTATTGGAGAGGTGATGAAACACACCCCATCACTTGGTATTACACAAAAAGGCATAGCATAGAGAACAATCTTGACTAAGAGTGAAAAAGAGAGGACCCCATACCTTAAATCCGTTGGTGTTCTCCACTTGTTATTATTGACCTGAATAAAAAAATTTAGGAATATTAATTAATAATTCCATAACCTCTTCTTTATGTAATTTATTTTTTATAACCATTTTTAGTTTTTTGAAATCCTTTTTGATTAGTTATAAGGTTCAATTTCATTGTTCGTGCTCATCTGTTTACATGGATTTAAAAGATCAGTTCACTTATATTCAAGTTTGGATTATATGTAAGATGAAAGTGGTTGTCCAGAATTGAAGTTATATTATTTAGTGAACATAAAGGATATTACATAGTTTTAATTTTAATTAGGTTACTTAGACCGAAGTCAAATTATTATATATTTATAACCTTAGTGATAACAGTTATTGCTAATCGGTGGATTTGATTACAAAGAACATGTTTTTATTTATAAATTAAAAACATTTGTACAAAATAATTACATAACAAAAAATAGGATATATTACATATATAATAATCTGGTTCAACCACAACACAAATTGTTTCATGGCCAGAATTAATGATAGTAATATAAATTGATAAATCGTTGTCCTTGAATGTGCTACATTAGCACATCTCAAACAGTGCTTTCATTTCATTCAAATAAAAGGGTGGGGAAAGGAGAGAAGATAATAAAATATACCATTAGCATGAAAACATTCCAATAATTATATTTTATTTAATTTTTCATAATATTATGGTGAAAGGAGGTGATGAAAGAAACAAAAATTAAGAGAACATAAAAGAAATGTAGGAATAGGAAGGAGGAATTTACCTCTTGAGACTTCCTCATTTGAGAACCTCTTAAGGGGAGAGGTTTTGGTATTTTGAAGAGGATAGGATATTTTGGACGTGGGTGGGATCTAGGGGTGAGATTTGGAAAAAATAATGGCATGGCACAAGGCTTGAGAGGACTGAAGAGAAGAGGGGTGAAGGTAGGTTTTATAGTGGAGGAGAGGAGGGATTTCATAATATCATAATCATTGAATTATTATTTCTTAACAAGAAAAAGAAATAGTAAGTATTCTATGATCAGGAATAGTAATTTTATCATGTGATACAAAACCAAGTGGGCTTACATCAGCATAAAATCATCAATGACTCAACAAATCCCATATTTAGCATTTATTATAAATTATCGTATTTTACTATTCATAAAAAATTCATGTATTTTAAAAAAATAAAAAAAATAACCATAAGAATTTTTGACGTGTAGAATCTAAAAATGAAGTCCATTTTTCAAAAATATTTTTCTAAATATTATTATTTTATTATTTAATTAAAATAATTATTTATTATCAAAACTAGTTTTAAAACATTCATTACCTTATTATAGAATATAGTTATATCATACTTCTAGATTGAATAATATTTTTATACTATCATAGGTGAGGTTACTATTCATTAGGTTATATCACTATTCATAAGGGTATGTATCTATTTATTATGGTATGTTACTATTCACCAAAAATTATGTTTTTCTTATCGGACTCCAAATAACATACTGATTATAACCGTGTGTGCCAGATTTTCGAAATTCCAAACAGAGAAGTGCCAAAATTATGTTTAAATGTCACTTAGCACTTAGTAGTTCATTATGTTGTTTTTTCATGTTATTCTATGACATAATTACGAGAAGGTAATTTCCATTGAATAACCTTAGGTCGTTACATTCTTCCCCCCTTTGGAAATTTTGACTTCAAAATTTCATTTTACATTCTATGATAAAAACAGGTGTGGGTACTTTTCCTTCATTGCTTCTTCCAGTTCCCATGTTTCCTCTTCATACTTATGGTTTCGCCATAGTACCTTGACCAGATTAGTAGTCTTGTTGCATAGAAAATTGTCTCTACGATCCAAGATCATCATTGGCTGCACCTTGTAAGAGAGATCATCCTCTAACTGTACAACCTCTGTAGAGAGTATATGTGAAGGGTCTGGTATGTACTTTCTTAAGAGGGACACATGAAATACATTATGTACTTTCAACATGGTAGGTGGAAGTTCCAGTCGATAGGCCACAACTCTGACTCGATCAAGGATCTCGAAAGGGCAGATGTATCTGGGACATAACTTCCCTTTCGTCCCAAACCTCATGACCTTCTTCCATGGGGATATGCATAGTAATACCATGTCTCTAACTTTGAACGCAAGGTCTCGTCAACGGTTATCTGCATAACTATTGTATCGACTTTGGGATGCCTTGATTTGTTTTATAATGGCTTTCACCTTCTCCAGCATTTCTTCGACCATTTCAGGTCCTAGCAGTTTACACTCACTGACTTTATCCCAACATGCTGGTGTTCTACAACTTTTCCTATAAATGGCTTCACATGGTTTCATTTAGATTCTCAAGTGGAAACTATTATTTTATGAGAATTCAACCAGTGGAAGATGTTAGTCTCATCCTCCTTTGAAATCCATTGAACACACTTTCAACATGTCTTCCAATGTATGAATAGTTCGCTCAGATTGGCCATCAATTTTAGAATCTTAGTCCGTACTGAAGTTCAGTTCAATTCTTAGAGCATGTTGGAGACTTTTCCATAACTTCAAGATGAAAATAAGATCACGATCAGATACAATAGATAGTGGTACTCCATGCAGCCTCATCACTTCTCTGATGCAAATATGTGAATGTTGATCCAATGAGAAGTCCTCTCGAACCGCAGTAATGTGAGTAGTCTTCGTAAGACAATCCGCAATGACCCATATAGCATTGTTTACTCTAGATGTCTTTAGAAGTCCAGTGACAAAGTCCATGGTAATGTTCTCCCACTTCCATGCTGCTATGGGTAGTGGTTGCACCATCCCTTTATATTTTTGTCTCTCAGCCTTCACTTGATGACAAATGAGTAACATTGATGTATATTTGGAAATCTCCCTTTTCATATTGTCCAACCAAAAGTTTTATCGTAGATATCGATACATCTTTGTGCTCCCTAGGTGGATATAAAAGGTCAATATATGTACATCATTCAGTAAAACCTTCTTTATATTTGGATTAGATGGTACACATAATCGTGTCCCAAATCTTACAACTCATTCCTCATCAATTTTGAAATCGGATGATTTCCCATTTTTAATAGCTTCCACCCTTTTCTGAATTTCCACATCCTTTCTTTTAGCGTACTTTATTTTTTCAAGAGGGATTGTTGAGAAATCATTTGAGAAAGAATTGATGATGTTCCTCCCTTAATAATTCCCATGTCCATTCATTGCAAATCTAAGAAGATTGGATCCTTTTCAATTCTCATCATTGATAAAGATGCAGGATGCTTTGTACTTAGAGAATATGCCACCTTGTTTGCCATATTGGGATGGTAGTGGATTGAGCAGTCAAAATCCTTGATGAGCTCTATCCATATTCACTGGTTCATATTAATCTCTTTCTGATTGAATATATATTTGAGACTCTTGTGGTCAGCATATATCTCACATTTTTTCCCATACAGATAATGCCTCTATATTTTCAATGCAAACTTCACAGCTTCTAACTCTAGATCATGCGTAGGATATTTTTTCCCATGGATTTTCAGCTGCCTTGAGGAATAGGATATCACATTATCATTTTTCATTAGCACATATCCCTTGCCTTTCTTATAAGCATCACTATACACCACAAAGAGTTCTCCACTTGAAGAGAGTTTCAGTACTGGCGTAGTTATAAGATTCTTTTTCAACTCCTTAAAACAGTCTTCACATTCTTGTGTCCAGAAAAAATTTACTCCCTTCCATGTCATATTGGTCATTGGGTTTGACAATCATGAAAAGTTCTTCATGAATCGTCAATAATACCTAGATTGACCCAAAAATCTGCGGATCTCCATTACAGAAGTTGGACTCATCCACTCTTCAATTGCCTTCGTCTTAGAAGGGTCTACAGATATCCATTTCCTTGTGATAATATGCCCCAAGAATGATACTTCCTCCATCCATAACTCACATTTACTATAATTTGAATAAAAATTCTCCCTTCATAATGTCATTAACACAGTTTTCAAATGCTTCTCAGGTTCCTCCTTTCTCTCGGAGTATATCAGAATATTAACAATAAAGACCACCAAAAATTTGTCAAGGTAATCTCTAAAGACTCTATTAATTAAATCCATGAAAATTGTTGGAGAATTAATGAGTCTGAAAGGAATCACTATAAAATCAGAGTGTACATACCTCATTTGAAAGGCAGTTTTGGGAATATCTTCCTTCCTCACCTTTAGTTGGTGATATTCAGACCGACGGTCCACCTTAGATAAATAATGAGCCCCACAAAGTTTATCAAACAAGTCATCTATCCGTGGAAGGGGATACTGGTTCTTTATCGTGATATTATTGATCTCACGATAATAAATGTATAGGCGAATTGATCCATCCTTCTTCTTGACAAAGTGGACTGGCACACCCCACATCGAAGAACTCAGGTGTAAAAAACCTGCTCCATATTCTTTTGTAACTACTTCTTCAACTCTTCCAGCTCTATGCTGGCCATTCTATAAGGTGTCTTTGAGATTAGCAGAGATCCATGGATAAGTTCAATTGATAAATCAACCTCTCAGTCAGTAGGTATACCATGCAACACTTCAGAGAATATATCAGTGTAATCCCTCACGATAGGCATGTCTTCAAGCATGATTTTATCCTTTGTCCCAATAATTTGAGCTAGATATGCTTTCACACAAGGACGATGTATCCAAACATGATACTAAGATTCTAAAGGAGACATGTCTTCCTCCATACACTTGTAAAGAATTGGAGGATTCTTATGGATGTAAAAAGTGATCTCCCTTTCCAGACAATTGATGTTGGCCTTGTACGAATATAGCCCATCCATGCCCAATATAACGTCGAACTCCACTAAAGGAAGTATGAGGAGTATTTATGGGAGGTTTAGTCCACAAACATTAACCAGGGAGGAGTTATAAACCATGGACACAATAATTACCCCATCCACTGTTCTCACATATAACTTTTTCTCCAAATTTTGAGGAGGTGTTTGAATATTTCTAATAAATATACAAGATATGAAAGAATGCGTTGAACAAGAATAAAATAGTAAGTTTACAATTCTGGAATGAATTACAAGCGTACATGTCACCACATCATTTTCCAGCTCCACCTCAGTAGTAGTGATTGAATAAGCCCTTCCTTGATTCATTGGAGGTTTTTGAAGATAGCCTCTAAAAATCCTCAGTTTAGGAAAAATTTTCGCATAATTCCCAAGCTCCATGGAGTTGTAACACTGCACTGTTGGCTGAGTGTTGATCTGAACATTCCTTTCATCCTCAACATTAGTGGGATTTTTCATATCCCTTCAGCAGTTCTTGGCTAGATGACTAAGCCTTCCACATTTAAAGCAATTCTTGATTCCCTTGAGATAGTCACCAATATGCTTCCTCACAAAAAAAAAATAATAAAAGGGGAATGTGAGGCTTCTTTCCATCATGGGATTTGTTAGATGAACCACCCATGATGTTCTCCATTTTCCGCATCTTATCACTAGGCGCACGAGACCATTGAGAGTCTCCAATATCCATTTCATAGGGAAGAACGGAAAATATTTTCATAACTGTCGAAGTCTATAATCGCTAACACTTTTCAGAGACTCGGCCTTAGTCTGCTAAATAAGAGATCCAACTTGCTTTTTGTGTTAATGAAAAAGCCAGAGGCATACCTTGAAATCCTTGTAAGGTTTGCTTCATATGACCCAATGATCTCATCATCATTCTTTTTGAGTCCAAATAAATCTCTTTCCATTATGAGACGGAGGGTTCGAGGAAAATATTTGTTGAAAAACATCCTCTTGAATTCCTCTAAATCTATGGAATCAATTTCTTCTTGGGACATTGTATTTTTGATCTGTGTCCACCACTGATCAGCTTCCCCATCAAAATGATAAACTGCTAGTAAATCTTTCTCTTCTTCTGAGCACTGGAGGATGAAGAAAATATTTTCATTGGAGTTAATCCATTGTTCTGCGAGGAGGGAATTAGAAGTCCCACTAAACATGGTAGGCCTTTTCCGCATGAAGGATTCTATGACAACTTTCTCTTTCCTTGTAGGAGGAGGGCGTTCCACCTGATTCAAGTTATTATTCATAACTCGATCCAGTTTAGCAAGTACTTCCATGAAGCTTTGAGCACCTACTTCTGTCACATCCGGCATATCATTTGGGCAATCATCACATTTCCTATCACATTGGTTTTTGGAACGTATTCTTCTATTTCCTACCATTAACTATGAAAAAGAACATATAATTATAGGTCTTGAATACATAGCTATTGAGCATTAAGAAGAAACATTGAATATAAAAGTATAAATTTATAAAAAAGAAGTATATCTTGAATTTTGATTCCATAGATTTATATCCAGGTTATCCTCCATATATTTCTTAACTTATATTCTTATGGGCTTCTTTTCTCCCTTAATAATGGTTTGTACTAAGCTCGTGAATTTACCAAAGCATATCCTCGAGAGTGTCTTATAAAATAGTGCAGCAAGGACCATTGTCGTGCACCAGTTCCCGTTCGAGTCTAGCTTAAAGCAGTGTTTTCAGGTTTTACCCCTAGATACATCTGTGCCAAGGCCACCTCTACCTACTCGTATCTAGAAAAGGTTGTTTTTTTATTTATAAACCGCTTACTCAATACTCACCAAAATTCTGGAATATTTTCTTAAACGTAGTCTCATCCTTAAGGATCTCACTAAGGTTCTCTATTCTTAATCTCAAAAAATAACTAGACCATCCTCTGATACCAACTATAGGGACCCAAGACTTTTACATATAATATTTCATGATTTTAAGCATAATTAATCATCAGAGTACAAACCAAGGATCATTATGTCTAGTGTCTTGGAAGACTAGATACATATAACATAAAACGTGGGGCTAAAAAACACTTCATTATTTAATCTCCATAAATAGATTTTAACTTCCTTTGAGCCCTCACATCTGCATAGGGTACCCTGGGGAACACATGAACAAAGGGATGAGCTAAAAATCCCAGTAATGGAATGAACATAAGGATACATCTTAAGAATATGAGTTAGGTGGCATGAAATATTGATATCCAAAACATGGAACATTTGAAATAATATCATATATTCATGGGATTATATAAAAATGGAATCATATAAATGTGACAGAGTCATAAAACATTACTTTATTATAGGTCAAGGATAACCTCCAATCACTTTTACCATTTCATTACGGGTCAAGCCTAACCGCCAATCCTATTTCACATCGCATCTAATGAGACATAACCTTACCCAATGCATTGGAGCGCTATTTGGGCGCACCCATCTCAAAATTTTCATGAATAATCTTTCCAAAAAAATATTATTTCCACATAAATATTCTTTCTACTTAAATAATCATACATAATCAACCATACAAAAACATAAAGTTATCCATGGATAGAATTGGGTACCACAATCACAACATAAAGCATAACCAATGAGTGTATCATGAATTTGTCCATGAAAGAAAGAGATTAGAACATAAATGTACGTTCATAAGGTAATATAGGCATATAATATGGTATATGGTAACAAATATAAGGGACATCATATAAGAAATGTATTTGAGAAACATTAGCATTAAAACATTTTTGTGCGGTTTTATGGAAAATACTATAGAGCTTATAAAATATTAAAGAGGAAATTATTTTATATATAACAAGAATTGAACCGATAAGGTTTCAATAATAAATATATCAATTTTATAATGTCAATGGTGTCTTAAAATAGAGGATATATTTCACATGATATTGGGTAAATGTTCATGATTTTCCTTTAAAATGAGTGTGCTTATTGAGATTTATCGAGGAGGGATTCACTTGAGAGCAAGTATATCCCTAAAAGAAAATGAGAGATTGATCTTGGAACATGATTATAGATAATATAAAAAGAATTTATAAGTTTTACATAAAAATAAAATACAACTACATTTCAGTAAAAAGAAAGATAGAGTAACCCAAAAGAATAAAGGAAGTTCAGGTAGAATCCATTACTGTTTATCGTCATGGTATTAGGTGTAAATAAGAGAGCTTTACAAGATAGATAACGGGTGTATAATAACATATAAAACATTAGAAAAGTGTGGGGGATGTGATAAAACACACTCCATCATTTGGTATTACACAAGAAGGCATAACATAAAGAACAATCTTGGCTAAGAGTGAAATGGAGAAGAATCCTTACCTTAAATTCGTTGGTGTTCTCCACTTGTTATTAAATACATGAATAAAAAAATTTCGGATTATTAATTGATAATTCTAGTACCTCTTATATATTTAATTTATTTATTATAACTCTTTTTAGTTCAATCAATTCCTTTTTGATTAGTTATAATGTTCAATTTCATTTTTCGGTCTCGTCTGTTTACATGGCTTTAAAAGATCGGTTCACTTATATTCAAGTTTAGATTTTATGTAAGATAAAAGTGTTTGTCCAGAATTGAAGTAATATTCCTTAGTTCACATCCAAGAGATTACATGGTTTTAATTTTAATTAGTTTACTTAGAGTGTAGTAAAATTATTATATTTATATAACCTTAATGATAACTGTTTTTGTTAATCGATGGATTTGATTACAAAGAACATAATTTCCTTTATAAATTAATACTATTTGTACAAAAGGATTAAACAACCAAAAATTGGATATATTACAAATATTATAATCTGGTTCAACTATAACACAAATAGTTTCATGAAAATAATTAAAGATAATAATAGAAATTGATAAACTGTTGTCCTTGATTGTGCTAAATTAGCACATCTCAAACGGTGCTTTCACTTATTTCAAATAAAAGGGTGGGGAAAAGTGAGGAGATAATGAAATATAAAATTAGAATAAAAATATTAGAATACATGTATATAACTGGATTTATCGTACTATTATGGTGAAAGGAGTTGGGGAAAGAAACAAAAATAAATAGAACTTAAGAGAAATGTAGGAATTGGATAGAGGAATTTACCTCTTGAGGCTTCCTCCTTTGAGAACCATTTAAGGGGAAAGGTTTTGGTATTTTGAAGAGGCTAGGAGATTTTGGAATTGGGGGATGATCTTGGGGAGATATATTTATATAATAATGGAAAGGCATAAGGCTTGGGAGGAGTGAAGAGATGAGGGGGTGAATGGGGGTTTTTATAGTGGAGGAGAAAAGGGATTTCACAATATTATAATCATTAATTTATTATTTATTCACAAGACAAGGACTAGTAAGTATTCCATGACCAATAATAGTAATTTTATTCAATAATCCCAAACTAAGTGGTCTTACATCAGCCTAACATCATAAATGAATCAATAAATCCCATATTTTGCATTTATTGTAAATTACTGTATTTTACTATTCATAAAAATTCAAGTATTTCAAAAAAATCCCAAAAGTTCCCACTAACCATTTTTCGAAATGTAGAATCCAAAAATGAAGTCCATTTTACAAAAATAATTTTCTATATAGGATTATTTTAATATTTAATTAAAATAATAATATATTATCAAAACCAGTTTTAAAACATTCATTACCTTATTCTAAAATATATGTATATCATACTTCCAACTTGAATATTATTTTTATAATATCATAGGTGATGTTACTATTCATTAGGGTGTATCACTAATCATAAGGGTATGTTAATATTCATTAGGATAGGTTACTATTCACCGAAAATTAAGTTTTTTGGTCGGGCTCCAATTAACATACTGATTACAACCGTGTAAACCGGATTTCCAAAATTCAAAACACATAAGTGTCAAACTTATGTTAAAAGGTCACTTATCACTTAGTAGTTCATTATGTTGTGTTTTCATGTGTTTTTATAACATACTTATGAGAAGGGAATTTCCATTGAAAAACATTGGGTCGTTATAATACGACTACTAGAACACGCTCGTCAGATCTATCATAGTCTGGGCAAGATGTGATGCTCCCTAAAAGTTCTACATCATCCTCTTAAAGCCTTCACATAACTAAGAATCAGCACCAGTGTCTGATATAACAACTGGTTCTATAACGAACATAATGGTAGGATCTTCTAGTAGTCCCTAATATACTTTTCTCAGTGTCTGATTGTTTCTCTATATCAGGCATATAACTAGAGGACATCTCAATGGAATGACTCTACAAGGTCAAGCACACACCTAAGTTCATGATTATCATGGTCAAGAACTTATATGTTCAATAACATAACATGAGAATGAAAAAATTCAAGTTTTGAAAAACTTTTCTACACGGAGTGTATATCCTCTACTTGGCGTGGTCCCATAAGCTTTTAATATGGAGCATACCTCTACCAAAACCTATCATGTAACACCCATGGACATGGAATGTTCCTCCTAGGACATAGCATGTACGTGAATTTTCCCTCCTACCCGAGTACTTCTACATGGCTAGAACTACACTATTCTCTCTTGGGTAATGCTACATGGCATGTTCACCCAATACACAATGTGCACTACTTAAGTTCTAACCACCTGTGTCATTAGTCACAAGACCGGATACACATTTCTTTACAAAATGGTGTGTAGGTGTGGTACACGGTTTGTTCCACCAAATAGTTACCAACCCCGTGTCTCTAATTACACATTCCATCACATTTTCATGAACTACACGGTGTGTACTCATAGTACACATCATGTACTTATGAAATGTTTTGTCTTCCAGAATAGAAGAACACATAGCATGTGTTCATAACATCAGATGTCGTGTTGTCTGGATTTCCAGACAGTAAGCCTATGAAACATCTCCCAAACCCTTAAAAACATAAAACTCTATCTAAGGAATGACATATTCTGAATTGGGAGATCCCATACCCCCATGAATAAAAATTTTCCATCATTTATCATATCATAACATGAAGAATTTCAATTGAAGTTCAAACATGATCTAACAAATTCAGATCCTAGAAATCGCATAACACCCCAGCAGAAAACTCTTGGAATCCATACAAATGAAACATTATATATTCCAAAACCCTATCAAAATAGTATGTATGCTATCATGCAATATATATCAACTGCATACATATCTTGCGCGACATCTCTCACAACAACATGCAATCAGTAATGTAACCTAAATGGAATGACATGAATGCTTGATAGTGTATCTCTAGAAAGTGCCCATATGATGCGTGTGATGGAATACCCTCATCTCATCAAGTTTCAAGAGAAATAGAAACACAATGATATCAACAATAATAGCACAGAACAAGTATGTCACCCAATGGTGATATGAAATCAACAAAAAAAATATCGAAAATAGAAAAATTGAAATATTCAAGGTAACTTGGTTTTTAAATATATATGGGTTATCTATTCAAGGGCACAACTTATTAAAAATTACATATTCTTTCATATCCCTATATATAGGCTCTAAATAGTATGACAAAGAATAAATGAAACCACTCTGACACCATTTTGTAATGTCCCAGTTCCAAGTGCCTCCCAAAGGTGCCTCTTACCCAATTGGTCACACAGATTCAAGCACAATTCCACGAATTCCAGAGGTCTCCGACTAGCAGCAAAGGCCATGGGTGTGATAGTATGAATACTATTCTCTCATTGGAAGAGTAACATATTGGAACAAATAGTAGACACTAGTAGAAAATATAATACCATACAATAGAATTAAACAGTGGAATACTAGTAGTATAATTAACCACAACATATATCTATAAATAATTATGGATGTCACAAGTATCTTGGAAATCATCCAAATAAGTTACATCGCTGGAAAGACAATACTGAAACAAAAGTATAGAAAATAGTAATCTCCCACAACATCGCAAGCCTTAGCTTGGTCCCACACTCTCCAGCTCCAATAGTAATCAAGTACCTGATGATGAAGAGCACTTTCCCTTATATATACCTGCAACCATATAATCTATTTGGGTACAAAATAATGACCCAAACCAAGTGTGAGATGAATCCCAGTAGGCAACCACAAAAGGATTTGTGCCTAACTATCACTGAATATATATAGTATACAATATGAAAAATGAAGCAATAAACTAAGAAGTACCCCTTCAGTTTAACAAAGCACTAATCAATTGCCAACGACCACATGGGAAGCTCTCACAGTCCTTACCCCCTGGTACACATCGTGTCAATAATTTATAAAAGACCTTCAGGTATCTCTCATAGTCAATACCCCCTAGGTCAACGAAGTATAAAGAATCATAAATGACCTCCAGGTATCTCTTACGATCAATATCCCCTGGTCAAAATCTACCCCAAGGCCCCCATGATCCGGTGTAAATAAACATGGAACCCCACATAGTATTTCTAGTTAAGGGCTCTCACAGTCCATTTGAAGATTAACACACATAAACCATTCATTAAAGGCTCTACATGAATCCAAACTATTACATGGATCAACATTAATCCAAGTATAAAAACACGCATCACATATAAAAATAAACTACATCCTAAATAACTCAAGGCATGAAAACATGATATGTATTATAGGAAAACTAGGCCAACTGTCCAATAATAGACAAAAAAGGTAAAAAACCCATTAGGTGTCCCATAAATAAGGGTATATAATCATACGCATAGGAAACAACCCAAAAATCCAACAAACAAGCCCTAGAAAGTATTATCCAGGATCGGAAATCCAAAATACGTAATACCCCAACATGGGTATTCAGAACATTGAACATATATAACCAAAAAATTATTGAATAAATGAACAAAACACCTAGATTTGATGTTGTACAATGAACACTCTTGAATGATGGACCGTGAATTATCCAAGAATGATATAATCAATGAAAAGGGTAAAAATGATCAACCCTTTATAACATAAGAGAGAAGCGAAATAAGGAATAGAGGTTCTAGGGAAAAAGACAACTCATCAGTGGGAATCCAATGCACATGGTGGTGTCTTAATTAGAGCTCAGATGGTGGAATAGGAGGAGCTCTAATATATTCAGTTGTGTGTCACACTCTTATAAAAACCACGGGGAGCAGAATGTATTTCTAGAGATGAGACACAACCACTCACTAATATAACATATAAAATGAAAATTAAACTATATGTTCATTTAATGTACATGTTGTGTAAATGTCTCAATCGACCCCCACTTTATGCGGTCTACCAATTCACGCACACATTCATGTACTTTTCCAGTACACTACTACATGCAGAAACTGGGTACACTGTGTGTACCCAAGAGTACACGAAATTTACTTTGAAAATTTCTTAATTCTTTATTTTATCTAAAAAAAATACTCAAAATAATGGTCAATACCTAAAATGAATATCTGGTTTCTTACAGTTAGACAAACTATGAAATAACCTGGCTTAGCCCCTATTTTCAACATTACACAGTTTCTCTTGGGAATTTGCTATGTTTGGACCAATGGTGTGGCAACCATAAACCTTCTATGTGACCTTTTCTTCCCCTTAAAACGATTACAAGAAGTTTTTCTTTGTTTATACTAACCATGATCAAACTATGGACCTCTATGAAACCTCTAAAAACAATCCAAAAATCATCTAAACATCGCAACACTAAACCCAATCAAATTATATACATAAAATAAATAAACGAAAGTTTAATTACCTAAAACTGAGGGTGCTACAAAAACAAATCAATATCATCAAGAAATTTAGGTAGAAACTCATCTGCCATTTATATTTCACCTCATCAAATGGAAATAGTATTCAAGAAACTAACTATTCTTTACCCTTTTTAGATGTTAGTAGGCAATACATAAGGATGTCAATGCCGCTATACTCCGATACT
The DNA here is from genome assembly GCA_963277665.1 of Viscum album. NCBI lineage: Eukaryota > Viridiplantae > Streptophyta > Magnoliopsida > Santalales > Viscaceae > Viscum > Viscum album. The sequence goes on along the minus strand of OY728159.1, from coordinate 968,959,652 downwards.
CCTAAACATCACGAGACATCTTATTGATGTAGATTATCACCCACCACTCACCACTGGCTAACTATTAATAACTCTCCATGATCCTTAAATTGAATACAAAATTATTTCTCTTAATGGTGTATTCCATCCCCATGCCAAAAAATTATAGGCTCTCGACTCACCATGTAACATCACAAGTTTTAAAAAATAAACACTATGTTTAATAGACTACGTGATATGCTACATCGAGCTTGAAAGAACAACTAAATATTATTATTTAAATGTTACCATTATAAACTAGATTTTGGAATGGTGGAAATTAATAATATCAACTGAATATTAAAAATATGGTTTACACATTTTTAATTATTGATTCACTTGTTTCCCAATTTTTTAGAAATGAAAATAATAACCAGTTGAATATAAATTATTTGTTTAAATAAAAACCTATTTAAAATAGAATAATTGTGTTTACAAAATAATATAACTTTTTATGGGGTTTTATATGTTATATATTAAATATCATGTTTAAAATTAATCTTATATGTTTTCAATTTATGATATAAGATCAAATAAAAAATTTCTAGATAAAAGAAGTATTTTTCAAAAAATACATTTTTACCATCTTCTGATGGAGAAACCTTTTTAAATTGTGCTTCTATAAATTTAATATTTAATATTTGAAAATGTGGGATATTAGAATTTCATTTGGTTTAATTTTGATATTTTTCACCTAAAGTTCAATTTTTAAGGAATAACAAAAAATATTGGATTTTAATTCACAAATTCATTTTCGTCTATTTTTTTTATGGAGATATATTGTACTTTTAATTGGTTATAAATATTAATTGGATTATTTTTATCATTTAATCCATGTTTGGTCATTGGAAGTAATTAACCTTGAAATTAGATATAAGCGCACAACAATCATTTGAAGGTTATTCCCTTTAAAACCCAGTTTTATCATTTTGAAAATGGGGATTGATTTAAAATTAATTATTAAAAATTTAGTGTTATGAATTTTTAAAATGGGATTCCGTATTTAGAATTAGAAGGTACAAATTATGTAAATATTCTACTTTTATTTTTTGACATTATGAATAACATCTTTAGTGAATTTTTTTATTTATCATAGTTAACGGGTAAATCAGGGTAATAAGGGAAAAAATTGATATTATTATAATATAAAACTACCATACCATGTATCCTAATCCTATTGGATGCGAAATTTTTGACCAGGAGAGTCTTTGGGTCATTTTTAGTACCCCATGGAGCCACTTGGATATGATAATGACTTGTTATAATAAATAATTTAAAGTAATTTGAAATATAACATAAACATGAATCTTTTTACTACTTTTTATAAATATATTGTTATATAACTGATAAATTTTAAAATAAAGATTAATTAGAAATATAAAAAAATTTATATTTAATGGTATTTTATTTATAAATTTTAGGCATTAAACAAATTTATTTATTTATGACACATTTATAACGTAGTTATTACCTTATTAATGAATGATACAAATAAATGATATTATAAGTATTGAAATAAATGCAATTTTAACAATTTTTTATGAAATAAAAAAAATTATTTATGATTATGAAATTTTATATTTGATTTCATGTATTTTTATCTAATCAATAAAATTGTTATAGCTTTAACAAAAATAAATTACTAAATAGGGTCCAAATTGATATAAATGTGTTTTTAAAACAAATACTATTTCATTAAATGATATAATAGTCATAATAAATAATATTTGAACAAGTGACTTATATAATGTGAAAATTTTTATTAATGATCCACTTGAGGTTTGTTTGTCCTTTTATAGTATCTATATTAACTATATAGTGTAAAAAAAGGAATACATGGAAAGAGTTAATTAATTTAACTACGGGTTAAATACAAAATATAAGGTTACATTTTTTACCTAATCATGACTAAAACCTTTTGGTTGATAGGATTTCAACCCATACTCATATTATCCTCAAAATATATCACTTGTGAGCTATTCTAATTGGAAAATAAATTTATAAAAAAATATTATTTTAAGACTTTCCTATAGTGACCCTCCTCCCTCTTATAAAATGCAACCACCTCTACCCATATACTCACACCTCTCAAGCCCCTTGTCTCACCATACATCTTCTCAAACAATCTCATAACATCCATCACTCACACCTAGAATCCTTAAGTTTGATATAAGTATTCTCATGCAATCCTTTTGTCTCATATCAACTGGAGTTGCCCAATTTAGAGTTAACATCTTGTCTCAAGCACCATTAATTTATTTTCCTTCTCCAACCCCTTAAAATCTTTTTTTAATATTCTTGTATAAGAAAAAAAGCATCCTAAATATTATAGGATGTTTTTATGATAATATTTCATTGAAATTACACCAACCTCAATCTAATTGATATAGAACATATGGTTTCTATATACAATGAACTACTGCCTCACGAAATGATGATTATTCAATTTTCTCCTACCACCTCTCATGGAATCCATTATAAGAAAAAAACATTTTTATATGATAAATATTATATTAATATTTTATCTACACATCTATAATTATTATTTACTAAATACCTTTAAGCCTTCCATAATGTGTTAATATGATAATTTCATTTGAGGAAGTGTGGACTACCGACCCCTCAATGTGATATGACTCATTCATTACATACATGGAACATATAATGAATGGTGTTAATGAAATTATTTAACATATATAACATTTATATTATAATTAAATTTTAATATGCCTATTTATCAATTCATTCATATGAAAAATAAATGAATGTAGAGTTCATGCATACGTACGACCTATCGTGTCCATGAACGGTGCATTTCATTTATTATCTCTAAATGTTATGGACTATTATAAATATGTCTGTAATGTAAATATTTGATATTTAAATCATGAATAATATTCTAGATATGATGGACTTATGAACATCTAAACAATTTGCATCAAAAGATGTTCATTTTCGACTAATGTACAAAATATCGACAAAATAACTGATATGAAATTAAATAATTATGTAATTTTTATAACATGGTAAAAACTGATATAAAATGATTTATAAAATTGAAAAGGGTTCTAAATAATGTAAATATTAACTTATATTATCTATTCATTAATGTAAATAAAAAACATGACAAGCCGGACTCAAGGTAAGGGAACTTTTTAACCCAATTTCCATTATTTGGGTTAATCTTATGCATCATAATTATCTCATTCAATAATTATGTGAGAAATAAATTTTGATATCCTATCATTTATTTATAAATTTTTTATGTTAATTTATAGTTAATATACATAATCAATCTATTTCATTATCAAAATAGACTTTGCAATGGAAATCTTAACTCAATCTCATTTTATTGAGTCAGATATCCTTGTCATTGGATTAGTTTTTCTACAAATATGTGAGAATGAAATATTATTTTCCTACACAGAATATCCCCTAATATTGGATGTATTTATATTATCACATAGAATTATGTCATTCATTTATCATTAATCGTAGGATATGATCCTTGTGAGGGACTTCATCTCTATCTCCTTTCATTGAGGCATATGTTGATTTATAAAAGACCATATATTATACGTTGCATAATAAACCTATTTGACTTTTAATCTTATTATACTATTTTTTAAATGAATCTTTCTATATAAATCATTTTACATTACAAAATTACAGAAGCATTATTTTTAACGTATACAGAGATGAAAACTTCTCTGCCACCAAAACCATTTTTTTATATTTGAATTCCTCTATATGTCGTAATATTTTTAAATGAAAATTAGATACCATATTATTTTTTTAGATATTTTGGTATTGAAAATGGGTTTCTGAATGAATTTATTTTATCAATATATTTAAATGATATATTATTATTTCAATGTGGAAATTCTATTTTTCTTTTTGCATGGTTTATGTGTCATAATTGTGTTGCGGTTCATGGAAATTGTTTATGTATTTGGGTGGTTTCGTGATAAACCATCGGTGGGTTATCCCATGATAGCTCTCCAATGCAATGGATTACATTACAGAGGTAAAAGGATAATGTTTCTACTATGATATTGAGGTAATGAACTATTAGGGGTAGTCCAAATTATACCATGAAGGGTTCTACCTATGTCGATATGAAAGATATAATGTAAGTATCATATAGATGACAAAAGTTAAAATTACGATTTATGATTTATGATTTATAATTTATGATTGATAATAATTTTTTCGAGTATTCTGATTTCATGAGGTATGTTTAAGAGTTTATATTATATTGATGAAAAGTATGATTTTCGGAGAATCTTTTCAATGAGTTTGAAATATTCATGGGATATCATTTTCTTTCCTTATTTTATATCACATAATGAGTTTTTGGGCTCATCCCAACTTTCTGAAAAATTTTCCCCAGGGTATAAGTATGGGTAAGGGGAAAGAAGAAATCAATAATAATGTTATGTTGTTTTTTAACCAGAAAAAGAAATCATGTTTTTTGAAAATGTTTCATTTTGTGATATAATTGATAGTGAGTAGTAGTGACTACTGTGTACAATTTTATTTTTTATGTTATGGTTATGGCCATGTTCTATAAAAATATAAACCTAAAAAGATCATCAATCTGAATTCTTGACTTAAATCAAGATTATGTGATTTTTAAGGCTAGATCCTTATACACCACCTATGTTGAACTTTTAGGTCATGCTAAGAGATTATATACTTCAATATCTTATTTTCTATGAAAATATCACACGATAAGTGGTGATACCAGAATCTCAGTGCATACACCACCATTTCGAAATCAATATCATGTATAAAGTAGTTTTTCTCATTCAGTATTTGATATATATACTAATAAGAGAGAACACAATTGTATTATATGAGAATATAAATAGGATATACTCTTAAATAATAAAATTAAAATACATATAATCCATATAAATATTAGGTGTGGCTAGGATTTTAATGAACATAAATTTCCCTTTACACTCTAAAATGTATCTCTTATAAGATTTAGAGCTCACAAAAATAACCACTTTATTGGTCTAGGTTTTCATAAACACACTTAAATATGATAAGATTTGGATAAACCTTCATTTTTAACCTAACCATACTAGGAAACTATGGATATCAAATTAATTTTTGGGACTCATCCAAGAAAAATCATATGTGACCTTCTATTAGTCTATTTATATACAAAACTCAGATATCACATAACCCAATAAGATCACATCCTTGACGTAGAATTTACTCTTTAAGAGTTTGTCATAAATCTAATACTCTCATAGTGAAAATGTAATGATCTCCAAATAATTGTCTTGAAACTCCATTTATTGTGAGTATTGTAGAATATGATCAAAAAATAAAACCACAAAATAATTAAAATAATGTTGGAAAACCTAGTTTCTTTGAGTTCTAAAAACTTTTAATACATTAACCAACATAAAAACATCACAAGATACCCCTGAATGTCATACATACTCTATAATGTAGTACAAGGAACATATTAAGAACACACCAATAACTAGTGGTTTCACTACCTCATATATATCATTAAGAATAACCTGGATTCCCTCATGTAACAGAATATGTCATTTATACCTATATTTATACATTTTTTTGTAACAATAACCATGTTCAACCTCCGATAATCCTCACATATGCAAATTTATTACTCTAACTTATTGGAAGACAACCTAGGGAAAAAAGGGGAAGATTCAAGGAAAATAAACCCCTTCACCTCCAAATCCTCCAAATCAAGAATTAATCTCTCATAGCCATGAATGGTCTATCTTTTAAGGTATAATGGATATGGTGTTTTTAACTGATATTAGTTTGATCACAAACTATATCCCATAATTGAGTGGAAATACTGCAAAATTCTTAGGAAAGACATCATATAACTTATAGAAAATTTGTGTAATGGACAAATTATGTGTCTCTAATTTTTTGATAACTATGCTTGATAACTAGATAGAGATTAAAAATAGTTGATAACTTTATGGTTTTTAATGTCTTTCTAGTGAAACATACTAACTAATATATGTATAACAACCACCCTCTATATATGTGAAATATATCAAGTTATGATAGCATTCAATGTCTGATTGAAGTCAAGAAAACCAATACACCATGACAATAACATCATAAAAATTAATCTATAACATGAATAAATCCAAGATAATACAACATCCACCAATCACTATTGTCCTATTTTAACATCTCTTAGTTCCTTATGATCATATCTCAAATGGGATGTTGATGGACATCATGGTATATATGTAATGAAATTTTATCCCCAAATCACTTACTATCTCCTCAAATATTAATGTGTGTGATACACCCATATTAAATAAATACTAATTTAATGTTGAATTCACAAGAATCATACCTCAAACTATCAGTGAATTTTAAAAATACATTACAATATTATTCATGACATCAATAAGTTCCCTTTGTCATTGTTCATTAGCTCTCATTTTCTTGAATACCCTAAGTAAAACATCCTAGATTTTTATACTACCTCTATCCCTAGGCAGCGTTGCCTTCTCCGCAGGTAGAATGGTTGGATAAACCTCAAATACAATACTTTTTTGGGCCAATTTGTTTTACATAAAATCTCTAAGTCCAATTATATTATCTCCCAAAATCTATAAATGAATATATTCCAATAAACCTCTATGTGTTCCCCATCTCCACATATAATCATCACTTTTTTGGTTTTCATTCACAATCAAGATATATATTCCCTTGGAAACAATATAAATAGAACTTAACCAAGGATCACCATGTTATAGGATGAAATAAAAAACTTCTTGGACTAGAATTCCTATCTCCACTCAAGCTATACTCCTTAAAACATTTCTCCATGCGACCCAATGTCCCACTCGAACCCCTAGAAGAAGAATTATGACCCCCATATAATCAGCACTACATATAGTCCAACCCAATATAAAGATCCTAATTATTTACCACTAATGATAATGTTAAGGAGATATATTCACTTATGACTATTTATAATGACACATGATATTATCCAAACTCATAAACCTAAAAGATTTATAACTGGACCACATAGGTGAAAAACACAACATGTTGGTAAAATGTGTAGCATAATCCATCATCAACATAATCCCTTATACCAGATAGATGAAAACATTGGATTAATCATCCATTAGAATTTAATGGAATAAGTTTCTGAAAAGTAAAGTATTAAAATCATTGAATGACATCCTTACATGATAGTATATGTTAACCATAACATTCCACCAACCCTTTAATAGTCCCCAAAGAAAACATGTATCAAGATTTATCAACCTCTCTAGTGGATTCCCAGGATGATTGAATATGGTCTGCATATGCTCTATAATGTAATTTGAATCTTTTATTCCTCCCTCACCTATAATGAAAATTGGATTTTTAAGGTGAAAATCATGAGTCATGTCTGACATGGTTAACCCAACACTCAATTCCCCATTCCCCATTGACTAAACATCCAAAATACAAATTTTTCTATGAAGTTAATTGATAAATACACACAATAGGTAGATCATGGTATAATTTTGGTGGGGGCATTTTCATCCACACATTCCAGTAACCCAACAGTATTTCATCATGGTTTCATGTCACTATAATTCATTTCATATGCCTTAGATTAAAATTCAATCATATAGATAGATATCAAAGTTTACATTAAGAAATAACTTGTACATTCCACCCCACCCTCAAATATCCCCTATCATAATATGGTATAACATTTACATGCTCTATTTGGTGAAACCTGTCCACTCACTAGAAAGGATCAATCTTATGTTAGATCACACAATAATCCAAGAATACTAACAGTCACAATCAGTAATCATGGGTCTGTTCGGTAGATTGAAACTAAGAATTTATATGGGAAATCGATATATATGTTATTGTTGACATTATAAATAATAAAACAATATGTCACAACTAATATTTCTATCATAAGAAATCATATTATGTTATGGGATCCCTATATGTTTAATATGATATTCGAATATATGCCATCTCATCCACCCATAATAAGAGTGAGAAGAAAACCATAAAACACATCACGTTATGGATCCCAAATAACTATAATACTCAAAAGAAAAAAATACAAACTTTGAAACATGAGAATACCTTATGCATGGGTCAGCCACTCAAAGTTATATGATCAATAAATAGCCTTAGAACCATCTATTATCCTTCATACCATATCCTTTGTAGTAATAAAAATGAAAAAAATTATTTGATACCATTATTTAGCACCCCTAATATATATAGCTTCTATTATTACCAAATAGGGTTCCCTAAACCTGAACTGTGCCTCCCCATTAGAAAATGACTTCAAACTAAGGACGAGGTTAAATATATTCTTGTGGGAATATTATACCCCTAAAAATAAATAACCATGAATCATAGTGTAATTAATTTCAAGAGTCAATTATCATAATAAACTACAATAGAAAATTATATATCATAGAAAAATTACAATGAAATTTATGTCATAACATAATTCCAAACAAAATTATCAAATATACATTTCATATGTGACACAAGATTCATAACAGAATATTCAATGTGTATATCATATGTAATAGGTCCAAAAACTAAAAAAATATAATAAAATTCAATAAAACATGTCCTGATTCTGAGGCCAGACCTATATATTAACTCCAAACAAGATCGACTAGATCAACCATAAATAGCTAAAAAGGACCTTTCCCTTACAGAGGTAATAAAAAATGATGACTTCTTAGGTACCTAGGTTCCCATGTATGGTTTAAGGACAAATCCATAGGATAACACCAACAATATCCCAAAAAATTATAATCAATATAGGTTCACTGTAACTACTCATATCCTTACTTTTAAATTTTCAGTTTATGAGTTTTATTAAATAAGGAATTTGGTTTAAAAAAAATAATCATTGGAGTGTTATATATTTTGTTAAATTGTAAAATGAAATATTTTACTATGGCTAAAACCTAATAATGAGGATATTTTTATTGGTGAAAAATAAATAGAAGTGTGAATATATTAAAATTAAAATTATTATTATTTTAGTTTAACAAAATTGGTTTTTATTATTGGTAGGATATTTGTGTTACGAAAAATATTAAATTATTTAATTGAAAATAATAATAATGACAATTAAAAATAATAAATATAATAACAGTAATAATAATAATAATAAAATCATCAACGGTACAAGGGGGATGTGGAATTTTACAATAAGGGGAGTGGTGTTAAATGTATAAGGGTGAGTGACTGCACTAAATATACTATGAGTGAGGGAATAATTGCAATAGATGTATGAACTATAGTATAAAATGGAAAATAATGATTATAATAACAAATAAATATGGGGTCTAATGATTAATCTATGAAGTATAGTGTAAGTGATAAATCCCCACAACTCTCTCATTCTCTCTCATATACTATTCTATATATCTCTCTCCCTATCATTAAATTTAATCAATTTAATTCATCTATATATCCTAAGACATTGATTGAAATGTCACACTATCAATGAATTTAGATTCTTAGCTACAAAAGTTAGGTAATTTATTTGATTATTTGTATAATTATCCAATATTATATCTTGATTTAATGAAATCTGAATTTCATGTTTTCATTAGTGAATATAAAGATTATTATAAATGAAGGTTAATTTCACATCACCACTTATTTATTTATTAACACCTAATTTGCGAGTTTAATGGATTCGAGGGGTTGGTATTAACAAATCCCATCATCCCTTTTGACATCAATATGGTTTTTGAGTTTTATTTGGTTTCTCTTGAAATATTGTTCTTTAAATTATTGATTTTGTTCTACTATGTGTGTATTCATTGTAGTTATTGAATTGTGTTGAGAAAATGGGGACATCACAAGATTTTCTCTATAAATCAGTTATTTGTAGACAACTAATTTGATAAAAAATATTAATATAGTTATTTAATTTCAAATAAATTTTTAGTGAAATTTTTAAAAGGTAATTATGTTATAAATTATATTTCAATTATTGTTTTCTTAGATTTATATAATAGATTATGGATATTTATGGAATTATGGAGATTGAATATATATGGTTTTATTGACTTTATTCATAGTGTAGACCAAGGATTAGTTGGTAGCCCAAACTAATGCATACATAGTGTAGATTTTGTGTTAGATAGGGAATATTTCCCAATTATATAGAATGGGTTACTCGAATGGATTTATCCCGGATGAATCTAAGTGTGATATTAGAACTATTATGTTCACATATGTCAGCTAGTGTTCCCTGGGGGGGGTTCATAGTTACATTAGACCCACATGATATGCCCCATGTAGAGTATGCTGTATATTTTTAGATGTGTCATTTTTTGTAGCCTGTTTATTTATTTGGATATTATGTTTTCAATTATTCCATGCTTCCCTTAGTTATAATATATTGTTGTTTCATTCATGCTATTACAAAAAATGTATTATATTATAAACACCTAAAGAATTTATAAAATCATTTCTTACTAATTCAGATATAAAACAGTGTATTTATTTTAAAATATAATGAATTTAAAACTATGAAAAAATATTTCCGCGAAGAACACATATTATGTATATATATTGTTGTATAATACTATGTTTTTCTTTACACCTTTCATAAGTCACCTCTGATCCTATAAGGGTCCCACTTATGTTGACGGTATTCTAGAGGAAACAATATAAGCCCACCTCCAATAGGGCAATGCTTGGAGACCATCACAGAGTAGGTATAAAACACATATGAGAGGCCATAGTCTAATTAACCTGAACACACACATAAGGACACACATCTCCATACACAATAGATTAAAGTGTAAAAGGAACAACTAGAATAATAAATCAATGAACAAGGTCTAGAATACCCCAATAAGAATATCAAATTAAAGAAAAAATAACGAGGAAAAACATAAGTCTAATAACAAACAAGATGCTCCAGAAAATACAAAAAGAGGGTAAATAGCCTCATCAAACAACCACAACTCAATCCAATTATCCTAATATAATGTTCGATAAATGAAACTTATAACCACCTACACTAGGTACTCCTAGATCTCTGTGGTAAAGTCCATCTTCTACATATAACATGATATGTGTGGGAAGTGCTCATGTTGGGTTGAGTATATCAATAACTAGTTAGACACCCCCAAATCATCAAAAAGTATGGAATAAGATATGAAGTTAACTAAAACTCATAACCAAGGTGGTAAGGAAAATAGAACACCTAGACATGATCATTGAAGGATAAACGTCTTATAGTACAATACAAAAATCACATCAAGACAAAAAAACTCAACATCAAGTACTTATAATATAGAAGTCTCTAGAAAACATGTTAATTCCATCATATGATGTTAGAGGATCCATTCCCAAGGGATATGGATGATATGGATACTCTAGTGGTGGATCCATATCCTATCTGAGCTCTATGTAATGATAGAATCCCAACTCTAATGATAAAGGATCCCTTCCCTAAATATGTGGCTAAAATTTCTAGCTATATTTAATTTTATTGGAATAGGATCCGGACACCATGCTCGCATGGGATAAATACCACTGCTTAGGACGACCCTAATCAAAACTGGCGAGATACCAAATCTATATGGGAATGAAGCGAGGAAATCTATGTCTAGATGAAGTATCATATCTAAATAATAATCACATGGTGTGTCATTGGGGTACACTACGTGTGACCCCACATCGACCACTTGGTCATGTTCTCTCTTCCCATACAGTGTGTCTCAGCCCACATACATGATACCTAGAAAGGACACATGACATGTAATTTCAAGGGGATAGATCTTCTTGTATGTCATCTACCAGATCCATCTCCGACATATTGTACATGGGGTGTGGTCCAACACACATGTTTTTTGGGTCCACATGGGACCCTCGATATTTACTCTTGGTACACATATATTTGGGTGAGTATGTAATGAATCAATTTATTCATACATAAATAAATATTTCCTTCAAAATATTACTCTAGACACAACTCCAAAACTAAAAAATATAGAACATTTTAAGGTAGTCATATAATTGGTCGGTATAAATAGTGGTACCAAAATTATAAATAAATAAATATATATAAATATATATAAAAATTTTTCACTCTAAATATCAACTCAACTACCAAAACAACGAAACTAATGAACTTTATTTTGAAAAAAATATAATTTTTCAAGAATTATGTATTTTTATATGAGTTAATGATTAACAGTAGATTAATTAGAAATTTATAGATGCAATGAATAATAATAGATAACGAACCATTTTTTGCCAATAAATTAATTTTTTCTCTATATTATATTTTTTTAATTAAAAAATAAATTAAATATAAATTTTATGTTGAGAATTTGAAAAAAATAACTTTATTTTTATATTTATGAAGGAAATATTAGATTAATAACTATTGTGGGGCTTTTTATTTTAAATAATTTATTTTTATATAAATAGTAAAATATATTTTTTTTCAAAAATAATATGACATATATGAAATTATTAGTATATAAATATGAATTGTAAATTTTAAACCCTTCTTTAAATAAATTATTTATTTCATAAGTGAATTTATAATTTTAAAAAATACTGGTGTTAATTTATAATCAAATATGTAAAATTTTATATTTGAGGTTGTATTTTTCAAAAATAAAATTGTTTTTAATACATTATACATTCAGTATATTAAAATTAATTCGTATAAATTTTTAAAAAAATTAATTAAAAACTAAAATTTAAATTATGAATCTTTAGGTCCAAATTATATAATAATTGAAATTTTATTTTTCAGCATAAAGGATGAATTACCTATGTAAAAACTAGTTAACATTGTGAAAATAAAAATGGCAACAATGAGTAACCGTAATGGTAATGGGAGAAACCTGATAAAAATGTTTAAATTTATTATTATGGTATTTATTGACCTTATATCTCTTTTAATATTTTATATTTCAATTATGGGTCCATTTTCCTTTAGAGTTCCCTTCCATTATTTATATTTTTTTTTTCTGTTTTTTACAAAAATAAAAATTAAACTCCTTTTCACTTATATAAGGGGAGATCTTCTCCTCACTTCCCATCAAAACAAAACCCCATATTTTTTGCCAAAAATATACCCAAATCTCTCCTACACACTATTATAATCCTTAATTAGGTTCTTTTCTTCTCAAAATATCATAACTAAATGATTTAATCACATTCAAAAAAGAAAATAATCCATGAAGTGAGGTATAAGTTCTTAATATATATTTCCCCTTTTGATTTCATTATATTATTTTATTCCTTGTAAATTTTCATTTCACCATATTAATAAGATAAAATAAATAAAATTATTATACCGAGTTTCTATTATAATGGTGATACTTTAATTAACCACTCTCACATTTTCTATTTATAAAAACGAATACATGAATCGTGTATTGTGTGGACTACCACTTCCAAGAATAAACATTTTAATTTTATTGAATTACAAAAATGGAAGGTTTTATTTAATATTTAATGATTATATAAAAAATATGAAATATATAGCATTAATATAGTTATTTTTTTATAACACAACAATTAATGATCTTTATGGGGTAAACCATCAATATTGTTAAATAACCCAAAACATGTTCATCATTATTTTCATCTTTATGTTACATGACTAAAAATACAATGAAATAAAAATTTAACATTATATATATTTATAAAACATCTAATATAATATCATTAATTTTTTATAAATTATGGACTTTAGGTAGAAACGAAATGACGAAAATGATTTTACTCACCATGTTCGAAATGGTCAAGATAATAACACCCGATGAAGAAAAAATATTATAAAAATATAAAACATGAAAAGAGTTGAAATTAATATAGAGTATTAATGAAAAATTTGGTGAATAAGGTTCTTAAATATATAATTAAGATTTTTAAATTTATTATAAAAAAATATAATTCACTATTTCTTAAATCAAGGGTAAAGGTAAGGGACTTGGTAACTCAAAATTCATTCACGTATTTATAAAATTTCTTATAAAAATCCATTTTTCCAAGAAGTTCTATTATGAATATTGTTTATATTGAGTGGATCCTTTAAACTCACTATTTTATGATAATTATAAATATTTATTGGTATTTTTATATTAAAAAGTCTTAAATACTTTTGAATTATGTACCTATAACTTTTATCCTATTTGTTAGTTAAAGTATGTGTGACCTTAATTATAACACAATATTTATTTTCTTAATATATATTTACATAACATGTTTTTATTGTTCAAAACATGTTATAAATGTTTTATAGTGATTTATTAGGCTAAATATTTCATTTGGGACCTTCAAGTATCTTTTCTTCATGTTTTTTACAATTCCCACCTAGCCAAATCACACATCTAATTCTGCCATGTTGTCAAACCACATAGCCAATTCTTCCACCAATCCAAGCCATGAAGAAGGATTTCTACATTTGTTTAAATTTTGTATTTCAACTATATATTTGTCCAAATAATTCAAAATTAATTTATTATTATTGTGTTTGAAAGATATGAAATTTTTCATATTTAATTATAAATAATGTAATTTTTAATCAATCTTTATCATCTCCAAAATTGATTTAGAAATAACTACATATTTTCAGTGTAAATTCTATAGTCTATAAAAAACTTTATAATATATTTGAAGGGTAGTTCATATATATAAGTTAAATTATTGTGAATATTAATTATTTGGGAGGATAATTAAATTTTATAAATATAATTAAATTAGACCCAATAATGATTCTATAGTTTCAATGGTCTTATTTAGTTATGAAATTTCTTATGTCTAGCTGTTTATAAATTTTGAATTACACATAAATAAATTTGGATACTTGATTAATTTTTCTACATAAAATAGTTGATACATGAGTTTGTCCATATAATCATTTCTCTTAGGTGAATCCTACAATGGGAAAATTATATACGTATATATATTCTATTATGTGGTAAAATTCAGTAATGTGGTGTATTAAACTACATAAATATTGGTTACATAGATCTTTTCGTTATGTGGGAATTGTATCATATGTAACTAATTAAATATGTAAAAATTAATTACTTAGTAAAACCCACCTATATGGTTATTTGAATTTCAACAAGTTGTTAAATTTTTTGAAAATATATTCTATTTTTTTGTAATGTTTGACATTTTAATTTGGTGTATGTTTAATTTTATTGTTTTCATGATTTATTTGATCTAAAATTAGCAATTCACTATTCAAAATCTATGTGAATATGTTTTAATTTTTTTTAAATATTTAATTGAGATTGAAAATGGGTTATGCATGTAATGATATTCACAATGAGTTTTTTTGAACTTGAGATATTCAAATTCAAACTAATTTAAATACAAAGATATAGTCTTGTATATTTTTAGAATGTTTTAGGATAACATTACTAAAAAACATTATTAGGAAGTTATTTACTATTATATTACTTTTTTTAAACATGATTCATTATATAGTTTGTTTTATATATTATCGACAATTATATCACATTTATAAACACATGAATAATTTATTTAGAAAATAAGAAAGCGTGGTAAGACATTTTGGAAATAGATCAGACATCAAGTTTGAGTTGATTTTGAATATAATGAGTTAGTGTCATAAAAATTCCTAGATTCTTCCAATGAATTTATTATCAACCTTTATGGATATATTTACTATGTTATAATTTCTTATTTATAATCCTAACAATATTTTTTTACAACATGGATTTCATTTTAAAAGTATATCAATGCTAGTATAAAGCTTAATCTATGTGAAGATTTCATTATTTGAATTTATGTATGAGAATCATGGATTTTACTTTGAAGAAAGTAAATTTAATACCTTTATATATTAAAAAATAAGTAAATTTAGGGAATAAATATATGTGTGAATCTCTGTAACCATCACATGTTGCATAGTTCACAACTGAGTCTTGAAGCTTCATCATTCCATTACATGATGAAGTAAACCTCTAGTATCCTGAGATAAATTGTCTCAACTTCTCAAAGGTTTTAATAACTACCTAATCCAAATTCCAATATCTACCTCAACATTAATTAATAAGGATAGTTTTTTATTCATTAATTGTGTTTTAAGTGATTATTATGTATCATCAAACTTAGGTCATATAACATAGGTTTATAAAGCATAAATAATTATTTATATTAGGTTTAGTCTTTTCACATTAAAGTATGGGTTCATTATATCACATTAAAAGACCATTCCTATATTATACTATAAAAGAAAATAGGATAGAACTAATATTGTAAGAGTTCAGGTTTATTCTATTCCTTTAGAAGATTGTGACTATCGTGAACCATAACGTAGAAGAGATAAGACTTTTCTTATGAAAGACTATGTTGGGTATGCACCTATTAAATGATTTCTTGTATTTCCATTCCTAAAATATTTGTTTCCATATAAACCTAAAAAGGGAATGAGGTTTGGATTGACCTTGTAAAATTATATGTTGGTTTTCCCCATGTAGAAGGATGGGTGTATTGAACCCATAAGTGATTAGAGAATTTGAATAATCCTACAGCTGTGTGGAAGGATAATGGAATGAGTTTTAAATATCAATAAAAATTGATATACCATAGTTGGTTCTATACATTGGGTTAGTGCATGAAGAGTATACATAGGACCATTTAGATATCAACTACTATATAAAACATGTTTTCATTTTTTCTTTATTATAATTTCTTTTCTCTTTCTTTTCCTACATAATTGTGGTTGAATTTTTTAATATTTATACTACCCCCTTTCATTTAATAAATTTTGAACTCTAATTAATTTTTAAATGAAGTAGAATCTATCCCACATTATCTATTTATATTACACTTTCTATACCTAATAATATTTATTAGGTCTAGACCCTTAGAGGATAATTTACTTTGTCACATTTTTTGATAGCTCATAATTGGTATATTGTCCGGGTTTGTCTTAGTCGTAAAACACTATAATTCTACATCTAAGGTTGGGGGTTATAATCCCATGGGGAAAAGTACTGTAGAATCACTATATTAGAGGTATTATAAAAGAACTATAGAAGCGGTGGTACTGTAGTAGTGGCGAGTACTGTAGCAACGACATGTACTATAGCAATGACAATTACTATAGAAGTTGAAGGTACTATTTTATGTACAATAGAAAGTACTGTTGAAGAATGGATATCATTGAAGTGCTATTACCATAATGTCCTTTGGGCCATATATTGGGCCTACGGGCCATGTATTGAGATTCATGTCCACTAGGCCTTTAGGCCAGATATATATAACATAATAAAGTTGCTGGTTGGGTGGGTGATCCCTTGGGGGATATAACCTACATTTCAAACCTATTTAAGTGTGGAGTTTGTGTTTTTAAATTAAGTTTTACCCCAATAACCTAAAATAATATAAAAAAAATTCTTGATACCTAATAATTAGTAATACTGGATGGATTATTTTAGGATATATTGTGTTTCATTTTAATTTTGATATAAATTGGGTTATCATTTTATCCTAGTCATTATAAAGAATGAGGGAATGATGTTTTTAGTCATGGAAAAAATAAATAATAAAATTTGTTTGAATGTGTTATTACCATAATATTTATTTTAAAATAAGTATACATACTGGTAGTGATGGGAATAAGATTATCTAAGTAGTATAGATATTTTATTTTAGGATATTGTTATTTCATATTATGTTTTACATAAATCTTATATGGTCGATTATAATAGTGAAAGGATATTAGATGTGATCATAATTATATGGTCATGAATTATATTTATTTTTATGTTACAGGAATGATTTTTGAATAAATCTATAGTTAAAGCACTATTCCTGAAATTTGGAAAAAATTTAAAATAAGAACCATTGAAGAAAGAGATTCCTAGAAAAATGATAAAATTAATTATAGAATTTTTTGAAACTTGAAAATTGAGTGTACAATAAAGAATTAGAAAAACAAATTTTTCTAAAAGATGATATTACTTAAGGTAATTCACAATTTAATTTTTATTATTCAAATCTAATATTTATTGTAGGACGAAAGTTCATATTAAACCCAACTATCCATAGCATAAAATTCATAGGATGGTCAAAAAGAATAAAATTAAATATATGATTACATGGACGGATTTAGGAAGCTCATTTTACATAGATAAATTTCCAAAATAAACTATTAATGTCACAATTATTGAATGTTATTATAAAGTATCATATTTAGATTTATATTATTTTTTAACTCATATTGTTTCATGTTCTAGAAAAGTAAGAAATATATGTTTCATATGTATAATTAAAAATATTGATTTTATTCTTTTTCTATGATTTTTATAAATTTGGTAAATTATGCTCCATGTATTGATGATATTTTAGAAATTATTGATAGATATGAAGATCAAATTAAAAAAATTACATATATACATGAGTTACTAAAGAAAAATATAAAAATGATTATTGAATGAAAATGAAATTATCTTTTAAACTAAAAATATTGATACTTAAATTTTAAATATCAAGGAATAAAGTGATATGTCAAAAGAAAATATTAGAAATATTCTTCCACATATCAATAGGTTTTTGTTGGTATGGAATTTTTTAAAAATAAAAATGAAAGTTTGAATAATGTATTTATTATTTTTATAAATGTAAATATATTTTTTAATAGAAAAATTAATAATAATTGGGAATCAAATTTCAATATTTGAAATAATATTTTTATGTAATTTTATGAAAAAAATAGTTTTAGTTTTTACTATATTTAAAAACAATTTTTTTAAAGGAAGATATGATTTAATTTCATTGGACAATTTTTATAAATGTGAATATTTTGTTTATTAATCTTGTTAGTTTTCTTTTATATTCTCTCAATATTTTGGTCATAAAAATAATATTTTATCTAAATCTAATTTCATGGAAAAACATTCTTAAATGTCTACTACTTGGGTAACTAAATTTATGTATTCCAATTCATATGAAATTAAATTATTTTTTATACCTAGGTAATATATATATACATTTAGATTAATTCGACCGACATGTATTCAATTATAGGTTTTATCGTTGACATATTGGCATGAGCATTATATTATTTAGTTTTTCATTTTAGATGGACTTGAATATCTTATATTATTTTGGGATCGTACTATGTACTTCAATATTTAAAATTTATTTTGGTCACTAAATGTGAGTAAAATTGTGTTTATATTTCGTTCTCTTAAATATTCATTTTCATATTTCAAGTGAATGTGTTATGATAGCTGTAAATTCTAGTTTACTTGTATAATATTATCATTTTGTTACATTGATAGTTCATTGAATATCTTATAACATGTTTCATGGATCATTATGATCTTAAATTATGATTTTATATGAGTTTCCACTTCTTTAATTGAAATTATATTTATAGTATTGTGATATTTTCATTTTGGAATGTGATCATCAATTTATAGGGAGTTACTATTTTTCAAAATTCTCAATTCTCTTTAGATATGTCGATTATCTAATCCTATAATGCATAGTTTTATATGTGTACGTTTTAAAACATTAAATCTTCTTTTAATTATAAATATTTGTATATTAAATTCATGAATATTTTAATTTTACATGAAGTATATTTTGTTTTCTAGAAAGAATGAAACTAAAATTAAAGGGGAAGAAATTATTTTTATTATTTTTAAATTTATTCTATATTTTTCAACTATTTTGACATTCAATTTACTGATTTGTAATTTTTTTCAATCCATATTATTTAATTGGGATTTTTTTAAAGTGTATAATTTGTATTCACGATTTAAATATGAATTTTTTTTAAATCTGATTAATCAAGTTAAATATGTGCACTTAAAATGTTATTTCACTAGTTTAATATAATATAGGATTAAATTTCTATATAAACTAGTCCCTTTATTCCTGATAACGTATCTAGGATTAAGGGGTACATTTTCATTTTAAATTCATAATATTTTAATTGATATATATAATTCATCAAATAATGGTAGAAAACCGTATTCCAATTCTAAAATTTTCCAAAAATGTGTTCTTGTAATAATTCTATTTGAAGGACATTGGAATTTGAATAAAAACATTAGGCATTCTAATACATTAAATTTGTACATTAGTATGTAAAATGATATATCAATTGGTAGTTTATTTTTATTGTTTTTAAATATATACAATTATGCATGATTAATATTTGTTGTTTTCCATTTATATTTTAAAGAGTATAAGTATAAAAAATAATTATTTTTGAAATATATTTTAAATATTTTAACCATTAAAAATAATTAGTTTGAAATGTGTACAAAAATAATTTTTATCTTGTAGAAACGTTTCTATTTTTTACAGTCTTGTTTAATAATGGTAAATTATTAAATAAATGTTGAGTTTGAATGTGTATTTTTGCTGAAATTTTTAGAATTACATGAAATTTATTTTAATACATAATGAATTTTTTATATTACAATTTTTTATTTATATACACACTTCCTTATTTTTTTACATAATAATTCTAATTGATACTTGTTAATAATGACATATTTATTAAACCTTCAATTTTTATGATTGGTTATTTTATGAAGGGTTTATCATTTTTTTAAAAAACATCTTTTAAAATATGCACACTTTATGCAATTTTTTTTCTAATAATGGAAGGATTTACTATGTCTAATTAGAACATTTTTGGAAAATTACATCTTTTTGAAAGGATTATACAATATATATATATATATATATATATTTCATTTTACGTATTTTTATTTCAGTTTTATCTTAACAAATTTATGTATAAAATATAATGTTTTCCATTTTTCAAGTATGAATAAATTTTTGGGGAGATGATTTTTACTATGAACCTCCGGAGTGTAATACTATATTAAATAAAGTGGGGCGAAACATTATATATTAAGGTGATTTTTATTAAAACTATATCATTTTGAAAATTTAAAAAAATATGATATGTGTTGAAATTATAGTTGGTTTCATAATTATTATAAAGGGGGAGACTGTCGAGTTTCCCCCTTAACCACTTTATGATTTGATAACACAAACCATTATTTGTTTTATTTCCTTTAAAATGACCTAAATAATTCGAATTATATAACTACAATTTTTATCTTATATATTGATTAAATTTTACTTATCATTCATTATATCATAATATTTTATTACTTAAAATTACTTCAGATTTAATGTTTTTATTATTCATGACCTGTTCTATAAGCTTCATATTGATTTTCTAGGATAAATATGTCATTTGGGACATTTAAATATCATATATACATGTTTTTTACTATTCCAAAATATCCAAATAATGTACTTAAATATCAATGTTAGCCAAATCACTTAGCCAATTCTCCAATATACCCAAAACACATATCCAAATTTCCATATTCAGTTACCTTAAATTTTTTGGTCATAAATTGGTATAAAGAACACCAAATTGAGTAATTATTATTGATTTATAAGTCTATGTTTTTTTTTAAATTTAACT
The DNA here is from genome assembly GCA_963277665.1 of Viscum album. Lineage (NCBI taxonomy): Eukaryota > Viridiplantae > Streptophyta > Magnoliopsida > Santalales > Viscaceae > Viscum > Viscum album. Next base: position 968,938,129 of record OY728159.1, on the reverse strand, counting down.
AGAATAAATAAATTAATGAATTAATATTTATCATGTTTGAAATTAGGTTTGAATTTACTGTAGGTTTTCAGTCTAAATTATACATTTTCTTCAATACATTTTTTGTTGTATTTAAATGATAACATGAGAAATAGTAAAAAAAATTATGTTAACTATATATTTTTTTTAATTATAATGATTTTTTATAAATAAAATTCAACTATAACCAAATATGATTTTATTGTTTTGAAGGTCTTTTTTAGGTATAGAATTCATTAATTTAATAATTTCTATATTTTAGAATTTCACTTATGGGAATTCACCTGCGTGATAAATTCACTTATTTAAAATATTAGATACATGAATACATTAATGTGTTAAAACCTCTGACCTGAATTTACCTACATGAAAATAATTTATATAGATAGTTTAGCTTATGTGGTAAAATTCAATTGTGTGGTGTATTTGTAAATGTATATTTTTATTATATAGATATTTCAGTTACATGGTTATTTCACCGGGATGATTAAATATAATGCATAAATATCAATTACATAGTTTAATTAACCTATGTAGTTATGTAAATTTACACAGGTTGTTATAAATATAGAAATATACTCTGTTTTACATAAGGTTTGACATCTCAATTTTATGTAATATTAATTTAAATACTTCTAATGTTTTATTAGTAATAAACATTATCATTAATTAATTTAACACCACGGGAATATGTTTTATATTGGGTTATTAATAATTAATATATATTCACATGGTATTACTCATGTATAGATATTTACACAGAAATTTTGGAACATTAGATATTCATATTCAAAGGTATAGAAATATGAAGATCTTGTATCATGAATTTTTAGGAAGTTTTCCAATAAAATTAAGGCTTGCTATTATGAATGAATTTGTAATTATATTTGTTTTTATAAACATGATTGAATTTACATTATTTTTACAAAATATCAAATGTGATCTCCAATAGATATTAATTAAATCAATTTCATATACATGTGAATAAATTATCTTTGAAATAATGAGGATAAATATGAAATTATGTATATAGAGAAAAGTTCAAATTAAAATTGTTTTCAGGATATTAAGAGTTAGTATAACTTAAATTCGAGGAGTGTTTTATAGAATTTATTATCAACTTTAATGGAAAAGTTTATGATTTTAGTAATTTTTTATTCATTATCCTAATGAGATTTTTTATATCATGGTTTTTATTTTCATAGTATATCAAATTCAATTAAAAGACGATTCCACATTTAGATTTTATTTTTGGAATTTATGAATTATAATCATGGCCTTTAAAATTAAGAAAATTTCATTTTTTATTTTTTATAGAAAAACATCTAGACATGCATGGTAGAAATATATATGTGACTATACTATTACTGGTACATACTGAATAGTTCATAACCGAGTCCACGAGCTTCATTATTCATCTTCTTAATAAATAAAATGTTTGTTTCTCCATCTTCGTTACTACAACATGTTGAATGGTATAAGAACTAAAAAATTAGATGTCAATGTCTTCATAAAAAATCATTAACATGGTTAATTAGTTTCTATCATTATAGTGTAATAGTCTGTGTTGTATCATCAAACTTAGTGAATCTTTCATGGGGTTATACTACCATAAATAATTGTATGTATTGGCTTATTCTTTACTATTATAAGACTATATTTTTCTACCTGAATTGAATATAGGGTTCATTCCATCCCATAGAATAGTAGGTTAAATGAATGATCCTATAAGAAACAAGGTTTTTTCTTTCCCCTTAGAAGATATTTTTACTCTTACCCCAAAACATAAAATAGGTTTGGATATTTACCATGAAATTCTAGGTGTGTGATTTACCTATAAAATAATGGGTTAGGTTTCCACCCAAACAGTAGTTGGTTTTGTCAAAACCCAAAAAGTGAAGAGCTTAGGATTAAGCCTGTAAAAGTCAAAGTTGGGTATTCTCTTGTAAAACACTACTTTTTTTTCTGAACCCATAAAAGAAAACGAATGTGAGTTAAACCTCTAGGTGTGAAAATTGAAATGTAAATATTTCTCACTTTCCTTCAAACTTTATATATCACAGCGGGTTCCATGTGCCATGTTAGTGTGTGAGGAGTAGATATGTGATCATTTAGATCTAAAATGATAGAAAATTCTTATATGCTTTTTTTCCTATCTTGTAATTTATTTTATAATTCTATTATTATATTGATTTGGTTTATTTTTTTAATATATTTAAATTTCACTTTCCAATATTAAATTTTAATATATGATTAATTTTTAAAAGAAATAACCCCCATCTCATATAACAACATTACCCTTTTAGACATAACCATTCTCTCGTTATTTTCAAGGAAAAATAACTTTCAAACCAAACACCTTTTCCTGAATTGTTTTATTTTATTTTCATTAAACACAATGGTGTATTTTTGAGAAGTGGCTCTTAACATTGAATAAAAAATTATTTCTTGAAATATATTTTAATGATTTAGTTTTCATTTTAACATATATCTTAAATATTACCTTCCCCCAATAGAGTTTTGTTCCACGATTCACCAAAATTTTTATTTTATTATGTGATTTTTGGGTGATCTTGTTTTCATAATTAAATTACTTAAATCAGGATTTAATTTTATTCCATTTAGATGTTTTATGAATCCTATATTATTTAAAAGGTTTCACTATGAAAAGTGAATTAATTTCATTTGGTTGATTTATGAGAACTATTTTTTCCCATGGGTTTGTTATGATGTGATAATTGAATTATTTTGTTGTGGAACATATAGGTATTGATGATGATGGGTGGGGTCCTATATCTATCTCTAATGGATTGGATGAAATATTATTTCTCATTAGAAATGTACTCATGAGTATATTTTAGTTTCTCATAATCATGGGCACTGATGGTGTGGCTTATGAATGTAATGGTCTCTATTCTAATGTATATTCTATATTTAAAAGAAATTATAAATTAATTTTGTATACTCCCACAGTGAGGCTCATGAAAGTAATTTATCCCAATGATAATGTTAGTGCCATGGTTAAAGGATGTTATTTGTTATGATATTATGGTCTCATTATTGAATTTTTGTGTTTCATGCTTCCAAGACGTGATATAGTTTTTATGTCTTCATGTTTATCTATTATAGAATTAGGTTTTTATTCCATATAATTTTATGTTCAATTATTTTTTATGGTTATCACCCAAGATTTTATGTTATTTCTCTTATGATCATGTGTTCACTTGTTCATAGGAACTCATACTTGATGAAATGATTATTAACCCCTTAATAAGTGTTTTAGCTCACCATATTCTTAGGTTTTTATTACCAATATTATGAAGAAGAATATTACTAATAAGATTTTTAGAATATTTTCTATGATGACTTGTTTTCATAGAAATTATCATGAGTTTTTTGAAATATTATTATTATGTTTCTAGTCGGTAATGGCACTAAATCTATCAATCCTTAGGATATTATTATTTATGAAATATAACGATTTAAATAATGTAATGTATGTGATATAAAAACATTTTTATCTTATATAGATGGAAGGTTTTGTTTTTTTTCATGATTAGAAAATATATTTTGAAAAATAATTATTGTGAACCTAAGGGAAACCCTATTAATGAGCCAAATTATAGAATGATAAAATGAAATATTATTAATGTCTTAAGTATATGGTCTTCCTAGAAGTTAAATCTTAGTATGGATACAAGTAGGTGGATTCAGGATCTTGTATAGTCATACCAAAGGATAATAACCTCAAAGAGGGTTTGTTGGGTATTAACTCAATTGTGACCTAGTGACAAATAAAGAGGCTAAACTGCACACCTAGCTATATAGTCCCAAGGGATATTATTTGGTTTATCACATAATAATTATAAAAAAAATTAGGATTTATTTCCAAGTAACATTGAGGTTTTAGGTTAATATGTATTATAAAATTCATCCTAAAGCTTAACAAGGAATGATATAGGATAAAATAAGACAATTAAAGACAAACATGACCATGGCCAAGAGAAATATTAATTATGTTTGAATCTATTTCATGTTATTTTTACCATACAATGATAATTTCTCATCATTAATGGTTAGTAATTTTTATTTTAGAAATATTTTTTACTAATTTTTTTTAACAATGGATTCATGGTAAAATTTGATTATTTCCCCAATGAATAACCCAATAGAATGGGAGCTTGTGTAAAATATCTCATAGAATTGGCCAGTCAAGTATCTTAATAAATGAATAATGACATGAACCACATTTATATATTTAATACATAATACAGTGAGATATTATATATCGATTCCTTCATAATACATTGTCATCCATCTTTTAGTGGCTCTCCCAATTGACTTATCACTGAAAAATAGATAAATTCAACGAAAAAGAAATTTTTTAATTCCTGTACTTAGGAAATGGGATGTACTTTCTAGTTTTTTACTATTTTTAAGGCAAACCCAAACAATGGAAGACTCTTATTAAGAATACCAATAAGAAAGAATATTTTGAGTCAATGGAATGTGAATAGTTTAAGAAAGTGGTCTTTTCCATTTATTTTCCTCAAACTCCATACACGAAGATGGGGAGGGAATTCATGGAGGTGAAATAAAAGGAGGTTTATCTATTGGAATATATAAATAAAAAATCCCGTTGCTTGTGAGATATTCCACCATTTTAATGTCAGATGTAGAAAGTAAATGTGGTAATTTCATTAGTGGATTAAAAAATAATATTTAAAATAATTTTCTTATAAGTTAGTATTGATGATATGCAGAAATTGTTCAATTCTAACTCATGGTAGTGATTAAATCTTGGTTATATCAGTAACATAGATAGAGAAAATGGAAGGTAAAATACAAATGGGACCTCAATGGTATGTCACATGGGGAGAAGGAATTTTGACCCCTATCTTCCAAAAGTGTGGGAATAAGCCTCTATAAAATTTATTTTAATGATCAAGGAAGTGTTTAAAGTTACTTAAGTATGACCCATATAATAAAGAAACCAGGTAATGGAAAATAGGCTAATTAACATAATAGAGGAGAAGAAGGTCCCAACTTATGATCTACCAAGACTACAATTTATCATGTGCATGGATTTTAGACTCTATGAAAATAAATTCACTAAACACTATATCCAATAAAAAAATAATCCTTAAGAGCCCCCAAAATAGTGGGAACTATGAAGGGAATTTTTTGTCACTACCATTGAGGTAGATCATGATAATCATGTGATGAGAGCTATACTTACTTTTTATTGTTGCTATGGAAGTACTATATTTGATTATGTCTCATTACATTATTTCATATCACAAATGTTCTCTAAAAATGTGGAATATAATCCTCAAGTAATGGATATTGAACTATCCATGAAAAAAGGGGAAAAATTTCAGCATTTATAATATATAAATTTTCACTGATTGATATTTGTTGGAGGATATTTCTTATAGATCTAATTATTAAACAATTGGTTGAATTTTATTTTATTTTGGGTATGGATTTCCATTCCCTATATACATAAGTATTCAACTCATGCGATACAAAACTATAATTTCATATCCCAAATCATCATATTATCATGTATTAATGAATATATGATTATAAAACCCTTATGGAGTTAAATTTTATAATATTATACTTGATAAAAAAAATTATGCGACAGTTGAATCAAATGAATATGAATAAATCAAACATTGATGATATTCCTATTGTACAAGATATACTAATGTATTTTTGGATGATCTCTCTTGAATTTCACAAGAAATTTAGTTTCATTTCTCAATTGAACAGATACAAAGATCTATTCCAACATCAGGAATTATATATAGAATGGGTCTCACTAAATTGGTTGAATTAAAGAGGTGGCTAAAGGATAATTTGGAGAAGGGTTTTATCTACCCTAGTTCTTCACCATGGGGGAACTAGTCATATTTGTTTATAATAAGAGTTAGGTATGAGACTTTTCATTAACAATTGTGATCTTATCAAAATCACAACTAATAATAAATATCTTTTACCCCATATCGATGGCCACTTTGATTAACTAAGATGATCTTGGTACCTATTGAACATTGAAAATCAATATATACATGATCAATTATGGTTTGAAATGGAGGATATTTAAAAAAACACATTCTGAACAAGTTATAAACATAATGAGTTTATAGTGATTCCATACAGATTGATTAATTTTCCAATCATCTTCATTGATCTAATGTATAGAGTTTTTTTATGTCCACTTATATCAGTTTGTGTTTGTCTTTATAGAGGATATTTTCATATAAATAAATATAAATAAATAAATCAAATATAATATATGTATTTGGTTGATAACCTTAAGAAAGGATAATTTATATGCTAACTTTATAAAGTGTGAATTTTGTTTATAATATTTATCATTCTTGGGTCATGTAATCACTAGAAAGGAAATATCAGTAGATCCATAGAAGATGTAAGTTATCGAGTAATGGTCCAGACTATCCACTATAACTAAGAATAATATATTTATTAGGTTAATAGGATATTAATTATGATTTATGAGAAATTTCTCATGGATATAAAATCTTATAACCTATTTAACATGGAATGGAGTGAAGTTACAATGGTTAGAAGAATGTAAATAGTGTTTTAAGGAACTATAAAAGTGTTTGGCCACTGTTCTAATAATTACATTTCCTCGAGATGTGGAAGTGCTTGTAATAAACATTAATGATTAAAAATGGGTTTTAGTTGAATACTATTGTATAATGAAAAGAAAATTTCTAATGATACATTCCAATTAAATATTCATGAGAAAAACTACCTGACACCTGATTTAGAGAAGATAATGATAATAATTACACTAAATATTCACCATCTTTATAGCTATGGTGATATGTGTGTTATTTATACCAATCAATGTTTGTTGGAAATATATATTCAAATACATATAGTTAAATTTCATCCAATGGATATGGTTGTAACTAATCAATGACAATTACTGATCAATACATTATCACCCTTGGCAGGAAAACAAGATGAATGATTCTTTATGAAGTAAATATCATGATACATTATATACAATGAGGTTTTAAAATGAACCAACAATTATAGATTTAAAAAATTAAAATCTCAATAACATAAGATATGGTGGGAAATCAATTCTCAAATATGTGACTGATCAAACAACCATTCATGTGAAGATCAAACAATCCCATAAAGATGACATAGAGTTATAGAAATAGGCTGTGAATATTCTAGTGTTCATTTTTGGTAAATATTGAGTAACATGGTTTGGAACCCATATATTTGCCCATAAAAACCACAATTGAAGAGGTAACTTTTGGATGATTCACATAGCTCACCCTTCTCTATAAATAAAAAAATCATGAAGATATGTATTGATATAAGAAAAAAATTGGTTGGATAATATGAGGAGATAAATTGCAGAATATATATCTCGATTCTTGGTATTCTAGAATGTATAGGATGAACAGAAAAATTATAATGCTATGTTGCAACCATTAACCTTACCAATATATAAATTAGAAAATATCCCCATGGTATTTAATATAGTTAATGATAAAATGTTTAAAGATAATAATTACATTTGGGCTGTACTTTATCATCTTAAAAACATTGCACATTTTTTGATCATAATTTATTTCTCCCTTGACCAACTCTCCATGATATACATTATAGAAGTGGTGAGGCCACATGGAATATAACTATTCATTGTATCTAATTGGGATCTATGTTTTACAAATAGATTATAGATAATTATTCAAAAATAATTACAACCAAAGATGAGTTTTAGCACTACTCATCAACCTCAAACAAATGGTCAATGTTGTAAAACAATTAAAACTATATAGGATATTTTGAGATCTTATTTTATGGATTTATAAGGATTTTGGGGTCAAAACCACCCCTAGATGACTTCACATTAACAAAAATTTCCATTATAGGAAGAAGATGGACCAGATGATGATCTCTGTGGGATGAGAGTTTGGACTTCAACGTGATAAGATAAAATGGAGAGATGAGGTCAATATGTCTTAATTGTGCCCAAGAAATTTCTTAGAATGTTTAATATATTAAGTAGCATTTTAAAAAATCACAAATTAAAGAGAATATTTAGATAATATTGATGAGATCTATAGTTTGAAGCAAGTGAAAAGGTTTTCCATTTAATATGTCTATAAAATTGGTTTTTCATATTCTTGATGAAATGGAAGTTGACCCCTAGGTGCATCAGTCCCTTCAATATTCTTGATCATGTTGGGGAATTTTTTTATCACTTAACACTCATACTTGAACAATAAAATGTACATGTTACTTTCCCTGAATATATTTGTAGGATGTATATATGAGACCCTTCAAATGTACTTGACACAGATGTAGTGTAACTAGAAAAATACATTTTATACAAAGAATTACAATTGGAAATCATAGATTGCAGAAAATAAATTTCTAAGAAAAAATACTACTTATCATGAGTAATTTATATGGTGAAATAATAATTTTGATAAGGGTACATTGGAACCTGATTATGTAATGAGATAAAATTACCCTCCTTTGTTTTCTTCTATGTAAAAAAATTACAAGGATGAAATTCTTTTTAAGGGGGTTAAATATAAGGACATAAATTGTTTCTTTTTAAATAAATACTTTTTTAGATAGCTTGATCCAAAGGCAACACAAAAAAAAAGAAAAAATATTTTCCCTTGTAATATATACATAGAATTGGAATGTATAAATAGTGGTAAATGAATTATAAATATATATAAACAAAAACATCCACTTTTAAATATCCATAGAACTAGTGCTACTAACAAACTAATGAAATATATTTTATAAAATTTAATTATTTTAAATAATAATATATTTTTATTTGAATAAATTATTAATCTTATTTTTAAAATAAGAATAGATAATATAATAAATGTAATTATCCTGTGAAAAAAAATTTCACTCAATTTTTTGTTTTTAACTAAAAATATAAAAAATATAATTTTAGTTTGATAATTGGAATAAGTTTTGTTATTTTTTTATTTAACATTGAAATACTATCTTATGATGAATTATTGGTATTTTCCAAGAAAATTTTATTTTTAGGTGAATTGTATAAAATATTGTTTTTTGATATAACAAAACTTTTTTGACATTGTAAGTATATAATTTTAAATTGTAATTTTTTTAAAACTTTTTATTTGACTGAATATGTATTTTATAAGTGATTTTTTTGTTTTAAAATGATATTTTTAATTTATAAACTCATATTATACATTTTAAAATATAACTTGTATTTTTGAAAAATTTTATTTTTTAAGACATTATAGATTTTTTATTTTAAAATAATATTTTATCACTTTTTAATATTGTAAAAGTAAAAATTAATTTCTCATTGGGAATAATTGGGTATAAATTTTATAATAAAGGAAAATTTCCTTTTGGGTATAAGGGTTAAATTACCATGGTTAAAACTAATTATCATTGTGAAATCAAAAATTGTAAAAAATAATTAACCTAAGAGTTAAAATTCCATTGTTTTTCACAAATAAATGAGTTATTTCTCTACACACATCACCTACTCCATAAACCCTTAATTTTTATAGGTTGCGGGTTTTGTGGAAGCACAGTTGGGTAGGAACCCAAAATTAATTTTTACCATGATCAGTGATTATTCAGGGATCAATAAACAGATGTACTCTAGTCTTCATGAAATAGAATCAATGATTTATTTAAAGAAGGAAGAGTCGTGAATCCTTTATAGAGGATCTTGGACATCATGTTTATAATTAATTTAATAATTTTTACAAAGAAAATAATACATGCATCATCGATATTTTCTTCCTTGATGATGTTTATTATCCTGAATGACCCTTCCATATTATCTCATTATGATTGCGAGGATCCAAATTAGAATCCCCCTTTCATTGATCCACATGTTATCTACTAGCCCTTGATCAACACCTCTCATTCTTTAGGTGCTAGCATAGTGATGTGATTGTCTTGTGTTAGTCATTATTGATCATTTGTTCTTCATCCTTTAAGGGAACCTATCATTCTTGAGAGGGGATTGGATATGATTTTAGAGAGAAAATTTTTAGCTCAACAATGATCAACACACTAGGTGTGTAGTGAAGTACATAGAACAATAGATGTACATATCTATTTACTAATATATGGCTTTGATTACAATATTTAATTGTGTAACAGAAATTAAAAACATTCATAACCTTAGAAAAAACAAATGCTCATAATAATAATATTGCTTCATTATTTATGATGTTCCAAATTGCGTAAAATTTCATGATAAATAAAATACCACATTAAAATATTATAGTATTTTTATTATTATTTTAACTTATTCCAACATGTTAAATAATTATTTACCATTTTGTGAATAATTAAATTACTACTCGATCAGCCTTGGTCCGCTCTAACTCTACTTCTATTTATTGATCACCTGAATAAATAAATAAATAATTTATTCACATAAATAAATATTTTATTTACATAATAATAAATAAATATTTATTAGATGTTCAATAAAATAAATAAAAAAACATTAATCACAATCCAATGAATAAATATCTATTTAATTTTTGTGATCATTTTTACTTGAATAACATTTTTCAACAGTCTTGAGAATAATATTTATTTCATCAATTATATTCAAATATAATTTACCCCAGACCACCAAAAACACATAGTGTGTGACCCTCTATGATTCTTTCTTGTTGGAATTAGGAGGGCTTCCATAAATTCCAAGAGTATTGTCTAGAAATTAGGCATGGAATGAAAGATAAAGACCATAAATTAGCAACACAAACATCCACATAAAAATAGTCATCGTGTAATATCATCCATTTGTCTCAAAATATCAACAAAAATGTTTCATGATAGTGTCATCAATCTTTGTGCTTGATATGTTGTTCTTCGACTACCTGAAATAAACTATTCATTAAACCATGACCATGGAATTTTGTGTGGAATTTCTATTTCAATCAAAGGGCCGATATAACAACTTCCATAAATGGAAGGGACCAATCCTTCATGAAATTATCCATTAATAACATACCACTTTTGATGCACCCAACATACCCTACTTCCAGCCAACATATGGCAAGAAAGTTTTCATAAAAAAATCGAAGCACGCAAGTCATGACATGTATTAATGGTAATATTAGTGTCTAAGGATCATTACACATGCTCTCATATAGGAATATCTGACGACCCCAAAACATACAAAATTTATACTAGAATATATATTCTCATAATCTCTTATCTAGGAGATTTCCATGTGTGAACTTTTTGAAAAGAAGTCTCATCTTCATATGAGTTATTGAACTAGAAGGTAGTTACACTATGTGTCCTGTTATATTATGTCACCCAACCATAAAAAAATATTTAAGAATATTTTTATAGCACTTCAAGGTTCTCATCATATCAGAGAACTATTGTGACCATGTCAATCCGACAAATAGTACGTGACATAATTACACTATAGTCATGAAGAACAATGAACAATATGTAATAAGATGTTTAATATTTAAATGTACTTAATATTAATGTAATCAAAGTACAAACAGTTGGTTTGGGGATACCAACTCTTACAAACTCCCACTTAGTCTAGAGCCAAAAACCTAAGAGTTTCAGTCCACTATACCTCATATGAGGATCATATTTCTCACGAGTCAATTATTTTGTCAAGGGGTCCACCATGTTGTATTTCATGGAAATAATGCTCACTAAAACATCACCGCTCTGAGAAAAATCCCTCAAGAGGGGATACTTGAGATGTACGTGCATCATCCAGAGATGTGACTTTGGCTTGTTTGAGAGATTCAATGTTGTAGTATTATCATGATACAATGTGATGAGATCTTTATTTTTGGGTATCAAATCCAACTCTTGGATGAATCTTTACATCCAAACTGATTCTTTAGCTGCCTTAGAAGCTACAATATACTCGGTATCTACTATAGAATCTGCTACCACACTCCACATTAAGCTCTTATAGCTCACTGCACCTCTATTCAAAGTGAAGATGTATCTCATTTGTGACTTCTTATCATATTGATGTGTTTGTAAGATATAATCTGCATACCCTATGATTACTAGTTCCTCATATGCTGTATAAAGTAGGAAAATCTTCTTAGTACGCCTCAAATACTTTAGGATAATCTTGAATACCATCCAATGGTGGTCACTTGGGTCAGCTTTATATCTTCCTACCGCACTTAATGCGTAGGTTACATCCAGCCTAGTACATAGCATGGTATACATGACTGACCCAATTTTTAATGTTTATAGAGTCTTTACCATTAACTATATTTCCTCATATGTTTGAGGACACATTTATATGGAATGATGAATGCCAAATGACGCTGGAAACAATCCCCTCTTGGCCTTTTCTACACTGAATCTATTTCATATCTTATCAATGTATAGATCTAAGAGATTGATGTAGTCCCATCAATCTCTTAGATCTATCATGATGGAGCATGATCCCAAGAATATCTATTGCCTCTTCCAAGTCCTTCATGGAGAAGAATTGATTCAACCATGCCATAGTAGACTGTAAGACTGATATCTCATTTCCCATGAGTAATATGTTGTTAACATATACTATTAAGAAAACAACTGCACTCCCACTAAACTTTTTTTAGACACAAGGCTCATATTCATTTTTGATAAAACCAAATTTCATTTTGGCTTCATCAAAATGAATTTTCCACGACCTAGATTCTTTTTTAATCCATAAATGGACTTCTACAACTTTCATTTCATATTGTCATCCTTAGGACCCATAAACACATCAGGTTGTGTCATGTAGACATTTTCTTAAAGTTTCCCATTAATGAAGGTAGCTTTGACATCCATTTTACAAATATTCGAGTCATGGTAAGCATTAGTGGCCAATATAATTCTAATGGAGTTCATTATTTAAAATTTTCAAAAGGTTTCGTTGTTGTTAATTCCTTGAAGCTGCTTGAACGATTTTGCAACCAATCATTCCTTATATGTACTGAATTGTCCATCTATTTCAAATTTCTTTCTGAATACCCATTTTCATCCCCCAGGCTTTCATCAACTGGAGGATCAACCCAAATCCAAACATGTGTTTCGTACATGGAATCCATTTTATAAATCCTAGCTTCTTAACACAATGCAATATTTGTTCCACATAATGATTCCTTGTAGGTTATAGGATCATTATTATCAACTAAAAATGAGTCACCATCCATTGTAAATAGAGAACTATACTTTTCTATATCTCTAACCTCTCTTGTACTAATATGCAGTTCTAGTGTCTATGGAATAGTTCATTCTTCCATGTATATTTTTAGAATCTATTCCTATACCAACTCTTGTGTACCTTGAGCCTCAATTTCATCAAAGTCTACCTCAGTCCTGCTATCTCTTTTGGAGATTTTCTACCTCTCAATGAATATGGTGTCTCTTTCAATTATAACCCTTGATTGGTAGGTAGTATAGCTAATATCCCCTTGATTATTTGGGGTATCCAATAAAGGTACACTTTGTTCCATGTGGTGAATTTTTGTTACCTGAAGAGGCCTTAACAAATGCATCAATTCCCCAAACTTTTAAATTTGATAACAAGCCATTTTTTAACTCTATAACTCACATGGAACACCATTTATTGATTTTATGGAACTTGGTTTAGTCATTCTGTCGATATTTGTTTCAGATATCCCCAAAAGGATAATGGAAAACTCACATTACACATCATTGATAACACCATGTCCAATATGGTGTGGTTACTCCTTTCAGTCACACCATTTCACTAGGGTGGGTAAAGAGTAGTGAGTTGGGATAGGATCCAAAAATCCCATATGTAAACAGTGAAGTCTTGATTAAGATATTCTACACCTCAGTCTGAGCGGAGTTTCTTAATCTTCTTACCAAGATGGTTCTCAACATTATTATTGTATTCATTGAGCTTGTCAAAAGAATCCGAATTATACCTCATTTAGTATATATATCCATATCTACTAAAATAATTATTGAAATTTAGGAAGTATAATTACCCTCCACTTTCTTCAATTAAAAAATGGTCAAAAAACATCGGTATGAACCAATTAGATAATCTCATTAGCCCTTTCACATTTCCCAATAAATGGGGATTTAATCATTTTTCCTTGTAAACATGCATCATATAAGCCTAGTGGTTTTACTTCAAAAGAATATAAATATACATCTTGGTGTAACTTTGTCATGTGTTTCCAGTTTACATGACATAGCCGGTGATGCCAAATTTCGTTGTGGTATGAGTCATGTGTAGTATCTTTGTTATTGATTTCCATTACATGGTGTGTGTAATCCTACCAATAAATTTCATTTTATAAATGTTCCCTACCAAAATGAATTCTATATTTTTAAAAGAAGTAACATTCATTTCCAAACTTAAAAAAAATCCATCTATATCAAATCTGGATATGTAAATATTGTTTTTAGAAACATACGACACATAATAACAACCCTTTAACAACAATATCATCACCGTTGGAAATGTGAGGTGGAAGTCCTTGATAACTACAACAACATGTATGGCTTTATTGGCTACTTGTAGATCTACCTCCACTCAGTCAATCTTTCTAAATCTACTTCATTCCTATATTTCGATACATAAGTAACAACCAAAATCTATATTTAATACCCAATTTGTAGAAATAGATTGATTTGATTCGATTAAAAAAACACCTGATGCTTCCCCTTTCTTCTTAGGATTGGTGGAGTTCTTCTTCCTGTGAAACTTGTTGCCACATCTAAAACAAACATCCTCTTGTTCCTTTACCTCCCATTGTATCTACCTTTTCATGGAAGGTGGTGAAGAATCTTTGGGCATAAATCTCTTTACCTTCCCTATCCTCTTATTCACCAGATGGAAAAAAGGCTTTTTGCACTTCATATTTTTGTCCACTTCGAGAATGATGATAAGAAGATTAGATAGAGACTTTTCAATGTTGTTCATATGAAACTAACAATAAATTTGGAGAATCTAGGAGGGATTTATGGGAGAATGATATTGGTGCCCAATTTTTTGGGGAGTTTAATCCCTAGAACCACAAAGAACGCAATGTAGCCAATGAGCTTGACTATATGAGGCCCAGCTAGGGAATCCTCTATAATCTTACTATGAAAGAGTGCCATGGATATCTCAATCCTTTCCAGTCTTGATCTCTCCTAGTAAAGACCGTGGAGGTGCTCGAGCATGCTATAAGCATTCATGTTTTGTTGAGACCTCATGAGCTTACTAGACATCGATGATAGAATCAAACATTAAAAGTCCACTACATCATTCATATGTTTCTCATATACAAGGAAATCCTCACCACTAGCCTCTTTGGGAGGCGGATCATGCAATGTTTACTCCAACACGTAAGACTTCCATTCATGGAATAGTATAACCCAATGGCGTCTAAACCATTATTGGAAGTTACTAAAAGTTAGGATGTTGTCTTTATCTTGAATTTATCATATGGATAGTGTGGTTGAAGAGCTTATAATTTCTATTATACAATAAAATATCTGATCATTTTTATTTTTTTTATTTACAATTTATGAGAAATAATAAATTATTTTTATTATGTCTCTAGCTATTTAATCATGTTCCAATAGAACTCACCATTTAACTCGGAATATCCTGTTTCCACGGCATTATAGTGGCAAGTATCCATATTCTCCAACGCATAACCCCAACAAGGGTTGGTCAAGCTGTTTGATGGTATTTAGGTAGGTAGGCCTTTGCCAAATTCAGGCTTGTAGCTCCATTATCTATTGAGTTGACTCTCCAATCCTAAAATAATGACTTCAAATTTTCTCAAATCATCCCCCCAATGTTTTTCCAAGTCTAGAAAGGGAAACTCTTTTTGATGTAATTTGGCTATGTTACCCCAAAATAATTTATAAGGGATCCCTATATTAATGCAAGTGTCCTAACAAGGGTTGGTCAAACACATAGTTTTTTTGATTTTTTCCCTTAATCAAGTAATGGAATGCTTGGTATGACTTAATATTTTATTTGAAGGAATTTTATCTCTTATGAATGAATTAATTATTCTCATTATCACATACTTATAAATATTATGTAGAGATTACTTACGTTAGTAACCATTTCTTGATAATATTTATGCATAAGCTAGGTTTATTTTAATTCCAACATGCATGCTTGTTAGGTCATTAATTATGTGATCACGACAACCCATCCAAAATGATTAATCATGCAACTAATTGAAATAATAAAATGTAAAGTGCATGATCATGAGATTTTCTAATGGTTATTTTATCTAGTGGTTGATAAAATAACCCTATCCTTAGAGAGAAACATCTTGATCCTTTTGGGTTCATGTTTAAAGCTTTCCACTTATCCACCTTTTTATATATTGGGATTGGTTTTTTCACTATTTTAGCTTGAAACGCCTCCACTTTTTTGGGAGTTCCATCCATTACATATTATTTTTTAACTCACCCATGGGTGTGGAGTAAAAGGGAGCTTTACATAAAAGAAACCATGTATACACAGACCTCACATATTAATGTGAAGAGATGGTTATAGGGTCAATAATTAATTTAATAATTATATTAAAAGGAAACAAATTACATACAAATGTATTGGTCTACCTCATGATTACCCACATACATTTAACGAGTTACACATTTAATAAAACTAGTATTAAATTATTTAATAGTTTTTTATGATGATAAATTATGCTTCAATTGATTAATTATTATCCATAATTAATAAATCCATTTATCTTAAACATTTTTTGAATTTCATTGAGATTATCATCTTTGTACATAAATTTTCCTTGGAGGTATCCTGGCGAATACCAGTTCGAATCCACCCAGCATTTATTATATTCACATACTATTTTACTATTATAAAATACAGAATAAAAGATATTTAAATGCATTGAGTAAAAAAATTTAGTATGATATATACATTATTTTTAGTTTAGAAGATTTCACAAACATTAATGTTTTAAATTTTTGGAATCTGGTAACGTAGACGACGTGTAATTTCGACTACACAACATCTACTACCCTTATTGTTTATCCTGAAGTACCCGCCTAGAGACTCAACATGTGAAACGTACTTTGGAAATTTTGGAATACACGACCTGTACATGGGGATACACACCATGTTGTATCTGCATTACATGTTTAACTATCATCTTAGATGTGTATTGGATTCACAGTTTATCCCCTGGACCCAAAGGAACTACACGTCGTGTGTAGTGGGCCACATGGCGTGTAATCTGGTAAGTGTGTACATATTCGACCCAGTCAACATGTAGCGTAAAATTGACTACAACACATCCAAAAAATTTATACTGCTTGAGTAATTTTGAATTAATCCCGATGCGCTGAACACGACTACACTGCCTGTAGTTCGGATTACATAGAGTGTATGAAAGAGAACCTGATGTGTATGTCTGAACACATGGCATGTACTTTTGTGTCACTTGGGAATAATCATTTCCACCTTCAAATAATTTATTCATTAAATTTTTAAGTAATAAATCATTCATTTTAGTGAAATATGTGACATACGAAAAGAGGGATATCAGACCATGAAATCTCGATTACATGAACGATTATCCTTGAATTGAAAAACAATATTATTCCACCATAAATCATCAAAAAATTATTTGAATAATTTAAAACAACAATGTAACCACTATAATTACACTTTTAGGTTTTGAGGGTAGCAGAAGAATAGTAGGGCTGACACAAAACATTAATTTTTACAATGATCAATGATTATTCTAGGATCAATATGATAATGAATTCCCAATCTCCATGGAATAGAATCAATGATATAGATCAAGAAATTAGAGGCACGAAACATTTAGATAGGATCTTTCACATCATGTTTATAATTAACTTAATTAATTTCATAATGATAAGAATACCTCGATCTTCAGTATTTTCTTCATTGATGATATTGATTGTCCGAAATGACCCTTACAGATTATCACATTGCACTTGAGATGATCCAAAATAGAATCCCCCTAGTGTTGATCCACACATGATCTGATTTCCTTCGATCGACACATCTCATTCTCTAGGTGCTAGTGCGGTAAAGAGAGTGCATTGTGTTGGACGTTCTTCATCGATTGTTGTTCTGTCTTGAAAACATATCTCGTTCTTGAGAGGGGTGGGAATAGGATTCGAGAGTGATATTTTTTAGCTAAAAAATACTCAACTCACAGAGCGTGTGGTTCGGTACAAGGCTCAATAGACGTACGTGGAAATTTATCAACACGGGGCTTCAGTTACAATATTTAATTGTGTAACAAAAATTAATTTCATTCATAACTTTAAGAAAATCCATGATCTTAATAATAATACCGTGTCATTATATATGGTACAAAAACATAAGAAAAATGGAATTGTAAATAAAAATCTACATTACAAAATAATAGCAGTGATATTATTATTATAACTTGTGCCAAATAGGTAAATAATTAAATATCATTTTGAAGATAATTATTTTACTACCAGACTGGCCTTGGTCTCCTGGAACCCTACTCCATTTATTGAACACTTGAATAAATAAATATATATTTTATTCTCAAAAAAAAATTAAGTTTACAAACTTGTAAATAAATATTTATTAAATGTTTAATAAAATAAATAAATATATTTTACTCATAATTAGGTGCATAAATAATAATTTAATTTATATGATAATTTTAACTTGAATAAAATTATTCAGTGGTCTAGATAATAATATTTATTTCATCAATTAAATTCTAATCGAATTTAAATAAAGCCACCAAAAACATTTAGTGGGTGACCCTCTAGGATTCTTTCTCATTGGCATTAGGTGGGTTTGCATGAAGTCTAAGAGTACTATCCAACAATGGTTCAAGGAACCCAAGAGAAAGAACTTAATGTCACAATAATGATATCCACATATGAATTTTAATTGTATAATATAATCCCTTTGTCTCAATATCTCATCAAAAAGGTATCATGATAGTGTCATCAACTTTTGTGCTTGATATGTTGTTCTTTGAATACCAGAAATAAATTCGCCATTACACAATATCTAGGGAATTTCATGCGACAATTCTATTTCAGTCAAAGGGATGAGATATCAACTTCCACAAAAGGAAGGAAAAAATCATTCATCGACTTATCCATTAATAACATGCCAGTCATGATGCACCCAATATACCCTACATACCACAAACATATGGAATGAAGGTTTTTGTCATCAAATCAATGTGTGAAAATCATGACCTGTATAAATGATAATCATAATGTCAAATGATCATTACACATGATCACAAGTAGGAATATATGATGACACCAAAACATGCAGAATTCTTACTGGCAGGTCTTTTCTCATAATTTCCCATCTTAGATATTACCAAGTTCGAACATCCTTAGGAGCCTCATTGCTTACATGTAAATGCACATGATGATCTATATACCATGCGTCCCATTATAGTATGCCATCCTACAATAGAACTATGTTTAATAATATCATCATAACACTTCAAGGTTCTCATCATAGAAGGGAACTCGTATGACATTGTCAATGAGAGAAATACTCCAAGACATTATTACACTATATTCATGTAGAATAATGAACAATATGAAATAAGATATTTAATATTTAAATAAATTAAATATTCAGGTAATCAAAGTACAAATAGTTGGTTCAAGGACACCAACTCTTACGAATTCAACCGAAAATATTTCTAATCCTCTTAGTCACATTCTTATATCCCTTAATAAGGTTTTTTTCATCTCAAAATACCATCCACATAAGGTTTAATTCGACTCACAAATGATATAATCCAAGAAATGAGGTATATGTTTCCGACCTCTCTTATTATTGTCTATTTTATTATGGTATTTTATTCTACATCAAATTATATTTAAAAATATTAAAATTATAGCATTGGTATCATTATTATATTGATATATTGTTATAATTATAGTAAAATCAATAACCACCCTCCCCCTTTCCACTAATAGAAACAAAAATGGGAGTCATGTGTTCTGTGGACAATCCCCTCCATGAATAAACATGCATTTTTCCTTCACATCCAAACACAGATGATTTTAGTTTATATTTTATGAGTATATATAATATATATTTAATATATATAATTAAAATTGGTCATTTTTTTAATTAAAAAATTAACAATATTTATAAGGTAATCAGAAAATATTATTAAATAACCCAAAACTAGTTCATCATTATTTTAATATTCATAAAATGTGACTAAAATTCCAATGTATTTGAAATATAATATTATAGGTATTTATAAAAATAGTCTATAGTTCCCTCATTGTGTTTGAAATTATTATGTTTTGTATAAAAATATTTTTCGTCATAGGGTTCATGAACCATGCTCTAAAATGGTCAATATTATTAACACCTACTATTGAAAAAAATATAATAAGAAAATACATGAAGATAATTTTTATTAATGATGATAATAATTGTAAATTTATATGAATAAGATTCATAAATAGGTAATTAAGATATCAATATTTATGATACAATTGGCTGAATTTCATTTGAGGAAATCAATCATAAAGGTAAGTGGATTGGTATCTAAAAAAATAACCTTTTAGAAATAATATATCTTATTAAACACCATTATTTAAAGACATTATATTTTTAATTATGTTCTCATTTTTTTTAGATAAAAATGGTTTTTGACCAAAACCCATTTTCATGAAAGGGAATATTTTTATTTTTATTGAATATAAATGTCAGTTTTTGAGAAGAGACTCGTAATAATGAATACAGAATGTTTTCATGAAATATATTTTATTGAGTCAGTTTTAATTTTACTCTATATATTCAAAATTATATACCATAAATGGTTCTATGATTCATGTTTCACCCTATATTTTTCATTTATTATGTGATTATTTTTTGTGATCAGTTTATCAGTATCGAATGATTTACTTAATGATGTTATGTTATTCCAATTAGATGTTTTCTGATACCCATTTTATTTCCACGTGTTCTTCATGAATATTTGTTGATTTTAATTTAGAATATTTTAAAAAACCCATTTTATTTCTATTATTTCATTAAAATGTTATTGGTGAATGATTTTAATGTTACACTCATAAGTATCTATGATAATGGTTTGGATCCCATATCTCCCTCTAATGCATTGGTTAAATGTTGATATCTCATAAGAAAAGTATTCATGAGTACATTTTAGCAACTTGTAAGAAAGGGAACCGATGGTGTGGCTCATGAATGTAGTGTATCCTATACTAATTTTTGTTCCACATTTGAAAAATATTCAAAATTCTTGTTGTATGATCTGTTAGTGTGGATCTTGAACATAAGTTTTCCATATGGTACTATGTGTCCAATATTTAAAGGATATTATTAATTTTGATATAATTCTCTCATGATTCAAGGTTTATGATAAATTAATTGAAGAAATGTTTTAGCTGTAATGTTTCTATGTTTATATTTTTTGGAATTAAGTTATTATTCTATTTACTTTTAGGACCATTTATTTTTTATGGTTATTTATCATGATGTTATGATATTTTTCTTTTACTTGTGTTTTTTACATATTCTTATGAACTCTTCCTTGATGAAATGCTTATTCACCCAACAAAGAATTTTAGATCACCGCATTCTTATGTTTTTATTCCCTCGATTTTGAGGAAGAGCCTTACTAATGATATCTATATAATATGGTCATGTATTGTTATTTTAAAGATAAATTATCACGAGTTTTGTAAAATAGGAAAATTATTTAGATAGTCTCTAAACATAATAAACCTATCGATACATGGGATATTATTATTTATGAAATGTAATGTTTAAAATAATGTAATGGATTTTAAATAAATGTATTTTATCTTCGATCACAACAAGTTATGTGTTACATGTAATGTGACTCGGTAACACAGCCATTTGATATTTAACACTCTCAAAAATCCTAGTCGTCTAATCAGTGAGCCATAGAACATGTGTTATTCTATAATACATGGTGTCTAGTAAAGAAATTTCTAGATAGATAGATTCATGAAAAATATAAATTATAAAATTATTCCTTCATTTATTTCACCATGAATAACACCCCTAAATCCATAAAATCAAGTTTAACATCATCAAATGATTACCAAATGTCATCCTTTGATTGTTATTCATCAAATAATAAAACTGACTCCATTTCCCATCGGTCTGCACACAACAGTTTGTAAAACCATCATCAAAAATTAATTTTATTAATTTCCATTACTTTTTTTGATCCTCCATGATTTCAAAATCCATTATGTTAAATAAAAAACATCAATACATGGAAAGAATAACTATTCATGCAATGTAATTGGTTCATAGAATATAGTTGGACCACTAGATAATATAATTCCATTGATGAAAACACATAGAATTGAGGGATAAAACCAAAAAACACATAATTTAAGAATGAACGATTTCTATATTTTGGTTTTTCACCATTAATTTATGTAGTCATTATAGATGATGGGTGAATGATATTAAATTACCCATTCTAAGAAAAATTAATATCAAATAAATAAGTCCAAATAAAAATTATAAATCATAGGAATGGATATAAAAAAATATGGATTAGTTTTTAAGGACTAATTTGGAAAATAATATATATAAAAATATGGGAAAATCATAAAACCACGCCATGCATCAATAATGGACCGATCTTTCAAAAATAATGAATATTTTATTGTTTCAGTTGAAGATGTGAATGAATTAAGATTCATTTTGATTGATCCTTGATTCCACGTTCACCACCAACAATCAACACAATATATATCCAATTAAGGATTACTCTATGTTATGCATCTAAAAATAAAGGATTTAGAAACATGATATTTTATATAGTAAAATTGGTTAAGGCATTAAGTTAAATGAATTAATTATATTAAATAAATTAATCAGTTTATTCCATCTATTATTAACCTATGACAACGCATCAACCATAGATCTGACGTAAATGAAACTCAATTCATTTCTAGAGTAAATACTGTGTTATAGACTCAATTAAAATATCAATTTCCCAATATGAGTGATTCTGAATATGATATATCATAACACTTGTGTGGTTATAGTAAATTTTTAAATAAATTTAAATACACCACATAGAGGTTCAAACGACCACCCATAATTATTCCATTTAAAGAAAAAAAATCCATAAGAATTTGTAAATATTTTTATGGGGTCGAAACCTGAAAAACTGGGTTGTTACATTCTCCAAATCATCATATGTTTCACCCATAAAATAATAACTCACTCTATATGGGGAGGGTAATAAGTTCTCTAGTTGTTCTCATGATCTAATGAGCTCTCCTGTAGAATCATTTTATACTATTCAACATGAAGTAGGGGAATATCTCTTCCTCAGAGTGTCTCCTCCTAATGATCCTTGATCAGTACTATGTGATCCAAAAAGGTTCCTTCATCATAAAGGTTTATCCACCCTAGTGAATAACATTTATTATATTGGGAACTTATCTTCATAGTTACAAAATATAGAATATCGAATGGACTCGATCTAACTATGGGGGTAAAGCCAAGTTGTTTGATATATTTACAACCCAATGTAGAATCTAGAATAGACAAATTTACCTATGAGATAACTTTCCAACTCAGACAAATATAGATAATTTTCACTAAGTTGAGAACTTCAAGAACACATCCCTACCTTATAAAAACTCCAATAAAAGAAATCTACCTTATTCTAAGACATTTTGTTGATCTAGGTTGTCCTCAACTATTCCAGAATGTTCTGAACCTTCTCATTCATTTCCTACACCAACTTTTTCCATCATGAGTTATATCTCTCCCAACATAGAACAACACTAATATGACCTATATGGTATATTATATGGGGGCCCACATGGTTCCATTCAAATATTGGAAAGATGAATTTTGCTTTATGAAAACTTCTCCAATGGTAAATGATCCTTTCATCTTTAGAAGAAATAAAAAACACAAGCCCTCATTATATCCTCTAGAACCTAAATGGTTTACTTAGTCAAGCCATCTGTCTATGTGTCCAAATATGTTCTCATTCAGTACTAATTATCAAAAGTTTACTATAAAACACTATGAAACTAATATATAAATTGGACATCATAACTAGAGTCAATTTCAGAGGTATTAAAAGAATTATAATTATCATATTCACATACAACCATCTCAATATTTCGACAAAACTATTCCCATTTATGGATAGAAAGTGAGTCCACATAGTGAGTTGGTAGAAAATCATCCAAATAGTTTCATGAACTCTAACTTTATATGGAAGTACCATCACAAAGTCCATATATATGTTATCCAATTTCCACTCCCAAACCTCAAGGTGTTGCAAAAAACATTTCAGATCCAAATTCTCGTCCTTACTAAATGTTAAGGGAAAATGAGAGAAAGTCAACAATATTCCTCTTAATAACTAGCCACGAAAACTACTACCAATGATCTTGGTATAAATTTTAATTACTAGGAAGTATCACTAATTGATATGTATATAATTTTATTAGAACCTAATCATAATGTGAAATTGGGACGACAGTCCTCCCTTGGAATAGAATGATATGTTACCCACTTTCATAGAATCTATCAGGAACATGTCCTATGGATATTTGATCATGTAAGACCTCACAATTCTCATTACTACGTTGTGCTTCACTCTTGAACTGGATAATTATAGGGGTATAAAAGATAAAATGGAGGTATGTTTATCTACCATCAACCACTAAGGATAATTTCAAAGAGTCAAAATATTTAATTCTCACTTAAAAATATGGAATGAGCCTTTTTATAGAGATAATCATCCCCACATTCTCGTTTCAATGTGTATAGACAATCACTAAGTCATAATCCTTTTGGGACTTACACTATAACCTATATATCAAGTTATAATCCCTTTGTGTTATGATGAATATGAGACTTATACAGTTGGATAAAAAAAATAAACCACTCTCCCTGATGGTGGTGTCACCAAGTCTTTGGGATGAACACCATAGATTCCATCTCAAATTCATGGTTTTCATAGTTCTCTTCATGGGATATGTGCTACCTAGAGAGATATAATATCAAAAACTACCTTTGCATAAACACTCACCCAATACCTACTCCAGATGAATCAAATAATACATTGTAATCAAACCTATCTTATAGAAACCTCATAATGGGCCTTCTACAAAACCTCTATTGTTAAACCGTGAAGGCTTATAACACTTCTATAACCATATCAATGGTTTCCCATTTTGGGTAAAGGTAGATAAAGGTGTTTCAATAATGTAAAGGATTGACATGATTTATTTCTAATGGCTATACAATCTAATGAATCTCTATATCTTTATCACATTATTTGGTGGTTCCCAATAAAACGCTACCTCAGTCAACCGTAGGTCCATATCTACACCCTCCCATGAGATGACATGTCCTAAAAAGTAGACCTCTCTAATAAATATCTAAATCCTAGAGAATTATATATTTTTTAGTTATCCAAATGAACATCTCAGACCATACTCAAATAATATACATGATCATCCTTCGATACCTAGTAATTGAGAATATAATTTATAAAAACAACCTAAAACCAATCTATGAAAGGACTAATGAGTAGATTCATGTGTCCCATAAACACCACAAGGTATTTTTTTAATCTAAGGGGAATCACTATGTACTTTTAATGACCAAAGAGAATTCAAAATGTCATCTTCGATATATCATTTTAGAATGTATATAGTTTCGGATAGCCTAATATGAGGTCAATATTTGAGAACAAAATCACCCCTTTCAGCAGGTCAAAGAGGTCATTGACCCTTGGTTTATGATACATTCATTTAATAGTCACCTATTTTAGGAGTAGATAAAACACACATAACCTCAGGTACCCAAACTCCATTTTGTTTCATAATGTCAAAGCTAAACATGGGGGACACACTAGGTCTGATCAAACCATTCCTCTTAAGATTCTCTAATATCATCATTATCTCTCAATTCTCTCTATGAGCCATATGATTTTCTACTAAATATATCAGGGTTGTTCCTAGGTGCAATTTAATACAACATTTTCCATTCCAGTAAGGAGTTAAAATAGGTTAACCATCGAGAAAGATTTATGAGGTACTCATCTAGTATAAGGTGGAACTAAACATCTACAGATTCTAATACACCTTGAGTCGGGATAGCTAATAGATGGGGGATTAGTTGTAAAATCTTTTATAGGATTCCAACCATCTATGCAAGGAATTATTTTTCATAAGTTACGAAAAATCTCAACCGTCTTCCAAGTTCCAAAACATCCATTGAAAGAAATAATCAAGCTAGATATGGATGATAGAATACTATCCCATAACAATAATTAAATTGTATTTTCTCTTTGAAACTGTACAAATTTAACATTAGAAACATTCCACAACAATTTCAATATATTAATGTCAACAGAAGAGTGTGATCACAAAATCCCAACCAATAGATGTTTACATTAGTTCGGGTCAATATGGAGTCTCTTATGGTATATTCAGTTCAAGGATAATAGATAAAGAAAAAAAGGAATGGTTCACACCCTTGTATATCCTAATTTTTTACAATGTTTACAAGAAAAAATTCACACTCATATCATACTAGTATCCCCTATATCATAAGACCCTACTATATATAACATACAATATCCTTGATTGAAAAGTTCTTTATACTAGATCAGATCTCTTATAGGTTTTGGGAGCAGTATTGCATCATATCATTGACCTTGTCTTGTAGCTCCCCCTACAAATCTACCATGGAAACCACCATGTGGTTCCTCCTACTCATGCAACTACCTCTACCTTAGTAGAACATCTATATTTCTCATATTCACAACCTAATGGTAGGTTGTTTAATCTAAAATGATGTTACCTTTCCCATCCTAGGAATTACATAACCTCATCCTTGAATGATTGGAATGATTTTGTGAGCCCTAGGTTTTGGATCCTCTGGTTTGAGACTCTATATATCATTGCTTCAAGTTCCATTATCCAGAAGTCCAATGTCATCTATAAACTACTAAAGTCTCTACTCCTAGGTGGATACAATTAGTATTATCTAGATGTGACTACACATTTAAAAATAGCTCCTATAGAAAGGCACACTTTAGAACTCTGACATAGGTGGGGATATTAAAGAGCACAAAATCGACTCAAATATCTCTTTAGAGACCCATCTCAAATGTCCTAGATCAAAGGTATGCACCATGGACTATGTATTGAGAATATTGCATGAGGTAGGTAATCAATGATACATATTTATCCACTAACATTCTATCTTACTGAAGATATAAAAACACATTGAATCATACTAATCACAAAGTCACCATGATATACTCTCCCGAAGTGACACTCAACTCAATATTAGGAAGGGTTACCTTATAATGGTTCAATGTCATAAAACTACCCCACATTCCGACCAAACCATGTAAATGACTCACTGGATGTATTAACATATCATATTCTATTATCTTGAGGATTTGAGAATATTATATCATGGAATCTATCAAGTCCTCTAATTCATATGGGTATATATCACCCAAGAAGATAGGTAGTATTTTAGTTTAAAAATAATGAAGAACTCTAAAACTCTATGCATCATCGTCCTAATCTACAAACATGATCTTATATCTAATATGTGGTAACACATAAGACATGACTTCAGGATTTCGGTATGCATGCTGATCAATGGGTGGATGTCACACTCCCTAAAAGTGGTGTTTCAGTTTACTGAGTTGAGAAGTGAGTAATCCGAATTCTAGTGAATGGATATATTAGATAATACACAATCATCGGGGTCCCTATCCTAATATCTGAACTCAAAAAAACTAAACAACATTAAAATAAATCCAATACTAATCCTCACATCACTTGTAACTCCAATAACCATTCCTAGGAAAAACCTACATATGATACCACTTTATTACATCCTGACTATCCAGTACCCACCTATGCCATTGGCATACTGGAAGAGAAATTATAAGACAACCTCCCTTTCTCTATGGTCAATAATCAAGCATCATGAATGAATAACAAACCTTTATGAGGCCTTAACCTAATGAAACGACACACACACACAAACACATATATCTATACACGGTATAGTAAGTGGAAAATGAACAATTAGAACAATAAATCTAGGGAAAAAATCCATAATTATCCTATGAGAACATAAAATGAATACTAATGAAAAGAAGAAAAAATATACTACCAATAATCAACAAGAAGGTCCAACATGAAAAGAAGTGGGTGAACAGTCACAACACACAACCACCATCCTCTCCATTTCTCTTGATACGATTTTTGTTAATCATCACTAAGAACCACCTATTCTAGGTCTTCAACATTCTCTGCTGTATAGATTATTGTCTGTATCAAACATGACATATGAAAATAGAGATCATGTAGGGGTATTTATATACATACTCATTAGCAAAACCCAAAATAATTATTATGTAAAGCATCAATTATTAATTCATTAATAATTCATAAGAACAGGAGTATGTTAAGCAGAATATCCATATATACTCATTAAAGGATATGCATCAAAAAGTATAGTCTAAAAGTCATAGCTAGGAAAACAACTCGACATCCACTAATTACAATAAATTAGTATCTATATACTTAGGGTCATTCCATTATATAAAGATGAAAGGCCCCTTCCCCATTAATATTGGTGAAATTGAAATTCTAATGAAGGATTATTTTTTATCCTAGTTCAATGAAGATGAGAAATTCCAACTCTACTGATTGAGGATCCATGTCTTGTATATGTGGGAGAATACCTAACTCTATATGACTCTATGGGTAAGGGATCTAGACCACTTTCTCATATTGAATAAATACCACTCCCCAAGAGGATCCCAGTCCTAATGGGTGTGATAAAAACTCCACCTAGGAATGGACAGGGGGAATCTAATTTTAACTAAAGTATCCTAGGTAATGTAGAAGTACAATGAATTCCAAAGGGTTATAAAAAGTGTCACCCACACCAACCTCCTAGCCATTTTATATCATACCACATGACATCTATCCAAAAAAGTACATGTTTTTTTGAAGATTTATATGATGTGTCATGTCACAAGCTTACTTGAAGTGTGCCCCGTCTACATATTTCAGGTCCTACCAAGGGTACATGGGGTGTGGCCCAGCACACTTAATATGTGGGGCCACCCAAGTCTATGGATGCATACTACCAAGGAATGCAAACCAGATTGAGTAGGGGAAACATGTTTTGTGACTTGGTTACATGATCATGTGATATATAAATCAAACAAAACCCCTATAAATTATTGTAGTGAGACATTTAGTGTGTGTTTATCTAAACTACATGTCATGTATTTATGAATTTTACAAAAGCAAAACTCCATGAAATGTATTTAATTTTTAGTTATTCATTCATATATTTATCTAGGATTCAGGCTTAGAACTCTCAAAAATAAATTTTATAATATTAAATAACTAACAATATGTTGGATTCCATATTCTCTTTTACAAAAACTCAAACATCCATAACTTCCCATTATTCCCCATAAAGCGGTTTGAAAAACCATGGTAAATGATTCATTATCTAAATTTCTATTATTTTGTTCAGTACACTATCATTAAATAATCCATTATGATATACCCACAACCATCAATAAATGGAATCCCTAACCCGTCTCCCAAAAAAATTATTTCCTAGAAAATTAATGAACCACCATCTAATGGAACATCGATGATGAATGCACATGGAACAAAGGGTGAAAACCATAAAATATTAAAGAATGATCAATGACCATGTTCAGTTTAGAAACCATTCATTGATATAAAATGATAATAAATGGGGTGGATATAATTCAATAAACTATTCCATGAAAAATAAATATCAATTACACAACTCGACATAAAAATTATAAATCAAGGGATTTATGATCATCAATTTTAAAATTGTTTTTTTTGGAAATTTTTTTAATCACTTCAATTTGAAAAGCTGATAAAAATAATCATAAAACAAATATCTACTCCATAATGGATTTATCATTGATAAATAATAATTATCATGTCATTTTTATTGAAATCAAGATTCAATTCATACACATTTGTGATTGATCCCTAATTCTATGTTTACCACCAATGATATCCACCACTATTCTCCTCTCAAGTCTCAGTATAGTTTATATAGATAACCATAGAGGAGTAACCGATGATAAATTATATATATAAAACAATAATTTTTACATTGAATTAAATGAAAAAAATAAATTAATAAATTTTTTAAATCTATTATCATCATGTGACAGTGAATTGACCAGAGGTCTGATGTGAAAAAATATTATATCACACATAGTGCAATGCTCAATTTTTCAAAATCAATGGCAATATCAATTTCCCAATTCAAGGTCCCAATTTGAATATATGGAATAATTTTTTTTAATATAATTACTATTTAATTAAAATAAAATATTGGACATCGTTGTTCAAATGGCCTCTAATAATTACACCATTAACAAAAATTGAATTCATGGAAATTTATAGAAGTTTTTAGAGGTCCCAAAACTAACAACCAAGGATCTTACAACATAAATATTTTGACACATGTAGACCAAATTATGAAGGATGTATGTAAAGGTAATTTAGCTAAATGAAATTATGGTGCTTTATGATGATTTTTCATATTTTGTGGTTTGTGATTAGTGATAACTGTAGAAAACATAAAAATGTATTGGGTGGATAATTCTATTAGGATTTATTATTAACTTTTATTATGATTTTGTATCAGCCAAAATCTTGTTAGTTTTATTTTTATTTCCTTTTACTGTATTTAAAAGATAATATGAGGTTTCTTTATCACCTTCTTTTGTGGTTATAAATTGATTTTTGATTTTTTGTTATTGTTTATGAAATGTTGTACTCAGTTTGTATTTTATACTATTTATAAAATATATTTTTATAGATAATCAATGTATGAATAGATAATTATAGATATATTGGTGGAATTCATGTTGTAGTCATTTGGTTTTAGATGGTGAAATCATTCTTAGTGGTTTTATTTTTATACCCTTGTAATTTTTCCCATTCTTTGGTGATCAAGAAAGTGCTTAAGGCCTTTTGGAGGGATGGTTCAGGTGACATTTTAGGTTGAACTGGGATTTTTATAATATTTTAATTGTGTTCCCATATGTTATTTAGTGATGCTTTGTTGAATGGAAATAGGATCATCCTAAATCAATATGTTGATATGAAGAAGTGGAAATCCAATACATTTTTAACAGAACCTTCCATTATTGGTGGACGATGGTAATGTGTAATATTATTTTTGAGTTTCTTTTAACCTATTTATATGGTACAATTATAACGTGACTAAATTTTGAAGGATAACCATTGATTTTCATGGGTGGGGTTTGTGGTCTACAATTCGTGCACATAGGCCAATAATCTTTGATGGGTGTTTATTGATTGTGTTTTCTTTTCCCCGATACCTTTTAATGTTTCCATTTAATATTTATGGAAGATATAAATTTTTTTAGGTAAATGAAATGTAGTTATTAAATTTTTTTTATTTAAATAATAACATATGGGTGGGTGAATTAAATTCTAAAATTACTAGTAAATGATTAATACATGAATAAATGAGACTTTGGGTAAATTAGATGTTTTTTTCATTATATAGAATTTTTATTTGATTGGTTATTTTATTTTATAAGACTTTAAATTCATTATGCTATGAATTGTGAGTCTTAATATCAATACTTTTAGTAAAATACATTTTTATAAAAGATTAATGTAATGATGAAAATGGGATTGAAAGTAAATATAATGGAGTTAATGATGTAAAATGGAATATATGATTTATATTAAGCACTAATTAGATGCATAATCAGTTATTATAGTATTTTATAAAAAGTTTGATTTGTTTGATCAAATGATTATTATTTTTTAGTGCATAGGATGATTTTTTTGTGTTCTCAAAGGTGATAGATGATGGATTTTATCTATTATTGTTTATCATGAAGACATATTTGAATTTATTTTTTAAAAAAATAGTATGTATTATGTTTCTGGGTTTTTTATTGAAATTTTAATTACGATGATATGCTTTTATTGTAAAAATAATATAAAAGTATTTGATTAATTTAAATGTTTTACATGTTATTGAATTTTTTTAATTCATATAAAAAGAATGATAAAATAAAATTATTGAAATAGGTTCGACATACTCTTGTTGTCTTGATTATTTATATTATGAGCATGTCAATATAAATGAAATTTATTTTGGATTATAATATTGAGTTATATGATTTTTCATGATTATTTTGAAATCCTTCATATGATGGTACAATTGTTTAATGATAATAAATGAATGAAAATTATGATAATGCATGGGTTGTGGCCATGATGTTGATCCATGCTTGATTGATATATTATGGACATGATAAGGATTGTGTGAAAATGATATTTTAGTACCTTATTTCATTGAAACTATGTGGGAAATAATATTAGTTAAGATATTTTGGAATGGGGGATATATATTTGGGTTTGAGGATTTAATGGTTTTGATATTAAATGGGTATTTTAAAAAATTGGATACAATTAATGGCTTTTTTGTTTATTTTAGTGGAAATTTTGGTTTTATTAAGTAAATATGAAAATTAAAATGGGTATTTAATTTTTTTGTAATTTTTTTGAATTTATTATTTGTAACATATTAATGTTAATGTGTTTAATGTTATATTGAAATAAAATTTTGGGTGTGGATTAAGAATGTTTTTTGGAATACTATTCACTTTTATGATATGCATTTTCTTCTTATTGGTGTCATATTTTATGATATACTAAAAAACTAATTTAAATAAATAATTGAAATAATATTATTTTTTATAAAATGAGACATAATGGAATGGATTTTTTTGTAATATTTTATTAAAACATGGTTTAATTTTTTTGTGAAAATTGATATTTCATATTAGAATGAAAAGTATAAAATATTTTTTTGTTTTCAAATATAATGGGTTTTATTTTTATTGTTTATGGAAAAATTCATGATAAAAAATGTTCAAATGGAATGTGTTTTTTCACTATATTAGATCAAGTGAGCAGAATCAGTTTCATAAAATATGGGGTTTATGGAATTATGATTTATTTTTTATAATTCAAAAAAATGGATGTTAATGTTTCAATTGAGTTTATATAATATGTAATTTTTCTATAATGTTTAATGAAATTATTATTTGGAATATTATTTCTATAAAAATCAATCCTGTTGACTTAAAATTATGGTAAGTGAGGAATATAATTGTTTTTTACGAAATTTTTTTAATTTTTTATTAGAATAATATGACTTTGTTTAAAAAAGGTTGAAATTGTTTTAATTAGTTAATTTCATATATTTCTCGTGAATTATGAAATACTCAAATACTAATTAAGGTATTTGTAATGTTTATTTATTAATAAATGATTAATTATAAATGAAATGAATCGATATGTGGTTGAAATTATTATTTTGTGTTTATTATTGATGTGTATACTTTGTTGGGATACTTAAAAATGAAAATAAAAAGAAAAATAAATTTTTTTTGATGAGTTAATTTTAGGACCCCCTCCCACCAAGGATTCCCCTTCTGGGCTCGAAATGGTGAAATGGAAATAATGACCCCCTGATTCCCGCCTCCAGTAGGCCCCGGAGTGGCGACTAGCACCAAGGGTATCAGTTTTCACAAATATGGGAGGCGTTACCCTTTTTATTATTTATGATTGGGAAATAGGATGAGTCAAACACCAAAAGAAAAAGGAACAAGTAAATTACTATAAACCCAAACCAATCCCACATGCATGTTTAAACAATTCTGAAACAAGGTACATGTGAAATAAAACTCAAAAGTACAATACCAAAAGAAACAATAGTACAAAAACCGAAACAACTCCAACTGTCCCAACTAGTAGGGTCCCGCACGGCCCTGGCAGTCCTCCTGAAAACCTGAAAGAAAACGTAGGGTGAGAAGACAAGTATACTCAGTAGGCAAACCTAAAGATCTCGTGCACAAGTGGGGAGACATCCTAATGCCCCGTGAGAAAACAGAAGGAACCAAAACCTAGCAAGGAATTATATCCACCCAACCTTACCAGCCACACTCACCATAAACACAAAACAACAAGTAGTATTATATAAGAACAAGAGTATTGGATACCCTACACCATTCCCCCCCAGGTAGCTGCTCTTCTTAATGGCGAACGTCCTGAAACTACCACACTCTTCTTGCCCACACACACCTAGGAATCACAAACCACATATCCTGCCCGGACACACCTGGGCCTCACAAACCACATATCCTACCCGCACACATATAGGCCTCACAAACCACAATCACATCCCCGCCTGAACACACTTGGGCATCATCTCGAAGGTTCTTGGGAACAATAAACCTACCTAAGAGTCTTGTTCTAAAATCACACTAATCGAAACTGGCCCCAAGATTCTTGGGCTAAAATCACACCAATCGAAACCTAACCGAAGAGTCTTGGGTGTAAGGTCGCCTCAAGCCATCACCACCTATGGAATAAGGAGCAGAAAGGAGCTAGTAACTAAGGGGAAAACACCCACTCCCATGAAATGGGAGTGTTCGGAACTAAGTTCTCAACATGGGTGGGGTGCGATAAAACACAAAGATATAGATACATATATGTATACCAACACAAAACCCAACCTATGTCTTCTAAATAGAGAAAACTGAGAACATTCCTCGGCACTACTACTACGATGAATGCATAAAACAAATAAACCCAACCCCATTTAGGTTTTCATGTTTCAACATTATTAGTTTATTAGTTCCTTAACTACTGGTAAATTATCAAACAAGATCAAGCGTTTTGTAGAACAAGACCCTACCAACCAAAAATCAACTTAGATAGAACACAATCAACACAAAACCAACCTTTTTCTCATCAATTAATCCCCATTTATTGTTCTTGTGTTTAATTCATTATCATTCCACATAGTTCATTTATCAACTTTCCACTTTCTTTTAATATCACAACTCATTATTGCAGCCCTGCTGCCACTATAACCACATCTCCACAACCGTATCACAAAACAAGGCTCATGCCACATCATTTCCCCTTTAATATCATTTACCGCAATCCTGTTGCCCATCCTATTTGTAATAACCCAGGATTCACCCACTGACACTTTTCACACACCACGTAACCAAACCAACACCCACATGTTCATTATTCCATTTTGTTCAACCGGGGTAATCACACAAGGGTTCCAGATATTCATTTAATCAGCCAACTTTATGTGATTAACCAAATTCCATATTCCACAATGTTTCCATCCAGAAAACGTTCTAGAAAGATAGGGAAACATTTAATTGCGCAAGAAAAGGCCCCCAACGACTGTGATTTTCAGTAGGCATAAGCCTATTCAATAAACAACATAACAATAGGATAAACAATGATAAACATAACAACATTCCCCATCCTTGTTCTTTAATCCATTTATTATCTTCATTAAACTGGTTCAACTATGTCCCGTGAAAGAAAGATTACACCCATCCCACATGATGCACAAATTAGATAGACGAAGGTAAAATCCCTACCTCAACATGTTCTGGTCACAACGCTCCCCCATATCAACTTTAGAAGATGTCTGTCGGCGTCCGTCGCTTCTGTCAAAAGCTGGAAAAAACCTCCTCGGGTGGATGGTGGGAAGGAAAGTCCTAAGGGATAACAACAGATCCAAGCTCTGAAGTTTGGCCTCATCATTATGATCTTGTGGCAGCTGACGGATCAAAAATCGGATCTCAGACGAATAAGTTATGGAAGAAAGGAGCTTTGGATTCTCTCGGCAGGGCTCTGCATGAAGGATTGGGGAGAAGATGAATGATCTGAAAAGGAGGAGAGGCCCCCTCCTTTTATAGGAAAGAAAAAATAAAGTACACGACATGTACTCGACCATTCCACACGATCGCCACATGACTTCCAACATGGCATTGAACGCGGCACACAACTGTTGACTGGTCAACACATGGTTTGAGGGTAACGCGTTCGCGAGGAGAAGCTACATGGAGTGTAATTATTTATTTTACATTGAAAGGATATGGCTTCAACACAGCACACAACCGTTGACTAGTCAACACACAATTTTGAGGGAAACACGTACACGTAGAGAAACTACACGGCGTGTACTTATTTACTTCACACGGCAAGGACATGGCTTCAACATGGGGTATACTCAGCAAGTCGGTACACGAATTGTACTCACAATACATGGTGTGTAGTCAGAAGATTATGAAAATTGAGGAAGAAGTCCATTCTACCCTCTAGACCACTTCATGACCTTCTTTTCGACCATGGAATGGGCCGAAGAGGTCCGGGCCATTACACCAGATACCTCTTCAAACATTCTCATACCCAAGAATTCAAAACCGACCCGGAGGAACCCAATAAGACACCTCTTATGGCTCTCATTATAACAGGAACCCAACCAACAACCCTAATCATAGGTGTTATGAATTCCTTCTCCTATGTTGAGATATTATCCGCTTTAGGTGGCAATGAATCACATGCACGGGTTTAATCGCATCCGCATTAATGTGTCTCGATTAAGAATTGGGTCTTCCCACTTCTATATATTATGATTTTTCCAACTTACACTACCCCAAACACTGTACAACCAACACACTACCTGAACACATGGCTTGGGGAATTCCTTTTCCCATGTCAAGATATTATCTGCTTTAGGATGCACTGATTCTCCCGCACAGGTTCAATCACATCCGCATTAATTCATCTCAATTAAGGATCAAGTTTTTCCCTTTCCCCACACATCCGGAAATGTTACACATTTCTAAATAAGAAGGAAACAAAACGTCTCACAACCGACAAGCCATGAAATCCATATATCAAAGGTACAGAGTATAACATCAAAAAAAATCTCAGAAGAACAAAGCAAAACACAAGGCCAAACAACTCTGGGTACTGAGTGTTCTTCTGAGCCTCCCACTTTCAAGTGCTCTCCTCGAGGCCGCCATGCCTCCACAACACATGAACCAAGGTGATGGTTCTTCCACATAGCACCTTCTCTTCACGATCCTAGATTCTGACTCGTCATTCCTTGATGGTTAATTCGTCTCCCATATCAAACCCTCCCCAGTCGATAAAGTGAGAGTCATCGTGTAAGTACCGACAAAGCTGGGAGACGTGGAAGACGTCATGAACCTTCTCTAACTGAGGTGGTAGGTCCAGCTGATATTCTACCTCTCCAACTCGCCTCAGCACCTCAAAAGGTCGGATGAACCTAGGGGAGAGCTTACTACCCTTCCCAAACCTCTACTGCCCCTTTCAAGGGTAAACATTCAAGAACACATGATCTCCCACCTCGAACTTCAAGGGCCTCCTCCGATGATCAACATAAGACTTCTGTCGCTCCTAAGACGATTTCATCCTCTCACGCACAAGATGGAATTTCTCTGTGGTTCTCTGTACTACCTCTGGACAAAGATCACCTATCTCATCAACCTCTACCCAGAAAATGGGTGAACGAAATGGTCTCCCATACGGTGCCTCAAACGGTTCCATGCCAATAGTAGAGTGGAAGCTGTTGTTGTAGCCAAACTCTACTAAAGTCAAGTGCCGCACCCATGATCCTCCGAATTCCAGAACGCATGCTCGTAGCATGTCCTCTAATGTCTAGATAGTCCACTCTATCTTCCCATCAGTCTTGGGGTGGAAAGAAGTGCTAAAGCGTAGTAGGGTTCCAAAAGAATGTTGTAACACCCTCCACACTCGCGAGGTAAACCGAGTATCCCGATCTGAGGTAATAGTCTTCAGAACTCCATGAAAAGCACCACCTCATCTACATACCTCTGTGCTAAGGTACTCACTGGGCCCGACTCCTTAATTTCCAAGAAGTGAGTTGATTTCTTCAGTCGATCCACCACTACCCAGATAACATCATAACCACCCTAAGCTCTGGGGAGTCCTGTGACAAAGTCCATTAAGATGTCATCCCACATCCACTCGGGGACATATAAAGAATGCAACAAACCACTGGGAACACGGTGTTCAGGCTTTACTTGCTGACACACTAGGCACTTAGCCAAAAACTCTACCACTTCCCGTTTCACCCTGGGCCACCAAAACTGTTCCCTCAGGCCTCAATACATTTTTGAAACTCCCGGATGTACCGACAATGCTGTGTTATGGTACTCACAGACAAATCCCTCACGCATTGCCTCTAGAACAAACAACCTTCCATGAAAAAGCATCTGATGTCGACTGTCCTCTGACAATCCTTCTGGAGCATTTCCCTGGTCGATACGATCCCGCATTACTTCCACCTCGGAGTCTCCCCACTGAGACTCTTCCACCTACTGCAACAAAGAGGATTGAACCATTATTTGAAATTAACAGTCTCTAACACCTTATACCCTTGCATCCAAGTGCAAGGTAGCCAACTCTCCCATCACTTTCCAAGAATCAGCGGATTCCTAAACCACTTCATTATGCGACTTCCTGCTCAGGGAATCAGCCTCAACGTTTCCCTTACCTTCAGTGTAAGAGATCTTGAAGTCATAGTCTTGGAGAAACAAAACTCATCTCTGCTGCCATAAGTTTAGGTCACGCTGGGAAAAGATATAACGTAAGCTCTTGTGATCTAAGAAGACCACAAAGCGCTCCCCAATGAGGTAATGTCACCACAAATTCAGTGCGAACACTACTACTGCAATCTCTATGTAACACCCGAGACATTTATGTTATATAAATCATCAAAGGAATATTTTTCTACACACAACACTTGCTTGGCTTTCTTTACACGAAATCACAACCTTCCTCGATAGCTTTCGTCGTACGCAATACCGAGTTTCACTAAACAATGATATGCTAATAAAATATTATTAAAACTAGCCGTTATGAATAGTAATAACCACTTTTTGAAATTTTATAAATTTTATTTTTCAAAATGGACTTCATTTTTGGATTTGGAATATCGAAATTATCATAGGGTGAAATTTTGGTATTTTTCTGAAAACTTTCAATTTTTGATGAATAGTGAAACCACTAAGTGGTAGTTAAAAAAACTGAATTTTTCATAAAACATAATTTTACCGCTTCTGTTAGTGGAATTTCGAAAATCTGAGAGACACGGTTGATGTCAGTAAGTAAAATGTGGTTCAATGAGATGAAAATAATTTTTTGGTGAATAGTAATTTTTACTTTTTTTTACCACGGTTAAAAGTAAATATGGTAATTAAGGGTAAAAATGATATTATTATTACCCTAAATAATGTCCTAATTTTATTGGACAAGTTTAATTCGACCAAAAATAACATTAGGAATAAAATATGACCATTTAGGCCCACTTGGATTAGATTAGGACATTTATTATTAATTTATTTAAAGAAGGGTTAAAATAGTTAAAATCAAAGTTTAATAACTAAATCATTTTTAATATGGGGTTATAAATAAGATACATTCGACTATAAATATTAATTAGAAAGATAAAACGATTTCCTACATAATGGTATTTTATTTGTAATTTTTAGACATTAAATAATTTAATTTATTCATGACACAACGATGATGCAATAATTATCTTATTAATTAAATATTGACATAATTGATGTTATAAATACACAAATAAATATAATTTGAGACTTTTTATGAATTAAACTAATTTTTTAGATTAATATGACATGTTAGTATTGATTTAATTAACTGTTTTCGAACTAATCATTCTGTTATGATTTTCACAAAAATTAATTACTAAATAGTGTCAAAATTGACATAAAATAGTTTTTAAAACGAATATTATATTAGTAATTGTTATTTTATTCCTAAAAATCTAAAGTTCGGACAAATGAATTAGATAATATTATATATATTAATAATAAACAACTTGGGGTTCGTTTGTCTGCTTATAGTAAGTTTATTAACCTTATAGTATAAGAACACAAGAAGACAGGGTAAAAGTAAAATTATTTAACTTAATGTTAAATCTAAATGATAAGGTTAAAATAGGAACCTAAACTTGTCTAAATTCTATTGGATGAGAGTATTTCGACCCATCCCCACCTTATCTTAGAAATAAATCAATTTGGAGCTATTTAAAACCGAACTTGGCTTTATAATAAAATAATATTTTTTATTATTCCAAAGGTGCCCCTCTCCTCCCTTATAAAAGGGAACCTCCTCCCTCTCTTCCAAAAACCACTTTGAGCCTTCAAGATCTGCCAACCCCTGCCACGTTCTCCTCTCCACTTCCCTAGAGACATCTTAGAGGTCCTGGTCTTCTTCAAAGACCAAGTTTAGTGCCCTAAAAGAAGGTCTCAAAGAAGAACTTCAAAGAAGAGGTAATGTCTGTTACCGATTCTTTCATCTTTATTTATTCTTACATTTCTTCTTCTTTAGTCGTTTCATTATGAATTAATAACATCAGTATCACTCATATACTGATATGTTATTATAAGTATTAAACAACCCTATTTCACCATCTATCCATCCTACGAAAAAAGAAATCACCGCGTGTGCGTACTTACGGAATACCGTCTTCACGCCGTGGTGTAATCTATTTTCCACCACCACCTTACTTGGATGGGTATAATGGTGTAAATAATGACTATATATGACTATTATAAAGTGATAATGATTCTGAAATAGTATACATACACTCCAATACAATTCCACGATCATAGGAACGATATCATCACTCGTGCGTACGTACGGAATACTGTCTCCACGATGTGATGCGACTCGTTATACATGATCTTCATTTCATAATGATTATATAAATGAATTAAATGAATGAATAATATATATATTACACTAATACCATTATGGAAATGAGGTATCTATAACCTAAAGAGAAGAATAAGAATTTATTCGACAAAACACGCATAAGAACAGAAACTTATAAACACCCGAATAACAAGTAGCAATGAAATATTACTTCTATGAAGCTAATAATATGACCAAATATGATATCATAAAAATAAGTATGATTATGGAATAAGTCAATAACATTATTTAAATCATTATACAGGAGGTTCGGACACGTACAAAGCATATCGGACCTAAGGTAAGGGAAATATCACAATATCATTTTTATCCGAGATTGTTTATACTTTAGTATTTACTGGGGTGTATTTTATCATACACATCCAAGTTTCCTCAATATGTAATATTATTTCCATCCACCAACAATTTATTAAATCCAATTTTACCCTTAGGTGAGTTTTTAGTAAAGGATATGAAAGGAATCTGTTGTTGTTTTTCGTACGAGGTACTTTTTGACTTTTACGACAAAAGTACGAAGAATGTTTTTTTAACTTATACGGCATGAATGGATTTTTAAAACATTATTTCCAAGAAGCTTCCTTTACATGTTTTCAATTTTATTTTCAATCAACTTCTTTTAGTTTAGAATTGTACGACATGTTAAGATAGGAAAAATGTTTTTGATGCAGAAATGATATTTTCCTCAAGAATGGAGTTCAAGTGTTTTATCAAAATTATTTTCCATCTAAGATAATAAAGGGTTATGTTTCTATCCCTTTTATTACATTTATTTGATTATGTTGTGATGGAATTATATTTTTATGAATTCTTACATCTTATATGAATTATTTTTTGATGTCACGATGTTTAAGATTCCCATTTTTATTACCTGGGTTATGCTATGATGTATGGTTTCTGATTTTGTGGCACACATAAGAATGGTATCATTATGAGATGGGTGGGACCTATATCTCCCTCCAATGCATTGGGTAAAGATTTTATATCTCATGAGATAGACATGGCTGGAATGGTAGGTTATACGGGTTCAGTGAAACAGGACAGAAACGAGGAGTGAACTCGGTTCAAAAATGGACTTTCTCCACTAAGATAGTCTTGGAAATGAGTCTTGACTAATAAGAAATGATTCTCTATGATTATGTGTGTATGCCACAAGGTTTCATGTTTTATGTTATGATTATTGGGATTACATTTCACTACTAAGGCTTATCCCATGTTATGAAATTGTGATCTCTTTTGCAGGTTAAGATATCCAAAAGTTATGTGCTTATGTATATGATGTGATTGATATTTCTTTTGTTTACCCTTACTGAGAATTTGAGCTCACCCTTTTGTATGTTTTGTTTCCCAAGGTCAGGAAGAAGGTTATTAAGTAGAATATGCCAAAAAGGGACTCTAGATATGATGAAATAAATGGGAGGCAAAGTAGATGCTTTATGAACCAGTTGTTTATGTTCCCCAGTTTCTAAAGACACTATACCTATACGGTCCTTTCTTGGTTTGGTTATATGTTGTAATAAGTGTGCTTCAATTCTGAAGTAATAACAATATATGTAAAGTATGGGTCGTTATAGTTGGTATCAGAGGAAAGGTATAGTCAACCTTTGGAATCTAGGATGTGAAAGCCTTAGTAAGAACCCTAAGGATAAGTCTAAGCATAGAACACAATCATAGTGTTTTAGAAATGGTCATGAATAACCTAGGATAAGATCTTAAGTGTGAAATTTTATTCTTGATTATGTGGTTTTCCTATTATAATTAGTGTTGCTCACACTATTCTTCTTGGTTTTAGTCAATGGCTGGAACCCGAAGGAACCATGTTAATACGGAATGCGATGGGAAATGCAATGATTGTCCCCCTGAGCAACAAAACGTTATGGGAGCTGGAATGAAAAATCTTGTAGCTGTGCTCACACAACTTTCTCAAGCTATGAATCATGCAGGACTTCCAAACGAGCAAAGGAAGGAGAAAAATTCTGTTGAATCCTTCATGAGACAGCATCCACCTTTATTCAGTGGGTCTACTGATCCATTAGTTGTTGAACAATGGATTAGTACTACTGAAAAGATATTTTCAGTTCTTCAATGTTCTGAGCATGATAAAGTCATCTTAGTAGTGTATCATTTGGAAGGTGATGCTCATCAATGGTGGAATCTTATTAAGAATACGAGGCAAAGGGATGAAATTGAGTCCATGGAATGGGACGAGTTCAAGAACTTATTTTTCAATAAGTACTTCCCTCGTATTCTCCGAACAAA
The DNA here is from genome assembly GCA_963277665.1 of Viscum album. Classification (NCBI taxonomy): domain Eukaryota; kingdom Viridiplantae; phylum Streptophyta; class Magnoliopsida; order Santalales; family Viscaceae; genus Viscum; species Viscum album. The sequence continues at coordinate 968,895,064 of OY728159.1, read as the reverse complement.
GATAGAGAAAGAGTTTCTTGAACTGAAGCAAAAGGACGATGAATCTATTGGTACCTATGAAGAAAATTTTACAAGACTTGCAAGGTACGCTTCTGGTATTATTTTACAACCTGAGAGTAAGATCGATCGATTTTTTAGTGGCTTAAAACCAAGTCTTCGAAGGGCCGTAGCCATAAGTGACTTCAATAGCTATGAGGAAATCGTTTGATGTGCTCTCAAAGATGAGATGGAGATTGGAGTAACCCATCAGTCATATGGGTTTGATAAGAAGAGGAAAATGGAATTCAAAGGAAAATCTAAAGAGCACACTGAAAAGAAGATGAGCTTTCCCTTATGCTCAAAGTGTGGAAAGAAACATGGAGGGAGTTGTCTTAAAGGGACAAGTAAATGTTTCAAATGTGGAAAGGAAGGTCATCGGGCATTTGAATGCCGTGATGATGGGAAGAAGATGTCTAATGATGCAAACAAAGGAAGGGATACACAGAATGAACCTACTACACTTCAATGTTTCAAGTGAAAGGAGATGGGACATTATGCCAATAAATGCCCTAATCCAAGGGTTGATGATGATGGTCGACGTCAACAAACTCTTAAGTCTAAAGACAAAGGAAAGTCACATGCAATTTCTATCAGCGATGTGGAGTACGATAACGATGTGGTGAAAGGTACACATACCATCCACTCTAAAGTAGAAAATGTTTTATTTGATTCTGGATACACCCACTCCTTTATTTCTGAAGAATTTTCTAAGGGTATCACCGTATTACCTCAACAATTAGATGTTGAGTTAGCCGTGACAACACCTAATGGCACAACAGTCGCATCAAAAGTTTTTAGTTCTTCTCTGATTGATGTTTGTGGGAAAGTGCTTCCTGAAAATCTTGTGATCCTTCCTATAGTGGAATTTGATGTGATTCTTGGAATGGATTGGCTTTCTCTACATGGATCTCATATCAATTGACAAAGAAGGGAAGTCACATTTCATATTCCTGATCAATCTATGATCGTCTATCGATGCAAGGATGAACATAACCTTCTAATGGAAATTCATTCCATCTTATGGGTCTTGATTCCACTAAATAAAGGTTATTTATCTCCAATGGTTGGTGAGAAACTCACAATTAAGTATATTCCCATTGTACGAGAGTTTTATGATGTCTTTCCGGATGAATTACCGGGTCTTCCACCGAATCGTGAAGTTGAGTTTTCAATAGAACTCGTACCAGGTGCTTTGCCTATTTCAAAGACTCCTTATAGAATGGCCCCAATTGAGTTGCAGGAATTGAAGAAGCAACTCTAAGAGAGTCTTGATAAGGGGTTCATACACCCTAGTGTGTCACCTTGGGGAGCACCTATTCTTTTTGTTAAGAATAAAGATGGATCAATGAGACTCTGCATTGATTATCGAGAACTTAACAAGATCACTATCGAGAACAAATATCCTCTCCCGCGCATTGATAACCTATTTGACCAACTACGTGGAGCTCAATAATTTTCCAATATTGATCTTCGTTCAGTGTATCATCAATTAAGGGTCAAAAGGGAGGATATACCAAAGACGACTTTCCGTACAAGGTATGGACACTATGAATTTATAGTGATGCCATTTGGTCTTACTAATGCCCCTACTATCTTCATGGATCTAATGAATAGAGTCTTTAGAGACTATCTTGATCAGTTTTTGGTAGTCTTTATAGATGACATTCTTGTCTATTAAAAGAGAAAGGAAGAACATGAAGATCACTTGAGAATTATATTGAAGACCCTGAGAAAGGAGAAGCTTTATGCCAAATTTACCAAGTGTGAATTTTGGCTTCAAAAAGTTGCATTTTTGGGTCACATAATCTCAAAAGAGGGGATATATGTGGATCCAGTAAAAACAGAGGTTATCGAAAGATGGTCAAGACCAGCAACAGTAACCGAGATCCAAAGTTTTCTTGGTTTGGCTGGATATTATTGACGTTTTGTGAAAGATTTTTCAAGATTATCTAATCCACTCACCAAGTTGACTCGGAAAGGAGTTAAGTTTGTTTAGACGGAGGAATGTGAAGAGAATTTCAAGGAGTTGAAAAGCATGTTATCCAGTGCACCTATGCTCACACTACCTTGTAGTGGAGAAAGGTTTGTGATCTACAGTGATTCATCCAAGAAGGGATTGGGGTGTGTTCTTAGGAAAAATGATATGGTGATAGTTTATGCCTCACGATAGTTGAAAATACATGAGCAAAATTACCCAACTCATGATTTTGAGTTAGCTGCGGTAATATTTGCATTAAATATTTGGAGGCATTAACTTTATGGAGAAAGGTGTGACATTTATACTGATCATAAAAGTTTAAAGTTTATTATCACACAAATGAAGCTGAATATGCGCCAAAGAAGATGGTTGGAGCTGATTAAGGATTACGACTGCTCAATCCATTACCACCCTGGGAAAGCAAACATGGTGGCAGATGCATTAAGTCGATAAGACCATGCTAGTTTATCCGTGATGAGGATCACAAAAGATCCAATATTTATGGATTTAAAAAGGATGGATCTTGGAATTATAATGAAAGGGGAAAAATCTTATCTTTCTCAAATGAATGTTCAACCATCTATACATGTGAAGATTAAAGAGGCACATAAAAAAGATGTCGAGTTACAAAAGAAGGTGAGAAATGTTCCTGAATTCAACCTTGATTGTGATGGGATAATAAAGTTCAGGAATCGGGTTTGTGTTCCTCCCATCCCCGAATTAAACAAGGAGCTGCTAGATGAGGCTCATAGTTCTTCATTCTCTATTCATCCTGGAAGCACGAAGATGTATAGGGACCTGAAAGAATACTTCTGGTGGGATGGAATGAAAAGAGATGTTGCTGAATATGTCTCTCGATGCTTGGTTTGTCAAAAAGTTAAAGCTGAGAGACAAAAGTCTAAGGGGATGTTACAACCATTACCCATACCCGAATGGAAATGGGAAAACATCACTATGAACTTTGTCATAGGACTTCCTAAAACATCCAAAGGCAATAATGCTATCTGGGTCATAGTTGATCGTCTTACAAAGTCTACACACTTCCTTGCTATTGGAGAGGATTTCTCTCTGGATCAGCTTGCTAGGATATATGTAAAGGAAGTGGTAAGATTGCATGGAGTACCACTTTCTATTATATCTGATCGGGATCCGAGGTTTACCTCAAAGTTCTGGCGACGTCTTCAGCATACTCTGGATACAGAGTTGAGTTTCAGCACTGCTTATCATCCTCAGACAGACGATCAGTCCGAGAGAACAATTCAAACTCTAGAAGATATGTTGAGAGCTTTCTCTATGGATTTAAAAGGTGGTTGGGATCAACACCTAACTTTGGTGGAATTTTCTTATAATAATAGCTTTCACTCCAGTATTCAGATGGCTCCTTATGAAGCTCTCTATGGAAAGAAATGTAGGACTCCAACTTGCTGGGATGAAGTTGGGGAAAGAAAGCTATTAGGACCCGATCTCGTTGATGAAATGGCAGAAAAGGTCAGATCTCTTCAACAACACATAAGAGCAGATCAGAGTCGACAGAAAAGCTATGCCGACAACCGAAGAAGAGACCTATAGTTTGAAGTGGGTGATAAAGTGTTCTTAAGAATATCTCCCTGGAAGAGGGTTATGAGATTTGGAAAGAAGGGGAAGTTGAGCCCTAGATATATCAGTCCTTTCGAAATATGGGATCGTGTTGGGAAGGTAGCTTACCGATTGGCGCTTCCACCGAATCTCTCTCAAGTTCACGATGTGTTCCATGTATCTCTCCTAAGAAAGTACATACCTGATCCTTCACATGTACTCAGCTCAGAAGTTGTACCGCTGAAGCAAGATTTTTCTTATGAAGAACAACCGATAGAGATTCTGGATCGTAGCGAAAAAGTCCTATGAAACAAGACCACTCGATTGGTGAAAGTTTTATGGAGGAACCACCAATTAGAAGAAGCTACATGGGAGCTTGAGGATATGATGAGGGAGAGGTATTCTCATCTGTTTGTTACAAAGTGACGAATTTTGAGGGCGAAATTCATTTTAAGGGGGGTAAAATGTAACACCTGAGACTTTTATGTTATATAAATCATCAAAGGAATATTTTTCTACACACAACACTTGCTTGTCTTGCTTTACACGAAATCACAACCTTCCCCAATAGCTTGCGTCGTACGCAATACTGAGTTTCACTAAACAATGATATGCTAATAAAATATTATTAAAACTAGCCGTTATAAATAGTAATAACCACTTTTTGAAAATTATAAATTTTATTTTTCAAAATGGACTTCATTTTTGGATTCGGAATATCGAAATTATCCTAGGGTGAAATTTTGGTATTTTTCTGAAAACTTTCAATTTTTGGTGAATAGTGAAACCACTAAGTGGTAGTTAAAAAAACTGATTTTTTCATAAAACGTAATTTTACCGCTTCTGTGAGTGGAATTTCGAAAATCCGAGAGACACGGTTGATTTCAGTAAGTAAAATGTGGTTCAATGAGATGGAAATAATTTTTTGGTGAATAGTAACTTTTTACTTTTTTTTACCACGATTAAAAGTAAATAGGGTAATTAAGGGTAAAAATGATATTATTATTACACTAACAAATGTCCTAATTCTATTGGACAAGTGTAATTCGACAAAAAACAACCTTAGGAATAAAATATGACCATTTAGGCCCATTTAGATTAGATTAGGACTTTTATTATTAATTTATTTAAAGAAGGGTTAAAATAGTTAAAATCAATGTTTAATAACTAAATCATTTTTAATATGGGGTTATACATAAGATAAATTCGTCTATAAATATTCATTAAAAAGATAAAAAGATTTCCTACATAATGGTATTTTATTTGTAATTTTTAGATATTAAATAATTTAATTCATTTATGACACAACGATGATGCAGTAATTATCATATTAATGAAATATTGACATAATTGATGTTATAAATACCCAAATAAATATAATTTGAGACTTTTTATGAATTACAATAATTTTATAGATTAATATGACATGTTAGTATTGATTTACTTAACTTTTTTCGAACTAATCATTCTGTTATAATTTTCACAAAAAATAATTACTAAATAGTGTCAAAATTGACATAAAATAGTTTTTAAAACAAATATTATATTAGTACTTGTTATTTTATTCATAAAAATATAAAGTTCAGCAAAATGACGTAGATAAGGTTATATATATTAATAATAAACAACTTGGGGCTCGTTTGGCTGCTTATAGTAAGTTTATTAACCTTATAGTATAAGAACACAAGAAGACATGGTAAAAGTAAAATTATTTAACTTAATGTTAAATCTAAATGATAAGGTTAAAATAGGAACCTAAACTTGTCTAAATTATATTGGATGAGAGGATTTCGACCCATACCCACCTTAGATTCTAAATAAATCAATTTGGAGCTATTTAAAACCGAACATGACTATATAATAAAATAATATTTTTAATTATTCCAAAGGTGCCCCTCTCCTCCTTTATAAAAGAGAACCTCCTCCCTCTCTTCCTCACACCTCTTTGAGCCTTCAAGCTCGGCCAACCCCTGCCACTTTCTCCTCTACACTTCCCTAGAGACATCCTAGAGGTCCTGGACTTCTTCAAAGACCAATTTTAGTGCCCTAAAAGAAGGTCTCAAAGAAGCACTTCAAAGAAGAGGTAATGTCCGTTACCGATTCTTTCATCTTTATTTCTTCTTCCAATTCTTCTTCTTTATTCGTTTCATTATGAAGTAATAAAATAAGTATCAATCATATACGGATATGTTATTATATGTATGAAACAACCCTATTTCACCATCTATCCATCCTATGGAAAAAGAAATCACCGCGCGTGCGTACGTACAGAATACCGTCTCCACGCCGTGGTGTAATCTATTTTCCACCACCACCTTACTTGGATGGGTATAATGGTGTAAATAATGAATATATATGACTATTATAAAGTGATACTGATTCTGAAATAGTATACATACACTCCAATACAATTCCACGATCGTAGGAACGATATCATCACTCGTGCGTACGTACGGAATACCGTCTCCACGATGTGATGCAACTCGTTCTACATGATCTTCATTTCATAATGATTATATAAATGAATTAAATAAATGAATATGATATATATTACACTAATAACATTCTGGAAATGAGGTATCTATAACCTAAAGAGAATAATAAGAATTTATTCGACAAAACACGCATAAGAACAAAAAGTTATAAACACCCGAATAACAAGTAGCAATGAAATATTACTACTAAGAAGCTAAGAATATGACCAAATATGCTATCATAAAAATAAGTATGATTCTGGAATAAGTCAATAACATTATTTAAATCATTATATAGGAGGTTCGGACACATACAAAGCATATCGGACCTAAGGTAAGGGAAATATCACAATCTCATTTTTATCCGAGATTGTTTATACTTTAGTATTTATTGGGGTGTATTTTATCATCCACATACATGTTTCCTCAATATTTAATATTATTTCCATCCACCTACAATTTATTAAATCCAATTTTACCCTTCGGTGAGTTTTTAGTAAAGGATATGAAAGGAATCTTTTGTCGTTTTTCGTACGAGGTACTTTTTGAATTTTCCGACAAAAGTACGAAGAATGTTTTTTTAACTGATAGGGCTTGAAAGGATTTTTAAAACATTATTTCCAAGAATATTCCTTTACAAGTTTTCAAGTTTATTTTCAATCAACTTCTTTTAGTTTATAATTGTACGACATGTTAAGAAAGGAAAAGTGTTTTTGATGCAGAAATGATATTTTCCTCAAGAATGGAGTTCAAGTGTTTTATCAAAATTATTTTCCATCTAAGATAATAAAGGGTTCTGTTTCTATCCCTTTTATTACATTTATTTTATTATGTTGTGGTGGAATTATATTTTTATGAATTCCTTTATCTTATATGAATTGTTTTATGATGTCACGATGTTTAAGATTCCCATTTTTATTACCTGGGTTATGCTATGATGTATGGTTTCTGATTTTTTGGCACACATAATAATGGTATCATTATGAGATGGGTGGTACCTATATCTCCCTCCAATTCATTGGGTAAAGATTTTATATCTCATGAGATAGACATGGCTGGAACGGTAGGTTATACCGGTTCAGTGAAACAGGACTGAAACGAGGAGTGAACTCGGTTCAGAAATGGACTTTGTCCACTAAGATATTCTTTGCAATGTGTCTTGACTGATAAGAAATGATTCTCTATGATTATGTGTGTATGCCACAAAGTTTCATCTTTTAATTTATGATTATTGGGATTTCATTTCACTACTATGACTTATCCCATGTTATGAAATTATGATCTCTTTTGCAGGTTAGGATTTCCAAAAGTTATGTGCTTATGTATATGAGGTGATTGATATTTCTTTTGTTTACCCTTACTAAGAATTTGAGATCACCCTTTTGAATGTTTTGTTTCCCCAGGTCAGGAAGAAGGTTATTAAGTAGAATATTCCAAAAACAGACTCTAGATATGATGAAATAAATGGGAGGCAAAGTAGATGCTTTATGAACCAGTTGTTTTTGTTTCCTAGTTTCTAAAGACACTATACCTATACGGTCCTTTCTTGGTTTGGTTATATGTTGTAATAAGTGTGCTTCAATTCTGAAGTAATAACAATGTATGTAATGTATGGGTCGTTATACTCTAGGTAATGGTTGGAATAGATAAGCTCGTGAGGGCACAACTTTCTAGACCCAAAACAGATCACACCCTTCTTTTGCATCATTACGCACCCAAAACCAAGTCCAAAAGCATCACAAAAAACCTCATACAACAACCCTTCCTCTGGAAATCTGAGTACTGGAGCACTGAACAACTTCTCCTTCAGGTAGTTGAAAGCATTCTAGCACTTCTCAATCCATATGAAGACCTGGTCCTTCCTAGTCAAAGATTTCAATGGATCAGCAACTCGAGAGAAGTCCGAAACGAACCTCCAATAATAACCTGCCAACCCCACGAAACTGTGAACTTCTTCCACGCTCTTGGGTGCCACCCAAGAAACAACTACCTCCAACATTGACGGGTCTACAGACACTCCATGCTGAGACACTATGTTCCCAAGGAAGTATACTTCTTGCATCAAGAACATACACTTCAACAATTTCCCATAAAGCTAGTGGGGTCAAAGGACTTCCAAGACTGCCCTGAGATTCTCAACGTGCTCCTCCTATGATCTTGAGTATATCAGGATTTCATCGATAAACACAACAAAGAACCGGTCCAGAAACTCTCAGAAGAAAAATTTCATAAGTCCCATGAACACAGCTGGTGCATTCGATACTCCAAATGGAATCACTACAAACTCGAAGTGCCCATACCTGAACCTGAAAACTATCTTCGAGATGTCATTTTCCTTTACCCTCAGCTAATGATATCCAGATCGTAGATCAATCTTAGAAAACCAACCTGCTCCCCTCAGCTGGTTGAGGAGATCATCTATCCTTGGAAGGGGTAACGGTTCTTGACCATTACCTAATTCATCCTTCGGTAGTCTATGCATAGCCTAAGACCACCATCTCCCTTCTTCATGAACAAAACTGAAGTACCCCATGGTGACACGCTGGGTTGAACAAAACCCTTCTCCATCAGATCTTCAATCTGAATCTGCAACTCCCGCAACTCCGAAGGTGCCATCTGATAAGGGGCCATCGAAATCGGACGGGCACCAGGCTGTAAGTCTATCACGAACTTAATGTCATGTCGGGGGGGGGGGGGGGGTAGAGTCACAACCCCCTCAGGAAAATCATCGAGGAACTCCCCAAAAACATCAGAAACATCCATCATCTATGTATTAGCTGAACCCACAGATAACCCGCCTACCAAGGAAAGGGGAGGCTTCACATGCCGGCTTCCCACCTGATAGCTCCTCTCTTCAACAAAAGCTACATGATGCCCATCCACATCTGAGAACACAACTCTCCTTCGGAAGTAGTCAATAATGGCACAAATAGAAAACAAATAGTCGATGCCTAGGATGACATCATATGGCTGCATCTGTAGCAAAATAATATCCCCACTAGATCGATGTGGTCCCAACGTCATCCCACATCCCCGGTAAACACAAGATACGCTGGTCTGACCTCCAACTGGTGTACTCAGAACCAGGGGTACGAACAGTCTCTCTACTTCTAAAGGAAAAGCATGGGATAGACTGGGTGCAACAAAAGAGTGTAAAGCTCCCAAATCGAACAAAGCAGAAACAAGAGTGCTGAACAATCAAATCGTACCTCGCACCACCTCTAGTCCTGCCGGATCTGCCAACTCTACTGCGTGAAACTGTCCACGCCCAGCTCCTCTGCCTCTATGATGTCAACTACCTCCCTGACCACACCTTAGTTGAGGTCCCTGAGGAGCACCCTGAGGTCGGCCTCCTCTGGCAATGTCTGCCCTCGGAGGAGCAGGGTCCTGCTGTTGCTGGAAGGGCCTCGCCGGCAACCGGTGCTGCTGAGGCGGGCGCTGAACCTGCCCACATCCACCGTACTGAGCTCAGGTCCGGTACTAACTCTGAATGTTCCCAAAAACTCCACAAGAGAAACACTTTGGTCCTGGGCTCTTGAAAAAAGGACAAGGACCCAAAGATCTAAACTGGAACTGCTGGGGCCTGCTCCCTACTGGCTTGAATCTTGAAGGTCCTATCATAGGAAACCTATTGTTGACTGCCTTCCCCGTTGACGAACCTAGATAGATCCCCTCTCGTGGTGCACCTTCCTGTGAGTGCATCCTCTCTACAACCTCTTCCTTATTCTGTACTACCAAGTACGTCGGAAGGGTGAAGGGGGTGACATCATACTGGAGCGAAGGACAAAGTTCCTCCTCTAAATGTCTCGCTCGAGACTCCTCATTCGGAAAGAGATCCAGAGAAAACCGTAGGAGATCCTTGAACATGATCCCTAATTCTCATACTGATATACTCCCCTACTAGAGGGAGAGTAACTCCTGCCTCTTCTCTTCCTTGATCATGGAATAAAGGAATTCCTCTCAGAAATCATTCTTAAAGTCAACCCACAGAACCTCTGCCTCTGACCTCTCCCCAAGGTTAAGCATCTACTACTAACGCACCACACATCTCTGCTGACTGACTGCTAGGGGGACCTAGTACACCATCGGAGCATGGATCAATGTAAAAGTGATCCCTAGCTCCTAAATCCTCCCCTCCGTCTCCATATCCAAAGTACTACCCTCATACTTTTTGAGGTTTTATCGCTGGAAATAACTGAGAGACTTCTACCACTGATCATATTCCTTCTCTCGGTCAATCCTCAACTGATCGACCACCTAAATATGTTGGGCCTCGACTGTCTAAGTCACCCAGGGATGACGTCCAGGTTCCATAGTTGTACGGTAAACAAAGATCGCATAATCCCCAAGTTGTATGGAAATTTCTCAAGGTTCCATTTTATCACTTTATTTCAATTTCTTTCTCAGAACACCCAAATCAAGTAAAACACAAACAAGATGATGCATGTACCTTCCCTAAGGGATCTACCCTGCCATAAATGTAGTCTCACATGGTTGTTCGGTAGGCTCAGAGTCCTTGTATCAGATCACGGGGGGGGGGGGGGGGGGGGGGCTAAAATCCCATGTCCTAGCCAGACTCCCATGGACTATGTCACACACCAAGATCACCTAACACTGTTTCCCTACCATCCCATGCAATCCTAACTGTGCCTAACTCCAGACTCCATCCTATCTCTCAACCATCACCTATGATACCATTTTGTCATGACCCCCTCCCAACTAGGATGCCCCTTCTGAGCTGGCAATGGTGAAAGGGAGATAATGACCCCTGATTCCTACCTCCAGTAGGCCCCGGAGTGGCGACTAGCACCATGGGTATGAGTTTTCACAAATATGGGAGGCATTAGCCTTTTTATTATTTATGATTGGGAAATAGGATGAGTCAAACACCAAAAGAAAAAGGAACAAGTAAATGAAAATAAACCCAATCCAATCCCACATACATGTTTAAACAATTATGAAACAAGGTACAAGTACAAGAAAACTCAAAAGTACAATACCAAAAGAAACAAGAGTACATCAAATGCAACAACTCCAACTGGCCCAACTAGTAGGGTCCCGCATGGACCTGGTAGTCCTCCTAGAAACCTAAAAGAAATCATAGGGTAAGCATACAAGTATACTTAGTAGGGAAACCTAAATCTCTCATGCATAAGTGGGGAGACATCCTAATGCCCCGTGAGAAAACAGAAAAAACCAAAACCTAGAATGGAATTCTATCCATCCAACCTCACCAGCCATGCTCACCAAAAACAGAAAACAACAATTAGTAGTATATAAGAACAAGATTATTGGGTACCCCGCACCATCCCCCACCCACTAGCTATCTTCTCTTTCTAACGGTGAACGTCTTGAAACTACCACACCCTTCCTGGCCGCACCCACCTGGGTCTCACAAACCACACATCTTGCCCGCACACACCTAGGCCTCACAAACCACATATCTCTCCCACACACACCTGGGCCTCACAAACCACAAATACCTCCTGCACTCACCTGGGCCTTACAAACCACAATCACATCCCTGCCCGAACACAATTGGGCCTCATCCTGAAGGTTCTTGGGAACAGTAAACCTGCCGAAGAGTCTTGGGCCAAAATCACACCAGTAGAAACCTACCCCATGAGTCTTGGGCTAAAATCACACCAATAGAAACCTACCCAAAGAGTATTGGGTGTATGGTCACCTTAAGCCATCACATCATATGGAAGATGGAGCAGGAAGGAGCTAGTAACTAAGGGGAAAACACACACTCCCATGAAATGGGAGTGTTTGGAACTATGTGCTCATCATGGGTGGGGTGCGATAAAACACAAAGATACAGATACACATATGTATACCAACACATAGCCCAATATATGGATTCTAAACATGAAAACTAAGCATGTGCCTCGGCAGTGCTACTACGAAGAATGCATACAACAAAAAAACCCAACCCCATTTAGGTTTTCAAGTTTCAACAGTATTAGTTTATTATTTCCTTAACTACTGGGAAATTATAAAACCAGATCAAGTGTTTTGTAGAAAAAACCCTTCCAACCACAAATCAAGTTAGATAAAACACATGCAACACAAAACCAACCTTTTTCTCATCAATTAATCCCCATTGATTGTTCCTACATTTAATTCATTATTGTTCCCCACAGTTCATTTATCATCTTTCCACATTCTTTTAATATCACAACTCATTACTGCAGCCCTGCTGGCACTATAACCACATGTCCACAACTGTATCACAAAACAAGGCTCATGCCACATCATTGCCCCTTTAATATCATTTACCATAGACCCAATAACCATACTATTCGTAATAACCCAGGATTCAAACCCCCCCGCCCTTTTAACACACCACGTAACCAAACCAACACCCACATGTTTATTATTCCATTTTGTTCAACCGGGGTAATCACACTAGGGTTCTGAATATTCATTTAATCTGCCAACTTTACATGATTTACCAAATTCCATATCCCACAGAGCTTCCATCCACAAAACGGTCTATAAAGATAGGGAAACATTTAATTGCACAAGAAAAGGTCCCCAACGACCGTGAATTTTAGTAGACATAAGCCTATTTTATTCACAACATAACAATAGGATAAACAATGATAAACATAACAACTTTACCCATCCCTGTTCTTTAAGCTAGTTATTATCTTCATTAAACTGGTTTAACTATGTCTCGTGAAAGCAAGAGGACACCCATCCCGCATGATGCACAAATTAAAGAGATGAAGGTAAAATCCATACCTCAACAGGTTCTGGTCACAACACTCCCCCATATCAACTTTAGAAGTCGTCCGTCAACGTCCGTCACTTCTGTCAAAATCCGACAAAAACCTCCTTGGGTGGAAGCTGGGAAGGAAAGTCCAAAGGGAAAATAATAGATCCGAGCTCAGAAGTTCCGCCTCGTCATTATGATCTCGTGGCCGCTGACGGATCGTAAATCGGTGCTCGGATGAAGAAGTTATGGAAGAAAGGAGCTTTGGAGTCTCTCGAGAGGGCTCTGCTCAAAGGAATGGGGAGGAGAGGAATGATCTGAAAAGGAGGAGAGACCCCCTCCTTTTATAGGCAAGAAAAACTAAAGTACACGGTATGTGCATCCTAGTACACGGCGTGTAATCTGCCATTCCACACGGTCACCACATGACTTCCAACACGGAATTCAACGTGACACACAACCGTTGACTGGTCAACACATGGTTTGAGGGTAACACATACGCTGGGAGAAACTACATGGCGTGTAGGATGGTCTACATGGCGTGTACTTATTTATTTTACATGTAAAGGACACGGCTTCAACACAACACACAGCTGTTGACGGGTCAACACATGGTTTTGAGGGTAACACGTACGCGGGGAGAAACTACACGGTTTGTAGGATGGGCTACACGGCGCATACTTATTTACTTCACGCGGCAGGGACACGTCTTCAACATGGGGTATACTTGGCATGGTGTTACGTGACATTTACACACAATGCAAGGTGTGTAGTCACAAAATTCTGAATTGTGTGGAAAAAGTCCATTCTACCTTCCAGAACACTTCCTCACCTTCTTTTCGAAAAAAGAATGGACCGGAGAGGTCCGGGTCATTACAGTTAAATTTTTTTTGGTATTTAAATATTGATTGTATTTTTATGTTTTGGAGTTTATGTACAATGTATTATGTGTAGAAAACATTAAAGTTTTGTTATTACTTATTTTGTTGGAGGTAAGAGATGAAATTATTCGATGAGTATTTTAAATTAATTGGGAATTTTTAAATGAACACAGATATTTTATGTGGTATTAAAGATACTCAATCTGATAAAAGGAGGGGATTGATGATATTAATTATAGTGAATATTTTATTATCAGAAAAGAGTTTTTAACCATTGGTCAAGTTTTGATATTATTTGTGTATATTGATGTTAATATTAAAACTCTTATAGTGAAGAGTACCAATGTGTAGTGTTTTATATGTCCTTATTTCAGATGTGGGATAAAAGTAACATGAACAAATATTCTTCCCCGGGATGAGAAGAATTATAGGGGGGATACTGCTGTGACAGATATCATTAGTTTTTAATTTTTAATTTAGTAGATTTTTTAAATGGGAATATTTTCATTGAGATAAAATTAATTGGGTAGTTGTGGATTTGTTTAAATTTATATTTTTTTTATGATTATCAATATTTTTTCTATGGTTAATAATAGTAATACAGATATAATTATTGAGCATAAATAAATTTATGTGCGTGATTAATAATAATTTTATTATTATTATTTTAATTTAATATATCTATTTTTTTTGTTATCATATGTATGTTATCAAAACTATTAAAATGTTAAATGGGAAATAAAAATAGGGATAATTTGAAATAAAAATAATGATAATGAAACAATCAAGTGTGAGTTATTGTATAAGAAAGGGCTGGGATTGAATATATAGTTTCTCATGAATTTTAAACATATTATTAAATGATTTTTAATATAATAATCTATTACTTACATTCCAAATATTATAAGGACAAGTGTGAATTTAAGACTAGTATCTTAATACATTAAGGAAATTAAAACCTGGAATCCTTATTTTTTTATTTTCATTAGCAAGATCCTAAATCAATTTGATCTCATAAAACTACAAAGGATTACTTGGGGAATTTATAGATAAAATGGGTGACCTAGAAATCCATATAAGAGAATAAACATGATTACAAAACATAATATGTAAGTAATATATATAATGTGATATCATAAAATAGAAGGAACATGAAAAATTATTAGGACACATAACATATAAAAAATGGTATCCTATGATCATGGTAATATATGAAATTTGGGTGAAACACAAAACATGAAATAAACATTTTTCAAGGATAAATGCTAAAATAATGTCACATGGTTGTCAATATCCAATAATAGATTAGGTTTACTCCCAGATCCCATACATGATGCCTTAAGAGACCGATGTCTTACCCAATGCATTGGAGAACTATATGTAAACACCCATAATAAAATGTTCATAATATATTTTCCCACATAAAGGAAATAAATACTTGTTCATAACATAATAATTATGCATGGGAATAAAATGGTTTGCATAATATTTCTTCACACCTCAATCAAAAGAAATTTCTTAATGAAGTTAATAGTGAAAGGATCATAAGGCATATATTACCCCAAAATATAAGGGAAAATGAGATAGGTATATATGTAAGAGATATACATATAGTATCTATAATCATTATATATCATTATAGGTTGTTTACATTAATGAATATAATTATATAAAAATGACTAAAAACATTCTTGAAGAAAATAAATGTTCCTCATTAAAAATAACTGTTTGAAAAAAAAATCAAAAAATATTTTAGAAATAAGATTATTTGAAAATGTTGTTGGAAAAATTTAAATAAACATTCAAGAAAAATATTGTTCCATAATTTTTAAATAATATTCACTCCATACATGTTAAAACATGTTTTATTCCACATTTTTTTAAAAAAAGTTATGAAGTACCTCATTCAGAAAATAATAAGAATATATCTTTTTAAAACATATTAAAAAATTGAAAAATGGTAAAAATAACATAAAAATATAAATATTTTTTAACATTTTGTTTAAAACACTTTAAATAAATATTGAATGTCTACTAGAAATGGGGGTTTCACCCTAGTGAGAAATAACGTTCATTTTATTAAAAGAAATTACTCAATCTTTCTAAGTGAAAAAGATATGAAGATGGTAATATTACTTGAAAAGTTCGATAATAAATATATTAGAATGAAATTAAAGGTTATTATTAAACTATTTCTAAATAATTTCCATTAATTTAAATTCTAGCATAAACAATCTCGAATAAAATGATATTGAACTATAAACCCATCATTACATTATAATATTTTAATCAAAACCCCCATGAATTATGTAGATAAATTGTAACTAAAACAATTATTAATAATGAAGTATTCATGATATAATATGTAATTTTTAATTATATGAACCCTATAAAATAAATTAGGTGCATAAATGACATTTATCTCAAAGAAGTATACTTTGATAAAAAACTCTTACCTCGATCCATAATAATCATGTGCGATGCTTATAATACTAAATAATAAAAATAATTAATTATATAATTTATCAAGATCCTTTTCCATTTTTATTATTCCTTTTATTTTTTTACCATTTCATATTCAATTACATAACCAATTAATTTGATGTTGGATGTTTTAATGATAAACATATATTATGTCTAGAATCACTTTGGTATGTTTACTAAGGTCTAATAGATTATTATTTAATCAAATGAAAATTGTAATAATGAAATAATTATCATTATTTTCATATATTATAATTTTAAAACCAACAATGAAATTTGGTTATGAAGAATGAACTACAATATAATCATGGAGATGGCAGACCTTACATAAGAATGAGAAACATTTCCATTTTCAAATGGTCATGATAAAAATAAGATCTGAATTTATTTATCTCTATAAAATAAAAATAACATTGAAAATATCATATTATTTCTTTAAATAAACTTACATATACCATCAATGTGATTTGGTAATAAAAATGAATCGCATAGCCTGATGAGGTGGTAGTCTGACGTACACCCAAGCGACATTATCATTTATTCAATGGATGGTAATGTAATAAATTTAATGATATATTTATTTCAAATAATAATTAATATTTTAATAAAAAATATATAACTACTTTAGTCTTTATTAACTTTCATGAATATTTAATGTGAAAAATTAATCACATCGCTTCGTGGGGTTGTAGTCCACCATACACCCGAGTGACGTTATCACATTCTCTACGAAATGTAAAGTAAGATGGTATATTTGATATTATAAATCAATAATTATAATTATATCATAAAATATAATATTTAAATTCAATATAAATCATTATATTCAACTTTGATAAGAAGTGATGGAAAATGTATTATGTCTTTTTGCACTGTGGTTGTCTGTCGTATACATGATCAACAGTTTCATTTTCCATTTGATAGAGGTAAAAATGCATTTAGGTTATGAAATTAAAATAACAAATTAATATTAGGTGGGAGATTATTATTTTTTATATGATCTTGATTTATTATTATTTTATGTAGGAGGAAGAAGAAATAAAACAAAGATGATCGGTTAGGAACATTACATATTCTTTAAACCATCTCTTAAGGATTGCACCTAAAGCCTATTTAGATTGAATTTATGATCAAACCAAGGTCTATATAAAGTTTTTATTCTACTAAGGAAGGTATTTTTTATGGTATTGGTAGAAGAAATGTGTTTTTGATGTGTGTAAATGAGAGGAGATTGGGTTCCCTTACATAGGTGGGTGAGAGGACTGGCATTGAATTTTTTAAAAGAATAAATTACACCAATGTTATTCACAATCCACATGGCTTTAAAATAAAATATTTTAGACCCCTATAAGGTATAATGTATAACTATTACCAAACAAATAATTATACCTGTTTTGGTTTATTTTAAACCATTATATGTTTAGTTTAACCCCTAGAAAAACAATTTTTATCATAAACTGTATTAACTAATTTTATCTATTTTTACAATTTATTATTGTAAAAAAAATTGAAAATATTAATTGTATAAAATATTCTTATTAAAAATATTTAATACATTTTTTAAAAATCAAATTATTAATGTTCCATAATTTAATTTAATGATAAATCAGCAAATGTGTTAAAAAATTGGTTTTCAAGGAATGCATTTTTCAAGCATATAGTGATGTTATAAAAACATTATGAAATTAAATAATAAATAAATAAATTTAAATTAATATTTATAAATATATAATCTATATATTTATATTCAATCATTACCCATTAGGGGTTACATTTATTAATTAAAATACAAAAATATTTCGCATATTAAAATTGTTTCTAGAGAAAAATTGTGTTTTAATGCCAAAAAATAAACTTATATGAAATTATATTATATGGATGATTAAAAATTAATTAAATAGATAAAATATTGGAAAATAATTAATTTTTTAATTTTTTAATTTTTTAATAATATAAAAATAATAACGGGACTTTAAAATTATTTAATTTATTTAAATTAATTTACAGTTTACTCAAAAGGGTATTTTTTTACTATTCACTGGAAAATCAATATTTTCTGAAAAATCCAAATATATCACCCAACGTTTTTATATATATATATATTGAATTTAAAAATTATTATCAATTTATCAAATTAATTTTCTAGAATTTTGAACAAATTATTTTGATATTTTCTTGGAAAGGAAATAAAAAACTTTTTTGATGGAATCATATTTTTTTAAAGAATAAAATATCATTATTAAATTTGAGTGATTTTTTGTTAATAATTTTTAAATAAATTTATATTTAGTAGGAAATTTATATAAATATCATATAGTGGTTAATCTTATTCATACCGGATAATTAAACAGTTCGATTAATGTGAACATATTTAAATAATATAATTTTATAATATGTCATAATTCATTTAAAAGCAATATTTCATGTTGAATACACTATCAAGAATAGTGTTTTTTAAAATCTCAATGTGTTAAATTCTACAACCTTAAATAAAATGTATCATCCAAAATTTAACGTGTTCTCAGTAATCAGGGGTTTGACAATAAAAAATTAGTTTATGGAAAACCCACTTTGTAGAAAGGTTTTATAAATAATAGATATAAAAAGAGGGAAAAGGAAATAAATATGTCATCTAGAATAACTCATAATTTGGGTTCCATGTAAAATAAAATTGGTGGGAAGTGAAAATATTTACGTAGAAAAAATGTTTAAATAATTATGGAGAGTGAAAGAGACCATTAAACATAATGAAGTGAATGATCATGAGAAAGTAAACATAAAAAACTGAAATATTTGATAAATTAAAGTACCATTGATTCATATAATATGATGGTTATAGGATAATTTTTTTTTTCAGGATCCATTCCCTAGAGTTAAGCGATTATTTTACTATTAAAATAGACAACATTAGAAGATACACCTACTTAATATCTTTTTATTTAATAAACATGATTTCATCCATTTTTTGTGCTTTGATAACTTTTCACTGCACCTGAAACTCTAAGGATTTATTATCCAATATGATTTTTCTTACTGAATCACTAACATTTAATTTCTACATACCAAAATATCCATAAATGTGTAACAAGTTCTTCATCCTATCTATATTATATAAATTACGGTTAGCACAATGTAAAATATTACCCAAAAAGACAATTAATATATTAATCTAAAAAATTGAACAATAAAACCAAAGGTTTAACAGAGACCATTCCTTTAATAAGTAACCCTTTCTCCCAAATAACCATAATAAAATCAGCATGACTAAAGATTCAATCCTCAAACATTACATCATACCCTTTCAACTTACATCTCCAAAAGTATGATACCCTTATTTCCAAATAATCCTTTATATTTTTAGAGACCCAAGATTTAGGTAAATAGAAATTACATTTCTTTTGTGGAATACCTAATACATTACACAAACAGGCACCCAAAGCCTGTATTAGTTTAGTGTCAATGGAAACTCAGAACATAATCTTCTAATGTTGTTGAAATAAGTTTGACATTACCCATAAAGATCTTCTCACTTTTCATCCTACCTAAATAATTTCGATATATCTTATGAAAAAACATAAAAAGGGTGAGATCAAATTCTCATTAATGGTAAACATGGAAAAAATAAAACAAAGCATATAAATTTGAGTTTAAAAACATGAACATAAATTATAATCATCAAAATATTGGGTCATGAAATAAATCATGGTTGTACATAAGGCATAGATCATAAATGAACATCCATCATGATAAAATATAATGTAAATAAAAGGTGTATTTGTGGAAAATTTTTTTGAACTAAATATGATTTCCATAGTAGCCAAGTCATTGATTTCAATACCATTACATTGGACAAAGTCCATTACTAAACTACGATTAATTGTCGTTCTATCCCTATATTACTAAACTAGATTTACATGTCATTCCATTAATGTCCATATAATTAGATATAAATCATTGACTAATGCATTGAAGAGAAATGTTGGTCCCACCCATCTCATAATTAAATCAACCTTACATGTGCCACAAAAACATAAAACATTCATCATAGCACAACCCAATAAACAAAATGGGTTTCTTAAACAAAATTCGATCATAACATAATCCATATAAAATATCATTCCGTAAATAACACACTAAAATCATAATAATAATAGGGAAAACAACATTAACCTATTTAAAGTGCATAATCTTTGATGGAAAATAATTTTGATAAAACTCTTAAACTTAATTCATGAAGAAAATATTCGTTTTCCATAAAAAAATGGGGTATTTTCTCATAATTCCACGCAATTAAAAATGAAAAAAGTTTACATGAAAATACACATAAAGAATAAAAGAGGAATCATCCTGGAGATAAGGAATTATGAATATGTAAAAATCCATTCATTCCGTATAGGATAAAAAACCATTCTCCTCGTACTTTTACAAGAAAATTCAAAATGTATATCATTTGGTAAACAAAATAATGATTCCTTCCATACCATGAAGTAAAAGAAAAAAAGTGGTAAAAATGTTTTAAACATATATTTAAGAATAGTGAACACTATATGAAAACATTTTTATAATACATGCACATGTATGATAAATATAACATCAGTAAACACTTATGTATATACAGTCTCAGAAAAAAATTAGATTGCAAACATATCCCTTAACATAGGCCCAATTCCATTCATATGTGTTCGAAACTCATGTATAGTGGGTTTAAACAGATTATTAACATGCAACATAACCATAATAATATTTATGATATCATATATGATTCAGTATGACTTTATATTCCCCATTCATTTGTCAATTCCCTGTTAAAGCAAAATTTTCTGTAATAATCGTTTTATTTATAGTACTTATTTTGAATTTTTATTCTTGATATTATGACATATATCATGATTTAATTACTTAAAGAATGTAAAATATGATTAAAATATTATATATATTCAATATATAATATATATATATAATATATAGTTAATTGCAATTGAATACACCATTCATGGAGATGGTATGACGTACGATCGCTTGAACACTATTTTCATTTCCTTATTTAATTGAATGAAAGTAAATAATGAAATATACATATATACATAAATAATATAGCATTAATATTTCAAATATATAATTATTGTTGATTATATATACTTTATAATCATTCTTAAATGGTTAAAGTGAAGAATGAATCTCATCACGTCGTGGAGACAGTAGGCCACATGCATGAACGAGCGATGATATCATTCTTGAAATTGTTAAATTGTATTGAAGTGAGTAGTGTAAAGTATCTCAGAATTAGTATCATGTTATACTAAATATATATATTTATTATTTCAACCATTATACCCATCCATGTATGGCGGTGGTTAAAAACAGATTACACTACTCTGTGGAGACGACAACCCATACGTACGCACCCGCAAGGATTTGGATTTTCATAGAATGGATAGATGGTGAAATTGGGTTTTCTAATATTTATAATAACATATAAATATATGATAAATACTTATTTTATGACTTTATAGTGCAAAATCTAAACAATATTTAGTATAGGAGGAAATATATTTGAAAACATTTGTAGAAGATATTACCTATTCCTCGACGTGCCACTTTTAAATTTGTTATTAGGACCCTTGAGATGGTCTTTTTAGAAAAAAATCAGCTATAGAATGTTATTAAGGAAGTTTATAAGATAAATGGGTAGGGTTTGGATGATATTTATGGATTAAAATGGAGTGAATAAGAGAAGGAGGAGGTTTTCTTTTTTTAGAGAGGGGAGGGACACTTTAGAAAAGTCATGAAATATTAATATATTATAAATTCTATTTCAATGTAAACCAGTACAAAACTTATTTAATTAAAAGATAAGATGAATTTTATTTTAATACACATAATCCAATAATTTTTATTCAAGTTTTTAATATTTATTTATCGTTATCTTTTTGGATTAACCATTATTTTACCCTTTTTAATCTTACCGTGATATCATGTAATTTACAAATTTTGGGTTAATGTAATTAGCATATCATGTAAAACTCCCCCAAAAAGTAATTTATGGAATATTTGGACTTATATTAATTATATTTATGAATCTAATATTTTTATGAATTTAATATCATTTAATAAACTATTTTATATTTTAAGTTATGAATTATGTCAATTTTGGACACTATTCATACTTGACTTTTTTTAAAATCCCTAAAAACCAGATTTCTTAGAAAAAAAGTGATTACATCACCCCTAATATGTTAATTTCATCCAAAAAACATTTTGTATGGAATAAAAATGAACAAATTATGTTTTTTTAGTATGTATAAATTCATTTATTTGAATCTTTCATTAAAGAGGTAATCACTACATCATAATATTGTCATAAATAAATAGATATATCTAATGTATAAAAATTATCCAAAAATTACGATGATGTATTAAATATTTTTATCTTCTTAATTAATATTTATAGACATATATATATTTTATATTACCCTACATTAATGTATATTTAGTTAAAGATATATATTTAGGTTATAATTTTCTTTTCTTTAAATTAATTCTTATAAAATGTCATTTTCACATCCATGTGAATCGATGGGGTCCCAAAATTGACCCAAGAATGGCCATGGCCGGAAATATCTCATAAAATAAGATTTGGACATGTGTTATGGTATTTTAATATTATTATAAAATTATTTTGTTTACCCTTATTTTCCAGATTTACCTTTTAACCATGGAAAATTAAATAATTACTGAAGTTACTGTTCATAATATACAAAAATAAAAAATACCTATTTCAAAAATATTTAACCTTAGGATTCAAAATATGGAATCCATTTTTGAAAATTCAGAATAGATAAGTTGGAGTAATTAATTTAAAATTAATTCATGTTTTTAAAACCAAGAAGTGGGTTTTTAAGAAGTAATAACTATCAAAATATTGACATGTGTTTATATCCAATATATAATTAAAATTAATTTAAATGACCAAAATTGGATTAAATTATAAAAATATAATTCAATTACACATTAAAAAAAATAAAAAGATAATCTAGCCATATAAATAAATTAGATGAAATGGTAGTATTTAATTAAAATGCAATTTTTTTCCATATTTATTAAAATTTGAATTTTATTAAATAAGTACCAATAAATAAGAGAAATAAATTTTTATATTCCAGTTCCAATGAAAGAAATTTATTTTTTCAATTTTAAATTATAAAAGTGTCAAATTAGATTTAAAATAGGTGCACCTTCAAAAGGTGATAAAACTACAGTTTTTAAAAATTACTTCTTTTATTAGAAAAATTGATTTGGTTCTCATATCATGTTGTAGAAATTGTGTAATATGAATTCTAATGTTAAATAAAATTAAAAATTTGGTTAATACTATTTATAATGGCCAGTTCATATCCCATTAAATAATAATATTTTAAAAATGTATAATTGTTTAGTGAAAATCGGTATCGCGTATAACTCTAGCTATCGAAGAAGGTTTCTCTTACTTGTAATGAAAGACAAGTCAATATTTCAGGTAATGAAATCTTATTTTTTGGTTTGTATTACATAATAGAAACATAGTTCATTTATACATTTAATAATATCTATACTAAGTGTTGTGTGAAATGAATTCTATCAAAAGATCAAGAAATTGTGTGTAACCCAAGCCAAGAATAGTGTTGCTTATACTGTAAGCTATTATAGTGATGCGTATAGCGCAAACTAATATTTTTGTGGTATAAAACACAACACATCAAGTAAATTAAAAATAATATATCTCATAAAATCTCAGGGTGTTACATTCAACCCCCAATTAAAATGAATTTCTCCCTTAAAATTCGTCGAGGTTATAAATGGTTTTCTACTTGAATGTTTATTTCATGGAAACCCATATCGTAAAAACGGATACTAAAGCATAATTTTTAAAAAGGAATGTTAGAAACATAATAGTCACCCAAATTAACGCATCCCTGGGTTTCCACATAGAAGAACATAGGTGGGATGTGAAAACATAGATATGGAAGAGAAATCTAACCATCACGTTTTGATTGATAATGATAGAGAATAAAGCTTGGAGAAAGTTCACTACCAAAAATCCATAAATCTGAAATGATTTAATGGATCATCTGATTCATTAGATTAGATGATAGTTGGATAACATTTTGGTTTTCAATATCCCTTTCCTAATGATGAAAAACATGAGAAGAAATAATTACTTGATTTTAGTAAAATCTTTATATTGGTCATTCCTTAATAAATTTTCACTTCATCTCTTACCTAAAGAAATGAAGGTGAATTTTTAATTCCTGAAGTGTTAGTAGATCATGCGATAAAATGATAGGTCATCCTATTTATCTCAATCAAAAAATTATTAGCACATGTTATCAAATATACATAAGTCCATCTATTTTGAGATTAATCATATATAGTTCAAGAAAAGGATTTATACGTTATCTATCATACCTCTAAAATAAAACAAAACTAATTTATAATAACTAGGGAATTATCTTAGGCCAGTGGTAGATGATAAAGGTATGTCAACATTTGGTTGAGGGTACGATTCTCGCAGACTTGTCTGACATGAAGGGTAGTCTCCCATCCTTCAAATTGTCCCTTTTCTAAAACAATACTATTATAACATACCAAAAATATTTAAAATTTATTTATCCTTAAACAACACTATCTCATGTCCAACATAATCCATTGCAACCATTCGGATTATCCAAAATAATTTTTTCCAATCTCACGGTACAAAAAACAACAAGAAGGTTCATATAAAAATCATGTGAATAACATCATTTATCCCCTATATATCATAAGATATATCTTATTTTTCACAATACAAACATTTTAATGACTTCATCATGCATTATCTTGAGTCATGGTAATAACCTAAATGATTATATATCCATATTGAAAACATGCATGTTTTCTTATTCCAAAATTTATTGGATATATTCCGTAAGTCCGAAAAAGTTATATGATCAATACATTATATCATAACCCTCTTGTGAAAAACTCCATAATAAGTTCCCAGAAAACAATAATCATCCAATTTACTTATTTCAATCCAATATCTCTTTATCCAAACATCATTATCTTTAAAAACGTGACATATTCAGGGTTTTCATTCCATTAATCATGTGTTTTCCAAGTATATCACCTTACCATTAAATCAATTTTTGGCTCCTTAAAACTACTCAACATATATTTTCCAATCCATAACCAAAAACTTATACAAAAAACACATTTATATTTCATGATTAATATAAAATAATATTTAAATTATGAAACATATTCACATAAATAATCCAACTTTATTATTAAATCATTAATCAGGATCAAACATCTATGTTTTTCCTAAAATATGAATCATTATTAAGGTTTCTCAAAATCATGATTCATAGGTTCAATGTAAACAATATTGAAAAAATATGACATAGCTTTTTCATATCTTTTCAAATCTATTTATCTTCCGCAGTATGACCAATAGAAGTACTATCATTATGATTCTCCTCAAGATATTTGTACTTAGGAAATATATCTTCATAATTCCCATAATTTCTACATCTAAAAAATTCAAAAGTTAACTATTTTCTATGTTGTTCTGGATAATGACTATGATTAGAATGTAAATTTTGAGAAATATGTATCAGAGACTAGAAACACCTAAGTATAGTAAATTACTTATAATATTTAAATCTATGACATTTTTATTTTAACCCTATTTTAGTCATGATTATAAAAAAAACTATGTTTTTAAACTATAAATTACTTATTGTTAGGACATCCCTAGACATGTGCTTACAAATATCTTAAGGGATATCAAAAATTTCTTCACATCCAAGATTCTAATGGTTGACTAATCATTCACTCTAATACCATCTATAGAGACCCAAGTATTATATACATGGAATTTACATTTATTTTGACAAATATATAATACCTGACATAAATAGACACCTAATGATTGTACTAGTTTAGTTTCTTTGTAAACTCAAAACATAATCGTATAATCATCGTGAAAGATCTTTCGAATCACCCAAAAAGATATTCCCTTTTTGTTTTCCTACCTAAAACCTTTATATATATATCCTGTGGGAAAGAAATCATAAAAAGGTTGAGCTAAAATACTCAGTAAGGGTAAACATGGATTAAATAAAACAAACCATATACATTTGAACGTAATAACCTAAACATAAATTTTAAACATCAAAATATTGATTCATGAAATAAATCATTCCAGTACATAAGGAATAGATCATAAAAGAAACATTAATCAGGATAAAATAGCTTGGGAATAAAACATGTAATTATGGAAAACCATTAAACACATAATATTA
Organism: Viscum album; assembly: GCA_963277665.1. Lineage (NCBI taxonomy): Eukaryota > Viridiplantae > Streptophyta > Magnoliopsida > Santalales > Viscaceae > Viscum > Viscum album. The sequence goes on along the minus strand of OY728159.1, from coordinate 968,868,587 downwards.
TTTCCATAGTATCAAGGGAATTGCTACCAAGACCATCATATTGGACGAATTCTATTACTGAACTGGGTTATCTTGTCGTTATAGCCTTGTATTACAGATCTTGATTTACTTGTTGTTCCAGCCATATCTATCTCATGAGATATAAATCCTTAACCATTTCATTTAAGGGAGATATATGTCTCAACCATATCATAATTATATCATTCTTACATGTTCCAAAAAAACATAAATCCTCCATCATAGCATATCCCAAGAAATAAAATGGGTTTCTTAAACATTATTCCATTATAACATAACCCATATAAAATATCATTCCATAATTAAAACAATCAAATCATAGTAATAATAGGGATAAAAACATGACTATATTTAAAGTGCATCATATTAGATGGAAAATAAATTTGATAAAACACTTGAACATAATTCCTGAGTAAAATATCCTTTCTTCTTCATAAACGTTATCTTTTCATAAAATATTTCACAATTTTAAAAGAAAATAATTTAGTTGAAAAGAAACATTTAAAATTTAATAATAATCTTCAATGAAATAAAGAATTATGAAGATGTAAAAACCCCTTCATGTCATATAAGTTAAAAACCATCATCCCCATACTTTTTCTGGAAATGTCAAAAAGTACAATGTATGGTAAACAAAAAATGATCACTTTCATACCATGTAGTAAAAACAAAAGGGGGTAAAAAAATAAACATACAAATTAGAATATTAAAAAAAAATTGAAATAATTTTTAGAAAAAATGGACATCGATGATAAATATAACACTAGTAAATACTTAAATATATACAATCTCAAATAAAATTGAGATTACAAATTTATCACATACCTTAGGTCTGATTTCATTTATTTGAGTCTGAAACTCTTGTATAGTGGGTTTAAAAATATTATTAACTTTTAACATAACCATAATAATATTTATAAAATCATATATGATTCATTTACAACTTTATATTACCCATTCATTTGTCAATTCCTTGTTAAAGCAACGTTTTGGGAATTAATCATTTTATTTATCGTACATTTTTTTAATTGGTATTCTTGATATTATTAATTATATAATGATTTAATTCTTCAATAGTTTAAAAACTGATTTATATATTATATATATTAAATATATATATATATATAATAGATAGATAATTTAAATGGAATACACTATTCATGGAAATAGTATGTCGTACGTACGCATAAACACTATTTTCATTTCCTTATTAAATTTAATGGATGTAAGTAAAAGAAAAATACAAATATAAAAAAATCCAGTAACATTATTTTGTCATATATTTCATGATTATTTGTTATATATATTTTATAATCATTCGTGAATAGTTAACGTGGAGGATTAATCTCATCGTATTGTGGAGACGGTACACTGCACGTACGCATAAGCGAAGATATCATTCCCATAATTGTTTAATGGTATTGAAGTAGTTAGTGTATAATATATTATAAATAGTATCCTTTTATAATAATCATATTAGTTTTTATTTCCACCATTATACCCATCCAAGTAAGGTGGTGGGGAATAATAGATTACAACATGACGTGGAGAGAGTAAGTTGTACGCACGCACACATAGTGATTTCATTTTTTGTATGATAAATAGAAGGTAAAATATCATTGTTTCAAATTTATAATTACATATCAGTATATGAGTGATACTTATATTATTATTTTTTAATGAAACAAATAAAGAAGAGAAAGTATTAAAAGAAATAAATTTAAAAGAATTAGTATAATACAATACCTCTTTCTTGACGTGCCTCCTTTAAATTTCCTCTTAGGGCACCAGTGCTGGTATTATGAAAAGAGAATAATCTATAGAATATACCTAGGAAATTTGAGAAGAGAGGGGTCTAGGGTATTTCCAATCATGGAGGCTCAAAATGGAGTGAAGATGAGAGAGAGGATGTGCCTTTTTATAAGAGATGAGAGGGGCACTTTAAGAAATTCCTAAAATATTATTTTATTATAAATTCAATTTTGATTTAAAATTTTCAAAAACATATATAATAATAAAATAAGATGATAATGGTTTTAATACCCTTCATCCAATAATTTTTAGATATGTTTTGAATTAGGTCACCCTTATCTTTTATTCTTAACCCTTATTTCACCCTTTTTAATCTTGTCGTGATATCATGTTATTTACAAATTATGGGTTAATGTAATTACCATATCATGTAAAAAGACCCAAAAAAAGTTATTTATGACATATATGGAGTTATATTAACCATTATTTTGAATATCAGATTTTTATGAATTTAATATCATTTTATAAACTATTTTATGTTTTATGTTATAAATTCGGTCAATTAATTACACAATTCATACTTAACTCTTTTAAAAATTCATAACAACCTTATTCCTTCAAAACAAAGGAATTAAAAAAATCCATAATTTTTCAATGGAATCCATAAATTTCATGGATGGAATCAAAATTGTTAAAATTAATTTTATTGTAATATTTTTTAATTCATTTATTTGAACATTTCATCAATGATGTAATCACTACATCATAATTGTGTATCAAATAAATATATTTATCTAATTGCATAAAATTATAAATAAAATACCATGATGTAGTTAATATGTTTTTATTTACAATGAATAATTATATACATAGATATCATTTATATAACCATATATTAGAAAAGATTTATTAAAAGATATATGTTTAGGTTATAATTATCTTTTCTTTAAATTGATCTTTATAAAATGTAGTTTTCACATCAAAGTGAATCCATCGGGTCCCAAAACCAATCCAAGGATTCCAATGGTCTGAAATAAATATTCCAATAGGATTAGGACATGTGTTAGGATAGTTTAATACTATTATAATATTATTATTTTTACCTTTATTTACCAGATTTATCCTTTAACCATGGTAAATAAAATAATTAATAAAATTATTATTCATAATGTCTAAAAATATACGATGCCTATTTACACAATTTGAACCTTATGATTCCAAATATGGAATTAATTTTCAAAAATTGAAAACAAAATAGGTGCATTAATTAATTTACAATTAATTCCTTTTGTCAAAACCAAAAAGCGGATTTTTAAGAACTAATAACTATCAAAAGATTGACATATTTTTATGTCCAATTTATAATTAAAATTACTTCTAATGACCAAAATTTTATTAAATGATACAAATAAAATCTAATTACACTTTAATACTAATTAAAAAGATAATCTGACAATATAAATAAATTAGATGAAAAGGTTGTTTTGAATTATAATGTAGTATTTTTCAATATTCATTAAAATTTGATTTTTATCAGAAAAATACCAATGTTTTAGATAAATTAAATATTTATGTCCCTAATCCAAAAATTAAGTTTATTTATTCTAATATAACATATAAAACTATAAAAACTAGATTAAAAATCGGAGTTCCATCAAAAGGCGATAAAACTGCAGTTTTTAAAAAATACTTCTTTTATCTGAAAAGTAGATTTTGTTCTCATATACTGTTCTAAATAAAGTGTAAGATGAATTCTAATGTTATGTAAAATAAAAAATGTGGTTAATACTATTTATAATAGTATATTTATATCTAATTAAATAATAATATTTTAATAATATGTGATTGTTTAGTGAAACTCGGTATCGCGTACAACGTAAGATATCGAAGAAGGTCGCTCGTGCATGTAATACATGTCAAGTCATTATTGTATATAGTGAAAGATTCTCTTTTTGAGTATAATATAATCCAAACATAGTTCATTTATACATTGAAAAAAATCTATAGTCATTGTTGGGTGAAGTTAATTCTATCAAAAGAACGTGAAATTGTGTGTAACACAATCCAAGAATAGTGTTTCGTATACTGTAAAATGATATGGTGTTGCGTATAGTAGAATATAATCATGGTGTAGGATAAAAAAACGTAAAATAAATTAAAAAGAATATATATTATAAAATATTATGGTGTTACATTGTTAAACATTAATGACATATATATATATTATGACAATAAATTTTTCCCAAAATATCATTAGTCACCCCAAAATCCTAATAATTCCAAAAATATATTATCCACTAATATGTATCCCAAAATAAACCAAATATTTATCTACAAAATAATTTAAGTAAAATAAATTTATACTAGCCAGTACATCACATAGGATGTGGTAGGCTTCACATCCTTATCACTCTTTATTTGTGGGTTCAAGCCACGCTGCCTTTTTGTATGTGATGGGCTTTCACTCAAATAGTGGGGTTTTTTTATAACACTATGTAAAAATTATGTGATGATAACATTAATAACTATCCTTGATCATGTAATTTTTTTAATAATATGATAAACATCATCAAAAAATAAATTAGTCTTAAAATCAATGTTTTTTTATCAATTAAGGATTTCAATTCACTTAATTATTTTTCTAAAAAAACAACTAATTTCAATTGAATAAAATTACCTCGTCATAAATCACATCTATAAGATTATTTTTTCCATAATTATGTGTTTTCTACAGACTATCACATTTCCATTAAGAAAATACAGTTTATCAGATCCATTTACCATATTATTAGAAATCCATAATGAACAATTACTTCAGAACGATCTATAGAAGATCATTATACCATTAATTAAAAAACATCAACAACATGACTATCAAATTCAAAATCATAAACCGCTATATTATTTTCATAAAATATTACGCTAGTAATTAATCCATTTATTAAGGAATTAACATCGATAATGACTAAGGTCCACTCATTAACAATATTAAACTATTCGTCGTGCCTTCGTTTAAACATTATTTCGCTTGTAACACCCTGATATTTTATGAGAATTATTATTTTTAATTTCATTGATGTCTTGTGTCGTACACTAGGCCAAAATAAGCTTCTGCTATAAGCAACACCATATTAGCTTGTAGTATACACAATACTCTTCTTGGATCCTGTTTTGCACAATTTCAAGTTCGTTTGATAGTAGTTATTCTATCCAACATTGAGTGTATATATATATATGTATAAATGAAATATGGTTAGATTATGTTATATGAAACAATGAAGGAGTCTTGCACAACATGCAACCCTGACATGGCTTGCATTACAGGCAATCACGATCTTCCGTGATAGCGTGTGGTGTACGCAATACCGGGTTTCACTAAACAACGATATATTGTTATAATATTAATATGAACTAGATGTTATGTATAGTATTAACTAAATTTTAAATTTTTATTACATTATTATTCATCTTAAATATTTTCTAGAACATGGTATGAGAAGAAAATAAATATTTCGGGTAAAATAAGTATTTGTAAAAAAATGCAGTTTTGCCGCCTTTTGATGGAGAACCCACTTTAAATCTAGTTTTTAACATGTTTATAAGTTCAATTTGACAAAATAAAATTCTTCTTTGGAATCATGATATATAAATTTACTTTGTATAAATTTTTCATATTATTCTGATAACTTTCATATTTTAATGAACAGTAAAACACGCTATATTTTAATTAAAAATAACTTTTTTCATTGCAATAATTTATATGGGTAGATTATTTTTTTAATTGGGTTTAAAATGTAATTATAATATATTTTTACCATTTAATCCAATGTTGGTCATTGGAATTAATTTCACATTGAAATTTTACATAAACAAGTGTCGATCTTTTGATAGTTATTGTTTCTTAAAAACACGCTATTTGTTTTGATAATAGGAATTATGTTTAAAATTAATTAATGCCACTTCTATGTTTTGAATTTGGAAAAATAGGCATCATTTTTTAATTTGGAATATCAAATATAGATTAGGCTGAATTTTTTGAATTTTTCAAAAAAACATCAATTTTTGATGAATAGTGAAACCACTTAGTGGTAGTTAAAAAACTGAATCATTCATTTAAAAGAAACTTTACCACATCTGTGAATTAAATTTATAAAATCCGACATACATGGTTGTTATCAAGAAGTAAAATTTGGTTCAATAAGTTGAAAATAATTTTTAGTGAATAGTAACTTTTGACTTTTATTTACCGCTGTTAAAGGTAAATAGAGTAATTCAAGGTTAAAAGGATATTATAATAATTACAAATTACCTTAACACTTGTCATAACATTATTGGATGAGTAGTGGCCGTCAATGGGAATCCTTGGGACGATTTTGGGACCCCATTGATCCACTTGGGACTGAAAATGTCAATTTAGATTAATTAATTTCATGAGAAGACAAAATTGACATTAACAAAAACTTTTAGTAATTAATTTTTACATGGTGTTATATAAGTCCTATTTTCGACTATGAATATTATTTGGAAAGATAAAATGATTTCCTACATTATGGTATTTTTTTATATTTTTTATGCATCAAATAAATTAAATCATTTATGACACAATAATGATGTAGTATTTACCTCATTAATAAATGATTTAAATAAATAAGATTATAATAATTAAAATATTATCCAAAACCTGTCCAATTCATATTGGAAGATTTTATTTCAAATCTGAGTCATCTTATCTTCGACTTTAATGTGTTTTGGACCTCTTAAAACCGAATATATGTTTATAATATAATAATATTTTCACACTTTCCAAAAGAGCCCCTCCTCTCCCTTATAAAAGGAGACCACTTATATTCAATTACACACACCTATAAAGCCATTTGGCTCATCCAAAATCTGCCCAATTAAGCTCTATATATCCCTCTCCTCCCTATAGATGCCTTAACTTAGGCAGAAATCACTTCAAGAAGTCTTTTTGGTTCAAACCAAGGGAAGTTAGCGAAATTAAAGGTAACAATTCTCTTAAATTGTTTTCTTTTATTCTACTTCTCCAACCCCTAAACTCTTTTTAATACTTTATTTTGTAACAAAACTAGTATCCTAAAAATACTAAGATGTTGTTATGAGACGTATTCAAACTAAATTTACACACACCTCTACCTAATGGATGAAGAACATAATGTTTCTTTGGATAGAAAACTAAAGCCTCACGAAACAATGATTGTTCGATTTTCTCCTACCGCCTCTTACGGTGGCCATTATGATGGAACTTTATTTATATATGATATATATTATGTTTATTATTCCCTTATTATTTTTTACTACCCAATTATATCAATCCTTTATGGTTTCTATAGTGGGTAAATACGATAATCTCATTTGAGGAAGTGCGGACTACCGCCCCCTCAAAGTGAAGTGATTCATTAATGCCTTATGTGGGATGTATAAAAGATAGAGTTAGTGATATTAAATATTATATTATACTGAAATTATAATATAACTATGTATAATTATGTTTTAATTCCATTAAAATAAGAAATATAAATGAAAGTAGCGTTCATGCGTACGTACTACTTAGAATCTCCATGAACAGTGTAGTTCATTTCTTACCTCCATATGTTATGTACTATAACAAATACATGTATATTCTGGATATATATGACATATATAATATATAAATCATTTATATCATTTTGTATATAATGTACCTTTGACCACATGAACAAAATGTAATTATAAGAAGTCCATTTTTGACTCAAGTACCAAATATCGACAAAACCAATGTTATTAACTTAAATGGTTACATAATGTTTATAACATGGTAATAAGTTATATAAAAGGAATAATAAAATTGAAAAAGGTTCTTAGGAAATTATAAATTAACTTAGGTTTATTATTCATGAGATTATAGAACGATCGAGTCAAGTCGGACATGAGGTAAGGGAACTTCATAAACCAATTTCCGTTCTTTGGGTTGATCTTCACTTTCTTGTTAATTACGTTCTTTGATTATGTGAGAAATGAATATATATATCTTATCATGTATTTATACATTCTTTATGTTACCTTATAGTGAATACACATAATTGATCTATTTTATTTACAAAAAGATCTCTGTAAGGGATAACTTTTCCAATATCGTTTTTATCTTAGATTGTTTATTCGTAAGTATTTACTGCGATTATTGTTATCATCCATGAACATGTTTTCTAAAAATGTTTTCATGTAAGTTTAAAGTCCATTTTACCCATTTTTTAACTTTAACACATGTTATTAAAGTAATCTTACTTTTTTTTACCACGCGAGGAACTTTTTTACTTTTCCGAAAAAAGTACGAGAAGAATGTTATTTTTAACTTATACGGCGTGAATGGATTTTTACGGTTTCATAATGCTTCATTTTCATGAAGCTTATTCTACAATATTTTATTAATATTTTCAAAAAAATACATTCCTTTTAAAATTGAATGTCATTTTGTGAAAAGAAAATGATTTTGAAGAAGAAAGGATATTTTCCTCAAGAATTCATTTCAAGTGTTTTATCAAAACCATTTTCCATCTAAGATGAAATTATTTCATATGTGTATGTTTCAAGTATAATGTCTCTATGATTTACATAGATTCACTTTTCTTATGATGAAATGATATCCATTTGTTTTATATGGATTATGTTATGATGGCATGATGTTTAAGAATCCCATTTTTATTAAATGGGTTATGCAATGATGTATGATTTATGATTTTGTGAAACATGTGAGAATGATTTCAATATGAGATGTGTGGGACCTATATATCCCTCCAATGCATTGGGTAAAGATTTATATCTCATGATATAGACATGGATGAAACCGAATGTAAATCCAGTTCCGTAATACAGGGATGAAACGACATGTAAACCCGGTTCAGTAAGGGACATTTCCACTAAGATGGTCTTGGAAGCAATGCCTTGGATACTATGGAAATAAAATCACGTGTTAATGGTTTTCCATAATTACATGTTTTATTCCCATGATATTTTATCATGATTGTAGTTACATTACGATACAAGCCTTATGTACTTCCAAGATATATGTCTTTTCTCAAGATTTTGATGTTCATATTTTATGATCAAGTTTTTGCATTCAAATGTTTATGGATTGTTTTATGTTCTCTATGTTTACTCTTACTGAACATTTGAGCTCACCCTTTTTATGCTCTCTTTTCCCAAGGATATAAATAAAGGTTTTAGGTAAGAAAACAAAAGTAGAAGATCTTTATGGGAGATGTTGAAGATCTTTCACCATGATTAGAAGATTATGTTCTGAGTTTCCAAAGACACTAAACTATTACGGTCCTTGTATGTTTGTTTTTGTTATGAATTAAGTATTCAACAAAAGTAATGAAATTTCTATGTACGTCAAGATTTGGGTCTCTACAGTTGGAATCATAGGAAAGGTTTAGTAAACCTTTGGAAACTAGGATTTGAAAACATTAGTGAGCTCCCTAGAGATATTCGTAAGGTATGTCTAGGGATGTCCCTAAGGTTTAGTATAACTATAGGTTACAGTCCTAGAATTATGTTGACAGTCATGAATTACCTAGGGTGCACCTAGGGTATCAAGGATTAAAGAATTTTTAATAACTTATACATCCCATAAGTGACTTTTTATTATTATGTGGTTCCTCATTATTTTAAATGTTTTTTACACTGTGATTTCTGGTCTTAGTCAATGGAGGGAACGAGAAAGAATTCAGTTAACATTGATTCCAATGAAAAAATTGGTGACCATGAGCAACGAAACTGTGTAATTCCTAGATATAAAGATATTGTGATTATACCAAATCAGTCATCTCGATATATGATTAACAAGGTGAAGTTTAGTTGTATTCTTAAGTCATCAAATAAGAGGAATATGGAATTTTATGCATGTTCTCATGGTGAGGAGCATAGAGAAGGGAAGATTGAGATTTCTAAAGAAGGGATGAAAAACAATGAGGAATACCTCAAATGGATGGGAAGATGTTATCTATGTGGAGAAAAGGGTCACATAGTGACAGACTATCATGGAGTTCAATGTCTTATTAGTGGAGAACACGCTCATTACCCAACTCAATGCCCAGACCTAAGAGGTCACTTCTAAATCTAGGAAGGACATATTCCATGACAATCATTAAAGAGGATGGATTGAAGTATTTATGTATTGGTATTCAAGAAAAATTTTGTTGACGTACTTTCATGAAATATTGGAATATCTATGTATTGGTTAATTCTGGTTTTCAAAAATTATATGGTACAGGTAACCATGAAAAGTTTTTGAAAAGTTTTTGGAAAGCAGATGATATGCGCATAATGAAGGGATAAGGAGAAAATAATATGTTTGGTAGTATTTATGAGCTCATGATTGATATAAGGACAAAGTGATATCATGGTTTGAGTATATAGAATTTTTGGTATTTTTGGTATGTGGAAAGAGTTAACTTTTGATAGCACTCATGTTTTCACTAAGGTTCTATGGTAATTCATGTTTCAAAGGAATACATGATTAAGGTATTCACATGTTTGGACTATGACTAACAAGATATATCTTATGACATATGGGGGATAAATGATGGTATTCACATGCTTGATATGTGACATTTCAAGTAATCGTTTTCTTTATACTATGAGATTGGACATATGTATAGGCCTAAAGATTGTAATGGAATATGTTGGACATCAGATAGTATTGTTTAAGGATTAAACTTTTTTTCGATATTATTTCTGGAATGTTATAATAGTATAGTTTTAGAAAAAGGACAACCTGCAAGACGGGTGACAACCCGTCGCGTCGGACAAGGCTGTGGGAATTGAAACCACAACCAAAGTGCGACATGCCTTTATCGCCTACCACTGGCCAAGATGAAGTCCCTCGTTAGTAGAAACTAGTTTTATTAAGCAGTACGATAGATAAAGTATAAGACTATTTTTGGAATCATATATGATTAAACTCACCATAGATGGACTTATGTATATTTGATAACTTTTTCTAACCTTTTGATTGAGACATATGGAATGACCCATCATTCTATCACATGATCTGCTAACACTTCACGAATGACAAATTCAACTTTATTTCTTTAAGAGATGAAGTGGAAATTGTTCAAGGCACGAACAACGGTGAGATTATACCGAAATAAAGTAACTATTTCTTCTATTTCAATTTTTTAAACTTTAGGAAAATGATATTGAAAACCAAAAATGTTGTCCTAGTTTCTTTATATCTGATAAATCAGATGGTACCTTAGATCATCACAAATTTATGGCTTTGTGATTCTTGACTTTTTCATAGCCATTTTCTCTACCACTCTCCATCAGAACATGATGGCTATATATTTTTTCCATATCCATATTTTCACATATGTTCTACTATGTGGAAACCCAGTGATTAGTTAATTTGGGTAACCGTTAGGTTTCATAATTTATCTTTTAATGTTCAGTTTTCGTATTCCTTTTTTACGATGTGGGTTTCTATGAAAAAAAAATTTTAATTAGTAAACCATTTATAACCTAGAAGAATTTAGAGGGAGAAATTCATTTTAAGGGGGGTAGAATGTAACACCCTGGGATTTTTTGAGAATTATTTTTTTTAATTTCATTGATGTATTGTGTCGTAAACTACACCAAAATGAGCTTGTGCTATAAGAAATACTGTATTGGCTTACAGTATACAAAATACTATTCTTGGATCATGTTACACACAATTTCATGTTTGTTTGATTGTAGTTATTCTATGCAACATTTAGTGTGTATATATATATATATAAATGAAATATGGTTAGATTTTTTTATATGAAACCATGAAGGAGTCTTTCACAACACGCAACCCTGACTTGGCTTGCATTACACACAATCACGACCTTCTTCAATAGCGTGTGTTGTACAAAATACCGGGTTTCACCAAACAACGATATATTATTATAATATTTTTATGGACTAGCCGTTATGTATAGAATTAAATACATTTTTAATTTTATAACATTATTATTCATCTTACATATTTTTTAGAACACGGTATGAGAACAAAATAAATTTTTCAGGTAAAATATGTATTTTTTTAAAAATGCAGTTTTTCCACCTTTTGATGGAGAACCAACATTAAATCTAGTTTTTTACATGTTTATAAGTTCAATTTGAAAAAATAAAATTCTTCTTTGGAATCAGGATATAAAAATTTACTTTGGATAAATTTTTCATTTTATTATGATAACTTTCATATTTTAATGAATAGTAAAAACACACTATATTTTAATTAAAAACAACTTTTTTCATCACAATAATTTATATCGTTAGATTATCATTTTAATTGGGTTTTAAAGTGTAATTAGAATATATTTTTACCATTTAATACAATTTTGGTCATTGTAATTAATTTCACTTTGAAATTGGACATAAACAAGTGTCGATCTTTTGATAGTTATTGTTTCTTAAAAACACGCTATTTGTATTGATAACGGGAATTATTTTTAAAATTAATTAATGCCACTTATATTTTTTGAATTTTTAAAAATAGACATAATTTTTTAATTTGGAATATCAAATATACCATAGGCTGAATTTTTGGTATTTTTCTGAAAAACTTCAATTTTTTAAGAATAGTGAAACCTCTTAGTGGTAGTTAAAAAAACTGACCCTTTCATTTAAATGAAAATTTTCCACTTATGTGAATTGAATTTCAAAAATACAACATACATGGTTGTTCTCAAGAGGAAAAATGTGGTTCAATAAGATGAAAATAATATTTGGTGAATAGTAACTTTTGACTTTTATTTACCGCAGTTAAAGGTAAATAGGGTAATTCATGGTTAAAAGGATATTATAATAATTCAAAATTACATTAACACTTGTCCTAACATTATTGGATGAGTAGTGGCCGACCATGGGAATCCTTGGGTAGATTTTGGGACCCCATTGAGCCACTTGGGAGTGAAAATGACAATTTAGATTAATTAATTTCATGAGAAGACAAAATTGACATTAACAAAAATCTTTTAGTAATTAATTTTTATATGGTGTTATATAAATCCTTTTTTTGAATATGAAATTATTTGGAAATCTAAAAAGATTTCTGACATCATGGTAATTTTTTTATTATTTTTAGACATCATATAAATTAAATTATTTATGACACAATAATGATGCAGTATTTACCTCATTAATAAATGATTTAAATAAATAAGATTATAATGATAAAAATATTATCCAAAACCTGTCCAATTCTTATTGGATGATTTTATTTTGAATATGAGTCATCTTATATTCGACATTAATGTGTTTTGGACCTCTTTAAACCGAAGATAAGTTTATAATAAAATAATATTTTCACACTTTCCTAATGAGCCCCTCCTCTCCCTTATAAAAGAAGACCACTTCTATGCAATTACACACACCTCTCAAGCCATTTGGCTCGTCCAAACTCTGACCAATTAAGCTACTTACACCCCTCTATTCCCCTAGAAGCATTACCTAATGCAGAAGGTACTTTAAGAAATCTTTTTGGTTCAAATCAAGGGAAGTTACCCAAATTAAAGGTAACTGTTTCTCTTAAATTGTTTTCTTTTATTCTACTTATCCAACCCATAAACTCTTTTTAATACTTTCTTTTCTAACATAAAAATTATTATCAATATACTAGAATGTTTTTATGATAAGGATTCGAACTACACTTAAACACACCTCCATATAATGGATGAAGAACATAATGTTTATGTGGATGGAAAACTAACGCCTCACGAAACGATGATTGTTCGATTTTCTCTTACCTCCTATCATGGTGGCCATTATGATGGAAGTATATTTATATATTATATCTATTATTTTTATTATTTCCTTATGATTCTTTAATTCCCAATTATATCAAGCCTTTATGGTTTCCATAGTAGGTAAATACGATAATCTCATTTGAGGAAGTGCGGACTACCGCACCCTCAAAGTGAAGTGATTCATTAATGCCTTATGTGGGATGTATAAAGGATAGAGTTAATAATATTATATATGATATTATACTGGAATTATAATATACCTATGAATAATTATGTTTTAATTCCATTAAAATAAGAAATAGAAATGAAAGTAGCGTTCATGCGTACGTACGACTTACTGTCTCCATGAACGGTGCATTTCATTTCTTACCTCCATTTGTTATATAATATTATAAATACATTTATATGCAGGATATATATGATATATATGATATATAAATCCTGAATATCATTCTGGATATAATGAACCTTTTACCACATAAAAAACATGTAATTATAAGAAGTACATTTTTGACTCAAGTACCAAATATCGACAAAATAAACGTTATTAACTTAAATGGTTACATAATGTTTATAACATGGTAATAAGTGATATAAAAGGAATAATAAACTTGAAAAAGGTTCTTAAGAAAGTATAAATTAACTTCATTTTATTATTCAGGAGATTAAAGAACGATCGAGTTAAGTCGTACACGAGGTAAGGGAACTTCTTAACCCAATTTTCGTTCTTTGGGTTGATCTTCTCTTTCTTGTTAATGTCGTTCATTGATTATGTGAGAAATTAATATTTATCTTATCATGTATTTATACTTTATTTATGTCACCATATAATTAATACACATAAGTGATCTATTTTATTTAAAAAAAGATCTTTCTAAGGGATAACTTTTCGAATCTCATTTTTATCCAAGATTGTTTATTCACAAGTATTTACTGGGGTTATTATTATCATCGATGACCATGTTTTATAAAAATGTTTTCATGTATATTTAATGTAATTTTTACCCATTTTTTAACTTTACCACATGTTATGAAAGGAATCTTAATTTTTTTACCACATGAGGAACTTTTTTACTTTTCTGGCAGAAGTACGAGAAAAATGTTATTTTTAAGTTATACGGCGTGAACATATTTTTACGGTTTCATAACGCCTCATTATCATGAAGCTTAATCTATAATATTTTATGATTATTTTCAACAAAATAATTTTATTTTAAAATTTCTTGTCATTTTGTGAAAAGAAAATGATGTTGAAGAAGAAAGGATATTTTCCTCAAGAATTCATTTCAAGTGTTTTATCAAAACCATTTTCCGTCTAAGATAAAAATATTTCATATGTGTATTTTTCAAGTATAATGTCTCTATGATTTAAATGGTTTCAATTTTCTTGTGATGAAATGATATCCATTTTATTTGTTGATTATGTTATGATGGCATGATGTTTAAGAATCCCATTTTTATAACATGGGTTATGCTATGATGTATGATTTATGATTTTGTGGCACACGTAAGAATGATTTTAATATGAGATGGGTGGGACGTATATATCCCTATAATGCATTGGGTAAAGAATTATATCTCATGAGATAGACATGGCTGAAACAGAAAGTAAATTCTGTTCAGTAATATAGGGCTGGAACGACATGTAAACCCGGTTCAGTAAGGGACTTTATCCACTAAGATGGTCTTGGCAGAAATGCCTTGGCTACTATGGAAATAATATCATGTGCTTAATGGTTTTCCACAATTATATGTTTTTTTCCCATGCTATTTTATCATGATTGATGTTCCATTATGATACATTCCTTACATACTTCCAAGATATATGTCTTTTCTCAAGATTTCGATGTTCAGATTTTATGTTCATGTTTTTGCATTCAAATGTTTATGAATTGTTTTATGTTATTTATGTTTACCCTTACTGAGAATTTGAGCTCACCCTTTTTATGTTTTATTTTCCTCAGGATATAAAGAAAGGTTTTAGGTAAGAAAACAAAAGTGGATGATCTTTATGGGAGATGTTGAAGATCTTTCACCACGATTAGAAGATTATGTTCCGAGTTTCCAAAGACACTAAACTATTATGGTCCTTATGTGTCTATTTTTTTATGTATTAAGTATTCCACAAAAGTAATGAAATTTCTATGTACGTCAAGATTTGGGTCTCTACATCCCTAGATCTTGTTAACCAGACTCTTTATTTTTCAATGGCAATTAGAATCTTCTTACCTAATTTTCAACACCTAAATCGCAATCCAGTTCATTTATAGAATGTTACATGGTTCTTATTCCAATATTTTTATCACATAAGAAAATGAATCATCATTTCACATTCTTTTTTACCATTGGAACTTCCATGATACAAAAAAATCTCTTCTTTGATATGTTTTGAAATTCAACTATTTTCTAGTGGTTAATCGTAATTTCAAGAAGTTCTTTTCTAATGATCAAAATATTTATAACATACTTTTCAATTATATTAGGAATCCCATTATATAAATCATTACATTTTACTTAATATTGGCTATTCATGTTATTTCTCATTTATCCATCCACCAACCAAAAGAAGAAAGAAAAGAATTAAATATATTAACAAATATAACATAAAAATGAGAACATACAAACATTAGGGAAATCATATAGAAATGATAATTATATCTTTACTTCTGAGTCACTAGGTTTCAATCTATGTTTTACATGGAAATAATTCCTATTAGTTTTTATAACATAAACATTTGTTCAAGCCATTCATAGTTGTTGACAATGAGAATATGAATTACTATAGAATATCCCCTAGGATTATCAAATTAGGTTGGTATTAAAGACCATTTTTATATACTAGGTAATTCTCATGTCAAGACTAAAACTCCTTTTTCTGATTTATTACCCATAGGTACATCTATTCCAAAACCAAGCCCACTTGTAGTGTCCAAATAGTGAGTTAGTTTCTATAAAACCACTCAGTCTATTGTTTACAAATATTTTAGTATATTTTTCTATACATAGTCGTATCCTTATACTTATACATATGGTTCACACTAAATATTTCTGATCCCAGTTCCCAATTTTTACTAAATCATTTATTTGATACAAAATATAGAGACTCGATACTTTTACACATATTATTACAGGATTTTTCACATAATCATCCATTAATTGATTCCCAAATATCATTAGGCCTAATGTCATTGGAATACTAGGTTCATAATAAAACATTGAAAAGAAAGCATCGAATCATTTTTTTCATTTTTTTAGTGAGATCATAAATATATCTGAACTCCTAAAACTACATAAGATAAACTAATGAATACATAAAATGTGAGTTGAACTAGAGATCTCTGATAGGGAATAAAAATGATAAGGAGGCATAATATATTAATCAAATATTTAATATCAAAATCATAAAATATAAGGGATGTGAGTATTAATATTGAATAATAACATAAATAATACTATATATTAAGATCATGGTAACATATAAAATGGGTCAGTAACAAAAACATTACACAAAAATGAGTCATGGATAACTTCTTAGAAAACATCACTTTTTATGAAAATTCTCAAAACATATTTGGTTTACTCCCTATTCACATATTTGAATCCTCATGAAACTATTGCTTTAACCCGTGTATTGGAGTGATATCTAGGTACAACCATCATAAAACATTCATTATATATGTTCAACACATAAATTAAATCAATAATAAGACAAAACATTATCATTACCCATGGAAATAAAATGTGTAACATAATCTTGATTCGTATCATAATTGAAGGAAATTTCAAAATTAATGATTTTGAGAAATGATCATAAGTCAGGTATAAACCCATAAAATTAATGGAGAGTGGGAAATTTATATAAATAAGAGACCTATATATAGTATTTATAAATATTAAGTAACATTAAAGGTT
The DNA here is from genome assembly GCA_963277665.1 of Viscum album. Taxonomy (NCBI): domain Eukaryota; kingdom Viridiplantae; phylum Streptophyta; class Magnoliopsida; order Santalales; family Viscaceae; genus Viscum; species Viscum album. The sequence goes on along the minus strand of OY728159.1, from coordinate 968,851,134 downwards.
ATTTTAATTAATCAATATAAATAATTTTTAAAATATTTAAAAACAATTTGAGGAAAATAATCGTTCCACATTGAAAATCGATTTTTGAGAAAATAAGATTCACAAAAAACATGTGAAAATATATTTCACTGAAAATAACCTTGGAAACATATAAATGTGGCACCATTCCATATAATGGTACTTATTGTGTTAAATATCATTCATTTTATATACCTTAAAAATAACTTGTTTCCCATTTTTGGTAAAAAATGGAGAATTACCACATTCAGAAAATCCAAATAAGAATCATTTTTAAAAAAATTATTAAAAGTAAATAAGGGTAAAAAATATTTTTAACAATTATACAGTAATATTATTATTTTTGAAGCACTTCAAATAAAACATGGTCATAAAAGAGAAATAGTTTTCAACCAAATAAAGAAATAAAGTTGATTTTCATTAAAAAAATATTAATACTATTCTACAATAAAGTGATGAAAATTGTATTATTACATTAAAATTTCATAAATAACCATAAGAGAATAAAATGGAAGGTTTTTATTAAACAATTATAAAATAATTTCCATTAATTTAAATAAAATCATAATTAATCATGAATAAAATGAGATTGAGGTATAAAACCATACCACTTTGGTAAAAATTTAATCAAAACCACTATTAATTAATTAAATAAATTATACCTTAAAATAGTAAAAAGTATGATGTATTAATGATATAATATGTACATAGGTAGTATATACACCAAATAAGATAAATTAAGTGCAATGAAGAACAAGGGTCTCTAAGAATGATGTTTTGAGACAAAAACCATACATCAATACTAAATCATCATGTGAATCCAATATCATCCTAGATAATAAAAATATTAATATTAATTTATTACTTAATGAAAATTTTAATGTTAGTTATTCATTTTATTTTTGTTATTACCAATTTAAATTCTATTTCTTACCCAATTTATTTTACATGGAACGTTTTAATGATAAACTGCTAATATCCCCAAAATCCCAATAGTTAGTAAAATAATGTCAAATAGATAAGGATTTAATAATATGAATATTTTAAATAGTAAGTTTTTTATACATAAATTATAATTTATAAACCAACTATGAAATATGATTATGAAAAATGAACTATGTTACAATCATTGAGATGGTAGGTTGTATGTGTGTATGAATAGCAGTTACATTTTTCATGATAATGATGGATAGAAGGTAGGTGATATTTTACCTATAAAAATATGATAATCATAATATAAATATAACATTATTTTTTTATACACATCTAAATATACCATCCATTAGATTTTTTAATAAAAACAAATCACATCGCTTCGTTTTATGGTAGTCTGCCGTATACATGCGCAACAATATCATTTATTCAGTGGATGGTATTGAATGAAATTATATGAAACAATTAGTTTTAAGAATTATTAATATTTAATAATTAAAATATATAAATATTAAATAAATCTTTATTACCTTCTAAGTAAATCCTAAGTGAAAAAATAATCACATCACTTCATAAGGAGGTAGTCCGTTGTACAACCGAGTGACGTTATCATATTCTCTAAGGAATGTAAACTAAAAATCTATATGTGATATTATAATTAAATAATTATAATTATATCATTAATATTATTTTTAATCATTACATACATCAGAATAACTATCCAATATTAGTGGTGATGGAAAATATTTTTTTTCAGTTGTTGAGGAGGTAGTATGTTGTACACATATTCAATAATTTTGTCTGTTAAGAATGTTACCCCTTCTACAAACCACCACTTTTGGATTTTAACTAAATACTTGTTAGATTGTATTTATGTTCAAAAAAAACTCAAGGATGTTGGGAGGTATGTAAATAGGATATTTGGGTAGTAAAGGGATGATCTAATGCGTATTTGATGTGTAAAAATAATACGAGATAGGGTGGATTTTTTTAAGTTTAGGAGAGGGAACACTTGGAATTTTTGAAAAGAAAGATTCACACCCATGTTTTTCACATGAAAAAATCAAAATTGTTTTTTATTTTCAGTAATTATAATGTATAATTTTCCAAAATTTGCATTAAATAAGAATTTTACTTGTTTTAGTTCATTTTTAAATCTTTTATTTTTAGTTTTACCCCATGGTAAACCCAGTTTTACCTTCACGTATTTATTAATTTTAATATTTTTATTATTCATTATGGTAAAAAAATATGTCAAAATTATTATATAATATCAATTAATATAATTTAAATTATTTAAGACATTTTTATAAATTCCAATCACATTATTGTGAAATTCAAATTTTAATTTTACCCCACATTCATGTTGAAAAATGGGTTTTCAATAAATTCATTTTTCAAGAATAATTTTTTTTATAATAACTATATGAAAATTAATAATTATTTAATTAGTCTAAATTATTTTTTATATAAATATATTATGTATATATATATTTTTAAATTCTTCCTCATCATTGTTTTATAATTATATAAAATGGAGAAACATTACACACTTTAAAACAGTTTTTAGAAAAAATGTGTTTTAAATCCAGAAAGATATATATTAAAACCAGTATAAGGATGATTAAAAGGAAGATAATTGGAACAAATATAATCAATAATAATTATTTTAATTTATAATCCTAAATAAATAATATTTTTACTTTTATGGTATATAATATATTAAAAATATATATTTTTTTGCAAAATGAATTGGTATATTTACTATTCATTGAAGAATCAATATTTTCCGATATATCAAAAACAATTTACCCTAACATAATATAGAAATTTAAATTATAAAAATTATGTTCATTTGCTAAAATAAAATTTCCAAATTTAAAAAAAATTAATTTTAATATTTTCTCACAAAAGCAATAAAAATCTTTTTTGAAGGAAATATATTTGTATTAAAGAATAATGAATATTTATTAAATTTTAGTGATTCTTTATTATTAATTTGAAAATAAATGTATATTGATTAGGAATCTTATAGACAATTCAAAATTCATTTAATCCTATTCATACCATCCAATTTAACAACTAGGTTAAAAAGTGCATATTTAAATAATAATATCTTAATTATATGTCACCGTTCATTTAAACATAGTGCGGTATATTGAATATGATACTGAGAAAAGTTTTATTTTAAAATAATTGCATGTTACTTATTTTATGGGGTTAGGGGGTCAAAAAAATGTGTAGTGGTGGAAGAAAAAAATTATATAAGGGGATTCAATATATATATAATAGTAAATTATTATTATTATTATTATGTAATTAGTTATGGTGTTAAGAATTCCAGCCCTGAAAATTTGTTAAAAAGTGGTAATGTGTAGAAGTTACAAGGATTTTTTTACAAATATAGGTATGGATTACATAATTAAAATCCAACATATAAAGTCTGAATATGTAAATTATATTACATGGGACCTCATAAAAATTACTTTACGATGGCTCTCTTCGCTAGATTAACCGATACATGGTTTATCTCTTTCTAAACATGTGTCATGTGAAACTAAAGATCATCAGCCACCTAGAGAAATTTAATACAATGTGGGAGTAATCTCCACATTAAATTTATTAATTTATGCCATGGATCTTCCACCACATGAGTTGAGTATGATATAACCCATTTTTTCCGCTATCTAAATTTAAATAACATATTTGATTGCATGTATCATAACTAAGAACTCATCTTCATAGAACAATGTTGCATCAGTGGTGTTAGATTCATCTCAATAAGAGGAAGGTAATAATTATGTTATTTTCATAATTTTAAACTATCTAGATTAAATTAATACCAAATTTTACATTTTAGATATTGTTGATGGAGACTAATTTGATTAATTATTCTTTTATGATCCCCTATTCGTGTTTGATTAATACTTGGTTTGTGATTTTAGGGTATTCGATAGAAGTTTCATTACAATGGGAATCTATTTGTTAAAATACCTTGTATTATTTGGACTAATTTGTTTTCAAAGGAACTATGATTCTTGAGATAATTTATTATGTGATTTTATTTTTGTATTAATTGTTGTTATCAACTTGTGTGGGATAGAATAGTTATTCCACATGGTTTTCCACGAAATTATTTTTCATTTGTATTCAAAGTATTTTATAAAATGTCTTAATAATGTTTTTTGATTTAAAATACATTTGAAGTGATATTTTAGATGGGTAATTATGTAATAAATTATATTATAAGTTTGTGGGATTGGATTTATTTAATATATTATAGTTTTTTTAGTATTATGAATATTTATTATATATTTTTTGATGATTTATTTCATATAGGAGACCATGGGTGAGTTAGTAACTCAAAATAATGAATTCCTAATTTATAATATGTTATGTCTAAGGAATGTTTCCCAATTTGGTTGAGTTATTTTTTTGATGGATTTATCGCCACTTAGACCAAGTGAGCTCCTGAAACTATTAGGTTTACATATTCCCACTAGTGTTCTTTTAATGATTCATAATTACCTTAGATGCATAGGTTATAGCCCCATGTTGCATATTTCTAATTTGGTTGACATGTGTTATTTTATATTTTCCATTTTTTATTTTTATTATATGATGTGGATTGTGTCATGTTTCCCAATGATTTTCCTTATGGTTGTTTCAATCATGTTATTATGAAACATGACTTTGTTTATAATAACTGAAGTATTTATGAAATTATTTCCAAGTTAATATTTTATAATAAAAGGTGAGGATTTAAATATATGATTTTTTTTCAATCAATAATGACCAATTTCCACTGAGAAAGATATTATGTATATCTATAGTCGTATACTATGAGGTTTGTCCCTTATACCCACCTTGGGATTTTTTTTCTATGCAGAACTAATTATGAACAACATAGGTAAAAGAAATGGATCCACATCACATTATGGTGGTTCTTTATGCCTTCATCATCTTTCTTGGGTTGGTATTGGTGGTGACTTAAAGTAACCTGGAGATGACATGGTTATAGTATTTGTTTTCAAATTCTTCATTAACATAGATTTTAATTATGTATCCACTACATAATGTTTTTTTAATTTTCTTTTCTTTTCTAAAAATAACATGATATTATGGTCTTGTTCAATCTCCAAAATGTTTGGTCATTTAGTGACTTTAGATGTTTAATTATTATTTATTCTATCTTTTACTATGGTTGGTTGTTTATATTATTTAAAACATGGTAATTTTTCTAGAAATCCAATGTATAGATTGGTTATGAAGATTTATAGGTGGAATCTATGTTGTTTTTATTTGTGTTTTGATGTTGAAATCAATCCCACTTATTTTATTTTGACATCGTTGTATTTTTTATTAGCTTTTGGAGATTAATAGTACACATTGGTCCTTATAGAGAGCTAGATTGGGTGATGTGTTAGTTATAACTAGGTTTTTTATTATTTAAATTCACAATATAGAATGATAATAGGGTAAACAATAATAAATACATAACATATCACCCCATTGAATTCTAGGCTTCCATAAAATATGAAACATGACTGCTTTTGGCCATGTTGGAATGGTACAATATACCCAAAATCTTAACACATCTCAAGGATTAATTTTCATTTATTACCTATATCATGATAAAGGTGAAACCCCTATTAAAATAAATTATATTACATGAATGATTCATCATCATCACTATCATAAAAAGTGAATGAGTAATCATTGATACAATATCAATAGAAAATGACGTAATGACTTGTGAATGAGGAATCATTAACCAAATGACAATGGTAAAGAAGGATTCTATAGGAGAATAAGGCATCACCAACTATATGTGGATGATTTAAATGTATAATTGGTCTCCAAGGTGATGATACATCTTAGAGACATCTCAAATAGGGGTACGATTTTTCACTAATAACACTCTCTCAGTTGTTAATATAATACCAATATAAGTTTATATATGGATGAATCATCACTGATAAAAAGTAATGGATTTATTACGTACAATATGTACCAGTCTCTGAGTAGATGATGCACCAATTGGATAACATCAATTCATGGATGAATTACCACAAATAACAATATCATGGGTAGATAATGCACCACCACTAACCAACTCTATATGGGAAGGGTTCCACTAATACCTCCATCCCCTAATAAATAGTAGATCACATAATAACGTGGATGGATTAGAAACCACCAACCAATTGTGTAAATGAATAATTTTTATCTTATAAGTTATCACATAACACTTAAAAATATTTAAAGCATAATGAGTTCATGATCTCAAGATACTAAAACACTGATGTTCAACCTAGACTGGATCACCCATAGCCTACAATATTCACAAATAATTCTTAACCAAGGGATTTTCCATCAAACTACAAGAGGCACCTATTGTTAAATCTGTAGCATAAGCACCCGTCCTTTGTCTAAATTCATGGTTTCATGTAATAACTCCACTAGAACTTCTTCATTCATGAAAATAGTGTCAGTTTACACCACATGGGTTTAAAAAGTTCAATTTATTCCATAGGTTTTGAAGAGTTCAATTTAAATTCATTTATAAGTAATGCACATAATGTGTAAATTCATGTGTTTTTTTACGACACATATAGAATAAGAATATACCAATGGGATATCAAGGGACCACCAACAATAAAATACCAGGGTATTTTGTATCATAAAATAAATATGATACCTAAATCATGGGAAATCATAAAAACAAAAAACACTCCCTCAAATTAAGAATATAATCTTGTGTATAGCAAAAAAGAGAGACAATTTGAGATTTTTTATAAGAGGATAGTTAGACTCATCCATGGAACTCCCCTATGATATAAGAGACTTGAATCGAAGCATAAAAAATAAAGAAATATATTAAATAATGGAAGAACAAAGAGGAAGTGGATGGATAGTGGTACACTACTTCCCTGATAGAAAATGAGGTTTAATATTTATTTAATTCTTTTTAAAAAATTTATTTAATTGATTAAATTAAAATTTGAAAACAAAAAATAGCCTGAGACCTATGGAAATCGACTAGGACATCATTGTAACTCTAGTGTCCCTTGAAGGATTCCCTGAACACCCCTTATAATATCATTAGTAATGCATTTATCCACTTTTTCACCGATTATAACACTAATATACTTATATTAGTCAATCAATGGTAAATGTTCAACTTTTGATATGTCCATCACTAGCTCATTTCCATGAAATAACTGACCAAACCTACAATAACCTCTCTAAAATAAAAAAATTGATCCTAATATATGATTTCTTACATAATTTAAAAGAAATACATACCATTTATATATAAGGGGATTTACTATGGAATTTATGTACAGTATTCCCCAACATTATAGATCAATGGTTTATTTAGGAAAGGATCTCTTTGTTGGATGATTGAAATGTAATAGTGTATTCAATTTTGTGAAGTATTAAAATTTTATTCTCCTCAATTTTTCTTCTATATATTTCTTATTACATATATATTTTTATATTATAATTCTTAATTTTACTACTAAATTGTTATGGAATATGTTCTTTTATTATTCTGTAAGAGTTTTAATATTATGTTTTTAGTCAATTCATTCTAGCTCTTATATTATTTCCATATAAAATAGATTTATCTAGTACATGAGTTAACTGATTCATAATAATATTCTTGTGAGGGATCATTAATATATTTATTCTATATTAATATCATAGTTTTTATTTACATATTGATAATAACATTTTAAATTGTATTGAAACACTTAATTGTTACTTTTGAATCAATATAATTACACTAGAAAAGGTACGATTCCCTAAGATATTGATTTACTATTTCTCAATAAATAAAAAATATAATGATATGAGATATATTTCATTGATATAATTCAAGAAATAGAGCAACTATATAAAATTCATTTTTTATAGTGAAAGATGAATTACATTGGATGATCAAATTAGAAATGTTTGTAACATATTTGACATAATCATAGTTTAAATAGATTGATTATAATACACATCTACTTTTCTATTTTAATTAATTAATATAAAATTATAAAAACTAGATAATAAAATTAATACACTTAGCTAAGTAGAAATCATCATTGTGAGAGGAAACCTATAATTTTTTCTATGTTTTATTCATAGAGAAAATTGAATACACTTATGAAAATCCCCTAATGGAATACATCATATGTCACAAACCACCCCATATACCTTGGTACACTAGTACCCAATCTGATTATGATAGACCCAAAAGGGTTTTCCCAATCCCTAGGGGATAGTGACTAGCACATAAAAAAATAAAATAAATGAGGGAATGATTTTCCAAAATGAAATGTAAAATAGTGGTAAATAAAGAAAAATTACTTGGTCAGTATGATTAACACTCCTCTGGAGGAAGTACTATAAACATGATATTATTCTAAAGAAAACTACCATAAAAAAAACATAACATCATAAAAAATTCAAGATCTCAAAAATACATATGCAACAATTTGACCATAGCTCATCTGGTCATCACCATCACTCAAGAGTCCCGCCGATCAAGCATACCCACCACATCAATGTGGTAATTTCCCATTTCTTAGACTTGGGAGAAATAAATCTATAAACTATTGAAGGGAAAAGTATGTATTGAGAAAAACATCAATATAGGGTGTCACCAATTGTTCTATAACAAATTCAAAAACAAATAAACCATTAATTCTTTAAATTTATATAAACAAGGCTTGGAAATATTTCTCACATTTTCTCTCAAATCACATTTCATTTCAAATTGATGGAATTTTGATAAATATAATATTATATGAAATTTTTTCATAAAATGGAAAGGGATTGAATAAAATCACTCTATAATCAATGTAATGTATTCCAAAAATCAAAAATTATATTTCATAACATGTATGGTTAGTTATTTTATGGATCAAGGATCCTCACACATCTCAAAAAATTATCACTACCCAAGTTTACACATATCCATTGGATCATGCCAATGGGACTAATAACCTAATGGGCCCAAATCATTCCAACTTAGTTTTTGTTATAGTTGTCATCATAAATCAATTTATAGGTGGTAAAAGTCCTAAAGTTCTTAACATATTCAAATACTAACTACCCAATATCTCTTTTTCTTCAAACCACTAAATAATCATTCTTAAATAATTTATTTCAAAATATTACAACATTCACAATTCAATTACCAAGACTTTTTCCTACACATGACCTTCCATTTTCAAAAAAAAAATAATGGGTTTCATCAATTCCATGCCAATTGAAATCAACATTCATTATATTCCATTTCCCAAAAGATAAAACATCAAATCATTTTATAAAATAATATATCACTTCAATCCATCTTTCATCAAAATCCATCAAGTTTATGAAGACCTTTGAAATTATTTCAAAAATACATGCCTTACTAAAACCACTAAATCAATATGAAGATGTCAATTGGAAACTAATTTCAATCATGAAATAAATAAACGTCTTATATATAAGTAAAATCATTATAGAACTCACAACCCCTTAACATGAGATTAGTCAATAAGACACTCAGAATGGGAACACCAATAGAGATTTGAAGGCACCAAAAATTAATAAATAATCCATAGAAAAACCAAAAATTTGATTAGGGTTCCAATACATAAATATTACGAGGATTCAACTCTATAAAAAGAGATAAGTAAAGAAAATATTATTCCATTATGAAAAGATATTTCACACACCAGAGAAGAATATAACATAATTATATGGTTTTTGATATGAGAAGAAGGGATACTAGAGGAGTAAAAAATCCTATGAGGATCTTAAAATCCATGAATTTGAATGTGGTACAATAATGAGAAGTGGGAATAAAATAGTTAAAAATAATCTTAAAACTAGAAAAATAATATTACTCTATATCCCCACATGGACACAGTGGAAAAAGGTGATAATACCTTAGACCATGGTGCAACAATTCCACACTACACCGTAGTCTTTGTTGGTTGACCATCCTCTTGAAAACATACCAAAGACCTCACCCAAATACACTTTACACTAGGTAAGGCCATGGCGTAACCCATGCACAATAGTACAACCACCCTCTATAAAGATTATGATCTCAATTCACCACACCAAAATTGATTCCCCCAACATTATAGTGTAAAACTACTAAAATAGGGATAACATTTATTCTATTAACTACAATTTTTCTATGCCTAAATTATAAGTAACTCTAACAAACAATATCCTTGTCTCCATAGAATATTTATTCTCCTACTTTATTACCCTGTCTAACCTCAAAATCCTGTATTCCACAAATTGATGGTCCACAACATAAACCCCCATACTCCACACCGCAACAAAACCAGCATGAAAAAAACTCAAACCAACTTACATTACAACCAAAAAACACAAAACTATTCTTAAAGAACTGATGCAAAAAAAAAACAAAAAAAGAAATAAATGATGATATGTATTACCTGAGAGTAGCAATGGGTTGTTAAAATCTCCGAAGCATAATTTTTTTGACCCCTATAATTCCTGTTAATAATACTCTATATCATATATACTAGTTCAATATTCTCGTACTAGTAGCTCACACTTCCATGTCTCATGAAAATCATAATAGTCCTACAATAGCAGTCGAACTAAAGGTATTGACATCCCATAAAGAACCATTGTCTCAAAATCAATAGTATTACAAGTTTCATAGTCATGGTAAAATCTAATTCTATATCAAGTTCCTTCATCCTCAAAACATGAGGTGATCCTAAGAGAATTTTTGGAGGTATAATAAGTTAATCAAATCATGAATCATCTTCAGAACAGGTAAAAGTTCTAAGAGGTAATCCACCTATCCAATATATTCAATAGAATAAAATGTCTCCATATATCTCTGAGTAATATTTACATAGTTTCAAAACCATTTATGATCTAATATAGGTGAACCTATGAAAAACAACTAGTCATAAAAAACTACAAATTTCAATGTTGACGACCAATATTGGATTTGTACCAGCACTATATAGTCATCATCCTCTGATAAATCAATTGGATCATTTTTGTCCTATATAAAACAAACGTTGGTCCAACCAAGTTGGATTCACCAATATCCAAACCTCAAAACTGATATTTATACTGGCGGCATACAAGGAATTAAAGGGTTCTATATGGATGGATGATTGTTAACTATTGTTGTAGAAAAACTCAACTAGTCATAAGTAGATATCGTAGGATCCTCTAAAAACATGAATAGAAGATTATAGAATGAATTATAAAATTTGTAAAACTTTTTATATCTATAAATATTTATACAGATGATAAAATGTTCTCAATGTCACCTAGGAACCCAACACCTCTTGAAGGTCTCTAAAAAAATAATATAACTAGCTATCCCGATACAAAACTATGACACATGGACTCCATGTAATCGACCAGTCTCTCTCACATAGATATATATGAAGTAATAAGCTTTGGTGAAATTAGTAATGAGTATAAATTGATCCAATTTGGTTAGTCTATCAATCATTACATATATCACATTATTTTTTTGTGTGGTATTTAAAAACCCATCCCTGAAATCTGTAGAAATCTCATCTCTCTTCCATGTTGGCATAAAAAGGGTATGATGTGAGCCTGAATGTTTTGGCTGCATGGGCTTTTCCAGATGATAGGTATAACAATGAAGAAAAATTTATTAATGGACCAACTCAATCAAGATCACCAAAATCATTGCTGCATATCATTGAACATCATCATGGTACAATGGTACACTTCCCACTTAGAATAATGTCAATCCCCAATCACAACCTTTCTCAGTGAAAATGGAACAAAATACCTACTCTAAAATCATAGGATACTCTTAATGGAGAATGAAAATTCAAAAATGGTCTCCTAACTATAGTAGAGTCACAATTCTATAAAATTCATCACTGAGCCTCTTCTAAGGAATAATCATCTCAAGAATATAAGTGGTTAAATGAAGGTTTCATTGAATAATCTCTTTCAACTCGTCCTGGACTCCCAAATGCAACAGAGAAAAGAGATACAACCAATTTTACTCTTTTAATGATTCTTTCATGGCATGAGTCGATAGTTTTCAATTCAATGCATCATCCATGACATTCTACTGTTCTAGGTTTTAGTAATTGTCGATATAAGAAGACTATTGGTACTCCAACCAACTAATTTTTCAGATATTAAAATATTTTTTATAGAATATATAACTCCAAATTTTTTGGTTAGAATAAATGGTAATCCTTTCTCCAAAAAATTTAATGTCACCATATTATGAGAAAATTAATCATAGCAATGATTCTGTGATCATGGGTTGGATAATTATTATATTTTGTATTAAACTTACGTGAACCATAAGCCACCATGTGATCACCCTATATGAGAACACAACCCAAACCCAAACCTAATGCATTAAGAAAGACCACATAGCAATAAACATCTTATGAATGTGCCCACTATGGTGTATAAATAAAAATATGTTTTAAATTGTTAAAAAATATAATGTTTTTCATATAACATAAAATTCTCTCCTTATCGAGTGAAGAAAGTCATCAAAGAATCCAACTTTAATAAATATTTAATGAACTAATTTTAATACCCCTATAAACTAAAGAACATTGTAATATTGAAAGTGTTATGTGGTTTCTCTGCGAGAATAATAGCCTTTAAATTTTTAGGTTCAACTAAAATACCATTTTTTGAGACTATGAGTACAAAGAACATCACTTCCTAAATCTGGATATTACGTTTTTGTATCTTTTTATAAATTTAGGGATATTTATGAGTTTCTAGAACATTCCTCATATGATTCACCTGATCCTCCTTGGTTTTAGAGTGAATAAAGATTCCATCTATAATGGATACCTAAAATGATTCAAGGTAATAATGGAATATCCTTTTCATTAGTTCTAAAAAATTATTGGAGAAATGTTTAGACCAAAAGAAAAAACATGTTACTCTTGAAGGTGGTATTGGTATGGTCAGAGTCCATAATTACAAACTGGTGAAAATTAGATAATATTAATATTTGAGAACCAATACTCCCTTTTCAACAGGTCAAAAAAATCATTAATATATGAAAATTGTTACTTTTTCTTCACTATAAATCAACTAATTTTATGTCAATCAACAAAAAGGTGACATTTCCCATGATCCTTCTTTTCAAAAAGGGAGGGAACCACCCACGTTGGCACACTCTGGTGTATAAACCCTTTATCTAATAAATTATCCATCTAGGTTTTAACTCCTTTAATTTAACTATTTCTATATGGTATGAATAAGTAGAGATAGGCTAGATACCTAGAACTATGTCAATGGAAAAATTTACTTACCTTTCTAGTATAAAACTAAGAATGTCTGAAGAAAAAACTTTGGGAAAATCAATATCCATTAGAGGAAAATCACAATAAATTATTCTCACAATATATGAAAAGAAAAAAATCATTATTACACATCAAAACAATTTAAAATGAGGTCCATATTGACTTTATCCTAAGTTATATTATCCTTAGAAGACACAACACACACTATCCGCCTAAAAAAGGATGCCCATTGAAAATAATATTTAATCTGAGCCTTATGGTAAATTAACCAATACATCTCAAGAATGACATCATTAGGTTCCATATTGAGAACCAAAAAATCCTAAAAGAGGAAAATTTATGATAAAGAAAAGATAAAATTAGGTCATCAAATATACATTCTTATCTATTCATTTGAAGGAGTATAGTAATATCCATTATATAAGAAGAAGTATCTAAGGAAACCCATATCATTAATGAAATTTATTTCAGGATTTATTACACAAATACACCCTTAATACAACCCTAGAATATTGTGATGCCCAGTTTCTTTGGGAAATTAGGTTTATATCATAACAACATACAAAATAAATACAACATAAATATTTAAAAACATCATAAAATGTTCTTATATTCTATGGATCTTCTAAAACTGCTTGTGATAACCTAGGGATATATATAATAATGGGGTGAGATATAAAGCCTGGTAAGGGAATTAACTAAGAAAAACACAATGTAATGTAATAAATTTTATAAAATATGTATATTAAGGTAATATAAGAGGGGTGAGAATCTTAATACTGGACAATGATGTATAATATTGCATGATAACATAGGGGAAACATAAGAATGCGACAATAACATAAAAACGAAATTATAAATATATGTCAATGGATACATTCCATGACATCATAACATAGTGTGCTAATTATAATGACTTTTGCACCATATATATATATTCATGAGATAAAAACATTACCCAATGCATTAGAGGTCAATATAATTATGGGATCACACGTCAAATTTATATCGTGTACATTCATAATTGTACCACATAGATCATACAATAAAAGGATGTATTTCATAAATTTTAACCCCAAAATTAAGGTTTTTATGTTACATACAAGTAAATACACAATCAATTAAGGATATTAAATCCTATTAAATACCATTGAGTGAAAATTAATATGAGTATGCACTTGAATAATTATTAGGTATGGAAAATCACAAGATAAATTTTGACAGCATAACGAGGGTACAAGAGGATTCATTGAAGGGTTAAATTAGAGTAAAGGTGGTCAATAATCAATTCTGCATCATACGAATAGAAATAGGGATTTGTGAAAAAATATCATTTCATAAAAAATCGAAATAAAATGAATAACATATATATGGTTTTTGAATAAAGTGAAAAAGGAGATGATCCCTTACATTGAGAGGGTGCTTCAAAAAGCATTGCAGTAGCTTCTTAAGAGCATGGAGAAACTTGGGAGGGTTTTATAGAGGGAAGTAAAAATAAATATATGATCTATGAGTTTTATGTAAATAAAATTAAAGGATGGGTGGGTATATATATAAATAGGGAGGATAATCTATATTAACTTCAAAACATAGATTTGGGACACTATATGATAATGTAATGATAACCAAAAACCCAACCATGATTTATCCCCATGGTTTCTACCAGATAATAATGGTTTTAGTTATTTTATATGTATAAGAACAAAAATCATTAAAATAATTCCAATAGTGATGTGGATGTGAGTCATGATTAAAATTAATTTATTCTAAAAACATGAAATATAATATATATTTTGGAGGATTCATTAAGAATTTATAAAATTAATAATATAATATAAGGACCCAATATTTTAAAAGTATAATATATATTTTGGGTTGGGTACTTTTCATGGCATATATTACATCACTTTTGGTTCACTATGATGTTATATTACTCACTTAAGGACCTATATAATATCTAAATATGTCATATAATCATTCAAAAATGGATGTTAATTTATTAAAATATTAGTCATTACAAGATCAATTAGCAGATTTAGAATATTCACTATACGAGTCGATGTGAACAAGTGAGATTCACTAGTATCAAAAAAATCAGTAATGATAGATATATAGTGTTGTTACCTCTCACTATTGATGCACCTACATTGGCCTTTTCTGAAGACTCTTCCACTGAATGAAAAATCTTCCTTCTTGGTGCATGTTGTTGGAAAACCACTATTCATAAAGCATCTAGTTATAATATAGTACATTTTGGAATTTATAATACTATTCCTCTTTATGGTGTAGAAAAGAAATGTAAATACTTTTTTAGGTTACCTTAATACCCACAATAACAACAAATATCTGGTTCCCCATTAAAAACCTACCTCAAACAAACTATCTTGACACACTGAAAGAAATCCAAATATAGTATTTAAATCACTAAAAAAATGTATGGATGTTTCCTACTATAAATATCCACCATAAGACTCAACATGATTCCTATTTACCATAAATATACTTATGAAACTACCATTAAGCATATGAGGAACTCTAGACAACCCAAACATACCATATAAGTAGTCTTTAGCCATAACTTTTTTATCCATTATGCCAATATATGAAGTTTTCTTCATCAATAAATATTGAGATCAAATTTTATATCAATGACCCAAACAGAATCATCATGCCTTCATTTTCTCATTTGTCACCACTGAAGGAAAAACCTAAAAAACTTCATTAAAGTGGTTCAAATATCGATTCATAGTCTTATCACCATGTTGAAGGTTTAGAAACACCATATACATCCCCAAGACCAAGAACTAAAGATATAACTATTTTTTGAAATTATCCATGAAGTTCTTCCACTCACATACTTCATGGTTCTTCTCTATAACCAATGAATCTAACTAAAGAACTTCAAAATTGAAGGTAAAACACTTCAACATTGAATATTCATTCATTTTCCAGAACTCAAAAGGAAACAAAAATCATACTATAAAAATACTAGAATGATATTAAATTATTTCTCATAGGATATTTTCCCAAAGACCCATAGTGACATAATGTTCAGTGTGATGAGAGCTAGATGGACACTCTATTAAAACTACCTCCAATATACTGATAATCCTAACTGTTATCTAAAAGTAAACCGAATACATCATATGAACATGAAGGTAATACACACAATGTCCCTCTAATAATTATTTAAAACAAACTAACCTAGATACCCTAGAACACCATTACCCCAACGAAATCTGACGTATGAAAAAGAGTGTTCTCATTCACGACATGATATTGAATAGTACCCGACATGGAATAAAGGAAATGAGGGAATGATTTTTACATAAGAAAATAAATGAATCTGAAAATAAAACAACACATGGTCTGTCTGAAAATAACTCTTTATGAAGAAAATACCATCAAAATAAATATATCCTAATGAAAACTATCATTTAACAAAACTCACAACATCACTATGAAAATAACTCCAAGATACATGTCAGGATAGTTTACCAAATCTCTATAAGTCATCACCATCGCTCCAGAGCATAGAAAATCAGGCACCCCCACCATATCCAAGTGGTTATTTCTATTTACACGTACTTATCTTAAAAAAGGCTACAAACTCCCAATATTAAAAGTAGGATTTGAGGAATAATATCCAATTTTGTCCTAACCAAGTGTTTCATAAGAAATTATAATACAAATAATCCATATATGATTTAATTTTATATATAAAAGGCATAGAGAATATTTTCTTATTTTTCAGTCAATTCATATTTCATTTCAAAAAGATTAATTTTTTATCAAATAAAATTAATTGAAAATTTCTCATAAAATGAGAAGCATTGGAGAAACAAATATATAATCAAGGGAATGTAATCATCATATAAAACAACAACATAGAATCATGTAATAATCCATCTAGTTAGTTATTTTTTATTCAAAGATCCATAATATTCTCAATCAATGATCATGGATCAAGTGTGCACATGTCCCTTGGATAATTCTAATGGGACCAATTCCTCATTTAGAGAAAATTATGCTAACTAGGTTCTTGTTATATTTTTCACCATTAATCCATTACAAGGTGGTCAAATTCCTAACAATGTTTTTTAATTCATTAGACAAATACCTTGGGTTAGATTTGATTCAAAGAGACAAAAAATCATAGGATAATAATTCATTTCAAAACAGTACAACATTCACAATTCAATTCCCCATTGGTGATGATTCAACACAACTTATCAATTTCATAACCAAATAATGTTTTTCATTAATTTGTCCACTTTGAAAATAATTTATCATTTTAATCCATTTTCCCCAAGATGTACCATTAATCATTTCATCAAATCATTTCTCAATTCAATATATAATTTATCAAAATCTAGATAAATCATTAAATATTTTAAAAAATGGTTTTATTACAAAATGAGTACCTTAAAAAACAATCAATTCAAGGTTAAAAGGTCCATTGAAAACTCATATAAATATAGTATGAAACCAAGGTTTCATATGAATTTAAAATCCTTATGAAACCACTTAACCATTAAACATGATACTAATCAATCAAACACCTAGAATTGGAATTCAAAGAGAGTTTCTAAAGAATGGAATATCAAGAAAGAATACCTAGATAAAAAACCCATAATATCAAGGTTACAATACATAAATAAAAAGTGACTTCAACACTCTAAAAGGATGGAATAAAGGAAAATAAGATTACATGTCAGGAATAATGTCCACATACTATAGAGGGATCAAGTTCGACCATCGATTCATCAATATAAGAATAAGGGATGCTAGAGGAGTCCAAAAAACATCATGAGATCCTTAAAATGAGAAAACAATAAAATATTTTATAGTGGGGGAATTGGTGAATAAAATAGGGTATGTGGATTATATAATTTTAAAAATAAATAAAACACCACATCCCCACTTGGACAGGGTTCAAAAGAGTGAAAATACCCAAGACAATGAGGAAACCACTCCATACCATACTACAGTTCCTATTAGTCCATTAAACACCTGAATAATCACTGAAAACCATTCCCATATCCACTTTACATGGGTTTTCTGAACATGGCTTCCCTATACCCAACTTCTAATGTAATTTTACTACCACTAAATGTATATAGTTATATATATATATGTGTGTGTGTGTGTAAATTTGTTTAATCATAATATAATAGTTTCGATACTTATATTTCCACTATATTTATGGTAATGTATTTAGATAATATTTCATATCAATGGTCTATAGAAGATCCCATGTTATAAGGATAACCTAGATATTCCATGACACTAATATAAATGAAATGATATACGATCTAGAAATGTCAAACTAATAAAACATTGGTGATGTGCGAATACCAGGTGTTGGGGGCTCAAAAGCATTGATATTAATTCTCATCAAGTTCAATTGTTGTTATCTATGGATGTTTAAATCATTAGGACATACACTCCAATAGGAATACCAAATATTTTGGCTGTCGTTGGTTGTTCCAATCTATGGACATGTATTTTGGTCTTATGATTTGAGATCATTACAAATGTGTTTTATTTTATTGAACACATTGATTCAAGGATAATACTATGACAATGAAGTCATGTTGAGGTAGTTTTTATTGGGCGTGTCTTTGGTGGTATAAAATTTATTAAATGTTCTTCATATAATTTTACGCTTCCATGTTGAGGTAGTAATATCTCTAGTTGGGTTGATCAGGATTCTAGTACATTTATTAAATCAATGGCCATGTTAGTCGATGGTATGATCAACTCGTTAGATCAGAAAATAAAAAGGAATATAAAGGAAAATGATATTAGTGTGAATCATGCTTTAAAAGATATCTTATGAAAAAAATATTATATTATAGACTACATGTTTGTAGGTTGGTTATCATTTCTATGACTATCCTTATCTCTGTGTGGGCTACGATAGGTTTGTATATTCTGGTCCTCTCATGTAAATATTATTAACTACTATTTAGATAAGATCATAGAGTGTTTCACACAATAGTTCATTCATTATTCTTCTCTACTCAGTGTAATATGTTTATAGGCTATGGTGGGACCCGCCAAGGGGTCTGAGGGTTGTCTAATATTTTTTGACCACCTAAAAATAAATAAATTCATTATTATTCAACTATGGATTAGTTGATTTCAATTTATTTATTATAAGTATTTATGGGATTTTAATTAAATACAGAGACTAATATTAAACAAACAATTATTATTTTAAAATTTATTTTTCAATTAATATTAGAGAGAATTATGAGTTGAGTTAATGAATTAGATTCATCAAAAAATATATTTAATATATATTATAAGTATGTGATGAAATATAATAAATATTTATGAAGTAGTTAGTTCATCGAAATAATTAATTTATTACTTATTTAGTTGTTGTTATGTATATGATGGTCGGGAACCCTAACCGAGTATCTTTGACATCCACTATAAAACCAAATAAGGAGCTCATTTCAACAATGAAGGGAATTTATATTTGAAGAAATTTACAGATCCTCACTCTTACCATATCCTTGAGAGAGAAAGTTTCTATCTGGGAAATTGATCCATTGATATATTTGTAGATCATAGGAACAAAGTCATCCTTATTGTCACAATGTTAAAAAAATAATTGGATCTTCCCGACATCACCCATAATTTGATGATCGGAATTTTTTCTTAGATTCTTGAAGAGTGTGTGGATGATTATGATGGATTTAAATTCATATCCATTGAGAAACAATCGATGGAAATGAGCTGTAGTCGAACACGACACCCATTAATGAAGTACTTTTTTAATTTAATTTTTGTTCTTATTTAATTCACACGATATCCTCAAACCTCTATAGAGGCATGAATCATTTGAGAATATGATTTCATGTCTCTCAGGTGATGGATTTTTAAAATTTCCACCACACTAGATTCCTCTTCACTCCTCAGTACAATCAAGTGGTATCATAGGGATCGTTGTGAATTTTATGATCTCAATAAAAAATAATTTTATTTACAATAAGTAGTGGGAATTAAATCATTTCCAATGGAATAAATCCCACATCAATCCAATTTAGGATGGCTATGTTATAGTCCAATGAATTTTTTGGGATGGATAAAAAATTACATTAATTATAATTAAAAAGTGAAAATAATATAAATTAATATTTTTTGTGATTGAATTTTGGGTGATCCTATTCAGAAAATATTCTGGATGGAAAAATTACAGAAACATTTTTCCCAATGAGGTTTTTTTCCACAGATTCATTTCCAAAAACCAAACTTTTTCATTGGATTGATTCTAATAAAATAAATAAAAATAAAAAATAATTAATATGAAAGGATGTTGGGACAGATTTTCTTCTCAAAGAATCTATTTCGAAGGTGTATGCCACACTAATCAAAAAAATGTGAAAGATATTTTCCTAAGAATAATCATACCCACCCTTATCTCTTATCTTATAGAATACCCACGCATATCACCACCTCTTCTTGAAGACCCCCTATTTACATCCTCCTATGAGCTCACACATCAACCCTACCTCCCCTCATCCTCTTCCAGGTCAAGGCTCGTCACTATGTCTCCACAAGAATTGTTCATTTTCCTTTGAGCTGGTCTCATCATTACAAGATGTCACCATATTTGTAGGACAATACCATAGTCTATTTTTACCATTTCTTATAGAACTATTTATTAACTATGTGAGCCTAAAATGGATCCCCTAGTGTGAATTCATACTTTGGTTGTCTTTCTTCTTGGCTAAACTGCCATTGGGTGAACCGTGGTAACCATTTATACTACTTAGTACAACATTTTGTTTTGTTCAATCCCCTATGAACAACCCTTGGTGCAATGATGGTGGCCTCACAACCTCTCCTAACCAATCCACCACCCGAATTGGATCCAAATGGGTTTGTACCGACCTGAAATTGGTGAAATCGGGTGAAATGGGTCTTCCTGATACTAAAAAACCGTGTACCTAGTATGCATGACCTAAAAAGGCCCCCAATGGGGTTTTTTCCTTCTCAAAATAGGCTAGTGATGGTTCGGGCCAACCCACTATGAGTATTGGCATTTATATGAGGTCTAGAAAATATTTAATTCAATTGAGAATTAGTTTATTATTTTTTTGGTTTAAAAATAAAAATAATTTTATTATTTTTAATAATTAATTGTATTACAGAAGAAGGTTAAATTAATTAATTAATATAACTTTTTAAGAGTAAGTAATTAAATTAATTTATGGACAGAAGAAGTTAAATTATTTGAATTGTATAATTCACTTAATTTATATTTATGTTCCCAACGTTAAATTTATCGCATTTAATTTCATCACACATTTACCTATCATACCAACTATTCTATATCAATTGATCAACTACGTGTATGACTGCATTTATTCATTTAATTATTAATTAATGTTTGTGATATGTGTAAATTGTAGTTAGTTTAAGGAGCTTTTTGCCTATTCATTTTTATAATTCAATATGTACAAGGGCTTGCGAACCAAATTTATTAGAGTTTATTTTGTTCTCTTGAGAATTCCTCATCTGTGTGTGAGTATATATTTGTACATTTGATAATGACACTAGAATGCATAGACCCTTCCAAGATGAGGTAAAATCGTAGATGGTAATTCAATATAGTATACCATGGTAAAGATATGATATGAATCAATATATGAATTAGTTGTGATTCCCCTAGGTTATGGTTTATCAAATAATCTTAAATGGATCAACTAATATATGATTCTCAAGACTAGTTGGTTAATTTATTTATTTTATTTTTTGTTTATTATTTTATTCTTTTAATTTTTTATTTTAAGAACATGTAAAATAATAAACAAGTAAAATACATAAATACACGATGATTTTTAGGATTAATATTCAGTTGAGGGCGTGATAATATAGTATGAACATATTAATAGGAATGAATTACATTCATAAAAAATATAAGACCCTCAACAAAAAATTATGTCCTAAACACCTTCCATCGTTATATTTCAAGAAAAAAGAAGTGAAATTTGTACTAGATCAAGCATATTTTAGGGTGCCTCCCACTAATAGGGATTTCCTATGAGATAGATGGGTTAACATAAAAATGATGATAGAAAAGAAGTATCCATAGCAATCATATTTCATCTTTAGAGAAAATCGCTGAATAAATCTTATATATGATTTTTGAATCTAGGAAATGACTCAAAAGATCAAGGGGTCACAATTTAATGCGGTTGACCAGTAAAAATACTACCATGTACTCTCTGAGTAGTGGCATAACCACAACCTATAGACTATTATAGGAGACTCAACGATCCATGCCAATAGAATACTCATGTAACAGAGTAACATGACTCTAGTATAGAGGGTTTCTAGAGTTCAATGAAATAGTGGAATACATTTAAGGATTTTATAACTAATTAATAAAAATTTCTAAAAAAGGAAATCAAGATAAACTACTAATTTCTAAATTCATATTGTAGATAAAAATGACAATCACTGACAACACCGAAACATTATCACTATGATCTGTATTAGATAAATAACATTTCCTGGCCATTTATAACTTCTAGGATTTGTACAGGATCTTGTTCATAGAACTAAACCAAGAAATGAATATTAATGTGTTTGAATAATCACTTACTACTTATCCTCCTTAATAAGCTAGCATGGAGGACAAAGATAACCAAAATAAACATATAGATGATGTTGTAATCCTTGAATTTATAATGTTTTCATATATATCAAATAAACTATAGAAAATTAATGTGGATGAAAATTCTTAATTGATTTTAACTCATCTCCAAAGAGGGAAATGTATTTATGAGATATCCAGTTCAATATATAGGTGTAGGCAAGAATAAGGGAATAAATAAAAACCTCATTTACTCAAGATGATAGGGTACATTGAGATACGTGAATCCCTTATGTTCTAAATGAACTATGAACCAATGATTGAAATAATTCATTCCTTTTTACCTTCATGATTCATGACTTTTATTATTATTTATAATTTAAATAACATGATAAAGTCACTTCTAGATCTTTTAGATTAACTTATCGATGATGATAATGATAGGAAGAAAAATAATTCTTTAGGACTTATGGTGGACAAGAGGAGAATGGAAAAGGATAAGGTTACTATGGTTAAATATAAGTTGATGAAATATAAGCACCGTCCTTGCAAAAAGACAAATATATAGTGGGAAGACAATAAGAAGGAGGTTTCTTATTGTGGCAATGACATCCACATGAAGAATAAGTGTAGATATGGGTATAGAAAGAAACAAAATGCTTCTACTTTAGGTATTTTTTTCATTAAATGAAATCTGTACTCATATGCAATTAGGATACTGGATATAGAACATGGATCACAAATTTTTATTCAAATTCAAGAGCCGACTATATTTAATAAGATTGAAAAAGGAATGTTGGATCTTTAGGCTGAAAATGGTGTGAGTCTAGTAGCCTTGGTAGTTAAATATTATGACTTATCTCGACCTAGTGGTTTGGTTCTTGTATTGAATAATTGTTATTATATACCTTTAGTAACCAAAAACAATAATTTATGTATCAATTTTAGATTCAATGGGATTTTATTTCATGTTTGGAAGAAATTTTTTTCTCTTTTATAAGAATAGAAAATGTTATCGTATGGTTCATATTAATAGTGTATTAGATATATTTGAATATGAAAACTTGTGAACATGATTCATATTGATATATAGTCTATTTTCAATGGAGGAAAAGTTGGGTTTTCATACAATTTTACTTTTACCTATGACAATAGTAGGTATGGAAACATCTAATTAATTAGGTATAAGTATGATTTAGTTCATCAATTTATGGAATACAAACAAGAATTAGAAAACCCGCTTCATAAGAAGATTAAGGCAGCATTCTTAGATAGAGGTGGAGAATATCTTAACAAATATTTCATTGATCACATAATGGAGTATGTGATAGTATCCCAACACACATATACATATACACCATAGTGGAATGGTGTTAGTGAAAAGGGGAATACGACATTTCGTGAGATTGTTATATCACTGATGAGCCAAAAAAACTCTTCTATTTTTCTTTTGGGGAAACTCATTATGGACAGAGCTGTATACCCTTAATAGAGTACCAATATAAGACAAATATGGGATCACATGTGAATTATGGTATGTAAAGAAACAAAGTATGTCACACATATATGTGTGAGGATGAGAGTATTATTTCCATACTATACCAAGTGAGAAATGATAATCCTAAAGAACAATGTGAAATTTTATATCTTATCCTAAAGAAAAAACGATATAACCAAAAAAACCATTAGATTGAAAATAGATTGTGGGATGATAAGCCACATTTTTAGAAACAGATAATATATCCAATGGAAATAGATTGGGAAATATTTACATTAATGATGTTAATGGTCTAGATTCACATGAGATTGCCAGAGAATAATCTCTATATGTGATACTAAGAGATTTATAAGTCCTCAAGAAAAATAAATAGGTCAACTAACGATGTTAGAGAACCAGATTGTTACAGTTTTCTTATTATTGAGACTGGTAACACATTATTCCTTGAGGATGATAAACTTCTGACCTTCAATAAAGAACTAGAAGGAAAGATTTATTCTAAATGGGATGATTCCATGTATTCTGGGATAAAGTACTTATACCAAAATAAATTTTTTATTTTTCTTATCCCATCCAACTAATTTAAAACCCATTGGGTGTAAATGGGTATTCAAAAAATTTATGGGCATGTATAGTATGGTGAATTACTATAAATAAATATTGGTTGTGAAGGGTTTTAGAAAAAATCAATGCATACACTGTGGAAAACCTTATTTCCAATATTAATGATGTAATCTATCAAAATATTTCATGAAATAATAGCCTTTCCTCTGTATGATATTTGGAAAATGGATGTCAAAATGGATTTTCTAAATGGGTTGTTAGTTGATGAAATATATAATACTCAACCCCAATGGTTTCATATATAAAATAATGACAAAAATGTTTGAAATATGTAGAGATAAATTTATTGGTTGAATAAGGCCTAATGATCATGGAATATTTGTTTCCATGAGACCATAATAGAATTTGGATTTATCAAAAATTAAAGTGAGTGTTGTTTCTAAAGGAAGGGTAATGGGAATGTCATCAATTTTCTTGTATTATGTGTTAATGACATATTAATTATGTTAAACTATGTTCAAGTTTTAAAATTAGTTAATATATGTTTAGATGAATCCTTCCCCATGAAATACATAGGTGATGTAGCCTATGTTATAGGGATCAAAATCAATTAGGATAGATCAGTCTGGCTACATGGGCTAAGTCAATGTACACATTGCTAAGGTACTCAAAATGTAAAATATGGAATAATCCAAGAGAGGTTTGTTTCCCATGTCACATGGTATAAATATCTCTCAGAATATGTACCAAAAACATAGGAGGAGATTGAAACAATTAGTGGGATCCCTTATTCCACATCAGTGGGATATATCATGTATTCTATAATATATAATATGTTTGATGTGTCCTTTCCTTTGAGAATAGTGGGAAGATATAAGGTTAATTTAGGAGTGCTACATACCATAGATTTAAAAACTATGAAAAAAAAACTTGAGGCATACAAAGGATATGTTTGTAATGTGTGGGGGAGAATAAGAACTAGTAGTGAGATGAAATGCTGATTCTAGTTCCAGATAGATCATGATGATCTAAAATTGCAGTCAAGATATCTATTTTTTTGTGAATGGTGTCGAAGTGAGCTTTAGAAGATTGAAGAATCACGTGGTCGACAATTCTATAGCATCATCCAGGTATATTGTGTCCTTATATGCCATAAAGGATGTAGTCATGATATACATCTTTGTTTCATACAATGATGTTATTCAAAAATGTGCAGCACCTATTCATGTTTATTATGATAATAATGTAGTAGTGGTGCTTCCTAAGGATCTCATGTCACAAAAAAAGAAAAAGAATATAATAAGGATGAATAATATCTTTATGGATTTTACCTAGATAGGTGAAATAAAAACTAGTACGGTTGACATAGAGGAAAACTAGGTAGACCCCCTAACTAAATCCATATCTCAGATAAAGCATTATTATCATGTGAGAACTAGTCAATTGAGACTTGTTTGTATTTGGATGTATTATAGGTGGTATGGATGAATGTAGGTTCCCTATACCCCATATGGGATGTATTTTGATTACAAATACTTGTATATTTTTTGATACATATGCATATTTTTAATCGTTCCATTATTATGTTGATAGTAGTTGGGGTTTGGCTTAGTGGTAAGCACCCCATAATTCTACATGAAAACTGGGGGTTCAAAACCAATGGGGTGTAGGGTATTGTAGAAGTACTGTAGTAGTAGTGGTGCTATAGCTATGACAGGCACTGTCGCAATGGTGGGCACTGTAGCGGCGGCAGGCCACTGTAGCAGCGGTAGGGGGTGCTGTAGCAGTGGTGAGTAATATTCTGTACTATAGCAAGAGGGTACTGTAGCAGTAATATTCATAGAATGGGCCTTGGCCCAAAAAATTTGGTCTACGGGCCATGTAATGGGCTAAATGCTCACTAGGATTTCGAGCTATATAATGGGTCTCCCTCTACCCAGTTAAAACAATACTTTGCTTTGATTTAATAATAAATTAGGCTTCGGCCCCAACCAATAAAAAAATAATTCTTTCGATACTTCTGCATCCACAATATTTACTGTAATGTACTCAAATTATTTTCCATATAAATATGTTATAGAAGATCTCATTCTATAATAAGATCCTTGATATAGAATGGAATTAAAATTATAATATTTTCTTATGGTCCAGATAGATCATAAACATAAGACATCAATGATCTAAGACTATAAGGTTTTGGGGGCTCATAATCATTATTACTTCTTCCTATGAAGTTCATACATGGTGATCTCAGGCAGTTACGATCATGAGGACATACCCACAAATAGGAACACCACAAGTTTGGGTGTGATTGGTTGTTCCTGTCAATAGACATATGTGTTATTCTCATAACATGAGATAATTATTAATGTGTCCCAATTGATTGTGAACTTTGATGTAAGGCGACAACTATGATAATAATTTCATGGAGTGGTAGTTCATTTCAGGTGTGTCATTGGTGGTATAGAATTAGATTAATGATCAAGATAGAATTTTTCATTTACAACCTGAGGAAGTGATATCTCCGGCCATGTTGATTAGGATAATAGTACCTCCATTAAATTAAAGTCCAAGGTAGTTGAAGGTAAGACCATCTAGTTAGATCAATAAATAATAAATAAATAAAAGGATGATGACACAAGGGTGTGCCCTGATTTATGAGATATCATATAAAAAAGATATTATATAATACAATATTTTTTTGTAGGTTGGTTTTCCTTGTTATGACTAATCTTTATCTCATTATAGATCATTATGGGTTACTAGATTATGTTCTGGGTCTGTGAATATTATTCCCTTCTATTGAGATAAGGGAATAGAGGTTCACACAGAATATCACATTCAAGATTATGCCTTATCCAATGAAATAAGTATATAGGAAGTGGTGGGAACCATCCCAAAGTCCAAGAGTATTCTACTAATTACTGGTAACTGAGAAATAAATACATTCATTATTATTTGAGTATCAGATTATCGAGTTGAATTTATTTATTGAATGTATTTTCAAGTGTTTAAGTTATAACTAGGAATAATCTTAATGGAACAAATATGATTTTAATATTTAATTTTCATTTAATATTAGAAGAAATTATTTCTCATGTTAATGACTCATGTTTATCAGATAATATATTAAATGAATATCACTAATATTTTATGAGATATAAATAATATTTATGACAAATATATTACATCATAATTATTATTTTTTACAAATTTATTGGATGATAGATATATGGGGGCTGGGAACCGTAACCGATTTTTTTCACATATATTATATAATTAGATGGGGAGCTCATTTGTGGGGGGGGGGGTGGAGAATTAATATTTTAATGAATTGAAAGATCCTTACACCCCCTAGTTATTTGAGATAAATTGACTATATCAAAAAATATATACAAGGATTTATTTGATATCATAGGAATGGAGTTTCTGTGATCATCGTGACATTGATGGAATCATCAGATATCTGTGCTAGCACATGAAATTAGATAATCAGAATTTATGAATATTCTTGTAGTATGTGGTGATGATAAAGATGGGTTCAGCTTCAATCCTTTATGAAAATGTCTCTAGTGGAAATCGGTAGTCTAATTTTCCTACAATTGAATGAGGTAATTGTTAAATTTAATTTCTGTGCTTAATTAATTCACACAGGATTAAAAAAATGTCTTTCAGGGCTCGGATAGCTGGAGATGATGATGTTATGTCACTCCAGAGATGAAAATATTAAAATCTCCAAGCCACTAATTTCCGCTGCGTGCCCCAAAACCATTAGGGGTAAGGACATGGTGTATCCCAAACACCACACTATTCCCACCCTTCCAATGCAATGAATCTAAATATCACTTTTTCACTGATAAATAACCCACCCCATGGTGCCGAAATACTAGAATAGGGATACGATGCAACCCAATCTCCATAGAATAACATTGTTGAAATTGGAAATAACATTGAAAAATAGTCCTTATGGCTCCTCTATGTAGGCAACAACCTACATCACAACCCTTCCTAGCCTTAAACTCACATACATCACAACATGATGGTCTACAACATTGACCCACATACACCACACTATATCCCTACAACTACAGCACGACCTGCTACAGAAAACTTTCATTTTTTCCCAAAAACTCCAAACACATCCAAAACACCCAAAACACATCCCAACAAAAAGGGAAACAAAACAAGGAAGGTAAAAAGTACCATGGATTTGTAATGGGTTGTTATATCATATGTTATAAATTTTTTATTATTACTCAAAACCTATCATGGTAGATCTTATAAAAAGTGTTTTTAAGATATTTCATATAATTTAAGAATACTATATATTATTTAAAACTCATAAGTTGTATTAGAGTCATTTTATAAATTTTAGAAGAAGAATATGGTTTTATAATATTTAAATTTTAAAGAAAATAATTTCAACAAAAGTGATCTGTTGATATATCATTTTTTTATATCAAATATATTACTATTTATGATAATCTCAGTTGACATACTGTAAAAACATAACATTTTAATGCGTATTCAACCTGATATATTTTTTCCCAAGTTGTATTTTAAAATATAATTTTTCGTTATAACATGCGGTGTGATACTGAGTATGAACTTGGGTGAATTAAATACAATTAGAAATATGGAGACAATATGTTTTGTCATTAAAAATGTTGATTGTGATACCTATATGTAACTTTTTTTCACTACATCATATCAAGTGTTATGTGATATCATTACCTTGTATATATAACACAAAATATCTAATGATATAGGATATTTCTAGATATATTATTTAATTGATATTCATTTTCACATAACATTGAATAAAATATAGGGTATATAATTAACAAAGATATATGAGTTTTAAAGTTTTATTTTATTATAAAATGTTTATTTAAAATATATAAGTGAATTTATCCTAAGTATTTGTTTTTTTTAAATCATAAAACCCATCTACCTAAATAATTTGTAACTATTTTTATGCTTAAAGGTAATTTTAAATACAAATCACCTACTAAATGTTCAAAAGGATTCTTTCGTAAGGGTAAATGCTCAGTTAGAATCATGGAAAATTCTACAGAATATTTTCAAAGTTAGGTGTTATGTGAGTGTGATATTTTGATTCCCTTATATCTCCAATGTAGAAAAAATAAAAACATTAAATAGATTATTTTATATGCCTATGATTAATTTAAAATAATATAATATATAAATATGATGCATATTATAAGAAATATTCGACCACCATTAGATATGATATGTGGTTTTTTAACATAGGCAGGGTTTAACATTTGTGGGAATCAAAAGTTTGGAAATATTCCATGCATAGATAAGTTATTTGATACATTTTTATATTGTTTTTTTGAAAATAAATAAATATCATCCAAATGAT
Organism: Viscum album; assembly: GCA_963277665.1. Classification (NCBI taxonomy): domain Eukaryota; kingdom Viridiplantae; phylum Streptophyta; class Magnoliopsida; order Santalales; family Viscaceae; genus Viscum; species Viscum album. The sequence continues at coordinate 968,820,796 of OY728159.1, read as the reverse complement.
TCATCTTATGAAAAATATGAGACCAATATTAGGTCAAGAATGTGGGGATTTACCCTAGACAGAGCAAAAAAAATTTGGGTATCATTTTTTGGTCCAATCGCACTTATAGTTATCTTTTATAATATATTTATTAAACTATTAATATAAATTTTACTAATTTTTTTTATTATTCAAATTCTACACATGGAGGAACACTATTTTTTATTAATGGATAAAAAGAAAAATCATTTGATTCATAATCATATTAAATTGTTTCATTTTGAATGAATTAATGAGGATAAATTAATGACTCGGCAATAAATTTTCAAATTAATAACTAACTAAAAAATTGTATTAATTTAGTTTTTTAAATGTTTTGATTTTGGGGTATTTATAACCAAATCATTTAACTGGTGGTTTTTGTTGACCTAGATTATTCTATTGGAACATGGAACCCTTGTACATGCGATAGATGAAACCTAGTCATTTTGATTATGATTCTTGAGCCATGTGAAGAACCCAATTCTCCCCCTTCTATGTACTATACATGGTGGATTCTTCCCAATTTATTGTCATTATATATATATTATTCAATTTTACTCTCTTTTAAATTATGGAAGAAATAATGGGCTATAAATAATTGGTTAAATAAAATTATATAGAAATAAATCATAATAAATTATCTAAACATTAATTTTTGTTTCATGAAATGATAATCACATAATATTTTAAGAATAATTTATTAAAAATATAAATTTATAATTATTATTGATTAAAAAAGATAGGTAATGAAAAATTATCAAGTGATAAATATAATGAATTATCAGAGGTTAACTACATGAGATTATCTAAGATAATATTATACAAATTGTAAATAGATAATTATAAGGAAATTATAAAATGAAAATGATTATACAATGAACCTAAACTATTACACATACTATTACATGACATTGAGCATAATTATCCATTAAATAAAATCCACGGACCAAAAATTCACGTGTCATTATAATAATAGGGTCAAAATTAGAAAACATGAAACCAAAATAAAATAACTTTTTATTAATCTTACATAATGAGATCCTAACTTCAATTGAGCTCCTACATCTACATTGGACAGCCTAGGTAATACATAAACGAAAGGGACGAACTAAAAATACAAGTAAGAGAATAATAATGGAAAATAAGATTCAAAAGATGCGTTAAATGGATAACATGATAAAATAATAGTCATAGAACATGATTAAAAATATAGATGAATATCATACAAAAAATGGAATCATATAGTCATGGAAATATAGGAATGTGGTAACAACACATTATATGACCTAAACATGTGACATGGATAACTTCTAATATGATATCACGTGGAAGAAAAAGTCCCATAGTGTATTTGGTTTACTCCCTAATCTCATAAATAATATCTCATGAGATATAACATTACAAAATGCATTGGAGTGATGAAATATGTGTTCCACATAATTAAATCAAACATAAGGAATAAACATAGTGGCTACCCATGGAAGGAAATGGGAATCATAATCATGTCTCAAGACACAACCAATGAGTGTATAATAATGGTTTCCTTGAAATAAAGGAATTGAATAATTTTTATAAAATAATATTGTATTCAAATATGATTGTATCATTAATAATAAAATCCAACTGTAGTGAATACAAGAAAAAGTGTGTTTAGGAAACTTTATAAATGAGCTACTTTAGTGCATTTTTAGGTAAAATACCAATGAGTCCTTAAAAATGAAAAGGCATATTTATTTGTATAAAACAACAAATTAACTAAGATAGTTTTTAATGATAAAATGAGATATTTTAGAAAAATATTGGTGGCTAAAAATAGTTTAAATAGTGTACTTGAAAATGGGTAAGAAACAAAAAGTTCTCTCTAATCGGGCTTGATTATCAAGACTATTTGAAAATAGAACCTTTTGAAACATGTATTTACTAATTAAATAAGGATAAATTGAACTAGATACAATTGCATGGAATATATAACTTTAATGAATACTAATTTTATTTGAATAATTAAGAAATAAATTGGGGTCAATAAAGAGAAAGTGTAACATAAAGGAAAAAATAGAGGTTCAGAGAGATCCCTTACCTAATGTCTAAATATGATCATCACAAGAACATAATGGAATGGATACTAAAATTTGATTAATTAAGAATATATTATATATGAATTATATTTATTATATTTTTATTAAGTTCATTTATGACCATTTAAAATAGTTATAAAGTTCACTTTTTTGTTTCGGGAGCATTAATTTCATGGTTTTATAGACGGTTTGCTTGTGTAAAATTATTGAAGTTTATGTAAAATGGGAATAATTCTATCAAAGATAAATTATAGATAGTTAATTCAATTTTACGAGATTAAATTTTTTCATTTTATTTCTTTTATGAGGATGATTCATTTTATGAAATGCTAATGATAAATGTTCCGTTTATTTTTGGTGTTCTTCCAACCATAATGAACTAGTTTAGTTTTGTTTAATATGATGTCTATTTTTTATATCCAGAACATGAAATATGATATAATATAATTATTGAAATATGATTTAACCATTTTAATGGTGTTATGACCATCCGAGAAGGTTTCAATGAAATCCAAAAAAGAATATTATCCATTGAAATGGTAAACCACTATAATTTGGGTAATGTTTTCATTTCATTTAATTAGAGGAGCGGAGAAAATGGATGAACATAAGATATTTCATTAGGAATATAAAATTCCAATCTATACATTATTTTGGATTATTTTTTCTTTTTTTGATGAATAAGATGAGGATAATTTATAAGAAGAAAATAAAGTAAGATTGGTGGTTATGAAAGTTACCTCTTGAATATCTCTTCCTTAAAGGATCCCTTGAGGAACTAGGAATTGGACTTTTGGTGAGTAAAATACCACTAAAGATTATCTAGGGAAGTGGATAAGATAATTATTCAGATAATGGTAATTATATATTGATTTAGGTGGTGAAATTAAGTAATGAAAGGGGTGACCTATTATAATTGAGCTAAGGGGCACTTTATGAATTTATCAAAATATTAAAATATAATAAGATTTTTCATGATCCAAAAGAATTAAAATATCTATTAAATGAACATGGGATGAAATGTTTCACCACATATTATACACTAACTATTTATTCAATATTTTTATAATTTTAAAATAATTTAATAAAATATTATATTCATGGAATATCATTATTTTCAAATTTGATACTATTCACTACTATAAAATTAAAAACATAAAAAAAAGAGTCCAATTCTAACCAAATATTTTTATTTATCCCATAAATATCATGATCATTTAAATAATTCAATTATTATCTTTATTTTAACAAATTATATTTTTTATTATTTTTAATATCATTTATTTGAGTTTTTCATTAATTTAATAATTATTACATCATCATTGTGTAAGTTTTTAAGGTATTTATTTCCATCATAAAAATTAAAGATAAATTTCCATGATTATGATAAATATTATAGATTTTATAATAATATTTATGGTATAAAAAATATTATAAAAAATATATATTAAAAATATTATACTTATAGAAAACCATAGTGTGAAAAGTTTATCTTTCTATTAAATAAAATATTATAAGGGATTTAATGACAATAAAGTGGATAAGAAATGTTATAATTTCGACCCATGGATGATTATGGTCGAAAAGTAATCATCAAATAGTATTTAGTCTATTTTTTGGTCATTTAAGGTTTATTATATTTTAAATAAAACCCTTTAATTTATTTTTCTTCTTCTTCTACAATCATAGTGTTAGTGTTACGTAAACATTAAATGTAATTATTTCATTTGTAAAAATTAAAATTAAATTAATATCATAAAAAAATTAGGATATATATATATATTACTTTATATTCATTCATTATGTATAATTATTCATATCCATGACACGAAAACTTATGTAATTTGTTAATTGGACTTTTCTAGCCTTGCACTATAATTCCACAATCATTTGGATACAATTATTGTTATATAAGTTAAAAATTAGTAAATATTAACAAAAATCATAATTTATACTTTAAATTTAATAATAAACTTGTTTAAAGACTTGTTACCTCTAAATAAATATTTTGAAGCCACTAAAATTGTCTTTTTTGATGTTGAGCAAGCACTATGTTGACATTGAAAATGATCATTATAATTATCTGGAAATAATTTATAATTTATATTTTTCGGATTATTTTTGTATGATAGATATGTTATATTACCATTAAATAGTAATAAAATATGTTTATTACATTTTTATATCATTCTCATCTTTTGAAGAAATCAAAAAAAGATACCGTATTTAAAAAATATTTATTTATTTACTATTCTTCAAAAAGAAAATTTTTATTGATAATCCAAAAATTTCACAATAGACTAATTTTAATTTTCAGATTTCAAAAATAAATTTTATTTAATCAAATATTTTTTATAAAATTTTAATAATTCATTATACTTATTTTCCCATAGAAAGAAATAAAACACTATTTTTGATTAAAACATATATTTGAAAAAACAAAGGACTGATAAAATTTGGGTGTTTATTTCCTAATATTTAAAAAATAAATTTTTTATTAATAATATATTTGTATATATTTCAAAATATAGTCAATATTAATCACACATTCTAATTTAATGTATTGGTTATAATAGCCACAACTAAAAAAATGGGCTTTATCAGCACTCAAAATGGGCTTTATCAGCACTGATAAAGGGGGTCCCCTTTATCAGCGCTTTTTTAGTGCTGATAAAGGCTTCCTTTATCAGTGCTCTGTTATCACTGATAAATGTTTCTTTTATCAGCTCTTTTTTATCTTTGATAAAGGATTCTTTTATCAGCGCTAAAAAAGCGCTGATAAAAGCCATGTCTGCTGCAAAAACAAACCTGCAGCAGCACACCCAAACAACACCTGTAAATAATTTAGCATATCAATAAGTATACCCATAAAAAATTAACACATTAATCATAAGATAATTACACCAAGTATACCCATACACCATTAACACATAATTCATAAGTTAATTAAATACACAAATAATTATATTCAGAATTAAAGAGGTTGGGGAGGTTGTTCAGGGGTTTCAGGTGGCTTTCTAAGGGGGGTAGGGGGTGTTTGGGGGGATGGGGGTGTCCAAGGGGGTGGGGATGGTCTAGGAGATTGGGGGGCTGTCCAAGGAGGGTGGTGGTGTCCAGGGGGTGGGGTGTCTAGGTGGTGGGGTGGTGTCTAGGAGGGGGGGTGTCTAGGTGGGGGGGGGGGGGGGCTGTCCAGGGGGTGGGCTGGTGTCCAGGGTGTCAGAAGGGCTTTCCAGGAGGTGGGTGGTGTGTTAGGGGTTTGGGCCAGTCCGGGGTTTGGTCGGGCTATCCAATGGGGGTGGGCTGGTGTCAATGAGGGTGGGATGGGGGATTCCGGGGGGATCGGGGTGTCCAGGGGGTGGGGGTGTCCAGGGGTGGGGGGGGGGGTGGTCCAGGATGTTGGTAAGGCTGTCCAAGGGGGGTGGGGTGGTGTCCAAGGAGGGGGGTATCTAGGTGAGGGGGGGGGGGGGGGGGCTATCTATGGGGTGTCCATTGGGGTGGGATGGTGTCCAGGGTATCGAGGGGGGAAGGGGGGGATTTATAGGGGGAGGGGGATGTCCGGGGGGGGGGGTCTAGGGGGATTGGTGGGGCTGTCCAAGGGGGTGGAATGGTGTCTCGGAGGGTGGGGGTTGCCGTCCATGGGTGGGGGTTATCCAGGGTGGTTGGGGGTATGCAGGAGGTAAGGTGGTGTCAAGGAGGGGTGGGGGTGTCGTCTAGGGGGGTGGTGGTTGTCCAGGGGGTGGGGGTGTCCGGGGGGGGGGGGTCCATGGGGGTGTCTAGGAGGATGAGGGGGCTTTCCAGGGGGTGGGGGTGTCCAGAGGGGTTGGGGGTGTCCAGGGGGTGGGTTGGTGTCCAGGGGGGGTGGGGGTGGTCCAGGGGGTTGGTGGGGTTGACTCTTACACGTCCCAAAGGACCCTTGGACCTTTCTTATAAATGATCAAGATAATCCGAATGTGTTTGATTGAATTTCCATAGGTCAGTTGTTGTTTTCACATAAAATTGTGTCCAATTTAAACAGAAGTGAGACCCTTTGAGTGGTACCGGCCACATCGTGCCATAGATTGAGGCGGGGATGACTCGTGCATGTCAAAAAGGACCCGTGAATTGTTCTCCTAAAAGATTAAGACAATCCGAATGCATTTGGTTGAATTTCCCTAGGTCAGTTGTTGTTTTCACAAAAAAATTTGTCCATTTTAAAAAAAATGAGACCCTTTAAGTAGTACCAGATACCCCATGCCTTGGATTGAGTAGTACCAGCTACAATCAGATTACGTTTGGTCAAATTTTTGTATGTCAGTTGTTGTTTTCACTTAAAAATATGTCCATTTTAAACAAAAGTGAGATCCTTTGAGTGGTACCAGCCATACCTTGCCTTGGATTGAGGATTGGATGACTTTTTCACATCCCCAATGCACTTGTGGATCATTCTCTTAAATGATCAACACAATCCGAATGCATTTTGTTGGATTTACATACGTCACTTGCTGTTTTCACTTAAAAATATGTCTAATTTAAACAGAAGAGAGAACCTTTTAGAGGTACTGGCCACACCATGCCACGAATTGAGGAGGGAATTACTCTTACACATCCTCAATGCACCCGTGGATCATTCTATTAAATCATCAAGACAATCCGAATGCGTTTGGCTGGATTTCCGTAGGTCAATTGTTGTTTTCACTTATAATTGTGTGCATTTTAAAGAAAAGAGAGACCATTTGAGTGGTACCGGCCACACCGTGCCTCAGATTGAGGCAGGGATGAATCATTCATGTCACAAAGGATCCTTCGATCGTTCTCATAAAGGATTAAGGCAATCTGAATGCGTTTGGTCAGATTTCCGTAGGTCAGTTGTTGTTTTCACTTAAAAATCTATCCATTTTAAACAAAAGAGAGACCCTTTGAGTGGTACCGGCCACACCATGCCTCATATTGAGGAAGGATTGAATCTTATATTTAAAAAATGACCCACGGATCTTTGTCATAAAGAATCAAGACAATCTGAATGCGTTTGGTCTGATTTTCATAGGTTAGTTGTTGTTTTCACTTAAAATTGTGTCCAATTTAAACAAAAGAGAGACCCTTTGAGTGGTACCGGCCACACCGTGACTCAGATTGAGGCGGGGATGACTCATACACATCACAAAGGGCCCGTAAATATTTCCCCTAAATTATCAAGACAATATGATTTCATTTGGTTAGATTTCTGTAGGTCAGTTGTTGTTTTCACAAAAAAATATGTCCATTTTAAATATAAGAGAGACCCTTTGAGTGGTACCGGCCACACCGTGCCTCAGATTGAGGATTGGATGACTCTTGAACGTCCCCAATGCACCCGTGGATCATTCTCTTATAGGATCAACATAATCCGAATGCGTTTGGTAGGATTTCTGTAGGTCAGTTGTTGTTTTCACTTAAAAATTTGTCAAGTTTAAACAGAAGATAGACCCGTTGAGTGGTACCGGCCACACCATGCCTTGGATTGAGAAGGGTATTACTCGTACATGTCCCCAACACACCTGTGGATTGTTCTATTAAAGGATCATGACAATTCTAATGAGTTTGGTCATATTTATGTTGGTCAATTATTGTTTTCACTTAAAATTGTGTCCATTTTGAAGAAAAGAGAGACCCTTTGAGTGGTACCGGCCACATCGTGCCTCGGATTGAGGCGTGGATGACTCTTTCATGTCACAAAGGACCCGTGGATTGTTCTCATAAAAGATCAAAACAATATGATTGCGTTTGGTTGGATTTCAATAGGTAAGTTGTAGTTTTCACTTAAAAATCTGTCCATTTTAAAGAAAAGAGAGACCCTTTGAGTGGTACCGGCCACACCGTGCCTCAAATTGAGGCGGGGTTGACTCTTATACATCACAAAGGACCCATGGATCGTTCTCATAAATGATCAAGACAATACTAACGTGTTTGGTAGGACTTTCATAGGTCATTTATTGTTTTCACATAAAATTGTGTCCAATTTAAACAGATGAGAGACCCTTTGAGTGGTACCGGCCACACTGTGCCTTAGATTGAGGCGAGGATGACTCGTGCATGTTAAAACGTACCCGTGGATCATTCTCCTATAGTATCAAGACAATATGAATGAGTTTTGTTGAATTTACTTAGGTCATTTGTTGTTTTCACTTGAAAATATGTCCATTTTAAACAAAAGCGAGACCCTTTGAGTGGTACCGGCCACACCGTGCCTTAGATTGAGGAGAGTATGACTCATGAATGTAAAAATGGACCCATGGATCATTATCCTAAAGGATCAAGACAATACGAATGGGGTTGGTCAGAATTACATAGGTCTGTTGTTGTTTTTACTTAAAATTGTGTCCATTTTAAATAGAAGAGAGACCCTTTGAGTGGTACCGGCCACACCATGCCTCGGATTGAGGCGGGGATGACTCCTTCACGTCACAAAGGACCCGTGGATCGTTATACTAAATTATAAATACAATAAGAATGCATTTGTTCAAATTTCCATACGTCAGTTGTTGTTTTTTACTTAAAAATATGTCCATTTTAAACAAAAATGAGACCCTTTGAATGGTACTGGCCACACTGTGCCTTGGATTGTGGTGGGAATGACTTGTACACATCCCCAACGCACCCGTGGATCGTTATCTTAAAATATAAACACAATATGAGTGCATTTGACAGATTTTCGTAGGTCAGTTGTTGTTTTCACTTAAAAATCTGTCCAATTTAAACAGAAGAGAGACCCTTTGAGTGGTACCGGCCACACCGTGCCTGGGATTGAGGCGGGGATTACTCGTACACATCCCCAATGAACCCGTGGATTTTTATCTTAAAGAATCATGACAATATGAATTCTTTTAGTCAGATTTCCGTAGGTCAGTTGTTGTTTTCACTTAATATTGTGTCTATTTTAAAGAAAAGAGAGACCCTTTGAGTGGTACCGTCCACACCGTGCCTCGGATTGAGGTGGGGATGACTTGTTCCCGCCACAAACGACCCATGGATTATTCTTTGAAAGTATAAAGACAATCCAAATTCATTTGGTTGAATTTCCGTTGGTCAGTTTTTGTTTTCACTTAAAAATATGTCCATTTTAAACAAAAGCGAGACCATTAGAGTGGTACCAGAAACACTGTGCCTCAGATTAAGGCAAGGATGACTCGTGCATGTCCCCAACGCACCCGTGGATCATTATATTAAAGGATAAACATAATCCGAATGATTTTGGTCAGATTTCGGTAGGCCAGTTGTTGTTTTCACTTAAAAATCTGTCCAATTTAAACAGAAGAGAGACCCTTTGAGTGGTACCGGCCACACTGTGCCTCAGATTGAGGAGATGATTACTTTTACACATCCCCAACCCACCGGTGAAACGTTATCTTAAAGAATCAAGGCATTTTGAATGCTTTTGGTCGGATTTCCTTAGGTCAGTTGTTGTTTTCACTTAAAATTGTGTCCATTTTAAAGAAAAGAGAGACCCTTTGTGTGGTACCAGCCACACCGTGCCTCGGATAGAGGTAGGGATGACTCTTTCACATCCCCAACGCACCCTTGGATCGTTATTTTAAAGGATAAACACAATCTGAATGCATTTTGTCAGATTTCTGTAGGTCAGTTGTTGTTTTCACTTAAAAATCTGTCCATTTAAAAAAAAGTGAGACCCTTTGAGTGGTACTGGCCACACTATGCATCGGATTGAGGCGTATATGAGTTTCTCATATCAAAAGGGACATGTGGATCATTATTCTAAAGGATCTAGGCAATCTGAAAGCATTCGGTTAGATTTTGATAGGTCAGTTGTTCTTTTCACTTAAAAATTTGTCCATTTGAAACAAAAGTGAGACTCTTTGAGCGGTATCGGCCACACCGTGCCTTGGATTGTGGTGGGGATGACTTTTGCACGTCACAAAGGACCTATGGATCATTATCCTAAATGATCAAGACAATTAGAATGCGTTTGGCCAAATTTCCATAGGTCAGTTGTTGTTTTCACTTAAAAATTTGTCCATTTTAAACAAAATTGAGAGCCTTTGAGTGGTACCAGCCCCACCGTGCCTCGGATTTAGGCGGTGATGACTCTTGAATGTCATAATAGACCTGTGGATTGTTCTCCTAAAGGATCAAGACAATGTAAATGTGTTTGGTTTAATTTCCATAGGTCAGCTGTTGTTTTCAGTTAAAAATATGTCCATTTTAAACAAAAGTGAGACCCTTTGAGTGGTACCGGCCACAATGTGCCTTAGATTGAGGCGGGGATGACTCGGGCACGTTACAAATGACCCTTGGATCATTATTTAAAAGGATCAATACAATATGAATGCATTTGGTCTGATTTCCGTATGTCAGTTGTTGTTTTCACTTAAAATTGTGTCCATTTAAAACAGAAGAGAGACCCTTTGAGTGGTATCGAGCACCCCGTGCCTCGTATTGAGGTAAGGATGAATCAGTAATGTCAAATACGACCCATTAATCGTTCTCCTAAAATAACCAAGACATTCTGAATGCTTTGGTCAAATTTCAGTAGGTCAGTTGTTGTTTTCAATTAAAAATATGTCCATTTTAAACAAAAGTGGGACCCTTTGAGTGGTACCGGGCACACCATGCCTTGGATTGAGGTGGGTATGACTCATGAATGTCCCCTACACACCCGTGAATTGTTATATTAAAGGATATACACAATATAAATGCATTTTTTATGATTATCATAGGTCAGTTGTTGTTTTCACTTAAAAATCTATCCAATTTAAACAGAAGAGAGACCCTTTGAGTGGTATCGGTCACACCGTGCCTCGGATTGAGGCAGGGATTACTCGTACATGTCCCCAATGCACCCTTAGATTGTTATCTTGAAGGATCAAGACAATCCTAATGAGTTTGGTTGGATTTCCGTAGGTCAGTTGTTGTTTTCACTTATAATTTTGTCCATTTTAAAGAAAAGAGAGACCCTTTGAGTGGTATCGGCCACACCCTGCCTTGGATTGAGGCAAAGATGACTCTTCCATGTCAAAAAGAAACTGTGTATAATTCTCATAAAGGATCAAGACAATCCAAATGCGTTTGGTTAGATTACCGTAGGTCAGTTGTTGTTTTCACTTAATATTGTGTCTATTTTAAACCAAAGCGAGACCCTTTGAGTGGTACCGGCCACACTGTGCCTTGGATTGAGGTGGGGATGACTTGTTCATGTCCAAAATGCAACCTTGGATCATTCTCTTAAAGGATAAATGCAATCTGAATGCATTTGGTCGGATTTCCGTAGGTCAGTTGTAGTTTTTACTTAAAAATCTGTCCAATTTAAATAGAAGAGAGACCCTTTGAGTGGTACCGGCCACACCGTGCCTCAGATTGAGATGGGGATTACTTTTACATTTCCCCAAAACAATCATGGATCATTATATTAAAGTATCAATACAATCCTAATGTGTTTGGTAGGATTTATGTAGGTCAGTTGTTGTTTTCACATAAAATTGTTTCCATTTTAAAGAAAAGAGAGACCCTTTGAGTGGTACAGGCCACACTGTGCCTCTAATTGAGCTGGGGATGACTTTTTCACATCAAAATGGACCCATGGATCGTTATCATAAAGGATCAAGACAATCCTATTGTGTTTTGTTGGATTTCGGTAGGTTAGTTGTTGTTTTCACTTAAAAATATGTCTGTTTTAAACAAAAGAGAGACCCATTAAGTGGTACCGGCCACACCGTGCTTCGAATTGAGGCGGGGTTGACTCTTATACATCAAAAAAGACCCATGGATCATTCTCCTAAAGGATCAATATAATCCTAATGTGTTTGGTTGGATTTTAATAGGTCCGTTGTTGTTTTCACTTAAAATTGTGTCCAATTTAAACAGAAGAGAGACCCTTTGAGTGGTACCGGCCACACCGTGCCTCAGAATGAGGCAGGGGTGACTCATAAACATCAAAAATGAAATGTGGATAATTCTTATAAATGATCAAGACAATAAAAATTCATTTGGTTGGATTTTCGTAGGTTAGATATTGTTTTCACTTAAAAATATGTCCATTTTAAACAGAAGAGAGACCCTTAGAGTGGTACCGGACACACCGTGACTTCGATTGAGGCGGGGATGACTTTTTCACGTCCACAATGCACCCATGGAATGTTCTATTAAAGGATCAACACAATCCGAATGCATTTGGTCGGATTTCCGTAGGTCAGTTGTTGTTTTCACTTAAAAATCTATTTAATTTAAACAGAAGAGAGACCCTTTGAGTGGTACCGGCCACATCGTGCCTCTGATTGAGGCGGGGATTACTCTTACAGATCCCCAATGCACCCGTGGATCGTTCTCTTAAAGGATCAAGATAATCTGAATGCGTTTGGTCGGATTTCCGTAGATCAGTTGTTGTTTTCACTTAAAATTGTGTCCATTTTAATGAAAAGAGAAACCCTTTGAGTGGTAATGGCCACACCGTGCCTTAGATTGAGGCAGAGATGACTCGTGTACATCATAAAGGACCCTTGGATCATTATCATAAAGTATAAAGACAATCTAAATGCGTTTGGTCGGATTTTCCTAGGTCAGTTGTTGTTTTTTATTAAAATTGCGTCCATTTTAAAGAAAAGAGAGACCCTTTGAGTGGTATCGGCCACACGGTGCCTCATATTGAGGTGTAGAAGACTCTTTCATGTCAAAAAGGACCCGTGGATTGTTCAAATAAAGTATCAAGACAATCCAAATGTGTTTGGTCGGATTTATGTAGGTCAGTTGTTGTTTTCACTTAAAAATTTGTCCAATTTAAACATAAGAGATACCCATGGAGTGGTACCGACCACACCGTGCCTCGGATTGCGGTGGGGATTACTCGTACCTATCCCCAACGCACCTGTGGATCATTTTCATAAGGGATTAATACAATATGAATGCGTTTGGTCGAATTTCCGTAGGTCAGTTGTTGTTTTCACATAAAAATATGTCCATTTTAAACAAAATAAAGGCCCTTTGAGTGGTTCATCATTCTTTCTTGTTGTTGGTGTATATAATCTATTAAAATGGGAAATTGACTCATTAGAGAAAGGATGTTTTATTTAATAACAATTACAACATTCCAATGAACATTTGCATACATCAATGTGTCATCTTTTGATCCCTAAATCCCTCTCAAAAATGACCGCCAATTGTACACATCCCCAAGTCAGATCTACATGTTATTTTTGTACAATCTATCATCAGGTATGCGGACCACTCATTTATGAACATATCTATATATTCTTGTGAGTATGAGGCTTTTCAGCAGTCAGAGTAGTACTACAAAATATAAAAATAAATAATTAATAAATAAATTAAACGAACTAGTAATTATTTTTGAAAATATCTCTTAAGGGATGCTTTATTATTCATGAAAAAAGATCTCATTCATAAATTTACAAACATAATAACTGTAATCATTATCGTTTGTTTGTTTTGGACACTTCAAAAAAATTGATCATTAGGATAAAAAGTAACTTGTGCTGATATGTGTTTGGATCGTGAAATTTTATTATATATACCCTGATATTTGTCCAGACATAGTACTTTCTCACCTTCTTATGCTTAGCCCCTGTCCTCATTCATTTTTTTAGATGATAATTATACACCGCACTATAATAACAAAATCCTCAGTTAAAGACAACATAAATTATATTACTTGATATTTAGACCTAAAACGGAGGATGTAGTGTCTTACAGATTCACAAACTCCATCATGTGTGGTCGGTTTGATGGATATCCTTTCTTGGAATCCAGAAAAGAAATATTTGGAGTATCCAAATTCGCCGTAATTATAATCCAATATTTCCTAAAAAAACTAAAATTAATAAGTAATAAAATAAGTCAAAATATAATTGATATGATTTAATAATAGAGTTTTACCCATGTATGGGTGGTATTAAGGAGAGTCTATCATCTGTAATGTTGCTTTCAAATGTTTTCAGTAAGCTGTTCAAAATTTAATTCTTTTTTGATGGCTCTATTTTCGTCAGATGTGATGATGTGGTATTAGTAATAATGAGTCCAAATCATGGCTCATGAGAAAATTTCTTCAACTGTTTTTCATATATACGTCTGTCAACAATATAAAATGCATTTAGTCATAATTTTCACATTAGATCAGCTTTTTGAAAATCATTTCACAAAAAAGTACCTCATATATATATTTATAACTGTGATGCCTAGCCAACCATTTTCAAGGATCTAATTTACATTTTCAACTACAATGAAATCTTGACGTTCCACATCGTATATTTTTCTGGCTGCTTAAAAGCCGTCGATAATACGGCTGCATCCACTACAAGAGTAGCTGATTCCTGTGACTATCGTATATAGTAAAATAACTAATTATTTTTATGTAATAGCAATTTAAAACAAATATTTTTATCATCGTGTCATACTTACAAAAATATCCCACACTTTTTGTGTCTTCTTTTCTACTAGGTTCCCTTCCTTATTCCCATGTCCCTCCTTCCAAATCACATGATGTGGGATGGAAGTGTATTTGGTTTTAGACTCATCAATCTACATATAAACATAGAAAGATAATTATGATTTTGTTTGTTGTAACCTAAAAATATTACTATTGATTTAAAATATGCACCATTTTCTTTTCTAATGAAGCGTACCCCATCCTTGCTTTACGATAGGGGTATGTTGGTTCGGATGCACGTTCCTTATATTCTGTACAGAGTTGTTGTTTCATAAAAGAAATATTGACAATCAATGTGATGAATACACATATCCTCAAACAATGTATTGTCACCCATAATGTACCCGAAACTTCTCATCACCATGGAGGCCAATAAATACATCCCATGATTATTGGGATATCATTGGAGCGTAGACAATTGGTGGGTGTGGGTTTATTTTACCTTCGGAATATTTCAGGTGACATATTGTTAAAATAGTGTGAAAACCTCGATGACTCTTTCCTGCAAGCCTTAGTACATAATCCTTTTGTGAATCATCTACTATAAATGTATTCCTCAAGATATTGTGATGATTAAAAAATTGTTTCATTATTTTATTTGCTATTAAACTAATGAAATAAATTCACAATGTTACCGTAAATTCTTCCCAGATCACAGCCTTCAGCCTGAACACAACATGGTGCCATGAATCTATGTCAATCAGCATGCATTTCCGACTAACAACTCCAATGTAACTACTAAACATATCCTTGTTGGGATTCACATGTTGGCCTCGTGCATTCCATCCAACGTAAAATTTGATGCCTTTGCTTTTCTCTTTATGAACATTGTCTAACACCGTCAAACTACGACACACCTCTGTTTTCTGCGATGTTGATCCTTCATTCCTGACCATTTCATCGATATCAAAATCATCTATATGTTCATCTGAAATGGTAGCAACGACATATGTTGATGGTTGTTGGACCTCAACACTAGGTGCAGTAGGAGAAGTAGTAGGTGCAACAGGAGAAGCAACAGCCGCAACAGCACCGCAGCAGCCGCAACTGCAGCTTGAGAGACTTGTTCAGCCTCAAGGTTAGGAGCTCCAGAATGGGTAGAAGTCATTATCTACAAATGTGGTAAAATAGTTAATTTAGATTACATAAATTCAGTAATGATAATATAATAACATTAGATAACAAGATCTATATTACAAACAAAATATAACCTGTTTATTGAACTATAATTATTTTTTTCAAAGGCAGAAGGGATTTGACACCTCTATCGATTATCCAAATCCCTTCATTGTGGCCTTCTCTAACATAAAAAAAATCATCTATATTGGGACTGCTCCGAAAGGATTGCAATGTACAACTGAAAGGATTGTCCTCTACTAAAATTTCATCAGATTCTTCAGAAGTTTTGGACACTAACAGAACAATCGACCACTTTCGGTTTGCAGGATATAGAACATAAAAAACTTTTACTGCTTGTGATGCCATTATAAATTTTTCATCTTTGTACCCTTCTTTACTAAAATCAACTTTCACAATTCACCATTCATATATTTTAACACCACTGTTGTTATCAACCCATTTTCATTGAAAATTCAGTAATTTGAATGTCATATAATCCAACTCCCATATTAATTTGATAATGCCAAAGTATGACATATTTGCATAAATTGGATTTCTGTATTTACTACCAAAAACATGCATTGCTTCAGCCACTAGTGTAACCCCAATATTTTTCATGGTACTATCTTCATCTTGTTAATTTGTATAGAATGTATAACCATTAATTACATAACCACTGTAAGATAATACAAACACACTTGGTCTAGTGGCTAGCCATCGAAGTCGTTCTGAAATTGAATTCAGATTTTCATCCAACTACTTAAAAATATTGTCCCGAAACCATCCTATAAACTGGTTATTATGAGTATTTGATAACCATTTTTCAGCCATTGATGGATTCAACTACCAAAGAATTTCATTGTGAGTTTCAATATATGGAGCAACATCCCAACTATTATGCAAAACATAAAGGTGGCCCTAATCCCGATCTGTAATGCTGATTGTCACAACATCTCTTCTAGAAATTCCCTCACCCTCAATGCATCCAGTGTGATGAGATTTAGGGAGACCAATGATTTCAACATAAAATAGGTATTCGGTACAAAATTCAATGGCTTCCTCAAAAATATATCGCTTCACTATACAACCCTCTGGCCGACTTCAATTTTTGACATACCCTTTCGAAATCATCATATACCATTCAACAGGATACATCCATCTATAGTGCACATGACCACAAAGTCGAGTCTCTCTCACCAAGTGAATCATCAAATGAACCATCATATCAAATAATGTTGGTGGGAAGAACATTTCTAATTCACATAATATGATGACAATTTATTTTTCCATAGCTGGAAATTTCACCGGGTCTAAAATTTGGTACATATAGCTTTGAAAAAGAAACAAATTTTGCTTAACGTATGATGAACATTCTGGGGAAAAATGCAATGTAAAGATATAGGAATTAGATCTTGCATCAAAACATGGCAGTGATTTTATTTCAAACATTTTATCCTCAAATCATTCATTGACACAATGTTCTTGATATTTTATGAATACCCCTTTGGAACCTTCACACCATTGAAGAAGTTGAAAAACTGGTATCTCTCCCCCTAGAAAGTGTATAAGCAGTTGGAGGAAGATACATTCAATTTTCACCCTTCACAGGAGCCAACTCTTCTCGTATTCCCATGTCAACCATTTCCAACCTTGCCTTAATTACATCATTTGTTTTTCCAGGGGAATTTAACAACGTTCCAATAACACTGTCACATAAATTTTTTTTCACATGCATCACATCAAGAAAATTTTTGATGTACAAAAAATTCCAGTATGGTAATTCAAAAAAAATTGATGTCTTTTTTCAACTGATTTTCATAAGGTTTTTTGAAAATGGTTTACGAAAAACTGTGTTCACATATTTTACTTTCTCAAACAGCTGATCACCTGTTAGTGGGGATGGTGCTGCGCATTGTTCTGAACATCCATTGAATGATATCGTCCAAATTCAGTACTTATTCTGACGAGGTCGAAACCTACGATTTCCTAGAAACATAGATTTCAATGAATGTTTCAACCTAATTGATTCTGTATCTTCTTTGCACATAGGACACCCTTGAGTTCCTTTAATGTTATAGCCTGAAAAATTTCCATAAGCAGAGAAATCATTTATTGTCCCATAAAACATCGCTCTCAACCTGAAGTATTCACATTTATAAGCATCATACAACATAACACCTGAATCCCACAATAACTTAAAATCCTCAATCAAAAGAGCCAAATAAACAACAATATCATTACCTGGTTGTTTTGATCCTGATATAAGCATAGATAACATGATGAATTTCAGCTTCAAGCATAACCGGGGTGACAAGTTATAATTCACCAACATAACATGCCATGTACTATGGGTGCGGATTTGAAAACCAAAACGATTTACTCGATCTATAGATAACACAAGATGAAGGTTTCTTAGATATTTTCCAAATTCAGGATACTCGTGATCAATTTTCTTTTATTTAGAAGCATCGACCGGATGGCATAATTTTCCTTCTTTATTTCTTTTATCTGCATGCCACGACAATTTTCTTGTAGTTTTTTCACATTCATATAGACGCCTAAACCTTAGAATGATTGGAAAGTACCATAAAAGTTTCGTAGGATTGGATTAATCCTTATTGTATCGAGAAGAACCAAAATTTGGGCATTCTGTAAGTGATTTTTTCTCCTTGTGAAACAATATACAATCTTTCAGGCATACATGAATTCTTTCAGAAATCATACCCATCGAGCGTAGCATTCTTTTAGCTTCATATGTCCGGCATGGGAGATCATTATCTTCAGGGAGCATGTCATTAAAGAGAGCAAGTAGTTCCGTAAAACTGACATCACTACATCCATTTCTGACTTTCAATTTATACAACTTCAGTACAGCTGAAAATGTTGTATACTTGGTGCAACCATCATACAATGGAATCTTTGCACAACTCTTTAACTTCCCAAACAATTTTGGGCAATCACAGAGTTCATCTTCAATTGTCTTTGTCATTTCTTCAATACGATCTTTATCATCATTGACATCTGTAATCACATCCTCCATAAGGTCTTCTTCATTATCCATATTTGTATTCATATCTGATGATCCATAAAATGCAGTTTTATCCCAGCCAGTAGCTACATTCACTTTTTCTCCATGTTTATTCCAACATTTATAAATCTGATCTATTTTGTGACATATCAAATTTTCTTCCAACTGATATGGAGTATGTAGTCTACAATAACAACAACATAAACATGGGAAAAGTATTTTATAAGGATCCTTTGCGTGATCCTTTGCAAATTTGATGAACTATTTCACTCTGTTCTCGTACTCTATTGTTAAATGATTAGCATCCATCCAATATTTATTCATCTTCATCTTATTTGAATCTCAAATATTAGTATTTATGGTTCACGTACACAAAATAGGACATCCAAATACATTAGAAGAGAACCACTTCCTTATAAAAATAGAGATTAATAGAGCTGAACCAGTAGTATTTATTCATCTTCATTAAATATAATTACTTTAGATTCATTATTGTTTCCTCAAATCACTCCAGACCAAACAAAATAATAATCAAGAATGATACATCTACAACTCCTAAGTCTACCCTACATTCAATATCATCATGCCTAAATACCCATATATCCACACATACCCATGTCACAAACACATAAAAAACCATATCCACATCAGAACCAAAGTACCAATAAGGATTTGAATTTGGTTACTCAACTCAAGTGGTGGTGTGTAAGAAATAATAAGAAAATATAATAAGTATATAATCACACATAATTCTCAAACTGGTGTTAATAATCCAATAAACCCAAGGTATCATTCTATCTATCAGAATACTCTGACAGAGCCCATATGCAACAGTAGTCCCAGGTGGTGAAGGTTCCTGGGGAGGAAGGGGCGAACATGCACCTATTGGGGTTCGAGGTCAGGTCACTAAGGTTAAAGGTGGCCCAATACTATTAAAAGGGTTCATTCAATATTTCATAAACCATGTCCTTGTACCCTAGGATGTTAACCCATTGCTGGTGGAAGTGAAACCGTTTATGATGATCATACTAAGAAGAAATGGAAACCAAGAGGGGGGAGTGGTTCAAAATACCTCAAGAAAGATGAAAAAATACGGTATTTGAGAATAGGTTAGTGGCCTTCATGTTGTCTAGACACCTATCCAATAGACTCCACAGGCGGTGATGGCCCCTGCAGTTGTTGCACCAGGTGAAACTGTCACCTGAGAAGCAGAGATCAATGAGGCCCTTCCCAGCCATGAACTGAACAAACTCCATGATGGCCTTCCTCTGGAATGGGATTCTACCTTTCCTTTCCATTGGGTTGGAAATGACATTAAATTCACCCCCAAAAAACAATGGATGGTGGCCGGGATCGAAGGTATTTTGTTCACTCCATAGACATTCCCTTTGAAGAGAGTCATAGCTTCCAAAAACAAAAGTCATAAGGAAGGAGGTGTCACCGTTGGACACCTTGGTAGTGATGAATTGATTTCAATCTTGAACAGTCCCAACAACATATTTATTGTTCCAAAATACCCATTTGTGTCTTTTGAAGGGGTCATAGTGTAAGAATCCGTGCAACTAAATCATCCAGGAGAATTCTATGATTATTAGAGGTTTTTGTGTTATTTGACAACAACAATAATGAAATTATGATTTTTGATTTATATGGTGAAGAATTCCAATTAAAAATGGGCACTAAGACCACAAGAATTACATATGAAGATAATAATGATGGGTAGGATAGGGCTCTAGGATTTGATCTAGAGCTAGTAGTCTTATTGATGTGGGAGAATGATCTCTCATTGAGGTCCCTTGATTTTGAACATGTTCATAATCCCTTGTGGTTGGTAAGCTTTATATGAGTGGGAGATGAGGATAAAAATGGGAAGGGGATGGATGGGTAATAAAACATGGGGGATGGTGAGGGAGTTCTCTCTAGATCAATAAGTATTTGGATCTAGATGACAGGCTCAGAGCCAAGGGAGATATAACAAACACTGCTAGGAAGGGGCCTAGCCACTACAGAGAAGCATTCAATATCCTCAGCGAGGGATAAGGACAAAGATGGAGGTAGGGGTGGCAAGGCTAGAAAGATTGGTGGTCTGGGAATCATGCCATAAAAGTGCACTACCAGACAAAGTCACTTAGATAGCATGAAGGAATGAAGGGGGAACCCCTCAAAGAAAATAGGTTTCAAGCATTGGATGACCTAGAAATGCATCAGAATCAGGTGGTGTTGCCCTTAAATAAAAAGGTTATCCTTCATTCCTTACTTACGGTGACTTGGTGTTGGATATAAGGGAATCGATGATACCTAGGAAGAATATAGTGAAACTAGAATCCAAGTGGGAAGGACCTTAAATTTTTCATAACCTTCACTCTGATAGTGTAAACTCTTTGATCACCATTGATGATGGGAATATTAATATATCCACCAATACTAGGTTTCTCAAGATATATTTTACATGAATAAACAATCCCTTTTAAAGAAAATAAACCCATGTCAATCATTCCCAAAATATTCCACATTTTAATTTATAGTAAAAAAACTATACTAATAGAAAATCCTCGAATAGTGGAGTAATTATAAAAGAAAAAATAAATATGTCATACCCACATATGTTCAAATAGTTTGTGAAATTATAAAGAAATACCCTATAAAACACCACTAAATTAAAATTTCAAACAAAAATATTCTATTGAATCATGCCTCAAATCATGATGATACTCATGCCTTGATAACTTCACCGTGATGTGCTTGATCAAAATCATCATCAACAACTTCACTAACAAGATAGGAAACTAGAATTCATCACCTTAAAAACCTCATCACCCATTTCCAACCCAACATAAACTAATTATATAATTAAATAAAGCATATATATTCTATAATTCAAACCACACCTTCTCATAAAGGTGATTATTGGAAGAGTTTATATAACATATCCAGCCATACCACCATCAAACTGAATGGTTTCTAGGATCTAGAATAAACAAATACCAAATCACCTAAAAACCCATCGTAGTCATTATAAAAAAGGTGATACCTTAGGATTAATAGAAATATATTGGATGATAACCCCCAAGAACCCCATCACAATATGTAGGAAGAACACTCATGAATCTACGATGAAGCAGAATAATCACCACAGAAGGAAATGAAACCTAGGGATGAAATAATTCAACACAAAATCCACTAGAACACCATTTATGGGCATGCCTCATATCCCAAAAATCCAATTAATTTTTTTAATAGTGTGATATGATATATAGAATAATAGTTCTAGAACCATTAGAAGAAGATCGACCAAACTCGAGCTTCGATAGGGGGCATTACCCTAGAGACAAACATGAAGAAGAAAAGGATGAATCATGTAGCCTACAACCATCACAATCTCAAATATCCATTAAATAAATGATTCCAAATCAACATATGGTTATGTGTGATGTGAGATGAGAACAATATTAAAAAATGATTTGGAAAACATGCCTTAAAGGGAGGTCCGGAAAGGCGAAGCTCAGTGGGCGTTAGAGGTCCGACAACGCAAAGCTCGAGGGCATTGCGGGTGGCGGAGGTCTGGCAAAGAAATGCTCGAGGGTTGTGGAGGTCCAAAAACACGAAGCTTAGTTTGCAGAGGAGGTACGACAACGAGAAACTCGAGGGCGGCGGAGGTCCGGCAACCCAAACTCAGTGGGCGGCAGAGGGGAATCGCAGGGTTCCAGTACCTCGAGACCATTAGGTCGTGATAAAATGAGGGCACTATGTGACCACCTTTATAAAAAAATGGACTAAGGTATTATCAGCGCTAACAAAGCACTGATAAAGACTACCTTTATTAGGGATTTTTTAGCGTTGATAATGGTCCTCTGTATCAGCGCTATGAAAGCGCTGATAGATACTTCCTGTATCAGTGCTATCATTTTAGCACTGATAAAGGGATTCTTTATCAACACTTTTCTATCACTGATAAAGAGTCTGTTTATCAGCGTTTTTTAGTGCTGATACGGGGCATCTTTTTTAGCTCTTTTCTAGCACTGATAGAGGGACTCTTTATCAGAGCTAGAAATGTGCTGATAAAGGGTCCATCTATCAGCACTTTTCTAGCGCTGATAAAGGGTCCCTTTATCAGTGATAAAATTTTAGCACTGATACAGGGTTTCTTTATCAGTGGTTTTTGCTTAGAACTGATATAAGGTGGTGCTTCCCTTGCCCGTTTTTTTAGTAGTGAGCATTGTTAAAATAATAATATTTTAGTATATAGTGTTTTTTTTAAACTCAGTATTAAGTGAAACAAAAGATATTGAGTAAATCAAATTGTTTAAATGGAAATATTTTATAAAAATATCAGGGTCTAACATATTTTAAAAAACATCTTAAGATAATTATACGAATTATCAAATGAAAATTATTGAAATTATCAAACAATTATTGCTAGATTGTAAAAATATAATAATTAAAATTATAAAATGATAATTGATAGATTATAAAATATTAATTATGAAAATATTAAAAATATAACTATGAGATTATCGAATCATAAATATTAAAATAATCAAATGATGATTTCTATAATATCAATGTATAATCTTAAAATTATTGAAGGATAATTACTAAATTATCAAATGATAATTAAAAAAATTAAGAAAAACATAATTATGATATTATAAAATGATAATTATTAAAATTATCAAACAAAAATAATGATATAATCAATCGATAATTAACAAAATATTCAAATTATAATTAAAAGGTTATCAAAGGGTAATTATAAAAATTATGAAATGATAATTTCTTGATTATTAAATGATAACTATTAAAATTATCAAATGATTACTGTGAGATTAAAAATAATAATTACGAAATTATTAAGTGATTATTTCAAGACTACCAAAGGGTAATTTTTTATATTATATTACAATAATTTCTATATTATTAATAGATAATTTATGGAATAAATTCCAAATATTTAATTCTAAAGGAAACTTTATAAGAAATCATCAAAAGATAATTATAATAGATAATTTATAACAAATCAATAATTGATAATTAAAATTGATAATTGATAATAAATTACCAATAGATATTTATATTAAATTATCAGAAGATAATTATAAGGATAATTTATAAAAATTTATAAACATATATTTATAAAGGAAAATTTATTATAAATCATATATGTATAATTATAATGTATAATTCAAAAAACATTATCAAAAGATAATTATAAAAGATAATTAATAATAAATTATAAATAAAGAATAATAATAAATTATCAAAATATAATTATGATGATATTTTGTGAAAAACTATTAAGAAATAACTATACATGGATATTTTATTAGAAAGTGTGAAAGGATTATTATTAAAGATACTTTATAAAAAATTATCAAAATATAATTATAAATAATAATTTATAATAAATTAATAAGTGCTAATTATAAAAAATTATCAGAAGATAGTTATGAATATTTTTTAAGATAAATTATCAATATATAATTTTAAAAGGATAATTTATGGGAAATTATTAATAAGTAATTATAAAAGGGTAATTTTACATAAATTATCAAAAGATAATTATAAAAGGATAACTTGTGATAAATAATCTAGATATTATTAAAATAATATAATTTATGAAATATTATCAAAATTTAAATATAAATGTATAATTTATAAGAAATTATCAAAAGATAATTATTCCGGTGTAGTTTTCTTGTGACAGCACAAGTTGCTCTAAAACGATAATTCAAAAATTATATACGAGATATAAATTGTCATCAGGTGTGATATTTTATTTCTTTATTTAAGTAAAATAGTATGTTTTTCTTATAGTAACCCTAGATTAATCTCGATCTTAGTTGTGTTGACATTTATGATACTAAGGCCACCAAGTGATGTTCATGACAGGTTTATCTTTCCATTGATGTCAACAATATTGAGGTAGATAGTTCCTTAACGTTTTGGGATATTTTTTACACATGTTTCAATACTTGATTTGTGTTTTTAATTTATTTGGTGCAATTCTTGACATGTGATCACATTTGGATGTATTCATATCCCAGGATATGTTATGATTTTATTCCATGATATTGATATGATAGCATGATTCCACGATGATGCTTGATTCAAATGGTGATATTTATAATGATGATATATTGTCATGAAGTGTGGTATATATTTTATCATGTTATGATTTACCCCTTTGACTTTGGAGAATTGGTATACCGATACATGGCATGTGACCCTCTTGGTTTGATTCTTCGTTGTGAGGAGAGCACATGATGTTCGGTGATGATGATGTTGCAACATGATAACCTTGTATCATGAGATTTATATGATGTGTTATGGATTCTGTGTAGATGTGTGACATAAGATGCCTTGTGGATTTGGATT
Source organism: Viscum album (assembly GCA_963277665.1). Taxonomy (NCBI): domain Eukaryota; kingdom Viridiplantae; phylum Streptophyta; class Magnoliopsida; order Santalales; family Viscaceae; genus Viscum; species Viscum album. The sequence continues at coordinate 968,795,772 of OY728159.1, read as the reverse complement.
GTTACCAAATTCCTTATGGATTCTGGGTATGTTAAAGATACATGATGTACTAATAGAAATTTAGGATATATGAACAATTTAAAACCATTGAAATAGGTCAAAAATATATGGCTATAGGTAATATCTAGGGTTTGGTGAATTGTAGATCTTATTGGTATGGAAATAGTGTAATTACTATAGCCATAGTTTTAAACTATGGTTTTAGGTATATTGCCTCAGTTGTAAACAATGCATATAAATTCTAGTTTCCAGAAGAAGAAAAAATCCTCTTCTATTACAACAGTTTACAACCATGGATACAAAATCATGTTTCTCATAAAAAAATACAACCTATTTTCACACTACAAAAAATAATATTGAACACCAAACACCATGTGCCCCTTTTCCAATTTACAGTGGTGGTCATAAAAAAAGACACAACACTTGACCCTAACAACATGATTAGTACATCTGAAACATGGAACAGAGCTAGTTGTGGAATTTATGAGCAGTAACAATATCTGATATCTTCTAGGATGGGCCAAGACACAACACATCAAAGAAATCCACTCCACCTAGATCTCAAAAAATGATATACAATAAGAATTCAACATGTTTCAAGCTCATAATTGGTATTATATATGAAAACATGGGAGAGTTAGTTATCGTACTGAAAGAAACATTATCAATCTTATGGTTGGCATCCAACATAGACTAATGAAGATTCCAATTATACATGGTATGAACAGAAGATCTCATGAATAAAACTTCACTAAAACAATAAATCTAGACAAATACGTAGAACACACAAACCACATGTCAACCACATGTGGAAAATCTCCATTTAAATGATTCCTTTAGCTATAGAACAATTACAATCTTTCTATATAGGTAGTTGCGCTTCGACATCAGCCCAATATAACATTTTAACCAAGCATAAAAACAATCCCACATTACCATCATGTATGTACAACCTACATTATCATGTTCAAAATTTATCTACAAATATTATAAACTAAAATATCAGATAAAGTTGGAAATTTAAAACCAGCATGTGAGTAAGAGTAATTATACATAAGTTGAAAAACAAATTATACCACCAAATGTAGCAACATTAAATGGAATCATTAAAAAGATCCAAATGAATCACTATCTACACACTATGGAAAATCATATATTAAAATTCTTTATCAAGGTACCGTGAGAGATTATAATTTTCAGTTGTCAGGGGGATTGATATTTTCTTACCATGTATATTTTTTCAATGGATAAATGATTTATTGAAATATATAAATATTCCAAAAATGAATGGTAAGTTTAATAAATGTTTTAATTATTTAAATTTTCCTTATAACATATTAATGAATTAATTCATTTTGTAAAATTAACGAATATTCTTTTTAGTTATTCTTTAATAAATTATATTCGAAAGGGTAATTGTTTATTTTTTTTATGTATTGAATGAATATATTACAAACCTATTTTTTTGAGTGAATATAGTGATGAAAGATGATAAAAATTATATAATTGATAAATAATAATGACTTTTTGAGTTTATACTATGGGATGAGATATTAGAATTTTTTTTGATATGTTTCTTCCATGGTTAGGATCTCATTAATTGGATGTTTTATAATATTTGATAATTATAAAGGATGCAATGAGGATCCAAATTTAAACTCTATAAATGAGTAAGAAATAGTTTCAATAAGGTTAATTGACCATAGTTTATTGAAAATTTCCTGGAAGTAGTTCCAAAACATATGCTCATCTATTATTGGACTCATTTATCTCTAGAATGTAAAATCACCATTAATGTGATGTGAATTGACCATGTTCTGGTGAAATAAAATTTCAAATTACAATCAAAATCAATAAAAATTAAATTAATAAATAAAAAAAATTGATTGAAAAATATTACCATAGTGGATCCAAATACTCCAAGATAATTCAAATAGAGGGAGAAGAAGAATGGGGGAGGTATAAGACAAGGAAGTTCCATAATTCACTAATATCTTATAAAATAATTCAGTGGATCAAATATATTATTAAAAAATCCCCTGATTGAATGTAGGTATTCATCCTAGGGTTTGTTTCATGAAGATCGAATCCAAAAAGATCATTGATCTGACACTTGTTTCTATTTTTTTGGGTTTTAAATAAATTGAATAAAAAATAGGGGTATTGATGAGTATGAAGAAATAAAGAAATGAATAACATGAAAATGTTGAGAAAATAATATTAGAAAAAATGTGATACTATTAGTATTAGTACTAATGAATTCCTTCATAGCTCTATCGACTTGTTTAATTATCACTCAATGCTCACACCCCAAAATATGTATGAACATTACTCTATGTAATCTCGATATGTGAATTCCCATTTTAACTAATAATCTTTGAGTTCTCTGGTTATCCACCTCCATCATTTGAAATAAATATAATACTCATCAATCAAGAAAGAACTCCGCTCATTCCCCTATAAATATCATGCTTACCATTTCCCATATAATCCCCTAATATAACCATAAATCAATGAAATAAATAATGGGAAATTTAGTCTACTGATGGAAAGGAAATAGATGAGAAGTATTGTTGAGAATAATATCTAACCACTTTTTATCCATGAAACATTTTTAATACATAATATTCCGACTAAAAATTAAAACATGAATGTATAAGGTGTCAGATGAATATCAAAAAATCTTTATGTGAAAAATCCTTAGAATCACAGTCTATGTTCATGGAGGTGTGGGTCACAATTACATAATGTTAAAGAGATCTAAAGGAAATATAAATAGAATAATATAATGTGTTTTAATAATATATTATTGAAACTGGGATATAAAAAAACCTAAACTGCATCAAAACCATATCCAAATACTATGGTCTCGTCTCCATTAAAAAGGATTTTGGAACTATCTAAAAATGAATTAGAAGATCGTTTTCTTTATACAAATGAATTACAAATCCTATGGTACTCCATGATATATCCCCAGATCTGATTCCATGTGGATTAGCAAAGGGGTGATATTTCACTATGTATGAACACCCAAAAATCTTCCCTACTGTGTAAAATTCATTCATCAACACCTTTTACCTATTATATCCCTAGTTTATTGGATGGATGTTGTGTGGATGTTTTTTTCATGATTTCCCAATTTGGGTAAACCATAAAAAAATTATATTCTAGTTTTAGTTATAATATTTTTTTATTAATATAATTTAATCTCATACTAGTATGATACCACGTGTTGTTTATATCATCAGGAAGCTAAAAATACGGTGCACCAGGTGACTTAGCATGAAACATCCTTTTCCTTTAATCTTACATGAGCACAATAATATGTTAGGATATGGGAAGCCTGGTTCATCTAATAGAGAAGAATTTTTAAAATGACATGATCTCTTAGATAGTTTAATCCTATGTTAGCAGCATGCAACAAATTTTTTATTACATGAGCTTCCTCCCTCACATTTTATACTAAATGATAATATCAGTTAAAAAATTTTCATATATTGTTGAAAATATACTATGAACTATTTTTAAAGTAAACTAATTAACTATAAAGACCAGGTGATTACAATAGGGGTTTCATCTAGTCTAGAAAACTGAACTCATGAATTCTAATACTCCACTATTATAACATAATGTTATAATGATGACATGTAGTTGGTAAGAATTAAAATTTAAAAATAACATTTTATAATCATTAGATCTGGGAAAAATATATATGAAAATATTATTATAAATAACAATACAACCTACAAATAGTCAAAATATTACCAAAAATATATTATACACCCTTTAATTTCATAAATGAACAAAATTACATAAGTCTTCATATCAAAGACTAATAGGTGGTCTAAAATTTTATAATCTAATATTTACATTGATAGTAAATTAGTTATTTCTAAAAATATATATTTTATTCTGGAATGTAAAATAAAAAGTCTTCGTTATAATATAAAACTGAAATTTTAGAACATGTAGTATGTAAGGTAGTCTAATGAATATACATGGGAATTTTTTAATAATAAATTTGGAAATTAAATTAATAATATAGTAATTAATATATATGGAATGTTTTATAAATATACATAGAATTATTTTTGTTAATTTATAATGGTATCCATAGAATGTGTCATAAAAATGGTATAGAAATGGTCAAAGTTAAAATAATCCCTAATGGATGCATTGAGCATAGTATAATTCAATGAACCAGATAAATTGAGGAAAGGCCTAATGGATTTTTTTTCTACGAAAATGAGTAGGATAGAGAATATTATAATTGTAAAAATTTTATGTCAATACAAAAATTTAAACAATTTTTATATGAATACATGGATTTTTAATTATTTATTAAAATTAACATATAAACTATATAGACTATATGTTCTGAATTTTTTAAAAAATATTACCATAAAAATCACAAAGATTCAATAAAATTAACATATAAATTCATATTTTCATGAATTAATTTAATATATAATCAAAAAAAATCTATAACTAAAAAGAATTATAATTTGAAACTCATCTTTTTAAATGAGTTTTTAATATTGAAATAAATTAAAGATGAAATAAATTTTTACATAACATTAGTTACAATTTTGACTCATGAAATATGATAATAATTGTTATGATTGTGAATGGAAGAAATTAGACTTCAATCATACACTGAAATCCATAAAAATATACATATGAAATAAAATATGACTATTTTATATGAATTAAAACAAGTATTATGAATTTGAGACCATCAATATTTTTAAAATCTAATGTCAATATGACTATTGTTCCTCCAGCTCCACCTTCACCAACTCCAAAAAAAATACAAGAAAATAACATATAATTATTTAATCAATGATCCATATAAAAATGAGTTCATTAATGAACCTCTAGAAGTTATATGGTTTTATAAATTACCTCAAAATCTTCTTTCATCAATTCTTCCTCGAATATAAAATGGGAAAAAATAAACACCATGAACCTACGTACAATAATTTTATGAAATAATCATGATGGGAGGGATCAATAACTTTAACTATTTGATGAGAAAATTCTATTTTGTGAATTTGAACATTCTATTCAACATTAATATTTTGGTGCTTCAGATAAAATACAATATATGTCAATAAAAAAATATCACTATTGAGCTCATTAGGGATGGAAAGAAACAACATATGATGGAAAAAGATTCAAAATCCTAACTACTGTAGAGATAAGAGAGACACAAAACCTAATTTAAGATTCTTTACAATTAAAAATAAACCAAAAAATAAAAAAATTGTCTAAAATATAAAAAAATAAAAATGAAATAGAATGTATAATTAATCAAAGTACTGCTAAAAAAATGAGCACGCTACCAAAAAATCTTGTGGATGAATTAGAAAGGCTGAATGTGAGAAGGAGGATTATGGTTCATAGAAAGGGTAGGGTTGGTTGTATAGGTCCCACTCATGGAAGGCCTAAGAAATAGAACTCATGTAATGTAAACTCATATATATAATTTGAGAAATAGTTTAGAGGGAAATCATTTAACATATTAATCATAGAAAATATAGAAAAAAATTGGTCCATAAATTTATTAACATATACCATAATATGCATGCCTAAGGAGGAGGTTGGGAGTCCATCTGGAAGTTGAATCAGTGGGGAGGTGAAATAGATGCAACATGTGAGGGGGATACAATTCAATATCATAATAATAAAAAACAACTACCACAAAAAATTATAGATAGCATAATATAATAAATCAATATATGTAGAAACATACATACAACCTAGAATAAAAGTCCATATAAAAATAATAAAACTTAACCAAATAATAAAATTCAATATATAAGTAATAAAAAATATAGTTAACAACAAAATTGAACCTCAATATCAGTATCATATGAACCATGATAACCATCATCTATACCTCGTACTGAAACACGATCATCACCTCTAACACCACCAGCATCATCTTTGGCATGGCCGTCGACATCAGCATCCACATCCTCACTGGCACCTATTAAGGTAGGAGAAGAGGAATCCTTATAAATAGAATTCATTGACATCACATATGAACTAACCTCTACAACAACATCTATTAAAATATGGAATAAAGAGAATAAATATCTTTCATTATATGTTTATTTATCATCTTTTGACACTGAGTCTCTTTTTCAAATTTTTGAGATTCTTTTTGAGATTCTTGTTTGATTACATAGTTTATTTGTTCCATTGTAACCATACAAGAATTTTTACACAATGAATAATTGTTGGAAGACCAGTATCAAGATGGAACAATCTTTTTCCCAGTTTGACATTGCACTCCTCCATGATGACCACCTCTTATTGCCTGAGGGAAATGATTTTTTCATCCCAAATCGTCTGGTTCATTTTGTTTCTATGACACTATATAAATCTACATAGTGAAATATAACATATAATAAAATGATAAAATAATATAAATAATTAAATTTCATCAAAATAGAATAAATTGAAATATACATACAATCATCTCCTCAGTGTTGTTGTTTACTGTAGTACAAATTATATTTTCTTACTTGTACTATGAAAGGTTTATAAAAGAACATGACCTGAGATATTTAATCCATTATTCTAAAATAAAAATGAAATATAGAAACATAAGAAGTCAATATCACGGTCACCATGAAATTTTTCCCTCTTATATCTCCTCTATCCTATTCAATTTATTAGTGGATTAGAGAAGATATATATGAGTGGATATAAATATATACTTTCTTAATAATATAAATTTTTCAATTGATTACTAACATAAAAATATACTTGATAACATGAATATTTAAGAAGAGATTAGGGGTTCGATAAACTATTTAAAACTTAATAGTGCTCAAAATGAAGATGGCTCTCTATTCTTCTTCTATATTTTTTTGGTGGGTTATAAAAAATATGGGTATAAATTTCATTTTGTATTGACTCAAAGTGTTTTTTATTTGTTTTAGAGGTCAGATCACCCACATTTCCTATCTCCAAACACCCAATCATATAAATGTACAATCTATTATGAGATATTCAAATGAAATTTTCTAGAATATGGATGGAATCATCAATAGATTCCTAGGTTACAGTCGTTAAGAACAATTCCATTTTCTCATATCTATTTATTTTATATATTAAATTCTTCATATCAATTTTGGGGGAGAGAAAAAATTCATGAAATAAAATTTAAATGATTAAAGGTGGGGGTAGAATAAAATAGATCAGATATTCTGGTTCATGATTTGAGAGTGAAGTGTGTCCAAGTGTATGAATGTATTTCATTTCACTATTCTTTCATTTTTTCGATCTATTTTCTATAATTAAAACAAAGTATATAATTCCATTAAGATAAATTAAATAAATAATTTATACTTTATAAATAATTTTCAAATAAATAACTAATGATATAAAAAAATTTAACTAATACTTTAAACATCAGGCTCTTCCAATCATCAATCATCTCTCGGTGTTTTTAAAATGGTCATTCATGAATGATTCATATTTCATCACATTTACTATCAACTCTAACCTTCCAAACTAGATACATTTCATTATTTTACCCTCGCCACATAAAATCTAATTCCATTAAACTAGAGTCCTCGTCATTTGTCCAATTATGAAAATTATATCGAATTTTCATTAGAAAAAATACTCGTTAAGAAAATATTATAAATTATTATAGATAATATTTGGTTAACATTACATATCCAAATATTTTCAATGTAATTTGGTTTTTATCTATACCACAACTTTCCTCCATTTTATTGGTTGAACCAAATTATTATTATTGTGTTTACAAGGTTTTCCCATAAAACTTTTTCATTCCTCACCATGTTATCCACTTATATAATTGTCGTCATTTAATTTATTAATGATTTGCGTGTGTCGATTCCATACCTCTATAATTTCTACGGACTTATCATATACTGAAGGGTATAGGTAATCATGAAAAATATTTAGTAAAGAAAAATAATATATATGAATTTATCATTAATCAATTTAAATAATGTTTAATCACATATCAGTAGATGGAAGATCTACTGACCCTAAAGTGATGTGTTTAGATGAGAGTGATTAGATTCCATAGTAGGTGGGATATCATGAGTTGGAATACTCTTTACAGTCAAATATTATATGTGTATTCATGGATGGAGAAAACCTAATGGATATCCTTGTAAAAAAGAGGCTGGATATGGATATGGATGTAGTGGTGGGATATATGGGGGATTAGTTCCCAATATATTTGATGTTGGGAATTAGTAAAAGGAGGGATGAGAGACTGATAAATACCATACATTGTTGATAAAAGACTAATGGGATATAGAAATGGTGGTTATGGATAATATGGAGATGGAATAATCAGAGGATGACCTCCTGGTGATCAAATCAGGATAAAGGGAGCCTGAACTAAATGACCTCCCAGTGAATGAAGTAGCATTGTGGTGGGATGAACCGTTGAATTTGTCATACTAGTACCCCATACAATATTATTAGCCCCCAAAATATAATCAAAACATCTCTTTGATGATGTATCCTAACATAACATTGGATAGTAAAATAAAATGGAGAATCATAAGATAAATTATATGGAAAAACATAATATTCAAACATAAATTGTGCATACAGTGGTGACAAAATGAGAAATTCCCAAATATCTAATATATTGTTCATTTATTTGTGTATTTATTTTTCTAATATCATTATAATAAGTAACTTTTACCAGTACATTTAAAAAATATTATATGATAAATATAATTAATTAAATAATTAAATAATAAAACTATAACATAAATCAATGTGATACATTTTTAACAAATTTTATAATTTTCCAAAATGCGATTTTATTTTAAAAAACATAAAACATTTAGGTATTTTCTTCACAACATCATGAAATGGAATATTTAACTCCATTTTATTAAAAATATCAAGAAAATATGGTTTTGTTTCATTGATATTTTTAGCCTTGTTTATAGATTGTGGAAAAGTAACTACATGAGTAAGAAGAGAGGTTAGAATAAGGACAAGTTTAGCAGCTTCAAGATATGAATTGTAACGCCCCGACCCCAGTTACCCAGAGTTGGTGCATTATTACATAACATTGGCATGATCACAAGAAAGATCAAATCTCGAAAGATTGATTGGTTTAGTAGTCTTGGAAACACTAGATATATTCATAATTCTTACATTACATCATAAAATGAAAAACTACTACAACAACATATTGTCTCCATAATCCACACTCATATCCCCACATAATATCCCTGCAGGTCATTCATAATTTACTTCTTCACTTCCTGGGAAAAATAAAACATAGAAAAGGGGTGAGCTCAAATGCCCAGTAAGGGTAACAATATAGCGGAAACTTTCATAAATAAGAATAAACATTTAAGGCAATGTATAACTAAAACAAAAGCCTTTTAAACTTGAACTTTTAACATAGTATGGCATAAATAAAATGAAATAATGCCATTTACTTATTCACATGGTTATTCTACTAATCGAATAATCACATGCAAAATCAATAACAACTTTCATAATGATGGAATGCATAATGCCAGACTATCATAACCACATAGCCAAGGCCTCGTGCCAAGAATACAAATAAGATTTTGTCAAGGCCTTGTGCCAAGACACTAGTTTGTCTCATGAGACCTACCGATGCATCAAGGAGCTATAGCGGGCTCCACCCGTCACATATTAAGTCCAATGCATTCCCATATGAAAAGGTTTAAACATAACATAAACATTCGTATTAAAACTAACATACGAAATGTCAATACTTTCACCATAAACTATGAATGGTATAAAAATAGCACATCCACAATCAAACATATCACAAAACCTTCAATACAATATAAAATTTTTGTATCATAATAAATCAACTTCAAATAATCTTAAAATCCATCAAAGGATGTTGACATAGATGAAATCAAAATTCTTTTTAAAGAAATATCTCCTTTTATTTTGAAATCATTTAAGATCCATATAAAATACAAAATTTTCTTTGAAAATATTCTTATAAGCTTGTAAGGGAAGCTTTGAAGATTTTATAACGGCGGAAAATAGCTGCACCCGCCGTATAAGTTAAAAAAACATTCTTACCTTAATTCTGTCGAAAAGGTTAAAAAGGACCTTGTTTTGAAAACGATGGAAAGATTCCTTTATAAACCTCTTATAAAAAGTCAAACAAGTGTATAAATGACTTTAACCCATATTCTTGTAAATAATAAATATGTTTTGAAATACATTTCGAAGAAACATGGATGTGGATGATAAAGAAATCCCAGTAGATTATTACGTATAAACAACCTCGGATAATGAAGAGATTGTGAAATAACCCTTAATTTGTACTTTTCCTTGGTTGGGGTAGGTTAACCTCCTTTATAATGGTGAAATAATTATTATTAAAGTATACAAGAATCATATATATTAATATGATATCATATATGATCTTTTAATATTGATTTGATAATAATATCTTAGTATTATCGTTGTTTCGGGTGTTAACTTGTTTTCTTTTATATGTTTTGCTACGTAATCCATGTTTGTTGTATCTTATTCATATCCAGAATGATATCAAGTCCTTAAACATCATTTTTAAATCATCAAATGATAATTATACTTGAATGGATACGATGGAGAATGAATCTCATCGCGTTCGTGGAGACGGTAGTCCGTACGTACGCACGAGCGACAATATCATTCTTTTGATATTAAAATAATATATAAAAGGATGGTATATCATATATACAGAATCATTAACATGTTATATTTATTATTTACATGAGTTACACATCATTATTATACCCATCCAAATAATAATATATTGAATAACAATTACACCACGACGTGGAGACTGTAAGCCGTACGTACGCACGTATGGTGACTTGTTATTAAAAGGGTGGATAGAATAATGAATATGGTTGTACCATATTTATAATAACATCACAATATATGTGAGATACTGGAGTTATTATTTTATAATGGTAAGAACAAAGAAAGAAGAAGTGGAAGAAGAAAGGAACTTGAAAAGGGGTGGTGAAAACATTACCTCTTCTTCGGGTTCTTCCTTTTGATTTGATCAAAAGGGATCCTTAGGTTGGCTTTCTGATCAAACTAAGGCCTCTAGGTTGTAGTGAGGGAAGTTGGGAGTGTATTTGGGCAGAGTTTGGACTAACCAAAAGGCTTTTATGGTGTGAAAAAATGAGGAGGAGGAGTGCCCTTTTATAAGAGGGGTGAGGGGCACCTTTGGAAAAGCTAGAAATATTAGTTTATAATAAATTCATATTCTGTTTCTAATGGCTCCAAAGTTGATTTTTTAAATTTTAAGGTGGGGATAGGTCGAAAACAACTCAACCAATATAATTTTGACAGGTTTGGGTACTTATATTAACCTTATCTTTAAGTATTAACTATAAGTTAATTAGTTTCACTTTTAAAATGTCTCTTTGTATTTTTATATAATATGGTTAATAAACTTACTATATACATCCAAGAGACCCCAAAGTGGTCCATTAATGATGGATATATCATTATATAAGTCTCTTGGCCGAACCTTAGATTTTTAGGAATTTAATATCAATTAATAATATAATATTTGTTTTATGAACTCTTTTATGTCAATTTTGACACTATTCAATAGTTGATTTTTGTGAAACTCATAACAGATTGATTACTTAGAAAAAAGTCAATTAAACCAATACTAATATATCATATTATCCTAGAAAATTAGTGCAATTCATTAAAAGTTTCATATTATATTTATTTGGGTATTTATAATATCAATTATTTTAATTTTTCACTATTATAGTAATTAATTCATCATCATTGTGTCATAATCAAATTAAATTATTTAATGTCTAAAATTTATAAATAAAATATAACTATGTAGAAAATATTTTTATCTTTCTAATTAATATTTATAATCTAAAATACAACATATATAACCCTATGTAAAAATTGTTTTGCTAAAAGATATATGCTTGTGTCATTTTTGTATTCATTTTAACTTAATTAAAATAAAGTGTCCCTATCACCTACAAGTGGCACCATGGGGTCCCAAAATCGACCCAAATATGCCTATGTCCGAACATGTATCAACCAATAATTCTAGGACACGTTTTAGGGTAATTTAGTATTATTATAATATTATCTTTTAACCCTTATTTACCGGATTTACCCTTAACCATGGTAAATAAAATTTTTACCGCTGTAATTATTCAAAATGTCTAAAAATAAAAGTTACCTATTTACACAATTTGAACATCCTGATTCCAAATATGGAATCCATTTTTCTAAATTCAAAACACATAAGTGGCAGAAATTAATTTAAAATTAATTCCCGCTGTCAAAACAAAAAGCGTGTTTTTAAGAGATAATAACTATCAAAAGATTGACACTTGTTTATGTTCGGTTTAATTGTAAAATTGTGTCAAATGACTAACATTATATTAAATGGTAAAAATATATTCTAAATATACTTTAAAACCACTCAAATTCATAATTTATCACTATTAATTATTTTGATTAAAAAAGTTGTTTTTAATTAAAAGTTAGTAATTTTAACTATTCATCAAAATATGAAAGTTATTCGAAAAGTACCAAAATTTCACCTTAGGCAAAATTAGATATTCCGAATCCAAAAATAAAGTCCATTTTGAAATATAAAATATATATAATTTCAAAAAGTAGGTATTATTATTCATAACAGCTAGTTTGATTGGTTGTGGTGTGTGTTAAAACTCAAAGTTGCGTACAACACACGCTACTGTATTATTCAAAGAAAGCGCACCGTGGAAACTTGGGATGTTTCATTTTAAATTTTTGATGTCTCCATTTAGTCAAAAAGTTTAAAATATTGTATTTAAAAAGGGTTCACTATTAAAAGATGATAAAAGTGCAATACTGAAAATGAATTTGTTCTTGCATTATGTCTAAGATACTTATAATATGGATTCTAAAATTATAAGGATTATATAAAGTTTAAAATTTAGTTAATACTATTCATAACCTCTTTTTAATGGCTTTTTGGTAAGTCATGGTGCAATTGAACTCGGTGTTGCGTGTAGTGCAAGTTATTGAATTATTTTGAAGAAATAACACACTATGAATTCTTGGGGTGTTACATTCTCCCCTCCTTCAATAAATTGCGTCCTCGAAATTTGAAATTGTTGTTCGAAAATAAAAGGTTGAAAATAGAAAATATATTTGTGGGAAAACCCACATCGGAAATTGGGTTACTAAAATTTAGTCTTAATACGAGGAAAAGAGAAATCAAAGGGTCGCCAAAAAATTATGATCTCGATTAGGAGAACATTGGTGGCAATTAGAGACATATAATTGGAGGAAAAACGTAAATATTTATAGGTAGTGATTGAGGTCATCAATCACAAACAAGTGTAAAATTGAGGTCGTTAAATTCATCAATCTATGATGATTTGAAATACCATCGGTTCAACAAAACATAGGGTATTAGGATAACACATTTTTGACGTTTCAAAATATCTTAGTTGAAATCCCACATCGAAAAATGAATTAATGAGGCCTCTATTTAAAATAAAGAGTGGAAAGTATGAAGATTACCGAAAATAACACATACTAGGGTTCTATGTAGGAAAATATGGATATGGAAGAAAAATCTAACCATCAATTATCTGATGGAGAGTGGTAGAGAACATGGCAATGAAAATGCCAACAATCCCAGAGCCATAAATTAGTGATGATTTAAGGTACCATCTAGGACAACATTTTTGTTCTAAGTTCATTTTCTTAATGTTGAGGAATTTATTTATGAGATTGGCTAAGATCATAAGGATATATAAATTTCTACCACAAACTCATATTTCACTCCAAAAGATAATAGAACGTAAAAAAAGAATTCTATTTATACTATTAGTGCAGGGTTCCAAAATAAATGAATTTATAATTTATCTACCAGATCTTTTAATAAAAACCACATTATTTAATCCAGGACATCTCGTGGGCCAGTGGTAGGTGATACACCCTTGTTGCCCTTCGGTTGCGGGTTCAAGTCTCGCAGCCTTGCCGGATGCAACAGGTTGCCGCCCGACCTCCAGGTTGTCCTTTTATGGCAATCCAAAATAATCCAAACTAGAACTATCCAAAATACTTCTGTCCAAACTCACTGTCCAACATTAATAAGGAAGGTAAACATAATGAAGATCCTTTTTACCCCGTAATAGCATATGAATACCTTCATCATGTATTCTTTTAATACACTGAAACATCCTGAATTACCATATTCCTTATTGATTACATTTATACTCCTTATTCCATATAGAATGCTGGATATACTTCATCAATACAAAAATGTTTTAAACCCCAACAATGATGGAATATACAAATCATTAATCAGTTCCAAGGTAGTCAAGAATATCCAATATAATTTATCCAAAACAATCATGTATTATTCCAAAATCACTACCTCGGTATCAGAACTATATTATGGTTTATCATTCTCTCAACCATATATTTTCCAAAAATTTATCCTTCTATTGAGTCACTTTTCTTTGTTCCACACAATCTCAAGTCCTTAATGAAATAGTACTACAGTACAATCCTTATATACTCCATAATTATTATAACAAGTACATTGTTGATACAATACTCAATTGACTTAATCAACATAAGAACTCTAATCATTCCTCTTCATCTGTGGTAGTATCATAACTTGATTATTATCAAATAGCATCATTTGCGGCATAGTCTGATGACTGGGACATAGGTTCGCGTAGTGTCCAAACTCCTTGAAAATGAAGCATTGTACATTTGAAACCATTTTCTTACCCTTGCAGTCACGTAATTTGTGCCCTTTTTCCTCCACACTTATAACAAACTCCCATTCCTTTCAGGCAAGTTCCAGGGTGTTTCTTTCCACAGTTATCACATATGGGAAAATTCTTCTTTTCCCTCTTCCCTTTATCCATCTTTCTCTCTTCCATCCTTTTCTTCTCTTGCTTCCCTTCAAAGCCATAGGACTCAGTAAACTCTTTACGTATCTTATCAACACATGATATTATTTCTTCATATGATGATAATACATGCGAGACTATTTCTCTTGCAAATTATGGCTTAAGACCATAAAATATATGATCCTTCTTTCTCTTTGTATCATGTGCATTTCTAGAGTTCTCATTCCTTCTACTGGGTTCCATTTCTAAACAATGGAAAACATTAGATTAGTTTATGAATAACAATACCTAATCCCAAACTTGTAAAACACATAACATAAATTTAATAGTTTATAGATATAATCCATAATCATAAAAATGTCTCCTTTGAGGAAGTATATACTCATAAACCCTTCATAATGATTTGTAAATAAAATGAGAGTTATCCTAAGCATATCCCCCGGGAGTGTCGTAACCAAGAGTGCAGCAAAGCCCGTTGTCGTGCACCAGTTCTCGTTCGAGTCGAGCTCAAAGCGGTGTTTTCGGGTTTTACCCCTAGGTACATCTGTGCCAGAGCCACCTCTACCTGCTCGTATCCAGACAGGGATGTATTGCTCAGAAAACTCACAAAATCATTAAAATACCAAAATTCTAGGAAGTTCTTCTATACTAATCCTCAAAATTCATCTTAAATCTATGTGCTCTAGTCAGAGTTTATCTAAATATAGCTTCCAAGGTTTGTACAAAACTTCCTCTAATACCAACTGTAACGCCCCGACCCCAGTTACCCAGAGTCGGTGCATTATTACATAACATTGGCATGATCACAAGAAAGATCAAATCTAGAAAGACCGATTGGTTTAGTAGTCTTGGAAACACTAGATATATTCATAAGTCTTACATTACATCATAAAATGAAAAACTACTACAACAATATATTGTCTCCATAATCCACACTCATATCCCCACATAATATCCCTGCAGGTCATTCATAATTTACTTCTTCACTTCCTGGGAAAAATAAAACATAGAAAAGGGGTGAGCTCAAATGCCCAGTAAGGGTAACAATATAGAGGAAAATTTCATAAATAAGAATAAACATTTAAGGCAATGTATAACTAAAACAAAATCCTTTTAAACTTGAACTTTTAACATAGTATGGCATAAATAAAATGAAATAATGCCATTTACTTATTCACATGGTTATTCTACTAATCGAATAATCACATGCAAAATCAATAACCACTTTCATAATGATGGAATGCATAATGCCAGACTATCATAACCACATAGCCAAGGCCTCGTGCCAAGACTACAAATAAGATTTTGTCAAGGCCTTGTGCCAAGACACTAGTTTGTCTCATGAGACCTACCGATGCATCGAGGAGCTATAGCGGGCTCCACCCGTCACATATTAAGTCCAATGCATTCCCATATGAAAAGGTTTAAACATAAAATAAACATTCGTATTAAAACTAGCATACGAAATGTCAATAATTTCACCATAAACTATGAATGGTATAAAAATAGAACATCCATAGTCAAACATATCACAAAACATTCAATACAATATTGAAGTTTTGTATCATAATAAATCAACTTCAAATAATCTTAAAATCCATCAAAGGATGTTGACATAGATGAAATCAAAATTCTTTTTAAAGAAATATCTCCTTTTATTTTGAAATCATTTAAGATCCATATAAAATAAAACATTTTCTTTGAAAATATTTTTATAATCTTGTAATGGAAGCTTTGAAGATTTTATAACGGCGGAAAATAGCCGCACCCGCCGTATAAAGTAAAAAATCATTCTTACCTTAATTCTGTCGAAAAGGTTAAAAAGGACCTTGTTTTGAAAACGACGGAAAGATTCCTTTATAAACCTCTTATAAAAAGTCAAACAAGGGTATAAATGACTTTAACCCATATTCTCGTAAATAATAAATATGTTTTGAAATACATTTCGAAGAAACATGGATGTGGATGATAAAGAAATCCTAGTAGATTATTACGTATAAACAACCTCGGATAATGAAGAGATTGTGAAATAACTCTTACTTTGTACTTTTCCTTGGTTGGGGTAGGTTATACTCCTGTATAATGGTGAAATAATTGTTATTAAATTATAAAATAATCATATATATTAATATGATATCATATATGATCTTTTAATATTGATTTGATAATAATATCTTAGTATTATCGTTGTTTCGGGTGTTAACTTACTTGTTTTATTTTATATGTTTTGCTAAGTAAGCCATGTTTGTTGTATCTTATTCATATCCAGAATGATATCAAGTCCTTAAACATCATTTTTAAATCATCAAATGATAATTATACTTGAATGGATACGATGGAGAATGAATCTCATCGCGTTCGTGGAGACGGTAGTCCGTACGTACGCATGAGCGACAATATCATTCTTTTGATATTAAAATAATATATAAAAGGATTTTATATCATATATACAGAATCATTAACATGTTATATTTATTATTTACATGAGTTACACATCATTATTATACCCATCCAAATAATAATATATTGAATAACAATTACACCACGACGTGGAGACGGTAAGTCGTACGTACGCACGTATGGTGACATGTTATTCAAAGAGTGGATAGAATAATGAATATGGTTGTACCATATTTATAATAACATCACAATATATTTGAGATACTGGAGTTATTATTTTAGAATGGTAAGAACAAAGAAAGAAGAAGTGGAAGAAGAAAGGAACTTGAAAAGGGGTGGTGAAAACATTACCTCTTCTTCGGGTTCTTCCTTTTGATTTGATCAAAAGGGCTCCTTAGGTTGGCTTTCTGATAAAACTAAGGACTCTAGGTTGTAGTTAGGGAAGTTGGGAGAGTATTTGGGCAGAGTTTGGCCGAACCAAAAGGCTTTGAAGGTGTGAAGAAATGAGAAGGAGGAGTGCCCTTTTATAAGAGGGGTGAGGGGCACCTTTTGAAAAGCTAGAAATATTAGTTTATAATAAATTCATATTCGGTTTCTAATGGATCCAAAGTTGATTTTTTAAATTTTAAGGTGGGGATAGGTCGAAAAAAACTCAACAAATATAATTTAGACAGGTTTGGGTACTTATATTAACCTTATCTTTAAGTATTAACTATAAGTTAATTAGTTTCACTTTTAAAATGTCTCTTTGTATTTTTATATAATATGGTTAATAAACTTACTATATACATCCAAGAGACCCCCAAGTGGTCCATTAATGATGAATATATCATGATATAAGTCTCTTGGCCGAACCTTAGATTTTTAGGAATTTAATATCAATTAATAATATAATATTTGTTTTAAGAACTCTTTTATGTCAATTTTGACACTATTCAATAGTTGATTTTTGTGAAACTCATAACAGATTGATTACTTCTAAAAAAGTCAATTACATCAATCCTAATATATCATATTATCCTAGAAAATTTGTTTAATTCATTAAAAGTTTCATATTATATTTATTTGGGTATTTATAATATCAATTATTTTAATTTTTCACTATTATAGTAATTAATTCATCATCATTGTGTCATAAACAAATTAAATTATTTAATGTCTAAAAATTATAAATAAAATATCACTATGTAGGAAATCTTTTTAACTTTCTAATTAATATTTATAATCTAAAATAAAACATATATAACCCTATGTAAAAATTGTTTTGCTAAAAGATATATGCTTGTGTCATTTTTGTATTCATTTTAACTTAATTAAAATAAAGTGTCCCTATCACCTACAAGTGGCACCATGGGGTCCCAAAATCGACCCAAATATGCCTATGTCCGAACATGTATCAACCAATAATTCTAGGACACGTTTTGGGGTAATTTAGTATTATTATAATATTATTTTTTAACCCTTATTTACCGGATTTACCCTTAACCATGGTAAATAAAATTTTTACCGCAGTAATTATTCAAAATGTCTAAAAATAAAAGTTACCTATTTACACAATTTGAACATCCTGATTCCAAATATGGAATAAATTTTTCTAAATTCAAAACACATAAGTGGCAGAAATTAATTTAAAATTAATTCCCGCTGTCAAAACAAAAAGCGTGTTTTTAAGAGATAATAACTATCAAAAGATTGACACTTGTTTATGTTCGGTTTAATTGTAAAATTATGTCCAATGACTAACATTATATTAAACGGTAAAAATATATTCTAAATATACTTTAAAACCACTCAAATTCATAATTTATCACTATTAATTATTTTGATTAAAAAAGTTGTTTTTAATTAAAAGTTAGTAATTTTCACTATTCATCAAAATATGAAAGTTATTCGAAAAGTACCAAAATTTCACCTTAGGCAAAATTAGATATTCCGAATCCAAAAATGAAGTCCATTTTGAAATATAAAATATTTATAATTTCAAAAATTAGGTATTATTATTCATAACAACTAGTTTGATTGGTTGTGGTGTGTGTTAAAACTCAAAGTTGCGTACAACACACGCTACTGTATTATTCAAAGAAAGCGTATCGTGGAAGCATGAGATGTTTCATTTTAAATTTTTGATGTCTCCATTTAGTCAAAAAGTTTAAAATATTTTATTTAAAAAGGGTTCACTATTAAAAGATGATAAAAGTGCAATACTGAAAATGAATTTGTTCTTGCATTATGTCTAAGATACTCATAATATGGATTCTAAAATTATAAGGATTATATAAAGTTTAAAATTTAGTTAATACTATTCATAACCTCTTTTGAATGGATTTTTGGTAAGTCATGGTGCAATTGAACTCGGTGTTGCGTGTAGTGAAAGTTATTGAATTATTTTGAAGAAATAACACACTATGAATTCTTGGGGTGTTACATCAATTATTAAGGGAATATTTTCAGAAATAAGATGGTTTTCCACTAATAATAGCATACTTTTCATTAGTAATAACAATAATTTCTAATAAGAAATCATGTCTTCCATGTGTATTCTAATTCAGTGTCTAGAGGCCTAGGGGTAGATGTTCAGTAGTGTTTTATGAAATTTATCCACAAATAGACCATAAAAAAGCATATTCCAAAAATAAAATTGTATAAACATAGTTATAACATGATAAAAAACTTATCACATAAATTGTTTTAGTTATTCAATAAATAAAGATTAAAATTTTATTTTTAATCCCAACCCATCATGAATCAGAAAAAAATGTATCTTTTTTAATAATGATATAAATTAACATATGAAGGCACTAGTAAATATATATAGAAAAAAATAATAATATAAAAAATAGATATCCATTGTAGTTTAAATCTAGTTTCAAAAATATTTTATGGGCCCTAATTTCTAAATTTCTAATAGTTTTCTTAGTAAATCATCAATTTTCACATAGAAAATTATTTTCATATGGACATTCAGTATGCATTAGAGGATTTAAAAAATTAATTATAATTATATTTTAAATTTTATGTTACATTTATATATTTTTTATATGTTTCTTTCAAAAAACCCATTTTTCATTTTCACTAATTAAAAAGATGTTCTTTACTCATTTTGACTTGAATTTAAATTTTATTCTTCTAGTACTGCAATATAGAATTACCTGGATTGTCCCTAATAAGGTATGATAGAAGACTTTGTAACATTGGTATTTATATATTATGAAATTTTACTCCTATTTTTAAACATTTTCTCATTTTTATAAGGTTGAACTACATTGAAAAAATTAATGCTTCAAATAGTTTGAATTAAGGAATCATACTCCTCGATTGTAAAAATTGCAACTCTTTCATTATTTTATGAAATAATTATCATCTCTTAATTCACACTAATACACATTCAATAATCATTCACCCAACATTTTAGATTTAATATTGTGCACATGAACAGTATATTTTTAGTAATATATCTAGACTATACATTTCGGGAAAAAAATATTATATGAAGATAAAAAAATCCATATTTCAATTTATAATGTATTTTGTATGGTTTGATGTTTGATATTTCTAATTCACAATCAAAACATTATTTGTAAAAACCACATAACATGAAAAAAAAATTAATGGGGAAATACTATTTAATATGATATCTCGTGTGAATGTTTTAAAAACACATAAAATATTGAAATTATATTAGGTAAATACTTACAAATGTGCCAAATTTTCGTGTCATCTATAAAAATATATGCTTCATAATCTATTCTATCAATTGAATCATCATTTTCATTAAATTAAATATTTTAATAAATTCTAATAAATTAACTAAAAACATTATTATCATAAATGCCTTAGTCAAAAATTTGTATAAGAATGACATCCAATGTAAAATAAATTTTTCGTTTTAATAGGTTTGTTACATAAAACACCTATCTAACCTATGATTCATGAATATAAGGTTCATCAGTATGAAGCTTGCGGTTCATATTAATCACTATAAATCCAAATTTATCTATATTTATTTTTTACCATGTCATTGAATAAAACCACTCTCATTGCATCATTATTACATGAACATGTTCATAATAATCTAATAAAATTATTATTTATACTACCCTATAATATGATATATTTTATGATCAAGGTTTCTTTTATGATGCAATAACATAAATGTTTGGTGTCATTCTTATTTTGAAACTGTCATATTGCGTTTCCATTTTTGATGCACGAATAATTATAAATAATCTTAATCTAATATCAAAAATTACCTTACAATCACATACTATATTGTTTGGAAAAAAGGACAAAAATCTTATATCATCTGATACAAATCTCATTGGTAAAGTTAAAACCTTAATGATACCAATATTGAATATTAAACAAATACCTATGATTATATTATGAGATAAAATAAGAAGTCTATTGCCTCTAACTTTAACCAAGAAGTAAATTCTTTGTTGTGAAATTATTCATTCCTTTTAATAGATAGAGATTTTTTCTCCATTTTCTAATTTCTATATAGTCTATACCAATATTAATTCTTTAAAATATTATAAGATATGATGAAATAACGCATGAATAAAATTTATATTTATTTGTTTATTTACTTAATGTAATAATCCAGCACAATCATAGTTGAATAGTACTACACACTAAGCCATTTCCCACTCATACCTTATTAATGTATACAAGGAGTACAATCAAGATATCCCCCTTATTTGGAATAGTGAAAGAAATTCAAGCTCAAAGGGATCATATTTCGCATTTTCAGTTCTCATTACTCGATTCGACCTCATAGTGACATTAACCAAGTATAATAAACAAAAATCCATGAATTTCTATTCTAAATAAACATTCAAAATAGATCATAAGTGATAATATGTATTTTTCACATAATATTTGAATGTAACATCATTATTTTTGTCATATACATCCAAAAACTCAAAACGAGACCACCGAAAAGATCTTTTGTTGGAAGATTCATAGTCAGATGTATCAAACATGTGAAAAGTGAAAGTGGAAAAAGAATTATCCCATTCGTAAAGAATAATCTATGAATCTATTTAAAAATTCTAAAAAAAATTTCTACTCAGACTTTTGGCACAAAGGTCTTGATAAAAATGGGAAAAAAATTTCATATCCACTGTAAAATTATTTAAAAGTAAATTTCGAATGGGAATGAGAATAAACTCATGTATCAAGACATGGTAATCTTATTTATTAAGATATTTTAGATCCACAACTTTTTTATTCACACATTTTCATAATGTTACTTGAATAACCATCTTGGACCTTCAAACTATAAAATGCATGAAAAAATTATTTTCTCTCCACCTTCATCATCGAGTAACTGGAAAAAGTGACCTTCCACTTATTTTGAAAAATTATCTTAGGATGATGAATGGATCATATACAGCAATCCATAAAATAATTGTGTAACCATAAATTGCCTTTTGATTTGTGTTTGACATTTAAATGAGTAATAATTAAAATCTCACAGATGTTTTTCCCAATATGAATTACATCTAAACAATGATGCAATAAATTCGATGACCAATTTGGCACATCAAAGAATATACATTTCTCAGTCCAATTTCAATTGGAATTTTAATTAACATTATTTATCTTTCGGATATTTGATTTACCTTTTCTATGAACACAATTCAAACCATCATGTTATTTAAAAAATTCATTACTCGATATTCATTAAGGTGATTCATTTTCCTTGAATACATTATCGAGCTATCTTCAATTTTCATGTATGGATGATCGATTAGAAAAAATATTCAATAGCCAATAAAGGTAAAATATAATTTAAACATTAATTTTTAGGGACATTTTTTGTTATAAAAATGAGGATAGATAATTTCCCTTTTGTAAAACAACCATACATTATTTTATAACTATAGAAATCATTTTTCATCCATAATAAATCTACAGTAACCATAAATTACTCCATCCTGAAGGCATCATACTCTTATGCTCCTAAAATCCAAAGCTCATAAATCTCATCTATTAATGGATTAATGTATATGAAAATATAATTTCCCAGATAATTGGTTCCAAATATCTATATAATCATGATAGTAAAAATTCATCATACACATTCATGATGTATAGTTATGCATGATAATAAAAATTGGCCAAGTCATTTGTACAATATGATTTTTTTGAAATGGGTTGAAACCATCATAGGATAATCCCAATCATACATTTCCCTGGTCATATTAAAAATCAAGATGCATCCAATAAAATTTATTCCAAGATAACCCCTCTGTAAGATAATCTATGTCATCATTATCCTTATTTACATTATCTTAATTGAATCTCATATTCTTTTTTATTTATACTAATATAAAATGTTTTTGAAGCCTATTAATTAATGGTAAGTTCTACATCATGTTATATTGTATGAAATATTATGTTCCATCAGTATAATTCTTCCACCTTTTTGTACCACATTGATTGTACTGACATAACTCTACATTTTTACCCATAATAGAGAACAATTTTTGGGGTAATAACAAAGCATAGTAGATAAAAACCTAAATTTGTCTTCCAACATCGATTTCATGTAATAATTTTCTAGAATATAAGCATCATCAGGTAATAAATCCTTAAAAAATGTAATGATATTTTCAAACATACTATAATTGAATCTCTACATTTGTTTCACATGATATTATAGAATTAAAAACTCACTTTAACTCATTTTCCCACTCGCCTGATATAATGGGGTATTTACATCTTCTATCATATTTCTAACACTCTCAACATAATCATTTTGATAAAAAGGTAAAAACGGTGTTTTGATATTCATTTCCTCTTTCAATAGTCTATATGAGGATTCAGATTTAGAAAAAAATAAATACTGATTAGAAATCAAAATTTTTATACAAATGATTTCACCTGAATTGATGTAATTATAAACTAGATCTTTTTAGCCATTATGATACAATACATGATATATCTTTTGGGAACCATGTTTAGTGATATGTTAACTGACATCCTCGCAATTTAACCACAGTCTTCCTACATAATAAAAACACATGACTGAAATCAATCCTCAATTTAGATCATTATTGAATGCAAAGTAAAAGAAATATTTTTACTCTTTTTGAAAATTATCAGTGATCCAATTAACATTTAACTTTTAAATTTTATCCATCCAAATAGAAAATAAACATACATTCAAAAAATAAAATAGAAAATTAATTAATATGATATTTATTGTTTCATAAGATAAAATATGATCATTAATTTCATTTTTGTAAAAAGATTAATAATAAAAATTTTAAATGGAATGTAAAATAATATATGTTTAAAATACATAGAGATATCATATCCTATTAAGTTAAATATATTTTTTATCTGAATTAAAAATATTATATATTTATTAAATGAAATATTTATGGTTCTTAAATTATTGGATCCATATTGAAAGGGTTATTTATTTCTCATAATGCAAAATTGAAATAAGGGCCTATGATGAAAAAGTGTATGCACGACACATAGACCATGGTAATATTAAATTACCGACACAATGGGTATATAAAAGCATTGAAATAATAGAAAATAACAAGTTATATGGTAAAATTATCAGTAATAATAATAGAATAAAAATATTTAAGATATTTATAAAATTTCTTGAAAATATATTCTAAAAATAATCTATTTTTAATAATTGGAAATTATTAATTCAAATAAAAAATAATTAGAATTATATCATGGGAAATATAATTAGAAAGTTATATAATTTTTGTTTTTCCATGGTTGGGGTTCCTGATTAATGAATCACTTAGATTTAGTGGAGGAAAGAGGGGAATCAATTGACTGACATAATGGTGTTTTAATAAAGTATTTTAATAGTGATGGGTTAGTCGGTTTAAAAAGAAAAAAAAAGCAAAAATAAAGAAATATTATGGTGAAATAGAATATAAAATTAAACACCACACCATGGAAAATTATAGTGCATGCCAAAATGAACCATCTCATCTGGGAAATTGTGTAAGTATTTCATGGTGAAATTGCATGCCATGGAACACATTATTAATAACCATGCTTGTTGGTTCTTTTTTCATTGTCCTTAGAATCATCTGCTTGGTATAATTTCTTTAGATGGATTTATTGTTATCAAAGTCACGTAGCACAACAATACGTAGAGGCTATTTGAGAATGTGACATGAGGAAGAGGATGATCAATGTGAGGTGGGTTGGCTGAGTCACCGGCGCATCATAGGAGGAGGTGGGGCGTCCACTTAGGAATAATGTTGGTAGGGAGGAGGGGTGGGAATTTTGGGAGGCAGTGTCATGGGAGGACAGTCATGAAGAGGATATGTTGTCGTGTGGTGATTGTGTTAGGTAGAAGTGAGGGGTAGTATCACAATGGAACATGATATGGGAGGAGTGTCATAGAGATGATATCTTATGAGGGACAATGTTGAGGGAGGAGGGCCTTAGAGGAGAGTGTATCATAAGGGTAATGAGATGGGGCCTCATGAGGTGGTCTAATTGAACGAACCCTATTAACATGGTTTACTGCAAACCATGGTATCAAATACAAAACTAGCCATAGTTATAATTAAACCATGGAAATAAATTAATCTATATTTTTGACAAATAAGACCATAGATATAGGTAAGTGGCAATATTCCATTTTTATTTTTTGTGAATAATCCCCACAACATGAGAAATTACTATTGATAATATGATATATATTATATATCCATTTAATTTTTGGTATAAAAACTCTATACAAGGGAAAATCATTGGAATAACTAACTTGTACACCTTGTCCAAAAGAATTTTAAAAACATCCAAAAATAATCTGTTGTGTGGGATTTTACATAGGTGAAAAGGAATTGGGATTTTATTCATATAACTAGTCCTAAGGGTATGGTGTTTCTAGGATTTATAAAAGAGTATATAATCTATAAACTAGACCATGTGAATTGATCCACTCCGAATTATTTTCCCCAGGTTGAAACATTCCACTGGGGGTGAGTTACATTTCATTGCATTTATTGATTATTATAATATAATAAGAATTGTTTTTTCATTAAAAGAAGTCAAAGGTTGTGTAAATTTATAAAACATTTTAATGTGATGTCGAAAAACCACATGGTGATAAAATTAATAAGATAAGGATTTTCAGTTTGAATGTGTTAATATTAAATTAATATGAATATGATCTTACAGATTACATGATCAAACACCAATATATTAATCCCTACATAGCCCAAAACATTATTCTAATTAAAATAATGTATACATAAATTTTTGAAATGGGAGTGACTATTATAGTTGAATTTGGAAGTTTAAGACGTTTTTAAACTGATGCTGCATGTATAGTTCAAAAAAATAAGAACCTATTCTTATATAGATAAAATTCAAAGAAAACATCATAAGAAATGTGGTACAAAAAAATGCCAATGGTATGCTATTTCACAAAAAAAATCATCCGTGGAATTATAAATATTATAGATTAAAATATTGTTAAATTTTATTAGAATCTTGGGGAAGGTTTACTTCTTAGGTATCATTCTAATGTAAAGGGAAATTACTATTAGAGAAAAATAATTCAAAAAATGATTTATTTTTAGATGTAAATGTCTTTGAAAACCATATATGGAATAATAATCAAGATGTATTAGTTTTCAATGATATAGGACAAGACAATGTATATAAATTTTTGGATAATATTGAAAATATATTAAAGAAGAATATAAAAAAAATTATTTGGTTGAAGAGTTTCTATTTGTGATGGATTTTTTCTAGAAAAATGACAAATTTAATATCCAAATAAAGGTATATACACATAACCATCACCATGTAAATGGATATGAAAAAAAGAATTTTTGGGTATGTAGATTTAAAATTCTATTGATTCCCATATAAAATGATCCACATGTAATAACATTCATTTTGTGGTTGATTCTTCTACATAATTTGAAAATAAAAAAATTAATTATAGTTGATAATTATAATAGAATATAGAATTATGGAATGGTAATTAATTATATATTTTGGTGTTTTAAAGGGTAATGATGATCCATCATCATCATGTAGGGAATAATTATAGATACAACTAATCTACATGAAGGGAAATCTATGAATTATAATCATACTAATTAAGAAAATTGTCTAAAATTTGTTGTTTTCTTACTCATATATACCATTAAACATGATTAAATCTCAAGAGATTGATAATTTGAATAAAATTAATGGTGTGTTAGTTATGCATATTTATTAAGTTATATATTCAATTCCAATTAAAATTGGGATAATGTAGGTAGGGAATCCCTCTGCATTATTTTCATCTCCAAATAATTAGAAGTTGGTTATGACTAATCATAAAGAGGATAATCCTGATATTGGATGTGATGTTACAGATAATATGAATATAGAAAATATCCAATAATTCCATCGATAGGTTCTTTATATAACCCCAGTGGGTTTTATGGTGGTTGGTTCGAAGGTTATGGTTTGAAAATATCCTTCTAATTTTGTTTCCAAGCATTATTCCCTCAGTGTATATGGAAAAAATGGAAATTTTTATCATACCAAGTAGGATCTAGAAAATGGTAGGTAAATTTTTTATTTATTACTAATACTATAACTTTTTAATGGGAGGATGAAAAATATTCTAATACTACCTGTATATATTGTGTTGTCTAAGAAACATGTATAATTGTATATAGTGAGGTGATTTACAAGAAATTAGTGGGTAATGATATTATATTTTTTAATTATTTTGTGTATCATGTAAATCTATAGAAAATGGTTCAAACTAAGAGGTATGGTCGGTAACCATAGTGTGGTGGAAGACCTCATTTTATTTTTATTATTTCATATTCTATGAAAGGATAATGAATATTGAAACATCTATTGGATATTTTCCCAACAGAATTATGTTTTAGGCTTGATAGAGTTCACATGAACAATTGGGTGGATGGGAAAGAATTTTTGTGGGATGTATATATAAATTTTTATTATCTTTGTCAGAGAATGAAAATTGAGGATTCGATGTTATAGATTCTAATGATCTAGTTGGTGCTTCAACTTGATGAGTGATTAGGCTTGTGGAGGATATAATTGTTTTTTTGTTCTACTATCATTTCCAATTTTTATAATGTATTTTATTTAAATTATTAGTAGAATTTAATATAGTTTCTTTCATTTAAAATCCCTATGTATTTGTTATTTATTTTTAATGAATGGACCATATGTTTTATTCCTAAAACTCATGGTTAACTTATTTCCTTATTATCATTAACAATTTTTTAAAATTAAGAATAAATATCATCTACCTATGTCTGTAGTCACAAGGGACCGTGGTTATAGGTTGACCTTATTTCATAATTCACTTATCTTATGATCATATCTATAAATATAACAAATATTTACTATAAAAATCGATGTAGAAAATCTATATTTATGGTTATTTGGGTACATGGAAAAAAGAAATCAAATAGGTCATTTATTTAATTGTTATATAACATCTCTAAAAGAAACAATTACATGCATTAAATTCTATAATTATATATTCTAATACTTCTATATTTTATTTAGTTTTCTATATCTTAAATAAAGATATATAATGTGATAATATAAACTATGATATATATGATTCTGTTTAAAATATAGATATCAAAATAATTATTACTAGAGATTATATCAAATTTGAAGAAACTAAATCTTATAGGTAATAACTAAGATTAGGTGTTTATTAAAACACATTATGGTGCGTATACACTAGTTAACCTGATGAAATATTCCTTAGAAAATTTCCAGAGAAAACTGTAATGTTAAGTATACAATTACTAGTGAAATCATCCAATGGTTGAGATAATAAAGAAATTTTTCCTAGATCATGGTTTGAATATAGAGGAAGAAATATCTAATTTTATATCCCCATACTTATCTCCAATAACATGAATATTTTCAATGAAATAAAGTATCTATTAGAAACCATGAGATGGAAGGTGCTCATGGTTAGAATATAGAGGAAAATTTCTCAATGTATTATCCCAGACATAGTAAAAAATTGATTTTTTTAGTAAGTATATAAGAAAGCCATGTATTGGTATATTATATCATAACATGGTTGGTATATAATTTTAAATACAATTTTTAATATTTTTGACATATATATTTTTATTATTTTCCCTCTCTCGCACTTTTCTCTTCCAAAATATTTATTTGGAATTGCCAATATTTAAGATATGTGATCTTTGTTCCAATTCATTATTTTTATATATTGCCATAAATTATAATTTATTCATTACTCTTAGTTGTTGATATTATTATTCAATTTATTGTTCTATAGTTATCAATCAATTGTGGATGCATCTTGAGAAATAAGAAGAAAACAGTTGATAGATGGGTACCTAACATTTTTTATAAAATTCATTCGTACCAAAAGTTATTTTAATTTGATATCATCAAAAGTCATAATTAAAATATAATTACTTAATTAATATTTGGGACATAAATATAAAATTCTATGATATGAAATGTGAAAAAAATAATTCGAATATGAACAAAAATTTGTATTGATATTTTTCAAATAAAGTTAACCTTTAATTCAAATTATTTCATTTAATTTATTAATCAAAATATTTCCAATAATTTACATAATATTTATGTACAAAACAATAATGATGTCAATTATCAGTGAATGTTTTGTCAACCTATTAATGAAATTGAATTATAAATTATGGTGTTATCATATTTTTATGGGAAATAATCATATGAAATAGATTTATAATTTCTTGATTAATTTTCAATTTTTAATACAATATGAGATTCGATTTTAGTGGTTAGTTTTTATAAATCATAGTATTTTGATTAAGGATTGACAACTCATAAGAAACAAATATTTAGGACTTATTATGATTTTTTTCAAGGCATTGACCACATAATATTTTTGTATTATTTTTTAATATTTTTAATTGTGAGTTAATCATAAAAAATTTTAAACCTTAACACCCATTAGATATAATTATACTATAGGTTGTACCATGTTTATGGTATCTTTTCATGTTAATTTGTTAGACCTATTTTTTTTGAATTTCAATTTGATTAACCCATATATTTTTTCACTTAGTTCCCTTTTTCATTATTTCTATGTGTGAGTGTGTGCTGTTTTTTTTACCATCATATTTTAATAGTTGCATGAGAAGGATGAAAATAACTTTATATAGAAGAATTGTTTTAATAGAGACTCTATATTTAATTTCAGTCATTAATATGTACAATTTTAATCACTGGTGAACATATATGGAAAAGAGGAATCACCATTATGTAAATATTTATGTTCTTGTAACTTTTACTAAGGACTGTCAAGTAGGCGCTAAAAAATTGGAATATAACAGAATCATCATCAACTATAGTGTATTATCTACTGATGGAATTCCTAGATCATGGTTTAACATCCCATTCATAAAAATTACTTTGAAATTAGGCCAAACAAACTCTAAATGATTTAAAATATGTGTTGATTTGGATACTTGATACATTATTATAACCATGTGTACATATGATATTTTATAGATAAGTGATATATTTAAAAATAATAAGAGCTTGAAGGATATAAAAATATATAAGTCATTCTTATTTTTTTGGATAGTGTAAATTATTGGTTGAAGAGTTATTCATTTAGTTGAATTTCTAATTGGTTTATGATGGCCATGAAATTTTTTAATAAATACTTATTTCCATCAAATATAGTGAAGTTGTGGAATGATATATAATTTTTTTAAAAAAAATATAAAGAATCTATATTCAGGGAATGTGATAAATTTAAGAGATTTTTTTATATTCCAACACCATAGATTTTTAATTTAGATCTAAATATAATCTCTATACTATACATTATTACCTATGTCTGGAGTCGTAATTGATTCCTCCATAGAAAAATGTTGGATACTAAAAAAATTAGATGTATCATGTAACCTCCTTAATAAAATATCACCCAATTATATCCATTAGAAAATTTATAGTGGTCTGACAATTTAAAGGATTCACCAATTAGAATAGACCACTATTTTCATACCCAATTCAAATTAGTTATCAGCAGTGTTGAATAGTTTTTAAAAAGTCCCACCAATAACTCCAAACCAAATTCCAATTTTATAATCCTGTGATATATGTTAAAGGATGTATGATTTCAAATAATGAGTAACATAATTAGTGGATAATAAAACATTAAATTACAATTACATGAATTATATCTTTTCTCCTCTGAAAGATTTAGAACTCCTATAAATCTGAAAGATTAAATAATTTAATCCCAAATTGGGGTTATAATATAACAAATAGTTGTATAAAATTAAATAATAGTCAATATTTACTCAGATAAAACCCTTAAAAATAAGTATTGAGAAACTGTTAAGAATGTTTTCAACCATTAAGACCTAAATTCAATTTATATCCACAGTATTTCCATCAATAAAAATCAATTTTAAAATCTTATTGTTAGGATATTTTTACTATTTTTATTCAAAATATTTATCATTGGATTAAAAACCATGAGATTTATCTTATGAATCAATTGGCCCCTATCTTTAATATTTTTCACTATATATGGAAAATTTATACAATATTTTTAATAATTGTCTAATCGTAAAGAGCTAGGTAACACAAAAAAAGAATCCATCAGGGTGGAAAAGGTGGGGAAACATCACAGTAGATGAGAGATTAATGGGGAAAATAAAATAGAGGGTAGGGAAGAAATTGAGATGTAGGAAAATAAATTATGTATCATGCTAAATGTAGTAAAATCTAGACCCACAATACCTATTCATAAAGGTGAAATTTCACAATGCCTCAAGTTCACACCCCAATCACTAGAGGTCAATGTATTACATATAGAGTCAATAAGTATCATGTCAGAGGTGATTTAATTTATAATTTTATATCTCAAAAAATATTCAAAATACAAAATGAATAATGATAAATAGAAAAAACAAGTTATAACATCCATAATTAATTTCAATGTAAAGTTCCACAAATTTATAAATACTTCAAAAAAAGTTAAAAAATATAACCTATGTAACATGTCTTGAAAAATAAACCTTAAGTAGATAATAATTAAGATATTATAAACCCTCAACATAACTCTATAATTATAAAAAATAATCACTATGATGTAAATTGCCATAATTTTATATCTACAACAACCCTCTTCATTTACACTAACCACTATGAATATAATCATAATTTACATGAGGTATGTAAATAAAGAGTATTTAAAAATAATAATATAAACCAATATAATCCCCAGAATCCCTTAGATTTTTATGTCCTCATATGTAAATGATACTAAGAATGTAAATGATTCAATCACATTATTTATATCTTTAATTTTAATGAACTATGTTCTAACCTCATCACCAAAGAATATTGGATACCTACTTCGGCCTATGCTAGAATAAAAATTGAACATAAAAATTGATTATTACAAACAAGAATATTTCTCATGTGGGATTATTCAAAAACCATTGTTAATTAACATTAAGTACATGATACAAAAAACCATATGTGTGAAGAAGAGTTTCTGAAAACACTAATTTATGGGATGATGAATTAATAGACAACAATGATATTAATTAACATCAACTACATATTACATGAAACTATATGTAAGAGGAAGAGTTTAAACTATTAGATATTCAAGACTAAATAACATTTTCATAGCTTTTCTAAAACTAACTCAGTGAACAATAGAGTTAGATGGGTGAGGTTAAGGGTATGTTTTAAAAGATATCCCCCACCATATGAGCACTTATGGAATATGGAAAATGCAAAGAGAATATTAAGTGTATAAAGTGGCCTTATTAGTTTCCCAAGATGCTATACAAGAGGTCAAATAAAAACATAAGGAATCCTTTCTCAAACAAATTTCTACGATTTTTCCCATGGAAATGCAGTGTAAACGGATCTTTCCTGTTAAATTATTTAAAAGGGTTGATCAACCCATATACCATATATTTGTTAATTTTTCAATAATTTACATTAAAATTGAACCAATATATTTTTATAATGTTGATTTATAATTAAATTATTTTAACTTATTCAAAGATAAATAAAATTATATATTTAGATTTTATGTTAAACATATTGACCCATTTCCCCCTCCTATAAAAACCAATCTATAGGTTTTCATTAATTACCAATATCTCACTAATGAACTACCTAAAATAATAAACTAATATATAAATTAATATTATATTTATTATTGAAACATTTATAATCTTTCTGACTCAATATTTAATATAATTTATCATTATTATATCTAAATTTATCCCTTGATAGTGATAAATAATATAAGGCCCCCAATATAGAGGAGACCCTGTGTAGTGAAAACAAAAACTCTAATTACCTTTGGTTGGTAATATAATTTTTAGAGTTGTGACTGGAAAAGAAACTCGAGGATGAATATGATCATTGAGAGGTGGGGTAGCCATGTCATAGGTGCATTGGGGGATAATATGGGGAGAATTCCTATGAGTATCGTCATCGGGGTTGTATGTTAGCAACATTTTATGGCAGTATTGGGGGATACAGATCATGAAGAGGAGGGATTATATTGTGGTGGACGTTTTGGGTGGTAGTGATGGGCATCATCATGAAGGGAAGCATTGGGGGAGGAGGGTTGGGGAGACGATAGCTCATTAGGGTAATGTTGGGGGAGGAGGTTTGTAGATGTGATAGCTCGTGAGGGAAATTTTAGGTGAGGAGGGTCACACATAAGAGAGGGTAATGGTTGGGGTTGTGGGAGGGTGGAAATTCATGTGTATGAATCAAAACCACATTCATGGTTGTTAGTAAACCATGGTTTCAAATACCAATATAGACATAGTTTTAATTAAACTATGTCTATGAGTTAAGTTATATACACATACCTATAAAAATGTTGCTATAGGTACATGGCTATAGATCATTTTTATATTAGTGATGCCGTGTGGATTTAGAGTATGACCCACTAACTTGTGGATTCTGGGTATGTTTTTTTAACTCGATGTATTGTGTTCTCAGTGACCCCCCAACATACATATGAATAATTTTGGAAATCAATTGAAATACAATATTGTTTTCATGGAGATGAATAAGGTACAACCTAAGGTTTGTAGAGGCTTGGATAGGGAACAACCTATTGGATTTGGATTGTATGTTTATTGTTTATCCACATCTATCATTATTATTGATTAAAATTCTATACAAGAGAACATCAAGATAAGGATTATTTAGTAGTGTTCTATTGAGCCTTTTACTCACACCATACTCAATCATTTCGATGCACTTGTAGATTTAATGATAGATCCAGAAAAGGGAATGTGACCTTTGGGGAATATATGAAATGAGTAGTGATGAGATTATTGTGATCTGTAATGGAAAATAGTGTGAGTTACAGAGTATCATTTGTTCACATATCATCTTTATTTACTATGTACTGACTTGCTACTATTTGGTGAGCCTTTTATCTGTATGGAATGTGTGTCATCCCCACCTTTATGCATGTTTACTCTGATTATTTATTATATTTTATATTGATGATTATCGATACCAACACATGATACTAAGGGTATATTCTTCAAACTAATGGACCCCAGCCCTTGCTTCCTATCAGAAACCTCTTACATATGGGGAGGCGCACATGAAGTCACGTGATATTCTGGGTCATACCTGATAGTTTGGGTTTAGATTTTCAAAAATGGTATCAAAGGATTAGGATTCAGTAAAATGTTTTCCTCCTTGACTTAGGTTAGGTCACTTTAGATAAGAGATAGAATAGATGGAACATAGGTATATGAACTATTTTAGTGCCCGACTGACACTGCATTGTAGACCATCGAGTTTTAAATAATTTCGGAAATTATATTTTGTTGTTACCATTATGATATATTCTTTTTGTGATATATCTTTTGACATGTTGTTTGATATATCTATTTACATGTTTTTTATATATATTTATTTTATTCAACTATTTGAACTACATATGATATGGTGTTATTATATATATGATTATTGTGACTAATGTATAGGGATGAAGTTATGGGTTAGTGCTTGGAGGGTTACACCTTGGGTTGTGGGTAGAATCCTAGAGAGTCCTTTGTGAGATCTCATAGACTGAATATGATTTATTTATGTTGATAATGTGCATCCATGTTACAAAATATTTTACCTCAATTTATTCTTATGGAACAACTTTTGAAATGAGGCTATAATTATTCTATTAGGGAGGATGTTTTTACTTTACCACTAGACATGTAAGAGAATGTAGCTGAGTATCCTACCAGACCTACTATGCGATAAGAGAAGTAGGGATGCTTCATCCAAAAGTCTTTTACATGGAGTCTGATTGAGGTATTAGAGTCTATAGATATGGTCGAACATGTCATGACCTTCAATTCCATCATTCTATATTCTACAATGGAACCATATACCATTAGGATACTAAGGAATGTATTTAAATCATTGAGATAAAATGTAAAATAATAGTGAATTTGATGGATTAACAAGTTAATATAAGATAAAGATAATTTCAGGTTCGCAGCTAGTTATATAAGATTGAATCTTATTGATCAACATGAGTTAAAGGATTAAATGTTATGTTGGATAAATCATAGTGGAAGGTATTTATAAAGTTGAGTAATTCTCCATGAGATTCACTTGTGTTGTTTGATAAGAATGATAACATTAGTGTTTGGCTATGTGTTGATTACTATAAGATGAATTAGGTGACTCTGAGGAATAGATATCCATTACCCAGAATAAATTATCTTTTCAACCAGTTACATGGGTCCTAGTGGTTTTCCAAGATTGATCTTTGATCGGGATACCAAAAATTATGAGTTAAAGGGGAAGATATTCCAAATATGTTGTTTTAGATAGGGTATGGGCAATGTGTGTTATTGGTGACGACGTTAAGGTTGAAGAATTCACCAAAAGTATTTATGGAACTCATAAAAAATATATGCCATCCACTCTGAGGATCATTAATCATAGTATTTTTCAACTATATACTTATTAACTCACCAACTTCAGAGCAACATGCAAGGCATATGGAGATAGTCTTGAGTAGGCTTTGAGAACCCAAACTTAAGGAAAGAATTTTCAAGTGTGACTTATGGATTTGAGAGTTGTAGTTTCTATGAAATTTTGTTTTTGAGACAAGTATATGTTTAAACTTAGCGAAAATTGAGGCATTCATGTCCTGGACATGTTCTTGGAACATGTCGGAGATTAGTAGATCTTTGGGTTTAGTATGATATTATTGATTCTTTATCTAGAACTTCTCTTAACTATCAGTGCCAATTAAAACACATAAAAAAAGTAAGTGAAGTTATATTGGTTTAACTAATGTAATGATGTGTTCCTTGAACCACATATAAGGATAAAGATATCTCTTGTAGTGACACTCCCATATCCTCAAATTTTTTATGTAGTGTCCTTTATCACATAAGGTGTTGGTCATCGAGTGGTGATGATACAAAGAGAGTGGGTAGTAGACTATGAGTATTTTCATATATGGACCCATGAGAGGAACTACAAAAAACCTTACATGGAGAAATATTTAGTGGTCTAAAATATAATGTATTAGTGACACTATCTATTTGGTGAGAGATATTTTTTTATATAGACTATAAGAGCCTTTACTATATCTTAACACATAGAGAACTAAACCTAATATAGTGGTTTTAGATTGATTATTTATAGACATTTAACCAATAAATAATTTAAGAACAAAAAAAAGTTAAATTCATTTAGGATATTCATAGTTTTAAGACGTAGACTGATCAACAGCTTATTGAGAGGCCGTTAGAGGTGTAGTGACACATGGTGAGCTTATTGGCCAAATAATGGATGTATTCTTATGTTCATCAATAATATATGAAATATGATCCTTTTGTGACCAAATAATCACTTTTGTAAGGGGTGAAAATTGGTCTTGAGTGAGACCCATAATGTCTAGTGATGAGGGAACAACTGGTTGGTGGGGACCCAGTACCCAAATGGTTGATGGGTGACGATGATGTGATTTTGGTACATGTGAGAGTAGTTATTATTGATTTCATTAAGGATTCGATGATGATGAATTGAAAAAGATATATTTGGATAGTACATCCTAGTGGTACCAAGATGCGTCATCAATTAAGGTGTCTGTTCTAGTGGCTATGGATGGAGAGAGACATTTCCAGTTCTGTCTCCCGATTCCTTACATGTCAGAGCGTAAAGACTGAGGACCAGTGTCTTGGTAGGGTGTTATAACACCTCTTCTTCCACAGTGAATATGTGAAGATTATATAATGGAAATTATGATGGATTTATAAGGTACCTAGATGATTCATGATGTAGTCTCATTGATTATTGATCAGCTAACGAAGTCTGCTCACTTCTTACTGATTAATAAGACTCACTCAATGGAGGAGCTAAAAATGATCTATGTTTGGGATATAATACACCTAAATAGAGTTACATTAGGATTTTTTATATATATAGGTGCACATTTTATGTTACTATTTTGGTAGGGCCAAAATAAATCCCTATGGAATTAGATGAGATTGATAAATTCATACCATCCTCAAAATGACATACAATCCGAGTGGACAATACACATATTGAAAAATATGCGTAGATATTGTGTGCTATAATTTTTATGGGGCATGAAATTATCACCTAGATGTAAATTATTTCCTATTCACTAATATTTACATTCCTTTGATTCATATGTAACCTTAAGAGAATCGTCACAGGAAACTATGTCGATCACCATTTGTTGGCATGTAGTAGGTGAGGTAGTGGATGTGGAAGGGATTTGGTACAAGATTCCTTTGAGGGAGTGCATCTGATTATGAAGAGGTGGGTCACCACCTAGGGTAGACACAGATCTTATTATGGACAATAGAGGAAGCCCTTACTGTTATTTTGGGGGGATCAAGTTTTTTTATGAGTGGCTCCTTGGTTGGGGGGTGACGTCACAGAGTGTTGAGAATGCTACCAGATAATTTTGTGGGACACTTTGAGATTAATGAGCAGGTATAGGAAGTGGTGTAACATATTTAACTCTTTTCTCACTATAACGATAAGCATTATTTGAACCATGTTTCATAGCATCATAGGTACATACCTGACCCTATTCCTGTTATTGATTTATTTGAAGTTGAGATGGAGACCATTTCATCTTATGAGATGCATCTGGTGTAAATCATTAATCAAAGTGATAAGTTGTTGTTGAGAAAGAATGTTCCACTAGTACAAATTTGGTGATATCAAAGATGTATCCAAGAGAATATGGGTTAGTGCATGTAGGATGTTCGAGCTTATAGGCCTATTTTATGTAATAAATACAACTGGAGATACTTCTCGGGGATGAGAATTTGATATAGGGGGAGAATTGTACTATCTAAAAAATATTAGATCATAAAAACCATCATTGTTAAAAATTTAAATTTATTTTTATGTGAAAATATAATTTTTATTAAAAATCACTTAATATATGTTTTAATGGGTTTTTTTGTAACTGTAAGAGGCCAATTTTAATCTTGGATTAATATAAGGAATACATTTGGCGTTAGCCACTATGATAGTGAGATATTCTAAATCCCATATATCCTTGGAGAAAAAGAAATAGAAATATTAAATTGATTATATTACGCACAAGAGATTTAACCAAAATAATTGAATATATCCTAAATGGTGTGTCATATACAAAATCGCTTACCACATTTCAGTCCAAGATTTGGTGTTTACCTTTGGTGAGGTATAACATTTCTAAGAATTATAATTTTTGTAAGACAATGGGTGAGGATAAGTTATTTAATTTTTTTATTATATTATTTTATGGAAAATGATATATTACCTCTCAAATAGTGTTTGGTCTGAGAATTAAGAGACCACCCTTAGGTCCAGAATGTGGGGGTTAACCTAAGAGGAGCATAACTTTTCTATGCATCAATCATTTGTTCAAATCACACTTAATATTAATTTATTTAATATTTTTATAAAATATTAATATTAATTTATTTCAAATTCATATTTTATATTATTCATCTTCTATACATGAATGAACAATATTTTCATCCAATGGATAAATTTGAAAGCTTCTGAATTATTTCCATTTTAATCCATTTCAACAGCAATGCAATAATGGGGAGAAATTAATGACTCTGTAATTAATTCTTGGTTCAATGACATATTAAAATAGTTGTTTTAATTCAAGGTTTTAAATGCTATGATTTTCGGTTTTTTATAATTGAGTTATTATATTTCTGATGTAGGAAGATCTTGATGAGTCTTAAAACCAAAAATCCCAATAAATGTTTTAGATGAAACACTATCGATTTGATTCCAATTTTCTCGGCGTATGAAAAACTTATTTCTTCTCCTTTGGTGCATTGTGCACAGTGGCTTCTTCTCAGGTTATTATTATTATTATTATTCATATGTATTATTGTTCTTTTCTCTCTCTGTGAAATTATAGGAAATGATGGGTTTTAAATAAATTATAAACCAAAATTATATAGAAATAATTCACAATAAATTATCAAAACATAATTTTTTATTTCATTAAACGATAATCATGTAACATATTAAGAAGAATTTTTTAAAATAATGAAATGAAAATTATTTTGGATGAATAATGAATTTCAATTAACTATTAACATGTGATAATTATAACATATTATAAATGTATAACTGTTTGAGATTATAGAAGATAATTTTAGAAAAATTATATAAGGATAATTATAAGGTAATTATCACATGGAAAAGATTATTGAAATTAGCATAGGTTAATTACCCATATTATCCAATGATAATTATTAAAATTATCAAATGATAATTTCTATATTATCTAATTATAACTATTAAAAATATCATATAATAATTTCTAGATTATTAAATGATAATTATTAGAATTATCAAACGATAATTGGGAGATTATAAAATTATAATTATTAAAACTATCAAATGATAATTTCAAGATAATGAATAGATAATTATAACATAATCAAATGAAAATTTCTAGATTAAAATATGAAAATTAATAAAAATATTAAATGATAATAAAGAGATTATAAAATGATAATTTTTAAAATTATCACATGACAATTGCGAGATTATCAATGGATAATTATTAAACTAATCAATGGATAATTGTAAAATTATCAAATGATAATTTCTAGACTTTCAAAGGATAATTTTAAAAATTATCAAATAATAATTATGATATTATCAATGGATAAATATTAAAAATATCAAATGATAATTGATAGATTATCAATGTATAATTGTTAAAATTATCAAATGATAATTTCTAGATTATCAAAGTATAATTTATATAATAAATTATAAATATATAATTACTATGGATAATGTATAATAAATTATCAACAAGAAATTATAAAGGATAATTTATTATAAATTATCAAAATATAACTATAAAGGCTAATTTATAATAAATTATCAAGAGATAATTATAATAAATTATAAAAATATAATTATAAAATAATATAAAATATATATTTGAAATATTTTGGTAAAGGATACTTTATAACAAATTATCAAAAGATAACTTTAAAGGGAAATTTATAATAAAATTATATAAAATTATTTATAAAGGATAATTAATAATAAATTATCAAGAAAAATCTATAATTATTTATCAACAGGTAATTATAATGATAATTTCTGTAAAATTATAAAGAAATAATTCGAAAATAATTTTTTTGAGATATTATCAAAATATATTTATAAATGATAAGATATAATAAATTACCCAAATATAATTATAAAGGATAATATATAATAAATTACAAAAAAGAAATTTATAAATGATAATTTATATTTAATTATCTATAGATAACTGTAAAAAATTGTCAAAACATAATTATAAGGATTGTTTATGTCAAATTATCAAAAAATAATTACAAAAATATAATTTATGAGAAATTGTCATGATATTATTATAACAGGATAATTTTTGATAAATTATCCAAATATAATAATAAAAGGATAATTTTTTATAAATTATCAAGAGAGAATTATAAAAGGATAATTTATAATGAATTATCAAAAGATAATTAATAAAGGGTTATTTGTATGAAATTTTATTATGATAAATAATCGTACAAAGATTTTTTGAGAGTGAATTTGTGTTTAGAAATAATAATTTAGATATTATTTAGGTGAAAGAAACTATCATAACAAGTGATTTTTTTGAAGTAAAATAGTTTTTTTGGTTCTAGAAAACCTTTTTGAATCTCAAGCTTTAATGTGTAGGACTTTATGATAATAAGTCTGTGAGGAGCTATTCTTGAATAGATTATCTTTTCTTTTTATGTCTATGACATTGAGAAAATATGTTTCTTATCTTTTTGGGATACTTTTTACACATGTTTCCATTCCGGATTTATGTGTTTTAATATTTGATATCATGCTTAACTTGTGATCTCTTGTCGGTGTGTGTGTGTGTAACCCATTATATGATATGGTCTGACTCCAATATATTGACATGATAGTTGATTATAAGATGATGGTTGATCCAAAAGTTTTTGTATATGATGATGCAATATTCTACTGATATTTTCTATGGTTGTCATCAAGCTATGACATGTCATATTTTCCATTGGAGGATTGGTATGTGAATACCTGACATGTGGTCATCGTGGTACAATTTCTACTTGTGGTGTGCACCCTTGATGTGAAACAGTGATGATGATGCGTCGTGACAACCTTGTAACCTATAAACAACTTGAGGCCTTGTGGTTTCATAGTAGATGGGAGACATATGATGACTTATAGATTTCTAGTGTTACCAAATGCCCTATCAATTACAGGTAGGGTACTGATACTCGATGCATTTTCGATTCTGAGTATTACCTAATGCCTTATATATATCTGGATATGTTGTTTTCACATGATTCCATATGGATTCCGAGTGACATGATAATATCATTGTATTAGGTTTTGGATACATATTGACATATAATACATTTTGAGCATGGAGATTAAGTAGGTAGGATTGGGGGTTAATGGTGGCTTGGTTAGCATATAATTACTCATTGTTTCGATTGTGTGTTTATTTTGGTTAAAGATTTATCATTATTAGTGTATAAAATTGTATAATTAAGAACATCAGGTTAAGGACACATTGGTGGTGACCTATAGAGATTTGTACTCATGCCCTACTTGGGAATTTAGATGAACATATAGATTTCATGAGGGACCCAGGCAAGGGAAATGGCCATATAGTGGATAGATGAGATAAGGAGTCTAGAGAAGGTTGTTAGAGAGGATGGAAACTATCAAGACTTTAACATTTTTAATATTTTTAATTATCATCTTTCTTTAAAATAGATAAACTTGCCACTTTTGGTAGATGATTTTATTTTTATGGCATGTATGCATTCATTACCTTTCTGCCTATTTATTATGATTATTTTTAATATTTTTAAACATTTATCATTGATCCTATGACATGAAAATGATGATATAGTCTTCCCATTTAGGGAATAAAACTCTCTCTACTAGTAAAAATACTCTTGCATATGGGGAGGCAAGAATGCAGTCATATATCATTCCTGCACAGACCCAGTGTTTTGAGTTGGGATGTTACAAAATGGTATCAAGGGATAATTATTCACTAACTTGTTTGTCTCCTCAACATTTGTTTTAATAGGTTAGATAGGAAATAAGAAGATTACAACTCGAGAAGGGGAACATCATCAGGGCCATGACACCATTATATTGTAAACCTTTGAGATTTCCATAATTTAGAAAATTATGTTTTGTTGTTTTTGTTGATAAAATTCCCCATGGGTGGTTCACATGATATTGATATTTGATATATTAGATTTGGGTGTGTTCAAGTATAATGACTAGGAATGTAGGTTCACAATCCATATAGATATATATATATATATACATATTTTTGTGATGTATAGAATTTCATTAATTAAATTACTGATTTATGTAATCTGTTTGGGATTGATTCCTTTTGTGATATATCTATTGACATGATGTGTGATATATTTACTGACATGTTGTGTGATATATCATTATTGGATTTAATTAGTTGAACTGAGTATGATATGGTGTCAATATATATATGATTACTGTGACTAACATGCAGGGATGATGAAAAGGGTTACTGCTTTGATGTTTTTACCTTGGGTTGTGGATAGAATCCTGGGGAAGCCTTTCTATGATCTCATAGACTGGACATGGTTTGTTTACGTATCTAATGTTTTGATTGTGTTATAGTTGATGTCTCCTCAATTTATTCTTATGGGAATACATGTAAATCGAGGAAGGAATGATTCTTTATGGGATGATGTTTCTAATTTACCACTAAACATATAGAAGAATGAAAATTAGAGTTCTCCTCAACCTTCTATATTGTA
Organism: Viscum album; assembly: GCA_963277665.1. NCBI lineage: Eukaryota > Viridiplantae > Streptophyta > Magnoliopsida > Santalales > Viscaceae > Viscum > Viscum album. The sequence goes on along the minus strand of OY728159.1, from coordinate 968,752,061 downwards.
AGAGGAACTAGCATGATTTATCCATAAGTCTTTCACTTAGGGTTTAACATATGCATTTGATTAAGGAACTAATTTAGAACATGTCAGGACCATAAATTATAGAATTCACCATCCAATAAGATAACCATAATCCCTCATGATATTGAAGAATTTACTGAAATCATTGATACAATTCTTAACATAGTATAGACATTGAAGGATCCAAAAGGCAAGCTCAAAAAAGGATCATATCCTGTGTGAATATTGTTCAATAAACCCATATTGTATGGTGCCGACCAAGTCATATGAGCTCAACATTTTTATCTATGACTTTTATATTAAGGGATTCAAAATATGAGTACTTCACCAATGGTATTCACCAGTTATGTTCTCTAAGAAGGTGAACAATATTATTTATCTATGAATTTATTACTGGATGCTGAACTAGGCGATGAAAAAAAAATATCCATTTCCCATTATCAATGATCTTTTTGATCAAATATGGGTAGCCTAGTGGTTATTTATGATTGATCATAAATCAGGCCATCATCAGTTGTGAGTTATATAGAAAATTATTCCAAAGACAACATTTTAGAGTAAGTATCGATTGTGTGAGTACTTGTTGGTGACATTCGTGATGAAGAATGCACTGACAATGTTTATGGACTCTGTGAACAAGATCATCCATCCATATGTAGACTCATTCATCAAATTATTCATTGATGATATCCTTATACTCTCTGAAACTAGAGAAACACACTTTCCACTTGCAGATAGTCATGAGTGTGTATAGAGAGCACATTCTTAGTTCCAATCTATCAAATTGTGACTTATGGATTTGAAAGGCCATGTTTCTAGTTTTTGAATTTTTTGAGACTGGTATATATGTATACATAGAGAAATGTGATGTATTCATCTATTGGACACATTCCAGGAAGGTTATTGTCATTAGTAGCTTTCTTGGTTTAGTATGATATTACGAACAGTGTATCCATAACATCTCCCAACTATCAACACCCTCGATAGTGCTAAAAAATAAGGAAGAGAGGTCCCAGTGGTTGGACTAATGCGAATACGTGTTCCTTGAACCCAAAATAAGGCTAACTATAAATATAATACTCACACACTATAAGTCTTTGATTTTTTATGTAGTGTACTATGATGCATTCATAATTGGGTAGGGAGTGATGCTATTGTGAAAAAGAAGGTAGTAGACTATGGGACTCTACATCTAAGACCGCATTAGAGGAACTACTCCACACATGACATCGATCAAGAAACCATGTTCTATTCTTTGAAGTGTTAATTAGATTGTCTCATTGGTGAGATATTTTTTTTGTCTATATGGATCATACGATCCTTCTCTATATCTTCCGAAAAGGGGACATAAAACTATGAAAAACGCACCATGTGGGGTATCAATGGGAGTTTGAACATGATAATATGTATTCAAATATAAAAGCATAATTTAATTTCATATACTCTTAGTTATAAGACATTGACTGATCGTGGGAATGGTGAGAGGGCATGAGAGGACATATTAGCCCAACAAGGTAAAATACCTTGAGACAGGGGGGGATAAGTGTATGAAAGTCTAAGACTATTTCCCCTTCAGATATTGTTTCATTGTTAAACCTAATTCTATTCTCTCCCTTTCTCGCAAAAATAAATTTACAAAAATTTACGAAATAATGAGAAATAACAATTTTATTGGGTTCACTCACACTAGGATGCATCCAACGACTATACAAAAGAATTTTTTTGATGTACTAAATCTACTAAAAGTGATCTTCTTTTTAAAATGTTTGGAGATGACTCATTGTATCTCTTGGCTTTCAAGCATCACAATTGGAAATATCCCTACTCTCTTAACTGAAGTGTTCTCACTACTTCTTCATAAGATCATCATTTATTTCTTGAATCAATAGAATTTAGAAATAATCTATTATATCATTAATTTCCACCTTAATACTTTAATGAATAACCATTACCAAAGTACTACAAGGAAATAAGAATCTTTTGTGTAACCTTGGAGTTCCTTGCATGCAACATTATCACAATGTGTGAAAAGCTTCCTTTTTGTGTAAAACATACATGCACAAAACATGTATGTTTTTCATGCAACCCACTTTTTAACATTAACTCTCTTTACAACAAATCTAGATTTTTTCACAATTCTTATGTGATTAAGTGACCTAATTCTAACTAAGGGTTGATTTTTTTAAATGATGGGGTATACATCTATTTATAAACCCATTCAACCCTACTCCCAAGATCCTCATGTGTATTTCTATATGTATTTATTATTTTTCCTTAGTGCATAAAACCATATTTGACATCTCATTGGGTCTGTAATCCTATTTTGCATTATTAACATCATCTATATTTCTTTGGTTCACCTAAACCACCTTTTTCACAAAAACCAATATGTCATGTGATTCTTTACTTTGATATATTTTTTTCACTAATCATAGAAGTACACATAAATGATAAATTTTGTTTCACCTTCAATATTGCACGCAACATCCTTTTCCAAAAACACATATCTCCAATCTCTAGATTCTTGAACCAAAAATTTGGCATACACAGGGAAATAATGCCAAATTACATATAAACTATTTGTACATCCTCTAAAGTATCTATTCTATTTTTTGGATAATGGTCAACATTTCTTATTAAAATATCTCTAGAATTCCACTACATACCATAGAAACTGTGTCTTTCAAGAAACATAATCAACCAAAAAAACACAACAATTTTACCTTGATAGATTTTTCCTAAAAATCTCCTCTTTTGTGTTTCTTGGCAACTACTCAAATTTTGATAAATAACTTATGATTCTTCCATATTCTACCACCATTAAATTTTTATGATATAGATAGAGAAATATTATTTATTAAACACATACTCTATTTCAACATGATCTATGATTGGCATGAGAAACAAGAATAGTATGAAAATTTCATCCCTGAAACAATTTATTCTGAAACCAGTCAATTGTGTTCATAAAGAACTCCATATGTCATGATACATATCAATTGATAAAACAATTTCCACATCATCATATTCAAATACCCCTAATTCACTGCCCATATTATCATGTTTAGTAATTCATAAAGATGTCCAAGATATGCTCTGATTGTTTCCTCATAACACTGAATTTACATTATGTCACAGAATCATTGCATGGTTTGTTAAAGACTTTAAACATCACTTCTACCCCTATCATCTTTTCCCCTGTATTGATTAAGAATTTTTCTCTCCCTTTATTCAAACATTATCCACCTGTTTGAATGATCCTAATGGTATATCCTTTCTGGTATGTACTAGGGTAAATAATAAAGATCAATACATTAAGGAAAATACATCATAACTAGGGGAGTGGGGGTCCCACATCCCCCCCCCTTTTTCAAGTGAATGGAGTCAACTGAACTCTAAGAGCTAGTAGATGCCTTTCAATCACTTTTTTGGGTATTTCCTTTGTCAAAATTACTATAACCTATAGTTTTATAGGCACATACTCCAACATCACAATCCCATTCTCCACATACTCCTTGATAATGTGATATTTTATTTCAATGTGTTTTTTTATTCATTGATGGAATTTATTTTTTCTATGATTTATTGCAATTGAATTATTGTGATGGATTCTGAATGAGTAGTTCACTTAAACTCCCTTATCATCAAGCTACTTATTCATTAAAAATAATTATGTTCATTCTTGAGTAGTCTCAATATATTCAGATTCTATAGTGCTCAATGATATGTAATATTTTTTCTTAATTATCCGAGAAATACACAATCCGATAAGAGAGAATGAACTACTAGATATTGATTTCCTATCAACTACTAAGAATCCAAATATGCACTTATATATAGCCAAATAACTACTTTTGGGATTATTCACTATATAAAAAACCAAAATCCATCCTGCCATTGGTATTTATATGTATTTATTTCTATGAATGAAAACAGAGTTTCTTTGGATTTCGTCGATATCTCACTTCTTGGTTTGTAGGAGAAAAATATCAGGTATTTTTGGAGTTATGTACCATATAATTCTAGTGATTTGACTATATTCTGTTATATGAACTTCATTTCCTTCATCATCATGTGATAGTTTCATCTGAGAATCCACCATCGTCATCATTTCCTTGGAATTATCAATTTTAAATCTTTAAAAACTTCCATAGACAATTTATATTTATTATTTAATGTTCCATTATTTCCTTGGGTAATGTATAAACTAAATATAAACATTAGTTTATCAATCATTGACATTTCAAATTCACTTTTTAGGAATTTTGTGAGAAGTCTTCACTATGCTTCATGTGATCCACCATAAATTATGTCCTTAGCATATACCAGCACTATCTTCCTTTTATTAATACATTTATTGACATACAAATTCAAATCAACTCAACCACACTGAAACCCAAGCTTGATAAAAATAGATATAGTCTTGAATATCATGATTTTTATGCCTAATTCAAACCATATAGAATTTTAATTGAACACCAAAATCTGTTCCAATTTTCATGAATGTTAAATCCATATTTATAGTCAATATAAAATTATTCATCTAGAACATAATTTAGAAATTTTGGCTTAACATTCATATGGAAAAAATTGGACATTCTTTAAACTGCTATGATCAAGAGTAACTAAATTTTCTCTAGCCTTAAAACTGGTGAAAATGTTTTATTAACAACAATACCCTCTGTCTAGAAGTACCCATTTCATAGTAGTAATTATTTTTTTTCAAATCAATGCACCATATTCATTTAACTTATTTTGAATGAACCATTTAATTCTATTAATATTCTTATATACTAGTCTCAAAACGACCTCCGATGTCTGATTCTTCTCAATTTTTTCAAGTTCTTCATTCATATCTGGAACCCAATTATCATCCCCAGATACTTTTTCAAAACATTTATAATCTTACTAATATATGAATGATTCATTCTATAATGAATTCATTATTCTTGTTTAAATAGGAACTAACTGATCACCAATGGTATTTTTCTTTTCAATTTCACCTAGACTCTTTGACTTCTGTTCTGATACAAATTTGAAATCTTGTTACTCATCGTCAATTTTATCTTATGAGTCATGATTTTCCACTCATTCTTCCATTGTATTTCTTACCTCTTCATCACATTAATCAGGGAACTGTTCACTGTGATGTTTAATATTCTATTCATTTTCCAGTATAGTGGCATAATTCCTGTCAACTAATTTTCCAAGCTCCTTATTGAATCATTTATAATCCTATATTTTTCCTTAGTATACAAGGAATATCCCCTCATTTTAACATGACCCAAATTTACAACGTTTCTATTTTTTGGGAATAATGAACTTACTTCCAAATATTTGAAATTATTTTAATGATTGAGTCTTTCAATACCACATATTATATAGATTCTTTTCTTCCTTGAAACATAACAGAGCCCTGTTAGGTATGTAGATCTATGTTAAAATTTCATCATTCTATAATTTCTCCGATAGGAATTTTTCAAAACCCATTGTTTGGTGCTTGTTACTGATAATTTTATTTCTCCAATAAACCACTTCATATTGATGAGGTGTTTTCATAGAGTAAACATGATTCCTTGTCCCATGTTTCTCAAGATAACCTTCCACTTGTATGTTTGAAAATTCTATAAGATAATTAGTTCAAAACATAATATATATTTTTTCTAAGAATCATTTATGATTCCCTATGATATTATTTTATGAAACTAAACACATTGGTATTATTGGAAATGATATATACCCATGCCATCCTATTAAAATTGTTAATGAAAATAATGTATCACCTCTTTCTGTTAATAGAATTTTTTTAGATAGGTCCACATATATTAGAATGCACCAATTCAATCACTCTGGTTGACTTTAATTCCTTTTTCTTGAATACCATTATGATGATCTTCCCTTATTTACAAGAATCCCATGTATGAGTATGATCACATGATATCTTTGAAAGTACTTTAACTAAATCACATTTTTTTATATCATCCCAAGATGGTTCACATAGATGATATAATTATTTATGACACAACTTTTTTTCTTCCTCTTTAGATAAAAAACTGATTTCTTCTTTCCCACAGACAAGGTAAATATTAACCTTTTATATTTTTTAATATTGAAATATTGTACCATATCTTCCAATGATAAGATATATAATCCTAGTAAAACTTATTTCATACACCGAGTCGATAGTTAATTAACACTTAGTATGTTGTGACTGATACCTTCAATGACTATGACATCAGAATGTCTCATTTATTTTCCTCCCAACATTTCATTCCCTAATCCAATAATCATAATTAATTCATCATTTACAAATTTAAAAAATCCTTCAATTTAATTTTCTATTCCTAAAACCATATTTTCATTTACTATAAAATGATACGTGCATCAACAATCAAGGATCCATAAACTAGAACCATCTAATGCTTTAAGGGAAATTTATCCAACCACTACCTTACTGGATATTTTATTTATTATACATTTTTTGACTTAATACTCATTATTGATTGATAATATTTATCATAATCAGAGTATGATGGACCAAAATCATCTTGAAAAGCTACAAATCGATTTTTAATTTTCTATTCACCTGATAATTCATCGATTTGCTTCTTGTGATGACTTTGGTTAATCTCTGGTAAATTTTTCTACATGGTATAGGTAAAATATCTATCCACGTGTCCAAATCCACCAAACTAAAAATAGTGTCCCTAGAATGAGATTCAAAATTATTGAGCTCTACTTGGATGCCTCTATTGTTCTTGTCCCGTTCGGTATCTCTTGGCCATTGAACACAAATGTTATGAGTGTCTCATATTTACACAATAGTGACACATGGTGCATGGTTCATTCTCGACTTTCAATTATACAACACTGGCTATCCCACAAGAAATCTAAATATCCAGATGTTACTTTTTACACAAACCAATCATCAAATTTATAGTGTATTCTTTCATTCCAAAATTATTCAACACATCTTTTTTATTTTTCTCAATCCAAAAATTAGTGTTATCATTTGAACATGACTATTTCTTCATTTATTCTAGACCTATATACTCTAATTTTTCCTTTTCTATCTCTTTAATTATCTTATTTCTCAACAAAATACCCAAAGTGAAGAGTTTTTCATGATCTATAAATTATTTTTATAGTCTGAGGACATCATCTTCATGTTATTCAATGCGTTTGATTTGTTCTTTCAATGTGTTATTCAAACTATTGATCACCCTTTTATATTTTTCATCTTTGAGTTAATGCCCTATAAAAATTTCTATGTCATCCAAGAATTAAGACTTTAAATTCTCAATTTCATCCATTAACGGATACATCTATTCTTATTTTTACGGTATATAGAGTTTTGCATCATGAGCCACTTTGTTTGATTTATTCATTTTGGTTCTCAAAAAATCTTTCTATTCAAGATAGGCTTCCAATTTTCCCTTAATATCAACTCTTACTTAATCCTATTATTCATCAATATCTATTTCTTCCATTTTCTAGGACTTACCTATGACTGCCACCAAAAAATTCTCTCTATGATATTTGTAGTTCTCTACATCTTCATCCTCATATTCATCTGAACATTCATTTTCTTATGTAAGAAGGTTATTATTTTTGAAGAAATTTCTCTTGAAATATTTCTTACCTTTCACATAGGGCGAATGATTCTTCATTGGAATTTCAAATTCATCCTTATCATCATATGGAAAATTCATGAGGCACCTTACTAGAAGATGACAAAGATTTCCAAATCAAAATCATGTTAAAGGATGTTTTCCTTTGAAATGTACTTTTCTCCTTTGTAGATTTGAAGAATGGCATGAAATCATGACATTTTTATCTTCTTCTTTCTAAAAATTATCAATGGAGAGATTATTTTTCTTATTGAATTCAACCACATTGAAATTCCCTTTTTCAAAGAATTAATGTACTTATTTCACTTTTCATAGGCAATAAGAGTACTATACAAGATGTCCAATGTGATATCTTTTGGATATTTATACTCCAACATAAAAAATTGTGTTATTAAAAAGAACTCTAAGTCTTCTCAAAATGTTAATGATGATATTTACAATGTCAAAAATTTCAACAAGAAGACACATGTCTGCAAAAACGACATTCACTCTGTCAAATAATTCATTAATAGATTAACTATAGTTCCTTTTAAATCATTATAATTATTCTAGAAAACATGAAATTTTGATTTTCTAAATCTTGAATCACATTCATAGATATTAAATATATTTTCTTACATGGAATGAGTTGACATACATGACATAAAAATGGTATATATTTCACTAGATAAGGCTCCTCCTAATGAATTTATTCTTATGTCATCAGCATATATTTGCCTTCAATTGTATTTTTATAAATAACCACTTTCAATATTGATGCATAACAATTAGTTGTATTTCTTCAATAGATTCATCCATAATTGTAAATTTTTTCAATCAATGATTTGAATCCACTTGTCATAGGAAAACAAAATTTCTTCTACTAAGATAGAACCAATAACTTTTAACCCTTCTCTCTGATACAAATTTTTATCACATATATGTTAAATACTCTAATAGGGGGTGAATTAGGGAATGATAGATTAAAAAAATTAAATCTTTGGAACTTTTATAGTTGGTAAAAAACAATCCTCTCTATCTTTATAATAATTATGTTTGTACAGAAATTAAAGAAACAACATGAAACAAAAAATTTATTAGGTTCACCATCAGTAAGCTACGCCCAAGGATAATACAAAAACAATGTTCTAATGTACCAGATCAAATAAAAGTGAAATTTTTTTTACAATGTTCAGACTCACTATCCCTCATGGTTTACAACCAATCACAATTTAAAATATCACTTCTCTCTAAAATAAAGTGTTCTTACTACTTCATCAGAATATCTTCCTTTGATATATTGAATCAATATGATTTAAACCTCATTTATTTTATCATTAAGTTTCATTTTAATATACTTGATTAAGACCCCTTTAACATAATACTACTTGGAAACTGTAATTTTTTATACAACCATTGTGTGCCTTGTGCAGAAAATTGTCACTTTGTGTGCAATATTTACCTTTTTTATGAATACCAACATATAATAAACATTTATGTTTTTCACACATATATCATATTATGTGAAACTATATTTACACACAACTCCCTTTATTCAAAATTATTCATGATTCAAAGCCCTGGTTTTCTCAAAAGGTTGATCTATTGAAATGAGAGGGGTATCAGTCTATTTACAAACCTAACCAACCCTATGCACAATATCCTCATATGTATTCATTTATGGGTATAAAATTTACTTTAACATGTAAAAACATATTTTACATTGCATTGGGTGTGCAAGCCTCTTTCATGTTTTTAACTTCATCATTATTTCTCAGGCATGCATAAACCACCTTTTGTGAAAAAACCCATCTTTCACATCGTTATTTCCATTTCTATATTCTGTTTTTCTAATAATGGAACTCCACATTCATGAAAATTATATATTCCCTTCCAATATTTTGAGCAATATGCTTTTCGAAAAACACCTTCCTCCACTCTATAGATTTTAAACCAAAATATTTGGCAAACCCTAGGAAAATATACCACTGTATATAAAAAAATATTGTAGCACCTCCATACAATCCATTTGATTATTGTTTATTTATGTCAACATATAATTTGAAAATTATCCCTATAATTCCAAAATAGACCATGAAAACCCACACTGTCAATAAGAAAATTCCACCAGAAAACACTATAATATTAAATTTAGAGATTTTCCCCAATAAAATCAATGAAAAATTATTATATTTTTGGATGACTATGAAATATATGATTATGAGGATCATGGATATATGACTTGTCTCCATTTTATTATCACATCCTTACTTGTGGACAAGGTGAATACTAGTTTTTAGTGAGACCATATGTGTCCTATGATGAGGGAGTAGCTGGATGGTGGGGGCTCAACAACCAGATGGATTATGGATGAAGATGATGTTATCTTGTTGAATGGTAGAGTATTAGTACATAATTTATTTATTTAGGAGTTGGATGAAGTAATACCATATCTATAGATGGGTAATACTTCCTAGAGTGACTAATATGTATCATGAATTTCAGCAGCAATTCTGGTGGCCAGAGATGAAGAGATAAATTCATGGTTTTGTCTCCCAATTACATAATTATAAAAAGGAAATTTCAGAGAAATAATATCTTAGTGGGATGTTATAGTAGTTACTTATTCCAGTGTGAATGCTATATGAGATCTGGATAGATTTTTTAAATGGGTTACAAAGGACCCTGAGGAGTCATGATGTAGTTTGGGTGACTTTTCATCGGCTAATGAAGTCTTATCACTTCTTACTGACTAGTAAGACTCACCCAATAGAGGGGAAAATAATTCTTTATATAATAGATATTTTGTACATAATGGAGTTACCATGATAATTATTTAAGATAGAGACACATATTTTATGTTACAATTTTGGAAGGCCTTGCAGAAAGCCCTAGGGACTCAGCTGAGATTGAGAATGGTGTACCATCATCAGAACAAAAGATTATCTGAGTGGACTATACATATACTGGAAGATTTTCTTCAATCATACATTCTAGAATTCATTAGAGCATGGAATGATCTCCAAGAATTAAATTAATTATCATTCAATAGCTTTTATTGTATTCACATTACAAAGAAACTTATAAGAATCTTTATAGGAGACTATTTCAATCATCTCTTGTCGGAATGAGGTAGATGTGGTAGTGGTTACGTGCCTATTTTGGTTCAAGAGGCCTCATATAGAGTGAATGCAATTTTAAAGAGGTTGGCAACTTCTTAGAGAAGACAGATATTTTATTCCGATTAAAGGAAGAGGCCCTTGGAGTTCATTGTTGGATATTGGGTTTTATTTTGAGAGATCCCTTAGTTGGAGTGGAGACATATGTGGAAGTAGGGAAATATGACTCCTCATTATATTGGAACCTTTCTATTCATCACACATATAGGGTTAGTGGTGTTTCATCCGGACCTCCCTTTAAACTATTAATGTATTCATGACATTTTATACATTTTATATCTTTATAAGTATATAATCAACCCATGTGGATATCACTGATTGAGAGTAAATTGAGCTGGAATATGATGAATCATAGGAGGAGAATCTAGTACAGATCTTAGATCAAAGTGAGAAGGTGTTTTGTGGAAATGTGGTACTATTTTTCTGGATTTGGTGGCAACATGGATAGTTCCAGGAGGAGACGTGTGGCTATAAGACTCATGTTTGAGCTCAGTAACCTGAGTTGTTTGAGGAATAATATTAAAGATAATTAAATAGGGGGATAAGTTGATAGATGGATATAATTAAAATATCTTGAATTTTTTCAGGATCATAAGAACACACTTAGTTAATAATTAATATTTTTATATATAAATGTAATATTCAATAAAAGTAGCCTAATAAATATTTTAATGGATTTTGTCTAAGGTTAAAAGCCATGTTAGAATCTTAAAATATTATATGTAATATTTTTAGAGTTGGGTGTTGAGTTGATATGAGATTTTGAGGCAAATAGAGCCTTAGTGATGGAAAAGGAATAATATTAAATATTTTATATTATGCGTGTGTGATTTATTAAAAAAAATTGAAAATATCCCAAAAGCTGTATTGTATGAGAAATGTAAGACCACAGCTATCTCCAGGATGCAGTGTTTACCCTACGAGGGGTATAACATTTGTGAGTGTCATACGTTTGGTCAGATCGCACATGGGCATATGTTATTTAATATTTTTGTTATTTTATTTTCTTAATAATAATTTATTACCTCCCAAACGATGAATCATATGAGAAATATGATACAACCATCTAGTTCAGAAAAGGGTGTTAACCCTAGGTAGATCAATACTTTTTTGTGCATCATGAATTTTTTCAGATCACACTTAATGTTATGTTTTTTAATAGTTTTATTAAAATAAAAATTTTAATTTAATTAAAAAACCTTTTTCATATTCATCATATTCCAAGAATGAAGGATCACCATTTTTAACTAATGGTTAAATTCAAAAGCTTCTGAATCATAACTTTTTAAAACTTTTTCACTTCTAAAGCCTTAATGAGGATAATGTTATGATACCATAATGAATTTTTAGTTGAATCGCAAATTAAAATAGGTATTTTAATTTAGGGGTTCAAATAATATGATTATGGGTTATTTATATATGAATAATTATTTTAGTATATTTGGTGGATCTATATGAGTCCAATAGAATGTGGAACCCCTCTACATGTGGTAGATGAAACTCAGTCAATTTTATTCTGATGTTTAAAGTGAGGGAAGAACTCAATTATCATATGTCAGTGTGTTGTGCGTGGTGGTATCTTCTTTTGTTATTATTATTATTATTATTTTATATATTTGTTATTATTTTCCTCTATTATATATTGTGGAAAAAATTACTACTTTTAAATATTTCATAATAAAAAACTACATAGAAATAACTCATTATAAATTATCAAAAAAAAAATTTATTTCATTAAATATGATTCATGTCAATTATTAATGATAATTAATTTAAATTTTCAAAAGATAATTATTTTGGATTATCAAAGGTATTCAACAAAAAATAATAAACTAAAAATTATAATAAATTATCAAAGGAAAACTATGTGATATTATCAATGATAATATTACTCAAATTATAAAATTATAATTATATGGTAATTATCAGTGGGAAAATATTATCAAAATTATCATAGGATAATTACACCGATTATTAAATGATAATAATTAAAATTATAACATGATTATTTATATATCATCAAAAGATAATTATTAAAATTATCAAAATATAATAGCCAAATTATCCAAATGATAATTATTATAATTATCAAATAATGATTTCAATATTATCAAATGATAAGTATTAAAATTATCAAAAGTTAATTGATAGAATATAAAACGATAATTATTAAAATTATCGAATGATAATTTCCCAAAAAGAAATTTACAATTATTAAAATTATGAAATGATAATTACAAGATTATCAACTGATAATTATATATTTTTTCAAATGATAATTATGATATTATAAAAGGAAAATTATCAAAATTATCAAATGATAATTACTAGGTTATCAAAGGATAATTGTTAAAGTCAACATATGATAATTGTCAAATTACAAAATAATAATTATTAAAAATTTTGATTGATATTTTAGATATTATCAATGGATAATTATTATAATTACAAAATGATATTTTCTACATCGTGAAGGACTAGTTTTTAAAATTATCAAATGATATTATTTTACTATAAAAGAATAATTTATAGAAAAATATTAAAAGTTAATTATAACAGATAATTGAAATGATATTATAAAAAGAAAATTATGAAGAACTATTTATAATCAATTCTCAAAAGATAATTATAAAGGTTAACTTTTAATAAATTATCAATATATTATTTTATCGAATTATCTAAATTTCATTTATAAGAAATTGTCAAAAGACAATTATAAATCATAATTTAAAATAAATTGCCATATGATAATTACAAAGAATAATTTATAATAAATAATCAAATGATAATTATAAAGGGTAATAAATAATAAATAATAAAGAGATAGTTAAAATAAATGATGAAAATTTAATTATAATGATATATTTTCAGAAATTATAAACAAATAATTATAACAGGATAATTTTTGAGAAATTATCAAAAGATAATTATGATTGATACTTTATAAGATGTTATAAAAATATAATTATAAATTATCATTTATAATAAATTATAAAATGTTTATTATAAATGATAGTTTAAAATTAATTACTAATAGAAAATTATACAAAAAATTTAAAACCCAATTATAATTATAGTTTATGATATATAATCAAGGAATAATTATAATTGGATAATTTCTAATAAATTTTCAAGAAAAATTATACAACTATAATTTTGGATAAATAATAAAATTATAACAATAAAATGATAATTTATGATAAATTATAAAGAGATAATTATAGAAGGATAATTTCTGAGAAATTGTCAAAATATAATTAAGATATGATGATTAATAAAAAATTATTAAAATATAACTATTCTTATGGTTTTTTTGTAAGCACCTATATTAAAATAAATTAATAATTGAGAAATTATCTAGGAGATATATTTCATCATCACAGGTGATAATTTTTTTCATTTTAATGTAAAGTAGTTGGCTTCAGTGATAAGAACCTTTGATGAATCATGAACTTTGAAATGTGAATTTTAACAAAATAGTATGTTGAGAGGTGTTCTTGACTAGTTTAACATTTAATTTGGAATCAGTGACATTGAGGTAAGAAGTTCATTAAGTTTTTGGGATATTTTTTACATAGGTTTCAATTGTTTATTTATGTGTTGTCTTATTTGAAACTGTTCTTAACTTGTTATCACATGTGGGTGTTTTTACAGCCCATGAAGTTATATGATTTTATATCATGAGATTGATATGATAGCTTGATTCCATGATGATGTTTGATTCAAATTTTATGAATAAGATGATGGTACATTCTCATGATGTTTGCAATGGTTATTACCATTGAAGTAAATGTCATGTTTTACTTTCGAGGATTGGTATGTGTATACCAGACTAGAGATTGTTGTGGTATTGTTACTCTTACAGGGTTAACACATGATTTGTGTTGATGACAATGATGCAACATGATAACCTTGTAACCAGGCATATAATTGATCCCTTATAGATTCTGAGTAGATGGCTGCCAGATGATGCCTTGTGGTTTCCAAGTGTTACACAATGCCTTGTGGATTTGGTGTTGGTTATAGATACACAATTCCTTTTGGACTCTCTGTATTGATCGATGGATCCTGGATACTGGTTAAGTTGTTTTCACTTAATTCTGTGTGAATTCTCAGTGACATTCCAGAATCCTTGTGGATAGTTTGGGATAGTTATTGATATATAGTACATTTCCTGAATGGATCCAAAGATGGTACGGTCAGGGAGTTATCGATCCTTGGTTATTATACAACTTCTCTATTTTGTATTGTATTTTTAGTCTTTTAATGTGTTAATCATTATTACATAATACATTCATATAATTGGGAAAATCAGTTTAAGGATACATTAGTGGTGTTATACAGAGTCTTTTACTCACATCCTACATGGAAATATTGATGCACTTATAGATTTTTTGAGGTATCCTTTGATGGTAAATGTCCATGGGGTAGATATATTTATTTAAGAGTGAGGGGCTAGTGATATGCTAGGAAATACACTAGCATGACATGTGTTTTTCTTTTAATTAATTATCTTCTTTATTTACCCTGGGCGAACATACCACATTAGATAGCTACTTTTATTTTTGAGGAATGTATTCCATCTTTACCTTTCTGAATGTCTACATTGATTATTTATTATATGTTATTATTATTTATTATTGATCATACGACATGCTACTGAGGGTTTAGTATTCCCACTGATTGAATCAGACCCTTTCTACAAGTCAGAAGCCTCTTACAGATGGGGAGGCGTACATGAGGTCATGTAGTATTTCGTCTTGGACCTGGTAGTTTGGTTCAGGATGTTATATTTATATTGATTTTATAAATTATACAATATAAACGGAAAATATATTTATATTTATTGGATGTAATTATAAGGATATAATTATAATTTTTCATATTATTGCATTTTTTAAAATTATATTTAACCATAAAGAATAATTTTAGTTGATGAAAAAATTGATTAAATGAAGATAACATATATAATGGTTAAAAAATATATATGAAAGGAAATATTAATATGAAATTTCTATATATTTATAAAATATTAATATTTTATATTTCAATAAATCATATATTTTAAATATGATCAATTTCGTATGTTTACCATGAAAATATGTAATATAAAATGTTAATGTTTAAAATATAAATGTATATTTTTTATTTTTTGGTTATATAGAATAATCATTTTAAATTATTATGAATTATAAAATGATTTTATTCATACATTTTGAAATTATCATTATATTCCATTCTTTAATATATGATTTATTTATATTTTTCCTTATTTATTATATCATTGTTTTGGGTATTAATTATTTAAATAATTTAATGTTCTTCTATAAAATATCATACGATGAACTTAATGAGTTTTATTCTAAGGTGATACATATTATATAATCTATTTCAACTAATAATAGTGGTTTGTTAGATATAGATTCAGTGTAATCATTTTATTATATTTATTCTTACATATTTGGAGTGGGAATATTATTGGTGTTAAAAAGAATCATATGTAATGATAGATGAATTGTGGGTCTTTGGGATAGGCTTCCACTACATTGGAGATGTTTATTTTACCTAAAAAGGTGGGGTTATCTATCTGTTTCACCATAAATTCTCTTTATTATTAGTCAAATGTCTTATGATTTCAATACATTATATGAATGAATTTTATGTATATTTTTTATATGTTTCATATTTATATGTGTGGAATATTATAATTAAAATTGTTACTTATGATTAATAACATGATTCATTGATTATATTAATATATATAAATTAACATGATTGGAATATGTAAATTTTTTTGAAAAAAAATAAAATATATTAATTATTTCAAATGAAAGAATTAATTGTTATATGAAAGGTAAGATATGAAATATATATGATATACATATGGTATTAAGATAGTGAGAATAAAACCCCTCAAAATAATACATTTTAGAATCCTCCTAATGTGAACACTTGTGGGAACCTCGATCATTTGGTTTGGCTAGTTATGGAAAAGATGAGTACCCATGGATTATTCAATGCAAGTCTTACTATTTAAATTAATTATTATTTTAGTTGACAAAAAATTAAACTAAATGCACAGTTATATATTTTCTTATTAAATTTAATAAAACATACTTAGATAGCCATAATGGTTAGGTAACATGACGATATAAGTTAGGATAATCTATAAGATGGGATTGGGTTGGTTGTTGTTCAGTCAACTATATATTATTTATATGTTAAATAATTGAAATAATAATATACCTAAATAACAATATGGTGATATATTATCCAAATAAAACTCTGAATTTAGTGAAATATGCACCTTTTCCCACTAATAAATATAATTTAAAATGTGGTGATTATTTTAGTTACTTGATATTCACTATAATTTCATATTTTATATCTATAAAAAATAAGAAATATTATTTTTAATTATTATATTTTTAATTAAGTAGAACTGAATACAACATCAAACTTATCTTTGATATCAGTTTTGGTGAAATAAATGAAGAAAATGTTTTTTGTTCGGTATAAGAATTTTTCAATTTTTTTTAAAATGGAATATATTAATGTTTTTGAGAACTCTCATTATAAAAAACTAGTATAATAAGGTAATTAAAATAGATAAATATTCTTAAAATTAGAATAATAACTATGTAATCTTGATATCTCTACCCTCATGACTGTATATATGTTTCTCAGTTTGGAAAAACAATATGAGCATGATGATGCTTTTGGAGTGATAAAAAATATTAAAAAGACCTATCAAGAAAATTTTAAGAGTAAGAGGTATAATGATTCAAAAACTTTTATTGATAAAAAATTATTCTGTGTACTTTTGTTTCTACTCATGTGATACATATGATTTGGTATGCTAGTGATTTGGAAATGATAGGGCCATTTCTCAAGTAAAATATGTATAAATACTTTATCCTACAATCAATAATATATATTTTCATCAAGTCATAAATAATTATAATATGAATGAATTAAAAAAACATTACTCATTACCTTCAATATGTATTTGGAGATGAAATTCAAAATGTGTTGAATGAAAAGTTTCATATTTTTTGTCAATATGATAATAGAAAGTGAAATAAATATGTTCTAAATTATAGTAATGGTGAAGATCCTAATAGAGAAATAATTTGAAGAAATGAGATACAATTTTGGAGTACCCATTATTTATATATGTGGTACATTCCATTGGAAATGTTGAAAAAAATCCATTTATAAGATGAAAATTATCTGAATGTGGCTGATTGGGGCCCATATAAATGGTGGGAGGGTGATCTTCCACTTCCCTAAGACCACGTCCAATAGGAAAAGGGATAGTAACCACTATTGAGTAGCAATATCACACACATGGGAAGACATATATTATAGTACATGTATGTATGAACACACATATACATATCTATAAAATAGTTTTGAGATAATGATATAACTGAATCAAAAAATTCATTCATAATTTTATCCTACAATCAAAGTGACGAAAAATACTGAAAGCAGAAAAGGTAAAAATATACAAGCCCTCCCAGAAGATAGAATGGTATCCAACCAACTCAAAAGGAGGGGAATACTGTCAATTGACACCACTAGTACACACCGTATTCTATCATTCTCTCAAATCTCAACCTAGCCAGGGTCCTCCCAAGATTCCATTGAAAGGACATTAATTTTCATAACACACAACATGTAATGTCCTAACCCATTTAGAGATGAGTGTAACAATACTTGGTAGGTTATCCAAAAACGTAAAAATAATATTGAGTAATTGAATGGAAAAAGTTTCCTCGGACCAAGACAAAGGAAAAAACCCCAAGTGATTGAGGAAAACAAACTCCATATCATCCAGTACTCAAATATAAATAAATATTATTCTCAACACCACATAATGTGTATAAAAATATAAATAAAATCATTATAATGACTCTCATAAAAACAATACACAATCATGTTGAACTCTATGTCACATGAGGTTCAAATCTCATAGATAACCATTGGATTCTACTCAAAGATCAATGTTATCACATATTTAAAAGATATCACTACACAATCCCTACCATCCTTGATGGTAATCATTCATGAGATCAAACTCATTTTGAATATCTTTGACATCTCTGGTGTCACTCATTCGAGTGATTTCACTCCACTAGGTATCACTAAGTTGATGACACATCACGACCACCCCAAGTGGTGTACATTCAAGAGAACACTACTGTCGTTTATCTTCACATGGAAAGTCATGAAAAAACCTAGTATATCTCAATTTAGTGATAGGGTATCTCATCCTTCCTTGATAAGGGATTCCGTGAACCCCACTAAAAATAATAAATATCTCATATCACAAATAAGGGATTATTCCCATGATCATATGGGGAACCATGAACCTAACATGATACCATTAAGATGGTATCACATATATAAGTGATCACCACCCGTGTAGTGTTTGTATAACAACCATTCTCTTTATTGCATATTAATTCATGATATACTAAATAATATTACACATAATACATCCCATTTGATATATAATTATAGTGTCTTTGGGGATTGGTTACATTATATAATAAATTAAAATATGAAAAAGGTCATATTTATTGAAAACATCTTTAACATGATCGCATATAAAATTGCATGGGATAAGTTGGGGAGAATCATTGAAAGGGGTGAGCTATAAAACCTAGTAACGTAATAAATATGGAATAATGTGATACACGTTATTCAATAGGATCATCAAAGGGGCATAAAAAAAATCTGAATCTTAACCATGAAAAATGATACATGAAATAGTATGATAGTCATAACTTGGGAAATGTGGGGAAAACATAAAATAATCTTTCATAAACATTGATGAACGGTAAAAAACCAAGAAAAAAGGTAGAAAATGTCCCATAATGGAATCATGTTCACTCTCTATCCCAACATGATGTCTCATGAGACTAAACAATTCCTGATGCACTGGAGCGCTATAAAATTCTGGGCGCATCTGTCACATTCATTTCATTCTCATGATTAAGTGTGTCATATAGATCATATTTCATAACATTTTATTCAAAAAATGAGTGTGGAATACATAAATTTAAATACCATGTAAAGAGGTATAATTTTACAAAGATGGACGCCCTTGATAAGAAATGGGTATGGTATTTACTATGCAATTGTATTCTTAGAGAACATCATGGTGAAAGTTTGGCTGCATAACGACATCAGATAAACCTTTATAAAATGTTTTGATGAGATATAAATTTTTATATAATAATTTGTAAATAAATTGGACTATAAGGGGGTATGTAAAAAAATATCCCAAAATATGAAAATGAAGATAAAATACACACGGTAAAGAAGATACTTGAATAATGTGGAGAAAGGAAAAGATACCTTACATGAGTTTATGACTCAAAATGATTATGAGGAGCTTATTTAGAGATTGGGGGTACTTTTAGAGGACTATAGAGTGTGGATTAAAGAGTATGTAAGTTCTCTAAATGGTTTTAGTGAAGATAAAGTGTATCTTGGTTGGTTTATATAGAAAATGATGGAATTTATTTATTATTTAGGTTTTGGACTCTACATAATAAAATAAACAAAAGCACAAACCATCCCATGGTTTTTGAACTTTGATTCAACCAAATGGGCGTGTCTTAGATATTTTATAGGTCAATGGTATAAATTATTAAATTAATTTATTTTCTTACGTGGAGGTGTATCATACTCTTAATGAAATGATTTTAAATCATTATAATATATTAATGGTTTTGGAGGATTAATAATTACTTTAAAAAATTAACAAAATAAAACTAAAATCATATTATTTTAAAGAGAAGACATATGTTTTGTATTTTATACATTTTACTTTATTTATTAAATCACTTTTGGGTTTTTATTATGAAATATTACATGAATTATATTTATATGGTATTTAATTTTTTCATGAAAATTTTGATGTCTGAGAAAATTATGAAAAATTAACAGTTAGATAATTTCTAAATTATAATTCCAAAAATAATAATTTTTTTTATTAATATGTTTCAAAATATATTATTTGTCACCTTTAAAATAAAATTAACATTTATTAAGAAATGTTGTCTTTATACAATAACAGTTTTCGAACCCTTCTAAAAAATACATTTGAATTCTTAAAAAATATATGATCATTTATATTTAATCAAAATTATTTAATAATAATATAGTATTAAAATATTATTTATTTCATAAATCCATTAAATCTTCATAATGTATTTCTTAATTTAAATTGGATATTAACCCAAAATACTATTTGTATTTTATTGAATCAAAATAAAAATCATTTATAAATAAATAATAATTGGATGTAGATTTATTCATTTTTGTGTAAAAAATAATTTACATATTTATATTTCTTAATTATTGATACATATACCTTTAATAGAACAAATATTTCTCTAAGGGTTAGGTGTGTGAAGGTTTGAGTTTCATTGGGTGATTCAACATACATGGTTTGGGTTGTGATCTTGATGAGCTTGAACTTATCTCATAAATGATTGGTAACATGCTTTAGTTGTTGGATCTCATATTGGATTTGGTTATGGGAGAAGACCAGTGATTTTATCTCCCTAATATGTTCTGATAATTGGCCTTCATTGGGTATAATCCTACTAATTAAGGACATCACACCATTTATCTTGGTCAATTGGATTTGTTAAAACCAAATATTAATACTAATAATGTGATCATTGTTAGATGAATATATAATCAATGGTAATGATAGTTAATGTACTTTTAAATAAAATTAGATTTTATAGTAAATTACATGTGTTTTCTATAACCATATTACATAATTTGGCTTTAATTAAATCAAAATCAGAATTTTATTTATAAAAGTTTTGTTATTTAAAATATTTCGCCCTAAAGAATGTTGACACATAAAATTTCCTCTTACCACGTTAAAATAAATGAGGTTGTCTCAATTTCACCACTCCTCCAGTTCCCATGTTGCTTCTTCGATCATCTGATTTTACCACAACACATTCACCAGGTGGATTGTCTTATTTTGTACAACGTTTTTAGACAATCTATGATCTTTACCAGCTACTCCATATATGAGAGAAAACTATACAATAGTTCGACCTATATATTGAATACATGTGATGGGTATGGTATATAATTTTTCAATATTGATACATGGAATACATCACACACTTGAGAAAACTTGGGTGGGATTACAAGTCAATCGACCACTACTTCAATAAGATCTAGGATCTCAAAGGGACCAATTTATCATGGAATAATATTTAACTTATTCAAAAACCTCATATTTTTTCATGGAGATATATAGAGGAATACCTTGTCTCTAACATCAAACTCTAGATCACGTACACAATTGTCAGCATAGCTATTCTATTGACTTTGAGTAGTCATGATGTGCTGCTGAATAGTCAAAACATTTTCCAACATTTCTTAAACTATTTCAAGACCTAAAATTTTTTCCCCAAATTCATCCCATCATATAGGTTATCCTCACCTCAACCCATAATGATCTTCATGGGGATCCATTTGGATGATCATGTAGAAAATGTTTTTTTTGAACTCAAACAGAGAGAGATATTGGTCCCATCATCCATTGATGTTAATTGAGAAATATCTCAACATTTCATCTTGTGACTGGATATTTTTGTCATATTAGAAATCAGTTTGGGGGTGATAAGTTTTGTTGGAGTTCAAACCATTATTTAGAGTAGTTTGAATAGTTTTACAGTTCATAGAGGTGAATCTTAGTTCATGATCAGATAAAATCGATAGTGGTGCTCTAGGAATCCTTAGAACTTCTCTGATGTATATCCATTAAAGTTGTACCGTTGATAAATCATGTTTAATTTTAATGAAGTGTGTAGTATTTATAAGATGATCCACCAAAATCCATATAGCACTATTCACTAATAATGTATTTGGACCACCAGTGATAAAGTCCATTATGATGTTATCCCATTTCCATGTCAGTTATGGTAATGGCTGCATCATCCCCTTAGACATCCTTTTCCTTCACTTGCTAACATACCTTTAACATTCATATGAATTCAATGATATACTTTTTCATATTTTCCCACAAATATTAATCTTGAAGTTCTCGATACATATCTGTGCTTCTTGGGAGAATGGAGTTAGTCAAACTATGTGCATCATCCAACAGTTCCTTCCTTAACTCATGATTTGATAGTACATATAGTTATGACCCAAATCTCACAAATCATTTTTCATTAACACTGAACTTTAGGGATTTACCTTCTCTAATAGTTTCCATATTCTTCTGAATTCCCACATCATCCCTTTGATAATCTTTTATCCTTAACAAAAAATATATTTGAATAATATTTGTGAAAGGATTGATGATGTTTTGTTCTTTGTGATTCCGATGTCCGTACTCTTGAAGTCTATGAAAATCAGAGCCTGCTCAATTATCATCAATGATAAAATTTCTCGGTATATTCTATGTTGATTGTCATAAAATTTATTTTCTTTACCCAGATGGTAGTTAATTGGGTAGTCATAGTCCTTGATTAGCTCTAACAATCTTTATTGGTGCATATTCAGCTATTTTTCTGTGAATATATATTTGTTGATTTTTTATCTATATATATTTCACACTCCTACAGAAATATATAATTCTTCCATATTTTAAAATTAAATACCACTACATCCATCTTGAGATCATGCATTGGGTATTTCTGTTTGTGAACTTTCAACAGCCTCAAAGAATAAGCTATGACTTTATCATTATGCATTAACACATATACCAATCCTTTGTTCAAATAACCATTGAACAACATTAAAATTTATCCACTTGTGGGTAGGGTGAGTACAGGTGAAGTGATAAAACACTTTTTCAGCTCCATGAATCCCTATTCACATTCATCATTCCATGAAAAAATTATACCCCTACAAGTTAGATTAGTTTGAGGGCTTGATGATCTTGATACATTTCTCAAAAAGTGATGACAGTAACCAGTTAATCAAAGGAAACTATGGATATCTGTCATAGATAATGGCGTCAACCATCCTTCAATTTCTTCCATTTTTTAAGGGTTCATAAATATCCCATTTCTTGTGATGATATGTCCCATGGATGAGACTTCCTTCAACCATAACTAACATTTGATAAACATTTCATATAGACTCTACTTTGTCATGGTCATTATAATAATGATCAGATGATATTGACGATCCTCCTTCATTTTGGAGTATATTAGAATATCATATGTAAACACTACAAAAATTTTGATGAGATAATCTATAAATACTATATTCATAATGTCCATGATTATTTATAGAGTACTAGTGAACCCCTATGAAATTAATATTAAAGCATAGTGCATGTATATTATAAACAAACAAGTATTGGGGATATCCACCTTCTTCACCCTAAATTTGTAATATCCTGACCACTGATCTACCTTAGAGAAGTATTGTACTCCATGTAGCTGATCAAACAAGTCATCAATAGGTGGAATATTATGCCTATTTTTTATCTTGATCTTGTTGAGCACATGGTAATGAATGAAAATGTTCATTGATCCATCCTTATTCTTGAGGAAGAGGACTGGTGCACCCCATGGAGATGCACTTGGGCATTTGAACCCTTTATCTATATTATTTATTCCTTGTTTCTCCAGCTCCTAATGTTTTAAAAAATCCATTTTATATGGAGTCTTATATAATTTTAAAGCACTTATATATTCTCAATTGAAAATTTATCCTCCCATCTAGGAGGAAAATAGAGAAATTCATCGAGAAACACATAAGAATATCCCATCACAATAGGCATGCATTCATGGATTTTTATTTACTGAAACTCAATCATTTAAGAAAGATACTCTTTCTCATAGGGATTGAATATCCACATTTGAAATTTTAGTGCTAAATAAGATTCCTCCTCCTACTTTAACTTGTATAGAATTAGTTGTTGATTTTCAATATGAAGAGTGATTTGTTTTTACATTAATTAATGTTGTATATATATGGAAAGAAAATACAAGCCTTGGATTTCATAAAATTCCACCAATGTGAGTACAAAAAGGTTTTCTGGAATGTTTAACCCAAAAATTATGATAGGAGATGAGTTATATACCTAGGATTTAAAAATTTCCTCTTTTTACATTTTCACTGATAACGTCACTTAAAATATTTGTGGTGGTAATTAAATAGTTCTACTAAACATTCATCATATGATTTAATGTGTAGTACCAGAATCAAAAAGCGTGTTTTCTATCCTTGAAGGTATAACTAGTGTACTTTTCACCACATAGTTGTCAGAATCCCCCTCATTAGTTATGATTGAAAAGTTACCACTTACTACATTGGAGGTTGTTATTTCTCTTTGAAAACCCTTCACTTAGTGCATTGGTTTGTAAAGTCCCCCGGTTCCATTAAGTTGTAATAATGAACAAAGTGTCGAGGGCTTACTAGAGTATCATATTCCTCCATCAAATTAGTGGGTTTCTTCTCACTACAAAAAAATGGGTTCATTAGAGGGTGTTATTTTAACATAATATAGTGTTATAACCCCTTCTAAATACATTAACAGTAGTTATGACGAACCCCCACTAATGTGTCCACCTAATTACTTTAGGGGAAGTATTGAGTATGTGTTTCTAAAGGCATGATAAATTTAGCGGAAATTACATTTGAGGGGGTTTAAACCCCCTCTAATATTGATAAAAACTCACATGTGCCACACCCACCCCAAGTTGAAATACCTTAGAGGCGGTTCAAACTGCCTCTAATAAAGGGTTAATTTTGAGGCAGTTTTCATAACCGCCCCTAATGATTTTTAAATTGTTTTTAATAACCCCCTTACCTCTGGTTCCTGCCTCTTCCCCTCGGTTCCTGCCTCCCAACCCAAATCCATTTAAACCATGCCCTTGACTCTATTTCCCCTCAGATTCCAGCCTCTCAGCCTGCCTCCATTTTCACCGCACCATGCTCAACGTGCCCCAATCTCGCCTCCATTTCCATGCATCCTTATCGCCCCCAGTTAACTTCATTTAGTTCCCGCCTCTTGACTCTGGTTCCCCCCACCTCTAACCACGACGTTCCTCTAAACTCACCTCCACCTCCGCCTCCCGAACCACACCCCTAGAAAAATGTATCCTACTAGGATTCCATCCTGCTCCTCCCACCATTTCCTCAGCCGGAATCCCCTACGCACCACTAAATCAACAACTTTTTTATATTATTAATTTCAAATTATAGTATTTATATATATTTGGATGTTTATTATGATAAATATTATTATCATAATATATGTAAAAAAATTTAAATAATAATATATATATTGTTTACTATATTTATTTTATATGCTATTATATATATTATATAGTCTATATTTATATATCATCTAAATATATTACACAATTATATATGTATATATTGTACTTATATATATGTATGTGTGTGTGCATGATAACAGTAATATTATTAATTATCATTATTCTTATAAAATAAATTTTTTAATTTATAAAAATTATATGTTAGTTTTGTAAATACTATATATTTATTTTATGATTTATCTCAAATATATGTTATATTCAATAGATTTATATTATATATTTATATATATTATTAATATACTTAAATACATATTTATATTATATATATATATTTAAATAATATATTTATATATTTAAGTATTTATATAATATATTTATATAATGTCTTTTAAAACATATTTATATAATATCTTTGAATACATATACTTATTATTATCTATATTAATTAACATATTTCTTTGTACAAACTGTATAATATTAAATAAAATTAATATATTATTATTATTATATGAAATAAAATTTATACAAATATTAATATGATATTATATATAATTAATATTATATTATATATAATTAATCTGTATATTTTATATAATCAATATTATATGAAATAAAATTTATAGAAAACTATACTTTATAGTACACGAAATAAAATTTTATATTATAAACAATTAATATTACATGAAATAAAATTTATAAATATATTTATATAATGTGTTTTTATACGTATATTTATTAATATGTATACTAATATATATTAGTATTTCAATAAATATAAAATAATATAAATTTATTTCTATAAATTCTATTTTATATAATATTAATTATATATATAATATAAAGGCATAAACCTATTAGATAAAAATATATTTAGTATTATTATAATATAATTTATGAAAACTACAAGCTTGGGTTTTTAAATGATATATTTTTTAGATAAATTGCATTTATGTATATATTTATATAATATGTTTATGATTTTATATTATAAATAATTAATATTATATAAGATACAATTTATAAAAATAAATATATATTAATTTACATAATATTATATAATAATATTTATGTATACATATAAAAACAATTAAATACAATCATATAATTATTTTATATAATATGTTCATTTAATTTATTTTAATACATTTATATATTCGGTTTTAATTATATATATATATATTATGGAAGTTTATTTTTTTAATCAGTGTGAGTTCACAGCCTCTTTAATCACATAAAACAGAAGGGCTTTTGAACCCCCTCTAAATTGATGATATTAGAGGGGGTTTGAACCCCTTCAAAATTAATGACATTAGAGTGGGTTTTGAACCCCCTCTAATTTAAATATATTAGAGGGGGTTTTCACCCCCTCTAATTTAATGATATTAAAGGGGGTTTTGAACCCCCTCTAATTTAAAAAATTAAAGGGGGTTTTGAACCCCTTCTAATTTTGGACATTAGAGTGGGTTTTCAACCCCCTATAATTTATGATTTTGGAGGCTGTTTTGAACCCCCTCTAAAATCAAACTAGATAATAAAAATATAATGTTAAAAAATAGAGGGGGTTCAAACCCCCAATAATTTATGAAATTAAGGGGATCCATAACCCCCCACTAAATTCGATGACTAGAGAGGGTCGTAAATAATACCTTTCTATTTTTTATATAAAATGAATATATAGGGGGTTTATAACCCCCTATAAATTCGATGATTATAGGGGGTTTTCCAGAACCCCTCTAATTTTAAATAAAATAAATTTAGATGGGGTTGTTCTTAACCACCTCTAATGTACTTCTTTTTTTGTAGTGACTGTTAAAATTCATTATCAAGGTTCACTTCCTTCCCACACCAAAAAAAATTCATTTTCCCCTTTTGTAATTTCTAGGCTGCTTCTCCAGGCACAGTTGACAAGTTGGGTGTTGAAATTTCTTGGAATTATTAGATTTATCCATTACATATCTAGAATTAAACTCCACTTTCCTCTTCTTATCCATTGGATACCCTTGAGATTTTCCATTATCTATTTAAACATTGAGGGAACATCAGACAATTTCCTCATAGCTATCAAAGTAACAAATCACTAGGGATTTTCACAGACTAGTTTTTGGCCCACCAAAGAAGTGGTCAAACATTCATTCGGGGTGATGAAAAAGTTTGAGTTATATAATGAAAGTCTTGTGATGTTTTACTCGTATTCCTTGATAGATTCTTCATCTTTTTTTATTTTAGGGAAAATAATACCATTCCATTTTATGTTGTAGGGTGTGAGGAAAATATTTATAAAAATATTTTTTTAGAATTCCTTCCACTCAATAACATTGATCGCCTCCTCATACACCAAATTATTGATAAATGTCCACTACTGATAAGTTTTCCATGTATATGATAAACAAGAAGTATAACATTCTCTTATCCAGAACATTGAAAGGAGGAGATCTTCTCAATGGATTTGATCCATTATTCGGTGATTAAGGGATCTGATGATCCAATTATACATAGATTCCTTTATTTCATAGAGGACCCTATAGCTACTTGTTCAATCTTATGGGTATTTGGAGACTCAAAAGGATCTAGGATTCTATTTAAAACCTTATTCATCTAAGAGATTATCATTATGATGTGCACAATTCCTTATCCCATTGGGTTTGGCATAATTTATGGGTAGTTATCACATTTCCCTACACATTTACTATTTACTCAATTCTTTATTTTTCTATCCATTAGCAAGAAGAAAAGAAAAATTATAAATGGATACTTTTTTAAACTATTAAAGTCATAAAATTAGATTGATATGATGTTAAATGGATAACATATAAATTACATGGATTTTCATAACGTATTAATTTCTAGGTTTCAATATATGTTATCCATGATATATTTCACAACATATACTCTAATGGTAATTGTTCCCATTAAGATTGTTTTTTAATTAGCTTAATAATTTAACAAATAATGTCCCATGTATGTGTCGAACTATGTGTGTAGTAAGGCATGTTGCGTGCACTAGGCTATACTGAGTAAGGCTCAATACACCTTGTCGGTGTTATTACCCCTAGGTACTTTTATCATAGAACCACATCCACATTTAGTATCCTAATAGGGATGTACATTCTTGATAAACCACATACTCTATGCAGACCAACATTAAGGGATTTTTTCTTATACATAGTTTTATCTCTAAGGATTTTACTATAGTTTTATAATCTTAATCCCAAAATGTAACTAAAATTTTCTTTTGCTACAAATTATAACAACATTGCCCTTTATTACACTTTAATTCATGATTTATTACATAAGATTTCACATAATATAATCCAAAGGATCATGAAGTCCAATTTCTTTTGGTATTATTTACATTACATATTTATTTTAAATATGAAAAAAAATTATTGAAAACTTTCATTAATATACTCACACTTAAAACTACACAGGATAACCTAACGACAAACATAGGAAAGGGGTGAGCTATAAATCCCATTAAGAGAATAAAAATATCATAAGATAATAAATGTTGGACACTTATAAAATAAATGGTTCATAAAAATATTAGGAATCATAAATACAAAAAATGAGACATGATATAGCATTATAATCATAAATTGGGAAATGTGAAAACATCTTAAAACTCTACAACATAAACATAGTTCAAGGATAAACCACCAATACATCATGGTGGAAAGACATTATAAAGGAATCAGGTTGACTATTGATCCCAACATGTGGTATCATGAGACTAAACACTACCTAATTCATTGGATCACTATATAATTCTAAATTCACCCGTCACTTTCATTTTATTCACATGCTTAAGTGTGCCACATAGATAATTTTCATCACATTTTCTTCCATGAAGATGGAGTATATAATTCATTCATATAATTACCATGTCAAATGTCTGTAATTATATAAATTTGAACACCCATGCTAATAAATGTGTATGGTAATCACTATATAATTATTTTTTATGGAAAATTGTCGTAAAATTTCGATATCATAACGACATCTCATAAAAATTCATAAAATGGGTTTATTAGATATACAGATTTACCACATAATTGAGAAATAAATTATAAATAAATGGATATGTAATAATATTTCCCTTAACAAATAGATGAATATAAAAGTCATAAGGAAATGATGATACTTGAATAAAGAGGAGAAAGGAAAAGATCCCTTACTTGGGTGTGTGCCTAAAAATTCTCGGGAGGAGTTTCTAGAGTAATTGAGGGCACCCTAAGAGGAGTTTGTAGAGTAGAGGGAAGAGTATTTATGTGCTCTAATAAGTATTATATAATATAATTGTTATCATGGGTGGGTTAATATAGAAAAGGAGGGTATTTTTTTATTATTTTGGTTTTGGACTCTATATAATAAAATAAAAAAACCACAAACATTCAAATGTTTTTCCCATGGTTTTTGGAAAATGGGAGTGGTTTTCATTATTTTATAAAGAAAATGGACTAAATAATTAATATAATTCCCTTTTTTATATAGAGGTGAGATATAATGAAGTGATTTAAAAACCATAAAATATATTAATGGTTTTGGAGGATTCATAATAGATTTGTAAAATTTACCAAATAAAAAAACTATTTTAATTTTAAAAAATATATTTCGTCTTTGATACCTTTTATAGTATTTATTAAATCACTTTGGGGTCATTATGAAGGCATAATACATATAGTATATTTATACCAAAAAATTCAAATGTCTCAGAAATTTATGAAAAAATTCATTGTTGAATGATTTTGATGTCATCATTCCAAATATAATATTCATTTTATCTAAATAATTTTATAAAGATTTTATTTTTGACTTATAATATAAAATTGATATTAATTAAGAAATGATGGGTTTTTTTGACAATAACAGTTTTCGAACCCTTACAAAAATTACATTTGACTTCACTAAAATTTTATTATCATTTATATTTAATAAAAATTATTTACTAATAAGGATTTTTTAAAATATTATTTTTTAAAAATCCATTAACTTTTTTAAAAAATTCCCTAATTAAATTTTAATAATAACAAAAAACTATTTGTTTTTATTTAATCAAAATAAAAAACATTTGTAATGTGAAAAATAATAGGATGAAAATATATTTATTATCCTATATAAAATAAATTACATACTCATATTTCAAGAGTATGAGTATGATTCCCATAATCATTTGTAACATATCACTTTAATACACATGAAAACGCCAAAAGAGTAACCTTCCTGAAGGCGAGACATTCCTAGGGTGGTTTGGCATACATGGTTTGGGTCGTGATCTCGATGAGCTTGAAAATATCCTCTAAATGGATTTTCTATTTCTTATAGATCTTAGCTTTGTAATGGTCAAGAAAAAATTCTAAAATATTCTATCCCTCATGATCTATGATAAATGGGATTCATAGGTTCTGATCTTATTTGTTTAGGTCGTCACTTCCTTTCTCTAGGTCAATTGGGTCTGTTAAAATGCAATATTCATCTCAATCTCCTGATAACAATTAAATGACTATATTATGAATGGTAATGATACATAACGATCTTTTAAATACAATTGGATATACTGAGAAAAATTAGTTCATGTCATTTCTAAAGAAATATAACATAAAAAATATATAATTTATACAATAGGTGGATTTTATTTAAAACATTTTGGATTGTTATAGTGGGTCACGATGGTTAAATAAACACATCTAGAAAAAAATGATATGTAGGGGATCATATAGCTGAAAATACTACAACCAGTACTAAAACCCCCAAATATATAGGCGATCATATAGATGATGATCCCCCAA
Source organism: Viscum album (assembly GCA_963277665.1). Lineage (NCBI taxonomy): Eukaryota > Viridiplantae > Streptophyta > Magnoliopsida > Santalales > Viscaceae > Viscum > Viscum album. The sequence goes on along the minus strand of OY728159.1, from coordinate 968,720,175 downwards.
ACCATACTGGGATAATCTGTAAGAGATGGGACCACCACCCATGTATTTTTTGTCATGATGGTACCATGACCCCACATAAGGATGTTGATATGATATAGAATCTTTCTGTGACCTCCTAGAGGGATATCCAAACTCTCTCTGAACTCATCCTAGAAACTGTATCACGATACTATGTCGAGAAAATAATTCCACACTATAACCTCATAAGAATACACTATGGTAACTCACTCAACCAATTATAGTATATGTATCATTAACTATAAACCCTCTATATTTACATTATGTCACATTTTGGACAGTAAAAACATGGACACCATCACATCACATGTGGAACAATACAAAGGATAAGCTACTTATGGGCCTCTATCCAAGTTCTGAATCCAAAGATGCATAAGGGAGTGAAATCCAAGGGGAATTAATGGAATGTATACATATTGCACGTAATTTATGTCCTAGTCATCCTCTAGCCATGTCCTCTCATATTACTTCTAATTTATTTGGGAATATATGTGGCATGTACCACTTTTGGAACCGATATTTGTTTAATTCCCACATTTCTATAAAAGATCTATGTACTGTGCTAAATGATGGACTAATACATGAAGAAGGTTTTACATGAATGCTTAGGGTTTAAAGAGGAATACTTTTACCCTGCACTTTATTAAATATATCATTATATTCCTATGTAAATTAATGGTCTTCATTTTGATACCATCCCTAGAAAAAAATGGTCATCCCACCAGCTAGCTAGGCTAATTCAATGAAGGACCCCCCATGTTAGACCAGATCGACCATGCCTAAGGGTATTAGCCTGATCCAACTAGAGGATCACAGGGGAGCATAGATACAACAAGACTTGAGTCGGGACTATGTATAGGGCCCAAGGTGCACAAGCCTATAGGCACACATGCACATAGGTGGGTCGAGGCCTGCTAGGTGGTGGGTGATGCAGATGGTACATGTGTCGAACCCATTTCCCACTCAGACAAAAGACTTCCACAGAATGGATTATATATTAGAGGAATGGATGAATGATAATTTTATCTGGGATGTAGATTTTCCCATGAGTTCAAATTAAAGAAATCCAGCAAAGACACCCAGTGATCCACACAATTAGATCTCTCCTTTGGCTGAACCTAGCCATTCACTCTAATATACGAATTACAATATTGAATCCATCCAAGCTCACACACCACATGAGCCTCATATTCAACATACCACCATACTATTTTGACACCCTGAGGTACACCCAACACTCCCTCATCATCAATTCCATGAATTCGACCATTTATTGATGATTCCGAAAGTCTGAAGTAGTCCTCACAATATTTATGCAATGATCTCCATTGGTCTCCCCCTTTACTCTCCAATAGCATTCAAAGATATCACATGATAATTCTAGGAACATAATACTGAGATGAGGATTACCAGAAGAAGTTGCCACAAGCGCTGCCAGCCTTCTACGAGTGCCTCCAAATAAACTCAATGTCATTGTAAGAACTCAATTGGTCATGCAACCGAGATGAAGACAACACATGGGTTGTCATGAGCAATTTTATGATAGATTCCACCTCCACCTACAAATTTTTTTCATCTGATTTATTTTGAAATTTTTCAGTTTCAAATAATTCATTAACAAAAAAAGGACATGAGACAAAATGAAAATGCATCCCTCATCCCATAAAAAGTTGCATAAGGGCCAACATCGCACAACATAGATAAACCCCTTCACATCTAAAAAAACACAGGCTAGGGGATATGCAAAAGGGAGCTCTGGAATATAAGGGATGTAGACCGCTTCCTTTGGATAAACATTCCATATAATATCTCTCATGGGGTTTCACCACAAGACTTCATCATAATAGTCCATCATGTAATATTCATATGACCAGGAGATCACATTCCATACCGTTTAAAACACTCTAGGGTTCCCCTACTAAGACCCTTGATAGATCTTGTGTCTTTATGAGCCACAGATCAGAATGTGGCACACCGATAATAGATCCCACAATTGAAAATATTTCCAACATCCCTATCTTGAAGCAACTCCATGAAGTCCCCTAAACAAGATCATCTTGTCTTGTGAATGCCACCAAAAATCCCTTGGAGTGATGAAGAAATCACTATGGGACTCTTTTGAAGACATGAAAGATGCATGAGTTGGAGGGCCTTAGGATTTTATAGACCGTTGATCATGTTCAAGGACATATTTGGAATTCGATAACCAAGAAGAATTTCCCCTGATATGGGTTTCCCGCACCAGTGACACCCTCATGCACCTTTAGATATGAAACAATGTCAACCGCATTCAGTTCTACATGCACGTCTTCCCCAATTTATCTTGACTCAACAAGAAGGCCCATTCAAGGGTAGGGAGTCTATCTAAATACCCCTTTGTGGTCACACGAACCCCAGAGAGTCTTAGAATAAAGCAAACCCTCATCTATGCATCATTATTTATAGATATACACACAACTATTATACATGCTTTCAGAGTTTCTCTCATGATCCTTTGGAGATCATGTGACATGCAGAAGGATCACGCGACACCCCTATTCAGCCATCCAAAGACAAAGAAACATGATTCAGGATGTGTACTCCATGGGACATGAAAATAAAAGCCTTCCCCCACCCATACATATGGAGGCCTAAGGATATATCCCCCATCCCATGACAACATAGCGTGTCACAAAACATAATCTAAGATCATGCGAGAATCCCCTATGGCCTACGACATCGATATTATGCCTTATAAATGTTTGCTCTGACATAGATAATACCCGAAAACTCCATCCCCATGAAGGGAAAATATTTCGGGTGTACAGTCCATGGGCCATGCAATCATCCCCATGAATTTCATGTCTTTACTCATACATGACAATGTTTTGATATATAGCCCCATCGCATGACCACATGACATGTCAAAAGACCCCATCTACTCAGCATGTGGCCTTAGAAGTGGTTTCCCTGACACAGAGGATCCCTACAGATTCCCAGGTATGAGATTCAAATCACAAGGATGTGATTCCCATGAACCATGCACACATATCCACACAACCATTATCTCTGCATTCACACCTTCGCATCAATTTACATCCTCTATGCATAAGCCTTGAGCCCATCGTGATACCACTAAGAAGTCATGCGGTCTGCGGACTCCAATGAAGGGTTTCATGTGAACATCCCCTTAGTTCATGCATGATCCCATGGATCAAACATACACATTCTATGAAAATCCTATGGTGTATGCCTTTATCATGAGCACTCAAGATCATACGCCTCCCCTAAAAGATATAGGATAAGCCTGTGGGATACGCACCAACAGAACGTGGTCGAGCGCAAGACCCCAAGCACAATCACATGACCCTTTGATGGTCTTTTGATGTCCTCAAAGAAACTCCATGTTAACCACAAGGAAAACTTCAGACATGTTGGGTAGGCCTAGAGACAACCCTTGGACATGTCTTCTTAGTCATGTGATGATCCATGGATGAGGAGTACCTATCATGTTAAGAACCCCTGAGTATCCTGACCAGATCATGTGATGATGTTCTAGAAAACAGACTTTGACCATGCGATGGATTCATTGATGTGTCATAATTATCATGTGACCGACTATAGACATGTCTATATTGGTATGTTATGGACCAATTATTGTATCCCATACATGTTCACTCCGCCATATGGAAGTCCCCAGGTATCCTTAGAAAACCATACAGCTCCCTATGTGCAAGCAGATAGACATGTCCATGATATGATTGTGCACTCTCTATGTGACCCACACTAGTCATTCAAATCCTCAATGAAAAATCCAGTAATAATCATATAAATTACTCATACGAGGTTGTGTGATCCTTGGAAATCATAAAATAAAGTGGAGGATATCAAAAGGAGAGAGGCATGTGGTGTTTGTGGTCATTGAGAGGCATGTGACACATCCATAGTGTAGGTCCTCAGGACCACTTGACTTTTCTCCTAGGAATGATCCCTATGGTTATATGAAGAATATTCTGATCACAAACAACACCACAAACATGTTCACCTTGATCAGGTGAAGAGACCTAAGTCAATCCCATTTATCAATCTATGTCAATATGACATATCCACCTAGACATGCGAAGCAATCTTGACATGTCCGCCTAGACAAAAAAAGCACCCTTTACATGTCCACACAGTCATGTGAAGAACCATTAACATGACATATTCACTCAAGTGATGAAGCTGAATTAATTTCATTATATAGTGACCAAGACCCTATACAAGCCTACTTCAGTCATGCAATGCATCTCAGATATGTTTTCTTTTCTCATGCGAATACATCCAGAACATGAATATTGATTTAGAATACATCCTTGGAAATTTCCACTATGTCAGATAGGTGCCTCAACATATTGGTTAGAAAATAAATACATGCTTAGTAGATGGTCGAGACATGTTAGAAAAATCCATTATGAAATTTTGTGGAAAACATACTTGAACTCATGCCATGTGGGCCATAACTAAGTATCTTCAGTCACATTACCCTTCTATGAAAGAAGATACCATGATGAGTTGGGATGATGCATTAATGAGACCCCATAGATATCATGACCTCAGAAAAACCATCATGGTCATCACTCCATCTCTTTAATATTCCAAAGGATATAAAATTTGTGATACCAAATGGCCAACCCAAGAGTGTAAGCCCAACAAATGACATGATACCAAATAGGAAACCTTAGAGTGTAAGCCTAGTCTGGCGACATGATATGATTTCACCAAACACAAGAAACCCCATAGTTCATGCCATGCTCATCAAAAAATAATAATATGTACCCACCAATATGGTATCCATTTCAGTATAATCCCTAAGAAATCATAAGATCTCTGGGATTCCCATAATTTATCCATGCATGATCACCTACCTTAGCCAATCAGAAGGTTAAAGTATTATGAACTGTGAGAACTTTGATTCCCACCATAATTAGTATACATAGGAAGACATCTTAGGTCTAGAGCTCCAATGGTCATCCTCTACAGTGTAAGTCTGTTTCGCTTCCAATTGTTCCTATATTATGATATTAAATCCCCCTGAAAGTCTACTGTTCTTGTTCGACCATCTGTGGATGAGAAGAGGAATCCTATATGGGCATTATTCTTTTCATAATCTCCATTAATTCTCCCATGTACCTCAAATTAATCAAAAGGGTTGAGATAAACTGAACTATGAAGACTCTGATTCCCTCCATATCCAGGATATATAGGAATCCTTCTTAAGGATGGAGCTATATACCATATCATCTATGGGGTGTGTGATCATTCTTCATAGAAGTAAAATTTAATGTGTAATCCTTGTATGGGTATCCTATCATGTAAAATTTCTAACCTTCCACCATATCTAGTTTCTCACACTGAGCATGGATCATGTGGGATTAGAGGCTAGTAGTGATTGTACCAATATCATTATGAGAATTCCCCCTATAAGGAATTACCATTAGGGTGTAAGTTTGATTACATCACATCTCCAATCAAAGGGTTGTATTCCCAAAGATGAAATCTAGGGAATACTAACATACATATGTCCTACCTAGGGCCTCTAATATCATATCTCTCATAACATAGATGCCCTCTAGAATAACTACATGTACTCTAATTACTATATTAAACATGATATGTCAGACACCTTATTGAAGACCAAGCAGAATATTTACATCCTCATAAAAATAACATTAATCTACATGTGTTCAGTTGTAAGACTTAAAAATATGTCCAAATAAATACATGGGCTTTGATTCCATTCATTATAGGATACATATGACGCTATGTAAAGGTACAATCCTATCTTCGAGAAACTCTATATCTCCCTAGACTACAATAAACACCAGATTACTCAAGTATCACCATAACCCAAGGCATCATGATTAAATAATAGAGAAATAGAGAACTCTTGATATACACAAAACAATCCATATCGATATGTGTTCACAATAAATTCATTAACACAGGGGTCACCTATCTCGTATCGGGGTCTCAGAAGGATTTCACAAACATATCTTAAATCTATAAGGGATTGTCAAAGTATGAAATAATTCCCCAAAAAAGAGTTTAGTGAGACTGATATCCCATCATCTCAACAAATACGAGCCCCCATGAGTCACTGGGCCTGAAAAACTAGATGATTTTAGGACATTGGAAAGTAGTTCCATACCCAGCTACAGATGGGGGAACCACTAGGATTTTCATTGAAATTTGAAAATGGTAATGCAATGACTTTAATCCATCCCATGCCCCAAAATCCTGATGAAACAACAAATTTTCATATGGTGTGTGACCGTATCTTATTTCTTGGGCATGTCCTCACCCACACTTGTCTAGTAGGGCATGTCACCCCACATGGTGTGTGCTAGAGGCACAAAAAGTTTCTTGGATATTTTACTTAGGGTCGTGTCCTTGTACCATGCTCATGTTCACCAACCCATGGTTGTTTATGGCACCACATGTCTACATATCTTGCCATGTACTTCCATATGACCATGCCTCTCGATGCAGAAACCCTATCCATGTACTCGAACATAGGGATTAGGATCACTATAAGGAGTATACCCTTGGTACATGGTGTGAATTCCCCAAATATTATCATCACTGGATAGGAATAATGAAAGAAATGTGCTCTTGCAATATGTGCCATGTGATTTGTAATTAGGAATGGTAATCCCTTTAGTGTCACATAAAACCCTATAATCTCCACCAAATCCCAAAGATACACCCGGAGGGATATCTAGTAGTAATAATAGGTATTTAAAACAACAAAATATTCCAAAGGGATAGGGATTTAATGATCATAAGTCCGATTACCTGAATGCGAGACACCAAAGATCTGTGTCCAAAATTATGCTCAAAATCCGATGCACTTCGATTCAGTTACCTTCTAAAACACCCCGAAGTTTTGTGATGTATTTTTTTAAAAGAATTTAATATTTTTGAAATTATTAATTAAACACAAAAAAATATTTAGTTTGAATTACACAAAATGATAGTTTCATCATTCATTAATCGTAACACCATGTTTATCTTCTATTACACACAACACTTAGTTTAAACAAAACATTATAAAATTATTATGATAGTTATTTCCTAGCCATTAGAATAAAGGGTAAAAATAGGAATAAATAATGTATGAATTTCTTTTATACATGTATATAAAATTAATTTTTTTCTGACAAATTAAATAGTAATGATAATAATAAATATTATAAAATAAAGTAAGTCTTTTTCTTAAAAAAACATTATGTGCAAAAATGTGTTTTACCTCGATAAATTAACAAAATAATTTTTTATGAATTATTTTAATGGAATTTTTAAATTATATATTCAAACACATTTTTAAAATCAATCTTATAAGATTTATAAACAAGGGATAATAATAAATCCAATTTTACCCTTTAAACTCTATTTTTCCAAAATGTCGCTTTATCAACTTTTTCAAACTAATTTCAAAATTTATTATTGAATCCTTCAAAAAATTAATTTTTTAAAAATAAATATATTCTTCGATCGTCATTTTAAAATTATCATAGGTTGAATTTTTTATAATTTTCTCAAAATATTAATTTTTTTAAATAGTGAAAAATACTTATTTTAAATTAAAAACAGTCATTTCATTTAAATTCTTTAGAAAGTTAAATAATATTATTGATTTTTTTAATTTAAAATATTAAAATTATATATATATTAATTTAATTTTAGTAATTTGAATCAATATTATATTATTTTTTCATAAAAATAATTTGTAAAATTTTGAACATTTTCTCTTTAAAAAACTTGTTTTTGCATCATGTTTGCAGAATTAATATTAAATTAAATATTAAAACATATGTAAATGGAATTTTAAAAATCTTATCCCATATTTTGAATCATAATTGTTTATATTATCTAATATTATCAACAATATTTGGACCGAAATGAATAATGAAAACAATAAAAATTAATTTCCATCGTTAAGATTTAAATTGGTTTATCAAGGGGTTAAAAAAAGATAAAAATAAACTAAAATCATGTATAAAATTTATTTTATGTCCATTTTTAGACCCTGTAATGTCTTATTATGAATAATACACTATTTGGATCCTTTTTTCTGGATAAAAACATAGGTACCATTTTTATTTTTAAAATTTCACGTGTTCCACTCACCTCATTTATAAAAGGCCACACAATATCCTCTCTTATTCAGAAACTAAAACCATTTTTGAGCCACTACCATCCAAAATAAATTTTAAACATCCTTAATATCATCCAATAATTCGTATTTTTGGATTAAATACATAATAGTATAGATTTTGGTCGAAACCTAAGGAGGTTACCCAAAGAAGAGATAATGTTCTTCAACGTGCGATTTGATTTTATCTATTCCACCACCACATTAAATTCATCAAAAATAATGATCATATAATATCCTAAGTATGTATAATATTATTATATTATTTTATGTTATGTTCATGACCTAAAACTATGTCCAATTCCATTAAATGGTTTTGGAATTTATAATTCATGTGTTAGACACACTACCGATTACCAAACCAATATCATTGGTTTTTCCATTACCCCCTCTTATAGTTTGGTATGATGATGGATGTAAATTATATATATTATATTTATAAAAAAATTATTTTTTTATTATATTATTTATAACTTTTTAAATTTCCATTATTTCAGGGATACAATAATGTCACTCGTGTCTTTGGCAGAGTGTCACCCCGTGAATTGATGTGATCCTTTTTCGCTAACACCTTATATGGAATATAATAATTAAAATGTTAATAAATATAAGTGATATAAATCACATAATAATAATATTAATTACATATTTATGATTATAAAAATATATTAAATCATTTTATTTCTTTCCTTTTCACACACTGAATGATGATAATGTCATTCATGTATGTGTGGACTATAACCATCAAAAACCGACACAACTCTCTTTTCATCACCACACCACATTTATTATATTTATAAGTATATTTAAAGAAATAATATATTATTTATGAAATTAATATCATTATTAAATGATAATATAATACTTACATCCTTTCCATAATGTTCGTTCAAAATGGGGGCATTACTTAGTTGTACATAAGACATACCATCTTTATGATTGCAACGTACTTCGTTTATCAAAAACATACATCATGATTCATATTAAAAGTATAATATAATTATTAATATGATTATTATATAATTATTAATATTTTCGATATGATGAAACCGTGATCAAATTAATAGTACCAAAAATAGAAAATATAAACATATAAGAAAAACAAAGTGCTTATTACCCAAAACGTGACTTTAACATTGTATTTGTCATAAACATGTAATAAAAGGATCCATTTAAATCATGTATGGAATGATATATGTAGTTTTAGTTCTATATTTGATGTACAATAGTCTTATTCTTTTATATATAAGGTTCAAATGAGTACAAACTAACATGAGAGTTATAGTAATGTATTTCCATCATACATTTATTTGTCTATGAGACACAATCTGTATTCACAACATATTTCTTTTATATTTCGTGTATATTAGAATGAATTTATATTATGATTATTATAATGGAAATTATTTTTATTTAAAAATCCACTTTAGTATCTCTATTCTTGGAAGTTTACGATTCAAAAGTTACCAAATCGGTAAACGGTTTATAGTATATATTTTATTTCTAGGAGACATATAAAAATTATCCACTAGTTTATTTATTTGTGGTATGAACACATCCATATTGAAATTTTATATCATTAATAATTTTATTATAATGATACATTATTTTTTATTTTTTATTATTCTTTATTTGGGATTACAATTCAAAATATAACTAATGTTGATAGGGATTTTTATCTCAATTTTCATTCATTAATACATACGTTATGTTATGCACCTATTTTACTTTTTGATGTTTATATGAAACCCCTTTTAAATGTAATAAAAATAATATATTTAGTCATATGATTTTTATTGTTTTGATTAATTTATTCCTTCATGGGGATTACAATTCAAAGTCACCAAGTTAATAAATATTTTATGTTGCAATCACATTGTTTATTGGGATTGTTTATGACTATGTTTCCAATTATCAAATCACATTACCCATTCCAAAAATAAACTTAATAATTTTATTTTTCTATGTTTATGTCATGAGAATAAATTTTTTCATTTAACTTTCCCCTCTTTATATACTTACGAGTTCAATAGAGTTTTTTAAGAAAAATAATATTTTCATTTGAAAACACATTTTATTAAAAAACACTGTTTTTTAAAAATGTTTTCCAAAATATTTTTAAAACTATTCAAAGGGTATATTAAATAATTTTTTCCCATTTTTTCGTTTTTATAATAAAAATTAAAATGTAAATTAATATCATTTCCAAAAACCTTACGTATGGATTTGACATAAAATGTGAAACGATTATTTGTTTTTATCTTTAAGGGAATAAATGGTATTTCCCACTCTTATGAAAACTAAAATATCTCAATTTTCCCTTTCATGTTTTGATGAAAATTTTAAATTTAAATTATTTTGATAATTTAATAATTTTATAATACAGTTATTTTGAGGGAAAGTTTATTTTCCTTAAGAAATGTTATAGGTGGTCGTTCAAAATAATTCCCCTTATAAGATGACATCCTTTGATGAAACTTATTCATTTCATGGGATATGATCCAAGGATACCATTATTATTATATTTATAAATGGTTTATTATGACAATATGTTTATTAAAACCATTTTTATTCAATAGGTTATACCATGAAAAAACTCTTATGGAATACACTCTTTTTTCCGAAGGTTATTTGATGGTGAAATGATTATGAAACATTTATTTTTTTCCATAGTTTTTGAGATGATAAAATGTTTCCAAAACCCATTTCATTTCATAGAATATGATATGATTATTTTTTTAGGATCTTACGGAACAAACATTAATATATGAATTTCCTAACAAGAAAGTGGTTACGTTATAACCAAGGATGGTGGTCACATTATAATCGACAATGGGTGGGACCTATATCCACCTCCAATGAATTGAGAAATGATTAATGTTATATAATGTAAATTGGTACATGGGAGGTTATCACAAGACCAAAATTGGGTAGATTTTATGTCATTATAATTCAATATTTGTGTACCCAAAAGGTTATCCCGTGCTCAAAATAGGGTACATGGGTGGTCATACCAAGACCGAAGCAGTTACATGGGTGTTTTTTCCAATTATAACTTGTTATGAATTTATTTATGCATATCCTTGAAATAATATTTTCTATTTTTATGTGTATTATAAAAATATAGGTCTTAGTCCAATGTTATGCTCCCATGGTGCATGATCTTTGATTGAAATATGATTCATGTCCTTTGAACTATCAAAATTTATTCCATGACTCATGATTATGATATTTGATATATAGTGTATGGTTTTCAAATGTTATTCTGATGTTCTCATAAACTTATTCTCATGTTCTAATTGTGTATCTCCCTCGGTTACCCTTATAATTGATATGAGCTCTCCCTTTATTATGTTTCCTTTCCCCAGGTCATAAAGAAAGGAATTAAGTTGGTGTACTAAAGTGGGATATATATATGGGGATATAATTGATATTTCACCAAAATTGAAGATTATGTACCCAGTATCCAAACAAACTAAACTATTACGGTCTCATGCTTGTGTTGCATAATGTATTGTCTTCTCATCTAAAAATATATAATATCTATATGTGAGAATCAGGGGTCTCAATTATTTGTATTATAGGGAAATTTTATTTAATATTTAAAAACTAGGATGAGAAAACATTAGTTATATGTTTATGGATATTTATATGGATATTTTTAGGGATGTCTGTAATTTTAAGTCTAATGATGACTCAAGGAATAAGAAAATGTCAATGAATTTTGGTCAGTCATAGAATGAGTGTTTTCTAAAAAATATTAATCCCTTTTTGTACACTACAAGGGGATGTGGTTATGAAATTGAGCCACCTATGGGTAAAAACTCCAAAAAGAGTGTGTTGATATGGAATCAATCATCACATAGAGAATGATAATGTCTATGAATATACATGGGTAAAACCATGTTGTAAATGATCAAAAAAATATGTTATGATTTATACATCATATATGTGATATTTCATGATTATATTATTTCCCCACTATGATTTTTAGTTCTCTTCCTTGGTTTTTGGATTTAGTCAATGACCGTAACCAGAAGGAATTGTGTTAACATTAAATGGGATGGAAATTTTATTGATGAGAATCAAGATGGTATGATGACTAGAGTTAATAATGTCATGATTATTCCTGATCATATATCATGAAACATTATAACCAATGTTCACCTTGTCCAACTCTTGGACTCACCAAAGAAGATATGGATAGGGTTCACTAAGAGTTTAGGTTGTGGAGACCACATAGGGAAGAAGATTTAGTATCTTATATGTTGATATTTTGGGAATAAAAACTCATGGGAAGGTCTTAGAGTGACGAGAAGATGTTTTGGGTGTGTAAAAAGGCTCAAATCAAGTAACTATTAAGGAAAAATGTAAATTTTCACTAATTCAATAGATGATAATAATGTTATCCCTAAGTTATCCTTGACTGTTGAATGTTATAAATTTGGATGTTATAGGTATTAAGAAAATTTATATACTGAAGAGTGATATCATGAATTGAATCAAGATGGATGTATGAGTAATGGTTTTTCTATGGATGATGAACATACTATGGATTCCATATGAAAGGAATGATGTATTAATAAATATTATAACAAATTATTCTTAGTGAATTACTTATGAGGTGTAAGAATGGAAGTGTTTATGTTCTGGAATTTTAGAATTATGATATATGAATCATAATATATATAAGTATTTTAGTATAATTATTTTAGTAATGATTTTGAATAATATTTTAAATGGTACTCAATTACTATTAACGTGATCTAATGGAAATGTGATATTTTTATTATGAAATGACAAAACTTTACATGATAAAGATGTTGAGATACTGGGGTTGGGATAAATAGGTGTTGAATATGAATAAGTTAATTGGATAGTACTTATTAGCATAATGATTTATTATAATTTAATTTATGCCAACATTTATGGAGCTTACACTTTTTTTGGATTTATAGAATATGTCCTATAATCTATAATTTAAATTATGAATTAGGAAGCCTATATGCTTTCAATAAATTGTTATTGTGATTTTGGTTATTACCTTGTTTCAATAGAATAAATGATGAATGTATTTATATGATTGTTATGTGAAAATCAATATCCACCTTATGATATATGGGGGATTAATGTTAAGTTGATTTTTGAGAAATTTTGTGAATTTTTTATAAATTATTAATTTTGGAATGTTAATAAAGATAACCATTTATGGAATAATTTAATCACAAATTTGGATGAGGTTTTATAGATTAACATATTACTCCACAAAATAAATATTTATGCATATTGGATAACCTTTGTTAAATTTATTTTTTTACTTGAGATAAAATTAATGCCATACCATTCAATTATAGATCTTATTTAGTGCTTAAAAATTTAAAAACACATATTATAATGAAAGATATGACAAAATGCAAATTATGGAAGGAACAACTGAATTTTGAAATAATTCCGATTAAATAAAAATGATATAATGGAAGTAAATTTTCAAATGTTCTCAATCTATAGAAATGTAATTCCCTAATATTAGGAAAAATATCTTGAAATGAAATATTTACATGTTATCATTATTTTTAATAAAAATAATGAATTATTTTCAGGACTCTTCAGGTTATGGTATTTTCGCAGTTATCCTTATTTGGATCTCCTACATTTTTATGATCAGTGATCTCTATTACTATTTATAATTATTTGTGTTTTTCTTCAAGCACCATATCTTCATTTCCGAACTACGATCTCCAATTTGGAAACATAGATTTTGTTATTGGATATGAATTCCAAAAATTCATTTTTATTTTTCAATAGGATTCCTGATTAATCCTATTTATGATGTAAGGTTCTGTGAAGGAATTTTAAAATTCTAAACCATTGACGGCATATTATTTTTTCAGGGAAAAATTCATCTTAAGGGGAGTAGAATGTTACCCAATGAGATTTTATAGAATATTTTTTTAAAAACAAATTCATTTTTTACTGTACTTTGTTACATGTAACAAAAAATTTGACTTTTTACATGTAATTCTGATTTTATATAGTGTTACATGCAACTGTAAGTTTTACATACTTTAGATGCTTCACTATGTTCAACAAAACATGTTATGTGATGAAAATATTATTATTATAGATATCACCTACCTATTGAAACAGAGGGTATGAATATGATTTATTAAATTATGAAACTGTGTTTTACACATGAATATAAAATTATTTATTCAATGAACAATATAATATAAATTAAAAAAACTATTTGAAAATAAAGGAAATATTTTTCAGAAAAACATTAAATATGTAAAAAAATGTACATTACCTCAAAAAATTCAGAAAATAAGTTTTTGTTGAATTATTTGAATTAAATTTTTTTATCATATATTAGATCAACTATTTAATATTATCTTATATGTTTTATATACAATGGATAAGAATAAGTCCAATTTTCTGCTTGAAATCTTTATGTTTCTAGAAAACATTTTTGTCGTATTTAGTTGAATTATTATAAAATTAATATTTGAATCTTCTAGAAAATTAATTTGAAAAAATAATTTTAATTTTTTAAATCATAATTTCAAAATTATATTATGGTAAACATTTGATAATTTCTGAAAAATATTAATTTATTTAGAATTTTCCAAAATACTAAACTTCATTTCAAAACTTCATTTTAATTTAAATGATTTATAATGATAAATTATATTATAAATTGATTTTAAAATTAAAATATTTTAATAATATATCTACTTATCCAATTTATGTCATTTTAATATTCTTAGTGTTGAATTTTTATATAAGAACTTCGTAAACTTTTGAATAATTTCCCTTCGAAAAACACACTTTCTCATCACGTTTGGGGAACTAATATTAAATTAAAATTTACTAATTTTGTGAATTAAGTTTGTAAAATGGATTTAAAATATTGAATCAGAATTATTTATATTATATAATAATTTAAATTAAAATTTTGACAAAAATAATTAGAAAAAACAGTAAAAATTAATTTTTGTGATTAAGGAAATTTTATTTTCTTGGGCACTAACAAAAAAGATAATGGTTAAAATGACCTAAAAATATTTTTAATATAAATACAATGTCCATAATTAGACAACAAAATGTCATATTATTATGAATAATCCATTTTAAAACCCTTTGGTAGTATAAAACATGGGTATACCCTTTCCTTTTAAAAAATCACTAACGTTCCACTCACCTCACATACAAAAGTTCACCCCTATAATATTTTATTCACTAATTAATATCCTTTTATTTCATCCAATACCTAACAAAATAACATATAAAATTACATTCACTAATATTATAAGAATTTTTTGTATAAATATAACCTAGGATGTCTTCTAGTGCAAACTTAAGGAGGTTACCTATTGAATAAGTGACATTCTTCAATGAGTGTTTTAATTTTATTCCTTCCTCCACCTCCTTAAATTATAATTAAAACATGATAAAGTAATAAAATATGAATATTAAATAGATTGATTTGTTTTAATGTTATGTTAATTAATTTAAATAATATCTAATTCCATCAAATGGGTTACAAACTCATCATTCATCTATACGGTGGACTGTCACCTCACAAACCAATGTAATTTGTTTTTCCATTACCACCTCTAACAGTTGGGTATGATTGTGTATATAATGAATATATATATATATATTATTTATAAAATTATTATACCATTTATTAATTATATCATATAAAAATATTTGTCTTTCCATTATAGAAGGGATACAATAAAGTCTCTTGTGCATATGGCGGACTACCGCCTCTCAAAGTGATGGGATTTAGTTTCACTAATTCATTGCATGAAAGATAATAATAATAATTTTATTTAGTATATGTGATATAAATTACATAATTGTTATATTCATGTCAAATTTAAAATTATTAAGATATAATATATCATTTTCTTCCTTACCTTTTTGAGGACTGAAATATTATAATGTCAATCATGTACGTGTGGACCACCAAATACATGAAGTAATGTGACTCAATTTTTATCACCAAACCACACCAATAATATGTGTAAGTATATTTAAATAAATAATATGTAATTTATGATATTATTATAATCCTATAAATATAATATATTACATACATTATTTCCAAAATGATATTTGAAAAAGGAAACATTACTAATGCATACATACAACCTACTGTCTCGATGATCATAACATAATTCACTTATGAAAACCAAATTTCATGATTGGTTATAAAGGTATAAATTATTTATAATTATTATAATTATTTAATTATTATTATTCATGAGATGATGTAACCAAGATCAACGTAATAGGACCAAAAATAACAAATCAAAACATATGTGAAAAACAAAGAAGTTATTACCTGAAGAGTGACATTAACATGGAATTGTAAATAAATGTAATAAAAGAAAATAAATAAATCATGTATGTTTTGATATATTTTTTTATTCTTTAGAAGATTTATATTAAACATATATATGTTATATTGTATTATAGAATGATTATAAAGGATGTCGAGACTCGGGGTAATGGATTTCCTTCTCAGTTTTACTTTTTCGTGAGAGACATTACTTATTGATAGTGTGTTTATTTATGTGGTATATATATATATCCCATTAATGTATATTTTTGTGATTAAAAATAATATATTTGGTATTTACATAATTATTTTTTGATTTATCTTTCATTGGGTTTACGATTGAATAGTTAGGAAATCAGTAAGGAATTTATAGTCTCTCATTTATTTTTTGGAGACATGTGAAAATTCACCAATAGTTTATTTTGTGTGGTGTATATACCACCCCACTGATATGTTATATCACATATCCTATTAATTTAAGGATATTTAATGTTTTTTTGATTTTATAATATATTGGGGATTATGATTTATAAGATTACTAAAGTGGTAAGGTATTTTGTCTCAATTTTATTTCCATGAGATATATGTTCTGTTTCTTCACCTATATTATTTTATGAGGTGTATATACAACCCCTTTGACATTTAATATAATTAATTTATTTATTATAAGTATATTTCATGTTTTCATTTAATTCTATTCCTTAAGAGGTCTTGTAATTCTATGTTACCAAGGTGGTAATGATTTTATATTGCAATCACCTCATTTATTAATTTTTTTTATAATTATGTTTACAATGATGAAAAATCATAATCCACTTCTCTGTAGACTTTTGAATATTGTAATCCTAATGTTATTTCTTGGGAATAAATTTTTCCCTTCATTTCCTCTCTTAATGTACACAATATTTACAAATTATTTTATTTTTAAAAATTGTCTTTTTGATAAAAAATTCTTTTTGATCCAAAACAATTTTACATACAAATTAATTCAATAATTCTATTAAAATTATTCAAATTATTTTCTAAATTCATTTTCATCCATTTTTTATATATTTTTTAAATAAAAATAATATTTACGTCTTTTCCAAACATTTCCCTATTCACATTTACTGAAAATGTGAAAAGAATCATTTTTTTAACATGCACCACATGAACATGTTTTTTCTCTATCATGACTACTAAATGTTTTCAATATTACATTATAGATTTTCATATTTATTTTTAAAATAAATTTTTTTAATGTGTTTTAATTATTTAAGAAAGACATTTTATTGAATATTTATTTTTCTAGAAGAAATGTTACATGTGAACTTTAAAAATCCTTTTCTCTCTAAGTTGACATGATTTGATGTAACTTTTTCTTTTCTATGGATATAAATGAAGAAAATTATTATTATTATTTATATAGATGGTTTATGATGAAAATATATTTGTGAACCACATTTCTCTTCCAGGTCTTATACCATGATAAAATTACTATGGATACTATTTCTTTGTCCACATGTTATGCATTGATGAAATAATGAAATGATTATAAAACTCATCTCTTCTCCATGGTTATGATTTGGTGAAATGACTATAAAACCCACTTCATTTCATGGGTTATGATATGATTAATTTATTTATGATATTTTGTCCCAATTTTTTATTATTTATATTATGTGATAGTGGTTACGTTAAAAACAAGGAATATTGTTACTTTATAACCAAAACTGGGTGCGACCTATATCTACATCCATTGAATTGGGTAATGATTAGTGTTATATGATATCAAAGGTTACATGGGATTTTAAACTAATGAAAAAATAGAGTACATGATAGGTTATCACAATATCAAAAGAGGGAGCACTATAGGATATCCTAATTCTGAAAGAGGGTACATGGGAGGTCTTCCAAATCCAAAAGCTCGCACACATGTGGTTATCCCAATACTAGCATGTTATGATTATCTAAGGGGGTATCCATGACATAGGATTTTATATTCTTATATGTATGCCACAGTTTTATGTCTTATTCAAATTATATTCTCACATAGATCATGTTCTTTTGTTCCCTCTTTATTCATGTATTATGAACATCAAATATGTTTTCCATAACTCAAGATTCTAATCATAGATTTAAAGGGTAAGGTTTTCAAATATTATTCTCATGTTCTCAAACCCTTATACTCATGTTATGGTAACAAGTATCCATTTTGTACATGTATGATTATCTTAGACCACACTTTTTCAGTTTTTCTTTCCCCAGTATATGAATAATGGTTTTAAATAGGAGTACTAAAGGGGGATACCTTTATGAGACATATTGAAGACCATTCAATAAATTAGAACATTATGTAACTAGTCTAAAAAGACACTATATTATTAGAGTCCTAATGTTTTTTTGTGTAATGTATTTAATATTAATATAAAAACATGTAATATCTAGGCATGAGAAGCCGGGTTCACTATATAATTGGCATCAAAATTGGGGTTCAATTCATCATATCTCCTAGGTTCAGCCTCAGGTCGTCTGTCACATGGCTCCTCTATCTCCTTTTTTGTGCATGAATACCAAAGGGGGAGGGAGTATATTAGTTTATTTTTCATGTTAATTAACATATCATTAACAAAATGGAGAACACTCCCTCGACCATGTACCTTACATTAAAAATAAATATGTTTCACCAAGGGTAAAACCACATCTCTGAACTAAAACATGGTATTATATTTCTATTTCATGATTTTGATCTGGTGTTGTTCCACTTTTACTGAAAAACTACACGTATGTGATCAAATATATTTAAAACCTTTAATACTTACACACTACAGATCTCTAGGCCTTGTAATCATGTAATAAATTAGCACCTATCTCCATAAATATTCATTGAAATATTCCGAGGTCTTATAGATAAAAATGTGAGTCACTATATGCTTCCAATATTCATGATTTTCGTCCTGAAAAGATAATACATATGAATAATTTGGAAACTAAGTTCTTAATTGGGTCTTACACACTACTATGTTCTCTAGAAGACACAAGTGTTTTCTAAAAATATGGACTCTATAAAACCACAAGCCCAAAGAGTGTCCTCTATTGTCATAACTCAAACATTACTAGGTACTAGAAAAGGATACTCCACACCTATTGTCCATCTCAAAACAGGTTGACATCATGAAATGAATCATACACATGTCTCCTTAGTTGTGCCTGGTGGATGAATAGTAAAAACTTGAACCATTTGTGGATTCATGTTCTACTGGAACCCCACCTCACTAACTATATATAGATACTGATGTAACATGACAATGATTATCCACCAGTGGATGAACTGTACCCTTAACATCCATAACTATGAACCAACTCTTAGACCGTAAGTGTTTTCTCCCATAAACTTCGACTAGTACATTGGTTACCTACAGATCCTATAGAACCTTCCCAAAAATGGTTATATGATGACGGTATAGGGATGATAACATCATATTAACATGAAAACATGATGAATTTTTTTTCTGAACCTTAATAGTTCACACTATATTACCCAATCACCCCAACTAGGTGTAGGACTGTGGGGAAAAAACCTTCTCATCCACTAATCTTAAGGAGTGACTAGTTTTCATCAATCCTATAAATGTTTATGTACTCTCCATATTTTGGAAAACAATCAGTATAATGTCATGTGGATATGTCATTACAAGAAACATCACAAAACTAATCTCATAGTTTTTCCTCCCTGCATCACTAAAAAATGAAGGGGTAGCCACCAATAACAAGATACATAGAAACTTATCCTCAAGTGTCTCACATAAATCTAATCCTCCAAGAACATGAGGGTAACATAAAACAATATAGTTATTCTCAAGTGATACATGAGGCATTTCCAAACCCTTTATTTGTAAACATCCAACTACACCATGACTCATGAATCTCCACAAGAGTCAACTGATATGCTACAACAAATATCAGGGAAATAAATATGTTCCAGTATAATTAAGAGTATAAATATCCATGGGGAGGTAAACATGTTGTTTCCTATGATTTATTTACTCAACTATATTACTAAAATAGAACACAAAAATCTCATATCACCATTGTTTCATGGGATATACTAGACATATGATAAAATTCAGATGTATCTTCCCACACATGATTTCACCTATCCCAACCTAGGATCACTCCACTATAAATGATGAACAATCTATCCTAAAATCTATAAAAACTACCACAAAACTGATGGTGAAGAATATGAGGTAGGAAAAAAAATCCTCACTATGTTAAGATTTATAGGGTATCTACGACGCTGTGAGAAATTTCTACACGATTCCTTCCCTATACCAGATTCAAGTAGCACTATAGATAGGTGTTCATGAACATTGTTCCTCATTATTGGTTTCTCCTAGCATAAAAGTCTGGAAGAAGAATCCACTAGTATCTATAGGACTGGAATATGGTCTACGCTCTATTAAAATTACATTATTATTCCATGATAACTATATCTTGGAAGAAAACCACATATTAGACCTTAATCTAAACTCGATCATCCTGCACAAAAACCCCTTTTGGATGAATCTAATTCATTACCCTACCCACCTATCTACCATAACTTGTGCCATATCTGAAACCTCAGCACATCGACCCACCACAATAAAAAAAGTCAAAGGAACTCATCAACCACACATATAAATTACCTTATTTCGGTGTCACTGTATCACCATGATTGTTTTGTACCACTTCATATGAATGCATAATATTTGGGGAAGTGTCACGCTTTAATATGAGTCTAAAGCCACATTTAACATCACAATTATAAGGATCTGTCAATGACCTTCATCACCATGAATAATCCTTGAGCAAGAAGTGGTACAAAAATTTTATCTCACAATAGTATTTTATAATACTACCATACAAGTATAATGGATACTGGTCTTACATCTAATCATCCTTAGAGCATCTAGGTCATAGATCTATACGGCCTACAGTTTTCCTCATCCCCATCCTCTATATCATTGATCTTGGCACGAAGCATTTGTGGGTGGTGGGGGTGGCCGATCAAACTATAATCAACCACATACAACTTCCCCACTACTCTACCACATCCTCCTTCATGAATACCTTCATTATTTTATTATTGATTTCTATAAGGTGGTCTATTGACAATCTCCCACTTAAGAACATGGTATGTCATACAATCTCATATGATTTGTCACCATCTACCACAAGAAAAACACTATCACTCCCCTGGATAACTAGATCATTATGAGGATCCTAGAGCTATGAACCATCCAACCAGGGATCTTCTCCTCAAACACCTCATGGGCCAAGATCATGGATCCTCCCATCAGCTTCCAATAGAAAATAAATCAACATTTATGGGACTGACACAAACAGTTGGATTCTTCTTATCTTTAAATCTCTCTATAACCAAGGCCAACTGAAGCACTCCATTATAGGTGTTAATTAAAAGAGATGTCATCCATGCCATCATATCATACCATAATCCATACTCAATGTTTTGTGATAAGAAAAATGGATCTCCAACCATATATATAAAGAATAAAAAATGTTTGTAAACATCACCCAATAATCCACCACATCCATGATATCTTTCCACAGATATAGAAGATCCTAGATACACACCAATACCAATCGAGATAGATATAAATGTTACCTGAGGTGATGCCAAGTCACCATCCATGTGATCATCATCTCATCATAAATTTATGTCATGAGACTCCACCATCGCTCTAATGATCCATTCATAAGAATCATTATTAGGACCACTATATAATCAACTGGTGTCCTCACAAGGATAAATAAACATGTGACCGCATCCATCAAGTCACCTGATTCTAAGCGGTCTATCTCACACTAATACTTGGGAGGTATCTACTACTAAAACTCATGTAGTACAATCAGACATCAGATATCCTCAACCTTAACTAGAAGCACAACTTGTTGTTTAATGGGTGGTGGAATGACTAGAAAACCACATAGAGGTATCCCCTAAAAACCAGTTCCCTACACTAAATCCTAATAACTAGGCTAATCATCATCACAATTCTATTATGTAAACCTATATGGATGTCATCATGGTGGAATCCTAAAATATAATCAACTAGAGACATGATTAATGAGTAAATCTTAGTAGTTTACTCATGAATAACAAGGAAACCACAACCCAATCCTATATAGATCATGTACTAAAGTGTCCATATGGATATTTACTAAATGTTATTATTTTACAAGTTGGTTATCAGTGTCATGGTGAATGCCTAAATTGACCAACAAACCAACATATGAGTCCTTATCATGAAATAAAATCTCAAGTAACATTAACATTATATCTATAAAACCCAGACCAAGATGAAATCTAAAAACCTCATAACTACGATACAATAGAAGGGCCTCCTCTAATACCACCCTACTACAAACTGAGCCATCGGGGGCCTCCTAGCGGGTAGAAGGCCACACCACCACTACCCCAAGACCGACTCAAATATGCTAGGGAATGGAGACCAATGAAGAGTAGGAATGTCATACACATGGGATGTCCTATCCAATGGTACCCATTTGCACCATCATACATACATCTCCATGAAAAATTAGAATGATAATGATATAACTGAAACTAGAAATGCATTCATACATCTTTCCCATGATTATAGCACATCAAAATTTATGAATATAGAAAAGGGAAAAAATAAAATACCATTAAAAACTTGAAAATCATCCCACATTCTCATAATGAGGGGACATATATCCAATGTAACCAATGGTACACACTTCATCCTTTTATATCGCTATGATCTATCTATTCTAGGTCCTTAAAGTACTCTGTAAAAAAATTCATCTATATAAGGAAAAACATGTGCAGGAAGATCCCATGTAGGGGGTCTAACAATACCTAGTAGGTTTCCCAAAAAGCACAAAATAAAAGGGACAAACTAATAGGAATTTGTCTGTTTGACCCAATTCCAGATAAGAAAAACCCAAGAGAGAGATAACAATAAACTACATCTCAATCACTCCTCAGAGATACATGAATAGTCAATTCAACTCCACATGGAATTTCGATCAAGATTTCTAACATCACTCTAAGGAATCCAAAAACATTGTAGATATAACCTTTTCATAATCTATTTCATATGAGATCCCAACCTCATAGATATCCAGAAGATTCCACACAAGTATCACATGTAATTCTCGTCTTGGAGATCTGACATCATGAACCCTTCCATCCAAGATGGTACTCATCAAACTATTATCACTCATCAAGAATAGTTGTCACATCCCTAATCGAACTAATTAAAGAGTTATATCTTCATTAGTTATAACTAAGACAATGGAACAACCCCATTATCCTATATAGAGTTCATTTGAGAAAACACACTTTTCAGGTCTCTCCATGTGGAATTTCATTCTAGAACCCATAATATCTCAATACATAGATAGGGGATCACATCTATACTTGAAGAATGTCTCATTAGACCCCAATGGAATCACTAAATATCCCATCTCACATATTGAAGATCACTCCCATGACCACTAGGGGACACAATGAAGTCATATTGATACCCATGAGATCATATCTCTAAGATATGGGATCACTTTTAGTGTAGTTTTAATCAGAATGACTCTATGATCCCCATATGGAATGACCCTCTAATTTGGGGACTATATATATGACAAAATAACAAACCCTACTAAAATTGCCTGCAATATAGGGGATTATATAGTTGATTATAACACCAATCCTATTGTCCTAACATGTTAGACACTGGATCACTACCCATGTAGTGTTGGTCATGGTAATACCTCAAACCCCACTTATGGAATTAAATATATTAAAGGATCATACCTGAAACACCCAAGGGATACACTAACTATATCCAATATCATCATGTCGAAGGATCAAAATCATAGGTTGAGGACATAATTCCATATTGTACCCTCACAAACATAGTCCAGGGGAACCCAATCAACTGCTACTAGTTGATTTTTTACTAACAAGAGACCTTCTTAACTCATATATCATTGCATCTTGCACACCAAAACCATTACCACCATCATAACCCATATGGAAAACTACTACGGATAGGTTACTTTTTTGACTCCACCCATGTCCTAAAGATGGTGATGCTCAAGGGAGAAGTCTCTAAGGGGAGTACATGTCATATATCTACAGGTCACAACAAGTCTTTTAAATTCAGACCCTGTACATGTCCGCTTATGGTACATGGTGTATATTTGAGAATATGAACTACATTTACCTAATTTCACATGGAGTGTGACCTTTTCTGACCTCCTATATATCTATTTAATGATACACTAATTGATGGTCATGTCACCTCACATGGTGTGTAATCTTTGGATGAAAAATGTCTTGGATATCTAGACAACTAGTCATGTCATCATCCTATTCCTATTCTTGGCACCCTATTCCCATGTATGACACCTAGTGTCTATTTAAGTAGCTATATACTTTCACATGGCCAATTCCCTAAACACATAAACTATAACCATGTCATTATCCAGTGGATGTGGGCTCACTAAATGGTGTTTACCCATGATACACAGTGTGTAGTCAAAAAATTTCATCCTCTCAGAATGGTAAGAACACATGATGTGTTCTCCAATACTACACACAATATAGTCCAGAATTACAAACAAAATTCCCCCCTAAGCCACCCAAACACCCTGATTTCTAACGAATCCCACAGATATACCCACCAGGAAACACTAGTAGTCAAAATAGGGCTTTAAAATCTTTAAAAAGTCGTCAAATGGGTTCAATATTTAAATTTTTGTAAATCAATATACCCCATTGTGAAATTACAAAGATGTGGGGCCATAATGATGATGGGAAGCTATTTCTATTTGATCTAGTGTTGATCAGCCTCAAAAAATAGTGATTGATGGTGTATCCTCTTATCATTTTGACCTCATGTCATCTATTTTCAGAAGGGGACCTCCATCTTATTTTTTGCAGGTGAGAACCAATGGGGTATGGGTATATTAGGATATTTTAAGAAAAACTAAAATATAATCAACATGTCCTCAATTGAGAACCTAACGCTGAGAAACAGTAAATCTTTCCCAAGGTAAAACTAATATACTAAAATCAATTGTTACCTCATATGTTTGATCCAAGACTCATCTCTATAGTTATAAATCAATTATTAAAAAATAATGTGGTTGTGATAAAATATATATAATACATTTAATATCATATCACCGAGGCTATCTTATCCTTAAAATCCCATGCTAACTCAGCACGTCACCCTTAAATTATTCCTAGAAATATTCCTAATTCTAACTTGGGAAAACTAGATTGGCTACGTAAATGGTTAATAGATCAATTTATTTTTATTTCTTCCCTTTATAATATAAAATATTTTATGTTTCATAGAGTTATTAGATAAACAGACTCTTGGAAGTTTCCTAATTTATTTAAAAGTTATTGAGTCATTTTTTAAAGATTCAATAAAAACAATTGTTGGATGAATAGTTCACTATTATCTATATGTTTGTAATGAGATTTGAAACGTGGAAATGTTGTTGGAGAATCAACCATACTGATGTTTGTGAGAATACATCCATTGATTTTAATGTATGAAAGTGTCTATATTAAATCGAGAATATCTCCCGGATGATGATTAGAAAAGGATATGTTTAAATATATAAACGACGATGTAGTATAAATTCATTAAAATATTCAATAATATTATTTATAAGTTGTAATATAATTTGGTAATTATGCTATTGGTTTTTTATAAGGATTTAAATATCTATAAATTCAATTATTATTTTTTATTTTAAATAGAGTGATTAAAGATTCCCTAATAATACATGATATATATTTGATCTTATTTGAATAATTTTTAATAATATGATTTGGAGATGAAGGAATTTATGATTTATCTTAGAATCAAATTTTGGAAATGTACTAAATCTCACTAGGATAAATACCATTCTAAACAAGATACATAAGAAGATATTAAAATTTTTGGGTTATATGTAGTATCATTTATAAGGTATGTAATGTTTCCTTGATAATAGGTAATATATTCCAATTCATAAGGAAGATATTTGAAGCATAAAAAAAAATATGTTGAAGTACATGCTGAAATTAGGAATATAAAAAACCACAATCTAATATATCAGATAATTAGAGAGTATATAATATTTCACAGATGATGAAGAAGATATTCAAAAGTGAAAAATGACTAAGTATTAGATTTTTTTTGATATGTAAGATATTATATCTAATATAAAAGATTTTTAATTTCATGAAAATATTTCTATTGAAAATACATAATATTATCATGAGTAGAAAATGATATCATGTTAAATTAAAATGATATTTGAGTCATTGAAGTAATATGTATGGTATTCCATTACTTATGATAGGGTTACTGTATAAGAAAAATTGAAATTTTAAAGATTATATTCATAATATGATGAGATATTATTTATTTTTTAAAATCATGATTGAACTATAATTTAATATTTTATAGAATAAGAATTAGATGAGGACATGTAAAGAGGATATTTAAATGATATTTCATTGATTTCAAATATGAAAATTTGAAATCATTTATTATGATTAAATATGGGGGATTTATTATGAGTATTTTATCCCGTTTAAATGATGCTCTAAATTGTTTATGGAATATTATTTGAAATAATTTATTAAAATAATAATAATATATTGAGATTATAGGGATTATGCTTAGTTGATTCTATGGAGTGATTAAATAAAAATATTAATAATATCATGGTGAAAAATATAATATACATTAGATATTAAAAATATGGAGATAATATTCCTTGATTTTGATCATATGAGATAAAAAATTTAAAGGATAAGAATGTATGAATTATTGATATAGAGATATTGAAGCATTTATTATGCTCCTTTATATTAAATAATATAGAAGGTGGATGAAGTCGACATTATATTGCTACTTTGTGTCCCATTTTCATCAAATGAGAAGGAGGAGGAGGACAAGTGAGAGTGATTTCATGACATATGATAACCTTAAACAATTTAATAAATAGAATTAGTGAAGAGGATAATTTATCAAGGATGGTACTATGATAATATAGATATATATTTTGTGTATCAAGACCCTTGAAGATGATGACATATATTGATTTGAGATGAAGATATTTTAAATTATTCTACTATAAAAAACTATATTTTGGATGATAAAAGATCTAATTAACAAATATGATCTGTTAATTTGAAGTAGTGAAATCATAGAATATATTAAATGACTTTTTAGGTTTGATTTTATGAGGATCTACTATAAACTAGTGTGAACAAATATAAAGGTCCATTAAGGATACAACAAATTTGTGAAGAGACAACACATGAATTTTGAGAGATAGACAAGGGGTTAATGAAGATACCATGATCACATGTATTCACTTGATTATTATTGTGGTTAATTGTGTCTTAAACATAATTATATCATGTGAAATAGTACATACCAACATCTAGATTGAACCATTAAAAAACTATGGACCAGTTAACATTTTTTATTTACTCCTTTTCATGTGGTATTTGGTATCAATAATTCATAACCATATACAGTCATCTTAATTACTGAAAAGGTTCAAATATTAATTGGGAAAATATAAAAGGGAATTTTTTTTAAAAAATTTGTTCACACAGATTCATCTCTCCCCTATCGTAGTGTTACAACATGTTCATCGTAAGCCTTTTTTTGTAATGTCTATGCTAGTCTAGGTTCCATATCTAAATTGATTTATTGACTTTCCTATTTTTTCATTGATAAATATTAAACGTATATTCTAATAATATTATTTGTTACTATATATAATGAATATATATTTTCATCCATTTCAATACTAACAAAGTGTTTTTATCCAAAATCATGAAGATCATGAAGAATAATATGCTAAGAAATTTAGATCATTTTTAATAGAGAAAGTGGGTAAATGACAATTTGAAATTAATAAATATCGTATTGTGTCTATAAAAATTATCCAAAACTATACTCTTCTATATTATAGCTTAATATATGATAATAATCTGCCTATTTTATCCCACGTTAATTTTACATTAATGTAAATGATTATTTGAAATTTTCATTGTTTAATTTTTCACAAATATATTAGATATTATCAAGGTTTCATAGGACGATAAATCATATTTATGGACAAAATCTGATAACATAGATGAACAACAAGAAGTAAATTTACAAAAGTAAAACTCTCCAATTAAAGAAGTGAATGATAATGAAAAACTCTTATTGAAAAATAAAGGAAAAGTTTCAATTCTTAATGAATTATTATTAAATATTATTGATGTGATGGTTTTGGCATGTAAAGTTAGTTATGAGAGGATCGATTCATTAGAAGAAATAAAAATAATTTATATGTTTATTAAAGATGATCGGTTGAAAATCAATTCTTAATGGATAAAAGAGATTGGAAATCCCTTATATAAAAAAATAAAGGATTTGTTAAGATTAAATTTAAAAGACAAATAATGAATAGAAATTAGATAGATATTAGTTAAGGTTTACAAAAGTATCCTAAAAATGAAGTGTCTAGATCTGGAAATGAATGTAAGAAATCATGAAATTATAGAAGTTGAATCTTCCCAAACTGTGAATAGAAAATGTATTATAATGAAGGGTCCTGATGAGAGTATTTTTATTTGATTATATTATATAATTGTGAAGAAAATATGGGTATCATAGAAATATATATCTAAGAAAATAGTAAATAATGAGGTAACCCTATTTTAAGAAAAAATTAGATTCCATTAAAACAATTTATATAAAAAGTGTTGGTCATATTTAAAAATCCAAAAAAAATATGGTTTAAAGAAAATAATAATAAATTCACCCTTTCATCAAGCATGGATATATGCATTTGTAAAAAAATTAATCCAGGAATCAGTCTCTAAAAATAATTTTTTGTCTAAAAAGATAATGCGAATAATTAATTCCATAATAAAACTATAGTAAAAATAAAAAAATATATTTATTGGTCACTATTATGGCTACATAATATTTGGGCACAAGTCCATTAGATTTTGGTATAATATGTGAACCATTATAATACAAAATAGTCCTATAACATGGGGGACAAAATATGAGGTAAAGATAAATCTTTATGAGCATAAGTAAAGAAAACATAAAATGATAAATATGTTCACCAAAATTAAATTTGAATGTGTTAATGATTTTTATGAGAATTACAGAAAAGGTTTTCATATTAATGTTCAGTGTTAGTTCACAACATCCAATCAGGAATCAAGTTCTCATAAATAATTAAGTCTAAAATATATGACCAGGAATAAAAGGAGAATTAAATATTAGTTATCCATAGGGTACAAAAAAATTATAGAAAAGTTTATACCCAAAAAAAATATTGAGAAGGATTTCAAAATAAGAATGAGGATATGATTCTACTTTTGGATAAATAGAAACATGAAGGTATTTTTAAGTAAATTCATGAACATTATGTTAGAGGACGAGTGATTGATCAAATAATATAATCAATCCAAGAGAGATATAAGAGGATTGGTTTGGTTGATAGCGAAAATGATGAAAAAATTATTTAGAAATTTTGAATGATGGGTAACCAAGGAATGTATGTGATGTTTTTTGTATTGTAAAAATAGATTGAAGAAACTAAAAATAATTTAATTAAAATTATTCAAAAATATAAGGATATATTGTGAAAGAAAGAAAAATAACCATTAAAATTATGTCCCACGAATGATTCTCTGAAAAAATTATTTACACACAAGGAGAATGGTGTGTGTGTTCCTAAATAATGCATGATCATATGGCTGGAATAGTAATAATAAAAATGGAGACAGTGTAATAAAAAATAATGATTATTCTTTTAAAACTGGTAAATAAAAAAAAATTCCACATAATAATACAGATGAATGTAAAAAAGAAGACCATGATTCATAAATATGCGAAATTCAAGAAAATCAAAGGTGGTAATGATTAAGAGTTCTCATAAATTTAGAGTGGTAAGGAAAGGTGTTTCTAGGTTTATAATAAACTCATATCCATGTTACTCACAATAAAAGCCCAAGGGGGACCAACCATGTCCCTATATTTACAATTTTTCAATTTATATTAATGGAATTAAATTCTACTCATGTGTGGGGAGAACTATAATGTTATGAATGTGTTTAAAAATGGAGAACAAGACGAGTGCTATAAAAATATTATAATAAAATTGTAATTCAATAAAAAATTGATTTAAATTTTATTAATATTAAACCTTATAACATTTATATTGGTATTGAAGGGATATGATTGAAATTTAAATTGAATAAGACTAGTAATTATGAATAGATGTTATAGTTTAACCATTATCTGGTAGTTGACATTAAAAAACTACCTGAATCTATCATTTTTCTAATATTTTATTTAAATTCTTGAAAATATCATATAATGGGTATATTTACCACATTACCCTAACCTTGTTTTGAATAAAAAAATACATAATTAAGGGTGAGAAGTTAAATCTATCAATGAAATGGAATCTATAAAAAGTGATATAATTTTCTATAAATATTTTCACAATATTTTTTATGTGTTTTTTAAATAAAGTATAAGTGATAAATTTTGATTTGTAAGTCTACTATAATATCCACAAAAGGGGATTTTTTTGAGTTAGAATGAAATGTTAGGATATTTAGGGAATGTTTTTATGTCAAAGTTAGTTACTATTTTTTTTCTCTAATCCTTATCATTAAGACTTGATGTTAATAAATTTAAGTCTCATTACATATGGGTTATGTGATCCCATCCTTCAATTAAGTATATTAGGATTCATAAGAGGGATATAAAAATTTTAAAATATTTTAGTATCATGAGATGAGTAGGAATTTTCCATACCCATGTACCTTTTAATTTATCATCAATATTGAGGAAAATAATATTTACTACATTGATAAAAATTCTAAAGAGGGAGATTAAAGTACTCATGTAACACCCCGAGATTTTATGAGAAGTAATCTTTTAAATTTATTTGATGTCTTGTGTTGTATGCTACACCAATATTATCTTGCGCTATACACAACACCATATTAGCTTGCAGTATACGCAATACTATTCTTGGATCGTGTTACACACAATTTCAAGTTCATTTGATAGAAGTTATTCTATGCAACATTTAGTGTATATATATATATATTCAATGTATAAATGAAATATGGTTGGATTCTATTATACACAACAAAAAAGGAATCTTGCACTATACGCAACCCCGACTTGGCTTGCATTACACATAATCGCGACCTTCAACGATAGAGGGTGTTGTACGCAATGCTGAGTTTCACTAAACAAAGATAAGTTATTAAAATATTATATAAACTAGCCGTTATGAATAGTAATACCCACTTTTTGAATTTTTATAAATCTTTTCTTTCAAAATGGACTTCATTTTTGGATTCGGAATATTGAAATTATCCTAGGGTGAATTTTAGGTAATTTTTTGAAAACATTCAATTTTTGATGAATAGTGAAAACACTAGGTTACAATTTAAAAACTGAGTTTTTATTTAAATAATTATTTATTTATTTTTAAATTTATTTTAGTTAAAAATTGATACATAATACTTATATAAGTTCAATGTAATTCATTGGAGTCATTTTATAATAATTTTAGATATATAAAAAGTTTATTAAACTTTTCCCCATCTTTTAGCCACCTCCTAGGAGCATTTGCAATTGTACATAAAACTTAATTTTACCACTTCTGTGAGTAGAATTTTAAAAATCTGAGAGACATGGTTAATATCAAGGAGAAAAATTTGTTTCAATAAGAGAAAAATAATTTTTGGTGAATAGTAACTTTTTACTTTTTTTTACCATGGTTAAAAGTAAATATGGTAATTAACGGTAAAAATGATATTATTGTTACCCTAACACATGTACTAATTATATTGGATATGTGTAATTCTACCAAAAACAACCTTAAGAATAAAATATTACCCTTTAGGTCCACTTGGATTAGATTAGGACATTTATTATTATTTTATTTAATGAAGAGTTAAAATAGTTAAAATCGATGATTAATCACTAAAACATTTTAAATATAGGGGTATACATAACATAAATTCGACTATAAATATAAATTAAAAATATAAAAATATTTCCTACATAATGGTATTTTAATAAAAAAAATTAGACATTAAATAATTTAATTTATTTATGGCACAATGATTATGTAGTAATTACCTTATTAATGAAATATTAACATAATTGATGTTATAAATACCCAAATAAATGTAATTTGAGACTTTTTATAAATTAAACTAATTTTTTAGGTTAATATGACATCTTATTATTGATTAAATTAACTTTATTCGAGCTAATCATGTTGTTATGAGTTTCACAAAAATTAATTACAAAATATTGTCCAAATTTCCATAAAATAGTTTTTAAAACAAATATTATATTATTAATTGTTATTATATTCCTAAAAATCTATGGTTCGGCCAAATGTCTGAGATAAGGTTATATTTATTTATAATGAACCAATTTGGGTTCTATTTGCTTTTTATAGTAAGTTTATTAACCATATAGTGTAAGAAAACAAGAAGACACATTAAAAGTTAAATTATTTAACTTCGAGTTAAATCTAAATGATACTGTTAAAATAGTAACCTAAAATTGTCTAAAACCTATTGGTTGAGAGTATTTCAACCCATACTATCTTCAGCTTCTAAATAAATAAATTTGGAGCTATTATAAACCGAATATGACTTTATTATAAAATAATATTTTATGTTTTTCCAAAGGTGCCACTCACCCATCTTATATAAGGGCACTCCCTCTTCTCTCATCTACACTCCTCCCAAGCCATTTGGCTCAGCCAACCCCTACCCATTTCTCTTCTCAAAATCTATATTTATATCATAGAGGTTCTGGTCTTCTCAAAAGAACAACTCTAGTGCCCTAAGTGGAAGTATAAAAGAGACACGTTAAGGAAGAGGTTATCTCTTCTACCGATTCTTTCAAGTTTATTTCTTCTTCTACTGCATCTTCATTTGTTGTTTCATAATAAATTGATAACATCAGTATCACTAATACAATGATATTTTATTTTAAATATGAAACAACCCTATTTCACCTTCTATCCATCTTAAAAAAAATGAAATCACTGCGCGTGCGTACGTACGGAATATCGTCTCCACATCGTAGTGTAATCAGTTTTTCCAGCACCACCTTACTTCGATGGGTATAATGGTGTAAAGAATAACTATATATGGTTATTATAACATCATATGGATTCTGAGATATTATATCATCCACTCCAATTCAATTCAGTAATTATGGTAACAATATCATTGCTCGTGTGTACATACGGATTACCGTCTCCACGATGCGATGAGATTCATTCTCCATGTTAATCTTTCAAGATTGATTATAAAGTATATGTAATGAATAATAACTAAATATATGACATAATGAAGCTACTGGGTATATATATATATATAATCCACTTACTTCCATTCAAGTCAATAAGGAATGGAAAACAGCATTCATGCGTACGTACGACCTACCGTCTCCATGAACGATGTATTTTATTTCATTCATCTATATATATTATATATATATATACTGAATATATATGATATATAAATCATGATTTAAACTTTGGAAGTATTTAAATCATGATATAAGTAATAATAATATCTAGAACAATAAGTCCAAACACGTACGATAAATAAAATGATTTTACACAAAACGCTGCTTTAGAATGGAATTTACAAAAGAAGGGGTAATATAAAGTCATAAGTGAACCATATATGATATCATAACAATTAATATGATTCTTTAATAAGTAAATGACATTATTTAAATCATTATACCGGAGGTTTGGATACGTAAAAAGCATATCAGACCTAAGGTAAGGGATAACTTTCCCAATCTCGTTTTTATCTGAGATTGTTTATTCGTATGTATTTACTGGGGTTATATTTTTCATCCATGTCCATAAAAATGTTTTTCAAAAAGTTTTTAATATTCTTCCATGTATTTTTAAATTCATGTTTACCCCTCTTTGACTTTTACATTGTGTTATGGAAAGAATCTTTCTTTTGTTTACCATACGAGGAACTTTTTGACTTTTCCAGAAAAAGTACGAGAAGAATGTTTTTTTAACTTACACGGCACGAATGGATTTTTACGGTTTAATAATGCATAATTTTCCTGAAGATTAATCTACAATATTTCATGAATATTTTCTACAAAATATTTTTCTTTTAAAATTTCATGTCATTTCGGGAAAATAAAATTATTTTGTAGAAGAAAGGATATGTTCCTCAAGAATTCATTTCTAGTGTTTTATCAAAACCATTTCCCATCTATGATGACATTATTTCATATGTGTATGTTTTAAGTATAATGTCTCTATTATTTATATGGTTTCACTTTTCTTATGAAATAATGATATCCATTTGTTTTATATGGATTATGTTAGATGGGATGATGTTTTTGAAACCCATTTTATTATTTGGGTTATAATGACTAATTTATATTTATGTTATGAAACACGTAAGAATGATTTCATTATGAGATGGGTGGGACCTATATATCTCTCCAATGCATTGGGTAAATATTTATATCTCATGTGATAGACATGACTGTAAGGGAAAGTTAATCTGGTTCAGTGTTATAGGACTGGAATGATGAGTGAACTCGATTCAGAAAGGGAATGTGTCCACTAAGATGATCTT
This sequence comes from Viscum album, assembly GCA_963277665.1. Lineage (NCBI taxonomy): Eukaryota > Viridiplantae > Streptophyta > Magnoliopsida > Santalales > Viscaceae > Viscum > Viscum album. Next base: position 968,684,901 of record OY728159.1, on the reverse strand, counting down.
GGCCGCAATGCCTTGGATACTATGTAAATCATATCATGTTATTAATGGTTTTCCAAAATTAAATGTTTTATTACCTTCCTATTTTATCATTATTGATGATCCATTATAATTTATGCCTTACGTACTGCCATGTTTTATGTCATTACTCAAGATTTTGATGTCTAAATATTATGTTCATGTTTTCAATCTCAAATTTATATGGTTTGTTTTATTTTCTCCATGCTTACCCTTACTGAGCGTTTGATCTCACACTTAATATGTTTTCATTTCCCCATGATATAAAGAAAGTTTTTAGGTAAAAAAAGGAAGAACTTTATAGGAGATGTTGAAGGTCTTTCACCAAGATCAAAAGATTATATTCCGAGTTTCCAAAGACACTAAACTATTACGGTCCTTTGGTGCCTGTTTTTGTTATGTATTAGATATTACGCAAAAGTAATGTAATTTCTATTTACATCATGTTTGGGGTCTCTACAACCCAAATAGATTATGATAAATTGAATTGGATTTATTTAAAATATTTTAATGAGAAATGAATCAATATGTACTAATGTTGGGAGATGATAAAGATACCAATGAATAAAGAAGTTGAAGGTATGAGATATTTGATGGAGTTCCTATGATTCTTGTATATATATCATTTCCTTTTATGTTTATAAGAAGAGCCATTAAAAAGTTATAAAACATAATTAAATCAAATGATTGAGATGTTGTCCTTTAAAATGGGAATAGTTTTTTATTTTTTATAATTTTTAGATAAACATAATCTAGAAATAAATATAGTTTATTTGATAATAACTGAGAAATACTTAACTGGATTCAATGACAAGTTTTGTTGGATGAAGATATAAATGTATGCAATATGTACATGCTTTGAATGAGGATATGGATGTGTTCTAGAGGAATTCTGGCAACTGAATTTTGGGAGAATACATATTTGCATTATTTATAATGAATTATATTAATAATAAATAGATAATATCTCCTGGATAATGGTTTTGTAAGGTGGATATGGATGTATACATTTATGTGGTAGTTAAAATACATTGAAATACTCATGATGAGTATTTATAATCCATAAGATGATTTTTTTATAATTTTTAAGAATCATTTTGAAAAGTTATAAAATATTCCTAAATCCAATTTTTTAGTTTTGATATTAATTAGTGTTTTTAAAAATACCATGAGAATGTTAAAAATGTTCTTATATGTTGATGAAGTTCAGGAATTATGAGTTAGAGCTACACATTTTTAAAGGCATATTTAGGATTAGTCAATATAGAATATTGTAAAATTATTGAAGTTCGATATTATAAGTAACATTATATAAAATATTTGTAATAAATTTTGGTAATTACATAGATATGAAACATCTCTTAAATGGTACGTAGTGTTTCTTTGATGATACATATCATATCCAAGTAAATATAGAGGATATTTGAAGCATATATAAAATATATGTTGAAGTGAATATTGAAATAAAAAAAAATGCAAAACCACACTATGATATATAAACTATTTAAAGAATTTATATTATACCACATATGATATAAAATAAATTATAGAGATTAAAATTCGACGTTTTCGATGAGTTTTGATATATAATATATTCTATCTGATAAAGAAGATATACTAGGACACCTATAATACTATTTGAGAATATATAATATTTTAATGTAAATATTGAAGATAAATTGAATTATATATATAATATTTGAGTTCACTAAAGTGATTCATAAGATTTTTTGTTTCATATTTAATGTTTTTGAGTCTTAAAAATGTGAGATTCCATAGATTATAGTTAAATGATGTTGAGATGGTCTTCATAGATTAAATATTACTATTGATCGATGTTTCAATCCATGTCATAAGTGGAATTAAATGAGAATAAATTGATGGGTTCTTTTCATTATAATTATAAGAATTTAAAGATTAATATTTTAATGATTTTATGAAAATAAAAATTTGGAGATTTATTTGTAATATTGTCAACTATTTTAAATGAGGGACTAGGGTGTTTATGGAATATAAATTGAGGAATGTGGATATAAGAAAAAAAAGCATTCAGATCCTGTGGAGTACTCCCATTTTATTCTATTTAAGGAATAAATGATAATATTGAGAAGATCACAATCCCAAATATTATAGATGTTATATATTCAAAATAAGGATTTAATATTCACATGATTATGGGAATATAATAGAGAAAAAAAAGAATGATATAGTATGTAAGAGAGAGAAGTTGTAATATTTCTAAAGATTGTATGTATCATTAAAGAAGGAACATATAAAATGCTAATGAAGTGATATTAATGTATATTGTATTATTGTAAAAGGATAAGAAGAATCCAAGGAATAAATAGTGATGAATTACCCTATGTTATTTTATTTTCATAGAATATATAGAAGAATAGAAAAGGATACTTAAAAATGGTTGACATTGGAATTATTTACATATATTTTCTATGAGTTAAGACTCTTAAAGAAGAAGAATCTGATTGATTTAAGATAAATTTTCCAAATTTTATGATACTATATTCATTTTTATATTTCATTTTTATGAGATTTAGTGAGGAAAATGCTATGATAATTTGATGTATTTACATCCCAGATTATATCAAAGAACATCATAAAGAGTGTGTTTGAGAGAACCCATTGTAAACTGGTAGGAGAGTATAAAGGACAATTTAAAAGCTTGTAAAACAATCAAAAAACGTCATCATATTTTCTGGATATAGAATTAGAGTTATATAAGATACCATACCTTCATCAATTTAATTAATTATTTAAGTAGATATGTGAATCTAAAACAGATCCTAGACACAATAGAGTATAAATAAACAAATTTGGATTTAACCATATAAAAATATTATGTGTTGTAGAATTTATTTATTTAATGATTTCAATGTGGAATTTCATGTTTGAAATCCATAAGTATATCCATTCACCTAAACGAGTGATTTTTTCAAAATATAATGAGGGGGAAATAAAAATAATAATTTATTAATATTAATACACACTGATTACCCACCACTCCCATTGAAACTATAATATCCTATTATTCATTTTCTTTGTCAATAATGATGAGGGATTTATAATATCATGGTATATGATGACCATTCAAACATATACGGGTAAAAGTGTTTGACTTAGGTAGAAGAGGAAAGGTTATGCATACTCTCTACTTCATTCATTGATAACAAAATATGATATATATATATATATATAAGGATTATATATGTTTAACCTTATTGAGAAAAAACATTAGAAATTTAAATTATTATAATTCCTAATAGATTTTAAGAATCATTATGGAGAATCCACATTATGTGTTTAGATTATACAAATCAATAATATGATTTTTAATGACCATTTGAAACAAAATTTATATTATATAATATTTTTAAGTATATACATGAGGTCAAAAAATAATGTGGATATTATAATGTAGGATAAAAGTCCATTTTTGAGTACTCTATAAAGGGTTGATACTCCAAAGGAAGAGCCAATTGACATAGGCATATATAATTTAAAAACTAGTGTTTTTTATAGAATTATATAATTTTCAATTTTGAAAAAATGAATGAGAATTGAAATATATTAGAAAACGTTTTTATTCAATAAAATATTTTTTTTTCTAAAAAGAATGGTTTATATACCTATAATATTGTTTATAACATTATAACAAAAAGAATATTTAGATGATATTTTGAATAATTTTCATTGTGCAATGAAAGAATACTTTATCTATTTTTTAATTAATATATAAATTATATTTTAAATATTTTTTCCTGTTTTTTTAAATTGATATTTAATGAGATTTCATAAATCTTTATGAGATATTATTTAATTTTTTTCAAATAATTTTAAGGATAATAACTGTTATTCTCTTTGGTGAAAAAGATTTCAAAACTCATGGAATACAATTTTGTGAGGCAAGATATTGTTAAGAGAATATTGAGTGTTAATAAAGATCAAAATGAAGTTAAAAATTTGTAAAATAAATTATTTTTTATATGAATTATTATTTTTTTGTTACTAGTTTAACCAATATGAAAGTTATGAAGAATATAACCAAAGTACTTCTAAAAAAACTATATAATATATTAGTAAATTGACGTTCATTATGGAAGAGATACATTATTGATTATTATCAATTTTCTCTAAGAATTTTCATATTCAAAAGATTATTATAATGGTTATAAGAGTAAAACAAAAAAAGTTTAAATCCATGGTAGTATTCTATATGACGATATAAATTTGTAGTGGTAGAGAAGTTTTAATTGATGTATATAAGGATTATAAGAACTACTCCCATAATTATACCAAAATAATTTATTTAAAATGTTATCCCACTAAAGAGTTTAGTGGGAGGATTAACATCTCATATAGAAACATATTAATGTATAATTTGTTTTATGGTAATGAAACATGTTTTCGTACGATGAATAAAAATATGAGAACATAATTTCATTTGATATCTTTATGTATTCAGATTCAATGATAATGATGATTTAATTGATTTAATTTCTTCTATTTTATTAAAATATTTTTAATAATATATAAAAATATCATGTTATAAAAATGTAGTTCCACTTTTTCACCCATTTTTTTATAGTTTACAAATCTTGAATTTTATGGATAATTTACCTCTTATAGATAAATATCTATATATTATTTAGATGATGATTATCATTGAAATTAACAAGTTATAATATTTGTTTTAAAATCATTATGATAAAAACTAATAATGAGATATATAGTTCCCTTATGAGATATAAGTAATTATTTTCCGAGATTACCCCACCGAATATATAATAAAAAATATCATGCAGTGTTTTATTTTGCATGTTCGGGTTGTATGTTTCTTAGTAATCTTCATTTCATAATTTCATCAAGGTATCATGCATATGAACATTAATATTTTTATATTTTATACACCATATCTAATTTTAAGATATAAAAGTGGTGGTTTGTTATGTTGTTAATCACATTCTTTTTTTTTATTAACACTTCCAATGACCCAAAATTATTACTATGGAATTTACCTTAAAATTATATAAATGTTGAATATTTAGTAATGTTGTATTATATAAATCATATTCACCCCATGATATAACCAAAAACATTTTATTATATTTACTTGAGCATTAACTTTAGATAATAAAGATTTCGATAAAAATTGAAAGTGCACAATGAGGAAAAAAAGAGAAAAAATATAACTAGATTATGAAAGATTAGATCTACTTAATCCTATAGAACAATCAATGTCTTGAAAAACATAATAAAATTTAACAACAATATTATTAAATTAATATTAATTTTTAATCATAAAATATATATAATCTTGATAAAAAATTATATCATTATATATAAAAATAAATGTTTTAGAATTGATAATATAAGTGTTCATATTTTTTCTAAAACACATATGTTTTATTTACATTTTTATAGTAAATATAAAAATTCAAAAGATAGTTAATTTTCAAAAAATGGGTTTATAATATAATATTATGTATTATTATAATGATAATGTAATTTAATGAGACCCTAATGATTTTTTCAATAGAACAAAAAATGATCATAATAAATAAATTAGTATTTTTAAAATAAATATGATTTTTTTAAATTTTTTTTATTTACAAATTTGTTTTAATAAAATGGTTTTCATTTTTTATTATACATATATCAAAATTATTAGGCTGATGTTTTGTCATTTTTCTAAAATAGTTGATTTTTTTAATAGTGAAATACAAAAATATATGTAATTTATCATTATAGGTTAAATAAATGAATTAGTGAGTCATGGATTATCTATGAAACCATTATCTCAATCATATATTCAATGACTACAATATATTTTAACAAGAATCGTCACTTTTCATATTCATGAGATACAATAATAATCTAATGAATATAATATTCAAATCACTCCTCTCATCCCCTTATAAATACAACCCTTACCACTCATTATCCTCACAATATTTATGCCCTAAAGGTCGTGAAAATCATAAAATTAATCTCTTCAATCCTCATTCACATGTTGAAATATTTATTTTTATACTAGAAGACTATCCCAAGGAGCCTTATGTGGTATCCATGAGGTGACTCTCATTGAAAGAAGTAAAATTCTAAACTATGCCTCTTTCAATTATTTTTTGATTCTACCACTTATAAAAGTATTCCATCCATATTAATATTGTATCATAAATATCCAAAATATATTTATAGGTTATAATTATATGGGAATATCAAATTTATATCCTCATCTCAATTGATTTTAAAATCAAAATGTTTATCATATTATGGTTGTTTCTCCATCCAAAATAACGTAGAAATTCATTTATCCACCACCACCTTAATGTATATTTTAAATTTAATTATTAAATATTAAAATTTTAATAATATGTATATTTTTTCTAATTATAGAATAGTTAAATAATTTTGAAGTTAAATAATCTAAATTATATTCATTTGGGCTAGAAGACCTTCCTAAATGAACTAACCAGATAATAATATAACCCATACAATCTAAATAATGATATATTATGAATAATATTTTAATTTTAAAACATATCAAATTATAAACACACATTAACATAACTACATTACACTTATGGAGTTATATTACCATTACATAGGAACTCTCGTAATTACCTAAAAGTTAATCTGACCATGGAACCATGAAGCGAACAACATTGGGACATTGAATATAGACCCAATATCTCGATTAAATGAATCTGAACTAATATAAATTAATAATAATAAATAAAAAATAGGCTAATTATATTATTAATAATTTTCATAATAAATCTAATTTTATTACTCATAATGTTAGTTGAAATTTCATAATAAATTGAAACTTTTTGTAAGGGAAATCTCCAAACCACCCTCTTTTATTTGGGTAATGAATTTTCTCCCTCAACCTCACTTTATCCCTCTATTTAATTTTTTATAATTATTATAATTTTATATATTTCTTTATGACATATATACAAATATTATTATCCCTTTATTTAATGGGGTTAATGATGCATTGTGTTCATTTATTAATAATTTTTTTAAAACAAAACATGATTATGGGGAACTTTTCTATCCCTCTATTCATTATTTAAATACCCTATTAACTTCTTTTACTCATTCTGGATTTAATAAAATAATAATATTTTAGGATTAATTATTTTTATTTATATCGAGAGCTATGCTAAAAGTATATAAATATTAAATTTTATTTCATTGTCAAATTAATACATCTCACAAATAGTTTCACAACTAGAGAACCAAAAGGTTTATTGTATTAGAGACAAGAAACATAAACATATTTTTATGACACTTTTTTATATTTATATATAATTTTATTATTATATACCTTCTTTTATAAATCTCATATTATATAATTACCTTAAAATACAAGGTAATGGAAACATAATAAAGCGTTGAGCTTTAAACCTTGTTTAGAGAAACATATAAACTAGTCATAACTGTTAGATCATAATCATGATGGAAAATATGAGTAATAAAAAAATATAAGATAAAAATATTAATGGATCACTATTGTATATACTAAATTATTATTTATCATTGTAGATTATGTAGTTGACAAATAATACAAAATAAAGTTCATTTAAACATGGATTATATGCATATAATGAAAACTAAACAAAAAATGCAATCATAACAAAAGAAAAAGGAATACCTTTAGAACAGATAATATCATAAAAAATTGGTAAAACATGAAAATAAATCACAACCTATGGAATTTTTTTTGAAAAATATAATAATATGTTTTACTTCATCGAATATAATAAATAACCTATTGATTTACATAACATATTGGAGTAGTAATTCTGACTTAATTTCTATAGTGGAGTGATAATTCCTCAATCTATTCTCATAGTAGGATGAGGATTCCTTAATCGATTCCCATAATCATCTCATGATATATATAACATCGACCAATGTAGTGGAGGGTGATATAGGACCCCATCAATAAAAATCTATACATATGACATCCATTAAAAAATAAAACCATTTATTTTATTATAAATAAACCATGAGAAGAAAATTGGTTTCATAAATTTTCCTAATGGTATAGAAAAATAAAAAACACGTTTGTTTGATGAAAAATAATAATAATATCACAGTAGGATTATTTAAGAATATAAAATATAAGATTCTTTATAAACCATTACTCTATTAGAGAATAGTCATTTGAAAATGTAAGAGAAATACTAATAATGATTTTTCTTAAAAATTGTTTCTCCATATAATATTAAAATGACATGATTTTGAAGTCACATTCCAAAAATCTTGTTTTTTGAACTTGAAAAGAATACTGCATAAAAATACATTTAAAATTTAAAAAAAAAATATTCCTTCATAAGAAATAAAACATATGTAAATATATGAAGATTAACTAAATAATTTATGATCATGGTAAGAAAATGAGTTTCAATTATTATAAAACACCTTTATTGAAGACCCACATCATTGAAATGTAAAGGAAACATCTATTTTAAAATGAATAAATGAGAATATAAGGATTAATAGGGATAAAAAAAATTTGTTTTGAGTTTTTAAATGATAACGTTGATGCGAAATAAAAACAGGTATATGGATAAAGCCAATATAAGAAGGGATGAGAATTCTTCATAAAAAATTTATATTTTTTAGTGAATAAGTAAATTCCTAAAGATAGAATAATTTAGTGTAAAAGATGAATTACCTAGAAAATAATATAGAAATATAACATAATATATTCATAGGGTATAATAACTCAATATTGAAATATCATTATTTATGTGGAGTGATTATGAATCATGATAAATATTTGAGTCAAGAAAAACCCTTAAGTGAATTATTGAATTCTACTAAATATTTTAAATATCATTGATAAAAAAATTAATATATTAATATACAATTTATAATTATTTTTTATATCCATAAAATCTTATATATGTAATCTAAATGGAAGAATATTAATGATATTAGAGTTGTTTATTCACAACATGATGATAAAAAATCAAGGAATGGTTTCTGTAACAAAATGGGTATATAAAAGGATTATGGAATGTGTGTAATGAGTGATAATGGTAGTATCTCATTAATATGAAATCATTTGGATATTTAAGGATTGATTATTAAAATTTTTAATAATAATAGCATTGAAATAAAAAAGCCTTATAAAAAATGAAGTGCATGAATTGAAAAGTGGAGGGAGAGAATCATGGAGTGATTTCAATTGCATAAATACAATACAAAAGGTAATATAAAATGGGTTTTATGATATAGAATGGTAATATATTATCATTTTTTAATCCATTTGATAATAAAGAATTGAATATCAACACATGGAAGAATAATCATATGGTAATAAAAAATAGATTGTCCCAAAATAAGTTCATGAATTAGAAGGGGGAGTGGGAAAATATTACCTTGATATTTCAATTTTTAAATATTATGTGGACTCCTTAGAATATTTGGATATCATTAGTAGATATTTAGTGATGGATAAGTGAGGAGTAGGAATGGTATAATTGGGGTGTTATGTGGGTTATGTGAGTTTGGTGAGTTAGGTAAATTGTGTGGGAAATTTTTTTGTGAGACTTGTGGGTATTAATTCTATAAATAATAATTATTTTTAGATGGTGTAAATAAACTTTTAAAAATTAATAATTTGATATAATTTATTTACCCATTTTTATCACTTATTAATATTTATTAATATTTAATCATGGTAGTCATTTTTTCTCTATAAATATAATATGACCCTTTATAAAAAAAAGTTATATGATGAATATGAATTTTGACTAATTTTAATCTAATTTAATTTCATAATATGAGAGAAATAATCTTTAAATTAATATATATAATATATAAAAAACTATTCTTTGTAAAATAATGTAATTTTAATGTTAATGTGTTATTATATTTTTTAATAGTAATTATAAAATAAATGAAAAATAATTTATTTTTATTTCAATAAAATGATCATATTATAGTGTTAATAAAAAATATAACCATTTAATTCAAAATTTCTCAAAACATAAATATTCTTAGTTCATTGGAAATTACTATTTTACCCTCTTAAATAATTTTTTTACCTATTATAACATAATATTTATGACTGAAAAATAAATTCGTCCCAATTAGATTATTTAGTAACACAAATTTTATATTTTAAATATGTTTCTAAATAAGTTTATAAATTTTTTAAAAATTAATTTTTATATAATTAAATTATAATTTATTAATGTATTTTTTACGAAAAATATTACACGAGCTTCAAAATATCAATATTATGTTTGAATAATACAATCAATACTTTATATTGTATATTTTTAATTATAAATAATTTTTTTATAAATTTATATTTCATACTTATACCCTAAAAATGTGATAAATATTAGAGTATCAATATATTTCAAAATTTTATTCAATTTTTATTTTTAAAATATAAAGAATTATTTCTAACATAATTTTTAAATTATAATTAAAAAATGATTTTAATTTTATTAATTTCATATTATAGTATTTATAAATTTATTTTCTAAATGAAATTAAAATATATAAAGAAAAATTAATTTTACTGAAAAATACAGATTTTAAAATTAAAGTGTTCTTAATATTATTTAATATGAATTTATAATTTAACGAATGATAATATATTAGTTGACATATAATAATATTTTAACAGTTTTTCAAATTACGCTATTAGGATAAAATTTACAATACTTAAAAATGGTTCTCTAAAAAAGAAATAATACTTTTATACTACATATGATTTAACAAATACCCTTAAAATTAATGATTTATACTCTAAAATTTAATTTTACTACTCCATTTATATTGAAATATTTTTTTAATTTCATGTATAAAACATATCATATTTTAATAATATTAATATTGATATTGATATGTAACACACAGATATATATTTATATAATATTTTAATATAATATTTTTATTTTACTATGACTTATATTATTTTCAATCTACTATTGTAAAAAAAATACTTTCGTATACTTATTGGATATATTTTGAATGATCATATCTGAAATGACCATACATATAGTGCCCATGTTTTCAATGACCATATTTGCAATGTGTATATTTTTTATGGCCAAATTTAATTCACATATATATATATTTTAAAAAAATCTATTCACACTTACCATTTTAATATTTTTTTTGATCTCACCACATGTTTCTTCATTTCATGGTGTTAAAGGTTTTGTTATAGTAATAGTTATTCATAATAGTGAAGATGGTCACGGGGGTTACTAATTCTAATGTATTAATCTTTTCAATTAATTTTACCATTTTTTATTTTTGTAGTTTTAAATGATATAATCATCCATGATGTGTAATAATAATTTTTATTTGATTCATGATTTTATGTAGCTTTATTGTAATATTCAATTATAATTGAATAATGTTTTTTATCTTTTTTCTTATCTTACATATAAAAATCTATAAAAAAAATAATTCATTCAATTGAGTGAATAGTGAAACTTTCATTATAATTAAAGGATAATAAATTAATGGCTCTTAAAACATAAAGAATTACTATTTACCATTAGTTTAAAAAAATCGATATTATTTCCTTATTTAAAAGTATTTTAATGATTCCATAAGAACACTATTTTAAAAGGGTCATTTCTATACTCAATTTTATACCCTTTATCATTAATAAATCATCAAATGAACATTATATTTCAGACCTATTCTTATTTATTTAAAAAATAATATCTGAAATAATTAATTCAATCTAGTGGTTGGAATATTTATGAAATATCCTTTTAAAATGCTTTGAGGAAATATTATGTGACTCATTTCATTCGATGGTTATTTATTGTTCATTTTAATAATGTTTGATTCCCTCACATGTTGCACATATACATGTAAATGTTTTGATGGGTGTACTCAGATAATTATCTAAGGAATTGTGTAATGTTTATATATCATGAGATGATAAGTATAGATTATGGAGTAAATGTAATCCACAAAGGGGCTCTGTCCACCATGATATGATATCATGAAAGAGGGCTTTAACTTAATTTTATATTATGTTATATATTGTTTCTATATTCATATAATGAAATTTTTATTTAATTTCATATTATATATCATTCATCCATTGGATCATTCATATACATTTTCTATTATGATTAAATGTTATTACATTTTACTCATATGTTATGCTCCATTATCATGCTTACTCACTTACAAGGTATTATAGATCACCCATTTAGTTTATGTCTTCCTCAGCTTGTCTTATATAGTTTTATAATCTCAAATGGATTTAAGAGATTATTATGGATAATAAAATAAAAATATTTCATTTTGATTTCATGGTGATGTTTTAAGTATCCATTCATACAAATACACCAGGCCTTTGGATACTTGGGTGGTTTTTATTAGATATTCATATGAAAAATCATCTAATAAAATGTTTAAGAGGGTTGGTATCAATAAGAAATATTTTCCCCTTATTTATGGCGACTATAAAACATAATATTTCAATGAGAAAAATATATAAATTGTATATCCATAACTAGTTGAGAGAAAAGTGATATATTAATATTGATAGTTGAATTTCATGTATTGTATTCTCCTAGATAAAATATTTGATATATTAACATAATTATTTATTATCCTTTACTAAAAAAATTAAATAATTTATGTGTTGAATAATAAAATATCGTTCGTTTGCACATCTTCTAGTTTTATGGGTTTGTTTAGTTTTTTATGATATATGAGATACATATTGCTTAATATTTTTCAGGGATAAAGTATTTGAAGAATATCATACTATATCCCTTTCTTTCTTGTGTTTCACCAATGGTTTTCTATAAGAAACTCTTTACTTCTAGTTATAAAGTATGAATTCCTAATCACTATTAATACTAAAAGGTCCACCAAGGTCTCAAAACATTGTGTGTGAATAATCATTTTTTTATAATTTTTTAAATAAAATTAGGGAGTTATTTAATATATTATAAAAAATAGTTTTTTATTTTATCCAAATAGTGTTGGAAGTTATTTACCAAGTTATTACATACTATGTGATAAATGGTATCATGTTCATAATGTCTACAAGTTTTTATTTTAAGTGGGTGATATAAATACATATGTATAAAATAAATCCTTATACCAACCTAAAATATTTCAATATCACTATAAGTGATATTTAGATGGAGGAATATTATTTAAGTATATAGTTAGTAGAGATACAATTTTTTGGATTATAATGATTAGATAAATATTGGAAGATAATGTGGAGTAATACTTTTGTGATAGGGGATATTACTATATGATGATTTTTTCATTTATAAAATTTATCATATATTTGTTTGAACAATATTATATGATGTTTATGGGAATTTTCATAAATTAAATTGAATAATTAATCATTAAAATTTAAGGTTTTGTGTATAATGAGTAATAAAATATTTGTTAAAAAATTAATAATTATTAAAGTATTTTTAAAAAGATTAAGTTATTTAATCCAAACCTATAACATCAAATGGTGACCATATAAAGGGGATTAAACCAAGAGGAGTTGGGTGTGAAATAAATTTGATATATGTATGATCTTAATGTTTGCTTTTTTTGGAAACTTTATATCTTATGTATCACATTCATATTTTTCAAAAGGTTGTAGTATACAATAAGGTTACAATATATCCTTGAAAATTATTTGGTTATTCACACAACTATTATATACCTATAAATATTGGATTCTTTTAGTTATTATTGAGTGATCATTATCAAATTATTTTTGGATATGAATTCTAATTTTAAAAGTAATTTTTTTACTATATATTATTCTACAAAAAAGGATTGAAAGTCTTCTGGGGGGGGTTATCCATCTTCTATATTTGGTAATGATAAATCTTTTTAAAAAGGTAATACCCAATCCTCATCACATATAGTTGTTTTTAAATAGTCTTTAGTCATTAATTTATGTATAAATGAAATAATATCTAAATTTTAACCCCAAATGGATATAAGAAGGGTTATATGGATCATTATATATTAAACCCTATCAAAATAAAATTTGGTTCCTAATTGAAATTACACAATTCAACTACGGTTTATAATTATTACTACTTTGTGGTATTATACCATAATATTTTAGAAATTCAAGGGATTCGTGGAATAATTATTCCTTACATCGATCAAATTGAATTATTTTAATACATTCAAGAAGTTCGTTTTTTAATTTATTTTTAATACACTAATAATTTCAAAGAATTCAACCTCTTTTTTTATAATGCACACATGTCCATTCCAACTATCGTTATTAAAAAATTAATGAAATACTAAAATCTACCTTGATATACATTACATACTAGAGAAAATATAAAAATATATATCAGTTTTAATGAATCATTATCTCTTTTCTCCTTAACCACTAAAGTTGGATTTTTGGTATTTTAGTTAATAAATATAATTCAAATATATATAATTAGTCATAAATATTGAAATCCAATAATCCAGCATCATAGAGTCATTGGATAATATTTTATGAATATATAACACATGAAAAATTTATAGATATTTCTAATTAAGATAATTATTTTTTGTATTCTTATTATATTAAGTATGAATTGGGTCATAAATTTCCCATATATATAATTAATTAAAAAATTCATCAAACCATTAGAAAATTTAAATCAAATAAATGGAACAATTCTTGTATATTATAAAAAATAAAGATACTTATATATTTGGAATGATTTAAAAATCTTATTTTTTTAATATTATGAATTCTATCAACTACATAAAAACGTTTATCACATGTTGTGATACAAATAAATAATTATATGTTATATAGTTTTGGTGTGTGTTATACTTATATAACTTAAATTGATATAGGTTTCGAGGTTTCATTTTTTGAGAATGATAAAGATATATCACTTAGAAAAATATAGGAATATTGTTCCAATTTTTATAAGGGATAGATGTATATTGTATGGTATGACAAACATGATATTGAATATCATTCACTTTCATCGATATTCTTCAACAATAAGGCATAAAATTTCTATTTTAATATCATTTATTAATATTTCTATTGTTTTTAATTTAACTTAAGAAATATTTAGGAAATAAATAATAATAGGATGTTTTTAAGGAAAATTTCATACATTACAATTATTTTAATGATTTGAGTGTTTTTGAAACACATGAGGTATTCATTCGACCACATAAGGGTCTAATGGATGCCTATGTTGAGGAGGACATCCATATTTTGATGAAATTCAAGTTTCATATAGCTAATTTTTAAGGCCATCTCCTTTTCAATATTTTAAAATATGGTTTTATCTATTCATTGAGTGATGTAGAAATCCAAAAAAACTATTCTTGGTGATATAAATTTTAATTACAAACTTTTTTACATGATAATGATTTTTTGTGACTAAGGAATCTTCATCAATGAAATGTAATGTTCCCAACATCATCAAATAGAATTCATTACATCATAAATTGGATTAATTATTTTGAAATATATTGGAAGATCATGTGTTTTGATGTTTGAAAATATTATTCACTATTTATTTTTGTATGGAAATGTTATTCAAAACAATCTTATGGTGCCATATCAATGTTAATTAAATTTAAAATTGTTTTAAGGCTATAAAAAATTCAAAATTTTCAAAAGATAAATCATATTATATAGAGTTATATATTCATATCCTTGTCAACAATATATGAAAGGAAAGTGTGGGAAATCATAGATGTAAATTTTTTCCTCATAATTAACGAACTAAAATATCACTATATATGATAAGATACAATTCATGTGTATTAGAAACAAACAAAAATATAGATGTTTTATATATAGAGATATCATTATTTATATTAAAGTTCTCAATTGGGTATTTTATAAAGTTTGGTGATCGATATATGGATATTAGAAATAATTATTCAAAATACGGGGTCTGTTTGGTCAAATAAATTTATACAATACTTACAATTCATTATATCAAACTAATTGATATGTGATATAAATATCTATGATATAGATAGAAGCAATATAAAAAATAAGGATATAATAGAGATCAATTATCCTATTTATGTTTTTTATATAGAACAAACTATGAGAGAAAGTGTATTGGTTTATGTAATATAAAGAATGTTTTGTTTTTGTTTTTTAAATGAAATTGAAATTTAAAATTGTTTACAAAATATAATAAATACATTTAATAATTTATTTTCATGATAAATTGTTTACAAATTTGTTGTTATCAGTCTCCAGTTTTTTTTTAAATGTTAATGAAATATTTAATATATTAAATGTCTAATATTGAAAGGTAATATTAATAATCTAAATTATTTGTTATTTATTTTAAGATTTGTCTATAATGTATTAGAAAAAATTTATAATATGATATATAATGTGTTTATAAATTATTATATAACTAAAATATAAAGTATTTATGTTTCTTTTCTTACAGGCTGATAAGCAATAATAATCATTATTTTTATTAAAAGTATTATTTTTAAAAAATTATTTAAACAATACTAGAATGGTTTTGGTGTATTATATTAAAGGATAAAACAAATATAAAATATATTATTTATAATAATATAAATTATTTACATTAATAAGATGTTATCATATTGAATTAAAATGTAAAAAATCATGTTTTAATAAATAAAATATTTTAATATGAATGAGTTCATATATATGTTATGTAATTGAATAATATGAAGAGATTATAATTATGATATAACGATTAAGTTTTTATTTTTATGATATATGGAAGGTTCATATCCTTTTACTTATGATCATAAGTTTTGTATATTAATTCTTAATAAAATATTGATTATATCTCTTATTTAAATTTATAAATTACTCATTTATTATTTATTATGTTATTCATGGATACAATGTATTTATGTTAATATTGTTTGTAATCTATGATTAAATTGTTTAAATATCTTCAATAAAATTTATTATCAGTCATTTAATTAGTTTTATGATGTTGTATAACATAAAATATAATTTATTCCAACCACAACTAGTGTTTCAATGGTTATTATTCTATAATAAATAATTTAGTATTATTATCTTAAAATTTTTAAGTTAAAACATTATCAAAATAGAGAATAACTATTGAATATTAATCAATATATTATGTGAATTTAATACAATCTTACACATGATAATGGCCTGTTGTTTTCTCTAAAAAAAATTTCAATTTTAGTTTTAGACTTTTCAAAATTTTTATGTAATTTTACTAAATTAATAAATAATATGTAAAATAATAATTTTACATAATAAATTAACTTATAATTTATTTGATTTTTTTATCTTGAAAGGGTTTGTTAGCTCGATGTTTATTTTTTTAAACAATCAAATGATTTTTTAATTATGTATTACAGAAATAATTAATAACTAATTATTTAAATAGTCACATGATCATCTCCCAGTTTTTATGAAAAAATGGTTAATGTTCATTTTTGAATATTTAAGAATATTATATTTCTCAAACTATTAATTCTAGAATATGTTCTTTTTGGTTATTTTATATATTCCTTTTGATTAAGTTAACCATTAATTTTCACTTAGTTTTTAGTTTATTATTTAATTAATTATTATACAATAAATTTATCTTTTATTATCTCAAACCATAGATGAAGTTAAAATTTCATACACATGATGATTCTTATGGTAAAATGTTTTATCCAGTGGGGAAATAATTTTGGGATGGCCTTCAGGCCTCACTGAGGTATGTTTTCATTTATTACCAATATAGATGTCAACCTAATATAAATTCATCATTTAAGAAAAATTTGAGGAGTGGGATATTTTAGATGATTATAGAAAGTAATAATGGTCTCTTATGGTAATAACTTAACAACATAATCAATATTATCCATGGATTTTAATCCTTATGTTTTAATAATTAAATTGGTATTTTTATCTATGGATATGAATTTATAAATAAAAAACCCATATCATTATTTAGTATTATTATTATAATGGAATATTTATTCATTTGGTTAAACACCTTTCCTCTTTCAAGGTCTATTATGCCAAAACTTCTTTTTTCATTACCCCAATTGAATGATATGTCAATAATTTATTCTTTGCATCAACACCACAACGTCTAGAAGTGAAAGATGAAATTTATTGTAATGGGGATACATATGGTCTCAATTGAATTAAATTATCTTATGTATTTCATATAGTAAAATAAATTCAAAGAGCTTACTAAGTAATATATTAATGATGGGAGGAGAAGAGTTTTGATGGTGTCAATGGAAAGGTTGTGTGGTATATGGGGAGATAAAGGTTTTGGTTCCCTAGATTGAAGTATCTTCTATGAAGGATAAGGATTGTGATGGTTTCCATTGGGGTTCATGTAGTACTACTATGTTAGAAAATAATGTAATTCAATGGGATAGTGGTATAACCAAATATTTTCGTTGATGGTTTTATTTTCAAGGTGATTTTTCCAATTATAATTATTTTTTATGTTTTTTGAATTATTTTAATGAATATGGAATTGATATCAAAAGTATTAGAAATAGTTTTTGTTATTGCCATAAACCATAAGTCACACTATGTGTCGGCTATCCATATGTTTACTTGGGAAACTTTTTGAGACTACTAAAAATTAGTTTGACATTTGGTGCAACAAAAATCAATTTTCATAAGATATTTTTTAAGATATGTATGATGTTATCCTTACCTAGAATTGGAGTTATGGGTTTTAGACTATGAAACAATTGGTCACACCATGAAGGGTATCTGAGCATATTTTGACGCCTACATTGATTTTTGTGCCGCATCATGATGTTATTGGTGCACCAATAATGTGATTAAATTATTTTTTAAATTTTTTTCAAAGGATGCGGCTACGCTGTAACAAATAATGTCACTCTATGAAGGATTTTTGGATGATTTGAGTGTTCATAAAGTTATACATCTTGTGCTGTGAGAATGTGAGACACACCATACCAATTTTGAGTAAATTTTTATATTTGTTGGAACCAATTTCCCATGCTATTATGTCTTATGTGAAACTATAACCTATCCAGAAATTTTGGTAAGCTACAAAGAAACAGACCGATCACGCCATGTAGGTTCATGTTTCATCACAAATTGAATAAAACCATATAATTTGAACAATAATTTAACGTGTTATTCTATTGATTATATTTAAGTTATTCGAGTAACTAATAACAACATATTCAAATTCCATATAAAAGATCTGATAGAAAAAATAAAATGTTTGGATTTGAGTTAAATTGAGATAATAATTGTTTAAATTTTATAAAATTGAAATTATATAATTCCCTTTCCTTATAAGTTTTATTGTGAAAAATGGAGAACAAAAAATAATAGGGGGTAAGATTGAAGATCATGGACAATAAAAAATCATTTAATATCTATAATAGATAAGTGAAGTTTGTGATCCTAAATTACATTATAGATTAGTCTTGGAATAATTTTTTGATTCCCATATCATTGGTGATCTAAAATATATGAACATAAGATGATGAAACACCCCTTTATCTTCTGTATTGATGTATTTATTTAAAATATTATAAAAATGTCCTATTTATTGATTCAATATGTATATCCCACTTTAAATAATTATTTACAACAGAACGAGATGTCTCTATAATTGATTTTGTAGTTATATATTCTTAAATATTGTAATAATATACTAGTGAAATGTTGGTTAACTAGAATATCAACACATCATTAATATGTTCTCTTAGATATATCATTTTATTGGAGAACCAAGTAATTATCATATGTACCTACCCATTATTCTATTACATCATATTTTCATTATGAATTAGATTTTAGTATATTTGATCATTTGAATATAAAATCTAATTTTTTCTAAAAAAATAATAAATTTCGAGACACACTAATAACTCCACTTAGGGTGTTCAGTGGCACTAATAGGTTAAAAAATATTTTATCAAGGCCATTGTGTTTTTTCTTGAATCTTTGGAGAGTTAAGTATCATCATGAAGAATATTGTGAACTGAAAGGGTGTACCCTTTTTGGATCAGTGGAATTACCATATTTGGATTAAAATGTTTATATCACATCTTAGATATCTTATATTAGATTCTTGATCATGAAAAAATCATTTGACTCATGTCAGTGATCTATAAAATGAACTATGTTGTTATAGGTTATTAAAATATGGGGAAATTTGAAATTTTGAAATTTATATCATGAAGAGGGTATGGTTTTGATAAATTGGTCTCATTCTAAGAATATAATAGTTTTAATTTCATAACATATTGTTTTTGTATTTTTTTCATAGGCTAAATATATTCTTCATATGCTCGAGTTAAGATTTGAGGACATTCTGTGTAATGATATGGCTAAGTTAAAATGGAAATTTATAAATCTGGAGCTGTTTAAAATATTAGAATTTTTTGGTAATTAAGCCCTATATTTTTGAATTATTTAAAGGCAGATAGTTATACTATTATATTAGAAATTATTGTATTTTTGGGACTCCTAATTTGATACAACCAATTTGGAATAGTTTAGACTATTTTAGTAAATTATGGTTTTTTAATCGAATACTTGTTGATTTTTATTGAAATATGAAAATTTCATTTAAAAATATATTTATATGTGGTTATAAATATTTTAAATGGATACATGTTTAAGAATAAAATTTTGAATTGATATTTAGTAATCTTTAAAAGGGTTTAATAGAGGTCTAGGAAGTGTTAGAATAGTTTAGTGAATAATTCTCAATGGTTTTCCCAATTTGGCTGTTTAATTTTTATTAGAATATTGCACACGGTTTTATTTTATAAAGAGTTATGTTTATGTTATATGTTAGTTTTATTTTTAATATGGTATTAGTTATCTTGGAGAGAAGGTTTTGTTTTAATGTTTGAACATACCCTTGTGAATGGACTCCCTATTCGTATGGGTAACCTCGTATTTACCTTTATTCATAGACTTGGAACTCATGTTAATGGGTACCCTAGTATCCCCTCTTATTCATCTGGGTAACCATTTATGTACTCTTACTCATATATATCCCCTATATATATGAGTAACATTGATTTTATATATTGATTGTAAGGGTAACATGGATTTTATATACCATGCATAAGGGTAACATAAATTTTATATTCTATGTGTAATCGTTGCATGGAATTCATATGGCCTATGTATGGTTTGCACAGATGGGTACATGTATAAAGGTTACTCATGAGGGTCCCATGTGTAATGGTAATGTATGAGAGGGTAGGTAATTGATTATAGATATGAATACTATTTGTGTGTATTGGTAACCATATGTTACCTTCATTTACGGAACCCTCAATAAATAAGGGTAAATTTCATTGAATATATTTTTTAATGTAGTTTTTAAAAAAAATTATAAACTGATTACCTTAATGTATAAATGGGATTTGGGGGTGTTTAGAAATATATATAGTTAAAGATCCTGGTTTCCATCCTTTATCATCCATAAATTATATTTCATTCAATTCATGTTTGATTCAATTACATATTAATCTTGTATACTTCATGAGGTAAATCCAATGCATGATATATATTATTTCTAAACTTCATCCCCATTTCCTCACACCTGATTTATTATTTTTGGGCATGGGTTTTGGTGATAATTCCATCAGAACATGGTTTAATAAACCTAAATGAAGGTAGTTTTATTTTTCTTATATGAAACAAACCCTAAGAGGATGATCATAGAAGAATACATGTGGATTTATTATGCTATGTTGTCTCCTTGATTTTATTAAACAATTCTAAGGATTTTTGAAATGTTATATAATTATATTAAATGTGAAATTTTGGATTTTTTGTGATAATGATCCGGGTGGATACTAGGGGTGGCTATCTGCCATTCCTTGAGTATTTAGTCATGGAATATCTCTCAGTTTGTAATCAATTATTTATTCCATAAAAATTTTTATATGGGAAATTATAGAATAAATTGTGAATTTTTTTAGAAATTTTTAAATTAATTGATTGTTTGTAAAAGGATTTTGGGAATTGAGTTGATAGATGATGGTCATTGAAGATTTATGAGATTAGGTGAGGGTGGTCGAATATTCATTATGTTGAATAGATCCATTAATGAGGTAGTTGTTAGGTTGGAATATAAAAAGTAACACACATGAGGGGGGTGGATTGTGTCTTATCAAAAACATCCAAAATTATGGATTTAGACACACACTGTAATTAAAGAAGACATGAAGTGCTTTTCTTCAATATGATAGTATGAAGGGGATAAATTGAAATAAATAAAACAACTTTTTATTGTTCTTTGGGGCATAAAGACCCTATAGTCCACTCCACCAAATGCATTGTCTACGTGCATAGTGAATTTCACTAGTTTGGTCCTCTTATCACAAGACCAAAATCAAAAATTTAGTATAAGAAGTTGACACCATTACAAATAATATTAATAACAAAGTCCTTTGTTCCTATAATAGAGATCCAATTATCCACATATTAGATCGAGAAGCTGATACTTGACCACAACTGTGTACGAGTAGTAGAAACTCAAATAAATCAAATGAGATTGTTTCGTTGAAACTGGTTAAACTTCACAATTGTAGTAACAACAATTTAATGATGATGAATCTTGTTCTTCAGAATATATATTCATTGAAAAATAATGAGTCTAATGTGATATCAGTTACACATAAGATCTTTGATTTATGAACAATAACAAAATAGAGTACTCCCAAATTTATAGTTGAACAATATTGAACATTTATATCTTCAAACGGTAGTCTCTTATGAGAAGTTCAATCCCTATAGCACTGTATAATAATTTTTTATCAGAGTATGACCATATATGAAAATATGTTTCTTGTAAATAAATCCTGTATAAAAAGAGATACATTAATGGAATATATAATGAATGAAATCATGTTGCTGTATTTCAGATCTAAAAATGACAATTGAAGAAACATAGATATTAAAATACAAATAAAGAAGGTTAGTCAGAAATTCCCTCAATAATACCAGTGAAAATACCCAATGAATATGGTTCATTGAATCAAATATAACAGGCTTTAAATCAATCTAAAAGATCTTTAAAATAGCATACCCCTTTATCCAGACTGTTCCAGAAATCGCAGAAAATTTTGTAAAAATATCCCACACTTTGAAATGTCAAACCTAGGGTCTTTTCATAAAATGAAAAAAATACCAAAAATACAGTTAAACTACGTAACATTTATTCCCTAAATGTGAGATTGAAAAATTTAAGGATGATGATATATATATTTCTTTAAAAAATGTAAGGATCATTACTATCATAGAGTTCTTTAACAAAATCGTCTCTTCTAGAAAAACATACGGTTCATTTCAAATGAAAGGTTCATTAGACAAAATTTTCTATAAACATAAGGTTGATTAATCATACATATTATTTTGAACGTAGGGTTAGATAACTTATGTTCTTATTCCATTGTAAAGTTGAATACAATCATAAAGATCATGATCCATACGCAATGTACAAAATGTAGGGTTTATTCTTTCTGTTATGCTTATCCACGTATGGTATGAAAAATGTCTCCAGAATGCTAGAAAAGGGGTCCCAAAAACATTAACAAATATTATTTATGAATTAAAATCAATCAATGAAATTTTGAATAAATACAAAGAAATTTGAATTCATCGAAATACCGTTAATTTACAATCATTAGTAAATTTGGGAAGGGTATTTTTGAGAATCAAAATCATAATAAATTATAGAGTCTTGTTGAGACAATACATGCCAAACAATATCCCCCCTTTTGATGATCACAAAACCCATAAAATTATTAACACAATATATAATTTTGTAAATACATTTATTGAAAATATTTATAAATTTTTTTATGTTATACAGTATAATCTTAAAAGAATGAAATTTTATGATTATCCAATATCTTCACATTTTGTGGAATCAAAATAAATATATTGAAAATATATATCAAAACAAGTTTAATTTTTTATTAAACAGTAAATGAATCTTAAAACTGACTCTGTGGAGAAATAAATTATGGATTCTTGAAATTTAGATAAACAGAAAAAGACATCGAATAAAGAAAATAATAACAAGAAGTAGAATGATATTTCATTAATAAAATTTATACAAACACAATAGATAGTTTTTTCTTATGAAAAATTTTAGTCAAGTGGAAGGGTTTGGTAAGGGTTTGGCATGGTTATTGGTCCTATAGGGATCTAAGTAGCTTCAAACACTTTCTAATATTCTTCCCTTTGTCAATGTAATCTTTCAATAAGATTGTCTCCCAACTTCTTTATCAAATATCTGGAATGTTGATTCACATGTATACTTTCAAGTAAATTGATTTTCAAAAATGCATACAATATTTTATCTAGCTACATAAGCTGAACCAACTTATCACATAACTAGTTGAGCATAATTCAATCTCTGGGATCACTGGTAGTCAATTTCTCAATAAGATATCTCTGATTGTCCAAAAAAACAGATAAATTGGAACCATTTTACTAATGTTTTTAAAACATGTCATTAATATAAGACACAATAGTTATGATTACTAGAAATATTTTAATTAAATCTAGTGAGGATGAAGGGGGAGAGGTAAATGTACTTACTTGAGTAACACACCCCTTGATAGACTCATACTCACTTTCCAAATACCACATCAGATCTACAATAGTTGTTTCCAAAACAGAATCAGACTTGATTTTTGCAATTTGATCTATTATATACCTCATATAAGAATCAAAATACCTTTTTGACATCTAATTCTCTTTTAATTTCCTGATTTTTTGTCTGAAGAGACTCAAACACCATCCTCGGTGCTGATGAATTCTTCAAATCATTAAAATATTTCCTAGAGGCCTCCAGCCCCTGTCTAACAAAAATATTCTCTTCCAAAACCATATTGAACATAAATAGAAGATATTTAAATTTGTTAGTCATTGAATTATATGCCCCTTTATCTGGATTTTTGGACTGATCAATAGACATCATGGTTAAGTAATTAGATAAATACTTCTTGAATGACTTTTCACTAGGACAAGAAATATTATCAAGAACTTTTTTCTTCTCTCTAGAGATAGATCCTGGTCTTTCCAATGAATAGTTAAATGATACGATATTCTAATACACAACATGATCTGTAAATATAGTTTCTAAAAATTTAAATTTAGGTTCTTATTGGGAATCCTCATCCTAAATCGCTTTAGATATAAGAGCCTTATCCTATTCCTGATGAACAACTTCAGGATATGAAATTTGACTTTCAGTATATTGATTTTTTTTCTTGAAATAGTTCGTCCAATTAAACCAAAGGGGTAGATTCTCTTAAACCTATAACTGGTTCTTCAAGAGGTGGTTCCTCTCTATTCATTGGTTTTATAACTATATCCACTCTAACTTCTTCTTCTTATTATGCACCATAAAACGTCAATTTTATCATAGTAGATTTGGAATTTCCCTCTATCCTGGATTCTAAAATTCCTTTATTTCTAACAAAACAATTCTCCCCCACAGTAAATGATCCCAACTTTTGTTGGTTATCTTCACAAACCTCTATAATCATACCATTCACAATAATCAATAAAAAACAAACATCCTGAGAGTAAGATCATTTGTAAAATTACTATGATGGAATTTAACACTTAAAAAGAACAAACAAATCATACTTTTCCTAAACAGAATCATGGAAACTTTGTTTTTATAAGGATAAAAATAAATTCAAACCTCTACATGAAAACATTAATTCAAATATATCATCTTGTATCTCCGAATATTGAACTTTATTTCACTTATGAAAAAGGTCATAATAGACATGGTTGAACATAATATTATCACCATTTAAGATTCTCTTGGGGAACTTATTTTTTCACTGATCTTAACAAAAAATTTACAATCTACCTCAAGATCCTTAACAAAAATCTTCATTATATTTTTAATAGAAACAAAATAATATACATAGAATTATGGTCATTATTTCCAATAGATCAAATGTCAAAATGATATACACCTTTATGATGAAATTTCAAAATATGAGATATTTCTAAAGAATAAATAAAAATCTTCATTGTCTTATATTTTCACAGATACAACGTCTTCTATTTCACAAAAACTGAACTATACACAACTGAATAAATTCTTCAGTTCTACCACATAAACAAACATTGTAGATACCTCATTGAATAAAAATTCTAAACCTTGAAATGCTAGTGCTTTCTTAAGTAACAAATTCATCTCATACAACCACTCAAAATCTACGACCTTCCCTTGAAGAATATACCTTGATGGAACTTGTTGATTCTCTGGGTCACTGGGTTTTCCTTCATCAGTTTACTTACCTTCTCCATTTTTTAGAATCAAAATTTTGGATGTTTTTAGATTCTAGGGTTTTGAAGGTTTACAATGGTTTGGGTTGATGAAAAAGTTTTAGAAACAAACGGGTAAGGTAAATCAAAAGGTTTCTGATAGATAATGACATTACCTTTGTTTCACATTCCATTTACATAGGGTAATTATTAAAATTTCTGAAAACACGTGATTTAAAAACTAAAAACTAATATATTTTAACAAATATAAATTGATATTAAAATAAATAGTAAACAGGATTTACCATAAATAAATATTCTTTAAAAAATAATATCACTTAACATTAACTTATTTAAAATTAAATAAAACAAACTCCCCCTTAAAAAAATAATAACTACTAGTGGGAAGTGGTTTATTGAAAATGTCAGCTAATTGATATGCAGTATTACTAAATTCTAAAGATATATCCTTTTTCAGATTATGATCTCTTAGAAAATTAATCTTTATATCAATTTGATCAGTCCTATAATTACTTATAAGATTTTTCTAAATATATATTTCACTAGTATTATCACATAAATTAGAAATACTATTAAAAATTAATTCAGAATCCAATTGTATGTTTTTCATTCACAATACTTGGGCACAAAAACATCAAGCAGACAGATATTCTGCCTTAGTGGATGAAAGGGAGACATAGTTTTTTTCTTATTAGACCATGAAACCAATGATTTTCCTAAATCATGACAGGCTCCTAGGGTACATTTTCAAACTAATCTAAAACCTCCAAGTTTCGCAACTGAATATGAAACTAAATTAAAATATGATTTTTCGAGGTAAACAAGTGATTGAAAACAATTATTTTTTAAATATCTAAAAGTTATTTTACTAGTATTAATAGGGCCTTATTTTTGAATTGATTGAAATCTAGAAAAAAATACATATAGAAAATGTAATTTTTGGTCTTCTAGTAGTATGATATAACAAACAACCAATCATACTTCTATGTAGCGTATTGTCCACTGGTTTTCTAACTTCATCTAAATCATGTTCTATATTGGTACACATGGGGGTTGTATATGTATTGCTGTTTTCAAGTCCAAACATTTTTAATAAATCAACGATATACTTTATTTGATTTAAAAAATTTACAAAATCATTTTGATAGATTTGAAATTATAAAAAGAAATTATGTTCTCCCGTTATACTCATTTCAGATTATTTATTCATCAATTTGGAAAAATGATGAAAAAGATTTTTATTATTTGAACAAAAAATAATACGATAAACATAAATTTAAACTAATAAAATATTACCACAAATAATTTTATTTAAAGAGTGTTGGATCAACCAAACCAATAGTAAAACCATTTTTCAATGAAAAATAACTTAATCATTCATACCAATATCATAGTGCTAGGTTATGACCCTAAAGAGCTTTGGTAAATTTAAAAATAGAATTAGATTTTTGAGGATTTTCAAAAGCAGGGGGTTGTTCAACATAAACATCCTTTTTCAAATAACAATTTTAAAATGAAGATTTAACATCCGCCTGATATAATTTAAAATCCATATGGGATGAATAATCTAAATGTATTCTAATTGATTCATGTATAGCTAATGGAGAAATGGTCTCATCATAATATATACCTTCTTCCCAATTATATCCTTTAGTAACAAATCTAGAATTGTTCATGGTTATGATTATTTGATCATATTATTTGTTTCTAAAAACCCAATTGGTTCCTATAATAGGATAGTTGGTTGTTCTCTATACAAGTACCAAAGAATTATTCATTTTAAATAGGTTTAACTTTTTCTACATTTCTAACATCCAAATTTTATCTTCTAATAAATCTTTAATAGTCTTATATTCTAACTGAGATAGAAAAGAAGAAAATTGAACTATGTTACCTACACACCTTCTAGTTTTAATTAAAATTTCCAGGTCTCCTATTATAGTTTCTAAATGACTATTTTTTAGGGTGGTAAACTATATAAGAATAACACAATCATATTCTTGAGTTTAATTTTCTTTGTAACTGGACTAAATTTTATTAATATGATTTTAAAAATCATTTTTAGGGGTTTCCAACCTCATATTCTAAAATGAGTTAGTAACTTCATCAGCTTGATCTATTTTCTTAATTAATGTGTCAATTTCATAAACCATCACATGAACTAATTCCTAAACAATACGTAACTTTTTATGAAAAACCCTATAATATTTAGTGGTATAAAAATATCATAAAAATATTACTTTATCCTATTTTGCATTGAAATTTCCACGATTATCCTTAGTGCTCAAGATATAAATGTTGCATCAAAAAACATTAAATCCCATTACTTTAGGAATTATTTTAATTTAATGTTTATAAGTGGTATTTTTTGAAAATATGATGAATTAAAAAATTATTCATGATATAAAAAGTTATCCTCATAGCTTATTCCCCAAAATAGATAGGAGCACTGTATTCATTTACCATATTATATGACATTTCTAGAATAATTCGATTTCTCCTTTCAAAAATTCCATTTTTTTGAGGTGTTATTGGTGTAGAGAAGGTGTGTCTATTACCTAGATTTCCAAAAATAATAATTAAATTCATTATTCTAAAATTATCCACTATAATAACATCTCAATGAAATTATTTTAAAATTGTCTTCATTTGGAAAAATTTTATAAAAGATTTCAGAAAAAATCACTCTTAAGTTTCAGAAAATACACCAAAGAAAATATATAATAATCATGATCTAATACATAAACATATAATTTACAAGATGAACTTTCTACTTTTGATGGTCCAAGCAAATCCATGTGGATTTGTTCTAGAGTTTTCGATGCAACAATTTTGTTAATCGATTTGAAATAGGATTTTTGTTGCTTGCCAATTTTTCATGAATCATAGAATCTATCGTTATCCAATTTATGAATGGATTAATTCATAACTAATTATTTATTAGGCCATTTATTTATAGAGTAATTATTACAACGACCAAATTTCTTTTTCGAGATCCATGAATCTTTTTCCTTTGTTGTTAATGAATTCACTTTCTATTTACAAAAGAAATTTTAGTTCAGTGTATAAATATTATAAGATCTTTGTGCTCTAAACTTACAAAATATATCTTTAAACACATAGAATTAATTTTTTAAAAAATCAACATAAAACCCATCATCACAAAACTAATGAATACTTATAAAATTATCCTTTATCCCTTGTACATATCATACTTTGTTGACTGAGATGGACTTCATATCTCTAATAGTTTCAACTCTAACCATTTTCCCTTTGGTATTATAACTAAATGTGACATGAACTTCATCCATTTGAGATAGTGTGTGAGTGTTTTATGGATATCCAAACATATACCTCAAACAATAACTATGTCACGACCTATCCTCGAGGCCTGTGTCGTGACTACCCCAAGCCCGCCTTCCATAGGCCAGGGGCTGGCGACTAGCACCAAAGGCATAAATCTCAATAAAAGGGATGGAATTACCTTTATATAAGTAAACAAACAAAACATAGTATGAAAACTGAATTAAACAATAAGTAAACTGAGTACAAAAGTAAGTGCTGGAAAGTAAATGGGCCAGAATACAAAACCAACTAAAAATACAGTACAAAAATAATGAAAGAACAGCTGCAGTAAAGTAAACCAGCAACCGCTAAGTCGTCCTCTGGATATCCCACCTAAAGGGTGGGTACAAATGGTCTCCTTAGAACCTTGGTTCCGGCCGTCTTCTCCGTTTACGTCCCGCCAAGTGGTCCACCTCCAGGTACCGTCCCGCTCCACTAGACTCCACCTTGGTCATTGATGTCTGTTGTCTGTATCCAACACAACTTAGTGCGGGCATAGACCATGCAGGGGTGAGTATACAATACTCAGTGGGGACCCCGAGACACCCGAAGGTCTCTTAGAATCCACAAAGGATAAAACACAAAGTAATTTCACAAACATGAAGTATCAACCAACTCTACCTAGGTATATGCCCATACATATACCTAAGTCATCTATTCCCATTCAGCTCTAACTCAAGAGCCCAAGTACAACCCAGTCCACACCGGAAAGCACAACCCAATCCAGATAGGAAAGCAAGTCAATCACATCGATGATATTGATTGAAATTCAAGACTCAGCTCACACAGGTATACTACTCACGAAGAGGGGTGGAGATGATAGATGTAGCCTATAAATCATATTCCTTGCCTAAACCACATAGGATCCAAGTAGAGATGTTGTCGCTGCCGAACCCACATAGGATCCTAGTACCGTAACCATCACTGTCGAACCCACGTAGGATCCAAGTACAGTCGTCCTCAATTCCGAACCCACGTAGGATCCAATTACAGTCGTCCTCACTGCCAAACCCATGTAGGATCCAAGTATAGTCGTCATCGTCATCGCGGTGGCAACCAGATCTAGGGTTCCCTTACACAGCACGCTCAATTGCTAGAGGGTCCGCTCCTCGATTCAAAGATCGATACATCAACATTCAAAAAGTCCAAAGTTGATATATCCCGTAGTTCCACCCCTCTTCATAGGAAAAAAACCAAGAAAGTCGTGCCCATGTCACAAAGAACAAGACAACCAACCCATTTTCCTAAAGTACATGGCGTGTAGGTAAGAGATACATGCCATTTCATCAAACACTAGGTACTGGCCACGTGAAATGGCTCGTGTCGCAGGGCTGGTCATGTAGATCATTAAGTACATGACGTGTGGTATGGTTACACGCCATGTCCAAACCTCTAGGGTTGGTTCCATGTGCGTTGGACATGCCTGGCCATGTGGTGGAGTACAAGCCCATGTACTCCACCTTGTGTCCGTGTATTCCGGGAATACACGCCGAGTCATCATGAAGTCACTTATGCCATGGTGAAGGTAGTACACGCCGTTCATCTTGGCCATGTAGTTCTACTTATGTCCGTGTATCTCCTAGATTACACACTGAGCCACAAAAAGTGGCTTCTGCCTTTCTATGAAGTGAATACATGTCGTGTTTCTTGGACATGTATTGTTTTCTGTGTCCGTGTATTTTCCCTGAATACACGCCATGTCCATCGAAGCCTCCTCTGACAAACAGTGTGGATAGTACATGTTGTGTGTCTAGAGTAACACGCCGTGTGTTACCTTTCTTGCATCTGAAATGGAAGACACATTATGATTGTAATACACGGCGTGTGCTTATTGTGTACACGCCGTGTATTCTGGAATTTTCTAGAAACGACGCCTCTAGCCAGCACGCCTCCCAAGGTGTCCATTCTTCATTACAATGATCCGATTTCTACAAAACATCCGCTTCTATGTCTCCTCGACACTCTATGGGCATTTACGATGTTTTCAGCTCTCCGATCAGCTCCGAAAACATAACTTGATAAACTACTCAAGAACGCTTAAAGAACTCCACATATTCAGGAGAACGACAGAGGAATCGGTCCGTGTTAGTTTGGTCCGATCCGTTCCACATTAGTCCGATAACAAGTTGTTTAAGATGAACAACAACATGGAAGTAAAACCAATCATTACCCAATCCAAAACACCCCTACCTCAACAATGAAGATGAAAGTCGGCGTCACGGTTAATGGCGTTACGAGGTGAGGATTCTTAGACGTCGACGGAGAGCATTCGAGGAGGAAGCGGAATCTCCTCTTTTTGTCACAGAGAGAAGAAAGGATTGAGCATCATTGTTATTCGTGGAGAGGATGGTGTTCTTCAACGATGGAGAAGCTTCCTTCTTCCTTCACACAAGGCTATCTCCCCAAATTCCCACACAACAATCCAACAAAATTTAAATAAGGACACACCTTATTTTAATTGTTTATGCTATGCATTTCAAAATTTATGAATTCAAAACACTTCATTAACTAAATGATGTGCTTCAATTAATTGTTTAATGTGTGATGGAAAGAGTTAAGAGGGAGAGAGAGAGAACATGGAAGGGTTACACATTTAATTCCAAGGGGGTTGAGGGGTTATGGAAAGTGAAAAGGTTGGGGCTCGTGTGGGCCCACATAACATTTATTCTCACTTGGGTAGTTAGGATGCTAGTGGGTACCACCCTAACTCCCCCATATAAGATAAAACCACCTTAGAAAAAGATATTAAATTGTACCACAATTTTATTCACTTTTCATTTAATCCACATTTTTAAACATCTCTTCCTGAGCAAACACATCTTCGTTAAAGGTCCTATTAAGCAATTTCTTGCACTACGAGTTCATCGATACCCTCAGATTCCAATTCCGAGCAAAGGTTCAAAAGATAGAAAAACCTGCTCATTCATTCACTGAACGTATCCGAGCTAAACTTCAAAAAATTATTCCAGGCACACCAGGCCTCAGAATCAGGTTCCGTCAGAAACTGCATACTCCTAAAATCCCAAAATATTTACGAAAAAAATTTCCTTGAATTTTACGAGTCTTTACATTACTCCCACCACAGGGCTTTACATCCCCGTAAAGCTACATCATAAACTTGGGAAACGAATGAGGGTACTGTGCACGCATCTGAGCCTCCCTCTCCCATGTGCTCTCCTAGATGTTCCCGTGCTTCCAACGAATGTGCACAAGAGGAATCGACAGTCCATGTAGGACGTTCTCCTGTCGATACTTGATCTCCACTGGGACCTCCGTAAAAGTCGCCCCGTCATCGATGTCCAGCTCCCCGTGTTCAATTATGTGCGTCGGGTCGTGCACGTATCTCCTCAGTTAAGATACGTGGAAGTCATCATGCACTTGGTGCAACTGAGGTGGAAGAGCCAGGCGATAAGCCACCTCACCTACCCTATTGAGGACCTGGAATGGTATGATGAATCACATAGATAACTAGTCACCCCGACCAAATCTCTGTAATCAACATCGAGGTGAGACCTGTAAGAAAATTTTGGTCGCCATCCTCGAACTCCAGTGGTCTCCGGATCCTATAAGCATATGACTTATGTCTACTCTGTGTAGTCCTCATCCGCTCCTGGATGGTCTGCAGCTTCTCTGTCGTAGCCTGAACCATCTCTGGTCTTACGAGTGCAGACTCCCCATGGTCAGTCCAACATAGAGGTGATCTTTATGGTCGGCCGTAGAATGCCTCGTATGGTGCCATCCCGATGGTGGAGTTGTAGCTGTTGTTGTATGAAAACTCCACCAAGGGTAGGTGATCCTACCAGCTATGGCCAAAGTCAAGAAAACATGCACAGAGCATGTCCTCGAGTGTCTGAATGGTCCTCTCCGCATAACCATCCGTCTGAGGGTGAAAGGTGGTGCTTAGGCGCAGATACATCCCAAAAGCCTCCTGCAACCCCTTCCAAAGCAGGGACGTAAAGAGAGCGTCTTAATCGGAGATTATATATTATGGCACACCATGAAGTCGTATGATCTCCTGAATATAGAGGCATCCCATGCTCTCCACTGAGCCCTACTCTCTGATAGGTAGGAAGTGGGAAGACTTGGTGAGTCAGTCGACAATCACCCAGATAGAGTCATGTCCACTGGATGTATGTTGGAGCCCCATCATGAAATCCATGGATATCCTATCCCACTTCCACTCTGGGAACTCTAAGGTTTTTACTAAGCCTGCTGGTACCTGGTGCTCCGCCTTCACCTACTAACAGGTGAGGCATCGTGAAATGAACTCTGCCACATACTTCTTTATACCCGGCCACTAGTGATGTCATCTGAGATCCTAGTACATCTTTGCTACTCCTAGATGTAATTCCAAATGGGAAGTGTGAAACTCACACAACACCTCCTCCTATAATGTAGCTGGTACCATGGTACGTCCCCTGAAGAGGATGACGTGCTCTCCTCCTAAAGAAAATCCATCAGGTGCCTGTCCTGTGGATATTTTTGCACATCATGTCTCAGAGTCAATGTCCCCATGATGTGCCTCTCTGACCCACTAAAGTAGTGGAGAAGTGATTGTGAGTTACTATAGAAAGGCTGCTCCATCTCTATCCATGAAGGATATCTGCAACGCTGCTATCTGCTTTGTCGCCTCTCCAAGTAGTTGAATGCCCGATCTCCTTCTGAGAGCATCAGCTACTGCGTTTCCCTTCCCAGGAGTATAGCCTATCTCAAAGTCATAGTCCTGGAGGAACTCGATCCATTGCCGCTATCTCAGGTTCATGTCCTTCTGTGAGAATATTTACCCGAGACTCTGGTGGTCTGAGTAGACGGTAAAGCGCTCGCCCATCAGTTAATGCCACCAAATATTTAAGGTGAAGACCACTACTGCTAACTCCATGTCATGGGTAGCATTGTTCTGCTCGTGCTGCCTCAACTGTTGTGAACCATAAGCAATCACTGCTTGCTCCTGCATCAAGACACACCCGAGTCCGGTCCCTGATGTATCGCAGTAAACTACGTACCCAACACCCTCCTCCGGTAGCCACCAGATGGGTGCACTGGTCAATCTCTGTCTCAGCTCTTGGAAGCTCTGATGACATCTATCTGACCTCATAAAGGGTTTCCCCTTCTTTGTCAAAGCTGAATGTGGTGCTGCAACTCTGGAAAAGTCTGACACAAATATCCGATAGTACTCAGCCAGACCTAGGAAACTCCTCACCTCTGTCACACTCATGGGTGGCTCCCAAGCAAGAATTGCCTCATTCATCACAGGATCCACCACAAATTCTACCTCAGAGATAAAATTCCCGAAGAAGTGGACCTCTCAAATCCATAAATGAAACTTCGAGAGCTTACCATAAATCTGGTTCTCTTAGAGTGTGTCCAGTAAAACCAGCAAGTGGTAGGTGTGATCCTCCTCAATAGTCGAGTAAATCAATATGTCGTCGATGAATACTATGAAAAATAGATCTAGGTAGGGCTAGAAGATCCTGTTCATGAGACTCATGAACACTGGTGGAGTATTGGTTACACCGAAAGGCATAACAAAGAACACATAGTGGCCATACTGACACTTGAAGGTCATCTTCTGCACATCTTCGTCTCGAACTCTCAGCTGATGATAGCCTGACCTAAGGTCTATCTTCGAGAACCATCGTGGTCCCTTGAGATGATCAAAGAGGTCTTCAATCCTCAAGAATGGATACTTGTTCTTTTTGGTCACCTGATTCAGGTGACGGTAGTTGACACATAGTCGTAAACTCCCATCCGCCTTCTTGGCGAATAAAATCGGAGAAGCCCAGGGTGAAATACTGGGTCGGATGAATCCCTTGCTCTACAAGTCCTCCAACTCTACCCACAGATCACGAAGCTTAGCGGGAGCCATCCGATAAGCTGGAGTGGATATCGGGGCTATCCTGGGGTACATGTCAATATAGAATTCTACCTCTCTGTGAGGAGGTAGTCCTGGAACATCGTTAGGAAAAACTTCCGCATACTAATCCACCACATCAGCAAAAATCAGACTTCGCACATCAACTACTCCTAGGATGAGACTAGCCAACTGATGGGTGATCAGCTATCCTCTCCTCTACGTGAGTCCATCCTACACTGCAAAGGCTCCCTTCTTACTGGTGAAGGTGAACCTACTCCCATATGTGCGGAAACACCGCATATTGCCCCTAAAACAGTCAGTCTGGGCATAGACTGTAGATAACTAGTCCACACCCAAGATGACATCGTAAGGCCTCGATGCTGCAACAAGAAGATCCCAGCCGAAGCTCTCGCCTCCTAGAGTATGCTCACACTGCCGGAACTAGTGTGTAATCATCGAGTCTACTCCCGTAGGAGTCTCAAGCTGAAAAGATCGAGCCAACAGCTCGGTCAGAATCTCCGAGAATTGAATAAGGGAAGTAACAATGAAATAATGACTCACTCCTTTTTCTATAAGAACAAAATCAAGGGCGGAGTAGACACAGATAGTACCTCAAATCATCTCAAGTGCACCGTGGTCGTAAGCCTCCACTTCCTGAAGCTGAGCCTGCCTCTACCCTCCAGCTCCCTATGGTCGGTGAGGACCTCTTTGTGGTGGTGGTGGTAGAGCCTTAAAGCATCGCCCACTACCCTCTACTTTCCCAGCTCCTCTGCCTCATCTTCCTACACCCTACGGACTTCCACGATCGAACCTCTACCTAGGTGGTCCCTCAACCATCTGCTACTCCTCTGCATGGAGGGCCGGGTAGTCACGAGCCCTGTGGCCCTACCCACCGCATGCATAGCACCGTATGCCTCTCGTATGACTGACTCTGCTACGTGTGCCCCATACATCCGAACTAGTATCCTGAGGTCGCCCACCTAATGACCTGGTTCGCTTGGACCTCTGTGACATATGTCTACTACCGACTATAGAAGACTCCGCTACATGTCACCCTACGGTAGGCCTCGCTGCTGGTGTAGGCTCCACAAGGAAGCTCTCCACAAGAAGGGCTCCCTCCAGTACTCCTGCCTACGTCGGAATGCTGAGGGAGATCATGGAAGCCCTGATCTCATGCCTCATTCCCTACTTGAATGTCCAGGCCTGAAAGAATGGGTCTCGTACCATGTCTGTGGAGTAGCGTGGGAGGTCAGTAAATCTCGCCGAGTACTGGGCTACTGTCTTGATTCCCTGCTGCAGCTGTAGTAACTCTTGGATATGCACCACACGGAGGGTGGATGGAATGAACTCCGAGCAGAAGAGGATCTCAATGTCCTTCGAAAGTATAAATGCCTCGTCGTGAACCTGGAGAATCAAGCTCCACCATCTACCTACTGCTTTTTGCAGGAGACTCGCCGCAAGTATCACCATGAGGTTAGATGGTGTACCTACTAATCTGAAGACTCGTACAAAAACCTCCAACCAATCCTCAGCTGCCTGAGGGTCTGTCTCTCCATGGAACCTGGGTGGCCTCTATCGCTGAAACTCATGCAGGGCACTCAGGCGGTGTGCACTCTCCGCTATTGGGGCTGGTCGTATTGGTGGCTCGATGGGTTGGGGTAACGCCTGTGCCTTCGTTGTAATGGGACCCTGCATCGAGGGCTCGTCGCTTGGTGGGCTCCCATCTCGTAGGTAACTGGGAACCCTAGCTAGATGCCTTTGCGGGGCCATCCTGTAAATAAATAGGTGTTCCACAGTTAATAAAGTATACCTGGTGAGCTGACACAAAGTAATCACAAAGAAAATTTTTTAAACACACACACAATCAGTGTTTTCGAGCACTGTGTCGAAAATCAGAAGTCAAGGTTCTTGTGTATGGATACGTCGGCCGCTGCACCAACACTGGACTCCCTGGACTGACAACCACACTTTATACCCTTAACACTATTACTTCATGGAAGAAATTATCAGAGTCTTAAGTTCTGAAATAGAACCGACTCCTCTGATACCAATTTGTCATGACCCATCCTCGGGTCCCGTCCCGTGACTACCCCCATCCCGCCCTCCATAGGCCAGGGGCTGGCGACTAGCACCAAAGGCTTAAATCCCGATAAAAGGGAAGGCATTTCCATTATATAAGGACACAAACACATAAGAGTACGCAAGATGACATAAACACTAAGTAAACTGGGTACAAAAGTAAGTGCTGGAAAGTAAATGGTCCAAAATACAAACCCAACGGAAAATACAGTACAACAGTAAAGAAAGAACAACTGCAGTAAAGTAAACCAGCAACCACTGAGTCATCCTCTGGATATCCCACCTGAAGGGTTGGTACAGATGGTCTCCTCATCTCCTCGGTTCCGGTCGTCCACTCCATGTACGTCCAACCAAGTGGTCCACCTCTAGGTACTACCCCACTCCACTAGACTCCACCTCAATCAGTGCTGTCTGTCGTCTGCATCCAACACAACGTAGTGCAGGCATAGCCCGTGCAGGGGTGAGTACACAATAATTAGTAGGGACCCTGAGACCCCCAAAGGTCTCCTAAAATCCAAAAAATGATAAACCACAAATGAAAGTTGCATACACAACGTATCAACCAACTCTACTTTGGTATATTCCCAAACATATACCTACGTCATCTATTCCAGTTCTGCTCCAACTCACGAGCCCAAGTACAACCCAGTCCAAAAAGGAAAGCACAACCCAATACACACATGAAATAAAGTCAATCACATCAATGATATTGATTGAAGGTCAAGACTCATCTCACACTGGTATACTACTCACAAAGAGGGGTAGAGATGATAGATGTAGCCTCTGAATCATCTTCCCTACCAAACCCACGTAGGATCCAAGTATAGATGTCGTCGCTGCCTAACCCACATAGGATCATAGTATAGTAACCATCACTGCCGAACCCAAATAGGATCCAAGTATAGTCTTCCTCACTTCTGAACCCATGTAGGATCAAAGTACAGTCGTCCTCGCTGCTGAACCCACGTAGGATCCAAGTACAGTCGTCATTGTCATCGTGGTCACAGCCAGCTCTAGGGTTCCTGCACACATCATGCTCGATTACTGGAGGGTCTGCTCCTTGATTCAAAGATCGATACATCAACGTTCATGAAGTCCAGAGTTGATGTATCCCATAGTTCCATCCCTCGTCATAGGGTAAACAACAAGAAAAACGTGCCCATGTCATGGAGAACAAGACAACAAAGCCATTTTCCTAAAGTACACGATGTGTAGGTAAGCGATACATATCGTGTCATCAGACACCAGTTACTTCCTATGTGAAATGGCCCATGTCGTAGGGCTGGTCATGTAGATCAGTAAGTACACGGCATGTGGTATGGTTACACGCTGTGTCCAAACATCTAGGGTCGGTTCCATGTGTGCTGGCCATGCCTGGCCATACGGTGGAGTACATGCCAGTGTACTCCACCCCGTGTCCGTGTATTCCCAGAATACACGCCGAGTCATCACAAAGTCGCTTCTACCATGGTGAAGGTAGTTCATGTTGTGCCTCTTGGCCATGTGGTTCTGCCCGTGTCCGTGTATCTCCCAGATTACATGACGAGCCTCGTGACAACACTTTTTTTCTTTCTATGAAGTGAATACACACCGTGTTTCTTGGTCATGTATTGTTGTCTGTGTCTGTGTATTTTCCCTGAATACACTCCATGTCCATCGAAGCCTCCTCTGGAAAACTGTGTGGAGAGTACTCACAGTATGTCTATAGTCGCACGCCCTGTGTTACCTTTCTAATGTCTGAAACGGAAGCCACAGCACGCTTTTACTACATGGCGTGTGCTTCTGGTGTACACGCCGTGTGTTCTGGAATTTTCCACAAATGACGCCTTTAGCCAACATGCCTCCCAAGGTGTCTGTTCTTCATTCCGATGATCTGATTTATAAAAAACATCCACTTCTAAGTCACCCCTACGCTTTGAGGCCATTTACGATGTTTTTGGGCCTCCAATTGGCTCCAAAAACATAATTTGATTCATCGATCAAGAATGCTTGAAGAACTCCACATATTCTCAAGAATGGTGGAGGAATCGGTCCGTGTTAGTTTGGTCCGGTCCCTTCTGCTTTAGTCCAATAAAAAGTGTTTTATGAGGAACAACAACATGGAAGGAAAACCAATACTTACTCAATCCAAACACACTGCTACCTTAACAATGACGACAAACGTCGGAATCACGGTTGACGGTGTTTCGAGGTGAGGATTCTTAGATGTCGATGGAGAGCGTCTGAGGAGGAAGCGACGTCTCCTCTTTTTTTCACTGAGAGAAGAAAGTATTGTGCGCCATTATTCTTCATGGAGAGGATGAAGTTCTTAAATGATGGAGGTGCTTACTTCTTCCTTCACACAAGGATCTCTCCCCAAATTCCCACACAACAAGCCAACAAAATTAAAATAAGGTCACCCCTTATTTTAATTGTTTATGCCATGAATTTCAAAATTTAAGAATTCAAAACACTTCATTACTTAAATTAAGTGGTTCAATTAATTGTTTAATGTGTGTTGGAAAGAGTTAAGAGGGAGTGAGAGAAGATGGAAGGGTTACACATTTAATTCCAAGGGGGTTGAGGGGTTATGAAAAGTGAAAAGGTTGGGGATCGTGTGGGCCCCACCTAACATTTATCCTCACATGGCTAGTTAGGATGCTAGTGGGTCCCACCCTAACTCTTCCATGTAGGATAAAACCACCTTAGAAAGAGAAATAAAATTATACCACAATTTTATTCACTTTTCATTTAATCCACATATTTTTAACATCTCTTCCCGAGTAAACGCATCTTCGGTAAAGGTTCTCTTGAGAAATTATCGGCGTTGCGAGTTCATCGGTGCCCTCAGATTCCAATTCCAAGCATTGGTTCAAAAGATAGAAAAACCCGCTCATTCGTTCACTGAATGTACCCGACCTAAACATCAGAAAATTATTCTGGGTACACCGGGCCTCATAATCAGGTTCCATCAGAAACTGCGTACTCATAAAATTTGAAAGAATTTAAGAAAAAATATTCCTTGAAATTTACGGGTCTTTACAAACTATCTATATACCATATATCATTTCTGTTCTTATGGACTATTACCTGAAAAAGTATTTCAACAGGTTTTTCGTTTGGTACCCACACATTCATAGGTCCATCAGTGTTAGCTATTAGAGATCTGGAAATCGAGACATTTTTTGTTTTTCATAGCTATATCTTATTTTTTAGATAAAATCTTTGAAATAATGGCTCTTTTAATGCCACTAATTTGAGGATTTCTCAACTAAAAATTATTTTTATCATGATCTTTTATTCCACAAAAATTACCACTTTCATTTTTTTTAATTGGGGATAAAATAATTCTTGTACATATTAGATTTCCCAGCCTAACTTCCTATAACAAATATTTTCCTTTTAATATCATTATTTCTAAGGATTTCATTTAATATATTTCCACATTTAGAAAAACCATCGGCATCACTCTTATATGATTCTATATAATCTTGTAAGGCTTAGATCTTATTTTCCTGAACATCATAGTTTGATGTAGATGAGTTAAATTTTTCAATTAACTCTTAATGTTGTTTCAGTAAGGTATCTATTTTACCTAAAACAAAATTATGAATGTTCTTTAAATATTGGTGACTTTTTAATAAAGAATAATATTTACCTTATAACATAAAATATCATTTATCTAATTTACTATTTGAGAAACAGGTAGAATCATAATCAAAATTGTATGAGTAATATGTTTTTTCCATTTCTTATTCTTCTAGGAATCCCATATTGGCTTTCAAATTTGATTGTTCTTTTTTATGAATCTGATGAAGATCAATTGTTGGAGAATTTACAAACACTCTATGATGTTATCATTACTCTTATTCATTTATTTTCGTAATCTTTATTTTTTTATATCTCTTATATTTATTTCTCTTTCCATCTTTTATCAGAGGACAATCATGTATAATATTACCAAATTTCATACAATCATAGCATCTTATTTCTTTTTACTCTTTATCAACCTTCTTGAAGGATTTAATGTATAATCTTTTATTTTTATAAAACTTTCTATAATTTCTAGATAACTAGGCCAGTTCTATTTTAGAATCAGATGAATCAGAATTATTCTCCTTTCTATCTTCTTGTTACATTTTTCTACTTGGATTTTGAGATGTCTCTAATAGAGTAGTGATCTCTTTTTTCAAAATTATTCATTGATATTTATATTTTCCTTTCAATTCATATTTATAAATCATCAATGTCTCAAATAGTTCTTTAATTTTTAGATCTTTGACATATGATGATTGTTGAATAGAAACAGATATTTCATTCCATATAAAAGGTAGTACCCTTAGTACTTTCAATGCTTGATCATATTGTTTGATAGGTTCACCTAAGGCTGTAATATTATTGATAATTTCTATTATCCATTCATTCATCTGTATAATTAGTTCTCCATAAAACATATTAAATATGTAAAATTTTATCTTATCGAGAGCATAACTCATTTGTGTCACATTATTTATCCCTTAACAGGTAGCTAAAATAGTTTTCCACATTTCATATGTAGTAGGAAGTTTCAAAAATTGATTGAATTCATATGGTCTAAGGTCACAGATAATTGTATACATGTATTTTAAATTCATATTATATTTGAATACAGATGTAGTATCCCATGTTTCAGGTTTCTTAGGAATCTTATAGGGAGTAGTGATTTTAGACTAAACACTGAATCCATGATTTTATTGACATGGGACTACCCTTGATTTCCAGAAACCCTAATTTTCACCTTTGAAGTACGAAGCATGAACCATGGACATCCCTTCTCTTAGATCATCCATTCCCATCATTGTATAGACCTTTTACTATTATCTTGCTATGGATTTTTCCAAAATCTCTTCTCTAATACCAATTGATTGGTTAGAATATAAAAAGTAACAAACAAGAGGGGTAGGATTGTTACATTTCCAAAAAATTCCACAATTTTAGATTTCAACACCATTTGTAATTAAAGAAGATATGCAGAATTTTTATTCTATATGATAATATACAGCAGATAAATAGAAATAAAGAACACAAATTTTTATAGTGGGTTGGGGCACAATGATCCCAAATTCCACTCCACCAAATTCTATCTATGTGATCTTGGCGAATTTCACTAGTCTGATCCATTTTTCACAAGACCAAAAACCACATCAAAGTATAGGCATTTAACAACATAAAAAAAAAGACTAATAAAAGTGTCTTCTTGTTCTATAATAGATAACTGTTTATCCACAACATAGATCGAGAAGTTGATACTCCACCACAACTAAGTACGAGCAGTTGAAACTAAAATAAATCAAATGATATTAATTTGTTAATACTAGTTGAACATCAAAATACTAGCAATAGAAACTGAAAGTTGATGGAACTTCTTATTCTAAAAAGATATAATTAAATAAATATCAAGTCTAAATCAATCCCATTTTCACATAATATCTTCAATTTAAGAACAACAACAAAATAGAATAGTCAAAAAATTATTGTAGAATAATTTAGAACATGTATATCTACAAATTCTAGTCTCTTTGGATATGTTCAACCACTATATCTCTATACAAGGATCGTTCATTAGTGTGTGATCATATATGAGAACATGTTTTTTGAAAAAAAATCCAATAGAAAAAATGATACACAGATGGAATATATAAAGAATAAAAATATAATTCAGAATTATAGATCCACAAAATAATACATATGAAACATAGATATTCAAATTCAAATATACTTGGGGATTTGTAACTTCATTTCAAGAATGGAGGTGGAATTCTACACTGAATACAGTTTATCAAATCAAGTATAATGAGATTTAAATCAGTCAAAAATGAGATTTCAAATTGTTTGGAACTCTATCAATACCATTATATAAATTTTGAAAAATATCGTGAAAATATTCCACACCTTGAAAAGT
The DNA here is from genome assembly GCA_963277665.1 of Viscum album. Classification (NCBI taxonomy): domain Eukaryota; kingdom Viridiplantae; phylum Streptophyta; class Magnoliopsida; order Santalales; family Viscaceae; genus Viscum; species Viscum album. Next base: position 968,641,377 of record OY728159.1, on the reverse strand, counting down.
CAATCAGAGGGTTCCTTCACAAAACGAAAAAATTACAAACACATGGTTCAACTACATAGTGTTCATTCTCTGAACACAATGTTGAAAATGTAAGGTTAAAGATCCATATGTTTTTCTCTAAAACATAATTATCATTACATATGTAGGGTTATTGACTATACTTTCACTTCTTGAAAAATGTATGGATCCATTCAAAATTATTTTTCCTTAACCATACTTTTCTAATAACATATGGTTGATTAAACATGCACACTATTTTGAATGTAGGGTAGAGATACCATAATTTCTTCTTCCAACATATGGTTGAATATAATCCTAGGTATCATGGTCCATAAATTTTGTAAAAAATTTAGGGCTTATTCCTTAAGTTATGATTATCCATGTAGGGTATGAATAATGTTTCCTGAATGCTTGGAAATGATTCCAGAACAAATTAATAAATATTCCAACTGAATTAAAAGCAGTAAAATAATTTCAAAATATATTTAAAGATATATTAATTATCTTAAATACTCATAAAGTAAAATCATTAGCAAAATAGACAAGGGTATTTGTGAGCATGAGAATCATAATAAATTATAGAGTATTATAGAGACAATACGTTCCCAATATTAGGCATTACCCATAACATCTCACTATGTCATGAATATTGTTATATATATAATGTGATATGAAGTATCAAAATTTCTTGTTGAAAAGTTATTTAATAAATGATATATTTTTTAACATCCATGAAATAAACAAAGTTTTAAGTCCCAAGATAGACCCCTGTATACTATTTAGTTTCTTAACTATTAATAGTCTAATTCATTATAATAATTGTGTGATATGACATAGAATACCCTAGAGACTTATAAATGAGATTATTAGAAGATAATGGTCTTGGTATGGGTACCTTTATGTTCATCCTTATAGAGGATAGCGTGGTACTGAGAAATAATGGCTTGAGTATACCTCAATGAATCCTTGATATATCTTATAGTATTTGGGATAATTAACTAAAGAGTATAGTGAGTGTCCCTCCCCCAATAGTATGTGATCACTAGAGTTGTCAAATATAGGTTATGATTTAGTAATATGTTTAGTGTGATATTTATAACCTGGTATTACTTAACAAGTGGTACGGGAATTATACAATATTTCTAGAGTGATGTAGAACTGGATTTTCCAATAATTGTGGTGGGGTAATTATGTAAAGATGATAATGTTGAGGGACCTTTAACCATATATGTGGTGGCATTTTTCTCGATAGTTTTAAATGAGATAGATGAGCCTTGGTAGGGTGTTCAAGCTATGATATTACTTAGAGGGACCTCTGTGGGTGCCTAGATTGAATATTAACCACAAAAGGGCTAGTGTAATAGGGATAACTATGTTATATCCTAGTATAGATTTGGAAAACAAAATAGGATATCTGATTTAGAGGTTTACCTTGGTTTTGTGTGATGGTCTTATGATGATGGAAACCATCACTATTATATATGACTACATTAAATAATTATGGGGTGATACTAGCCCCCAATGATTTTATGAGATATTCAAAAGAGAATTTTGGTATATATGATTATATTATTAGATAATATATGTGATTGAAAACCCCTAAAAAGATTTATATATTTGATTCATAGGATAAATCCTATGTTCTGGTGATTAAACCAACTTCTATGAGAATCGTAAGATACTTACTAGGATATAGAGATTATGTGTAATGATTAATGACATGCCTAGTATAATTCCTATTTTCGTGCGATTAATCCTGATGATAAAGGGTATATATATAATAAATCCATTGATATTGTGATTACACTTGATATTCTATGGGATGCCATACTAGTTCCAAGGATCTAGATATTACACCTGAAATCATATGACTGTCATAGGATTTGGTGTTTAAATGTAATATTATAAGAGATTTTTGGGATGTTTCGTAGGATATATAGCTTACACATGATATTATATGATATTATTATGATGTTTCTTAGGATATTTTGATTATAACTAAAAATAAATAAAGGAATAAATGAGGTGTATTTGTGGGAAATGCTACCCCATAATAATATATAATGTGATAAATGAGTTGGTTGGGTAGGATTTGCTACCTCTAGAAGGGATGTATATATGAGATGAACTGAGTCAATCACTCTCCCTCTAAGCGATTGAATATATTTATATGTTCTCGGGTAAGGACATGTAGTTACTTGATGTTATATAACATTATGAATGATGTCTGGAACTGGATGATGAAACTATGGTTTACCCAGGGTGTCACCTTAGAATATGACGATCAATTGTGGTTATTTTATTATGCTTACGTGTTTCATTTAACTTGATGATTATATTACAGGTATATACACTTTATTTAGTAGACTTGTTATGTATGCCACTAGTTATTTCCTACTATGTTATGTTTATACCCTACTTGACCATCAATGTAGTCGGGGTACGGGAGAAGGTCTCATTGTTTGTTGGTTCATGTGGGAAGAGTCCATTGATTCATAATAAATATGGATTGTTTAGATGGGTTTGAGAGATTTAAATGTGATGAATCTTGGGGATGGTAGTAAAGCTTCCTATATTTTATCATTTTTTTATTTTTTTATTTGATCATCCATGTCGGTGATCATTCATTTTGTATGACTATATTCTAGAATTTCATTTTTTATAACACATAATTTTTATTTAGTTCTACGTTCTATGATTTTTTATGTATATTTTATTATTATTATTATACTATAATTATAATTTGATATGAGGTTATAATTTACAAATAGAAACATCCTAGACCCCTTATTCTAGTATTTAGCCTCTTCTATAATAATATGTTTTCCTCAGATCTCATAGAGTTCCAATCTAGTTACTAAAGAGTGATCGGGGCTAGTGAATTAAAAATTTGGGCCAAAGATTTTTTTTTCTTAATACTATTTTGGGAGATGGTTGATGTGTGATATATGAATGTGTTGGATATTTTGATGGACTTCAGATAGGTGCATCATTATAATTCTTTTTACAGGGATGTCTAAGTTTCTAGATATTTTAAAGTGATGTTATTGTATATAATTATTACATTGGAGATATTTCATTAAATATATAGTTTAAATTTGAGATGCTATTTTGGGTTTGGATCATGGACCCCTAGAAAGTGTCATGTGTATGTGAGTCACTCTTTTTTTACATTGGAATCACATGACATTCATGTGCATGAAAGTGATTGATACCACTGATGAAAAGCGTTCATTTGTTAAAAGTTTCAATAACACATTATATAATTTTCTACTCATTTAACATGTTACTATAATTTTTCTTAATTGAATCATGATACTTTCTTTTGATGAAAAGTCCTATAAATATCATAATTCCATGTTCCATGGTGAAATCTATGTATTCCATCATTATAGGGGATTTATAATGATCCATATTTTGTTCAAATATCCATACAATTCCATGGTAATAGTTTGGGAGGTAAAGTGGTTTCGTTTCATAATTTTTAGGAAAAAAAGCTATTTTTTTATTTTGTACATATAATCTTTTTGGAACATTACTTTACCATACCATTTGAAAATGGTTTCACTCAACCCAAAATAATTGCATAATTATACCATATTTTATTGGAGGTGATTATATTCTTCAAGGGGGTTGTCTCATATGTAGATTCACAGTGTGATTAATTCCCCAGAGTGGGATCATGGCTTGAAATATGATGCTAGATATGTATATTTTCTGAAGTTCCATAGAGTGGTTGTTTTTTGTTGTATGAGTTTTCCTGTGATATTTGATATGGGATCTATGACATTCACCATGAGTTGTAACCCTTTTGATAAATCATTATGGGATATCTGGGGGAACCTAGATTATTTAATATATGACTTTAGAAACTACTTAGATGAGTTATATGATTAAATAATTTTATTTTTTCCCCATGTGATTAGGATGAGCTATTATATATTAGGGTAATAGATGCGTGATATTTTTTCCCAAATACATGGTATAAGAATTGAGATTCATTGGTTATCCATGTTTTAAAGAACTCAGATTACTTGTGGAATCAAGGATAGATTTTGATAGTATGATCATTTAGATGTCTAAAAATTTTGGTTCTAGTGTATCCTCTTAATGAGATATTTGATATTGGTCCATGATGGTAATATCTCGGATGGTTAGAGTGAAGGTGAACACTATTGGTTTTTAGATGATGCATGTGATGTTGGAAATTGCATGACTGGTCATAGTTTGAGTCAGTTGTCATATAGTTAACAGAAAAAATAAATTGCAACCATCTTGTTAAATGAGATTTATATGAAGTGTGAATATTGGTTGGTTTAGGATTGTAAACCTATGATTTATGTGATATGACTTGATATGGTTTGAGTATGTTGATATGATTAAATAGCACAAGTGATCTCACCTTGTTGAGTATGAATTATTTAATCAGTAAGGGAAATTGAGAGTCTTTATAGAGAAATTCTTGTGTAGTAGTGTGTGGGGTGTGAGAAGTGGTTTCAAAATTCTATTTCACATGAAATTTATCATAGAGAATTTATTTTAATTATGAATTAGTCTGAGAATGTTTTCTTGAGGGTTTTATGAGAATGATAGGTTTTACAATATGGTGATAAGAGACCTCAGTTATGGGTAAGAGTATCATGATACATCAATATGAAATTGATCCTCAGCATGGGTTGATGGAATTGGTTATTATTACATAATATTATATAAATAAGTATACTATTTTTATTATTAAACATATCATTCTAGTATTTATATAATGAATGTTTTATGGTGTGGGTGATAACATCATAGGGGATGCAATCACATTGTTCTTGCTTTAAGTGGTATATAATAGACATCAAAAGATTCAGGTAAGTGGAAATATATAGGAATTTGATACTTTCTTGTGGAATTTCATTGAATGTAGTTTTTGGGATATGTTTGAAAAGTTGAAAATATATATATGGGGGTATTATATGATGGAAATTGAGTTGGGTCAGTAGTTTTGGTAACTAATAGTCAATTGATGCACGGTGATTGTTGGGAGGTGCAACTGGGCTTGTATTTTATTTAACTCACTACATTGTGAATGGTTCTATGTAAAAATCAGTGGCCATGGGTGGTGTGTAAACATGTGTAATGAAATAGGGACTTGTGATATGAATATAATATTGTGAGTGAGGTGAATTTTTTTGTGTGAGAATAAGAAGATGACACTTACATTTGGCATAGAGAATATGATGATATGTTATAGACCAATCATTTTAAATGATGGGTGTAACGATGGTTAATTAAATATTCACACATTCTAAAAGGTTTGGGTCATTATTATGGGATGTTTGGAAATAATTTTCACTGTGATTCCTAGCCTGGTGATACTTTCAATAGAGGAGTCTTCTTAGGGTGAAGTATTGACACAACCAAAACTAATATGAAATATGATATTCTGGTCATGAATTAGGATTAAATGTATTTTTTCATTTTTATGGAATGCACAAGAAAATTTATTGATTAAAAAAATTGTTTTGGTGGAGTTGTTGTAAAACCCACACCATTAAGAGTTGTTAAAATTAGGAAACTTTTAGTTTTTAAATTTTTTGGGGGTTATTCTAATAATTAGGAATCATATCTGGAATATGATTGTTTCACACCATCGGGTAATGTTTTTGTATATTTTGGTAGTCATTAATGATTCCTAAGGTTCTCTAGTGAATATTGGAGGAGGAGCAGTGTATTGGATTGACTATGTAGAAATTAGAAGTTAGACTTATATTTGTGTTTAAATTATTATAATTTATTTGTAATTAATCTATTAGTTTTTGATTGAGTTTAAGGATTTTAAGGATTTTATTTTTAGAAACTAGTTATTTAAAGGGTCTCTATAGGTTCTACAACTGATTAGGTTGAGTTAGGAGTGTTTTGGGAAATTTTAATTTTTGGATGAAAGCCCAGACAAGTCGAACTTTTTTGAAATATATGAAATTTCAGTTTAAAACATTGATAATACGTGGTTAGAAATATTTTTAATAGATTAATGTTAAATAATTGTTTTTGATGTTTATCATTATTTCAATCATGTTTAATGGTGCCCATTAAAGGTGATAGAATTCTCAATATAGACTGGTAAGTGAGTCTTGAAGGATGGCTCGAGCTCATGTTTTTAATTTTTTATTAAAATGTAGTGATAATTGTGTTTTTTTAAAGGGGTGTTCTATTATTAACTATTGGGTGTATTATTAAACTGAAAATGGATCTATATGTTAAAAATTAGCTTTTTTAGAATTTATATAACACCCTTATTAAGGGACCCCTAACCCATGCATATGGGTAGCATTATATTTACCCTTACACATGGATTTTTCATATATACATAAGAGTATCCTAGTCACCCCCTGATGTATAAGGGTAACTATATGTTTACCATTACATATATATAAAAATATTTATAAGGGTAACCATGATTTGATATACCACATGAAATGGTAGCATGGTTTTTATTTACCATGCATGATGGTAACATAGATTATATACCACATTTGAAAGGGTAACATGGACTTTATATACCATATGTAAGGATCAAGTGGGAGGGACCCTTTATAAGGTTCATGCATGAGGCACCATATGCATGATTAATGGGTAATGTTCCTTTTCATAAGGTTGTTATACATGAGGGTGGATACAGAAGTGTAATGATTACTTTTATCCTTGCATAAGTGTAACCATGTGTAACCTTACATATGGACCCCTCTATGTGTAAGGGTAAAAATGTTGTCAAATATATCAAAAAAAATATTTTTTATGGATATTATAAAAATTATTATTTTGATGTGTGAATGGGTTTTTGGGGTGTTTCAAGAAATATACAGCAAAGGAACCTTGGTTTCATTGATTTCATCATCACTAAATGATATTTTCTTCCATTCTTACCTTTATTGTGTGTCATTTGAACTCGGATCCCTATTGATGTAAATATTACTATCCTTATCAATTTATTATTTATTTCCACTCATTACTAATGGTTTATTTATTTTTCATGGGTGAGTTTTTTTTTGATAATTCAACAAGATAATAATGGAATTGTCCTAAATGAAGGGTATTTTTCTTATCTATGCTATAATAGATCTTGAGAGAATGATCACAAGAGGTTAAATATCGATTTTAAGTTATTTGAATTTCTTCATTTCACCTATGGTTTTCAATGATTTGGGTAAAATTAATGAATAAAATGAAATTCAAAATTGGGGAATTTTTGTGCTAATGGTCTGGGTGGATACCAAGGGTGGTTTACACAAATTTCCTTGAGGATTTAGTCATGGAAGAACTCCTAGTGGGTAATCATTTGTTTATAATTATATGATAGCAGACGAGGGAGGTTGGGATTTCAGTAATGTCAATAACATACTAAATATCATAGTTTGTCTATTTAAAATATCTACATTTTTTAATGTTGTAATGTATTCTGTGATTTATTTAAGAAAGAAAATTTTCATTTAGCCTCTTTTAAATAAACAATGATTCAAGGGCCCTAATGGACCCATGGAGACTAGTTAATTCCTCAGTCATTGATAGTTAAGGGCTTGATCATAAATGTTTGAGATGATATAAATAGTTCCTAGAGGGGTATATATGAACTGCGTAGAACATAGTGGCCCTATTAGGGTATCATTCAGAGACATAATTAGAGATGAGTGTGTAGAACTAGGAATAATTGTCCGGAGTAAGTCATGATGGAACCTTGAGATATCATATATTCTCAAGGATATTTCATTCGAGAGGTGGGCGAGTGCCCCTCACCCAATAGTATGTTATCATTTTTTTCGGTATAACTGAAGGGTTTCAAATGAGGTTAATAATTATTATCATATAAAAAAGGTGATTAAACCCCTACTTGAGGATCACTCATGGAATAAATATAAAACTTTTCTTAAATATGAAAGATGAAATGTCATAAATGGAATACCATACATTAAATATAATCTGTAAAATCATTAAACTCCATTTCATGAATTTGATTAATATTAAAAAATGGTATCCAAAAGGCATCCCCACTTCATGGTTGTTTTCGACACTTTCGTCGGGGCGCACACATCCATATGTGTAGGATGCACAACTGTTTCCTTGAATTCCCTCTTTCAAAAGGCGGGCGACATCCATTCTTTATTCATGGACATTTTCTCCTTGATAGAAATAGGATGATTGGATTTTGGCTCTTATTTCTATGGATTTCTCCTCAGAACCTGTCACCTAGTCTCGGTCTCCCTTATATATTTAAGATGTTGTTTGTGAATATCTTCCTAGTTCTATATCTTTAGAGACCAAGTTAATTACACTACTTCTGTCAGGAAATTCCAAAGGTTCCAGTCAGAGCAGCAACCTTCGGTCAGGGGAGTAGTCACATTGGACATCAATCACATGTCTAGATGCTGGAACACTAGTGTGTTTGGGTTTCAGCCCATTATTATAGGGCTTCTCAAGGGTGCAGAACCCAAGGAATCTTACGTCGAATGTGGGGGATCATATTCCATGGGCATGTATCTAAGGTTTTCCTTGGATTCCCATGTTTAACACAGGGTATGCCACAAGATTAACATCTAGCGGAGACATATCAGACTTATTAGAGCACAGATTAAAGTGGATCAGATGGGTGCATCCCTTGAAGGGAACACTAATGTTGGTGGGGGTGAGTTAACATGACCTCAACGGGATGTGGTGGCCCAGGTATGAATCAAGATGGATGATGGAGTATTTGAATGAAGTGAATGATGAATGGGATGGAATTGTAATGAGGATGGCGATGGCATTGGGATTTAGTCTCGAGGAGATTTCCTATGTATCCTCATGGCAGGGAATCAAAGTCTGCATAGTTTATCCGATGATGGGATACCCCCGATTGGGGATTTCAACAGCTTAACTCATGATGGGGATGTCAATAAATTACTGCTGAATGGGGTCACAATGCCTTTTCGCCGGATTGAGTTGACAACGGCTTACCTCTAAATGGAGTCGCAACGGATTAGTTTTGGATAGAGTTGATGATGAATTTCTATTAAATGGAGTCATAACGACTTACCATTGATCGTGGGAGATAATGACTTACCGCTAATTGAAGTTCACAGTTTAACGTCATGTAGGACAGGGGTGAACCAGCATGAAGGAGGACTTGGGGCCCAGGTATATGGTGGGATTGAACCTCTTGGAGGTTTCCTATATACCTTTCCTTGGTAAGGATCATATACCACGTAGTTTAGAATGGGTGTGGGGATTACACTCTAGGATTCCCAAGGTGTTGGTGAACCGACGTGAAGATGTTCAGAACAACAGAGGTAGTGGTCTTGAACCTCGTGGAGGCTTCTTATATACCCTGCCTTAGAAAGGATCAAAGACCATGTAGTTCAGGATGGGTGTGGGGCTTTTTCTCTACACTACCCAAGGTGTTAGTGAACTGACATGAAGATGGTCGGAATGGCTGGGGTGGTGGGCTTGAACCTCATGGAGGCTTTCAATGCACCATGCCTTGATAAGGATAAAAGACCACATAGTTTAGGATGGGTGTAGGGAATACACTCTAGGATTCCCAAGGTGTTTGTGAACAAATGTGAAGATGGTCAGAACAACCGGGGTGGTGGGCTTGAACCTTGTGGAGGATTCCTACGTACCCTGCCTTTACAAGGACCAAAGACCACATAGTTCAGGATGGGTGTGGGGCTTACACTCTAGTCTTCCTAAGGTGTTGGTGAACTGACGTGATGATGGTCTAAAAGATCGGGGTGGTGGGCTTGAACCTCACGGAGGCTTCCTACGTACTCTGCCTTGGCAAGGATCAAAGGCCACGTAGTTCAGGATGGGTGTGGGGCTTACACTCTAGGCTTCCAAAGGTGTTGGTGAACCGACGTAAAGATGGTCGGAACGAACGAGGTGGGGGGCTTGAACCTCGTGGAAGCTTCCTACGTACCCTACCATGGCAAGGATCAAAGACCACGTAGTACAGGATGGGTTTGGGGCTTACACTCTAGGCTTCCCAAGGTGTTGTTGAACCGATGTAAAGATGGTCAGAACAACCGGGGTGGTGGTCCTGAACCTCATCGAGGTTTACTAAATACCCTATTTTGGAAAGGATCAAAGACCACGTAGTTCAGGATGGTAGTGGGGATTACACTGTAGGATTCCCAAGGTGTTCATGGTAAGTGATTTCTCTAAGCCCATGTGATTCAGGCTCGGTTTGAGAAACAATAGACATAAAAGACCTAGAAATCATGTCATTAAAGGTGCGTTCGAGGGATGTGGAGTGGGTCTTACAATCTAGTTAGTGGACCAAAGATGAAATAGGGGCATACCCATGGTCAGTAGCCCAAGGAGATGGAGATTGGGACATACTTCATCATGCATTATGGGTGTTGAAAAATCCTAGAATGAGAGGGATTCAGCATGGAAGAGAGGAATAGAATCATTCCCCATCATTCCCTTTGCCGGCCTCGAGCACCGAAAAAGAAAGGAGGAGCAGTGGTGCAACCTTTTGTAAGAAAGGCTAGGGGCTTACACCAAGGTGGTTGTCCATCCCTGTGGACAGACGCCGCCTTAGCAAAGAAGATCTCATTCCATGTGAGGAATACTTCACTTCGGTTGAGACGAGTGGTCGTGCAGAATGTACATGATGGTGGACCCCACCTAGGGTGCATGGTGTGATGTCAAAGTTTAACGTCAAGTGCTATGGAAGATGGTTCTTGTCAATTTAATGTCTTACAGCTCAGACAAGGTGGGTTTACTCCGCAGCCCTATGACTTACATAACCGGAACCCTCTACACCTTGGTGAAGAGAAGAGACATGCAACACCATGTCTAGGGAGTGTTATGGATCGTACCATTAGGAGGTCCATGTTAGCGTGGCTATGCGAAGAATAAATATCCATTTACATTCCTATGAGAAGAAGAATCAGGCAGAGCAATGCAATAGGCGGTATCTTCCGAGGGCCTTTGAAATTGCTTCATGCAAACCTGAAGGGTTGTACGGGAAAATGAGTTATCGAGAAAAAAAGGGGCCATAAGTAGAAACATCGTAAAGATCTTGTGCTCTATGAAGTGGAGGGGCTTCATGAAGGGATGTGCTTCAGGAAGTGATGTTTCCTAGGATAGGAATACGTAATAGGTGCATATGGGAGGAGCTTCACAATGTGGAAAGGTACTCGCAAAGCAATGCCTCGTGATGTAGGCATGCTGCGCGAAGCAGGGTGTTGTGAAGCAATGTGCTTCGCAGTGCATAGTGACCCTACCTTATTATATAGGTAATTTGGGTGTGGTGGGTGTTTCACAAAGCATAAATGCTTCATGAAAACCTGAGTCCTCGTGGGGATCTTCTTCCTTCGTGAAGGCCTGTGGGCTTCGCCAAAGGCATCCCCCTCGGAAGAGGGGCTCAATTAATGCCAAGGGAGAGGAACTTCACAAATAATAAGCACCTTTAATAAATCATGTTTTGTAGAGAAAGAGGTGCTTTACGATTTGAGATCTCATAATGTGAATGGTCGGATGATCTATCATTTGGGCTCAAGGGAATCTCTATATTTATAGGCAAGAGGCGTCGTGAAGATAAACTCTCTCGGTACGACGATTGATTTAGCTCCGTGGAAGATCACAAAGGTCTAATGTAGTTGTGTAGGGTTACCGCCTCCTTGCTCTGTGGTGGGTCAAGAATGTCAAAATGGATCACATAGCATTACCACCCCCTTTCTCCGTTGAGAGTCACGAACGTCAAAACTGCTCACAGGGTGTTACCACCTCCTTGCTCTACGCCGGGCGTGAGGCCATGGGGCTCCGCAAAAGGGCTTTGCTCGGCAATCTGAATGGTGTCCCTCTTTTTCTTCGTCTTCCCAATCTTGCGGCGTCAAAAAATACCACCCCTTATACTTAGAGATGAGGAGAAATAAAGTTTCAAAGTCGGAGGTTCAATCACCAAACTATCTTGTGTTCGTGAAGATATTCCTCAAAGAGGTATCATGAAGTACATAGGTGACGTGCCACCTGGGTAGGCTACGATGCTCGGCATGGAATGGATGCACCACGAAGCTTTGTTGTTCATCTCCTATAAATAGGGGTGCTGACCACTGTTTTTTCCTTTCTTTCCTTCATGTCTTCATATCATAGTTCCCTTGATTCACGAAGCTCCACATACTATGTACTAGCTTTCCACAAATTAGAGCTTCTGCTTTGCAATGCACAGCGAGTCTCAGACTCTGCGGTAGCACCTAACGACGTTCTTTTGGAAGGTCGAGGTAGGGATCCACGAAATTCTTTGCGAACGAGCTTCATGGAATTTCTCCACGAAGGGGAATCGTGAACCAGACACAAGAAATGATCAAAAATAAAACTGAATGGATCATCTGAATGCTTCCAGTTGGTTCCTCATGGACACTGTGTGAAGGGAGGAGATGAAGAACAACTTGGGCCTATGGGAGGTAATATGGAGCCATTCCGACCACTGTTCATTGGTGGAGATGCAATCGGAGAGCCAGAGGGACTATCCACTGTGCAATAGGTTACCTTTGTATGGATTTGGGAAGAGGTTTGATGTCTTCTTTCCTAAAGAAAGTAGGGACGATCCAGATTACTAGTTAAGGAGTACACCATGTCAGCGCCAATGGTTCAGGGCGACTGACGGCAATGCCTGAGTAGACTCCATTCCCGTTGATGCTGACTACATGTATAACCACCTGAAAAATGTGGATGGGGAGTAATTGTAGCTAGAGACGTCCCCCCTATATACCAGACAATCTTGAATGCATCATAGTGGAACTCGAGAAAGGGATGGTCTAAGGAGTGGGACATGTGCCAGGACGGCTACTTCACAGATGATTAGGAATGGGCCTACTGGGTAGGTGCCTCATGTGAAGAGTTTGGGGCTGAACTGAGGAGAGTGGGCCTATATGAGGTGTCTTGGGCCTCCCAGTTTCACATCTATCAGATGAAGGATCTAATTCTGGAGCTGCTGAGTAGGTGGTCATCAAGGACCAAAACCTTCCACCTACACCATGGGGAGGTTGGTATCATCTTGTAGGAAGTGCACCAGGTCTCTAAGGCCCCAATATTGGTGGCAATGTATGATGAAATACTCCCTGTCATGAGTGTGTGGCAGGATCCCAAGCAAATGTCGCAGCTGGTGATGGCGTTGATGAAGCTGGTACTAGGAGAGGACAAAGAAGTCATGAGGGATGTCCATTTCAGGTGGTGGTTCAAGCAGTTTCTGAACTTCCTGGAAGACAAGAAGTTTTTAGTGAGGCCTTAGAATTTTCCAAAGGGGGCTCAACCAGGAAAGGAGAACTCGTACTGGCGGCTCTTGGAGGGAAACCAGTGGAAAACTAGTGGATTCAGTGTCAGCACCGAGCATCGGTCGGTAGTTAGGTTGGAGGCATTCATCACGGCTCTCATTTGTGGTTGGATTCTTTCGGTGAGGGATATAAACATGGGAGTGCGACCCAACACATTTATCAGGTAGTCTATGTTGGAAATGGAAAGGCGAGTCAACCTCAGGATCCCGATGCTCGCCAAGATATAAAAGATATTGTGGCACATCAGTGAGGGGAAGTGGCCACATAGGACATGGAGGCCATTCCACCTCTAGTATGGATAGATAAAGGCACATGTTAGGGGGGTTTATTAATACCTAAACTCCATCTTTCCTTCAAGGATGAACTTCCACCCCTCTATTCTGAATGTTGCGGGAAGCATTCCGACCTAGATGACCACAACATTGGTACTAAACCAGATGTTAAAGGTGGAGGAATTCAACTTTCAACCATTTACATTACCAACAGGTGCTTTTACTGATTACAGAAAATGAACAGAAGAACACTAGTCTTATCTCATAGCCGTTCGAGGTGGATTCCAGGAGGAAAGGGTATACCGTGAGCCCCTCTGTGAGCCATTCACCCTACACCAATTTTCCTGGAAATTTCAGTGCATGCAGCAACTGACCTCGAGGGTCTATCTAGGTGTGCTCCATGGGTAACACCTGTGTGTGATGAGGCATATGTGGCTAATGTTCACACGAGAAGATGTGAAAATGCGGAATGAGCTGCCTCCACCTTCTATTGCCCTCAGGTTTGTAAAAGAGTATGCCCAAAGCTAGGAGGCAGCCTACCCAGGGGAGATGTTGAAGCATCTAATCGTTTGGGTCGATGATAGTGAGCCTCCCCAACCCCAAGGTCGAGGCCAAAAGGTGGAAATTGAATCTCTCGGTGGCAGGAATACCATAACAACAGAGTCATCTAGAGGGCAGACAACCGATAGGGTTCCATATGATACCAACTAGGCTCTGGGGAAGCGGTTGCACCATGTATACATGTCGGAAAATGTTGTCTTCCCGGAGGCTCGGGACATCTGGGAAGTCAATGGGAAATTCCTTATCCCACTTGAGATGTGTCAACACTTGAACTATCTCAGGATGGATTTACCAGGGAAAATCCCAGTTAGGGCCAGCTTTGTGGTGTCCCTGGCAGAGGTGGAGCAATACTTGGTAGAGCTGGAGGACTTTGTGCATTCCCGGGGTGCCCTACGTCCAATGCAAGATAGTGTCAAGGTGCTGCTAGATTGTACGGTCCCTCCACAATTGTCCACCGATAAACTGAGAGACCTCTTACCTCTACCAAAAGAATTAGATGAGCCCTATTAGGGGGACGAGTCTAGTATAGGGAGCCCATTATAGGAGGTCGAAGTCAGCTATTAGGACTTGTACCTTGAATAATTTTCATAGGCCCTTGAGGTGAAATCGCAAGTCCCTTCCTTAGGGTCTGCTCCCAGGTAGTTCTGGACTCCTTACTAATACTTGAACTGTGTATGAGAGTCTCATACACAAAAATTGTTGTCATCCCTAAGTGGATGAAGGTGCAGGGCCATCAGGATCCACACCTATGGTTGCATCAATTGCAACGTTCAACAGGTCCAGGACACCTGTGGTGACCCCTCTGGGGATTTCAAACCTTCTGACAATATATGGGGGGCCATAACTCGGGGTCCCAATGGCGTCAACCCATGAACGAGACCATGAATTCTATCTATGTAAGTCTCTTCTACCAAATTCTTGATTATCACCCACTGACCATGTCAATTGACGTTTGAGACCTCTTTAGTGGGCACAGTTCTTCAAATGGATTGGGCCACATTGGTGAGCTTGGTTGGGGATTCAGGTAGCAACCTTCCCAGGGGAATTCCGGTGATCTAGGAGGTGTATATCCTGACAGATTGAATTGTGGTGCTCTTGATTGCTGTTGGGACCTGCAGTGGGGATCTTCCCAAGATTATTGATGTGGGATCCGATGATGAGGATAGTCAGATAGCCCTGGTTCTGCCATGCCTGATCGAACGCTAGACGCGGACCCTACTGACAAGTTCCTGAGGGCGTTCCCCGCATATGTGCCTGCCAACCATGCTGACTAGGATGAAATGACCTATGATAAAGAAGAAATAAAAATAGTTTGTTGTCAATCATGGAAGCTGATTACGCACTTCGTTAATAACATCCGCCAAGAATTGTGGCTGGATGAGATGGCTAGAAATCGCTCGCAACTGCGTGAACTGTGTGTTGGGGGAGTGGATGCCCGACATCCCCACTTTCTCATCCAAGATCTTATGGTGTAGAGGATTCATGAGGGCGATTGTGGATTTGGTGTGGACTAGCAGTGGAGGAAATCTGTGAACATCAAGAGGCTCTAAGAGTCTGAAAATGAGGTCCATCGGCTGCAGAGTTTGGCGGATGAGCACTTATTCATCCTCAACGCACTACTTAAGCTTATATTGCAATTGAAGGCCCAGCTAGTAGAGGCCAAAGAGGGCATGAAGTGAGCCTTCGAGGAGATTATTGTTATCCAGAACAACATAGAGTGGGATCGGACTATGGCCAATGAATTGTGCCCCATCGCCGCCAAGGGGGAGTGGGAACTGAACAGGTGGAAGAAAATCCTTGATGCCACAAGCAAGAGGATGGGGGATCTACAACTTTCTTTTGACGGTGTTAATCCCTCAGTGGGAGGGATCGACCATCGGGTACTGTAGTGATTATAAACCCTCAAATGTACATTCATTCTTGGATTGTTTTATCCCAGATGAATTCATCAATTCTGTTATTTTTATTGGTTTTTTTCATTCCCATAATATCTGTGGAGCATCCAGTGATCATTCCCTAATCTCACATGGGTCGGGCCTGATGTGAGAAACAAGGGACGCCCACCTTATTACTCCATTAAAATGTGGCAATGTAAACCAAGCTCTAGGTTTCTCAGGGTCTTAAAAACCGATTTGTATTTCCAAAAAGAAATGGGGGAGACCTTATTGTAGAATAAATCTCTCAGAACAGTCAGATTACCATTTTCCCAGTGTGCTCTTATGCACGGACGGGGTAACTCCATGGTTGTTGGAATTAATCTGAACATAGGGGAGTGGAATGTGTGAATCGCGATACATAATACATGGAACAATGTAGGGGTTGCCTGATAATGAAGGGTAACTATTTACCGCATTCAAAACATAGTATCCTAATCACATTATCCGGAAATGTCGATAACAAATGAGGCCTTGCCACTGACCATGTTTGAAACATGGGGCCTTACTCAAAATGGTATCCATTAATCTTATGGAATGTTAGCCCCAGATAGTAGGTGAGCCATAAGATGAGCATCCATACTGTTAGGGGGTTCTTTAGGATGTAATAGAGGGAGATGATACGAATAAAGGTCACGTAAATGTGGAGAGTGGTGGGATGGGTTTGTTTTCCTAGAGTCCAACAATCTTGAAATTACACTATCGTGGTGGAAATACATTAGGTGGGTACATCGGTCTGATTAGGGATCCAATATACTTTCAAATAATACTTCTCTGATGAGGAAACCATTGCCTCCCAACGTTATCTAGGGGCATCCCAAACTTGTTCAGGGTAAAGCTTCAATTTAATGGTTCCCCAAAAGAGCTCATGTTAAGGGACCTGAAAAAGAGGGGGGAATGGGAATCAAGATTCCTGGGGATGTACTTGGAGACATGAAGTCTGGGGGATTCCTATGTATCCTATGAGAATGGGAATCAAGACAAGCGTAGTTCATGGGGCATGGTGTAGTCAGAGACCAACACCGGTAAGGAGAATCCTCTCTGTAAACTGATGAATCTGATGACTAACATAGGGCATCCTGAACTTTTTTAGAGTGGAACCACAGTTTAGTGTCATGCATTGATGACAAATTGACTCCTGCAGTTTAATGTCATACGATGGGACGTGGAGTGAAATGAAAGATCATAGGAAGGGTGTATGTGGTGTGGTAGCTATAATCATGACGTGAATGAGGACTTGGTTTGGATCACAACACGTATCCCCGGAGTAAACTATTCAGGTCAGGGGACTAAGACTGAAAATTATGATGGGCCCAAAAAAAATTGGTTGTGCATTCGTAAAAACCCCATGAGGATCATAATAAAGCTATACATAGTTCTGAGAGAGCAGTTTAACATCACGCGAGATGAGGAAAGGTACATGTGGCATGAATGCGCTAGTACACATCCTACCAGAACAACTAAGCCCACGTGAGTCATACTCGATGTGGGAAACAAGAATTAGTTATTGTACTTTTCTAGCACTGGGGGGAACATGTTATGGATAATAGGACACTAGGTGATTGACTTCCCAATAATGTCTCCCGCCTATATTTCACACCTAGATGCATGGAGGGGTTAAGTCGAGTATGTTGGAATTCCACTTGAACATAAGTAAGTGGAAATATGTGAATCATGATGCTTGAGATCTGTACCACAATGATGGTGACGTGGTGATAAGGGATATCTTTTGACCATGTTAGAAACACAGTATTCATATTTTGTTATCCTAGAATGGGGACAGACAAATGAGGGTCGACTGGTTACCATGTTTGAAACATGGGACCGGTCACAAATGCCATCCGAGATCTTTAGGGTCATTGGACCAAAACGGTAGGTGAGTCGAAGTGGCTTGAGAGCAGGCCATGAAGGGGGTCCCATTGTATGTGGAAGATGATGAGGATCCAAATAATGAGCTCACAATACTTGGACATGGATGAAGGGGAATTTCCCCGTGAAAATTTCACACTTCGGGTTCTTTGTCAGAATGCATCTGAGTACAACAAGGAGATGAATCAGATAAAGGGAGTCGAGTCCCTTCCCATGGACAAGGGTCCTGGGGTCAAACACTTTCAAATTAAGGCCCTATGGTGGACCATTAAGGGAGGATTGATTTAATTGACTATGCATAGGGTGAAAAAATAGAAAAACCAAACGTGCAGTTCCCATAGGGATATCTTAGTTTTGGGTCATAGAACTCAGACCATGCTAGGAAAAGATATGGGAATCACATGGTGTAGCTATTGAAAAACCCGAAATTAATGAGAACATAAGAGGTAATCACCACACCACATGTTCCCAAATGTGTTCGGTATAATTGTATAAAAAAGGATATGATTTGAAGATTCCTAGAGGCTGTAGCTGAAGACAAAAATTCATGGGTGTTCCAACGTATCCCATGAGGATGGGAATCAAGCCATATGTAGTTCTGGAAGATGTCGTGTAGTTTAACATCTTGCGCTAAATATGTGGAGTGGTCTTAGTTTATGGTCATAGAGCTCGGACCACAGATTGTAGGAAATGCGGGAGACACATGGTGGGGTAATTATAAAACCCGATGTGAGTGGGTACCTGGGGTTCCGACCACCATGTCTTCCTTTGGGAGGTTTTAGGTCGATGGACAGAAAACAAAAGTTAAGCTAGGCCCAAGGAAAAGTGCATGGGCATTCTTACATACACCATGTGGATGAGGATCAAGACGCTTGTAGTTCTTAAGATGGCACGATGGGATACCTATGCCAGTTATAATAAGGTTTTTCAGGTCTAGCCCATACCAAAAAAGAATCCGTATTTGATAGATCTTTTTTGTCCTTTAAGATAAATGAGTGTTTTTTTGTGTAGTGATGGAACTAGGATAGAATTTCCAGGCATACCCAAAAAAAATAAAGCCATGTTCAGGCATTGAAAAATGGTATGGGGGATAACCGATACCAAAACATCATGCCTCCTCAGGTGAGGATATCATGGTGTAGTGTTGTTTTTTGTCATGCGGCCAAGAAAATAATATCACTATTTAGGGTTATGTGATGGGACCAACCATGAATTTTTAATGTCGTGTAGGATAGAAGCAACAGTTTGAAGTCGTGTGGGACTAAGCATCATAGTTTAATGTCATATGAGGAAGAGGTCCACACCATATCGTGCGTAATTCTGAGAAAGAATCCTCAGGGGGAGGGGCTAGAAAAGATTAGATGATATGGGGTAGGTGAAACTATCTCCCAATTAAGATGGACCCAAAAACGAGATTTCCGAGTGTTCTTACATATCCCTTGAGAATGGGAATCAATCCACACTTTGTTATTGAAGGTGCCTTTAACTTTGTGCAGAAGTACTTACTGTTTAATGTCATGTGGGATAGGAAGTAAGAGGGGACAACTCCTAAAAAGGGGTGTACGTGGTGCAGCTAATGAATATCTGACGTGAATGATGACAGAAGCCCATCACATGCCACGTAGTCTCTTAATAGTTAGATCCTCGAAGGCAGAATAGAAGAGATAAATTAGTGTAACTTGAGATGGACCGAAAGACAATATGTCTTGGCATTCTTACATATCCCATGTGAATGGGAATCAAGCTATACGTAGTTCTTAAAAGAGATCTGACTTTATGGTAGTACAGCTCAGACCATAGAAGAGTGAAAACCTTCCAAGTAAGTGTGGAAAACAACATGATCCCTAAGCCCATGTGAGTCAAAATCGGTGTGGGAAACAAAGGTAGAATAGGTGTGATTCAATACCTGGAATACACACCTTAGGGAAATCAGTGGGCATCCCTGAATGACACCCTTACCATGGGGTTTTCCCCCCAACGTGAAAATGCGCATTAAGGGATAGTGCTAGGAGGGGCGAAATTATATTTGGGCATGATATGGTGGAAAATAATGTGAATCATGTAAGAAAAATTCAAGGCTTGAAGTGGCTGGAATGATGATGGATGATAACTATTGACCGTGTTCTAAACACAGCATCCATATCATGTTATCCTATAATGGGAATAACAAATGAGCATCAACCGCTGACCGTATTCGTAATGCGGGACCTGTATCAATCTGTTGTTTGAAACTCTCGAGGACGTTGGCGCATAATGGTTGGATTTACCTTGGGCTGAGAATCCATGCCATTTGGGAGTCCCTTCAGATGTGAAAGATTATGGAAGCCCCAAATGAACTGGAACATGAAGCTTGACAAATGGGGGAAAGCATGTCTAAGTAATATCTGACACTCCAGACACTGAACTAGAGTACTCTTGAGCACATTGGTGAATCACCGAAGAGGGTTGAGGGGGATCAACTTGAGAGTGGACTATTTGAAAAGATGAGTATATAGGAAGGGGATATAGAACTCTCAAGAGAAGGAGGAATATGGCATGGTTGTTACAAACCTGACGTAAATGAGGACATAATCCCACATCACGCCATATACCCCTCTCCCTAGAAAAGTGTGGGCTAAGGGGCCAAGGTGAAGGGAATATTTATAAGATATGGGGATGAACCCAATGTTTATACGCTTTGAAGGTCCTGCGTATCCCATTAGGATGGTAATGAAACCATACAAAGTTCTATAATAGGGTAATGTGCAATTTTCCATCATGCAATAAGGATGCAAATGGTTAAGATACACCACATGGAGGTGTAAAGCGCAGCGAGTTACCCAACGTGAATGAGGACCTAATCCCACACCACACCGTACAACCCTTAGTGGGAACTTAGGTCAGGGGCTCGAGAAGGACAAGGGGCCTAAGGCTGGGCCTTGGACCGAAAGTCCCAGCCAGCATTTAGTTTAACGTCTTGCGGTGAGGATGAAGAAATTGGTAAGGTGTCTCACTCAGAGATGTTTACGACTGGGCAGGCAACCCAACATGAATGAGGGCAAGACCTCACACAACACCGTACAACCCTAAGTGAGAACATGGACCTAGGGACCGAAAAGGCCAAGGGGCCTAAGGATGGGTCTTGGATGGAAAAACCTGCCAGTCTTAATTTTAATGTCTTGCAGTGAGGATGAAGGTGATCATAGTTTAAGGTCATATAACTCCGATTGTAGATGCCTATTTAATGTCATATGCGTGGGACAAAAAGGGAGAATCATTATTCTTATGGAAGACCACAAAGAATCAATGATGATTGAGGACAACAGTTGACCAGGTTTGCAACACAGTATCCACCTTTATGTGACCCAGAGGGGGGAGAACAATTGAGCATCGACCATTGACCATATTTTCAACATGGAACATGTATCAAATTTTCACCCACAATCCTTGAGGGCATTATCCAGTAACGATAGGAGAGCCCTTAGGCCTAGAATCAATGCTATTCGGGTCCCATTCTGGATATAGAGGGTGAAAGAAACCCAAATGATGGGTCATGTCGAGCATGGAAGGGAATGTGCTCCCAGAACGAATAATAAATGATGTAATGGATATCTCAATGGGATGTGTTTGGCATAGAGAAATAGACCATCGTGAATGAAGAAATAATTCACATCACACCCCATGTCTTGACCTGAGGGGAGATTATAGAGTTTGGGGATGGTCCAATGGACGAAATTTCTGGGAGTTCCTATGTATCCCATGAGGATGTGAATCAATCTGTACGTAGTTCTTGAAGGCCATGCAGTTTTGTGTCATGTGGTGAGGATGTGAGAGAATAGAAGATTGAGGAGGAAACACATAATGTGGGCTTCCCAATTCTGACATGAGTGGGGCTAAATAAGCCTTCACTAAACCATTTAAGGACCCTCCTAGAGAACTACACCCAAGGGGGGATAGTCAAAGAGAAGAGTTTGGGGATGGACTCAAGATGAGGCATCTGACCATTCCAATGTATCCCATAAAAATGGGTATCAAGCCTTATGTAGTTCTATTGATGAAGTTTAGTGTCTAACAGGATGATATAAAGTTTCACATCATGTAGGATGTAGTAGTTTAAGGTCTTGCAAGACCCAATACAGTTTATGGTTATGTGGGACCTAAGCGGTTTAAGGTCATGCGGGACCTGATAGTTTAGGTTTGTGTAGGACCGGTAGGCTCAGGCAAATTATTTCTTGAGGAACTTGGCATTAGTGGGAGGAGTTATGTGCTCACCATCAATGGTTATCAAGGAGTATGAACCATTGGGATATACCTTGTGGACTATATAAGGTCCTTCCCATTTGGTATCCAACTTGGTTGTTTTCCTACCAGGTATCATTGGTATCCGGAGGGCCAATACCAAGTCACCTTGTAAGAAGGAACTGAGGGGAACTTTCTTGTTGAAATCTTTACCCATCTTATTCTTATGCCTTTCTAGATTGTGTAGGGAATGAATATTGTTCTCATCAAGTGTTTCTAATTCGTCCAGATGAATTTGTGCTACTTTATCTGGCGCCTTCTGATCATACTCTGAAGTGCATATTGAAGGAAACTAAATCTCGATAGGCAAGATTGATTCTGTTCTCTAGACTAGGTAATATGGGGTCACCTATGTGGAATAAAATCCTAGAGGGCATTGGGGAGCTTTTCCAGCCAACTCTTCTTGTTCTGATCAACCATTTTCTGCAAAATGTTTTATTGGGCCCTGTTGAATGCCTCGATCTGCCCATTTCCTTACACATGATAGCGGGAGGTATGGTTAGTGCGGATGTTGTACTTTTCGTACCACTTATTCAACTCAACTTCTCGGAAGTTGGTGCTGCTATCAGTGGGGATGGCATGAGGGACTCCGAACCGATAAATGATTTTGGAGCTCACGAAGTCAATGATAGAATGGGTCTTGACCTCCTTTAGCGGAACTGCCTCTGCCCACATGGAAAGAAATCTATAGCGGTCATGATGAATGGACATTGGTGAGCTATCAGCAGCAGATATGGTTCCACTACATCTAGTCCCCAGATGGAAAAGGGCGAAGAGTACTTGGTAGTGTGGAGAGGATATGGCGGCCAATGCATAAAGTTATCATGAATTTGGAACACATGACATCTCTTTGAGAACTCAATTCCATAATGGATCATGGAGGGCCAAAAGTACCCAAGTCTCAGGATCTGGTGAGATAACGTTGGCTTGGAATGAGGGGTGCCACAGGAAGTGGCGTGAAACACCTGCATGAATTGATAAATCTTGACTCCTTGGATGAAACGGAGGAGAATACCATCGAACTCGTGCTTGTATAGGATCTTCTCAAAACTGGGACCTTTCTAGAGGGAAAACTATAACATGCAGCATCAGATTCGCTCACACTTGACCCGATCTACTAGGATATTTTTTTTGGAGGTATTCAACCAAGGGTATCCTCCAATCAAGAGTCAGTTCAACAATTGCATCTGGGGGACCTAGGGGTTTTGATGTGGAGGCACAAGTGGTATAATGGATTACCTACTGGATATCATCATCATATTGAATTATGTGAGCAATGACTCTCCGATGCACCACATGGATAGTTAGATCATGATACATAGGCTCTGCAAGTGATGTGGCTAGGCTGGACAAGGCATCAGCCTGACTGTTCTAAGATCTATGGACATGAGTAACCTCTAGTCATGATGGGAATTAGGCCATTATCTGGATAGTGAGTTCCAACAATGGTATGAACTTTAACTTCCTAACGACATAGTCACCGTTGATCTACGTGATAACTAGTTCAGAGTCCCCTATCACATGCAAATTTGGCATGTCGATCTCGAGAGCCAGCTCGTGGCTAGTGAGGAGAGCCTAATACTCCACCTCATTGTTGATGCATCTTTCTGACAGTAGGAATGAGTTTGGTAAAATGGATTGAGATGGGGTAATAAAGAAAATACCTAGGCCTAATCTGTTGAGTCTGGGATCATTGTTCTTTCTGCCGGTGGGGCTCTGGAAAGCACCCTCAAAATGCATCTACCAACATGGGATGACATGATCTATTAAGAGGATCGCCTCATCAGGAAAATCAAGGTCTATAGATTGGTCCACCAGGGTTAGATGAGTAGTGAGGAAATCTTCCAATTCTTTCCACTTGATAGCCTTCTGAGGCATGAACCTGATGTCAAACTATTGTAGGATTACCTCCCACCATGCCAGTCGGCCTTTCAACATGGGAAATCTAAGGATATACATCATCGAGTCTAATCAAGACACTAGCTATACCTCGTGGTGCTGCAGGTAGTGTCAGAACTTATGCACAACAAATACATGTGCCAAAAAACTTTTATCAATGGAGGAGTATCTGGTATCTGTATCAAGGACCATGCACCTGAGGTATTAGAGGTTGTTTTCAGTTCCCTCATTGTTTTTTGGGTGAGAAGGGGACCAAGGGATTGGTCTAGGGCGGTCACCTAATGAACCAATGGATTTACAGAGACCGGTGGCATTAAGACCAGAGGCTGGAGCAGATGTTGCTTGATTTCTTTAAACGCGGTTGGAACTCTTTTTCCCACTCGTAAGTGATTCCTTTCTTAATGAGCCAAGAAAGGGGCTTACCCTTGTTGGCCATATTCGCAATGAATTAGCGTATATAGGATATGTGGCCTTGAAAACCTTGAATCTTCTAAATGTTGGTCGGGGAAGACATGTGGATGATGGTCTTGATCTTCTTAGGGTCAATCTCGATACCCCTATACCTGACAACAAAGTCTAGGAACTTCCCAGAGGTGACCCCAAAGGCACATTTCAATGGGTTCATCTTTAGGTGGAGAGAACAGAGGACGTAGAACACTTTCTCATGGTCTTTAATATGGTCCCGATGCTGGTGAGATTTGAAGACCAGATCATCCACATGTCATTCCACCAATGTATCGGGGATTGGATTTAATATGTGATGCATGTCCTACTTAAAGGTGGAACCTACATTCTTTAAGCTGAAGAGAAGAATTGGTAAAAAAATGTACCTTTTGGTGCCCTGAAAGCTGTAGACTCCTCATCCTCTAAGGCCATCTGAATATGATTATATATGAAGTACCCATCCATGAAGGAAGGGGCTTAGAAATCCACTGTATCATCGATCAGAAACCCTATCACTGAAAGGGAAAAATCATCCATCGGGACGTGATGGTTGAAATCTTGGAAGTCGATGTAGACTCTGATCTACCCATTGTTCTTCCTAACTGGCACTGTGTTGGCTAGCCACTTGGGGTTGACGAGGTTGGCTAGGATGATCTTGTCATCTTCGGCCATGACCATGGCACTGTGAGAAGGGTGAATGTTTCTGGGAGGCTTCTTGACCCCATGATGATTTTTTGGGAGACTGAGGCGATGGGAGATAATCTAGGGATCTAGTCCTGGAATCCTGCCATAGCTCCGGGAAAATACATCACGATGTTGTTTCAGGAAATCTATGTATCATTGCTGCTCCTCGAGAGGCATGGTGGCACTAATTAATGTGGGTCTCAGATCTGCTTCACTAACAAGTTCACCTGTACCAATTCATCAACCGTGGTAGAGAGGCCCCCTTCAAATGTAAGGGGAGCATCCTCCAGATCCACTTTTGCAATTGCGAAAGAGGGATCCCCAATAGGAGGAGCTTTCTTTGGGTTGGAAGATCTTTAAGGGAGGCTGGTTCCAGCCTGAGCGGTGATTTTCCTTACATTAGGAGATCCTTGTGATGCTAATACCATAGCAATGAAGGCCATCGATCTGATCCCATTTGGTCTTCGGCCCAAGGGGCCAGTCATGATGATATCAAAGAAATAGTGGTGTGTCGGCATGAGACGATTGATTATAGCCTAGGGAAACAAGAATGTATGACGAACTGCCATTGCCATGGGGTAGACGTCCCGATACCTTATGGGGGTAGGGGGCTTAGGGATAACTGAGGCCTGATTTGTATAAGAATATGAAGTGATCTTCGGACGTCTCTTAGACCAGAGAATATGATTACCCCTGGTACAAAAGACAACAATACATTGCCTCATATCAGGGGGTCGTGGACTCCAATTGATGGATTGGAAATATGTTGGCATCATCTAAACCTACCTAGGGGTCATTTGAAACTATGGTATGCTTGACTTCATTGGCCTGAATCTGATTATATTTTCTCTTGTAATAGTCAGAATCTAGGTAGCGGGATTCACAAGAGGAAAAAGGACATGCGTCACAATGGAGAATGCCTACTCGACCATTGAGGGAGTATTTGAGGCACTTGTGGTAAGATGAGGGAACATCTTCATGCTGTTAGAGCCATCGTCTTCCCATCAATGAATTGTACGCGGTGTCTTGGGAGAGACTCGTAAACTCGGTTCTGGAAACTAGGCCATTGAACTGAGTCTTCAAACGAATCAAGCCTACTGGGGTCTGCTATGTCCTCTCATATCCCTGGATCATCATTTTTTTGGGTGTCAAGTCATCTTCAGACAACCCCAGCTTCCACAATGTCTGTTTCGGGATAAAGTTAATCCCAGAACCGGTGTCAACAAGACAGCGAGGAACCTCCATGCCATTGAATTGGTTGGGGATGTACAGTGGGTGAATTTCCCCCTATTTGTGAGAACCTTCATCTTTTCTGGAGAATGAGATAATGGACTAGCATTCAGAATTCTCTATTGCTTCCGCATGAATGGCCTATGCAGCTGCTACCTCCATCTCAAACTAGAGGGGGCTTCTTAAAACCATAGCGAGGGACTCACAGATATCTTCCGATAGGTGAAGGTCCACAAGGATGGAAATCATTAATGGGATGTTGGAAAGGTACTTGAGAATATCATAATTCTACGCTAGGCGTGAACTTCTACCGATAGGAGGTCTCTCTATGATAGGCGGTACGGTGGCCCCTATTGGCTAGGCTGATGGATGACTGCTTCGGGGTATAAGCCGCTGCTCACTAGTCGAAGCCTACAGAGTGGCTATCAGATGATGTCTGGATTACTGATACTGGACTGTACTAGGGCGTGGCTGGTCGTGACATGGTCAAGGTGGCTCTTCATGATCTAGCAACACAAATTGTGGTGCAGGCTGTCCTGATGACACCAGATGAGGAGGCTATGCATACTGAGCTCGGCGCTGGGCCTTCTTTCTAGTATCAGTGGTGTTCACGGCCTGGAAGGAAGTTCCAAATGAAATACATCGGTGAACCATATGGTCTTGGCTCTGCTGACATCGGCATTGGATAGGGACGTTGGGGAGATCCGCCTAGCACTCCTCATCGTCGAGAGTTATGTGGGGGTTTACCAACTCTACAGTGTTAACCGAAGTGTAACCTGGACTCTCACTCGAAGAGTCATCCACTACCGGGAGTATTCTATGAGGAATCCCCATCTCTAGGGTCATGAAGTCGATGAGAGTACGGAATGACAATGGAATTGGTGGGGCGTGTTGTTTTCCATTGTGTCACCGATGTTTTCTCTTCTAGGAAGAGTCCGTTTGAGATGATGATGCATAAGTGGTGGTCGCAGCTTCTAAAGGCTCTGGACAATTCAGGCGTGCATAGATGATACCATGAGAATAAGAGATTGTTTTGCAAACCATCCAATCATCACACTTCTGGGACCCATGGTGAGAAACTTTTTGCTAGTCACCCTCATTGTCACTGCTGCTATCTGGCCTTACGATGATGCATCCAACTTGTGCCAATGCCTGGCCCAAACTGACTATATTGTTATTGACCTAGTCATGGAGCCAGTATTTGAACACATAGCACTGCTTGAGTGTGTTCCCCAGGATCTGTTGATTGGGGATGTATTTGGGGTGATCAGTGAGGTTCCCCTATTCTAGCCTTCTGCACTCAGGCAAACCCACAATCCCTTTTTCCAAGGCACTTCAGAAATAGTAGGGAACCTTATTCTCATTAAATGTGTAGGTTCTGTTTCTTCTATTCGGAAAGGGGTCCCTTAGATCTTGACCCTAAAGGGGGGATGGAGGAGCCTATCGAGGAGGTGGAGCATGGTCATCCTACCTAGGTGGTGATTGTGCATTGTGCGAGGGCAGCTGTCGATTTGGAGGCAGATGCTGCTGGGCTGGAGGTCGCGCCTGTGGTAGCATGCCTCTGTGAGGTTTCGGAGGCGGCAACACTAATAATAATTATAGATATATTGGGGCCTCTAATTGAGCCACTATGGTGGGATCAGCCTTGTCATCCCTCCTTGCAGGAATTACAGGGGGCAACGGACGTGCCCGGCTGACCTGTTGTAGGGATTCTTCCAGGCGCTGGTTCTTATCAGAGAAGTCTCAGAATCCTCCAGGGTAGTTCTAGGTGAACAGAGAGGGAATCCGTTATTTTTTTTACATTCACTACACAAATCATCAGTAATTTCTCATAAGTGAGTGGCATGTCAAGGGAGTATGTAATCCCTTTTCATCAAGCGGTAAAGTCATCGACACGCTCATCAGTCCTCTGTTTGCACTTGAAGAGGTCTGTGATGCCCATTTTCTGTGTGGTGGAGCTGAACTGGTAGAGGAATTTCCTACAGAGGTCCTCCCAACTAGTCACTGATCCTATAGGGAGGTGGTTGTACCAGACAAACTCAAGACCCTCCAATGTCTGCACAAAACATCAGAGCTTGGCAGCCTCTTGCTGCGCTGGAGTCCCTAACATGGTCCCACACCTTTAGGCGAAGTAGACTAGATGCTGTGGCGGATCCCCTATCCCATTGAACGGGGAAATGTAGGATTCCCAAAACCCGGAGGTGATGACATATCATCCACCCATGATGGATATGGCTTGGATCAGGTGGGAGTGCCAACTTTCGCGTTTCCAACGCCTCATGGTGGGAAATGAGTACCACCATTGGATCATCTGGGTGTGGGTCCCTGTCTTGATGGGGGTCCCTAACCACGAGTGCATTGGTGGGTTTTTCAACATGGTAATGTGTCTTGGGAGCTCGTGGAGAGGTGGGTGGAGCGACCTGCGGGGCAGATGGGGGAACCCGAGCTGGGTTCCTTATATTTTGACATCGTTCTAGAGGGTTTGGTGAGGCATACTATGCCCTCTTGCTGTATGATCTGGCCTCAACCCTGTCTGCAGGGGCAGGATGGTGAGGGTAACCTTGAGGCAACACGCTGAGGGGAAGTTGTTCCTACCCTTGCTTCCCTGGCCTAGGATTGTCGTAGTCTAGCCATCGCACTACAACGCATTTAGCGAGGAGGTCACTGAACAAATTATTCTGTTAGGAAAGTTGTTGGCGCGACGCGGCCTTCTCAGGGTCCTCCCCTGTATTTTTCAATGAGGTGGATGGGTTGAAGTGTTTGGAAGCTCCGAGGTTCTCTTTAACCTTACCATGATTTCGACTAAAATCCGATGCCTCTGTGGGCATAAGGAGACCTAGTAGTTTCTTCTACTGGTGAGTAATGCTTCCGGATGGATCCAGTAGTGGTGGGACTCCCTCGGGTGTTATGTCCCTGTCATGAAGCCCAATCTCATTCTCCTCACCCACAATGTCGGCCCTATTGATTGTGACCCTTCCTGGGGGCATTTACATAATATTGCTTAGCGATTTGGGATTCCGTCAGATATAACTGTAGAGGATGAACAGATATTTCCCCCACCCATGGATTTGCACGTTCGGGGAAGCCTCTGTGATAATCTTGTGGAGTACCTTGAAACTCTGAACGCATTGCTATTGGAGGGCCTTATGATGGCTTGGTGACTCGGGGCGTTGGGCCACAGGGAGTGCGACCAAATAAACTAGACTAAATCTCTCACCCATGTATTCTAAATGAACTTGTCACTTGAGATAAACCACTCGATGATAAAGAATATGGATGTGTGTCACCCAGAGGTTTGGTGAAATCACTCAACTTCCTCTAGGGTGAGGGATTCCTGTGCACAAGAATTCAGCACTACCAGGAACCAAAATATCTCAGAAAAGTGGTCCACTACGAGGATAATCCTTAAGCTCCTTGCCCCTATTCATTTTCTGGTCCTTGATTGCCCCATTAATCGACTAGAGGTGGCTAAGGAACTAGAAATGGTACTGAGGCAGAATATTGGGAGGGCAGGCTAGCCGGTGGGGAATACAGAAAACAGGCTGAATGGCTACCGAATCTCGTGCTGTCACCTGAATAGTGTAGTGACATGGCCGCTACATCACGATAAGACAGGATGGCAGCCACAGTTCCTGGTATAGGGGATAGGGCTACTGGTGATAGGTCACACTACTGCTCGCCCACCATTGGTCCCAAGAACAGATCTTTTTGATCTCTAGTCTAGGTAAAGAGTGCTTATGGTGACGATGGTGGTGATTTCATGATCGTAAACTGCAGGGTTTCCAAATTTAATCCTCCTGGATGTACCTATGGAGGGTGGTGGGAATCCAATAGATGTCGAATTCTAGGAGTACTAGTCCAATGTGCCTCATTCCTTCCCCAACCCTTGACTCGGATGAGCGAGGGGATGGTTCCCGCATAGAGTCGTATTCTGCTTCGGGTTCTGAGAAGAATACTAGTTTTATATCGTTCCGGATCTTCCCGAAACCCTTCTTTTGGTAGCAACGACATGACTGCCTACCCTGGATGGCTCTTCTGGATATGGAAGATTTCTGACAGGAGGAGGTGCTTCGGCCATACTGGTTCTTGGGCGGGGAGTACTTCCCCCGAGAAAGATGGGGTGCGAGGAGCACCAGGGTAGATATCAAAAGGGATAGGGGTCCTCTGTGGGAAAAGACATAGTGGATAGGACCTCTTCTCGAGCCCGTAGCAGCACGGGGGGACTCCAATGATTGTTCCCTCTGATGAAATTAGTATAAGGTGTGGAATCATAATGGTCAATCTGAACACGGGTCGGACCTCCGTGCTGGGCGCTGGTGAGGTGAAGCCAACCCTCACTCCTCCGATTTCTAAGGTGAGTAGGACCTTCTCCCACTACTATGAGGACACGGAGAGGGTCCCCACATTGAAGAGTGATCAGATATGAAATTCCCCCATACCGACTATTTATGGTAGGAGGAATGACTGTATATTAGGTGTAGTGGGCACGGGAGATACTTCCATGTTGAGCGTCACTACCATTGGGAGGACCCTCATTTTGACTAAAGGTGGCATGGGGTAGAACTCCATGCCGATCTTGGAAGCGGGGAAGATCCATGTTTTCCATTGTAGTGGTACATGGAGGACCTCAGTATTGAGTGGAATCGCTGCGGGTTAGTCCGCGGTGGTCACTTTCAGTACCAGTGACGAAGAGAGTCAACCCAGAGAGCCCGTGGGGTGGTTGGGGCCTCGATACAAGTCTGGCATATGATCTTCCCTACTCAGCATATCTAGGGAGCTGGGGATATGAGTCAGCGGTGGCTTGGGCCACAGTATTGGCTGACGTTGATACCCCTTGGCAGGCATCCTCTTCAGCTTGTGCCTGATGCTAGCGTCGGGTTAGACGGACTGGAGCCAGTGGTGCAGGTCCATGGCTTACCTGCTCCTCATCCAGTAAGACTGGGTGGCGGTATTGACACGGCCAGGTGGGAACCCTCGCTAGGAGTCCCTAAAATGGGACTCTAACTAGGCTGGCCCAGATATCCCCTACCTCATCGGCGTAGTGCAGGGAGTCGTCGAACCATTTTGGGGATAGGCTCCCAAAATTGTTATATGTTGGGCTAGTGAAAAGTGGCTCCCTGCACGGCCCTCGGGGGCGGCGTTGACGATGAGGCGCAAACGCCTGTAAATCTAGGCGGGGAATATCCCACATAGGGATGATCCCCTCTTCCTCATACCGGTGTACGTGGTCATTGATTACCCTCCACTGAATAACCTTAGAGGGGGGTATAGGGTGTGGGAACTGCATGGTCGTGGGAGTAGAGGCTGTTGCAGAAGAGGCGGAGCCGCACGGGAGTGCCACGTTGTCACTGCGTCTACTCCTGCATCGGTGGGTAGGCGGTGAGCTAGTTTCGGGTGCAGTAGCATGGTTTCATGAAAGCAGGGAGATTAAGTCATCAGTGCTGAAAGAAAAAATAAATAAATTACCAGTGTCCCAGATCCATTCCTTCTTCCATGGATAGTACTATGGATCCATGGTGACAATTTTGTAGATCGGGATGTCCAATGTTCTACTGCCCCAACCTCTGGTGAGTTTCATGCCAGGCCATCTTTTTTCTTGGCGGGACCCAGTGCCGGATGGCTGGATCCGGTGAAACTCAAATCCACTGATGCATCGAATGATACTAATATCCAAATTGAGGAGAAGAACATCATGTTGGGTTCATCATTTTTATTTCCGACTCTTTCACTTGGGTGCGCGAATCTGTTTGAGGAGGATGCACAACTGTTTCCCCGCATTCCCGCTTTCTAAAGGCATGCGACATCTATTACTTATTCAGGGACGTTTACTCCTTGATCGAAATGGGATGATGGGATGTCGGTTCTTCCTTCCATGGATTCCTCTTTGAGACTCATCACATAGTCTGGGTCTCTCTTATAGATTTAAGATTTTGTTCATAAATCTCTTACAAGTGTCATATCATCATGGACACTAGTTAATTAAAATGATTTCATCGGGACATTCCAAAGGGTACAGTCAGAGCAGAAACCTTTGGTCTGGGGGGTAGTGACGTTGGACATCAATGGCATGTATGGATGTTGGGAAACTAGCGCGTCTGGGTTTCATCCCATTATTATAGGGATTCTCAAGGGCGCGGAAGCCCGAGTCATCCAACCTCAATCGTGGGGGAATCATATGCCAGGGGCATCTATTTGAGTATTTCCATAGCATCCCATGTTTAACACAGGGTATGCCACAAGTTTAACATCTAGTGGATATGAAACTGAATGATTTTAACACTAATTAAAGTGGATCATATGGGTGTAACCTTTGGAGGGAACACTGATGTTGGGGGGGGGGGGTGAGTTGTCCTGACCTCACCGGGATGTAGTGGCCTGGGTAAGAATCAAGATGGATGATGGAGTGTTTGAATGATGTTAATGGCGAACGGGATGGAATTACCATGGGGACGACAATGATGTTGGGCTTGAGTCTCTAGGAGACTTTCTATGTATTCTCGGGGTAAGGAATCATAGTCTTTGAAGTTTATCAAATGATGACCTACCGCAGATTGGGGATTTCAACAGCATACCGCTGACTGGGGATGTCGACGTCTTATCGTTGAATGGGGTCACAACATATTACCATTGGATGGAGTTAACAATGGCATACCACTAAATGGAGACGCAACGACTTACCACTGGATAGAGATGATGACAGCTTACTACTGAATGGAGTTGCAACGACTTACCAATGATCAGGGGAGATAATGGATTACTGAAAATTGAGGTTCACTGTTTAACGTCATGCAGGACAGGGGTGAACTGGTGTGAAAAAGAACACAGGGCCCAGGTATATGGTGGGCTTGAACCTCGTGGAGACAGCCTATATTCCTTGCCTTGGCAAGGATCAAATACCACATAGTTCAGGATGGGTGTAGGTCTTACACTCTAGGTTTCCCAATGTGTTGGTGAACCGATGTGAAGATGGTCGGAATGACCGGGGTGGTGGGCTTGAACCTCATGGAGGCTTCCTACGTACCCTACCTTGGCAAGGATCAAATATCACATAGTTTAGAATGGGTGCGGGGCTTACACTCTAGGCTGCCCAAGGTGTTGGTGAACCGACGTGAAGATGGTCGAAATGATCGGGGTGGTGGGTTTGAGCCTCATGGGGATTCCTACGTACCCTAGCTTGGCAATGATCAAAGACCATGTTGTTCAGGATGGGTGTGGATCTTACACTGAAGGCTACCCAAGGTGTTGGTGATACAACGTGAAGATGGTTGGAATGGCCGGGGTGGTGGGCTTGAACATCGTGGAGGATTCATACGTACCCTATTGTGGAAAGGATCAAAGACCACGTAGTTTAGGATGGGTGTGGGAATTACACTCTAGGCTGACCAAGGTGTTGGTGAACTGATGTGAAGATGGTAGGAACAACCGTGGTGGAGGGATTGAACCCCGTGGAGGCTTCGTACGTACCCTACCTTGGCAAGGATCAAAGACCACATAGTTCAGGATGGGTGTGGGGCTTACACTATAGGCTGCCCAAGGTGTTGGTGATCTGACATGAAGATGGTCAGAATGACTAGGGTGGTGGGATTTAACCTCATGGAGTCTTCCTATGTACCCTACCATGGCATGGATCAAAGACCACGTTGTTCAGGATGGGTGTGCGGCGTACACTCTAGGATACCCAAGGAGTTGGTGAACTGACATGAAGATGGTTGGAATGACCAGGGTGGTGGGCATGATCCTCACGGAGGCTTCCTACATACCCTGACTTGGCAAGGATCAAAGACCACGTAGTTCAGGATGTGATTGTGGATTACAATCTAGGCTGCCATAGTTGTTCATGGTCAGTGCTTGCTCTAAGCCCGCGTGATTTATTCACAGTGTGAGAAAGAAGAGACAACAAAGACATGGAAATCACGTCATGAAAGTTGAATCCATGGGGTGTGGAGTAGGGATTACACTCTAATTAGAGGCCCAAATAGGAAACAAGGTCTTACGCATGGTTAGAAGCCCAAGGATATAGAGATTGGGACTTACTCGAGGATGGAGTCATGGGTGGTGACAAAGCCCAGAGGGAGAGGGATTCAGCATGGAAGAGAGGAGGATCACCATTCCCCATCACACACATTACTAGCCTCGGGCACCAGAATAGAAAGGAACAACATATGTGCTACCTCCTTCAATAAAGGCTTAGGGTTTACACCAAGGTGGTTTCCCTTCCCCGCAGATAGGCACTGCCTTAGAAAAGAGGATCTCATTCCATGTGAGTAAGGATTCACTCCCATTGAGACGAGTGGATGTGCAGAATGTCCAGGATGGGGGAACCCACATTGGATGCATGGGTGAGGTCATAGTTTAATGTCATGTGCTAAGGATAATGGTGCTTGGCAGTTTAACATCCTGTAGCTTTGATGAGTTGGGTTTACTCCACACCTCTAAAACTTACATAACTGGCACCCTCTACACCTTGGTGAAGAGAACGGACAGGAAACGATCGGGCTAGGGGGTGTTATGGATCATACCATTGGGAGGTCCATGATAGTGTGGATATGCGAAGAAGAAATAGCCATTAGCATGCCTATGAAAAGAAGCATGAGGAGAAGTAATGAAATAGGTGGTATCGTCTGAGGGAAATTGAAATTTCATCATGCAAACCTGAAGGAAGGCATAGGAAAAGGAGTTGTAACGAAAAAGGGGCCATAGGTAGAATCCTTGTGAATCTCTTGTGCTCCATGAATTTTAGGGGCTTCATCATGGGATGTGCTTCGTGAAGTGAAGTTTCCTAGGCTAGGAATAGAGCATAGGTGCATATGGGAGGCGCATCATGAAGTGTAATGGTTCTTGTGAAGAAATTCCTCGTGAAGTAGGGGTGCCTCACCAGGAAGGGTGGCGTGAAGTAGTGTGCTTCGCGAAGCACAGTGACCCTGCCTTAGCATAGTGGTCATGTGGGTGTGGTGGGGGTTTCAAGAAGCATAAACACTTCGTGACAACCCGAGTCCCCTTGGGGATCTCCTTCCATCACGAAGACCCATGGGCTTCATGAAAGGAATCCCTCTTAGAAGAGGAGATCAATTAATGCCAAGGGAGAATCACTTCTCAAAGTAGAAGTACCTTGATGAACTCATGGTTCAGATAGAAAAAGGTGCTTCACAATTTGAGAGATCAAGAGCTGAGAGGTCGGATGCTCTATCATTTGGTCTCATGGGGAGCCTTGTATTTAAAGGAAATAAGCACCCCGAAGAAGAGGTCGCTCAGTGTGAAGTTGGAGTTAGCTCCACTGGGGATCACAGATGTCAACTGTGGTCACGGAGGGTTACCACCTCCTTGCTCAGCAGTGGGTCGTGAACGTCAAAACGGATCACGGAGCGTTACCGCCTCATTGCTCTTCGACGGGTCGCAAACATCAAAATGGCTCACGGAGCAATACCGCCCCTTGCTCCGCACCATCTACAAGGCCATGGGGCTCCGTGAAAGGGCTTCATGGGGCAGTCTGAGAGGCGCCCCAATTGTTCTTCATCTTCCCAATCTTTGGGCGTCAACAATGGTGTATCCATTGGTAGAGAAAATAATCATACTTTCTGATGGTACCAATTGTACCACCATTACAAGACAATGAGTCAAAATTATTAGAGAATAATAAAGATAGTTTTCTATAAATGGGGGAAATTCGTACAATTATCCATGAAAACACACCCCCACTACCATTGAATGACAATAACACAAAAAAGTAAGCCTTCTTGTGCTATTTGGTTGACTTTTGTGTTTATAATGCAAGATTGAAAGTTCCTTCAACCATCTCAAGCATCATATCCATGGATATAGAAAATTATAGAACATTTGTTCTTATGAAACAACTTCTTTAAATGATATCATACATGAGAGGGAAAGGGAATAATAATATTTTATTATTCTTCTATAAGTGGCATGGAGATTTATTACTTGAATTCATGTCACTATTTCCATGATATATGGAGTTGAATATATATATATACATCATTTATATACATGGATTTAGGGAATACATATTTCAATCCCTAAATTACACTATAGCCTAAAAGACATTTTTATAATTTCACTATATATTGTATCATTTAATATTCCGTGTGAAACCATATTCAAGAAAATTGGAATATTTTTCCAAACAGTTTCAAAAAGATATCATTAACTTCACACTACATAAAATAATAAGAAATACCCAAAGAAAAACAATCCAAAAAACATTTAGAGTAATATATAAACCACTTTTATAGTATCTCTCTAAGTCGAACTTAAACCTCATTTATTAAACCAAATTTTTTGACACCATTGGAATTTTATATCAATGTAAAAAGATACAAATCACCAAATTAATACATGTTTAAATAGAAAATCCTCTAAAACATAATCAATGCCCCTCAAGATATAAATAGATAAACTGTGATATTTATCAATAACATGTATCTATAAACCATTTTACACCATTCTACATCATATGAAAAGATTCATTCTCATATTTTCCCTTTCTCCAATACATCGAGTGAGCATAGGACATGAACATGTCAATCCTATATAGTCAACACATCATTTCCCGATTCATAGACTATAATATAATCTGATAGATGAATACATCACATTTCATTCATCCATATAGATAATCACATTATATTTCACTTATTTGGATTGATATAAAATATCAAGGAGTAGATTCACACTAATACAATCTATTTTAACCTAGGGTAGAAATATCACTCTTCATAAAAGAAGATGATCCCCTTATTTGTTGGCCTCTAACTAATGACATGATGAAAAACATCCCCAACCACCCCCTTATTAGCTAAGCCAATATGTAGTCTTGTTTATGTAGTGTATCAATGTATGAAGGTTATCACGATAGGTATCTCTCCAACCTTAGGTATTGGGTCTCAAACTTGATCTATGCACCCCTATTATCCAGAATAAATATACATGACACTCCATGTGGTATACATAATAGGTTAGTTTGGACTCATAAATAATCTTATTTTTTTCATCATGATAATATTATTCATCTCTATACTATAATCCTGATCACCGTAACCATAACATTTATTCACAACTGATAACACTCCATGAAAAAAATTTATTATGGGTAACTCAATGTCATGTATTGAGAGGATTATTATCTTTGTACTTTTTGAAATGTATATCTATTTATTAGTTTTTATATCCAATGTGAAATAATGATATAATGAAGGATGCCTTTAATTTTAATATTCTCAAAATATATAATAATATTTTAAAAATTAAATATATACACTAGTTTATCATAATATATATGATAAATGCCATATCATCAATTTGTTCCATACCTTTTCATGGTTTTACTAATGTTTCTCACGCTTTCGCCGGGGCGCGCGCGCATCCGTCCGCGGAGGAGGAGGACGCGCGACACTTGTTGCCCCGCATTCTCACTTTCCAAAGGCGGGCGGCATTCGCTCCTTATTCAGGGACGTCTGCTCCTTGATCGAAACAGGATGATGGGATGTCGGTTCTTCCTTCTGTGGATTCTTCCTCAGAACACGTCACCTAGTCCGGGTCTCCCTTATAGATTTCATACGTAGTTCGTGAAACTCTTCCCAGTGCCATGTTTCCATGGACGCCGGTTAATTACACTTCTTCTGTCGGGACATTCCAAAGGGTCCGGTCAGGGCAGCAACCTTCAGTGGGGGAGTAGTCATGTTGAGGTATCAGTAGCGTGTCTGGATGCTGGGGAACCTGGCATGTCTGTCTATTATCCCTGGTCACAGGGCTTCTCGAGGGCGTGGAAGCCCGAGGCATCCCACATCGAGCGTGGGGAATTATATGTCATAGACACATATCTGAGGTTTTCCTCAGCTTCCCGAGTTTAACACAGGGTATGCCGTGAGTTTAACGTCCAGCGGAGACGGATCAACCCAACTGGATCATTAGCTAGGATAGATCGGATTGAAGGATTTCCCTTGAAGGGATGCCGATACCGGGGCCAGCCCATGGGCGGCTGTGAAGGGGAGCAGACCGACATGGTCTCACCGAGATATGATGGTCCAGGCGAGAATCGGGATGGGTGATAGGTGGATGAATGGAGTGGAGGGAGAGTGAAATGGGACAATCGCTGGGGGTGACGGTGAAGTTGGGCTTGAGCCTTGAAGAGGCTTCCTACGTATCCCCGTGGCAGGGAATCAAAGTCCGCGTAGTTCGGGATGGCGCTGGCGAACCAACGTGAAGGTGGAACTTGGTCCGATGGTCATCGTTAGCGTACTGATGTGAAGGTGGACCTTGGTCCAATGAGAGATGGGCTTGAACCTCGGGGAGGCTTCCTACGTACCATGCCTTGACATGGATCAAAGACTTCATAGTTCAAAAGGTTTCATCGGTGAACTGACGTGAAAGTAGACCCTTGGGACCACTAGTGGTGGGCTTGAACCATGGGAAGGTTTCCTACGTACCATGCCTTGACATGGATCAAAGTCCTCGTAGTTCAAAGGATTGAAGGAATATAGTTTAACGTCATGCGAGACGATAGTGATCCCTGACGTGAATAAACGACGGGCGGTGGGTGTCGGCGAACCGACGTAAATGAGGGACCTTGGTCTGGTGGGAGATGGGCTTGAAAATAGGGGGCCTGGCACACTGACTAGGAGACGGTTTGGGCCAATGATTGTTGGTCTTGAACCTTAGGGAGGCTTCATACGTACCATGCCTTGACACAGATCAAAGTCCTCGTAGTTCGGATTGGGGAATTCAGTTTAACGTCATGCGGGACGAGGGTGAACCGACGTGAATGAGGTCGGAACGACCGGATGGTGGGTTTGAACCTCGTAGAGGCTTCCTACGTACCATGCCTTGACATGGATCAAAGACCTCGTAGTTCAAGTGGGGCTTTGTCGGCGAACCGACATGAAAGTGGACCTTGGTCTAATGAGTGGTGGGCTTGAACCTCTGGAAGGCTTCCTACGTACCATTCCTTGACATGGATCAAAGACCTCGTAGTTCAGGTGGGAATGTGTGTGCAGTTTAATGTCATGCAAGACAAAGGGAGGGGCATACAGTTTAACGTCATGCTGGACGAGGGCGAAACTCGACGTGAATGAATGACTGAGCAATGTAGCTTGAACCTCATGGAGGCTTCCTACGTACCATGCCTTGACATTGATCAAAGTCCTCGTAGTTCAGATGGGATGAGTCGCATCGGCTTTCCATTGGACCGGAATGCATTTTAACGGCGTGCTGGACGGAGATGAGACCCGATGTGAATAAATGACGGGTGGGCTTGAACATCATGGAGGCTTCCTACGTACCATGCCTTGACATGGATCAAAGTCCTCGTAGTTCGCTAAGGGTGGGGGGTCAGGGTCGGTGCTCACTCTAAGCCCACGTGAGTCATGCTCGGTGTGAGAAACAAGAGGTTACAAGGACCTGATGATCACGTCGCGAAGGAT
The DNA here is from genome assembly GCA_963277665.1 of Viscum album. Classification (NCBI taxonomy): domain Eukaryota; kingdom Viridiplantae; phylum Streptophyta; class Magnoliopsida; order Santalales; family Viscaceae; genus Viscum; species Viscum album. Next base: position 968,601,472 of record OY728159.1, on the reverse strand, counting down.
GCGTCCGTGAGAAGCGAAGAAGGGCTTACGCATTAGGCGGCCCGTGGTGTTGGGACTTACTCCAGGATCGAGGCCCATAGTGAGACAAAGCACAACGAAAGAGGGAGTTGGGACCAATGAAGGGAGGTGCCTCGTTCCCTATCACGCCCTCCACTGACCTTGGTAGTGGGGAAGTACGGAGATGCAGAGGTGCAGCCATCCGTTGGGGAACTAGGGTCACCCTTCTCCTGAGAACATATGCCACTTCAATAAGGAGGATATCACCCCTTGTGGATGGGTGATTCCACTCCGGTGGAGACGAGTGGCGTAAAAAATGTTCGAACTGGGGGGGACCCTGTGTGCAAAGCACGAGGTCGGGTCACAGTTTAACGTCATGTGTTGAGGACGCGGTGCTTGGCAGTTTAAAGTCCTACAGCTCGGACGAGGTGGGTTCACTCCACACCTCTAGGACATACATAACCGGTACCCTCTGGTCCTTGGGGAAGGGAAGGCACCAGTAATGCCATGGTCAAGGGGGGTTGTGGAACGAACCATCGAAGGGTCCACGTTAGTGTGGCTTTGCGAAGAGGCAATAGCCGTTAGCGTTCCTATGCGAAGAAGCATTATGCGAAGCAGTGCTACGTGTGGTATTGTCCATGGGACTTTGAAATCACGTCGTGCAAACCTGGAGGGTCGCACAGGAAGAGGAATTGCTAAGCAAAGGAGTGTACTTCGCGAAGTGGAGTGCCTGGGCCTTAGCATGGGGCATAGTTGTGAGTGGAAGGTGCTTCGCGAAGTGGAATAGTGTTCACGGAGCACTGTCTAGCGAAGAAGGGGTGCCTCGCGAAGCAGGGTCCTGCGAAGCAATGTGCTTCGCGATGTGTACCGATCCTGCCTTAGCAGAGGGATCACTAGTACATGTTGGGTGTTTCGCGAAGCACAAACGCTCCGCGGTTGCCCGGGTTCCCTTGGAATCCCCTTCCTTCGCGAATGCCCTTGAGCTTCACGAAGGGAATCCCTCTCTGAAGAGGGGCTCAAAATAAGACAAAGCAAAGGCGTCTCGCGAAGTAGAAATACCTCATGGAGCTCATGATTCCCGGGGAAAAGAGTGCTTTGCGATTTGGGAGAGGAGAAGCTGAATGGTCAGATTGTCCGTCTTCGGGACTCATGGGGAGTCCAGTATTTATAGGGAAGGGGCACCGCGAAGTAGGACTTATGCACCGCCTCAGGTGCTTCGCGGCGCGCTCGCGAACGTCAACGACGTCCGCGGAGAGTTACCGCCTCTGGAGCTTCGCGGCGGGCTCGTGAACGTCAAATGCGTTCGCGGAGGTTTACCGCCTCTGGAGCTTCGTGGCGGGCTCGTGAACGTCAAATGCGTTCGCGTAGGTTTACCGCCTCTGGGGCTTCACGAGGCTGCGATGATCGGGGCGCTTTGCACTGGGGCTTCGCGTCGGGGCTTCGCGTCGGGGCTTCGCGGGGCCGTGCGCCAGCCTTCTTTTTCGTCCATCCCATTCATGCAATATTTTGGAGCCAACAAATGCCCCCCCCCCCCTCAGACTTGGATCCGCGGAGGGTGAAGGGTCGAAGTCTGAGGGAAAATCTCCAAAATTGTCGGTGGTTCGTGAGGCATCTACGCGAAGGGGGCCCGCGGTGCTGACCGGGGCCACGGATCCGGACGCGCCGCGATGCTCCGCGCGAGTGAGGCGCGCCGCGATGCTCCGGGGTCGTCGCCTACAAATAGGGGGTCGACCTCTTTTTTCTTCATGTGACTTCCTTGTCTTTTTGTGCTCTCGACTTCGCGAAGCTCCGCATACTCCGTGACAGCCCTCCGCAAATCGAGCCTCGTGGTGAACCGCAGGTCTCCGACTCCGCGTCCGCACCAAGCGAACTTCTGCTTGTCGGCCTCGTCCAGACTTCACGGCTTGATCTCGCGACCGATATTCGCGATCCGGCTTCACGATTCAGCTTCGCGGTCGAGCTTCGCGATTCAGCTGAAAAAAAATTCTTTTCTGAGGGCCGGAATCGAAATGGCCCATCAAGAGGCTGTATTGGGGGTGCTTGCAGATGCTGCTCGTCGGGATGAGATGGCCAAATATCCAGGCCTGGGGGAGATGGTCCGAAGCCACTCGGACCACACTTCTTTGACAGATCTGCTATCGGAGGGTCAGAAGGATTATCCGTAGTGCAAGAAACTACCATTGTACGACTTTAGGCTAAGGGATGACGTCTTCATCCCCGAGGTGAGTAGGGACGAACCATCTTGCTGGTTCAGGAGCATACCATGCCAGCACCAATGGTTCAGGGCGGCCGATGGTCATGCATAAGAGAACTTCACACCCATCACCACTGACTTCCTCTACAACCATGTGAATGATATTAACGGGAAGCCATTGCAACCGGAGTCGTCACCTCCTCTCTACCGTACCATGCTGAAGGCGGCTTTGCAGGATTCAAAGAAGGGATGGTCCGATGAGTGGGACATGCACCAGGGTGGCAATTTTACTGATGACTGGGCCTGGGCCTACTGGGTAGGCGCCTCATGCGAGGATTTTGGGGCCGAGCTGAGGAGAGTGGGGTTGTATGAGGCGGAATGGGCCTCCCAATTCCACATTTACCAACCCAAGCAACTGATGCCAGAACTGCAGAGCAGATGGTCTTCTCGGACCAATACCTTTCACCTGCATCACGGGGAGGTGGGCATCAGCATGTGGGATGTCCACCAAATTTCTGGGGTCCCGATCTTGGGGGATATGTATGACGAGTTCCTCCCCATCATCAGTGCGTGGGAGGATACGGAGAAAATGCTGCGACTGGCGTCAGCGTTGATGGCACTTGTCCCTGGAGAGGACAAGGAGGCAGTAAGGGACGTCCTCTTTCGGAGATGGTTCAAATGCTTCATGAACTTCCCAGAGAATCGAGAGTTCCTTCCGAGGCCTCGAACTTGTCCAAGGGCGGCCCAACAGGGCAAGGGGCACTCGTATTGGCGGGTCTTAGAGGACAGCCAATGGAAGACTTGGGGTTTCAGTGTCAGCACTGAACAACAGCCGATAGTCAGGCTGGAGGCGTTCATCGTGGCTCTCATCTGTGGTTGGATCCTACCGGTGAGGGATACAAGAATGGGGGTGCGACCCAGCTCGTTTATTATGGCGTCGATGATGGCCATGGGGCAGCGGATCAATCTGGGGATTTCGATGCTCGCCAAACTGTACAGAATGTTGCGGCACATTAGCAAGGGAAAAAAGCCGCCAAGGATATGCGGGCCCTTCCACCTCCTGTATGGGTGGATCGTAGCGCATATCAGGGGGATTTACGAGTATCCAAACCCCATTTCACTGCCGGGATCGAACTTCTGCCCCTCCATCCTGAACGCGATCAGGAGATTCCCGTTCAAACTAGCCGTTCCGATGGTGCTGAATCGGGTGTGGAGGGCGGATGAGTTTAATTTCCACCCCTTCCCATTGCCGACAGGGATACTTACTGATGAAGGGCGGGGAACGGAAGAAAATTGGGCTTACCTCCTGGACTTTCGAGGTGGAGTTTTGATGGCACAGATAGATCGCGAACCAATCTGCGAACCGTACACCCTGCATCAGTTTGCGAGGTAGTTCCGGTGCCTCCAGCGGCTGACTCCTCAGGTCTACTGGGAGGTGCGTTACGAGGAGCACCTGTGTGTGATGAGGCAGTTGTGGCTCATATTCACATGAGAAGATGGGAAGATGCGGATTGCATTGCCTCTATCCACTGCCACTTTCGGGTTGGTGAAAGAGTACGCCATCAGTTGGGAAGCTGCTTACCCAGGGGAGATGCTGAAGCAACCAACTATTCAGGTTGGTGATGGTGGGCCTTCTCTATCTTGAGGTCGGGGCCGGAGGGCAGCTAGGGCCGCTCACAGTAGCGGGGCTGCCATGGCGGAGAGACCCTCAACGGCCGAGGGTATGGCAGCAGCGGTGGATCTGGTGATTCCGGAAGAGAAGGGTCATCCAGAGGGGCGGACACCGAGGGGATTTCATAGGATATCCACTCAGGATCCGGGGAAGCGTCTGTGTAATATTGACATGGCAGAGGATGCCGTCTTCCCGGAAGCTTGGGACATTTGGGATGTCAACCGGCAATTCCTCCGCCCACCCGAGATATGGGCCCACCTGAATCGCCTTGGGATGGAATTACCGGGAATAGGCCCAGTTTGGGCTGGATTCATGGCGTCTCCGGCGGAGGCAGAACAGTACCTGGACGAGCTGGAGGATTATGTCCACTCCAGTGGTGTCCCTCACCCATGATAGTCCTGGTGAGGGTACTGTTGAATCAGACGGTCCCCCCACAGTTATCGGCTGCCGATCTGAGGGAGCGCTTCCCCTTGCCGTAGGAATCAGAGGACTCCTCTCGGGAGGATGAGGCTGGAGGAGGGAACCCGTTAGAGGAGGGCGGGGTCGGAGACCGAGGCTCAGAATCTGACGATTTCTCGGAGGCTCTCGAGGTAGCATTCCGAACTTCTTTCCTTACAATCTGTTCTTGGGTCACTATGGACTTCTCACCAATGTTTGATCCATGTAGGAGGAACTTGTTCACAGGCCTCGTTCTCGCTCCTTGGCGGGTGATGATGCGGGACCTTCAGAACCTACACCTATGGCAGCGTCCAGTTCCGCATCTTGTGGGACCAGGGTACCCGAGGTGGCTCTTTCGGAATATCTAGACCTTCCAACAGTATACGGAGGGCCTCGTCTTGGGGTCCCGTCAGTACCGGCCCAAGAGCAGCGCCAGGAGGTTGATCTCCGTAAGTCTCCTCTACCGGTTCCCCTGTCGTCATATGCAGACCATGCCGGCCAACTAACGTTTATGTCCCTCTCTGTCGTGAATTTCTTCGACTGGCGTGGGTCGCTGCGGAGAGACTGGTTGGGATGTCTGGTGGCGTCCCTCCTAGGGGTATGCCGGTGATGGTGGCGATAGTCCCACCATCTCCTCCAGCTGGGACACATATCATCACTGGCTGGACCACCAGCAGGGTCGTGCCCGAGGTCATTGAGGTGGACTCCAAGGAAGAGGATCAACCGGTCGGTCCCAGCCTTGTCACGCCTGCTTCGGCTCCAGGTGTCATACTGGATTCAACACCAGATGTTGATCCTCCCGAGGATTTCTTGCGGGCGTATCCCGCGTACGAGCCTTCCAATCGCATAGACTGGGACGAAACGGCCTCCGACGAGGAAGACATCAACATAGCCCGCCGCCGGTCGTGGAAGCTGATCACGCGCTTTATCAAGGACACCCCCCAGCGCAATGGCTGGCCGAAATGGATAGACTCCTCTCGCGGGTGCGCGAACTGTGTGCTGGGTGAGTGGATGCCCAACGTCCTCACGACCTCATCCGAGATCTTATGGCTGAGAAGATCCGGGAGCATGATTGTGGGCTCAGTGTGGGCTGGCAGTGGAGGAAGGCGAACAGCATCAAGAAGCTCCAGGATGCTGAAGGTGAGGTCCGACAGATGCAGACCCGGGCAGACGAGCTTTCAGCCTCTCTTGATGCACAATCCGAGCTGGTCTCACGGTTGAAGGCCCAGCTGGCAGAGGCAAAAAATCATATGAGGCAGACCTCGGGAAAGATGGATGCCATTCAAACTGACGTAGAGAGGGCCAAAGCCCAGACTGACGAACTACGCCCCGCTGCTGCTGAGGAGGGGCGGGAGCTAAGGAAGCGGCAGCAGGCCTTGGATGCCACAAGCCAATGGGTGGCGGAGCTGCAACGCTCTTTTGACGGGGTCAACCCGTCCATTGGGGGAATCGACCCCCAGTTTTTGTAACAAACCCAAAACCCTTTTATTGGTACTTTTGTGCTTCAATTTATTTCCTTTGTTTTGAATGCCGTAGCGCGCACTATTTACACTGTTTGAATTGCCTTGTTACGTCCCTACAATGTTTGCGGGACGTTCGGGGATAATTCCCCAAGCCCACGTGGGTCGAGCCCGATGTGAGAAACAGGAGATAATTTCTCTCTCACCCCACCTAACATAGGAGTGGGGATCTTGCTCGGGGCATCCGGGATTCAGATTACCAGTCCGGATTTCTGAAAGACGGGAGAGGTTTTATCGGAGAAGGAACTTTCAGGATAGTCGAATTACTGTTTCTTCAGCGTGCTCTTACGCACGAACGGGGCAACGCCAGGGGCACTGAAATCGGTCCAAACAGATGAAAATGGGATGTGTGAATCACGATACCCAAAATCCGGAACACTGTGGGGATGGCGTGACAATAAGGGACAACCGTTAACCTTGGAGGAAAAGCGGTACCCTTACCGCATTAGCCTGTAATGGGGACAACAAATGAGGGTCGACCGTTGACCATGTTCGAAACACAGGACCATGTCACAAATTTTGTTGATCAATCCTTCGGGACGTTGGCCCAGGACATTTGGCGGACCATATGTCAGACATCCATACTATTAGGGGGTCCTTCCAGACATGACCGATCTTCCGGAACGTTGGCCCAGGACGATAGGTGAGCCGATGCGGCATGAGAGTAGGCCGTTAGGGGGTCCCGTGAGACATGAACGGGGACGAGGGTCCGAATAAGGGGCGCTCAAAGCATGGAATGTGGAGTGATGGTTTGTCCGAAAAGAATTCAACAAATAGGTAGTTACACCACCGTGGTGGGAGTACGCCAGATGGGCGTATTGGTTTGATCATGGATCATTCATTCTTTCGGGCAAGGCCCCTCTGACGAGGGGATCTGTCACTTCCCAATGGGATCTTGGGGCATCCTGAACTTGTTCAGGGTAGAACTGCAGTTTAGTGTCATGCGTTGAGGACACATGGACTCCTGTAGTTTAACGTAATATGATAGGACGCAGAATAAAAGGGAAGATCCCAGGGAGCATGTGGCGCGGTAGATATGAAACCGACGTGAATGAGGACTTGGAGTCCAAATCATACCACATACCCCCGGAGGAAACTTTTCAGGTCGAGGGACCAAGAGTAAGGATTGGGCTGGGCCCGAAGCAGAGTGGTTGGGCGTTCCTACGTACCCCATGAAGATGGGAATCAAGCCATACGTAGTTCTGGAAGCGCATTTTAACGTCATGCGGGATGATGAGAAGCTTGGCTGTGTTGGTACACATCCTGCCAAAAATACTAAGCCCACGTGAGTCATGCTCGGTGTGGGAAACAAGCAGTAGTGGTGGGAATTTCCCGACACGGAAAGGGGCAGGTTAGGGCAAAGGGACGCTCGGTGAATACCGGCCCAATGACGCTAACACGATCATTTAGTTCACCTAGATGCGCGAAGAGAAAGAGTCGAGTATGATGGAATTCCACTTGAACATGAGGAAGTGGAAATGTATGAATCATAACGCTCGAGATTCAGATCACGATGATGGCAGCGTGACGATGGAGGATAACTGCTAACAATTTTCGCAACACAGCATCCTATCGCGTTAGCCTGAAATGGGGACAGACAAATGAGGGTTGACCGTTGACCATGTTCGAAACACGGGACCATGTCACAAATGTCGTCAAATATGCGTAGGGACGTTGGCCCAAAACGATTGGAGGGCCCTTAGGTCCAGCATTCATGGAGATCCCTTAAGCCTAGTATCCATGTCATTCGAGGGTCCTTTTGGATGTGGAGGAGTATGAGGATCCAAATAGCGAGTTCAAGAAGCTTGGTCATGGGACGAGGGGAATGTCCGTATGAAAATCCCACACTTCGGGCTCTTTTTCGAAACACATCTGAATATGAAAACGAGATGTATTAGATAGATGGAGAAAATTCCTTTCCCATAGGGAGATCTTAGTTTAGGGTCGTAGAATTCAGACCATGGATGGGTAAGGGGAGCAGGGGATACATGGCAAGGTGGTTACAAAACCCGACGTGAATGAGGACCCAAGCCCTACATACCATGCATTCTCTGGGGAAATGCTCGAGTCAAGGGACCGAACACACATGTTAGGCTGGGCCCACGGGGAAGTGCCCAGGCGCTCCTACATATCTCATAAGGATGAGAGTCAAGCCATACATAGTTCTGAAAGGTGGCATGGTAAGGTACCAGTGCCAGGGGAAAAAGGGGGAGTGCGGTCGTGGCCCTTGCACTAAAAAAAGCAGAATTTGATAAGTCTTGTTTGTTTTTTAAGGTGAATGGTTTTTTTGTGAAGCGACAGGCCTAGAGTAGTAGGCTTTGGTTTCGCCACAAGGATCAAGCCGTGATGGGCGTTGACAAATGGCATGGCACGTGACCAATACCCAACATGATGTCCTCTACAACGAGGTCACCACAATGCAGTGCCGTTTTTCGTCATGCGGCCAGGACGATAATGTCACAGTTTAGGGCGTATGATAGGACCATGCATGCATTTTATCATCATGCAGCGTAGACGTAGTAGAGACGATGCTAGGTGGGAAATGTGCGCAGTGTTATAAAAAAAATTGACGGAGACATGATCCCACATCAAATTGTACGCTATTCGGAGAGGGTGACCTTAGTCTGAGGGGCCTATATAAAGGTAAGGGGTGAAACAAGGGGGGAAACTGGCTCCCTAAATGGGTTGTACCTGAAGACAGGGCGTCCGGGCGGTCCTACGTATCCCATGATGATGGGAATCAAGCCACACGTAGTTATGAAGGGTGCCTTTTAATGTCATGCTGGACAAGGAATGGGAGAGATAACTCTCAGAACGGGGGTGTGTGTGGTGCAGCCTTTTCAAACCTGAAGTGAATGAGGACATAATCCCGCACTACGCCACGTGGTCCCGTAGTCGGGGTCCTGAAGGCAGGACAAGAGAGGTGAATTTTCTGAAATCAAGCTGGGCCCAAAGACAAGGGGTCTGGGCATTCCTACGTATACCATCAAGGTAGGAATCAAGCTTAACGTAGTTTCAGATGGGAATCTTAGTTTATGGTCTTAGAGCTCGGACGATGGATGGTGACAACTTCCCGATTAAGCATAGATTTCAACCCGATCCCTAAGCCCACGTGAGTTAAACTCGGTGTGGGAAACAAGGGGGTATCCTCATCACAATACTTGGGGAGAGTCAAACGGGAGTTGGTAGAGATCCCCGAAGGACACTGTCGACCCGTCTTGTCCCCCCAACGCGCAGACGTGCATGGAGGAAAAGTACCAAAAGTTCCGAGACTCCACTTGGACATGGTGAAGTGATGAAGGGCGTGAATTGTGCACCCGACATTTTGGGCCTAATGGGTTGGCGTGGCGAGAGAGGAAAACTGTTAACCATGATTGAAACACAGCGTCCATATCGCGTTAGCCTGAGATGGGAACAAAAAACGAGCATCGACCGCTGAACATATTCGCAACGCGGGATTTTATCGATTTGCTGTCCAAAACCCTCGGGGGCGTTGGCCCGTAACGGTAGGAGAACCCTTGGGCATAGTATCCAGGCCGTTCTTGGGGTTCCCTGTGGGTGTGAAATATGATGAAAGCCCTGATGCAGGGATACAAAAATCCTGGAAAGCGGGTGCGGACGTATCCGAGTAAAGCTTGGCATTCTGGGTAATAAACCAGAGTACTCTTAGGCACATTGGTGAACCGCCGAAAAGGGATCGACGAGACATCTCAGTAGGGAGAGGTACATGGCGTGGTCATTATGAGACCGACGTGAATGAGGAAATAATCCCACACCACACCATATAATCCCCTCATGGAGTAAGGGTAGGACAAGGGGCCAAGATGGGATGAAGATTCCCAAGGGATGGGGATGGACCCGAATCCTAGACGTTCAGGTGGTCCTACGTATCCCATGAGGATGGGAATCAAGCCACATGTAGTTCTCCAAATGTAGTTTAACGTCATACGGGACGAGGAGGGGAGTAATATACCCCTAAACAAGGGAGGTGTACGGTATGGCGAAGAAGCCGACGTGAATGAAGACGTATTCCTACACCACACCATACAATCCTATAAGAGAGGACCTGGGCCGTGGCCCGGAAAGGCCAAGGGGCCTGATGGTTAGGCATTGGTCAGGAAGGCCTGACCTACTTGTAGTTTAATGTCTTGCAATGAGGACGAGGGTCGGGGACCCTAGAAGGCCAAGGGGCATGAGGCTCAGCCTCGTAAAGGGAGGTCGTACGGCATGGTACATGATCCCGACGTGAGTGAGGACGTAGTCCTACACCACACCGTTCACCCTGGGTAAGAGGGGACCTGGGTCGGGGGGCCCGAGAAGGCCAATGGGCCTAAGGTCAGGCATCAGTCAGGAAGGCCTGACTGGTTTTCAGTTTAACGTCTTACATGAGGACGGGGGTTGGGGACCCGAGAAGACCAAGGGGCCTGAGGCTGGGCCTCGTGAAGGGAGGGTGTACGACATGGTACATGGTCCCAACGCGAATGAGGAACTAGTCCTACATCGCACCATACACCCCTATGGGGAATCAGGGCTGTGGGCCTGATTGCTAACACCACCCAGGGGGAAGTTTGTCACCTCGGGATGGGGAAGAATGAATCACTGCACTCGATGTCTGGGACATCTCGGGGTGGACCCGAAGATCCAGGACACTGTTGACCACGTTCAAAACACAGCGTTCCTATGGTGACCCGATATGGGAGTAACAAATGAGCGTCGACCGCTGACCAAATTCGCAACGTGGGACTTGTATCGGCTTGTTGCTTGAAAACCCTCAGGGGGCATTGGCTCGTATCGGTAGGAGAGCCCTTGGGTGTAGTATCCAGGACGTTCATGGGGATCCCTCTGGGTGTGAAAAAAATGATGGAATCCCAGTCAAAGAGTGGGTTAAGCTTAGCTGTATCCATCCCTGAAAGAGGCAAACATCTCCATGGGGGATGTCCAGCCGGGTCGAGGCTTGCTCGATGTGAGTTGGGGCATAAGTGCGCACCCTGCCTTATCTTGACCCGAGAGGAAGATTTTGGCTTTTGGGCTGGGCCAACAGAAGAAATGTTCGGGCGTTCCTATGTATCCCATTAGGATGGGAATCAAGCCATACGTAGTTCTTGAAGGCCATGCAGTTTAGCGTCATGCGGTGAGGACGTGGGGGGAATAGAAGGACGGGAGTGGGCACATGGTGTGACCCTTACAATCCTTGTGCGAGCGGGGTTGTATGAGCGGGGATAAGAAAGCCTACTCCTTGGATACACAATGATCCTCCAAGGAAACTATTCCCAGGGGGGATAGTGGAAGAGAAAAGCTTGGGGCTGGGCTCAAGATGAGGCGTCTGAGCGTTCCTACGTATCCCATCAAGATGGGAATCAAGCCACACGTAGTTCTTGAAATGCAGTTTAACGTCATGCGGGATGAGGAGCATCTCATTTGGGGATATGTAAGGTATGGAAAGTAATCAGACATGAATGAGGACGTAATCCCATACTATACCATACAATCCCACAAGAGGGTAAGTCGGGGAAAAAACCAAGGGGCCTGGGGTCGGACCGTGGTCAAGGAGACCTGACCAGCTTGTGGTTTAACATCTTGCGGTGAGGACGGGGGGCCAGGGGCCCGAGGAGGCAAAGGGGCCTGAGGCTGAGCCTCAGTCAGGAAGGCCTGACTGGCTTGCAGTTTATCATCTTGCAGTAAGGACGGGGGGAGATCTTAGTTTAAAGTCATAGAGCTCGGACTATTTTGTATTTTATTGTCTTGAAGGACGAAGATGCAGTTTAAGGTCATGTAGGACTTTACATTTTAGGGTCATGTTGGACCATAATGTGCAGTTTAAGGTCATGCGGGACCATTTCACAGTTTATCATCTTGCAGGACGAAGATGCAGTTTAAGGTCGTGCTGGACTTTACAGTTTAGGGTCATGTGTGGACTATAATGTGTAGTTTAAGGTCATGCAGGACCATTTCACAGTTTATCATCTTGCAGGACGAAGATGCAGTTTAAGGTCATGCGGGACCAACTTGCAGTTTAGGGTCGTGCAGGACCCTTTTTCCCTAGGCAAAGTACCGCTTAAGGAACTTGGCATTGGTGGGAGGGGTTATACGCTCTCCATCCATGGTCACCAAGGAGTATGCTCCATTGGGGTAAACCTTATGGATGATACAAGGCCCTTACCATTTAGGTTCTAACTTGGGTGGTTTCCTACCAAGAATCATTGGCGCTCGAAGGGCCAATACCAGGTCGCCCTGTAGAAAAGAGCGGAGACGAACCTTCTTGTCGAAGGCCTTCGCTATCTTGTCCTGATGCATTTCCAGATTGTGCAGGGCACGAAGCCGGTTCTCGTCCAGTGCTTCTAATTCAGCTAGATGGATCTCAGCTACCTCATCTGATGTCTGGTGATCATAAACTGTAGTGTGTAACGATGGCAGCTGGATCTCAATAGGTAGGACTCCCTCAGCTTCATACACCAGGGAATATGGTGTCACCTGGGTAGAGTTGCGAGTCGTCGTCCGATAAGCCCAGAGGGCGTTGGGGAGCTTGTCCGGCCAACTTTTCTTGTTCTGACCAACCATCTTCTGCAGAATGTTAGAGAGGGTTTTGTTAAACACCTCGATCTGTCCATTTGCCTGCGCGTAGTAGCGGGAGGTATGGTTCGACCGGATATCGTACTTGGCGTACAATTTCTTCTGTTCAGCCGCTCAGAAGTTGGTGCTGTTATCGGTGATGACGGCGTGAGGGACCCCAAACCGGTGGATAATGTTTGAGCTCACAAAGTCAACGATGGAGCGGGCCTTGACCTCTTTGAGCAGAACTGCCTCTGCCCACTTGGAGAAGAAATCTGTAGCAGTCAGGATGAACCTACACTGGCGGGCTATTGCCGGTGGATACGGTCCCACTACATCAAGTCCCCATACCGGAAATGGCCAAGAGTACTTCGTGGGGTGGAGGGGATCTAGCGGACGATGCAGGAAGTTGGCGTGAACTTGGCACGCATGGAATCTCTTGGCATATCCAATACAATCGTGGATCATAGAGGGCCATAAGTACCCCAACCTCTGGATTTGATGGGACAGCTTCGGCCCAGCTTGATGGGCGCCACAGGAACCAGCGTGAACCTCTTGCATAACATGAGGTATCTCTACTCCTTGGATGCAACATAGGAGGACACCATCGAAACTCTGCTTATAGAGGATCTGTTCAAGACTAGGGCCGCTTTGGAGGGTAAATTGCAATGCGCGGCATCAGATTCGCTCGCGCTCGGCCCGGTCGTCCGGGAGGCGACCATTTTGGAGATACTCAACAAAAGGTGCCCTCCAGTCGGGAGTGGCTTCAACCACTGTGTCTGACGAACCCGAGACCCCTAACGTGGAGGGTCCGGCGGTGAAATGACCTACCCGCAGGCCGTCATTGTCCTCTTGGGTGACGGGGGAAATGACTCTCCGGTGTGCCACATGTATGATTAAAATCATATTTCGTAGGTTCTGCGAGCAACGCGGCTAAGACATCCAGGGCATCTGCTTGGCCGTTTTGTGACCGTGGGACATGGGTAACCTCTGGTCGAGAAGAGAATTAGGCCATTAGGTGGACGGTGTACTCCAGCAACGGTGCAATCTCCGGCTTCCTGATGACGTAGTCGCCATTAACCTGTTTGATTACCAACTCGGAATCTCCCTTCACATGTAGATGGGGCACATGGATCTCAAGGGCCAACTCGAGGCTGGTGATGAGAGCCTGGTACTCTGCCTCGTTGTTTGTGCAACCTTCTGACAACAGGAACAAGTATGGCAGGACGGCCTGCGCCGGGGTAATAAAGTCAATATCCAGGCCCACTCTGTTGTGCTTGGGATCGTTGAGCCTCCTACCAGTGGGGCTTAGGGAGGCGCCTTCGAAATGCATTTTCCAACATGGGACAGCATGATCGACTAAGAGGATCGTCTCATCAGGGAAATCCAGGTCCAGGGATTGGTCCACGGAGGTTTTATGGGAAGCTAAAAAGTCTTCCAACACCTGTCCCTTAATGGCCTTCTGAGGTACAAACCTGATATCAAAATGCTGGAAAATCACTGCCCACCGTGCTAGTCGGCCAGTCATCATGGGGCGGTTCAGGATGTACTTCAGCAGGTCTACCCGGGAGACCAATTGCACCTCATGGTGCTGCAGGTAATGTTGCAACTTCTGCACGGCGAATACGAGCACAAGGAAACTCTTTTCGATAGAGGAGTATCTGACCTCCGTATCGAGAAGCATGCGACTAAGATAGTAGAGACTGTTCTCAGTACCCTCGTTATTCTTCTGGGCGAGCAGCGCACTGAGGGTTCTCTCCAGGGCAGTCACATAAAGGACCAGCGGCTTTCCAGAGAATGGTGGCATCAAGACCGGAGGTTGGAGCAGATACTGCTTGATTTCCTCGAAGGCGGTCCAACACTCCTCATCCCATTCGTAGGCGGCGGCCTTCTTCATGAGCCGGGAAAAGAGCTTACACTTGCCAGCCAGATTCGCGATGAATCTGTGTATATAGGCTAAGTGGACTTGAAGGCCTCGAAGTTCCCAAATGTTGCTCAGGGGAGGCATTTGGCTGATGGCCTTGATCTTCTCTGGGTCGATCTTGATACCTCGGTATCTGACAACAAAGCCCAGAAACTTCCCAGAGGTGACCCCGAAGGCACACTTCAACGGGTTCATCTTTAGGTGATGGGAACAGAGGGAAACAAACACTTTCTCGAGGTCTTTGAGATGGTCCTGGCGCTGAAATTATTTGACTACGAGGTCATCCATGTAGCATTCCACCAATGTCCCGAGGATCGGTTTGAATATGCGATGCATGGCCCTCGGATAAGTGGCACCTGCATTTTTCAAACTGAATGGAATAACCTGGTAGAAAAAGGTACCTTGGGGAGCCCTTAAGGCAGGGGACTCCTCGTCTTCAGGGCCCATCCAGATCTGGTTGTACCTGGAATATCCATCCATGAAAGAGAGTGCCTGGAACCCGGCCGTGGCGTCAATCAATAACTCCGTCACCGGGAGTGGGAAGTCATCCTTTGGGCAGTGGCGATTGAGATCACGAAAGTCGATGCAGACTCTGATCTGCCCATTCTTCTTCCTGACTGGCACAATGTTGGTGAGCCACTTGGGGTACTGGACCTCCTTAACAAAGTTGGCTTTGATAAGATTGTCAACTTCGGCCTCAACCATAGCACCATGAGAAGGGTGCATTTTCTTGGAAGGCTGCTTAAACCCATGATGTTTTTCCGGGAGGCCCAGACGGTGAACGACTACCTGGGGATCTAGTCCTGGCATCTCGTTGTAACTCCAGGAAAACACGTCACTGTGTTGCTTGAGGAGGTCTACGTACTGCTGCCTCTCCTTGAGGGACATGGCTGCACTAATCAATGTGGGTCTCGGATCTGCCTCGCTACCAAGGTTCACCCGTACCAGTTCATCAACTGTGGTAGAGACGCCTTCTTCAAAGGCGGGGGGAGAATCCTCCAGGTCTTCCTCCCCACCCGTGGGGGAACTTCCTGCGACGGGAGATACTTCTGGGATATCAAAATCCAAGGGGCAGCTGGTGCCGGCTCGGGCAGTAGTGGTCATCACATCGGGAGACTCACTTGCCATTGAGACCATAGAAATGGAGGCAGTCGATCCTATCCCATCTAGCCTTCGGCCTAAGGGGCCACGTTTGATGATATCAAAGAAGTGGTGACGTGTCGGCCTGAGTCGGTGGATTCCAGCCCGGTGGAAGAGACATGTATGGCGCACCACCGTTGTCATAAGCTTGACGTCCTGGTACCGTACATGGGTAGGAGGTTCCGGGATCACCTAAGCCTAGTTGATGTAGGAGTACGAGGTGATTTTCTGCCGTCGCTTGGACACAGGAACATGCCTTCCTTGCGTACCCGAAACAACAAAACATTGCCCCATGTCGGGGGTCGTGGCCTCCAACCGGTGGATCAAGAGGATGTAGGCGTCATCCATGCTTTCCCAGGGATCACTTGTGACCGGGGCGGGTTCATACTCACTTACTAGGATCTATTTATCCTTACTTTTGTAATAACCCACATACAAATATTGTGCCTCACAAGAAGCGAAAGGGGACACATCTCCTTGGAGCACGCCTACTCGACCGTTGAGCGAGTACTTGAGGCACTGGTGATACGACAAAGGGACTGCTGCATGAAGATGGAGCCATGACCTACCCATCAATGCGTTGTAGGCGGTGTCTTGAGAGACGACCATGAACACGGTGCTGGAAATTAAGCCACCGAACTGAGTCTTCAGGCGGATCTTTCCGACTGGGGTCTGCTTGGTCCTATTGTACCCCTAGATTCTGAGGTCAGAGGGAGTTAAATCACCTTCATATAGACCAGCTTTCGCAATGTCCGGGTCGGAATTAGGTTGATTCTAGAACCCATGTCAACGAGGCAATGGCGGAATTCCACACCATTGAAGTGACCAGTGATGTACAACCGGCGAATGTGCCCCTGTATAATAGGGTCCTCATCTTCATCGGAGAACGAGATAACCGCCTGACATTCGGCGTTTTCAATCATCTCGGTATGGAAGGCTTCTACAGCTGCTACCTTTGTCTGAAACTGGAGGGGGCTCCTTAGGGCCTCGGTAAGTGCCTCGCGCATTTTGGATGACAGGGGAAGGGCCTCAAGGATGGAGAGCCTCGCTGGAATGCCGTCCAGGTGCTTCAAGACATCGTACTTTCGTGCCAAACGCGACCCTCTGCTTACATGAGGTCGGTCGGCATTTGGAGGCATAGCGGGTCCTGCCGGTTGAACCGGCGATCGGCTGGTACTGGGTACATCATGCTGCCTACTAGTAGAAGCCTGGATGGTAGTCGTCGGACTAGGATTGGACAGCGGAGTCTGGCCTATAGCTGGGCAAGACAGACTATGATACGAACGAGGCAGCTCTCCCCGATCTAGTAGCATGAACGGCGGTGGAGGTAGAGCCGAGAGCGTTATATGGGGTTGCACATGCTGAGCTCTGTGCTGAGCCTGCTGCCTGGTCTCAGTAGCGTGCACAGCTTGACTGAAAGTGCCGGCTGACGTACCTCGATGACCGGTGCGGTTGCGATTCAGCTGACGTTGACGTCGGCTGGGAACGTTGGGGAGGTTTGCCTGGCATTCCCCCTCGTCGGGAGTCATATAGGGCTTTACCAGCTCCACGGTGTTAACCGAAGCATACCGCTGGCTGTCGCTCGAGGATTCATCCACCACTGGGTGGATTCTGGGAGGAATCCCCATTTCAGGGGGCATAAATTCACCGAGAGTGCATGATGATGACGGCACCGGCGGTGCACGTTGCTTCTTCTTGCGTCGCCGCTGCTTGCCCTTTTGGGAAGAGGTCGACTATGAAGACGATGCAGAGGAACCGACTACTTCTTCTGAAGGTTCCGGCTACTTCAGGCGCGCCCGGATGATACCATGGGCATGGAAGACAGTTTTTCGAGCCATCCAGTCATCGTATTTCTGGGATCCGTGGCTGGGGACCTGCTGCCACTCGCCTTCGCTGTCGCTGCCGATCTATGATCCTGCAAAGACACCCGCCACTTGCGTTAGTGCTAGGCCCAACTTGACTATGTTGTTGTTGACCTGGTCTTGAAGTCAGTCTTTAAACACATAGCATTTCTTGAGGGTGTGCCCCAGAATCCGATGATAAGGGTAGTAATTGAGGTGATCGGTGAGATTCGCCTCTGCCGGCCTTCTGCACTCGGGAAGGCGCACAATCCCTTGCTCTAGAGCGCTTCAGAAGTAGCCAGGGACCTGATTTTCGTTGAATGAATAAGTCTGGTGCCTTCTTTCCGGATTGGGGGCCCTGGGGGCCTGGCCCTGACGAGGGGTCGGAGGGGCTTGCTGAGGAGGCAGTGCCTGATTGTCTCTCCTAGGTGGCGGTGGCGCATTGCGCGGGGGAACCTGTTGGTTCTGAAGCGGTCGCTGCTGGGCAAGAGCATGTGCTTGAGGTGGAGGACCTCTGCGGGGTTGCGGGGATGGTGCCCCCGGAAGTAACTCCAGCTGCCTCGGGGCTTCTATTTGGGACACCGCGGCGGGTTCAGCCCTGGCCGTCCTCCAGGCTGGGATCATAGGGGGCAACAAACGTGCCTGACTAGCCTGTTGCAGGGCTTCCTCAAGGTGTTGAGCTTTATCTGAGAAATCTCTAAACCCTCCCGGGTAGTTCTGGGTAATCAGGGAGGGTACCAGCTCTATCTTGATGTTCCCCACACACATCGTCAATAATTTCTCCTGAGTCAGTGGCATATCGAGAGAATATGTAAGTCCCTTCCACCGGGCGATGAAATCTGCGACTCGCTCATCAGGCCTTTGCTTGCACTTGAAGAGGTTGGCAATGCTGGTCTTCCGCGTGGTGGAGCTGAACTGGTATAAGAACTGCCGGCGAAGATCCTCCCAATCGGTCACTAATCCGATAGGGAGATGGCTGTACCAGACGAATGACGGACCTTCCAATGTCTTTACGAAACATCGGAGCTTGGCGGCTTCTTGCTGAGCCGGGGTCCCCAGCCTGGGGCCACACCTGGAAGAAAAATGATCCAAGTGCTGCGGCGGGTCCCCTGTCCCGTTAAAAGGCAAGAAAGCGGGGTTCCCAAAACCCGGGGGTGAGGGCATATCATCCACCCACGCGGGATAAGGCTTGCCATCCGGTGGGACCGCCACCTGCCGCATTTCCAACGCTTCGAGGCGGGCTGTGAGTGCCGCAATAATATCATCTTGATGGGGGTCCCTGTCTTGACAGGGATCCCAAACCACAAGTTCATTGCCAGGTTCTTCAACACGGTAGACGGCTTCGGCCGCTCCTGGATCAACTGGCGGAACGACCTGCGGGGCGACTGGGGGAACCCGGGCTGGATTCTTCAGATTGCCCCATCGCTCGGGAGGGTTTGGCGAGACGTATCGTGCTCTCTTGCCATACGTTCCGACTTCTGCCCTGTCTGCGGCAGTAGCATAATCAGGGTTTCCCAGAGGCATCTCATCGGGGGGAACTTGTTCCTGCCCCTGCTGCCCCGGCCTGGGATTACCATAGTCGGGTCGCCGCTCTACAGCGCGCTCAGCCAAGAGTTCGTCAACCAGCCTCTTCTGCTCAGCAAGCAGCTGGCGTAACGTGGCCTTCTCGGGATCTTCGTCCATTTTCTGCACAGAGGAAGATGGGTCGGAGTTCTTGACAGTTCCGATGTGCTCCTTACCCTTGCCGGTGTTTCGACTGAGTACCAGCGACTCGGTGGGTACGGGGAGGCCTAGCAGGTTCCTCTGCTGACGGGTAACTCTCTCTGATGGGTCCAGCAGTGGCGGTACGCCCTCGGGGGGGAAGTCTCCATCAAGTAATTTTATCTCGTCTTCCTTGTCCAAGATGTCAGTCATGTGGACCGCGACTCCTCTCGAGGGCATGTCCTCGATGTCACATAATGAATCGAGATTCCGTTGGATAGGGTCGAAGAGGAGAGAGGAATAGTGTCCCCAACCACGGACTTGCACATGGGGGGTAGCTTCCCTGACGATCCTGCGGAGTGCTTTAAGACTCTGAACAAATTTCCGTTGAAGGGCACTCTGACGGCCTGGAGACTCGGGGTGCTGGGCCACAAGAAGTGCGGCCGCATCGATCAGGCAGCACTGCTCGTCGATTTCTTCGAAGTGCTCTCGACTTCTGGGGTACACCAAACATTCGTAACGAAGGCGGAAGTGTGTCTCCCATAGTGTTCGACAAAAGCACCCCACTTCTTTAGGGGTAAGAGACTCTGGTACATGAAACTTCAGCACCGCCGTCGGCCAGAACTTTTCCGGGAAGTAATCCGCTGCAAGAATACTCCAGAAGCTCCTGGGCTCGGACTCAGGATCTAGCCCTGTATTGCCCCACTTGTCAACCGGGGGTGGATAAGGGACCGGTAGCGGTACCGAGGCGGACCTCTGGGATAGTAAACTCGGCGGCGGAGAATACGGCGAACGAGCTGACTGGCCACCGAATTCTGGGCCATCCTCTGAAGAGTGAGGTGACCTGGCCACGATGTGACGGTACGATGGGCTGATAGCCACAGCTTCCGGCACAGGAGTCGCGGCTACCGGTGACCGGTCATGTCATCGTTCTACCACCGCTGGCCCCCAAAATAGCTCTCCGTGATCTCTGGTAGAGGTAGAGGGCGCTTCTGGTGACAATGGCGATGATTGCACGGTCGAGACCTGCGGAATTCCCAAGATTTCTTCCTCCTGGATGTACCTGCGGAGAGAGACGGGAATCTGGTGGACCTCATATTTCGGCAGAATGAGGCTAACGCGTCTGGTTCCTGCCCCGGTCCTTGATATGGAGGAGCGGGGAGAAGGTTCCATCGCTGAATCGCATTCCGATTCAGAGTAAGAGAAGCGGGCAAGTTTGATCTCTACCCGGGCCTTCCCAGGATTCTTCTTGAGGCGGCGACGACCTGCTCTCCTTCCCGGGGTGGCTCTTCGGGACAAGGTTGATCCCTATCAGGCAGCCTCGGGACGGTGCTGGAACCATGGCGGAGAGAACCCCCACTTGAGATAGCCGAGGTGCGAGGGGCGCCAGGGAAATTGTCGAAGGGTACATGGGGAGGACCTCCATAAACAACACCCATGTGGGCGGAGCCTCTGTTGGAATCAGCAAGAGCATGGGGAGGACCTCCATGGACGATGTGGGTGGAGCAAGGCTGACCTTCACTCCTCGAGTTGATGGGGTGAGGAGAGCCTTCGCCGATTGCAGAGAGGACGTAGGGAGGGCCCCCACATTGGAGAAGGACCAGATGGACGAATCCTTCAGATCGGCGGTCGGGGTTAGGAGGATGGACTCCAGACCCTGTATAGTGGGCGTAGGAAAGGTTTCCGCACTGAGCGTTACTGCCATGGGGCAGGTCTTCCTTCGGGATAGGTGTATCACGAGGCATGCCTCTATGACGAACATCGGAGCGGGGAAGGCCCACGCCCTGTGGAGTAGTCGCACGGGAAGGACCTCCGTACGGGGTGGCATCACCGCGGGTTAGTTCGCGGCGATCACCACTTGGGCCTACAACCCGGAGAGTCGACCCAGCCTGCCCGTGGGGCGGTTGGGGTCTCGATCCTGGTTGGGTGAAGGAGTGCCCCTTCTCAGTGTATGCAGGGGCTTCACGATGCACGTCGGCGGTGGCTCGGGCCACTATAGCTGTCGACGTCGACGCGCCTGGGCAAGCGTCCTCATCCCGGGCCCGGCGCTGACGTCGGGTCAGGCGGGCTGGTGCAGGTGGTGCAGGGACATAGCCTGCCTGCTCTTCCTGCGGATCCAGACGGCGGCGCTGACGTAGCCGGGCAAGAGCTCTCGCCTGGAGCCCTTGGGTCGGGACCTTGAGCGGGCTGAGCCGGACGGCGCCAGCCTCTTCAGCGTAAGGCGAGGAGTCGTCAAGGCGTTCCAGGGACAGGCTCCTGAAATGGTTGAACGTTGGGGTGGGGAGAAGGGGCTCCCTGTGCGGCCTGTTAGGGCGGCGTTGACGGCGGGGCCTAGACGTCTCCAGGTCTAGGCGGGCCATATCCCGAGTTGGGATGACCACTTCCTCCTCGTACCTGCGCATGAGGTTGTTGATCACCCTTCGCATGATGACCTCTGATGGGGAAAGGGGACGTGGGCGCCCCGTATTCCGCAATGTGGTGGCCATCGTGGCGGTAGCTGTGCTATGTGGGGTGGCTGTGGCGGTGTTTCCCCTGCCCCTGCGTAGGCTAGAGGGCGGTGATCACGTCTCTGTAACAGCAACCTGGTTCCTGAGAAACGAAGGGATCAACTCATCAGCACTGAGAGGGAAAAGGATTGACAACCAGTGCCCCAGCGTCCTTCCATTCTCCATGTCTGTAAGAAGGATCCATGCCAACACGCTGCAGAACAGAGTGCCCCACGTTTTACTGCCCCGACTTCCGGTGAGTTTCACGACAGGCCCGCTATTTTCTTGGCAGGACCAGGCGCCGGATATCTGGATCCGGTGACACGTCAATCTACTGGTGTCTCGAACGCTACTAATCTCCACATTGAGGAGAAGAATATCACGTCGGGTTCACCATTTCTATTTCTGATGCTTTCACTGGGGCGCGCACGCATCCGTCCGCGGAGGAGGAGGACGCGCGACGCTTGTTGCCCCGTATTCCCGCTTTCCAAAGGCGGGCGGCATTCGCTCCTTATTCAGGGACGTCTGCTCCTTGATCGAAACGGGATGATGGGATGTCGGTTTTTCCTTCTGTGGATTCCTCTTCAGAACTCGTCACCTAGTCTGGGTCTCCCTCATAGATTTCATACGTTGTTCGTGAAACTCTTCCCAGTGCCATGATTACATGGACGCCAGTTAATTAAACTACTTCTGTCGGGACATTCCAAAGGGTTCGGTCAGGGCAGCAACCTTCAGTTGGGGGAGTAGTCATGTTGAGGCATCAGTAGCGTGTCTGGATGCTGGGGAACCTGGCATGTCTGTCTATTATCCCTGGTCACAGGGCTTCTCGAGGGCGTGGAAGCCCGAGGCATCCCACATCGAGTGCGGGGAATTATATGTCATAGACACATATCTGAGGTTTTCCTCAGCTTCCCGTGTTCAACACAGGGTATGCCGCGAGTTTAACGTCCAGCAGAGACGGATCAACCCAACCGGAGCATTATCTAGGATAGATCGGATTGAGGGATTTCCCTGGAAGGGATGCCGATACCGAGGCCAGCCCATGGGCGGCTGTGAAGAGAAGTAGACCGACATGGTCTCACCGAGATATGATGGTCCGGGCGAGAATCAGGATGCGTGATAGGTGGATGAATGGAGTGGAGGGAGAGTGAAATGGGACCATCGCGGGGGGCGACGGTGAAGTTGGGCTTGAGCCTTGAAGAGGCTTCCTACGTATCACCGTGGCAGGGAATCAAAGTCCGCATAGTTCGGGATGGCGCTGGTGAACCAACATGAAGGTGGACCTTGGTCCGATGGGCATCGTCAGCGTACCGACGTGAAGGTGGACCTTGGTCCGATGAGAGATGGGCTTGAACCTCGGGGAGGCTTCCTACGTACCATGCCTTGACATGGATCAAAAACTTCGTAGTTCAAAGGGTTTCATCGGTGAACCGACGTGAAATTAGACCCGTGGGTCCACTATTGGTGGGCTTGAACCTTGGGAAGGTTTCCTACGTACCATGCTTTGACATGGATCAAAGTCCTCGTAGTTCAAAGGATTGATGGAATACAGTTTAACGTCATGCGGGACGATAGTGAACCCTGTTGTGAATAAACGACGGGCGGTGGGTGTCGGCGAACCGACGTAAATGCGGGACCTTGGTCCGATGGGAGATGGGCTTGAAAATGGGGGGCCTGGAACACCGACTAGGAGACGGTTTGGGGCAATGATTGTTGGGATTGAACCTCAGGGAGGATTCCTACATACCATGCCTTGACACGGATCAAAGTCCTCGTAGTTCGGATTGGGAAATACAGTTTAACATCATGCGGGACGGGGGTGAACCGACGTGAATGAGGTCGGAATGAACGGGTGGTGGGTTTGAACCTCGTAGAGGCTTCCTACGTACCTTGCCTTGGCATGGATCAAAGACCTCGTAGTTCAGGTGGGGCTTTGTCGGCGAACCAACGTGAAAGTGGACCTTGGTCCAATGAGTGGTGGGCTTGAACCTCTGGAAGGCTTCCTACGTACCATGCCTCGACATGGATCAAAGACCTCGTAGTTCAGGTGGGAATGGGTGTGCAGTTTAATGTCATGCAGGACAAAGGGAGGGGCATACAGTTTAACGTCATGCTGGACGAGGGCGAAACTCGACGTGAATGAACGACTGAGTAATGTGGCTTGAACCTCATGGAGGCTTCCTACGTACCATGCCTTGACATGGATCAAAGTCCTCGTAGTTCAAATGGGATGAGTCGCAACGGCTTGCCATTGGACTAGAATGCAGTTTAACGTCGTGATGGACGGGGATGAGACCCGACGTGAATAAATGATGGGTGGGCTTGAACCTCATGGAGGCTTCGTACGTACCATGCCTTGACATGGATCATAGTCCTCGTAGTTCGCTAAGGGTGGGGGCCAGGGTTGGTGCTCACTCTAAGCCCACGTGAGTCATGCTCGGTGTGAGAAACAAGAGGTTGCAAGGACCTAACGATCACGTCGTGAAGGATGTTCCCGTGAGAAGCGAAGAAGGGCTTACGCGTTAGGCGGCCCGTGGTGTTGGGACTTACTCCAGGATGGAGGCCCATAGTGCGACAAAGCGCAGTGAAAGAGGGATTTGGGAACAATGATGGGAGGTGCCTTGTTCCCTATCACGCCCTCCACTGACCTTGGTAGTGGGGATGTACGGAGATGCAGAGGTGCAGCCATCCGTTGGGGAACTAGGGTCACCCTTCTCTTGAGAACATACGCCACTCCAATAAGGAGGATATCACCCCTTGTGGATGGGTGATTCCACTCCCGTGGAGATGAGTGGCGTACAAAATATTTGAGCTTGGGGGACCCTGCGTGCGAAGCACGAGGTCGGGTCACAGTTTAACGTCATGTGTTGAGGACGCGGTGCTTGGCAGTTTAACGTCCTGCAGCTCGGACGAGGTGGGTTCACTCCACACCTCTAGGACTTACATAACCGGTAACCTCTAGTCCTTGGGGAAGGGAAGGCACCAGTAAGGCCATGGTCAAGGGGGGGTTGTGGAAAAAACCATCGAAGGGTCCATGTTAGCATGGCTATGCAAAGAAGCAATAGCCGTTAGCGTGCCTATGCGAAGAAGCATTAGGCGAAGCAGCGCTACGAGTGGTATTGTCCATGGGACTTTGAAATCACATCGTGCAATCCTAGAGGGTCGCACGGGAAGAGGAATTGCTAAGCAAAGGAGTGTACTTCGTGAAGTGGAGTGCCTTGGCCTTAGCATGGGGCATAGGTGTGAGTGGAAGGTGCTTCACGAAGTGGAACAGTGTTCGCGGAGCACTGCCTCACGAAGAAGGGGTGCCTCGCGAAGCAGGGTCCTGTGAAGCAACGTGCTTCGCGATGTGTAGAGATCCTGCCTTAGCATAGGGATCACTAGTACAGGTTGGGTGTTTCGCGAAGCAAAAACGCTCCGCGACTGCCCGGGTTCCCTTGGGAATCCCCTTCCTTCGCGAATGACCTTGAGCTTCGCGAAGGGCATCCCTCTCAGAAGAGGGGCTCAAAACGAGACAAAGCAAAGGTGTCTCGCGAAGTAGAGATACCTCGTGGTGCTTATGATTCCCGGGGCAAAGAGTGCTTCGCGATTCAGGAGAGGAGAAGCCGAAAGGTCGAATTGTCCGTCTTCGGGACTCAGGGGGAGTCCAGTATTTATAGGGAAGGGGCGCTGCGAAGCAGGACTTGTGTGCCGCCTCAGGTGCTTCGCGGCGCGCTCGCGAACATCAATGGTGTCCGCGGAGAGTTACCGCCTCTGGAGCTTCGCGGCGGGCTCGTGAACGTCAAATGCGTTCGCGGAGGTTTACCGCCTCTGGAGCTTCGTGGTGGGCTCGCGAACGTCAAATGTTTTCACGGAGGTTTACCGCCTCTGGAGCTTCGCGAGGCCACGATGATCGGGGCGCTTCGCGCCGGGGCTTCGCGTCGGGGCTTCGCGTCGGGGCTTCGCATCGGGGCTTCGCGGGGTAGCGCGCCAGCCTTCTTTTTCATCCATCCCTTTCGTGCAATATTTTGGCGCCAACAACTAACTAATTATATCATATATAATTCTTGTCACGTATCATTCTGAAAATATGATAAGAGCATCCTAGTTAAATATTTAGTGAGGATCATATAGAATAAGGATAGTTTGATTAATGGTGGGACATGTGAATCATTTTCCAAATTATTCAACTATATAAAAATGATCAGACCACTTACCTTCCCAAAATCAAAGGTTCTAATGTTATGTTCTTTATTCTAATTACAACACTTTACGTTAATTTATATTAAATTTGTAAATATAAAAAATCTTATAATAATTAAACTACTTATATTATTATTTTTTAATAAATTAAAAAATCATTTAGGAAATTATGTAATAATTGATTTCAAATTTGACTAGTAAAATATTTAAACCTTAACAATATGTTATGTCCAAACATAACCCTGATAGACTCTTAGACCCTATATTCCTTTCATTATATCTTACTAAGTTATAAAAACCATTTTTTGTTATAGTAATAACACATATTTCCTTTTTATTGGAATATTTTACCAATAAATAATTGATTCCATATCATATGTGGTATTCTATGTGTCTGGAACAATTTTCATTAAAAAAGAATAATTTATTAAAATATACCACCAATGGATGATAATATCACATTACCTCAACTTTTAAAAATTATTTTTTTTTTAATTTTTTATCTTCGATTAAATATTTTTGCCCAAATATTCTTCAGCAAATACGTTATAGAAATAGATGAATCATGAACCATGTGTATACATTTAGTCATCTCATACTTTTTCATAAAAATCATTGTCATTGAACATATTCACTTATCCCAAAAGTGAAATGATATGAAGTCACACAAAATTTACATAGAATCATTCAAGAATGATAAAATCATTTACATTTAAATCCTCAATGTAGTAATTATTTACATAATTTCATGAATATAATCTATAAACATAATCAGTTATTCCTTTGATTCTAAACTCTAATGTATTTACGACTATATTGAAAAATAAAAAATTCAGTTTCAAATACCTTTCAAAATTTAATAATTATTTTCTATAACATCCATATGTGTCATGGTCATTCTGTGTGGTTTTAAAACTCTTTTAGGTATATCTTGAATGATCCGACCATATTAAATTATTACACGTAATTCCGGATAAAACTAGGTTTTAATGTCCATTATTGTTTATTTAAGAAACATTATAGTTCTTTTCAACCAAATTTTATACTTCATGTTCCAACATTTACCAACATTTACTATCTACATTGAACTTTTGAACCCAAACATCATATGTTTAGTTCATATATTTTTCCAATATATTGAAAACATCGAGTAAACATTCATTGAATTCAATTATATAGTTGAATAATTTCCATAGATGAAAATAAAATAAACTACCTAATCATAAAAATCCATTTTATTGTCTCTTAGAACATTTTATATAATTTTAAAAATCATAAACATTGTGTATTGAAAGCAAGCATACAGTTTTCACAAAAAAAAAATTTACATTATTTTCACAAGATAAGAATGTTAAAAAAACATATTATGAAAATATTATACAAGATTAAAACATCCAAGTTATCAATATAGAAACATATGTTATCCATTACTTGAATTCATTAAAAATGATTTTTCCTTCAATTAATACTCATTTAATGAAATTAGTATATATTTAGAACATTTGTCAAACATAAAATTGATATCATATGACATCCAGAATAATAGATTGATTTCTAAAACAAAGAGATCCTTAAGGATAATTTTAGTCTTATAAACACATTTAATATATTCAATCATATAGAATAAATTTTGACATACCTAATCATATTGAGTATATGAGAATAAATTCCAATAAATCATTAATGTACCCAATCATGTTGAGTACATCAATGGATACTAATATTAATTTAGTAATTTTCCATCTAATTACTTTTAGTACTTGAAGAAACCAATATATTATTCAATAAGAATCTAGTATAACTTGTTCAATAATATTATCACTTCGTTACTCAGGAATGAAAATTTATGATACATAAAATATTTATTAAATCACTTATCATTCTTAGGAAGTTATCTTAAATTACTAGTCTTAGGAATAACATAAATTAAGCTTGTCTTATTCAAAAATTAATCTAAATGTTCATTTTTACTGTGATTATGTTATTAATATACAAAAAAATCTCTTATCAAATGAGTATCATGTCACGTAACTATTAAATATTGGCTTATATTAAAGTGGATCCCCTAATATGATGACCCTTTTTAAAAACACCTAATATCCATTAGCATGCCAAGATTTATATTTCACCATTACTTATATTAGTTATGGAATAAATAATCCATGATTGTATCTAGTGGATAATTATTTTCAATAATACAATATATAAATCATCTATAGTTGAGTGAGAAACTCTTTGTCCAATACATCATATGGATATTCTCAACTTTATTGCTCTAGTATCCAAACTTTTAGGGATTCCCAAATAGTGTATCCCAATGAAAATTACAAAAAAATACAATAAAGTACATGAAATTAAAATTGTTTCTAATCTCGACCATACCTTCATCATAATACAAAGTTTTTTAAAACATTATTTCCTTTCAGAAGATAATCCAAGTGTAATCGTGATGATCTCAACAATACATAGTTGAAATATCGAGGTATTAAAAAGTACTTCTTCAATAGAAATATCATATATAGTATTTTTATGGAATTTTAATATCCCCATATTATCACATGTTCTCCTATTTTGTGTATACATGATTCATGTAATTTATCTTGGAATCATATTCCATCCCCCAAACCAATATTTATAAACAATATTAATTTGTAACTCTTTAAAAAAATGCACAATTTTGTGTTACTCACACCAAATTAGAAGTCAATTATAAGCACACATATCTAAATTCATGAAATTCATAATGTTCATGAACACTCCATGTATAGGTATATAACTACATGAGATTGAAAACCTCTATATGGGTAATCTGGGAGAAACATACATCCAACTCCATTCACATTACATGAAAAGTCATATGACTCATTTTAAGTTGGTAGTTTGACCCCATGTCTTCATACCAAGTGAGAATTTATGAAATGGATAATTAAATACAAAATAATTATAACATCTATTATGAAAAAAGCTATTCATAACTCCTTATTTCATGCTAATAACTCCAAATAAAATCCGAGGTCATTGTAGATAAAAAGATAAATTCATTAATAGTACATAACATTCAATTCATGGATTTATTTATAAGTAGTAAACATTTTAAACTAATGAATACACCATTATTTATATAATTAATATGTAACTATGAATTAAATGGGCAATTGATATTAAATAATTGAACTACTCAAATATTTAAACATGATACTAATAATTATGAAGAATTTATAAAAAAACCAATTATAAACATTTTAAATATTTTATCTTTAATATTATAGACATTCTATAATAATGAATGTAAACCCCTTATATTCATTTCAATATGAACACTTTCATATTCTTCATTATATGGAATTTAAAAATTAAATACCTATTATTTTATGAATTATATACTATTTTTAACAAAAAATATAATACTTTATACATAATAATTATTTACAACATGATCATATCAATCATGAAAACACTTTTTACGTGTCTCAAATAATACCAAAATAAGACCACATCAATTTAAAAAATTAAATTTAATTAATCGTGAACAATTCATAATTGAGATATAAACACTTTTCTCCTTTGGGCTTATTTTATAAATTGCATCCCATTTTAAGTCATTTCATATGATTTATACGTTTGTTATAAGTCATGAAATATAAATTTTTAAAAATTATTTCATATATTAACATTTAATATATGTTAATATAATATTTTTAAAATATTAATTAATGTTTTTATAATATATTTATAATAATTTAGATAAATTATTAAATCCTTTTATGTGAAATATTCCTAAAAAAATTTCATATGATTTATATACGTTTTAGAAATCTTATAAAACCCATTTATAATTTCTTAAAAAAAAATTGGAAAAAATCTCATTACCCTTATGCAGAATCAATATTCTGTGTAAGGGTTAAAGTTCCCAATCAGGATCCAAGTATCACTGAGAGGGGGAGGGGGTGAATCAGTGATATCGTTTTCTTTTTAAGTTTCCCCCTTTTGAAACAACCTTCGCCTCCTGTTAAAGAGTTTCTTCCCTGCTGAACACACACATCCACAGGAACACAAGATTTACAAGGTTCACTTCTCAACAAGAGTAGCTACATCCTTGGTATGGTATGGAAACAATCCAGTACCACACAATCCACTAGAAAACAATCATTTTATGTGGAATAAAATGAGTAGGATATACCCTTACACTCGTGCAACACTTTGAAAATAATCCAATAGTGCGTGTGCTCCCTCTTAGCACAAATAGGGTAACACAATGTTTCAGTGCTTCTTTACAATTGAACGGATGTATTCTATGAAGTAAAAATCATCACATTCTTACCCAGAAGCCGGTAAGAACTCTCGTGCGCACAACTGAATACCTGCGAAGACCCCAGATATTTCGCGCAGCCTTTAGGGTGCCTTGCGCGTAATTCAAATGGCTTGCACGTAAAATCCCTTTTGGCGTGAAAAATGTTTACGCGCAACTTTCCTTTTGTGCGCAACTTTTTCTCTTTTCGCGCAACTCACTTAGCGTATAATTTACGTGCACCAGAGCTTGGGATTTCTTCTATGTGTCAAGAATTAACAATTGAGAAGGGTTAAGGCATTTTTGACCCCGCGTGAAAAACACTAATCCGCGCGTAAAACCTCTTACATGCACGTAAAAACTCTTTTATGAAACTTCATATTTCGCGCCATGCATCAATATTTCGTGCACCTCATGCCTTTGCCATTTTTCATCCTTCTAAGAATGAATCACCAATTGCACGCAAAATTCCGCACCGCGTTCCATATTGCGCGCAAACCCAATCTTTCCTACGACATCAGATTTCGCGCACTGCTCCAATCTTTCGCGCATTTTATGCCTTTGCTAATTTTCAAGCTTCTGATCTCAAAACACCTTCTGCGCGAAATCTTCATTCCTCAATTTTGTGAACCATGCCAATATTTCGCGTACACTTCATTTTTCGCACAGCCCGCTGATATTACGCACACAACTTTTTTTTTCGCGCATCCCGCTGATTTTTTGCGCAACGCGCTACTATTTCTCGCAACCCGCATATATTGTGCGCACCACTTTATTTTTGTGCGGAACATGCCTAAATTTCCATAGACTCCATTCCTTAGTAGTTTTTCAATGTTCTGTCATTGAATAACTCCTTGCACGTGAAAATATAAACCATCTTCAATCTTGCACGCAACATCTATTGCTAAGCACATTTCTTCATCTCCCGATTTTCAGACCCTAAAATTTGGCAAACACTGGAAAACGACGCCACCTTAAACTGTGCTTTTCTGCCATCCCCAGATTGTCTATTGCTTTTTCATTTTATCTCTTTACTGCTTCCCATAACCATTCTTCTGCTGTTATCATGAATCCCACTATCGTGATATTTATCCTTTGATAGATCAGCTTTAGTATCGTCAGAGTTGCAATGGGAACTAAAACTTCCCTACCCCCCAACAGCATCATTCCTTCCAATCAAAACTTTATATGACTGGCATCATCATTTCTCCCCCTTTCCTTCATGAGGATTGCATCACAAGTTCTCCTAACTCATGATATATGTGAAATACATACCAGCAATGCATCGTCTGATTTGTGATCCTTCTACAAAGTGAATTGATTTATCTTCTTTGACAACAAAATACAACACTCTGCAAAGGCTAACTGTTTAAACAATCTTCTCCATTCAACTTGG
This sequence comes from Viscum album, assembly GCA_963277665.1. NCBI lineage: Eukaryota > Viridiplantae > Streptophyta > Magnoliopsida > Santalales > Viscaceae > Viscum > Viscum album. The sequence goes on along the minus strand of OY728159.1, from coordinate 968,570,144 downwards.
TCCCAATAAGGGTATTCTCCATCCCCCATTTTATAGGAATTCCATGGACGGATATGTTAGGAACGAATCCCTCAAGGTAACATTGCAGAATTTTTGGGTTGGTTGTGTTTATTGACAAAGTAGGTTTCCATGGTGAATTTTCATGTTCTAGTGATGTTGTTGACAATCCTTGTTGACAAAGAACCATGAGAAAGGAATGGAAGATCTGGAGGCGACACAAAAATAGCAGTACAAGGTGGCGCCATTTTCCAGTGTTTGTCAAATAATTGTGGTCCAAAAATTGGGGTTTGGTGAGCATCACGAAAAGTGGATATCCTTAATGATATTATTTAAATATGGAAAAGGCATGAATTTCCCGAAGATAGGCTTCATGGATTAGATTACGCAAAGACCCGAAAAATGATGGTGGTGATTATTCGCGATTACGTCAAGCTTCGTGAAAGACAGATTTGAAGAGCATTGCGACGGCGAAGGGCTTTGTGAGAGAGCTTCACAGCGAAGGTGCAAAATAATTAACGGGATTATCAACTATTACGTCGTGCTCCGTGATCAGAAAATTCCCTTGGTGCTTCGCGATTTTAAGAGAATTTTGGCGAGATCATCGGAGCTTCGTGATTTGAGCTGACATGGCATTGACTTTGCATGGAAGGTTTGAGGGTCGATGGAATTGCCTTTAAATAGGCTTCAACCCCCTTTGTAGAAGAAGAGAGAATTTTTAGAGAAAATATTTTTCTCTCTATTCACAAAGTTAGGTCGTGAAGGTAGAGTGCTTTACGAAAGAAGTGCTTTTCGGCGGCTAATCTAGCTCCGCGAAAGATGCGATCTACGTGTTGAATCAGTGAGCTTTATGAGGGAAGTTTCTCTATGACTATAAGTACTTTGTGAGAGTGCTTCTTGAGAGCGCTTCGCGAGAGTTCTTCGCGAGAGTGCTTCATGAAAAGGAAAGCGATTCGCGAAGGCTTGTTTGAGCTTCGCGAAATTGGGAGCCTCATGAATTAGGGTGCTTTGCGAAGGTATTTCCAAAGGAATTTCCCAGTGTTACAGGGAAAAGGGGGTATTAATCAGTGGATGAAATTTTTACATCAATAGAGAATGTACATATATTGGAGGATGCATTCATTAGTGGTAATAAAGAGACCTACTGGTCTATAAACTGTGAGTTGATCTTCTGAAGAAGTAGTGAGCTCATATCAGTTGAGAGAGCAGTGAGTTCTCAAATTGTGAGTGGTTGTAAACCAGGAGGGGCAGCGAGTGCTCTTCAAACATATAAACAGTAGTGCGCTTGTAGTGGAATTGGTACATGGAACACTACTGGTGTATTCTCCTTGGACGTAGCCTAGTGAGGGTGAACCAAGTAAAAATTGTTTTGTCCTGTGCATGCTTTAAGTTTTGTTCATACTCTACATCGGGAAGGAGAGAGAAGAGAGTTTTGTCTAATAGCGAAACAAGAAGAAATTGGGCATTCATTTTAAACTGTCATACCCTGATTCACCCCCCCTCTCAGGGTATCTGGCCTAGTGGACCTAACATGATATATAATATTTCCCCTTATGCATGGCATATTGTGTAAGGGTACTGAGCTCTTACATTTAAATTAACTCCTTGTTTAATGGAAAAACTTTTCTTATCCTTATATGGACTTATTCACATAATGTTCACCATTTCACATAAATGAAAACATGTTAATACCATTTCGTGGACAAAGTAAATTCTAGGATACCTTTACATGACTGTTCACGTTTATGTATTGTCTTGTTTTCCAATCTGTAAAAAAAAAATACATCAGCATATAAAGTTATCTTATAGAAACGCTTATGAATGATTAAAATCCTCTATATAACCTTTACACAAAAAACATTGTGATGCATCAGAAAATCCTAGATTACCCTTATTTTTTCACTTTAATTTAAAGGTATGTGAATGGTTACCTTCACTTGACCACTCATACAAAGGTAACCCTAACATCCCACCCCATCCTATTTACTTTGGAAGTGGTGGGGGGTGCTTGTAACCTCTAGTGGTGTCCCAAAGGCATCAAAGGTTCCCAATAAATTTGAAGGGATTTATTAAACCATGGGGGGTGATCTTATTTTAATGAAACTTACAAAAACACTATGATGAGAACTAAAAATTTTTATGATTTAAAACCAAAACAACCCACATAATATAAACATGATGATAATCAGAGTGATATTAGTAATTATAGTACAAAAATGTTGTCTAAAAATCAAAATAAGAAATAATCCATGGAAATTTCCTCTTTGATGGATGTAATGAAAACATTATTTATCCTTTAATATTTATCCATTATACCTAAAATGTCATAGTACTCCTTTAGAAATTTATGAAACTTTTTCTATTCATGTATCACAAAAAAATACATATTTATATGAACTAATGCTTATATGTAGTGGGTGATTATGAAAAATTGATAGGAAAACCCCACAACATCCCAATCATGCCATTAAGAAAAAAGAAAGTTAAAAATTAGTTTTATATAAAATAGTGTAATATATCATCGAAGAAGTTTAATAAAACTACAATTTTACAGAAGCTAATAAACAATTCCATTCCACTTGGAATATCTTTTTCCACCATAAATACACCCAATACATACATACATATGTTTAATTTTTCAATATAATATGTAAAATAACATGTCCTTACCATACCAAGACAACCCCTAGATGTTCACTAATGTTCCCCACCAACACTGGCCCCAATTCCATACCCAAAAACGAATGAATAATTAAAATATAATCAAGCACCAACCAAGTATGCCTACCCTAAAAAATCCCAAAAAAATTAAATATAGAACCATTTTTTATATCCATTTCAGAAATCACTCATGAGTTTCACCAGTGATTAATAATTCAAACCCAATAATCAAATAATTTATTAAAATAATAAAAATACCAAGATTTTTGAAATAAAACCAATGAAAATAATTTAGAAATATAAGCCTTCGAGTTCTACATTGAATATGGAGATAGTGGAAATGCACCTACCTAAAATAATTTAATAATAGTTCTTTTTCAAATTACTTACAAATCATTTTATTCCCACAGTTTAATGAATTATGATATTAAGATATTGGACCCCAGATCAAAGGGATCCTCTAAAATCACCAAAAGAGATATATAGTTTCGAGAAGAATGGAGAAGAAACTAATGAGGGTCACATGGAACAATATTTAAATTAATATACAAGAAATGACCCCATTCATGACATTAATTTTGGTTTTTTGTAATGAGTCTTCATGTTTCCTCATTCATTGAAAAAAATCCACCTCAACTTAAAATCGCAGAAAACCAGCTCATGTATTGAATCATATTCACGCCATGAATTTATCTACCCAAAACCATTCATTCCTAGAATAAAATTCATGGAACCTACCCATGAAAACATTCATGTTGTTAATAACCATTAACGGAATGAACAAGAACTTGTATCCATATTCCATCCTCTAATCTATTTCCTCCTCTATACACATTTGACCATCTAGCCCAAAAATTCATTCGATATATAATTTTTTTTAAAAATAAAAGTGTACCTAAAAATGTGCTATCACATTCTCTACTCCATTAGTATTTCATTCCTAGAGAAGGATGAGGATATTAGTTTTTTGGAAAAACATTGGCCAATAATGTCATAAAAGGGTCTCTCTTTCCTATGTATGTTCTTAAATTAATCCACATTTTCAAAAAAATCCACACTATGGTTATTAGTAAAAAAATTATCTTATCAAGATTATTATCTGTTTTGGGCACAAAGGTCATCTCAATTCATGAGTTATATGATCCTTATTGAGCACATGATCAGAACATGGTTGATAATTCATTAATTGAAAAACATTAAACATGTTATACAATATATCGAATCATTGTGGTATAAAAAATTGATAAGAATCATCATAGATATGCTCTAGGATTTAAAATTTTCTAATATACAAATGATCCACCTTCAAATAAGTACCCATATAATGACTCCTGATTCTAGGAGAGGCGTTAAATAATACATGGTCTCCCACTATAAATGAAAATAGATGATGGGGTTGAGAAACATAATATTTCTAAATTATTTGAGTTGTATCAATTTTCTTCAGTATCATTGAAATATTATAAACTATTGCATCAACAATGATGGGTTTAATTATGGACGTTTCTCCAATCACAACCCAACATAGTGGATACCAATATTGATAACCATACAATTTTTTGAATGGGGTTATATATATCTTATCATAGAATTTTTTTTATATGACTTCTCTAATAGAGTTAAATAATCCTCCAAAGAGCCACAAAAGTTCCTGACATAAGATCAGACCATGTATTCTAAAGAGGAGATTGTACATTTTCACTTCCCATCTATTTGAGGATGATACACAATGATCATGGTCAATTTTATTTCAAGGTTTTTTTTGAAGGAGCAGCAAAACAACAAGGTGAATCTAGGGCCCCCATATGAGAGAAAAGAAACGAGTAATCAGTGTAATTTTACAACTTCTATGATATAATTCTTTAATAATTATTTCATAATATTATATTCTTGGAAATGTAAGAAGTGGGATAACATTCTGAGTAAGTCAATAATAACCCAAATGTCATCATGCACCTAAATAATTATTGGAAAACCCATGAAATATTATTTAGATATATATTACCATTTTCAAACACGTATTGGAAACGATTACAATAACCCAACTGATCATTGAACCTCTGCCTTATCCTATTTATTGTTTAGAAATCTCATGACATAATTAGCCAATCCTCATCTAATACTTGACCACCAAAATAAGCCATTATTAACTCATATGTCTTTTGTATTCCAAGATGAATTTCCCATTTTCAATGGTGAAAAGATCAAAGAATATATTCTTACCATGTTTATGAAACCACTATCAGATTTCGATAATACAAAACTGCATTGACATATTTTTTCCATAAATCATTTGTCTACCCACTATTATGTTTCGAAATTTTCAAAAGGATACAAGATCAAAATTTTTAGTATATTTTACTTATTGTAAAATTTCAAGAATAAGATTAATGTGAAAAATAATGATTTAATTATTATAATGAATGAAATCAAGATGAATATCAGTAAATATGAATATCAGTTTCTATTAATGATAATATTTTATAGATAATTGGTTATATTATTTCCATCTTAAAGCATCATACAGATAACTAACTTTTAGAGGGTATAGAGCAAGTAAAATTAAATCATTTTGAGATACTCCATCAATCATTGTTGTTTGATGTTAAAATATATTAATGAAAATATGTGTCTAATGAATTCACTGTTAGTGAACATATATAATTTTCCCAAATAAGATAATGGCACAATTTCTTAATGTATTTACCCACATAAATAATTATATATTTTTTATTGCGAAATTCATTCCATGTATTCATATTTTTTGTAATCCATAAGTGATAACATGATCACATTGCATCATAACATATACCAAACCATACCCATATAAATCACTATATAAAAAATACCCTTACATAGTTTTGTCAAGATTTTTAATGTTGAAAAAGTGATATGAGTATTAAGCTATAGGATAGATTTATAATAATCTTTATTCCATCATAATGGAGTTTCATTAGTCATCATTTTCTTCATAGGACAAGAAAAGGATGAAAAGTAGTGAAAAAGAAGATATAGTAACCTACTATGCACAAGAAGTTTCATATCTCTAAAATTTTCTTATCATATTTCCAGAATATAACAAATTATATCTTTAAAGGGTCTACCAATTTTACTTTTTTAGAAATAAAATGAAAAATAAAGTGAATTTATTGTTTCAGTAAGTTAAACATACAGAGTTTTTCATAAAACCGGCATTTCAACAAGGTGATAAAAATAATATCCATGGGTTCTTCTTAATCCTCGTAGTTTCGTAATACACTTCAATTTTATCAATGAATAGAACAAAAAAGGAGAGAAGGTACCTTTAAAAGATATGATTCTTCTAATAAATTATTACTTCAACTAAATTCATCTGAACAAAGGGACTAAAATAGTATTCATAGTTATGATATATAATTTCAAAATAAGTTTTATGAAAAAAATTTCTTCCAAATTCATGTTGATGATTCTCTAATAATAGATCAATTTTGAAGAACTATTTGGATCCCTTTAGTTAATCAAAAAAATCATAATTTTGAGGAAGTGGGTTTTTATTTTTTATTGTAACCTAATTTAGTATATGATAATCGACACAAAGACTAAGAAAAACATTTGCCTTCTTTAAAAAATATTCCAAAGAATTTAGGGTGATGTACTCATTATTTTTAATCCCTTGCATTAGATTTCCTTTATTTATACATTCAATTCACATAGTTCTTAATTTTAAAATCTGTATGATGAAAGTGAAATATTATTCATCACTAAAAGTTAGTTGATTGAAAATTTAACTCCCCTTTCTGGTGGGAACCTATATAATTTTTTTTGGAAAAAAATTGGATACCAATTTATAACATGAGGAAAATATCTAGTCAAAATTGCATCAATTTTACACAAGGATACTATATCTAATTGATAAAAGAAAATAACACTCTTCTAATAATCACATGTCAATCCCATTTAAAGAGGTGAACCAATACTTCCATATTTTTAAATTACACTTGTTTAGCATAGAATTAAATATGAGATTTGAAGGATACCGACCAGTCTATTCCCAGAATGAGAAAAAATATTTTCATTTCCTAAATACAAAAATCCCAAAAAAACTAGATTCTCTAAAAATAAATGAAACATTTTTCACATGTAAATCCTTTAAAATTCCATTATTTAGGAGGTTTTCATATGATCATCACATGAATCATCATATCTATGTTCAACCACATTTGATTAACCAAATGTGAAGAAATAAAATAATTGGTTGCACTTGTATCAAATAGTACATACATAAGAGTGCAGTTTAGGAGAATGGTACCATGCACCATTGATGGTCCTAATTTATCTTCTTATATACCCTACTTATAAACATATAAATATTATTAATATTCATCCAAGTAGTACTTTATTCACTAAGGAGGTTACATTTTTTGAAATGTCAAGGTGTTTTTGGAATCACTAAAAATTAGTGGATTTTTGTGTTGAGAACTATTCTAAGATGATCAAAATGTATTTGAATGATTAGTCTACATGAAATTAAAATAATTCCCTCCAGTTGGATTCATATCATTAATACAATAATAGGAAGATATATCATATGAATATATCAGTACCATTATTTCTATAGTGCCAAAAACCATACTTTATATAGTCCAATGAACCACATTGGAAACGTCATGGATTATTTCTTGAATGAGGTGGAAAAAAATGATCTTCCTGAATGTATTAATGCTTCCCAAGGAATAGGAAACCCCATTTATATACTTTCTAGCATTGTAGTTCCCACCTATGCCTATATGGACATAGTTTCTACCTCCACTAGAAATCCAAATGACATCTGTATCCACCACTAGTGCTCAATTGAACATTTCTATATATTCATAAATTTTGGCAATGGAAATCATGGTACTGGAGACATGGAAATGGTCATGCCTGATTTGAAGCTAATTTGAACTCAAATGACCTCATAATTTATTAAGGATTCTATTTTGTGGAGCTCCTTGGCTGAAATTTCACGCCTCGGTGAGTCTGATGAGTACTGCAACCAAACATTGTTGACGATCCCTCCACGTGTCTTATGAGCACCATGATAAAACAAAATTGAAGGTGACTAAATGAGTTTGATGAGCACCATGATTGAATGTCACTAACGGTCACTCAGTGAGTCTAATGAAGCCCTACAAATTCGGGACATCATTTTTTCTTCACAGTGATCCCCACGAGCATCATGAAATGCAATTTACTATAAATTTATGGATCACATCCAATCATAAGAATTGTTACCCCAACCGTTATCATTATGATCTCCCATTTCAATATGCTAATAACCACTATGAACTCCATAAAAAAAATTGATCGCCCAAGGTACTTGATAATTGTGATACATTCTTTTCATTTTTATTTATGGCCCCTACTTATGGTAAGGATTGCCTTCTCTAAGGCCCCCACCCTTTATGAAGGAGGAAGGCCCTATGGGTTTCTTGAAGCTCCATGAAGCATTAAGACTTATTAAAGCACTCTCTTAATAATGATACCAATGTTAAGGGGCTCCCATAATCTATACGAGGCTTCATTTCACGAAGCACCTTTCCTTCTCAAAGAAAATTTCCTTCATTAAGCACACATTATTCACAAATACCCTCTTGTTAATCCCTATGGGTTCATGAGCCCCTTTCTTGTGCAGCCCTCTAGGCTTCCGTTAAGTGACTTTATGGTTCCTCATGTAGTGTCTCATGTTGTTTTACCTGAAAAACTATTATTCTCATGGGTAATCTAATAGTTATTTCTTCATCACATAGATATTATAACATTTAACCCACAATTGAACACTCATCGACCCCATTGTATGTTGTAATTTTCGGTTCATTGCCATCAATATGTGTCGGATGGTACTAGTCAAGTAAGTCCTAAGGGTGAGGGGTGAGTCCTCTCAGTATGAGCTGCAAGATGTTAAACTTCCAATAACCAACATCCTCATCACATGACATTAAACTAAGGCTTCTACATGCATTGAAATTCCAAGAATACCAGAAAGAGGATGGGAACCAAAGAACACTCATACAATCTATCTCCCATTGGGCTTTGTCTCCATGTATGCCTTGGCCAGTCTCCCTATAAGCCCCAACACACCTTGATAGGGTGATCCATGTATGACTAACATAGAATGAAATCTTCCTCGCATGGAATGAGATCCTCCTCATATAGAAATACTGCCACTTGGGAATCATTCCATGAATAATCTATATTATCCATCTCCCTATGCCACTAACCTTGCTCAATCCTCACACCATTCATCATGAAAACATTCTACATTGACAGAGCTTTCATGATGCAAATATATGGTCTAGTTCTTCTTCTTGTTTCTCACACCAATCACGACTCAAATGGGATTTGAGGTAATAAGTGACTGTGGAAACATTCATCTAGGCACCTATCTATGTGTTATCCTCGAACTACCGAACTACATGATTTTTGATCCATGTCTTCTATGTAGGGTATAAAGGACACCTCATTGAGATTCAATTCTGACCAATGGTATGCTATGGTGCTCTTTCCTGGGGATGTACCCTTGTGATATGAAATCCTCACTTTTGGGCCACATTCCCTAAATCCACATCCCTGGGGTTCCCTAATCCATTAACCTAGGTACCCTTGATGTTTAATCCCCAACCAACATGTTTGGGATGACTTTTGAGGTGTATGCACCAAATCCAACATCATAACTACATGGATTTTGATTCCCTGCCATTTGGAATACATAGGAAGCCTCATAAGGGTTTTACCCTACCACCATCATATTTTTGTCGGTTCAATATCATCCACTCTATTCCACTTCAACACTCCCTCAATTTTCATAATAATTCTTAACCAGGATACCACCTTCTGTTGAGATCATATCATCCACTGCATCGCTCCTCCTAGAATAATCTGGGAAGCTAACCATGCATTAAACCCGCCCAATCCATATTCATCCATCACAGAGTGTCCCCCTTGGGAAGGAAATCTATCTATGTGTGAGACCCAAGTCACGCCTTAGAACTACATGGTATTTTATCCGTATCCACATCATAGGGAACATAGAATGCCTCCCTGAGGTTTTGTCCCATACCATGGAAATCCTTGGTGTCCCCATTATTGGGGCCACCTTCTCTAATCCACCCTCTGTGGTGTCTAGATCAACCTTCATGGTGTGAAATATTCCCCTTTTTTGGATGCACCATCTCTAGTTCATCCTCATAGAGAGTGAAAATCCATCCATCTGAGAAAAATTCCAGATAAACCATCCTTGGGATATTCCCATTTGATCCACCGTCATATTTGTTTTGATAATTCGAATCTACATCCTCTAGATGTTAAACATATAAAATATCCTATTTTAATCATGAGATGTCAAGGAAAAAGATGCAATACAAGCTTCTAGAATAATACCCTATGAAATTATGGGATACCTCAGGTTTCTATGACATTGAGAAGCTATATAAGGAGGATGAATATATGTTGTCTAATGTTCTAGTTTCCAGAAATTCTTAGTGATGCCCATTGTGACTACATACATGATTTATGGTTGTTTCCCTGGCTAGACCCCAGGAAATTTCTAGACAGAAGCAAATTAATTAATTGGAATCCACAAAGATATTGAACAGAGAATAAAGATCACTAATAATGTATTAATCTATAAGGGAGACTTGAATTAAGAAATAAATTATGAGGAGGAATCCACATAAGGAGGATCTAACATCCCATCATCCCCTTTTTATCCTGGAGTATAAACATCTAAAGAATTGACGAATTTCTCCCATCTTTGGATAGAAGGAATGAGGGGGAACTGTGTGACTCAAAATTCACCGAGTAGATGACAACGTGGGTCCGACCCAAAAAATATTGTGGGAAATATAAATACTGAACCCGACGTCAACCAGTTCTCCTTCAATAATGAGGAATTGTTATATCGGTCATTAGATCAAGGATTTTTTTCTATAGCTACTTGCATCGGACCACCAAAAGAAATAATGAACCCGATATGAACTATTCTCCTCAATATGGGTTTATTAATGCACGAGACATGAGTAGATGAGCATGTCACCAGATCCAGATATTCAATGCAAAGTCTTTCCATGTAAATAGTCAGAGTGGTAAGAAAACAACCATAATTTTTGGTAGTTAATCATTGGGAATTCCTGACTGTGAAAGAATCAAAGTGGATCTCTCTCTATAGTCATGAATTATTGGATGACACTAGAGCATTGAGAATTTATTTCATTGTATCCATATTTATTTTTAAATCTTCTTGTATTGTGGATCCCAGCTATAGGAAACCAATCCCCCCTTCCCATAGATGTCGGTGAACAAGAAGCATCAATGCGGCAATCTCGCATGACTCCACTGCAGCCATGACTTTATCCATGACCACATCTAATGGGCTCCCATGCCCCATCTCACCATATGAAATAATCCAAAAAAGGGTGATAGACACCATTGTTCGTCAATACAAGCAGGATTTGGTCATTCTCACATTGGACATAGCCCACCAAGATTAGAAAGCTTTGGCACCTAGTCATCACCACTACCCCCAAGAGTCATGCATGATTATTCTACTCCCCACTCCCATGTTCAACTACTTCATGATTCTCTCTCCAGATTGATCCTCTTACTATATCCACTATGATGATGAGGTTAGGGATATTTGAGTCATCACATCTATAAATATCATAAAGGATACTCCAAGGAGGACTCCCACTAGGATATATCAATGACACCAATTGTCCCCTCGGGTTGAAGAACAGATGGTCTACACCCCTATCCTTCCATCCCTAGTCCAGATAACATGATTATAGAATCAGGCCAAAGATTAGGGAGATTCCTATCAGGGGGCATCATCTTCAATAGATCCAATGGCCCATGTCACCACCAACGTATACTACCAGTTTCCTACTACTTAAAATTATGGTCACATCAACATCTGATCGAGATTGAGACCTCATCCACCTCATAGGATATGTGGGATGACTATTTATATCGGTGGCTCAATCAACAACCATCATGGACCAATCCATGAAGATGAGATACAGTCTGGAGGTCCTCCCCATATCATCACCAACTGGAGTGGAAGTCCTTCACAATCATTCACTCAACAAGGAGGTCCTACCCATGTCACTTGAATCAGTCTATGTATAGGTCCTCCCCATATTGTTGACAACCATCATCAAGGTCCTTCATATGCCTATTAATCTAGATATAAAGGTCCTTTCCATGTTAGATCATCATTACAAAGATCCTCCTCAGGTCACTCCCATATAAAGTAGAAGTATTCCCCATAGAATAATCAACTAGATTTAAGGACATCAATTATCTATCACCTATAATCATAGAGGTCCTCCCCATGTTCTCACTAGATTCAGCATAGGTCCCCCCTCCCCCCATTGTGGGTACCATCAATGTGGTGGCCCTCCCTGCTACATCGGTAAACATGGAGGTCCTTCACATGTCCAGTTTGATTGTTATAATATCCCTCCTTATGATACCACTTCAAAAAATGTAGAAGGTCCCTCTCATGTATATGATATCCCCAGTAGAGGTCCTCCCCACTCCAGCACTCCCAACTATATTAGGGTAGTTTAGAGTTCCTCAACCAGCCCCAGTCAAAGAATGAAGAAACCAAGAGCCAGGCACCACTTCTTAGTAGACAATATTTTGGGACACTCTATACATTGATAAGTTTCTGAGATATTTGGCTGATCGTTACTCTCTAATTCAACATTCCATGGTCACTCACTCATGATGTAATTTTTTCATTCACTATATCATCTGGTTGACACATTTATACATTCATAACATTCAGTTATCTTATCCAAAGATCTGGGAGAATTATGATGATATTATCTAGTAGTGTCGAATTTTTGATTTAGAAGTGCTTCCAGTGTGTTAGAACTCCACATCACCTGAATACCACCAGACCCTTCATCATAGATGCATACATATCATTACTATGCACCACATAATTATTGAGGAAGCATCCCCATATATGATGATTTATGGATGGGGGAAGTATGCTTCTTTCCACTTCTTTCATATCCTGAGACAGTCATATATTCCAGGTGACATCGAGAATTTTCCTCTGGGTTCAATCACCTTGAATATGATCGAGCATGAAAAACATAAGGGGAGACATAGTGAAGTAGGTTCTAAAGAATAGGACCCACCCCTTGGGTCTGCACGACATATATTGGACCCCCAGGTACTATCATCCACCATCCAAGGTATATGAGTGGCCTTAAAGATCTCTCTATGTTGTTTTCCTTAGGTTGAGACCCCAACAATGGAAAATGACTGTTCATCACCTCTATTCCCTCTAACCTATATAATCTGATGCCGAATATAGAGGTTGATCCTATTATGACCACCCTGATTTAGGAAAATTCCAAATAGAAGAGGCTCATCATCGAGCTCCATGTAGAGTGGAATCTGGACTATGGTGATCCACCTATATAATCATGCGCCTTCTCCATTAGGGTAGTAGGGGAAAACAAAATTCATTATATAGATACATCCAATCAATCTTGACAATCATGTTAACATAAATATTTTATATATTGAAGCCTACGATAAGAGACCTTGGAATTTATCAGCCAATTTTTCAGAATTGTTTGAGAATCCTTCTCAATACCAGATTCAAGTTATTCCCCATTATACCCTTAGGTTGTCCCTCTAGTAGTTATACCAATTTACCCATGATTAATTAAGCATGCCAACCATTTTGATGAGATTCACAATGAACTGGTGGTCAATGATCCTCACCTAGAAAGGAATCCTCACCAGGAGGACATGGTGACCATTCTCATCACTCACCTCAAGGCCCTTGAGATGTGATAGGTTGAAATCCCACCTGATGGAAATACGTATCCAGTATGGATTGATATTTTTTGTCACCCATGAATATTGGGAATCCTACCTTCTCAATCATAAATGGGATGGATAACCAACTTCAACACCTGGCCCAGTTTATTTAAAGGTGTTGGAATATGCTAATAACTCTAGCACAGTAGTAAACCACTAAACTATGCTGTTTTTTTCTAACATTAGAGGGGCCTATGTTCTTCTGGTATATCCATTTATTCATTTGGTTCATAGTTGTTGTGTAAGAAAATCTTATATTGTTTAATTACAAATTCATCTCCACCATTTACAAGAAAATTATTGTAAAACTCTTCACGTGAAAACAACTACCTTATGGGAGAGTCAATTGCTTTGTCACTAGGTTGCAGGGCCTCACGTATTCAATAAACAATCCATTGACTCATGAACATCTGATGATGGCATGTGTGGGGAATGTTATGACTGAATTTGTTCCCTCCCTCATCTCTCAGAATTTCCAAGGTGGATTCTGGTACTTCTCAAACAAGGCATAGATCCTAGAGGAATCCATGTAGTATGATAAGATGGGGTTACAATTGCCTATCATGGCTCCTATGAGAGGAGTTGTAAAGGGATAGAGTGTTATTATTGCACATGTAGATCCCCAAGGACACTATAATTGTTAAATTTAGAGCCTCTTGCATAGCCCCATTGAAGGAATCAGCCTTAGGACCAGTTGTAGGCTCAACATCTCCCACCAAATAATCAGCTTGCACTGCCATATCCAACACCACCGACATGGTATAGAGACCAGGATATGAACCCTCGTCAGGACCAGTCTCCCAAAGTTTGATTACTAGATAGGAGAATCCATAACTACTCATTTAATTGGGATTAGGTTCCTGGTTATTTCTGTACCACCTTATTCCAGGGGATTCTGGAGCTAACAAAATATAGGTGACCGAAGGAGGCTAATCACATTGATCTCCCTAACTACTTCCCCTATCACTATTTCCTTGAAAAAACTATCAAGGGGTTTAATATATTCAAGGAATGGATCCCATATGATATTAATAACAATATATCTAGGTTGGTCCCTACACTAATATATGTAGTGTGCATTTTTTCAATGCTTCAAAGCGATATCGAAGATGAGTGGCTGCAGGTCTCCAGCTACAGGATATAGAAGTATGACGATTGGATTGTTTTATGGAAATTTCTCACACCCATGGTATCATACAAACTCATTTGAATCAGCCCGAGCTTCAAAATGTTTCCATATTTCGTTCAGTTATCTCTTTTATATCCACCTCCCATCCTTCCACCTCCCATGAGACTTGGTGATGATGTCATAAGGGAAATTATAGTTCCCCGTTGGTGAAAACCCATCTTTAATCCTCAGTGATTTCCTTCCCCTATAGATGGGATTCACTCCAATAATTCTCCCAATATTGGAGGATTCTTCATGTGATGATTTAGAGTACACCATGTTGAATACCATCAAGCTGGTTGACCCCTACATGGTTCCTTGTGATGAGTAACATCAAGAAGATCTTCCAAATGATCCCACTCAGCACCATCATCGATGAAATTAGGGATATGTGAATTGTTTAGATACACGGGCTAGAACTTCCTACCAATCTGTACATACCACTAATACCAGACAATAGGTTCATAGTAGACACAACTAGGCACAGGCAACTTAGCACATCTAGTCAAATTCACAGCCATCGTCATTCGTGATACTTGACATGGAAGAATCTTTGCAACAATTCCATGATCAGTCGTGTCTAGCTGTAGTAATACTTTAGCCAACCGACTATCAGTTGGTATTAATATTTCATTCTTAATCTAGGGAGAAATGGGATATTCCCAGCACCAGTCAGAATCATCTTGTTCTATAGGAAACAGCCACCATAGCTCCATCTAGTGATAAATCTCACCATTGAAAACATGTGAGTCTATCACAGATGTATGGAATTATCAAGAATCATTCTATCATTCATGAAATTCTCTCAATTATCTAGGACCAATACATATCTAAATACATGTTTTATTCCCTTATGGAGGGTTTAAAAATACCCAACTTGTTTGAAACAGAGGCAGAAGCTGTCGAGGCCTTCCATAATGAAGACTTCAAGAGAGAAGAATGTCGAGCCATTATATTATTCTCATGATAATATGAAGGTTTTTCCGTGAAGGGGAACATTATCCTACATTACCTCACATTCCATATCAATATCATGGATTTTTTTTGTTGTCTCATTGATATAGGTTTTGGGATCAATATCTTCCTGACCCAGACACTTGACAAGATGGGACTGAATTAAGCAGATATGAGTCCCTCTAACCTGAAGATTCAAGGTTATGACATGACTGAGTATAGGACATGTGGAAAGATTCACCTGAAGAACATGTTCAATAAACTATTTTCCATCACTGAATTCATTTTAATCTCACATGATACAACATAAAATGCACAGATAGTAGACCTTGGCTCTATATGCATGTAGTAGTTCTCTCCTCATATCACAAATTAATGCCTCAATTAATCCCTCAATGGTAAGGTGGGCATGATACATGGTGGAATTTACCCTTTTTCATATATTTAATTCCATTACTTGGATTTCGATTATCCCAAGAGTAAGGAATAGTTTGTTTAGGCTGATGAGGATGATAAAAATAATATTCTGGTTGACCTCTAGATGGACAAGGATGATGCTTTTATTCTCCTGATTCACTGGTTATAGGATACAATGCATGAATTGTTACATTGCTTAGTCATCTATAAGATGAGGGGAATACTTGTTCTTGGATACCAGTAACATTAGAAGATTACCTTTTACTCATATAAAGGACATTCTAGAGTGATACATGATATTCTTACAAGTGTAAGGGTATCATGATGTTCTCCCCATGGCTATAACATTGCTCTATACCTTCTTACTTTACCATACTGGGATAATTTGAATGAGACTGACCCACCACCACTGCATTGAGAAGATCAAGAATGGGTACCTTGATCAAATACCTAATCGACTATGGTCGAAAACTTTATTTTCATTGGATTCAAGATTGTGGGAGTCTCCTAATGAAGGTTTCACCACTGATCAACCAGGAACTTTCATTCTTATAGGGTTCGTTGATTCAGAATAATTACCTCCTTAGGATGATCTACTTTCCTCTGACAATGAAGAGGATTTTGACTATTCCCCTCCAACATTTGAAGATGGTATATCCACCTTTTCAATGAGTTGGTACATGTTAATCCTGGCACTAAGACAGATCTATGGTCAACACTTATCAGTGCAGCCATTCCTGTTGAATAACAATTGTATGTGGTTTTCTAGAAGAAACACTGCGATGTGTTTTCATATATCTATGATGAGATTATTGGGTTAGACCCTCAAATCACCATCCAATATCTTGTCCTCCCAGTAAGTCATATCAGGATCAATCTGCATCCTAATAAGATGCACCATTCTCATGGTGCCATGGTTGGGGATGAAGTTGATAAAATCATCAAGGAAAAATACATTAAGGAAGTTAAGTACCCTAGATGGTTAGAAAACATAATTCCCTTCATGAAAAAGAATTTTATGATTAGGGTCTTCATTGAATTCTGAGATCCCAACCATCACTTCCCAATGGATGAATTTCCCTTTCTAGTGACAGATCTACTAATTGATGATACCAATATATTCAAGGACCCCTCTTTCATGGATGGGAATTATAGGTAGAATCTGATCTAAATGTCTTCTGGATTTGAAGAATTTACTACATTCAGAGTGCCACATGGTACCTTCTATTATCCTTTATTTCTTATTGGTTTGGAAAATGCAATATGCACCTATCATTATCCCATGCATCACATATTCAAATCGATCCTCAGGACACTATTGTAGTGATATGTGGATGATTTTGTGGTAAAATCACACCATCCTTAAGACCATCATAGAGACCTTGAGAAAGTATTTGGCTTCTTCTGGTCCCACAGTCTGATGATGAACCCATTGAAATGTTCTTTCAGGGTTACCTCTAGGAAGTTTAATGTTTTTGTTTTTAGATATAGAAGCATCAAGATCAACTTAGAGGAGATCAAGACCATCAGTCAAATGCATCCTATGAAGAACCTTTGGGAGACCTAATGATTTCAAATAATCATAGCCTGTATGCACCAATTCATTATGAATATAGATGGAAAGTGTAATCCCTTTTCCTGAATCATGAAGAAAAGTGATTTCTACCAATGGTATGAAGAGTGTCAGAATTACATTAAGGATGTCATGAATTATCTTTAGTGGCTAGTAGTTTTGATTCCACATATTTCTAGAAATATATTGGTCCTGTATGTGACCACCCGGGAATGATCCCAGGGTGCCTTTCTAAACTAGAAATATAATTAAGGAATAAAGAACAGTTTGTACTATCTTAGTCACATCATCCTCAATACAGAGAACATATATTCCGCTGTCAATAAGAGATACCTCACACTAGTTTTTTTAGTGAAGAAGTTGAGACATTATTTATAGTGTCATGAGATATAGCAAGTGTCCCATGTGGATCCAATAAAGTATATTTAGAATCAACAGATATTGAAGGGTTCTCTAGGTATGAAGGTATTGATCATATAATATAACTAAATTAGGTTCATTCCACTAAAGTCCATCAAGAGTCAGTTAATGGAAAACATTCTAGACTTCCATCCGGCTCCTAAAGAGAAGTCACATGGTCTTTATTTTCCCGACGAGGTCATTCTCTCAATGGATCAGTCTATTTCATGTTGGTATATGAACTACAATGTAACCTCCTAATATTTAACTATTATGAGTATTAATGATCCATAACCAAACAAATTAGGTTTGGAAATTAACTTCATCACTCTACACATGCCAACTTTCCCTATTCATTCTTATAGTAAGAAGGATGCACAAAAAATGAGGTATACTATCATTCTCTTATCACTGGTCTCAAGATGGATCTCAAGATTTATGTTCCCCAGTTGCATGTGAAGGGGGACTCTGAGATATTCATCAATAAAGTCAATGTTATCATCTGGAAGCCAGTTATCATACCTCTTCTCAAGAATGATCTTAATATAATAGCCTAGTTCCCTTATCAACCATATGTCACTCATGTACCGTGGTTAGAGAATGGTCTAGATGATTCCCTGGAAGGTCTGGCTACTTTTCTCAAAGGGAATGAACAAGAAGATCTATTTATTCATGTGGTGCATCAAAGGGTCATCACCATCATAAATAAATATGATGATAATAGTCAACAGGTAATATACCATACCTTCGATTTATCAACATCAAGTCCTCTAGATCCCACTTCCGTAGTAGAAGAAACCTCAGATTGGACAACTCCTTTCATAGAGTATATCCATCATGGAAATATATCAATATGCAGAGCCGACCATGAGTGATTCTGTCAGTGTGAAGTGTATTTCAACCTCCAGAGTGGTCCTATCCTTGAGAAGATCCACTAAAAACATGGGTTTGATGGAATTATCATCTTCTTTATTTAAGTAAACATGATTCCCCCAGTTATGTTGGGAGTTCATACTGGATCTTGTGGGGATCATCAGGTTGGGTTGAAACTCTCAAATTATATTTTAAGGTTGGTTTACTTTTTTCCCACCATGGTTTATGATTGTATTGAGTTTTCCAAGAGGATCCATATGTTTTTCATTAATTCCAACAATTTTCATCAACCATCAAAACCTCTCTAAACAACCAAGTATTCTTGGCCCTTTGCTGTCAGCGGACACGATGTTTTGGGGCCATACCCACTAGTAATAGCTCACCAGTGTAGGTTCATTGTGACCATAGAATATTTCATATCAAAGTGGGAATATGAAATTCGTCTCAAGTAATTCAAGTCCCAAAATATTATTGATTTCGTGATATCTAACATCATTCATTGATTTGGAGTCCCTCACATTGTTCCCTCTGATAATGTCACCAAATTCCGCATAGTTGAGCTAAAAAAAGGTATTCCAAATATAGTATTCAGTCCAATCAAACATCTAGAAATCATGCACGAGAAAATGGGTAGATCGAGTCATTTAATAAGATCATATCTAACATTCCATAAAAGATGGTTGGTAAAAACCAGAAGATTTGGATGTAAAATCTCCCCAATGATCTCAAGGATTATAGGATGATGTCTCATAATTCCAACTAGACTACTCTATATTCCTTGGTGTATGAAATAGATGTAGTAATCCCCATATAGATACATCTTCCAAAAATTTATTAAGCTATTTTTTATTAGCAGACTTTGGATAGGTTAGCATAATTTTGTCTAGATGAACTAGAGGTCCTCAACGATAATATTCTCCAAGAATTACTCAATCTATATTGGTACCAAAAAATATATATCTAGAGCATTAAACAAGGGTGTTCTCCCCTTATTGTTCATAGTGACACATTTTTGTCTCTTCAAGTGCCGATGATTCCCAGCCAGAAACCTACAATGTTAGATCCCAAATAGAATGGTCCATACATCATTTAAAATGTTTATCCCAAAGGTGAATACTATTTGGTCACTGTGGATAGATTGATAATTACTCCTACCACTAATTACATGTTCCTCAAATAATATTTCGCATGAGAGGGGTTTATTTTTTTCCTTTGTTCTTCATGATTATATACTACACAACTTTTCTATGCAGTATGAGCAATATAACCTTAAACTAATATCCACTTCTTCGAAGCTACATGATGTTACACTTCCAAGAACAGATGTCCAATAAACATGAACATAAACTATGTTGCATCATCGTACAAAATGGTAATCTACTTCTTCCTACATGATGCTAAACTGTTTAATCCCAATCATTATACACAATGAAAAACTACACACTCTTCACTTTATGGTATGATTTAAATGACCATAAACTATGATCTATTTTTCCCTTATAGCATGATGTTAAAATAAATTGAATTAATGAACTATGTGTTGATTAATTCCCATTTATATGGGTATTTATTGACTCTATGAAAGTTCATATTTTGGCCCATCCGCAAGCTCTCCCAAAACATTTTTCCTTTCCCTCAGAACGTTACATTATGTGTGAATTCTTCCCACAACTGTGTGTTATGGTGTGGACCTCCTTATTCCCCACTAACATTAGGTTTCTTCATGACACAACACTACACATCTATATGTTAGGATCTTAATCCAATGATCTATGTTCTATGAACTCAAACTAATATATCTTTCATTCAAGTGACATGATGTAATACTATGTTTCCCCATCCTTCATGACATTAAACTGATACGTCCTACCTTGAATATGTTAAACTGCATAGCATTTATGATCCCTTCTATTTGACCTTACATGGAATCATCCCCATTGTCCTGAATGATGATAAAACTTCCCAACCCAGATGATATTAAACAACATCATGTCCTGTATGAAGGGAAGTAAACTACACAACACCCCGGTGTCCTCATTTAAGATGGAATCATCTTTGGAATTGGTCACTCACTGTTCTAATTTCAGAACATTGTATGGCTTGATTCCCATATTAATGGGTTATGGAGGAATTTCTGAACATTTATTCTTCAGGCCCAGCTGTAGTTTTATTGTTTTGGCCCCTTTTCCTAAGATAAATCATGGGAGTGTGTGGTGCGGTGTAGATTTTCATGGCCCTCATTCATGATAGGTTTAATTTGCCACAACCTATCTATCCCCTTTGGGATACCTCTTCCTAATGTCCCAGTCACATGACAATAAACTGTATCACTACATTCATCATTACCACAATATATTAAACTACACGTAAATCAGGAACTATATATGGATTGATTTCCATCCTCATGGGATATATAGAAATACCTAAAAATTATATCTTTATATCCATCCCCTGTTTCTTTACCCCTCTTTTATCCATAATATTCTCTTTCATTTAGAATTGGTCAATTGCCATTATATATCTAAGATCCCTCTAGGGGATTCATCCCCAATGAAGGGGTTTAGATCCCCCTTCTTATATTCCTCATTAACGTGCTCATATGTGCTATGATATATAACCTAGAGTGATGGATTCTTTATGGAATTTTTTTTCATTCCATATGAAAACATCACATGACCCATTATTTGGGTCATCATCATCTTTTATATCTTTAGGGAACCCCTTGATGATATAGTGCTTTACCATTATGGATCCCATACCATCCTGGGACAACATCGCAAAAGTATTTCGACCACACTTTAATTTACGTTTGACTTATCAAATATGGTAAGTGGTCAACCATCATTATTCTATTCCCATTTGAGGCAACATGATATGGATGATGTGTCTCAAATTAGGTTAATAGTTATCCCACATTGTTACACCACCATCATTTATTCCCAAATATTAGATGTTGTGATTCAAATCCCATTATAAATTGTTATCTCCAGGTAGAACATCAACACCCTCAGTGTTACCCCTACGTGTTCCTTTGAACATTGAGAAGGATAATCAATGTCCTTGGTACACCTTTTACCGAGCTCTCTGCTCCCCTGTTGTCGGCCTCTATCTATCATAAGAGTCCTCTCCACCCCTTTTTTCCCACACCAACTATGGCTCACATGGGCTTAGTGGTCTTGGTAGAGTTTTTTTCCTGCACAAAAGAATCACACCACCCAATGGTCCTAACTCAATGACAACTAAAATATGATTTTACATCCCATGATTATGATTCTAAACCATGCCTCTATGTCAGAGACTTATAACATAAAACTATATGTGGGTTTTCCCTGGGAAATGTGTGTGGTGTGGATCTCTTTTGTCCTTATCCAAACTGGGTAACATCCTGGCACCACACTTTACATTCCTATTTTGGAACCATCATCCTATGGTCTAAGCTCTATGGCCCTGAACTAATATCCCCAGTGTCCTTGTTACATGATAATAAAGAGAAAAAAAAACCCCCCATACTTGTCATATGACATTAAACTATGTATTTTTTATCTTGTCTGAATGATTATAAACTGCTCAGTGTTATGAGGTCTTTACTTGAGACAACATTGCCCTTTGGAATTGACCATCTTCCAAGACACCTATCAGAACAATGTGTGGGTCGATTCCTATCCTTATGTGATACATAGAGATGCCCAAAAATCTCATCATTGGGACCAAAAACATGGTTACAAAATTATCCGTTCAGACTTTTTGGCTTGGTTATCATTTGACAATGAGTGGTGTCGTGAGACCTACATGGCCCTCATTCACGTCGGGTTGCCTCATGGAACCACACCACACATCTCCCAATTAATTAGTCCAATCATTATGACCTTAAACATTAATTTTTATTGTCCTAGTCAGATGACAATGAATTATGTAACAAACATGATGTTATCTTCTGATATAATATCAACCCTTTTTTCATTGGCACAATCCGTCTACCATTCCACCTATCAGAACTACGTATTGCTTGATTTCCATTATTATGGAATATATAGTGATGCCCATACATCTTGTATACATTCCCAACAATAGAGTTATAAATTCAAACTTTTTGGCCTCTTATTTTTGGTTCCCCTATTGGAGTGTGTGGTGTAGTGTGAGCCCTCATTGGTCATAATTTAGGTCTAGTAATTTACCACACCACACACTTCTCTCTGAAGATGATGTTTCCTAGTTGCTTGATGATAAACTGTCTGATGTCGTTGTCCCTAATTCAATATATTAAACTACATGGATATGAACCTTCAAACAATTTTAAATTCCTATCCTATGAAATTGATCCTAGAAAAATGATATGATCCCACCTATGGACATTCCTCAACGACATTCTTGAATGGGCAGTGGTATGAGGCATAGAATATTGGATTTCACATGGACATTATATTATTCCATTACAACACATCAAATATCCCTTTATCTATTTCCCAATCATATTTTATGTCTTAAGGGGCCCTTGATGGAATGGTATCATGCCACATTGGCCCACATACTATTATTGGCCAACACCTCCAATGTGATTAGACAATAGTTTGAGTTATTACCCTATTTATTAAACATGGTCAGCGGTCATCCCTCAATTTTATATCTTCATTACTTGTAACTCAATATAGATATTTTATCTGGAATAAGTTTAATATTTATCCTATATCATTACACAACCCTCATTTTGTTTTAAATTTCGGGTGAAGTGATTCACTTTTTCCACCTCCCAATGTTCTGGTGGATCCCCAACACCCCTAGTGTTGTCCCTCTATACATCTGCACATGTTGAAAGGGAATGTTAGTATGGTTAAGACTTTACTCAATGAATTTAATTCCCATAATTGTGTTATCCCATATGATGGGGAAATTCTAACATCACTCTTTGTTTCCCAAACATATCATGGCTCACATGGGCTTAGGTGTCTGGATAGGGTTTTTACCCACAATGAGTGGTCTCACAACCATCATGTTCTAACTGTAGGACCTTAAAATAAGATCATATTCATGGTTCTCCGAAGAGTGTGTTGTGTGGTGAATGGATATCCTTAGTCCTTATTCATGTGGGGTTTCCTCATAGAGCCACACTGCACATCCTCGTTGGGACACCCCGTTTCATATAATTTCATAGTAGCATGACCATAAACTGGGTGAAATCTTAGTTCTTACCACATGATTTGAAAAGGGAATGGGATGGTCTAGTCATATGACCATAAAATGCAACATTATCATATGGGACGCATGATGAAAAATGGTACAACATTGTGGTGTTCTTTCAAGAGAAGGAATCACCCTTGGAACTATTCATCCACTATCCCACCTATCAATATCTACAAATGGCATGATTCCAGTGGTGGTTCCTAGAAATTCTATCCTAGTCCAATAGAAAAAAATATATAATAACAAAATAACAAACAATAAATATCCAATGCATCTTCTATCTATGTATGTGATATAATTGTATTGGAATTCATAACTATATATGGCTTGATTCACATCCTTATGGGATACATAGTGATTCCTAGATTATCCATCTCAAGTCCAACCATGGTTTTATTTCCCCTTTTCATGTCGAATCATCTTCTTCCTTACAACATGAAGTTAAACTGTGGGGGATCACATTAGTACGTATGGATTGATTACCATCCATATGGGATACATAGTGATGCCCATAAATTTTTTCTTTGGTCCTAGCCACATATTATCTAGACCAAGATATATTATCTTATAGTTTATTTAGATTATATTAGGACATCTGTGTGACATATGTGATCTTTTGGCCCTCTTTCGCATTAGGTTTTACTTCTTTTGTGCCACATGTGTGCCCTTGGAATGAGAGTTCCTATTTCTAGTCCAAGAAAAATGACATTACACTAAACATATACTTCTTATGGGATTTGTATTTGGTGATAGACCTCCATGGCTTCATACACATTGGGTTTATATAACACTACACTACATGTCCACTTGAGCTTCCCTCTGTAGTGCGATCTCTACAACTTTAAACTAAGAACCCGCAGTCCTTAATTCAGGATGGTAAATTGCAACCTTATGTTGAACAAGTTTTGGATTCCCTATGATGATTATGGGATACTTTCACTTCCTTATTAGAGTTGATTTCCCCACTAGTGTTGGTATCCAACTATACTACAATCAAGTAAAACATATGGATTGTTTACCACCATTAAAATGTATATAAAAAAGCATGAACAATATACCTCAGGCCCAGCCACTAGTTCATTGACCCCTTTGCATCCCTTTATCCTTAATTCATCTTAATGTTTGTATGAAACACAAGAAGCTCATTGGTATTTATTAACATCGGGTTATTCCTCCCACGTGTTGTATACATTCCCTACGACTAAGAATATTCAAGTAGTCTAGTTAAAATGACTTTAAACTGTTCACCATTGTCCATGAAATATGAACTTAAACTCTTTTATACCTGGGACTAAACCTCAATCTATGATATTTTTGTCCACACTTTGAGTCCATCTTTGTTTGGGTATTTTCATTATCCTTCATATCCAAATAGACCCCTAAAGATTTTTGTCTCATGCCATCTTTGCCTCACTCCCCGTCCTTTTTCAAATCCATAATAGATCTTTGGTAGCAAAAATTGAGTCTTGTGTTTTTAATATGGTCAATAGCGGACCCCAAATTTTCTCTCCCCATTCTTGTCTAGTGTGGTTATGGTCACTTTATTTTTAACATGGTCAACAATCACCCTTTTCTTACCAATAAAATTTTCAACCAAAACTCAAATTTCATAAAATACACTACTTTTCACATTCTTGTATTATGGTAGGATTTCATTATTGATGTCACCCTTTATGTGTGCTCCCACATGTCAAGAAAAACCCCTTGTCCCATTCCTTGTATCCTACACCAATCATGGATCACGTTGGCCAAAGAGTAATGATTGGCTTGATACCTATATGTTTGATCCACATAAGATGTATTTGGACCAAACTCTATGACTTTAAAATAAGATCCCCTTAGAGAATATGTGATGTGATGTTGGTTCTCTAAGGTCCTCATTCATGCTATTTTTTCCAACACTGCATCACATATTCCTCCCTCCAATATTATCTTTGTTGTTTGTATGGTGCATAGGCCTCCACTGGCTCATTCAAGTCAGGTTCATCCCCACTATTCCATGAAAATATTCTAGGAATGAACATCATAGTCATTGTAACATGAATTTAAACTATTGACTAGGGTTCATAAAGTATGACCATAAACTATGTGTAACTTCCTAATCATATGATACTAAACTATTGCATGCATCATCCTCACCATATGATGTTTAACTACACATTCATCACCATAACATTCATGAAATAAAATAAAAAGGCATCTCATACCCTCACCTAATATGTCTTATCCTATAGTGATGGTCATGTACCGCATTTTTCGCATCTTCAGTTGTCTCTCAATATTTGATATGACACTCCTCAGGATGATGGGTATGATATTAGTTTAGTCCATCTACGCCATTGTAATCTTAGTCATGGTGGCATAATTTCAAGAGTATTGGAAGCTTTTCCAACATAATTTGACTCAACTCCATGATTTTTATGCCCCTCATTTGGATCCTCATCATCTTTTATGTCTAAAAAGACCCCTTTATGGTTTTGCTGAGTCACTTTAGCTCACCTATAGCTCTAGGACAACACCCTTGATGATTAATATAACATTTCATGTAAGGTCTTATATTTTGAACATGTTTAGTGGTAGACCCTCATTTTTTCCCTTTTCAAGATAATGTTATGGATACTGTGTTTTGAATATGGGTGGTAGTTATCTCTTGTTGTCATGGAATCCTGTTGTTTTATGAATTTGTGGGCATTGTTATTCACACATTCTATTCATCTTTTGCTCAGATTGATTCCAATGCCCCAAGAATTATAGTTCTTATGTAATAGAGCATATTGGTAAAGGAATGTTGGATGTTCTAAGAACCCTATTCTATGATCATAATCTCTCTTATCCCAAAGAATATCCATGGTTAGTAGAAAATAGAAAAACCCAAGTATTCTATGATTGATTTCCACTCACATAAAAATATCAGTATTTATATGATCTTACCTTTTTTCTCACACCAGTGCTGACCCACAAGAGAATAGGGATTGATAACTAGTTTCCTTATAGAAATGATCAAGATTTAGTATTTTAAACAAGTAGGAAATATGCCCATGTATGTAGTTTAAAAAGAAAAGTAGGAAGGAAAATAATGTTTCATAGGTTTGGTCGAAATAAGGCCCTTGGGGATCAGCTGATTCAATGGAATATTTCACCACCACCACATTTGTGCACGTGGCTTCAAAGGTCTCATACAACATCCTAATGCCCCTCTCCTCTCTGATAGCCACAAAGAAAATTTCTTTGACTAGATATATATTTGTTCCCATTTGTCTTGGAGCTCAGCCACTTGATGGATATCTTATTGTATCTACTACTGGGCTTCTTCCAATTGGAACTCTAGTCATTCAATAATTTCAAAGATATTTGTGATGAATGCATAATTCTTCTTTTTCCACTCATCATGGTTCAATATTTCCTATTCATCTTCATGTAACTTCTTGATGTATTCATTTTTTTTGGCACCAAGTAGAATTCATGTTCCAGTTACTTTACTGAACAATCTTAGTGAGGTAGTCCCAGATTAATAGGTATAGACCTCGTATATCCACCCCTATGGTGCATATATCATGTATCAATTGAGGAAGTGATCTAATTTAGATTATCCATTAAAATTTAAAATATTTTTTAATGAAGCATTTGATTATATTCAAAGATAATCATTGGGTATTATAACATCCTTATAAAGAATCACAATCATATTTTCCAACTCAAATAGATCATAGTGTTTGTATTCTGAAATGCATCTAGAAATTCAGTAGTAGAATCCCCCTATGCAATCATATCTGATGGGTCCGGATCCATGTCATTAGGTTGGTCCTCATCAATTGATTCTATCCCAATACCTTTTTTCCGACCAACTCCAGGGTTGTACCCACCAGTGGCATCAACCACAATCACAATTGATTACTCATCGTAAACTATGGCCTAGTTGGTTTGGGTACTTGGATCCATACAAACTGGAACCAATCATAGGAAAGGGTCCCAAAGTCCTCCGGCCATCTGAACCCGTGGAATTCCCAACTCTCTGAGGAATATTCAAACAAGGGTTGTTTCAATCAATCTAATTAGTTAGACAACAAGTATGACTCAATGAGGTGGGTGCCTTATAGTGGTCAAGTGATGGCTACTAATTTTTTGGCTTCTGGCTTCTAATCATTGGTATTCTCTACATGACCCCTTGTATATGATTGTGGGTTCTAAAGGTTCCACATAGACCACCCTTTCCTTCTTGAACTATTGGAAAATGAAACTACTATTTCATTAGACATGAATCCCAATGTTGGATTCTCCATTCCTATAGTCATACCCTTGTCCCCGTCAATAGGGGAACATTTCAGAAGATCTTCCTACACATGTAGATGTCATTTGAGGAACCGATATGAATTTAGAAAGATCAATAGCACATGGGATGATTTAGATATTACTTCAACATCTATAACAAATCTACCAAGATAATTACCCTCTAAGGATATTATCAGCTACTTCTAGATAAGCTTCCCTAGAATCTATTTATTCATCATTCTTTTAGATTTTTTCCTTATCTAACTCTTCCCCATAAGATCCATATGAGATTACATTCATGGGGAAGAATTATGGTAACTGAGTCACTGACAACATTTGGGTGGGGGAATCATGTTCAATAGCACCCATATTCAATTTTTCATGGGGCGTGTGGTTCCTTGGGATATATCTAGTTCCTCTAATTCCATCATGAATTTCCTCTCCTCATCCTAGGATACATTGAATCCATTTTTGGATAAGATTATACCTTACATCTCAATCTCATACATGTTCAGGTGATCCCATAGGTTTTCAATGTTGAGGAACTATATTTAGGTGTCCTAGGCTTTCTGTGAATGAGGATATACAACATTGTGAGAACGCACCACATAGAATTTTTTTTCTCAAGGGCATGGGGAGGTGTCTTGTGGAACCCATTCAATGATTACCCTTTCATCCTGGTCCTCCCGGTTTGGGCCATTGGTTCTAGTGATAATACCTATCTCTCTCTTCACCTCCTTTCAGTACTTGTATATGGACCTATTCCCATTCTCCCAAAGCCTCATCACCATGATTCGTGTTAGCTCCACATTCACAATATCCCCTTTCTTCAACTTGACCTTATCTTCGAGGCATAGAGACCACTCCATTACTTGCATATATAATCAGGTTCTTTAGTATATTTATCAGATAAATATATTTCTAGCTCTATACGTATTCATGGATTATCCCAAATGTAGTGGTGGGTGATAACAACTCATTTCAATATTCTCATCTTCCCACGTGAACATCAGCAAATGCTGACTCATCATGCATGGGTGGTCCTCATGAAACAATCCGAAGTAAAACCTAGGGGTTAAATTCTACAAACATATGAACTACCTTGAAAATCATTTGGGGGAGTATAGTTAACATATTGGTTCGTAGTCCACCCAAGTCACTACTACTCGACCTCGAATGGCCACTAGATATGACCGATTATCTTTGCCATATGTACCACCATCAGTGAATGATCTCATTAGAAGAGGGAATGGGAGGAAAATGAACTGCTCTTCTCACACCATCATGCTTATCATAGCCACACGACCAAGAATAATTGGTAAAGTCAATGAATTATTTAGGATTTCTAGTCGAGAACTTATCCCAAGTGGAGGGATGGGATTGAGGTATCCATAACCTCCCATGTGCACTGCGACCCAACTCTATATGAAGTGAAATGTCTCATACACTTTCAATGGGTTCACCACATTACTGATGTGTTGAAGTATTTTATTCAATTTCTCTAGAAGGGGGATACCCATATTGATGTGCTTCCAAGTGGCTAGCATCATCACTATGATGAATGTGCTCAGATGCACTCCCGCGTGTGTCTCTCACTGGAAGTATCCATCCATAGATGGGGCCAACAATGGAACTACCTAGTCAGAATATTGGATGTTTATAATCTTTGATATTATATCCACATAGTTCCAACTAACTATCCTCCAGGATCCGCTAGTAAGAGATAATCCTTTCTCACTAGAATCCCCTTGGATAGGTATGAGGCCTCACTGGTAGTTACTTCGGTGTTTCCTCACCCTAAAATTGATTATTTTCTTGAATGTTTAGAAAATAAATGTTCTATTACCTGATGTGGGAATCCTTAGTTGTCTTATTTTCATTGTTCGAGCCTACAATGGGGTCCATACATTCATTCTCCAGTGGTGACATCTGTTCTACATCCTCCTAAGTGTTCTTTCTAGGTTGGTACTCTTTATACACTCTTCCAATGATTGAAATGATTGATATCTGATGGATATCTCAGAGGTGGATTCCAACCTACCCTTGATGTAGGTAGAACATATTAGTATCCCGTGATGACCAGATCAATAGATTTTGTATGATGTCCCACTATTGGGAGACATGGTACTGGGTAGCTGATGAGGCATCATGCAAGCCTAATAACCTAAAAAATGTCTAAAACTCTATAAAATATGTGAACACACAATAGGACTAGGTCCACTCAATGAAATTGACACCATATTATAGATCCCAACCATATGTATTTCCCTTCTCTAGTTTCCCATGCAATACATCGATGATAGTTTTGTTCTGCGATGATGATAATTATTTCTCCATCAACATTCATTCAATGTTGTTGAGATTATTGTAAAGGAAGTCCACTGTGACTTGGGTATGGTCCATATAGATATGGTCACTAGAATCCCAATACCACTGATTTTATCTTGGTCTGCCCATCAACTTGTTGGTCAATTAATCTCTTCTGGCCTATGGGATAAAGAAATCATCTTAAAATCTAAAGCCATATAGATACAATCGTTTTCACAACATGTAGTATATCTGGGAATTTAATATTATCTCCTCCAAATACTCATTGTCATAATGACTCTGAACATAATCCATGATCAGAATATTATTATCCCTTGCATCCCTCAAGGTGGTATCAACCAGAACCTCTTGGGTAGCTTTCTATCCACTTCTTGATTGGTCATCTATCCATAAAATTGAAAATATTCTGATTTTGTTTTTAGAGGTCAGTTTCAAAGCTCGATCACGAAACATTTATTCATAGAGAATCCTTGTTCATGGCATGTGTCACAAAGGAGTGGTGGATCATGATGCCCGATTTACTAGAAAGCATTCACAGAGCCAAGGGCCATGGGACCAGGTTTGTGAGGATGTGTTTGTGGGGCATATCTCTTCACAGAAGGACAACTTCACAATAATAATTCACGGAGAACCAGAATAGACATTGTTCCCCTCACATACTATTTATACCCAACACACAGTAGATATTTGAAATGAACTTCCCTAACCCAATCTTTGCAGCGACCTTTTCCTGTCACAAATTTATTGGGCTTCATGCCCGTGTGACTCACGAGTCTGCTTTGTGATCATAGGATGTTTCTTTTTAGATGAGGGACACGAAGAATCCAAACCTATATTCTGATCACCTCCTATTATAAGGGGGGGGGGGTGATTTTGGAAACCAAAAATTGTTCTAATGAAGACCTGGATAAAGTCATGGCTCGTTTGAAGGTAATTTAGACACAAATGACCACATAACTCATCATGGAGACTATTTAGTGAAGCTCCTTCATAAAAATACAGTACCTCTATGAGTCTAATGAGCACCATGACCAAACATTGTTTAAGGTCCCTCGATGAGTATGGTGTGAACCATGAATAAAAATCCATGATAGTACCTCCACGATTCCAATGAGGACCATGACCAAACATCAATTATGGCCCCTCTACAAGTCATATAGATCCAAACCACTTAATAAAATCCTTTTTTCTTCATGGTGATCCCCACAATCAACAAAAAAAACTATTTACAATAAATAAATAACTCACACCCCCTCATAGGAATTCTTACTCAAATATTTTTTACTTCTGGTCTCTAATTTTTTGAAGCTCTTCACCATAATGAACTAGGATAAAAAAATGGATCGGCTAAGGTGCTTGAGAATTGTGAACTATTCTTTCATTTTTTTCATCATGGCCCAAACTTATGGTAGGAATTTCCTTTGTAAAGGCCTCTCCCACTCATGAAGAAGAAACCACCTATGGGTTTCTTGAGTCTCCACAAAGCATTAATCCTTTATAGACCACTCTGTTAATAATGATCCTTGTGCTAAGGCAAGGCCTTGCACTACAAGAGTATTTCCTTCGCACAACACATTTCATTCATGAATCACCCTTTCATTACCAATCCATTCATGGTGAGACCTATATCTTCATAAGAC
Source organism: Viscum album (assembly GCA_963277665.1). Lineage (NCBI taxonomy): Eukaryota > Viridiplantae > Streptophyta > Magnoliopsida > Santalales > Viscaceae > Viscum > Viscum album. The sequence continues at coordinate 968,537,824 of OY728159.1, read as the reverse complement.
CCCTTCCCACGTGGACCTCTAGTCTTGTGAAAGGTGTCTTCATTGTTCCTAGTATGGTGTCTCATGTCACGTTTCCCTACGTAACACTTCTTCACTTAGGTACACCAACAGATATTACTTCTTCTCAATGCTACATTAACATTAACCCCATAATTTACCCCTCCTCCCCCCTGTTGTATCCTGAAAATATTGGTTCTCTCCCATCCACTTGTGTGGTTCGGTACTAGTCTTGTAATTTTTAGTGGTGAGGATGAATTCCTCCCTATCCGAGTTGTCAGACTTTAAACTACGAGTCCCAATTTTCCACATCACATAATGTTATATTATGGTTGTCGTGCGTGTGTAATGTAAGAGAATAAAATAAAGTGTATGGGCACTAGATCCCTCTCACTCTCTCTCCCTTTGAGCTTTTTTTCATGTGTGCCTTAGGAAGTCTCCACGTAAGCCCTGGAAAACCTTGATTGGGTTAAATGTGTATGACTAACACAAAATGAGATATTCCCCACATGTAATGGTGTCTTCCTTGTACAACAAGACATCCTCCCTGGTCATCCATCGTGGAGTAATCCCCAATATCAACCTCCTTGGGCTAATAAACATATTGAAACAACACATCATTCCTTATTTATGAATCCTTCACAACATGACCACCCATTATACTAATTCTTCTTATTTTTCACATCTATAAAGACTCACATGGTCTTAGAGGTTAGCAGTGATTGTGAAACTTTCAATTGGTCTTTTATCCATGCGTAATCCTTGAACTATTGAGCTATGTAAGTTTTGATCCCTTTGTTCTATACATTGTTTGTATGACACATCGTTGGGGTCCAATCACAACCAATGGTAAAATTTAGTTCTCTTTACTAGGGACGTACCCTCTTGATGTTACATCTATCTTTTTCTGGTAACATCCCTTAGATCCACCTCCCTAAAACATCCTAATCCATTCACCTATGAAACATTAATGTGTAGGTAGAAAACCACATTCATGGGATGATTTTTAGGCAAACTATTCAATTCCCTTGTTTGAACTATGTGTAATTTTAGTCCCAACCAACTGGGATATGTAGGAAGATTCAACGAGGATCAAGACCAACACTGTCATCTTCAAGTCGGTTCAAACTCATCCACTCTATTCTACTTCATCACTTCATAGATTTCCATAGTGATTCTTACCTTGATTGTCACATCCCATTAAGGTCATGTAATCCACATCAACATAGATCCTAGTAGCATTTGGGTAGCTAACCATGCATATTCCCCAGACAATCCATATTCATCAAAACAAGAGTGTCCCTCTTGTGAAGGGAAGCTAGCCATGTGTAAGCCCTAAATAACCACATTGAAATATGTGGGTTTTGATCCCTATCCTCTTTACTAGGCATGTATGATGGCTCCCTGTGGTTCAATCCAAGACAATGGTAAACTTTGGTGTCCCCTTCATTGGGGTCCTCCTTCCCTGATCCACCCTTAGTGGTGTCTAGATTATCTTTCACAATTTTAAATATTTCCATTTTTTGGATGAACCATATTAGATCTTCCTCATTGGAAATTCTGATCCATCCATCTAGTTAACATTGTAGGACCTCCATCTCAAGGATACACCCATCTGATCCCCCTTCATATGTGTTATGATTAGTACAATCCATCTATTCTAGATGAGAAAATCATGAAATACCCCATGTTTAACATGGTATACCGAGGAAAACCTCATTAGACATGCCTCTAGAATAAGATACCATGTGGTTGACATGTGATGCATTGGGTTTGCACACCCCAAATAATCCCTATTATGAGGAGGAATATATGTGCTCCAATGTTCCTATGTCCATATAGGCTCAGTGATTCCCTAACGTGACTACATACTTGACTGAAAGTTTCTTCCATAGATTAACCCCTTGGAATATCTAGAAAGAAGTTTAGTAATTAAAAATATCCAAAAAATGATGGAACTAGGAATGAGGTCCATGAAAAATGTCTTAATCTATAATGGAGATCCAGACTAGCTCACAAATTCTAAAAAGGATACCACAAGAGTAGGAACTGACATTCCATCATCTCTTTTAGATCAAGTATAAGAAACTGTTGAATAATATATGAATGTCATCTACATTTGGAAAGTAAGAATGAGGGGCCACAATTGGCCCTATATTTCTCTGAGCGGACAGTGATGCGGTCACACCCTAGTAGAAAGTGTGGGAAAAAAATCAATGAAGACAATGATGATCTTAGATAGAATATATAGAATCATTCCTTCCTAAAATAAACATTCTTTATGGTACTTGTTACTATTACATCTAGAGTAAACCTAACTAGGTTCATACATATTCCTACACACTCCACTATAGAAAGGTAATCAAGATTCATATTGAATGATTCGATCATTTTGTCTACCTAGAAGTTATAATGATAGATTTTTTTGTTAAATAACCCCTAAAATCATTACCATGTACGGTCATGGATGGTTCTAGTTTGTATCTAAAAATCCCACATTTTCAATTTTTTAACCTCTACTTTGTATAATCCTATCATGAAAATGGTGGAAACCATTATCCAATGGAAATAATAAAATTGATCATCTAAGAAATAAATGCTTCCACTTATTCATGTTCTAAATCATTTCTAGAAATCGATGGATAATAACTCCAAAAAATCATATTATGGTTCAAAAGAGGTAGTTAATCTTTTTTATTTCCATTTCCCATGACTTGAATATTGTGTACAATAATTTATATAGGTTACAAGTTCACTCATTGTTCAGGTTGAAGCACTTTTTCAGCAATGTCCTCTAGTCGCTTCCGAAATCTTTTAACTGATGGAATTTTACTCTAAAACAAATTAAAATTATCCTTTAGTATCTATATGAGAGTTTATTAAATTATCAGGATATTATAAATAATAACAAGCAACATTATGATTAAAAATTATGATGTACGATAAAAAAATCAATGTTGCAATCCTAGTGCATGTATCTTGTCTAATTCATGATATGATGACCTCATCATATAAACCGATGAAAATGAGTTGAAAAAAATTATATTTTCCATTAAGAACACTTTTTTGTACCCAAAGTTCACAGATATCTTGAAGTTCAGAATAAAAAAGTTAGTTAAAACATTATTTCTATACATTTTAAGTCTTAAAACAACTTATTTTTCTACTACCATCCCAACAAATACATTGAACAAATTGAGGAAACTTTTAACATCCTTCCCCAAACCAATAACTTGGGATGTAGTGGGTTTTGATTCTATCCTTTTTATATGTAACCAAGTCACCAAATGTAGAAATAAATTCCAAGGGATTTTATAAATCATGGGGGATGATTTTCAATCAAGAAATAACCTTAAACAAACACTATTATAGGATATAATATGATTCATAATGAAAAACTAATAGAAATAACATAATATAAAATAGAAAAAAAATCAGGGTAATGATTGAAATTATCATACCTAAAATGTTCTATAAAATAAAAACAATAAATAATCCAAGGAACCAATGTGGGACTATAATGACTCCACTGAAAAACAAACATCAGGATCCAACTCCATTATGTCCTTCTGACAACATCATATTACTCTTCTACAAATTTTAGTATGAATATTTTACCTTTCTTGTATTAGGAAAAAATATCTATATATTCACAAAAATGAATATTTAGGGGGTGATTATGAAAAATTAGTTAGAAAGCAATGAGAATTTTCAAACCAACCAGTGAGACAAAAAACGTTAGATAATAGTTTAATAATTTAGTGAAATCTATCATCAATTAGTTTAAAAACCCAAAATTTTATATGAAGAGTAATAAATACCATTCAACTTGGAAAATACTTTTCCACCTTTCACACATCAAATGTATGTATCAAAACATTTAATAGTTCTAATGTGTGATTAGAAAAAAACGTCCTTCCCATACCAAGTCACCATGATGATATTTACCAATGCTACCCTCTAAAACTAACACCAAGTCTGTAACCACCAAGGAACCATATATGGAATTATTAACACATATTAACCAAGTATTACATACCTAGAATTCATAATTTTTCATTAAAACAAAAAACCTCCTTTTGAAAACCCTTTGTCAAACCCCTCATGGGAATAATTAAGGATTCAAAATTCCAAACCATTTTAAAAAGGGTTTTTAACAATAAGGGGAAAACCATGATATTTTTCTTAAACATAGGTAAATAATTTTTAAATATAAGTCTTCAATTTTCCTTGAATAAAGTCTAGAGAATAGAAATCCACATACCACTAATGATTGATTTACATTCCCTTTACAATTCTTTTTGAATCCTTTGATTTCTATGGTTTAGATATTGATGATATAAAGAGATAAAAATACATATCAAATATTTATTAAAAAATAACCAAAATATATCCCTAGGATAATTAGGAATAGATGAGAGTACAATGAGGAACACATTTATCAAAATATAATTAAATCTACTAGAATCGACCAAATTCATAGTCTAAATTATAAATTCATGTCCTAAATCTTGGAGTTTCGACCTAAACTAAAAAACAAGTTGGCTTTTCTTAAAATCCTGAAAACCAGTTCAAATCACGAGTTCTATTCAACTGGTGAATATATCATCCCAAGAAAAATTCACACAATGAATGAGATTCATTGTATCAACCTAGAAAACCATTCATGGAATGAACCGATTCCTATAGCTGAATTACTACTTCCATTTAATTGTTTCCTCTGAACCACTTCATATATTTAACCTAAATAAACTCAGAGTAAAGGAAACAATGCAAAAATTATGAAAATAAAATGGGGGTATCCCTGTAATGCTTTATTTTCAATTAAAAAATTGATATGTATATGGGTAATTTGTGGTTACCTTTACATTTCCTAGTTATGTAAATATGAAGCATTTATACAACCAGACAATTTTTATGAAACATAAAACACAAATATTTTTTGTTTTCATTTAAATTTAATTTGATATTTCATAAATCGATATCATGGGTTCCCTCAAATTCCAATAAATGGTTTTAAATGAGTTTAATAATGATTTTCCGATGAAATATAAGTGATTAAACCCCTGTATTAGGAACAACCATGTAACAAATATGAAGTCATGTATAAATCTAAAATGATCAAATGTTGTATATGGTTTACCTTACACTGAATTGAATCACTAAAATAATAAAAAACCCTCACAAGGGGTTGATAAATATTAAAAAATGGTATCTCAAAGACATCCTCTCTCCATGATGTATCCATGGGCTAAGTAAATTATGCAATGCATGGATATGATCTATTATAACTTTATATTCTTCTAGTTATTCGAATTAAAAGTGAATAATAAAGATAGTCTTTTTGGTAATATGAATATTAAACCATGATTCCTAGATAAATCACCCCAAATTCTATTGAATGAAAATAATATATAAATCCCCAAGAATTTAAATTGGTATTACATTGACTCATGTGTTTATAATGAATGAGTGAATGATTCATCGTCCAACTCAAGAATCATATACATAAATATATAAAAATACCACATATTTCATCTTATGATATAATTTATTGAAATGAATGGTTATGTTGGAGTATAAGTAAATGATAATATTTTAAAATTTTTCTATTAGATTCTTTGAGTGATATAACATGCATGAAAATCATAATTTTCAAATAAAATGAAATTTCAAGTATATATAAATATATCAAATATAAAAATAAATTTATTGTGTATCTCATCTAATAATATTGTAAGGATTTATATATAGGTTATGCATTATAGGACCGACCTAAGATAATTTGGGATGTGAGATAGGGATTTTATCGTCTCTCAAGAGTTACACCTATGTCCCTTTTATTATAAGGCCATATAGGACGTGATGTGAAAATGACTATGTCAATTGAAATTATAGCATCTATGTGTTGGGATTTTTCCATGAAGTTGGAAAATATATAGAGGAACACATGTTTGGTGTTTGAGTAATGATTTCAATTAGGTAACCATTGAAGGTTCCACAGTCACGTGTTAGCCCCAAGAGGGGTAGTGTGGCGAGGATATCCCGGTGTAAGCCTAGTACGGTTGTGTTCATAATAATACCTCTCACACTTTTGAGTTGGTCCATGTTTATGTGTGATGGGTTTGGTTAGATGGCCAAATGAACTATTAGATATGATTTCATGAGATATTATCAGGTGGATGCTTGTCCCCAATGATTATATAAGAGATTACTGGGTGGATTTTGGCCCTAAAGATTATATGAGAGGTTATTGAGTGATTCCAAATTATCTAAAAATTATATATATTAAATTTCTAGGATGTTTCCAAGGTATTGTGATTACACCTAATACAATGAGTTACATAAGAAACATCTTAGGACCCAGTTATTACACCTGATTGTAGATTGGTTGTGTTGGAAAATTCCTAGGATCTTGGTATTATGCCTATTGATAAATTGGATGCCTAGAATTCTTCCTAATATTTGGCGACTACATATCATATTATATGATATTAGTATTTTCTGATTACACTGAATATTTCATTAGATGAATACTGTGGTTAAAATGATATAATGTTTACACCTAATATTATATGATACTGCTAGGATATTTTATAGGATATGGTGTTTAAAATTAATATTATATAATATGCCTTTAATTTATCCTATGATATGATGATTACACCAAAAAATATATATTTTAATAAATGAGATGGACATATGGGAAACACTGCCTATAATAATAATATATGTAATAAATGAGTTTGTTGGGTGGGAAACACTTCCCTTGATGAGGTATTCATGTGATAATGGTAAATAGAGATGGCATACCCTCTAATTGATCATAAATAATTATGTATAAAAATTTATGATGTTATGGGAAAATATACCAAGGTAAGAAATTATTATATAAAACGATGATAGAGATATGACATTTGTTCAAAGTGGGTATGTTCAACCATGGGTACCACCTTAGGACCATAGGGTTTATAGTAGTTATTTTATTGTGTAACCTTATTTAATTTATCATATTGTTCATGTCACGTGTTTATGAACAATATTTACCATTAATGTTAGGGATACCGTTGGTTTTCCCCTACTGAGTTATAAATAAACTATTCTTGGGATTTCATGAAATTGGGGTCTAGGTCAGAATTGTTTATTTAATGGTTTTGGAAGAGAAATTTGTGGTCATCCTCATCGGTTTGATTTTTATTCAAGAAAAACATGGGAGAACAGAAAGTGAAACATGACTTAGGGTGGCCAAATTTAATGATGACCGAGGGTATCCCCTCAAGTTTCCAGTGTTTCATGATTATTTGGGTAAACTAAAAAGTATTATAGAGACCAAGATGTGATGAGTCTTAATAATGGTTGTGTATTTATGTTTATTTTATTCATTTTTATATATTGTATATGTGATTATCCAAGATAGAAATCAGTCTCGTTGTGTGGATGTATGATTTCATTTAACTTTTATAGCATGTAGAATTTATTTATTTCCGCATTCTCTTGTTAATGTAATGAATGTTGTTTTTTTTATTTTTATACTATTGTTTTAAAACGATATGATGATATTATATTCCCATTATTACACCATATATCCTCACTACAATTCGGTATCCTATGGAATACATGTAGGTATCCATATGTTCTCATAATACTCGGATCTGGTTATAATAGAGTGAACAGGGATGGGGATTACAATCCCACTGGTAGGTCAATTATAGAACCATATAATAATATGTTCAATGAGAATTATAGGGGTAAAAAATATTTTTTAGGATCACTGCCCTATTATATTTATTAGATGTTGATGTAATGTTCATTTATCAAATGTATTTGGGTTAAAATAGGCAATTTTTTATGGAAATATTAATGGTAAAGTAGGAGAAGTTATAGATATTGAAGAACACATTTTATGATCTAATTATGACTTGAAGTGAAAACATAGACGACTTAATTAACTATCTTACTTATGTTTATAGAAATGTTCACAGACTTTTCCATGAGAAAATTGATTTCTCTTTTATAAATAAAATCATTAAATGGATACAACCAATTTACAACCTGAAAATGTTAGTACATTAAGAGATGAACCCTAAAGTGTTATCTCTAGAAGGCTTACATAGAAATTAAGTTTCACACAATATTCATTTTAAATTTGAGATCTATTTAAAACATACAATAAAATTTATATCTTTCAAAGAAGTAGAGAAACATGATTTCATAGAGTTGTAAAAAATATGGTGTAAGGGATTATTTTATATCACTTATGGAAATGAAGTTTAAAATATAAAAATATGGAATTTAAGGTAAGAAACCTTTAGTATGTTTCTATTATTTTAATGCTATAATATTTTATTATAGCTGTCTAAATATATTTTATAAAAGGGATAGTGAATATGAATTCTCACAAAAATTGATTAAGAATATTTCTATTAGAGGGAACTTCATCTTTAGACATTCAAGAGATTTTTTAAATTTATTGTTTTTTATGGAGGAATAATATAATTTTATTGAAGATAAATTGGAATTTATTGAAATCTATTTTATCTCATATGTGGAGGATAAAATTATGGCTTCGACAAGGAAATCCAAAATTGAATATTAAGACAATGATAAACTAGGGGGAGCTCTAGAACTTCAACAGGAATTGGAAGGGGAACATACAGATATTGATCTAAAAAGAAATTAAAATATAAACAATTAGTGGTTTATTGAAGTAATATCTATGTTATTTCATTGAAAATTATGTTAAAATTGATAAATTGATAAATATATTGATTATTGTAAATAGAATTTTCTAAAATAAGAACAATTAGTGAATTAAAGATTGAGTACAAAATAAAAAATCAATATCATTGATGATCGTGAAATATGTGTGAAAGAGAAATTTCTGAAGATTGTAACTCTGGAAGAATAAGTTATTTCTTGGAGAGAGAATGTTAAAATAGTAATCAAATAATATAAAACGAATAAAAATCTTTAGTTTCATAATTTTTTGAAGTATATTTTGATTGATAGAGTAGAACATTGCACCAAAACATTAGAAGAAATGATTATTTCTCAACGAGAAAGTGGCTTGGGTAATAGTAGTATTTTCAATCATGGTGAAACGACATTGGTAAAGACAGTAAATTTCAAAAATGTAGGTATGTGGATGATTGTATAAATTTATAAATAATTACGAAATTATCAGCAAATAAAAATTACATTAAATCTTGATATATGTGGGGAGATAAAATTAAAATTATTTTTCTAGACATAAATTGATAATCATCTGGTTTTTTAGGCCCTAGTATGTCCTATTTTGGTGGATCTAAAAGTTACCTTAGAAGTGTTTCTTTTAGAACTCAGAAAAGGAGGGTTGTAACATACTCTCTATAATAAGCAAAAAATTATTTCTATGGATACCCTTATAATATCCCAAAAATGGGGAATAATGTATTATATTTAAGGTTGAGAAGTAGAAAATTTTATTATAGAAGATCAAGAAATGTGGATGAATGGTAGTATAATTTTACCCCTTTGATTAATAGGTTTTATCCTCGTAAAGATGAATGATTCGATTTGATGAATTATATTTAATATTATTTGAAGATAACAAAAAAGTATCAACATATTTGGGAGATTCATGGAAGGAAATAAGGAAGACCAAATACATAATTCTTTTATTTTTAAATTCCATGGAAATTATTAATGAATAGAAACAACAAGATATTTTATAGATAGTGTTCATCTCCTATAAAATGAAATATAAATTTTCTATAAAAAGTAAATGGAATAGTTGATTATATATAAACCCTTGAAAATAATAGAGATTTGAATACAAAAGAATGTTGAAATACACGACTCTCTAGTGATGAATTTAAGAAGACTTATTTGATCTATATTGATTTTATTCATCATAAACTATTGGGTATTATTAATCTTTATGACTCAAATTGGAAAGTAATATATAGTTATAAGGTATGAAACATCAACGAGTTGTCTAGGAATTTTCGGATTAAGGGTTAGAGTATTGGAAACATTTATTGAGTTGATAAAAAACAGATTACATGTATTCTAATAGTGGAATATGAAAAAATATTTTCGAAACTAATGTTAAGCCTTGTTAATCAAAAAAGTATAGGGAACATATAAAAAGTCGAATTTGTAGATTATATTCCTAAATTAAATGGAGATCTATAAATGATTTGTAAATATTTATTTTGATGAATGATGGTTTTAAATCCTTATTATCCAAATAAGAAGAGAGAATAAGGTTTATTAAATTTGGGTTATGCTTATGTGTGGGGTCCAATTGTTTAGGTTTCAATAAATGGTCAACCATTTTTATTTTTATTTATTGATGATTATAATTGAATGGGGAGTTTCATGTTTATAAATTGTAAAATTTTAATTTTTTTCTATCATGAGATTATTTATATGATTAGAGAATTAAACTATAGAAACTGTGAATATTATGAGATCAGACAATGGAAAGGGGTGCACATCCACTGAAGTTAAAAATTACCTTGAAATAACATAGTACAAAACCAGATGTGTTTTTATTGAGAACCCAATAATATATTTTGGTTGTGGATATAAGAAATTTTGTGGTAAAAAACATGGAAAAGTTATTGTTGATTCAAATTATCATCTCATTTCACAACTTGAAGGAAGCTATTCATGTTATTGTTTATTCATTAAATAGATTATTATTTAGTTTGGGGTTACAGAATACTCTATATGAAATGTGTCATGGAAGGAATCCCTAAAAGAATAATCTTAGTATATTGGGAAGAAATATTTTCATCAAAAATAAATAATGAAATATTGGAAAGCAAGGAGATGCAGAAGATAAAGGTATTTTATTAGAATTATCAATAAAGACTAATAATTGAAAATGTTTCTATGAAAATAGCAACAAAAATTTCCCTAATAGTGATATAATGGTTGTTTATAATAAAGCTAAAATTATTTATAGATTTCTGTTTTTGATTATTTATTTGATGAATGTGAATAAATAAATTAATATTTCAGAGACTGCCAAAATTATTAAGCAAATGATGATTCTAAAATTGAATTAGTTGATTTATTGGTGGATTACACTAGTGGATCAATCAATAATAAAAATAGATCATGTTGATTCAAAAACAATTCAAGTATATTTTTGGGATGATAAAATATGAAAAACATGTATATTATTAAATATTGAACTCGAATAATTTAAAGAAGATGAAAAGGAGAAATCATTAGTAAAATTATTGGACAAATTATTGGATTAGGTTGATAAAAATGATACTAATAACTTGTTTATAGAACAAACAAACAGAATGTGATTAGTATAAAGAGGGTTTTGATGTAGAAAAATGTGTCAAAGTATAAATCAATGGTGGTAATGGATGAACAATGAAAATTCATGTAAAAAAGGCTCCTAAAAACTCTCAAGTGACTGGATTCTGGATTGTATGGGATTTATTAATGGTGTATAGTTACAAAAACCCTTTTCAATGTGTCATGAAACTCCAAATTTTATAATGTCATTGATACTTCACACAATGTATCTTCTAATTATACCTATGCCTATAAATACCCCATTCATCACCCATTTTAAGGTATTTGACATCAGGACTTCTAGATAAATTTCGTGAGTCATTGAACTCCGACCTTTATACACATGGGTTTCCACATATTTCTATATATAAAAACAATTATAAAATAACATCTCATGGGTCCTTTAGAGAAAAATCTATTGATGGAGATGACAATCCTGATAGTCTTATACCTGAAGGACAACCTTACCGGAAGAATCATATGATCCATTCCACTCTGTTATCCTTGAAATAACTACTTAAAAACACATTCTAAGGATACATGGAAACAAATACTCATATATGGGACCCAATTCACACATTGGTATCACATTTACAAATTCCCTGACTTTCACAAATCCAAATACCTAGGACCATTCATGATTACTTCTCATTTTAAATATATTTTCACAAAATATGACATCTTAATGCAACTAAATTAGTTAAAACCAATCTTATTCATGCTAAAAATATACACACAACCAATAAAATGGACCCTTAAGACCAATCCTTATCCATCAAACATAGGATGGTAACTTTTGTACCATTTAATACCAATAAAATGTATTATCGTGTTATGACTCTTGTGTGATTCCTGAAATGGGTAGTATCAATTCCTCTTTCTCTCAAATAGCACCTAGGTTGTGGATACATAATCCCTGAACACTCCACCATTTAGGGAAACCAACTATCATCCCCATATTTGAGTGTTGGTAGGATCGCTGGATTATTTTATCCTCCCTCCCTAATAGAGAATGGTTATCTTCATCTTCAGAACCAATTACATCCGATATTAACACATTAAACTATATAGAAAAATTTCAAAATTTAATTATGTTAAAATATATATAAACATTCTAGTTACATGATGTAAAACAATGAGAAAACATTCCAATTACAATACATTAAATTTTTTTCCTTGCCCTTTGTGACTAGAATGAGATTCCTTGTTTTATGTGAAAAAGATGCCACTTGACATGATAATGAGTTTATCAATGTGAAAGGAATGATATGATCCCCACATCCTCTAAGATGGTTCTTTGCACAATACCCTCAACATCCCTTATTATCTTTTCATTTGTGATATAAGTGCTCTTATGTAATGATGATAAAATACATGGTATGGTCTCAATCATGAAATCAAAATACATGTGATGTGATCTATGTCTCCTATAATGTTATGTCGGATTCCTTTCTATGGTTCAATACTATTATCCCAACATCTGTATCTCCCATTGTACGTGTTGGGAGCAAGGGTTGACTTCAATATCTCAAATAAATTCTACCTCCCCATCTCATTGGGATTCAGTAGATCTAAAGACGGATTGTCTTTATAGTTTATAAAAAACCTCCCAACATAAATCTAATGTCCCCTTTGAATTTTTCATCAAAAATTGATTATAACATATTTTAAAACCAATATTTGATAACCATATATAGAAAGAATCCTATACTAGATTTAAATATGTGATTGTTTATCACTGGACCTTAAACTGTTAGTTCCCTCACTCAATTTTAAATTTTTTTATGAACCAAAAACATGATGATAATACATGGTAGAATGTAACTTCAAAATTTATGTCCATGATCATCTTTAGTCATCCTTAAACCTATGACCCCAGAATATGTATCAGAACACATGAATTTTGTGAGAGTATAGGATGAATATATTATGATCATATGATCTTTTTTTCATCTACTCAAGTGACGATCTTGAAATCATGCCTCATGGGACGAACATGAGATTCCAAATGTGACGGTCATAAGAAACCTATGTGAATATCTTGGGGTATCATCCCCCTATAATCAAGTGAAAATTGACATTTTCTATTTTTTAATATCATTATATAATTTATGTGATGAGAAAAATAATCATATGTGATGAATATATGATCTCTCTGCCACTTCTTTAGGTGATGAGCCTATGTTCTTACCGAGTGTGATGAGAATAATATTCCATAGGTGATGAGCCTAGGATTCCTTATGTGATAAGAATAATTTTCATAGTGTAATTATATTAAAATTCCTCACATAATGAATGTGATCCATCTTCTATGATGAGAATAGGATGCCTAAGGCAATGATCCTTAGATACGTTATGCGCTGAGTGTCAGTCACCCCATATAGATCATTGGATTCCTAGAGTTATTTAAATTATATTCCTTATGTCATTATCATAATATTCCTTGATAACCCAAAAATAATAAGACTTTTATAAAAATCCAATATTCCTAGTCTCATCCTCAACACCAACAAAAGGTATAATCCCTTTCATGGAAACTAGGAGCATAATTAATTGGTGACCAGTAAGAAATAGTGTCAGAAATTCCATTCAAGAAAAAAATATTAAATCAATCAGGGAGACGTGGACTTGGAGAAAAACTATTAAGAAGAATCCATGAATGTAATCTCTAAAAATCCATCATCTCGTTCTAATAAGGAAACATACATCACCATCCCAGGTGGTGAAGGTTGTTTTCCTTTATAAATAGGGAAAAAAAGTTAATGAGGATCCCAACCAATCAACAGATATAGATCCCAATGTGAATGTGAACCTTAGTGGACTTTTTGGAAAAAATAATAGTGAACTCTACATTAAATAGTTTTCTTACAATATTGACTATATGAGAAATGTTGGGTATTCTAGGTCTATAGATCATCGACATGAATCCCTTCTCCTCCACTAGGAGTGGATATGAACATTAAGAATATTAGGAATCACCTTCACTAGAAATATTCTAAAATTTGGATTCATATATCATATAGTGAAATATCTACTATCTAATCTCATCCATTAACCACAAATAGATATTTGGTTTGATGGTATAATTGTTTTAGAAACCCATACTATTATGCTTCTTCAATGATGGCCACCTCTCTAATGAATCTTAGGAATCCTCACCCCATCTCATCATTGGATCTCACCCAGAAGAGGTTCATCACCCCCCATAAATATTTATAAGGTGGAAGGATTCATACAATGTATAGTAATGAATCATGAAAAATTAGAGTCTTTAGTTACTAGCCACCACTATCATTTGGAAGGAGCACATAGGTGGAAATCCCCGCGTGACCATGAAAAATCATTTTAATATCCTATTTTCATAATGAAATGATAAATTCCTCCCATATAATGATGTGGAATAGTGTTTTTTGGTGTACCAACAATGGTCACTACCGAAGAATCTCTAAGGATGTCTTGCACCACCCGATGTCACCAATAGAAAAAGACGACCCCACGAGCCGATGAACATTTAAATTTCATTCTCTGTCCACCGTTCCTTATCCAAAATGCATGAAACCCTTATTGGGAAAAGGCTTTAAAACATTTAAAATGAAGAAATAAGTTGGTATATCTTATATATCCTTCCATTGTATATGTATTAGGAATAAATACGGTTGAAAGAGAGGATGTCTTGACCATGTTGGGAACAAGACACCATCCACCCATCGGGTGGGCTAGGTTGGCTCTCCCAAAGATGGGAACCATCAGAAACCATCATGAGGGCCATAAAATGATGATGAATCCCACCATAGTGTTCTTACACATTATTAAATCAACTAAAATGGAGTATCTTCCCATTCCAAAAACACCATACACCCAAAAAGTCCTTCATGGTATAGGGAGATTATTTCTATCATAGAGGTCATTCCCATGCACTAACTATAATGTATAATAATGAACCCCCATGACCCATATATATTAATTCATATAGATTTATTAGATTATTGTAGAGTTAGGTTCAATTAAATCAATGTCGAGTCAACCTTATACTCTCATAATTTGATTTCACTGACGATTGAATGGAAATGCCTTTACCTCCACTATTGTAGCTAGGGTAGGGGAATGTATCTTAAGGATAACTGTCCCTGAATACGAGGATTATAGTGTTCCTAAATCCCTCTTCGAGTATATTAAGGTGGAGGATGTGTTGTATTCCTTTAATTGACTCTCTATTTATCTTCAAATGCAACCATGGATGTCCCTCATCTCTATATCCACTCTTGAAAGAGGTGACAGATTATGAACTAGTTTAGAACCCTAAAAAAAGACAACACACAGTCAAAACATAGAAACATTATTTAAATTAAAACTAAAAATAGATTTTTTATTTGAAATCCTCCATTCATTTGGTCGTGAAGTTCGGGCTGCCTATAGAACATACTACCTTGTTTCAAAGAAGATTGTCTCTTTGATGCCTCTTATTCTTGAAAATCGGTAGTATAACAGAATTGTTTCTCTTCTATCCTCAATATAAATGATGTTAAATATAGAAGTGTTAGAATTATAATATATGTAATAACCTCTTGATAGTTAACATAATGAAGAAGTTTCTTGGATGTCATTGTCACCAACTACTTAACGATCATGTTCTGGCCACCTTTATTCCCACATTTCATCATCAAAGAGTTGATAGCTGATGATCTCTTGGTGGGCCTCGACCAAATTTTTTGGGAGATATATAACGACATTCAATACCATCATTTGAACTATTTATGAAGTCATGAACACCATTTTTATCCCCACCAACAATTTTAAAAGGTTGAAATGACAACACTCACAGTAATCCAACACTATAACAACCCTGAGCCCAATAACACATATTCTATGTTTTACATTATTAAATTGGCATAATATACATGAAATATAATCCCAAAGGATATAATTATTTAATAGTATTAGTAAAGTAGATACATATTTTAAAATCAAATCTAATTTTGGACATACAATTCATAATATATTATCTTTATGAACATCATTATTACCATTAGGATAACCCTTCATATAAATCGTTCTAAACCTCTTAGAAACCCTTGGAAAATAAAACAGCAGAATTTTATGAGGTTGAGGGGTTTTTTAGAGTTATTTACAACAGAATAAATAATAAATCAATGAGAATAACCAATATGGAATGGTAGAAAACTAAAAAAATATTCCATGTAATCAATAAACAGAGAATAAAATGAATCCAATTATTACTTCATTTTGAAAATACTCTAGATAATAATGGTAGAATTTTTAATACTGGAAATGTGTAATTATTGGATGTCATGTTTCTGGCACATAAACCAATATTCTCAAGAACATTCACAATATATACTAATAATTATGGATAAAAACTGGTTAATTTTTTCAAATTATTCATCTCATGAGAATATTGATTCATTGAGGTGATTTCTTATAAATGGTCCCAATCTGTTCTTGCATAAAAATCATTCATTATATATCAAAAAATCAATTTAGATATATATTTTTAATTGAATGATACCTATACTACAATGTAACATTTTAATCATAACTCCATTAAGGAGTATAATTTAAAAAATTAAATAACATATGATTGATGTGATAATTCAAGGGGAATGTATATAAACCACATAGAATGAGGTGGGTGTATAACATCAAAATATGCCTCAATGAATGATGATTGAGATGAAGTCCCGTACAATGATCATTTCATTAATAAAATGGATCGATTATGTGTATTGAATGTAAATCCATATAAAAAAATTTAAAATATAGTAGGATATAATCAAAAATAATTTCATATATATATTAAGCATAACATAATCAATTAAATAGATGTTTAACCCTATGAATGGAAATTGAGTTAAGAAATCCCTTATAACTCGTAAACTAGTAGAATATTATTCCCCATAAATGTAATATTTATCAAATGAGACATTAAATACCCTAAAAATAATGATATTCATGATATTATATATATAATGTAATTAAACATACACTACAAACAAGAAATAAATTGTGAATAATGCATATATCTAATAGAAGTAAAAGTGTGATCAGAAAATCCTTACCCTATGCTTCTCTTTAGTGTAGTGTTATTTAACCTCGTGTATAATGGTTTAAATAATTTTATTAAGTAATTAAATAAATTTATTTATATTTTTAATACCTTATGTGATGATTTTAGTACACATTTTGACCCATTTATTAATAATAATTCATTATTTTCATGGTTTTGGGTGTGTTCGTTTCACGGTTTAATGATGAGTTAATTTGTGTAAAATTATGGATGTTCTTGTAAAAAGGAATTACACTTATAGTAGATTAATGGGATTGTATTAATGAAATCAAAAAGTATTAATAGTCCCATATATCATTTTAGTTTCTAACAAGAGGATGATTCATTTGATAAAATATTAAGAATAAATTATTAGATTATTTTTCTTGTCATTCCAAGCACTATGAACTAGTTTTTTTAATTACTATTATGAGTATATAATAGTTTAAAAACATCAAATAGAATAAAATATAATTATTAGAATATTATTTATCCTGAAAAATAGTTTTATGACTAACCATGAAGGAAACGATGGAAAAAAACATTACTCACCAAAGAGATTGACCATCATAAATTGAACAATAATTTCATTTCATTGAATAAGAGGAGATAATAAAAATTATAGATATAATGAATTATTTTAGAGACTTAAAAATTCATTATATACATGAATATTTATTTATCATTATTTTATGAATGATTTAGTTGAGTAAAAAGTATAAGAAGTAGTGATAATAAGAGAGGTGTATTGGGAAAATTTTCTGATGAATATCACCTCCTTGAGAGACCCTTTAGAACTGTTGATTTTCTATTTCATTGAGAAAATCAAAACTGGGATATGCTTAGGGATATGAGGATTGTTTTTTAAAACACTATTAGTGTTACAAGGCTTTTGAGTAAAAATTTTGTTCTGAGGGGTAGGTATTTATACCTGAGGAGAGGTGGGTTTAAGTGATTTGATAATGAATATTTTATAATTAAATCCAACCACCTTGTGTTGGAATTAATTCAAATGAATTATATTTTTATTTAATGTTATGGTGGAATTTTAGGGTATATAAATACCTCAACCAACCATTACATGTTGAAATTATTAGGTATGTTAATATTTTACTTTAAACATTAACGCTGGTAACTATTTTACCTATACTACGTTAAATAATATTGTTACCATGAAAACTTTTTATAAATAAAATTGTAATGGACCATTGACCATAATTTGGACATTATGATTTCAAAAATTTAATCCATTTTACCATATTCAATTCAAATATTTGTAAAAAAATAAATTTAAAATTAATCCCACATATAAAAAGAAAAATGGGGTTATTAATGTGAAATAATCCA
Organism: Viscum album; assembly: GCA_963277665.1. Classification (NCBI taxonomy): domain Eukaryota; kingdom Viridiplantae; phylum Streptophyta; class Magnoliopsida; order Santalales; family Viscaceae; genus Viscum; species Viscum album. The sequence continues at coordinate 968,519,112 of OY728159.1, read as the reverse complement.
ATTATTGAGATGATTTTATATAAAATTTAAATGTTAAATTTATTACAATGAAATAAATTGGATTTATTGATAGATAATTGAATAAATTATACCTCAAAACAGATTTATAAAATAATTTATATATACAAAAAATTAGACAAACATAATTTTTTTAATTAAAGTTGTTTATTTTTCATTATTCTTCATCAAATGAAACATCTTCAAAAAATACCAAAATTTTACACTAATTAAATTTATACATTAAAATTTTAAAAAGGAAATAATTTTTCCAATAAAACTTTTAATATTGTATGAATTGGTATGTAAATAATGTGTTTAATCAAAAGTTGAAAAAACTAACTTAGAAAATTATAGTTTATATGCTTAAAATTGGATTTATTCTTATCTTAAGTCTTTAAAACAATATTTTTTTAATTTAAAAACTATTTAATGAATATATAAATATAATTTTTTTAATATATTTCACTAATAATGATTAATTTAATTTATTAAGATAAAATTTCCTTGTGGGCATAACAATAGTTTTTTTTAAAAACATACCTGTTACATTCAATTACATCTCACTTTTTTTTTATAATTAATTGGTAACCAAAGTATTCATTTTATAACCATTTGTAGACTATATTTTCTCAATTTATTTAATCTCATTCATTCTATCCATTACAATGGCTAGGATATAATTATCATAATTAAATAATAATATTTAATCATTTTCTTGAGCTCGATGTTCCATGTAATGTAGGATATCAAAGAAATTGAATTTATTTAAGATGTCACAAACTCTAAAATATTTGGGTGTTAAATTCTCCCCTCCTTAAGTGAATTGTTTCTTTAGAATTTGAAATTTCACATTGAAAATCATTGGTTGATAATTGATTTTTTTTTGGAAAAACCACATCGTAAATCGGGTTAATAAAACATCCCCTTTAAAAAGTGTGAAACGAAAATGAAATTTTCACAAAAAATTTAGGACTTGGAAAAATATAACATTACTGTTATGTAAGAAACTGAGACATAAAAGGGAAATATAACTCTCATGTTCTAATGTAGAGTGACCGATCACTTGGTTTCTTGAAAGTCTACAATCACAAAACCATAAATCTATTATGGGTTAAATAAGTCATTAATTTACTATTAAGAAAATTAAAATAATAACTTTTTTGATTCCAAATTCCATTCCTAGATTTGAGGATTTATTTACTATTTACATAGGCACTTTATAAAAAAATAATCGATATATTTCTATGTTATAATAATATCATTATCCTTTTGTTATGCATTGCTGTATTTCCACTTTATCTTCTATTCCAAGACCTAGATATTCAAGATGATTTTTTTAACTAAATAAAATTAATGAATCATAAGATCCACAATTTTTTCCATTATATATTAAATATTTACTGAAATAAAAATTGTTATAATATGATAAGATAATTAAAAAAAAGAACAAATCTTATTATGAAGAATGAAACATTAATCTTCTATAATTTAACACTAATACCCAAAAATCATCATAGACCATTTAATAAATTAGTATCCTTAACTTTTTACAATTATATTTCATCATATTATTGAAAAAAAAAATAAAAAGGGTTTTATTACATAGTCTCTTTAGATAAATATAGTATTTATCTATAAAATTTTTCATTAACTACACATATGATATTCATGATATTAAAACTATATCGATAAATAACTTGAATCACCATAAATACATAATAAAATATTATATTCCTCAAAAGACCATTAAACAGTTATTTCACAAAATAAATTGGTTACAAAAATGAAATTATCCTTTATCCATCAAATCATTTAACTAAAAATAAAATTTCATACTTATCAGAACTTTTTATGGATTATTGGTAGGAATTGCACCCTTCTTACCCTTCAGTTGTTGGTTCAATCCCTACAGCCTTTCCAGAAGCAACAGGTTATAACCTGACATGTGGGTTGTCTTTTTTGAAAATCTATATTAATATAATCCATACAAAATTACCAATAAAAATTTTACAATGTTTTTTTAAAATAACTTTAATATATTCTTTTTAATGATATATTTTAACCAAAACAGTTATCTAATACATTTAATTTTTCATTCCAGAAGTTTAATAACCCCTAATTACCTTAAAATCAAAGATCATATGAACCCTAAAGGTTATCCTTACCATTAATCTTATATCCCGATAATGTAAATCATTCTTCCTAAAATAAGTTTTTTAACGTATTAAATATAAGGGTTACATGAACCTCAAGTGAATATAAAAACAAAATAAATGTTTCCCAAAAATTATCAACATTCCACTGCACCACTTTTAAAAGATATTGATTTCATCTAATATATATTTCAAAATATTGAAAACAAAACCATCTATAGTATATGTTTTAGGTGTTTCATGATTCATATGATATTTATGATTTATCAGAATATTAGTGATAAAATATCCTTCACTCAAGGCCTAATTTAAACATTTAAACAATATTTGTGGTCTTAACCCTCTAGAAATCAATGATATTTAATATATTATTATGATTCATCAACACAAAAAGTTCCATAATAATATCATAAGAAAATAATTCATTCCTTAAATCCAGACATCAATTTCTTCTTATATGCTTCTGAGTTATCTTTTATATTCCAATATAACATCCATTTCCATAGAAAATAAATAGTAAAGTACATGGTGGTATTTTAAGTGTCAAATTCTATGGATAAATTGATATCTTGAAATTAGATAAAAGAGACTCCATGATCCATTGAAATTTTGATGAAAAAATTTATTGGGTAGGTAAAATAATTTCTTTCATGTGATTTGGATGTTTAAAAATATCTAAAAATCATTTTAACAATATATTTCTATGATAGTGATGATTAAATAATTAGGTATGGATAATAAAGTCATTTTAGATCCAATAACATTCATCTGTATTAATGATTTTTAATATCTAGAAGAGAAAATGCCTGAAACAGGAAAACAATTATTTCCTGATTGATTCAAAATTAGGTGTTACCCTTAGAATATTCATAATACTTTTAAATTTATATCCTTTAAAATTAAATTGATTACACTTTTAAATCCATTACCTAAAAACTGTAATTATCTACCTCAAAATCCATCACCTAAAAAATAAATGGGTGTTTAAGAATTTAGACTTGATATCATCTTTAAACTCATAAAAATATGATGGTGTAAAGAACTGTTATGCTAATTAACACAATTAATTATACATTATATAATTCCTCTAACCATAATTCCATCGGTGAAATATATCTTTAACACATTTTCTATTCAACTACTTCCTTAAGGATCCGCCATTTACTTTGACCAAAAATAAATTTGTATGAATAAAACTAAAATAATTATATTGATATATCAAATAATCTTAAAATATTTCTCATAATATGTCTAATTCATGACACAATATTCTCCATCTATGATACTATAGGTTTAAACTAATTTTTCCATTGACATCATCAAAATTTATATGAAGTAATCCAATACTTATACAAATATTCTATGTCAGTCATATGGGTTTGTTCCTTAATCAATGTTTTTTCTAAATATATTTCCCAAGGATTCTACTAAACATTATCGAGTACCCATTGTAGCGAACCTAACCTCAGTATCATATAACTTGTGCATTTATTACATTATCTTAAGATACATGAATTTTCATCCCAAAGGGCTAAAAAATATTAATAGTCTTGGTGAAATATATCCCTTTTTTGAAATTCATATTAGATTATGGACATAAAATTAATCAATTATTTTCTTTGGAAACATCATTATTCCCCTTATCATAACCATTCATATCAATAATAATAAAATTATTGGTATCTCTGGGAAAACAAAACATAATAAATGGGTGATCTCAAGTTCCCATTATGTGTTATGTAAATCGAAAGCAATAAAAATTCAATGATAATAATAAATATTAAATAGTAAATCACTGATTAAACCTTACTTGTAATCAATATATAGATAATTAAATTCATCCATATATTTTTTCATAGTGAAAATTCTCTAGATAATCATGATTAAATTTTGAATATATGCAATTCTTAATGATTGGATGGCATGTATCTCGAACATGAACCACTATCATCTAGATATTTTACCTAATGGTTTAAATTTTTTGGGTAAAACCTATTTAATTTATACACATTATTATTCTCTTGACACTACCAATGAATCAAGGTTATGTTTTATATAAGGCCCCACGTGTTATTACATCCAAACCACTCATTACATATCTAATAATCGATCTAGGAAGAGATTTTTAATTAAATGTGTCACATAACACTTTAAAGATTTTTACTCCAAAAGTGATGAGGTAATATAATTTTAAAAAAATTAAAAGAATTTATAATTCTATTTTATAAAAATTTGTCTATATATACAAGTCATAAAATAATATTAGTGTAAAACATCAAAATAGGGCTCAAAAATGAATATTGAGATGATGACCCTTACAAAGAAAATTTCATTAATAAAATGAATTGAGTATATTTATTTACAGTAAAGAAATCTAAAACAAGTGTAAATACAATATTATATAATAAAAAGTAATTTCACACATAACTTTAGCAAGTTACAATCAATTAAATTTAAGATTAACCCAATGAATGGACATTCAGCGAAAAAATCCCAAACCAATTATAATATATCAAATACTATGGCCCATAAAAGTAATATTTATCAAATTAAACATTTAAATACATGATGATAATGAGATTAATTATATTATATAGAAAATTATAGTATATATAATCCAAAAATAAGAAATAAGTGGGGAGTAAGACATATATTTCTCATAAGTAAAAGTGATAAGAGAAAATCCTTACCTCGTGATTCCCTTTAGTGTAGCACTATTTCACCAACTGTATAACTATTTAAATAATGTTATTTAATAATTAATGAACTATATTAATATTAGTAATACATTATTTTATTATTTTATAACATTTCATAACCCATTAATTAATAACATTTCATTTTTTTCATGGTTTCAGGTGTGTTCATTTCACAGTTTAATGATTGTTCATATGTGTAAAATTATGTATGTTAATGTAAAATGGGATTATAACTAAAGTAGTATAATGAAATTGTATTAATGAAATTATAGGATTATAAATGGTCCCATATATCATTTTTTTATACATTAGTATAATTAATTTGACAGAATGTTAATGATAAATGATTAGATTATTTTGTCCATTTTTATAAACATCATGAACTAGTTTGTTTTTATTTAATATTAGGAGTATATATAATTTATAGAAAATTCAATAGGTTATAATATACTAATTATGATATTATTTAACCAGATCAATATTTTTAGGACCATTCATGAAGGTGGTAATGGAAAATGGGAAAACATTATTCATGGAAGATAATAATCGGCCTAACATTATCAACAATTTCTTTAATTGAAGAAGAGGAGGAAATAAAAAGGATTCATATAATATATTATATATGAAACATAAAAATATAGTACATATATTAATCTGGATTTTTCATTCCATTATAGATTTATTGTAATGATAATGTATTATATAAAAAGAAATTTAGAGAGGTGTTTTGTGAAAATTATTTCTTGAATATCACCTCCTTAAGTTACCCTTGAAGACCTTGGAATTGGTATTTTGGGGATACCATAAAAACATTAACTTGGATAGTGTGACGAGGAGAGTTTTTTGTATATATTTGAGGTGATAAATTGAATTTTAGTTGAAATGGTGTAGTGATGGGTGGTATTTATACTTCAGGATAGGTGGGTTTAGGTGAATAAAGAATTAATATTTTATAATTAAAGAAAAACACAATGTGGAGGATTTAATTTCAATAAATTATATTGTTAATTATTGTTGTATGGACTTTTTAGTTACACTCAATACATCATTCGACCACAATATTTTATAATTTTTAGATATGTTATGATTTTAACTTTTAACTTAAACCCTAGTAACTATTTTACCAAAACCATGGAAAATAATTTTTTTACCAGGATAATTTTTTATTAATAAATATAAAATTTTAATTAAAACATAATTTATGAATTATTATTCCAAATATAAAATATATTTTACTTAATTAAATTCATATAATTTGGAAAAATTATATTAAAAATAATCTCATGGATAAAAAAATATACTGTTTTTAATGAAAAATGATCAAACGTTTCAAATGTTTTTATTTCCAATGCCTATGTAAAATTGCTTCCAATAATAGAAGATGGCCTGATTGAATTATAAATAAAAATATTAAAATATAAAACCTGTTTAATATATAATTTAAATATATAAATAAATTATATGAAAAAGAAGATTTTAATTAAAATCTAGTATTTTTCATTATTCGTCCAAAAAATAAAACTTCTTTGAAAGATAAACAATTATACCCTAAGATAATTATGATATTATGATTTAACAAATGTACATTTTTTTATAATAAAACATATAGTATTTTTAAAATTTGGATTTAAAATTTGTGTTTCGTCAAAAGGAATAAAAATTTCCATTAGTAATATACAGTTTTTTATGCTTAGAATTTAATTTATTCTTAATATTATCCTATCAAACTTTTTTTATGAATTCATAATTTTTTAATGAATATATAAAATAAAAATTTAATGAATTTATTTCAATAATAGTTATTAATTTAATTTATTAAGATAAAATTTTATTTTGTGGCTAATAAATGTTTTTTTAAAAACCCATCTGTTGTCTTAAATTGGATCTCATTTTTATTTATAATTTATTATTAACCAATAAATTAATTTTATAAAATGTGTAAACTATACTTTCATAATTTTTTTAATCTCATTCATTCCCTATATTCAAATGGCTAAGTGAAAACTATCATTATTATATAACAACATTTATTCGTTTGTTTAATCTCAGTGTTATGTGTAACATAAGATATCAAAGAAATTTATTTTTTATAAGAAGAAATGTCTACTAAAATATTAGGGTGTTACAAAAAACATATTTATCCCTATATCACTAGAGATCATAAAAAACATGTGTCTTCACCTTTACTATGATTTATCAAATCATATAATAGGTGACTCTTCGAATAAAAATTAAGAGTTAAGGGTAGAATGCTTCCCTCCTATTCATTCCTATCGCACAGTGACAACACACCCTTTAGGACAATCCATGCATCATTAGTGAATATAGTTACGTTACAACCACTACCACTATGAATTTAATCATAGAATATCCCCTATAAGAACAATAACATTTCACTTTTGATAGAGAGCAGGAGGATAAAGGTCTTACTCGAGGGGAGAATCAATGTAGGGTAGATCAACCATTATCTACTCAAACTCATCATTATTGGCCCACCGTGAGGGTGAAGATTCCCAGTAATAAATTTCTTCCTATTCCTCAACATGTTAACATGGGAAGAGAAGTAACTAACCACATTGTTCTTTCTAATACCATAACAAATACTAATGCAGATTTAAAAATTGACTCGTTTCTCTAAGAGGTTTATAACTATAAGTGGTCACTGGTGAGATCCTCACTGAACATCACCTATACTGAGAGGATTTTTTCTAGAATCCTATCATTCCCCTATTGAACTAAAAACATCCAATTTTATTTTTTTATCATCCGTGGCTAAGTGGGGTAGTCCCACCCATCTGATCAATACAGATGATGGGGGATCCTCTCAACAAAGTAATTTTCTAATAATCCTCATGAATCCTTCCACATTCAACCTATATAACATCCCAAATATTGACCATGTCCACTACACATTAGGATCTAGTGAACAATTTATGTGCACTTTCATAAAAACCCTCCCCCAATTAGGCCCTGAGTTCAATCTCCAATCAAATTTAGGTCATAAGAACATAATAACGGTTTGTCCAACCTAAAACATAATCCTTATCCAGTGTGGGTGGATCATTCTTGTGCACCCCTAGATTTTATTTACCTTATATTAACCTAATACAATGGTAAAAGTGATCTAAAAACCACCTAGCACATTACACCTCATGTTGTTGCCTAATTACAGAAACCCAAAGGAAAACGTAATATTCTAAATTTTTTTATTTTTTCTAAAATGGGGATAGGAATTCCTTTTTGGAATAGTCATTTGTCCTAGAGATCCATAACTGGATGAGAGGATCTCCAAAAGATGTTTCTCAACTTATTCAGCTCCATATTTCAAAGGACACTTATCAATGACCTCTACATGTAAAATCAGTGAGATAATGAGTGTTTTGTTGACCTTATTACTCTATTAAAGGGGATTATATTTTCCTTAAATATGCATATTCCTTATTAATGTTTGGTAGTTATGTTAATAGAAAATTTCTGAGATGATCTAGTCCCTACACTCATCTACCAGAATTAATCGAGAATATTTTAGGAAGTTAGTATGAATTCTCAACAATTAGAAGAAGCTATGAAGTAGACCAAGAAATTTCCATGCTTGTTACCACATTCATATCCAAGATAAAGACATGTGAGAGAATATATAGATGTCATTATACAAACTCATACCCCTAAGATAGTCTGACTTCATAAAACCCCATAGAAAAAGTCTCTCAAAGTTAATTATTTTAATGGGAATGCTATCCAGGGACCATGATAGTTCCAGACTCCCAAGTCCCCCATTATAGAATTAAATAACAAGGTCTACACCTTCAAAGATTAGAATGTCCTATTTTCTTTCTCAGTTCTATGGAATAGTGCATTTTCAATTTACCAAAAATAAAAAATCCACAAAAGGTTGTATTTACAAACCATGCCAACTACTATCCCATTATAGGATCTATAGAAACACCAACAAAGAGAGGTTTGTCTTCTAAAACTAACTACATAACCAGTTATATTATGTTATGGTTGTATTGGGAGTTTTTCCAACACACGTGATTCATGTCTATGTCACCCAAATTGGTGATGATGAAGATTATTGTTAATGTTAATTGGTATCTTGTCTAGGTGTATATAATTTTGATTATTGGTAAGTGAACAATTATGTTTCCCATACATATAAATTTATCTATTATCGGTTGATCTAACCCAAACCTCCTTTGGTAACTACGTCATATTCAGTTACCCCATTAACACAATAGTATTTTAAGTCTTAGAAAAACCAATGCCAAAAACAAAAAGTAAATCAAGATCCACTACTATTTCCTAAAAAAGTATACACTCTCTAAGATTTAATAATCCCTATATTGGGATAAGGCCCTATAATCTTTCAAACCATGGAACACTATAGTGAAAAATCGAAATATAGTTCTTATATCAATGCCATTAGGATAGCGAACCATTATGTGGTAGTTAGTGGGGAAGTATATCACTTGGATCCCCTAGGAACCTATGGTTAGTGCTATCATAGAATGAGCAGGTTCCTCTCTAATAATATAAATAGAAACAATTCTACCAAGAAAATATGGATCATGGTACTAAAACTAGATAACTGGTGTTACATAGGGCTCATCACCTATAGTCCTCAAGACCATATCCCTGGGAATACCCCCATGACCTATCAGGTCGAGTGACTATATGTTTTAACTGTAATATCCAAAGGCTCATAAAAAAATTAATATCATAGACACAACTTCCAAGGTCTCAGTCTCATCCATCTAACTAATAGTATAACATAATAAGTACAAATTAATATCAAGTTTCTAAACAATCCATTCCTACCAGGTTTCTTATCCTGGACCATCCTTTATAATGGAATACAATGGAACCAATGATAAAATATGATGTTATTAAGAATCGTCACTAATATATTGGTGTGTATCTTGATCCTTGATGTGCACCTCAAATCAAAATAGTTATGTTTAGCTCTCATACATGCCTTAAAGATTCCTCTAATGTTTTAAACTAAGGTAGCTACTACTAAATCCTACCACATATCGGAATTAAATAAAGAAGAGTTCCATGACATCATCTCCTTATATATAGTGTATAAGGGTTCCATAATTAAATGGAACAAAAAACAAATCCATGACTCGAGAAAGTTAAATTGTGTGGAAATCCAACGTACTAGGTGTAAAATAGACTAAGGAACAATTTTATCACATTTTGAAGAGACAAAATGCATGTAATAAATATGAATTTTTAGAAACCATATAAAATTTAATTAAAAGGATATAAAAAGAATTAGGATAGTATTCATGGAAAGACTCAATTGGGAACTTAGTTTAGTGACTTGGTATAAAACACCAAGAGCATGGTTTCCTCAAAAGACACAGAATGTAATTCCTTAATAGAATGGAACTGGCTTCACGTACATGTGGTAGTAACCCCATAAAATCATTAGTGCCTCAAATAATCTATTAATTATTATGTTGGGAACTCCATAGTGTTATTTCCCATTAGGCTACTTTTTAAGCCCATAATATGTATTCTGGTTATTTTAAATTGAATGGGAGTAGCACTAGATAGTCAGGGTGGAGTGTGTGAATTGTCCCACTAAATTTATGTCCACCTAAAAAATATATGGGAATTTATGAAGGACACATTTATATCTTTAATCTATATATAAACAACCAAATGAGTCTTTGGGAAAAATTTATTCAACCCCATAAAAAATTAATTCTCTCAGATCACCTCATATTCTTACAAATGGAACACATCGTTGAATCCTAAAAGACCCATTCATGTTTTATATTAGAAGTTCCAAACCCTAGTCACCGACACATACTATCATAATGTATTTTATAGGGAAGTAGTCACCTAATAGAAGTCAACCCATTATAATTTTAATAATAAAAAATATGGACCCACCATCGAAAATCACATGGTATGGGATCATCAACTCTTATTTTCATGGTCTTCGTAAATCTTGATGAATAAGAATACACTAATAAAGATTCATCCCATATAGAACCATGGAACCATACTACATAAAAATATCATGTTTTTAGAGATTAATATCACTTCTATTAAGAGCATATTTCTAATAATGTCTAGGATTTGAATGAATCCCATCCTACCTTTATGGAATGGTCATCCACCAATGTATATGAGTTTACATAGGAAAAACATATCATTGATGAGAATATGTGGTCAAAAATTATTAAATTCACATGAATCATAAGGAGTAGAAACAATATGATGAATTCTTGAAGTAGCATAATAATTTTCTACCTGGAACTGTATTGATATGTATGTGCATAATCCCCAGGTTATATTTGTAAAGACCAGGAAATTCCATGTAATTTTTTTTAATTATATGGAATATTATGAGTTTGAAAAAATTGACAAGGCGTGATTCTGAGGACCGGTGTGCCCGTCATGAATTTCTGATCTTTTTTATGTACATCCATTAAATGTGAGAGTGGGTTTTTGTAACTTTTTAACAGGTCCATGGAATTGAAATCTGAGGGAACCATTGTACTCGTAGCGCCGATATTCGCTTAAGGATACCTTCACCTCGACCGGAGTGGGTCGAGGGTGGAAGTTAGTTTTTCACATTCTCATGGGGGAAGAAAAATAAAATTATTTAACATTTTATTTTTCTTTTGAAACCTCTCTATTTGAGTTATTGTGGTGGGGACCACCAAAAGTAGAAAACCCCCAATTTTAATTCTAGTGGTGGGGACCAACCGAACCCCTTTTTAATGTGGGGAAGTATCTTGGAATCCTCCCATTTAATTTTGATAACAAAAAACAATAGTGTACCATTTTTTATATGTGTCAACGTAAATTAATTTATAGAGTTATTAATTTAGTTTTTGTTTGATCCTAACATTATTTGTTGGGGGGAATCATTGGAAATATGAGAGGAGTTGCAGGGGAGATCTACTGGAGGATCATTATCTCCAACGAAAGCACCTACCAACAAAGATCATTCTCCAGCGATGAACACACTCTCCAATAAAGAACACGCTATCCAACGAAGAATGCCCTCTCCAATGAGGAACTTCATCAATGACTATGAACTGATGTCTGTCTTTCCTACCTCACCGATGTCAACGAACATTCGTGGTAGGGTGTGAGTTTGTTTATCTTTTGTTAATTTTATTTTATGTTGAACCCCTCCCCATGAGCCACTTGATACCACTCTAATGCAGAGAATATGGGCCAAACGAACATGGACTAACCTCTCTGCACCCTTTGTGGTTTTTTTAAAAGCATCGTGATAGAGGAAGGTAACTGATGCCAGTGATAAGAACCGGTGTGAATCAGGAATGTCGGCCGGCACCACGACCGACCGAGAAGATGTCAGCGTGGAAACCGCGCCGCCGAAGAAGAGTCAGGGCTGAAGGTGTCCAGCCATATAAAGTGAAGTTAGAAGCAAATGTCCATGCCTTCGGGCATGCTGGAGTCGTGGCCCTGCGGCCCTGTACTACGACGTCGGATGGAGGGTGGCCAGCTCGTAGCGGACTGTCGGTGATGGCGCGGCGCGCGACCTCACCGTGTGGAGGAGGAGGCTACCTGTTCAGCCAGCCGCGGGCCACCGAACCATGGTCCACCACATCATGGACTGAAAATCCACTGGCCAGACCCAGCTGGCCGGGTTGGACACAGGTCAAGACTCGGATCGGGCCGGGTCGGATCTGGCCCAGACCAACTTCGAACATTTTCTCTCTTTCAGACATATCTTGAGTTACGTGAATTCATTTGATGAACTGTCTATGGTGCCGAAAACCATGGATCAATATGGTCCTTTTGGTATACTCCACATGAGTTTTGGAATAAATTTGGGGAATGACTGGGTTGGACCAAACACGAATCTAACTGGGCCCTTGAGACTATAAGGATAATAACTTACTGACCGGGTGTCCGATTAACGCACTGTCTATTGCGTTGAGACCCATTTTACGTGGAAATACATTGGGATACCTATTTTTGGGACATAATGTAATTTGCAGTATTGACCTGTGGCATGAGGAACAGATCCTCCCAAGAATCAATTGAGTTTAGTGCGGGATACCAATAGCTGGCTTTAATATGAGAAAGGGATCCTATGTGGGTTTGTGATTAGGTATCCTATGTAGGTTTGTGCTTAGGGATACAATGTGGGTATGTGATTAAGGATCGTATGTGTGTCTGTGCTTTGGGATTCTACGTGGGTCTGTGTTCCGGGGTCCTACATGGATCTGCTCTAGGAATCCACGTGGGACTACTCTATGATCCTCCAGGGGTCTACTATATTAGGATCCTAGGTGGGTATGATGATTTAATATCCTATGTGGGTATTAATATAAATAGATTAAGTTGATTCAGTAGTTTCATATAATCATATTTAATATTGTAACTATGTTATACCTGGTGTGAGCTGAGTCTTTACCTTTGTGGTAATCTTCTGTGTGTATTACCTCTGTGGTACATACATTCATGGTGGTACCTTTGTGGTATTTTTTTTTGTGGAATACCACTGTGGTACTTGCCTTTGTATTGATAGATTTTTGGTATTCTCATGTGTGGTTTTACCTTTGTGGTACTTGCCTTTGTGGTGTAACCTATGTGGTATTATTTCCTTCATGGAACAGTTGATCTTTGGGCTAACGGGTTGGGCCTTGTGTTTCCTCATGAATGAGATTAGTATACAAGATAACATAGGTATTTGTATGGGCCTATACCGATGTTTCTTTGTCAGTTGATTTTCATGCTTTTTGGTTTATCCATTTTCTGTATTGTGAGACCATCGAAGGTCTCAGGGTCCCTATTTTGTCTCATTATACTCACCCCTACACGGGCTATGCCCGCACCTTGTTGTTTTTGGTGCAAACGATGGACAACACTGACTAGGACGGGAGTACTAGGACTGGAGGCAGCTCATAGGTGTACCATAGATGAGTCATACCACATAGATGAACGTTCGAGATCTGTTCCTACCCTTCAGTTAGGATCCTTGGTGGGTGTTTAAAGTAACTGTTTCTATTTACTTTTACATCCCAGTTTACTTGTACATTCTTGTTTTCTTATACTTTCCAGTTGGGTTTGTATTCTGTCCCCTTTTTCTTACTGTACACACTCTTTTTTACTATACAGTTTACTTGTCTTCGTTTCGTGTTGTGTGCTTGGATGCATGTTTTTACAGGTTATAAAGGAAATGATTTCCCAGTTTTAGGGAATATGACTTTTGGTTCTAATCTCTAGCCCCTGGCCTTTAGAATGCGGGCTTGTGGTAGTCACGGTACGGGCCATGAGGGATGGTTCGTGGAAAATTGGTATCAGAGGAGTCAGTTCTACAGTAAAACATTTGAATCTAATATTTTTAACGACAATAGTGTTATGTGTAGTATGTGTGGTGATCAGTTTAGGGAATCTAGTGTTGGTGTGACGACTGATATATCTATACACCAGGACCCTGAATTCCGATTTATGGCTCAGTGCATGAAAACATTGATTGTGTGTGTCTTTGGAAAGGTTTTCTTTGTGATCTCATGGATTCATCTCACCAGGTATAACTTATTGACCGCGATGCATCTGTTTCTTTTCAATATGCCTCTATGCATACATCCAAATATGGTTCCGAGTATATTACGTGATGATATCCCACCGAGCGATGAGGCCTCTATGTAGGTCCCTATATCAGTTGGGGAACCAATGGTACCATTACCCATTGGGCCACTGATTCCACCAGCCCTAGCAGTAGAGGGTGGACACCGCTTTAGTATGTTGCCCATGTTCCAGTGCTAGAGGCCTCCAAGGTTCAGTGGTGAGACAGACCCACATGCGGTCGATGATTGGTTGGAGGCCGTGGTGAGTCTTCTAACTGTTAGGGACACCAGTTGATCCAATTTTGATCATCGTCACTTGTTTTCTATAGGTATCAGTAGGAAGATGGTGGAACTTGATGCCCCAGGTTCACGACGAGGTGACACATCTCTGGGTAGACTTTGAAAGCCTGTTTTGGGAAGCGTTTGTCCCAGCGAACCTTCGCGCAGTGCGCATACATGAGCTTCTTCATCTGTAGTAGGGAAACATGACTGTGGCTTAGTACTGAATGAGGATCACTGACCTCTCACACTAATCTACTAATATGGTGTGGGACCCTTTCGTTACAGACTAAACCTTCAAGAAGGGACTCAGGCGGGAGATCAGGGCTTCGATGATTTCTCTCAGCATCCCGTCGTAGGCAGGGGTGTTAGAGTGAGCCCTCATAGTGGAGAGTATTCTTGCTGAGTAGTCCCCAGCAGTGAGACCCACCACCAGGCATCACATAGTGGATTCATCTGTAGTTGGAAGCCGATAGATGTCACAGAGGTCCAAAAGGACAATACCTACAAGTGGATGACTGCAGGATTCAGGGGTAGTTGTGTGGGGCACCAGAGATAGAGCCAATCATGTGATGATCAAGAAGTGTTATACATGCAGCGGGAAGGTTCACATGACTTTTGTCTCCCTGACCTTCCATACCGATGATCAGAAGACGGTCGAAGGACCACCCATGCCGAGATAGTGGTTCGAACGAGGAGGTCCACAGGGAGAAGGAAAACGTGGCAGAGGATCTGGCCGTGCATCTTGCGGTGGGTGACAATTTGAGATGTTACAACCACCACCACCTGGTGGTCCACCCTGACCACAGGGAGCAGGAGGACATGTGTGACCTCAGCTCCAGACAGTTGAGGCCTACGACCATGGACCTTCAGAGATGATAGGAGGTACGATCTGTGTCTACTCCACCTTAGTTGTAGTACATATAGACATAGGTTCCTATCATTCTTTTATTACCACTTCCTTTGGTCAGATATGGGGGATTTCAATGGAGTTTTTGGCTTGATCCTTATATCTAGAGACTCCTATGGGAGCAGATTCGACGATTACACACTGGGCCTGACAATGTGAGCTAACTCTAGGAGGCGATAACTTCGACTGGGATCTCTTAGTAGCAGCGTCGAGGCCTTATGAAATCATCTTGGGTATGGACTGGTTATATATATTAAATGCTCAGATTGACTGCATTAGGCACAAATTGTGGTGTGTCCACACATATGGGACCAATTTTACCTTCACTGGAAAAAAGGGAGCCTTTTCCGCATAGGATGGACTTACCTGGAGGAGAGTGTAGCCAATCACTCATTAGTTGTCTAGCCTTACCCTTGGAGTAGTTGATGTGTAGAGACTAAGTTATCCAGTAGTGGTGGACCAGTACATGGATGTATTCCCTAATGATGTTTTGGGTCTACCTTCTTGCAAAGTGGTGGACTTTTACATTGACTTATACTCCAGGATGATAACGATATCTACACCAGCGTATTGGATGGCTCATTCGGAGCTTCATGAGATGTGGGTACAACTAGAGAATTTATAGGGGAATGGATTCATCCGGCCAAGTGTTTCTCCTTGGGCAGCCATGATTTTGTTCTCCAAGAAGGCAGATGGGAGCTTGAGACTTTTTGTTGACTATTGGCACCTGAACTAGGTGACTATGATGAAAAAGTACCACTCCCGGGGATTGACGACCTCTTTGATCAGCTAAAGGGAGAACGATGGTTCTTGAATATAGACCTCAGATCAGGCTACCACCAACTCAGATTATAGGATGAGGATGGATAGAATACATCTTTCAGATTTCAGTATGACCATTATGAGCTTTCGGTCATGCCATTTGGTGTGACCAATGCTCCAGCAGTGTTCATGGGACTCATGATCAAGATCATCCAGCCATATCTTGATCACTTTGTAGTATTCTTCATCAATGAAATTCTATTATAATATACTACTTAGGATGAGAATTCCTATCATTTTCATATAGTTAAGGACACACTGCGAGAGTATGAGCTTTATGGAAATCTCTCGATGTTCCTGTTCTGGATCCCAGAGGTTAACATTCTGGGAGCACGTCGTCCTTTTCAGAGGACGTACCATGGTACCAGTGTTTCTTCGGGAGGAATGGATGATGTATTTCCATACATCACCTCTATAGATACATCCAAGAGTGGAAAAAATGTACCAGGACCTCCGAAGGCAACACTAGTTACTGGGAATGATGAAAAAAGTAGCAGAGTCAGTCTCTTAGTGACTCACATGTAAGAAAGTAAAGGTAGAGAATTAGGTACCATCAGTTTTAGTTCATCCTTTAGAAGTCCCATAGTTTAAGTGGGATGAGATTTCCATTTACCTTATGAAATGAATTCCACATACATCCAGTGGTCATGATTCTATTTGGGTGATCGTCGTCCGACTAACCAAGTCGGCCCACTTCCTACCGATCAAATAACAGGGTTCAGTAAAGAGTTTGGGATGCCTCTATTTGGTGGAGATTGTGCGGCTACATGGAGTACCCTCGATGATTATCTCTGACCGTGATACACATTTCACTTCCCAGCTATTGAAGGGCTTGTAGGAATCTATCAGGACACAATTTCATTTGAGTACCTCCTTCTATCCTTAAATGGATGGCCAGACTGAGCGGACCATTCACAACCTCAAGGACAAGTTGCGTTCTTACATCCTCGAATTTTTTCATAGATGGGAGGGTCATGTTCCCTTGTGGGGTTTTCATGAAACAACAGATATCACTCCACCATTGGGATGACACCTTTTGAGGCGTTGTACAGACGACCTTGTAGATAGCCTTTTTGCTAGACTGACCGAGGGGAGTCAGCACTCATGGGACCATATATGGTACGAGCTACCACTAAGAAGGTTCAGATCATCTTGGAGTAGATCAAGACTGCACAGAGTGGGTAGAAGTCTTATTCCCACAAGAGATGGATTCATATGGAGTTCAAGGATGGTGACGACATCTTTCTACAAGTCTCACCCTGATGAGGTTTACAGAGATTTGGCTGGGTCAGAAAGTTATCTCTGCAGTTCATTGGATCCTTCTAGGTCCTCAGAAGAGTTGGCGAGGTGGCTTACTACCCAACACTTCCCCCTTCGTTACATAGGTTGCATGACATCTTCCACATATCCATGCTGAGGAGTACATGCACGACCCATCACACGTCATCGACCACGACAAGCTGGACATTGATGATGGGGCGATGTTTATGGAGGTTCTAGTGGAGATTAAGGATCAATAGGAGTGATTAATTCATGGTCAGTTGATACCTTCGGTGTGTGAACAATAGCAGCACGAGAACCTCCAAGAGAGAACATAGGAGCGGGAGGCTCAGATTCATGCTCAGTACCCCCCAATTGTTTTCTTAGTTTTGTGATGTGGCTTATTGGGACTCAAATCCCTGATGTGTAGAGAATTTAAAGATCTAGAAATTCCATGTAATGTTTTCTAAATATATGGAATATTACTAGTCTGTGAATATTTACGGTGTGTGATTCCGAGGCCCCGTGTGCCCGGAATGAATTTCTATACTTTTTTAGCTATGTTTAGTAAACATGCAAGAGGGTTTTTATAACATTTGAACTAGTGCTCGGAATTGAAATATGAGGGAAATGTTGAACTCACAGTGCTGATATTCACTTAAGATGACCTTAACCTAGACCGCAGTCAGTCGAGGGTAGAAGGTAGTTTCTCACTTTTTCGTGGTTAAAGAAAAATAAAATTATTTAACATTTTATTTTCTTTTTGAAACCTCCATATTTGAGTAATGGAGGTGGGGACCAACTGAAGTAGAGAACCCCCAATTTGAATTCTAGTGGTGGGGAACATTTGATCCCCTCTTTAATATGGGGAAGTCTCTTTGAATCCTACAACTTAATTGTCCCAACACTATACAATAAATTGTGCCATTTATTAAATGTGTCAATGTATAATAATTGTAAGAATTATTAATTTATTTGGTGTTGGCTCATCACTTTATTTTTTACTGGGAATCATTGAAAAAGTAGAGGAGTTGTAAGGGAGATATTTTAGAGGATCATTCTATCCAACAAAGAAAACATCCCAATAAAGATCATTCTCCAATGAAGAACGCGCTCCCCAACAAAGAACACACTCTCTAACGAAGAATGCGCCCTCCAAAAATGAATGCCCTATCTAACGAGGAACGTCTTCAACAACAATGAACAAAAAATCCGTCCTTCCCTCCTCACCAACGTCAATGAACCTTCAAGGTAGTGGTGTGATTTTGATTTAACTTCATTAATTTTCTAATATGTTGATCCTCTCCCCATGAGCCTCTTGCTATCGCTCTAACGTGGAAGGTGCGGGCCAAACGAACATGGCCTGACCTCTCTGCAACCTTTTTTGTTTTATTGCGATCTTAGTGATGGAGGAGGATGGAAAACGGTGGCGGAAATAGGCACTAGGGGGACCTCGGAACGGTGACAGACAACACGACTGGCCACGAAGACGACGGCGGCTCAATCGCGCCGCCGCGGCCTGTCGGCCGTAGCGAAGCAAGGGAAGCAGCCGGTGGCGGCCGGTCGCCCGAAGGGGTGGCAGAAGTGCACGTCCGCACCACCGGGCATGCAGGAGCCAAAAACTTGTTTACCAGTGGTGAAGGGATGGCAGCCGGCTCGCTACTGGCCGCTGGTGATGGTGTGGCACATGACTGCACCGTGCAGAAGAGGAAGTTAGTCATCCAGCCAGCCGCGGGCCGCCGCACCATGGGCCACCGCACCGTTGGCCACTCCACCACAGACCATCGCTTCATGGGCCACAACACCATGGGTCAGGTCGTGCCGGTGGGCCGAGCTGGACCCAGTGGGCTGAGCCGCGCTTACGGGTAGGGCCAGACCCAGCTGGACTGGCCGGACCCAGTGGATTGGGTCGGGTCGGTCTGACCGAACCTGGACCAACTTCAACCCTTTTCACTCTTTTGGACATATCTTGAGCTACAAGCATCTATTTTACGTACCGTCTACGTTGAAGGAAACCTCGGAATGATAATATCCTTTTGGTATACCACATATGAGTTTTGGATAAATTTTGGGTATAGCTGGGTTGGATCGAACACGAATCCAACTTGGCCATCTAAACTAAAAGGCTAATAACATACAGACTGGGCGTCCGATTGAGGCACCTTCTGTTGCAATGTGACCCCTTGTACATGGCGGTCCTTTGGGATACTTCTTCATGGGAAATTGTGGCAGTTGGAGTATTGACTTGTGGCTTGAGGAGCGGATTCTCCAGGATTCAATTGAGCTTATTACGGGAACCATGCAGCACGTTGTAACATGGGAATGAGATCCCGTGTGGATTTGTGCTTAGGGATCGTATGTGGGTCTGTGCTTAGGGATCCTATGTGGGTTTGTGATTTGGGATCCTAAGTGGGTTTGTGTTCCTGTTTCCCACATGGATTTGCTCTAGGAATCCACGTGGGACTACTCTAGGATCCTTCATGAGTCTGCTATATTAGGATCCTATATGAGTCTACCTCTTAACAGAGTAAGATGATTCAGTTGTTACATCTCATCATCTTTACTATTGTACCTATGTTATTCATGGTTTGAACTGACTCTTTAACATTCTGGTAATCTTCTGTGTGTCATACCTATGTGGTATATAACTTCATGGTGATAGCTTTGTGGTATTCTTCTGTGTGTCGTACCTTTGTGACACTTACCTTAGAGGAAATACCGTTGGGGTATTCTTCTAAGTGGAATTACATTTGTGGTACTTACCTTTTTGGTGTTACCTACGTGGTATTCTTTCCTTAGTGGAACAATTAAGCTTTGGGCTAAGGGGTTGGGGATTTTGTTTCCTCAGGAATGAGATGAGTATACTTGATAACTTTGGTATATGTTTGGGCTTATACCTAAGTAGGTTTGTCAATTGTTTTTCATTATTTTTTGTGTATACTTTGTTGGTTTTTTGTGACCATCCCGGGTCTCAGGGTCCTTACTATGTATTGTTATACTCACCCTTGCACGGGCTATTCCTGCACCTTGTTGTGCTTGGTGCAGACGAATGACAATGCTAACATAGGATAGGAGTACCAGTACTGGAGGTAGCTCAGAGGTGGACCTTAGATGAGACGTACATCAAGGACGATTGATCGAGAGGTGAAACTACAATTTAGGATGGATCCTTGGTGGGTGTTCACATGAGTTGTTTCTGTTTACTTGTACTTTCTAGTTTACTTGTAATTTTCAGTTTTATTGTACTTTCCAGTTGGGCTTGTATTCTAGCCCCTTTTACTTACGATACACACTATTTTTACTCAACAGTTTAATTTTTTTATATCTTGTTGTGTTATTGGTTTCATGTGTTTACAAGTTATAAAGGCAATGCCTTCCCAGTTTTAAGGAATAATCTTTTCGGTGCTAGTCACCAGCCCCTGGCCTATGGAAGGAGGGCATGTGGTAGTCACTGTACGAGCCCAGGGGGAGGGGTTGTGACAATATTGCACCATCTTTCCCTTCCTAATATCCACAATAGGTTCGAATAGGAGCCTATAAAAGTTTATATACCTATCTTGGTTTCATGGTTGAGGCTTAAATTGATAAGTTTATCAATGTAAACATCTTCAAGGAAATCCTATACCCAAAATAGATTTTCAACATTATCCTATTTTGGAAGAGGAACATAAAAATAGGATTATACATAGACACTTAGGACCTCAATAACTAATGACCAATAAAAGTTTCCCCATCCTAGTGGCAAAACTACTGTTTAATGTGAATACCGATATCCATGACATATCATTCCTTGACGAGTATATCTTGTGAAATCAAATCTATATGGCCCCTAATGATAAAGAATCCAAAAATTTTATATTTAATTATGTCACTTTATACTATCATGTGATTCCCTAGGGTTTAATGAATATTGGACCGACTTATCTAGATGTCAGACATAATATCATTATTTTGTTTCTCAAAATACTAATCACTACCACAAAAACTGTTTTTCCCAGTGCCCCCCTTTATCAGCGGTAATGAAAAAGCGCTGATAAAGGGACCCCCTATATCTGTGCTTGTTTAGTAGCACTGATAAAGAGGGGGGGGGGGGCTTTATCATCGATCTTTTTAAAAGCGCTGATAAAGGGTCGAATTAAAAAAAATTAAAAAAAATATATTAATATATTAATATATAAATATATTTATATTGATATAGATATAATATATAATTTTTATATATATTTTAGATAAGTATAAATGTACATTAACACTTAATATACTTAATATATAAGATATTTAGTGAAAATGGCTTATTAAAAATTTAAAAAATATTTTTAATTAATAATTTGCTAATTCTTATGGAGTAGTATTCATTTAATAACAATTTAAAGACTAAAAAAAATAAAAAAATTAAAAAAACTTCCAAAATAAGTTGAAAACGCAACTCAATCTTCAAACGACCATAACTTTTGATCCGGGTGTCCGTTTGAGCTCTAACACATATCAAATCGAAGCATGTGACAATCTCTACATCGCTATGACCAGGGAGTACCCCAACCAAGCATTTTTTGAGACCAAAAGAGGCCCAGAAAGGCTCCAAAACTGAGGTTTAATCGGGGTACCCAGATTTTTTAACATTTTGTGGGTTTTCAGCCTCATTTGAGGGGGTATTATTGGCTTTTTTGGTGGGGACGGAATTTATTCCATGGTATTACATTCATATTGATATTATGTATTTGAAATTTTATCATTTTTTTATAATGCACTGATATTTATAAACAAATATATAATTATATGTGCATATTTTTTATATATTCACACCTAAAAATTAAATTTTTAAAATAAATAATTAAACATATTTACATATAAAATATATTTACTCTATCTAAATAATAACTAATATCCATTTTATTTAAAATAACAATATATGAATATTTATATAACTACTATATATTAATATAACTATATATATATATATTAATCAAGCTATATATATATATTAATATAACTACATATATATTAATATTACTATAGATATATATTAATATCACTATAAATATATATATTATTATCACTATAAATATATATATTCATATAACTATATATATATGTATATTAATATAAATATATATTACTATATGAATAAATATAACTAAATATATATATAAATAGAGATATATATTAATATAACTATATATAGATATATTAATATAAATATATATTACTATACGAATAAATATAACTATATATATATAGAGATATATATTAATATAACTATATATATATATTAATATCACTATATATATATATTAATATAACTATATATATATATTAATATAACTATATATATATTAATATAATTATAACTATATATATATATATTAATATAACTATATATATATATATATTAATATAACTATATATATGTATATATTAATATATATATATATATATATATATTACTATACGAATAAATATAACTATATATATATATATAGATATCACAAAATAGAAAACAAATCAAAATAGAGTAGTGGTAAGGGCTTATGCACGCAAGGGGGAGGTCTCGAGTTCAAAACCTGATGGAGGCAGAGGTGCGCGCATGGGGGTGGATGTTGGGGGCTAGTGATGAAGGGTGGAGGGGGTGCGTGCAGGCACTAGAGGAGCTGGAAAGTGCTGTTAAAGGGGGGGGGGGCTCAAGCGCTATAAAAGCCCCCCCACGATTGGCATGATTTTTTTAATTTTTTGTAATTTTTTGTAATTTTTTTAACTTTTATCAGCTCTTTTTTAAAAGTGATGATAAACGGGTCCTTTATCAGTGCTAAAACGAAAGCACTGATAAAGGAAGCACTGATATAGGACCCCTTTATCAATGATAAAAAAGCGCTGATAAAGGGGTACTTTTATCAGCACTTTTTTAGCACAGATAAAAGACCCCCTTTTATCACCTCTTTTTTTAGCGCTGATAAAAGGGGTCTCTATCAGCACTTTTTTTGAGAACTTATAAAGGGGACCCCCCCTCTATCTTCATCGGCTTTAACAACGCTTTTCCTAGCGCTGTTAAAAGCCCTTTTTGCGCTGATAAAGGGCATATTTGTATTAGTGAATGGAGTGTTAAGTGGTGGATTTTGTGGTCAAATCCTTCTAATTCTCAGACTATCTGAAATATCAAGAGAAAGTCTCAAAAATTATTAATTCCAATTATGTAAATATGGACACCATGAAGTGTTCATTCAAGGTTACCTTTGTAAAATTTCTCACCTATGTTTTCAGGTACAAAGTAATTGAGATTGATCTAGAGACGATTAAGGATATATTACTAATGAATCCACTATAAAATCTCCAAGATTTGTTGGAACTCTAGAGCCATATATATTACATTTGATTTTTTTACAAGCCTAGATGAAAAGTGAAACCCCTAATCTTTGCTTATAAAGAAAGGTGTTGGTCAATAATGGGATGAAGAATGATATACTGTATTCAATGGAATGAAGATATATCTAATAAATTCTTTTATTTTGATGTAACCCATAATACCAAATCCTAACATACTCAATGTGACTACCCAAGAAAAGTATAACAGTTACCTCTTAGTTTAGAAGAACAAAAAACTTCAAGGAGAGCATTCTCTACTATCCCAGTTGCATACAGATTGGCATTGGGACTCAATATTCTCCCTTTGAGAAGAATTGTCTTACAGTTTCTTCAAGGATTATAAGATATAGTATTACCTAATACATCCTGATATATAATTGGTATCTCTTTTTGACCTGCTAATTAATGTACATCCTTATCCATCCTATACTATTTATATTGTCATAATAAGGTGTAGTAATCATGCATCATTTCGACAATAGTTTTCTCCTTCATAGGGTTGTGAAGGGAAATGAATTTGTGGAATTCTTGGTCATGAATCCAACCTAGAAATAGACCTCCTTGAATGTCAACTTCCTATATAAATCCATCCTCTATATCAATCATCGAATACCATGTTATTATATGAAAATTGATGGTTCCTCTATGTTCCCTCCCAAAAATAATAATCTATAATAAATTACTCAATAGAGTCGACCATGGTATTGTTTTTTTCAATCCCTGACAGGACCACATATCATAATAATTCATATTTTTAGAATGTTATACCAAAAATGAATCCTTGTACCATGACCATTTTTTAGGCTATATTTTTCCCTCAAGAGAAAGGTTCCATGGTTGCATGTGAAGCATGTCTCCGAGCTATTCATCAAGTGGATCAATGGTGACTACATCATCAAAAACTAAGAGCTTGACTGCATGATAGAGGAAACATGTTGGATTATGGCTTAGTTTCCTTCTAATCTGAGGGTCACTCATATTCCATGCTACTAGAATTATTGATAATGTTTTTTGGTGAACCTAGCCACATCCATCATAGTTCCATACCAAGATGATGTGGTCATTCATGTTCCACATTGGATGGTCATCTCCCCAATCAATTATGATGAGGAAAACCATTGGAAAATCCAAATTATTCTCAAATAATCCACTTAAAGACCATAATATTCCCCTATAATTGAGTAAGTATCGAAATGGATGAATCCCCACATCAAATTCTGCCATCATGGGACTCTCACATTGAATTGATTAAAGTGGGAGAAAATACTCTATCATGTGGTAAATTTCACCCTATGTGACAATATTTTCTTGAATCATATCCTCTACATGTGTGTATTTTATGAAATCATCTTTTATTATATCCATTATAGTAAAATTAAACATTTTCTATAAGAGATTCATGTCATTTCATGTGGGCCTCATCAATCAAGGCTGAATATCTCCCACCATGTCTTATTAATGGGGTACTTTTGTCCAACAATGGTTATAGACTTTATGGAATTCACTAGGAAGTTTAATGAATTCCATATTCATTCCAAATTATTTCATGTGGCACTAAATCTTCTACTAACCACCTTGTACTCTTATCCCTTTTTATCATGGGGAATTGATTTTTTGGGTCCCTATCTACCAAAAACCAGTTTGTAGTGAAGGTTTTTTTAATTCTACTAACTTCTTCTCAATGTGAGAATAATTCAACCCCTATAAACTGGTCACAACCTGACCTATGATGGAGTTCTATAATTCCCATACCATCCATAAATACCGTATTTATTACAAAATTATCCTAGAAAATATAACCCACTTTTAGGCTACTGTGATGAAGGAACTGTATTCCATGTACTAAATCTAGTCAAATCACACATCCGACTACCATGTGTAGTAAAATAGATAGATTGAGGTGTTTAATGAATCCCTCCCAAATATTATACATGGGCCAATATGAGAAGAACTAGATAGAGAATATATTTATGGCATGTGGGAATATCAGTTGTTGAACCATAATTCCACCCATGTGACTCTATACTCCTTTTTATATGGAACATGGGTATTATTACCCATACAGGTTTAGTTGTTGTCACACAAGATAGTCATTATAATCTATTGAAACCAAAAAAAAAATAATTGAGTTCTTCTTAGCCATATTAGAATCTTGTGATGATAGTTGAATTGACATGTGATTTCATGGGTTATAATAGAAGAAATTAATTTTGATATTAAAATATATTATAGTGGTCAAATAAGGTTTTCCCTCGAGAGGAGTGCACAATAGTCATGTTTGTCACATTAAATTAAATCGATAAATATTTTTTTATAGTGATTCATTGAAAAAAATTAACCAGTGAAAGATGATATTAAAAATAGTGATTTGATATGGGTGATCAGGTTAGGGTCGATATTCTAAATGAAATTATATCCTAATTAACTATTATTAAATCCTTTATTTTTATCTTTATGAAAGTGATCTTATAAAAATCAGTTCTTCCGACACCCTTGGTCAAAGGGTGATGGTGATAATAACCATTACTACTATCATAGTTTGGTCTAACCTTCTTCTAATGTTTGAGAGGGTTGTAGTGAATAGCCTTAATCATCTTCGAAAATACAAATTTTTGTTTTTTCCTAAATAATCAACTTTTTCCACTACCCCTCCGATGAATACTAATTATATCCATGTACATAACCACTAATCGTAAATCTATTCAATCATATATAATCATTAACCTAGTGGTTTTAGATAATGTTTATTGGACAAAGAAATAACAATGACAAAACCTAAAACCAAATATGATCATACCTGAAAATAAAAACTCTAATTAAAATATTAAAACCTAATAAATAGATAAAATAATGTATTTTATTCCATTAAATTAATGAATTTAGTCATTACAATAAAAAATATTTCCCTTACCTAATAACATAAAATTTTAACCCTCTATGAAAAGTGTAATTGAGAAGATTGGGGAAGAAGAAGAAATTAAAAAACTAATAAAAAAAACATGGAATTAAAATAAATATTTTCTCCAAAATCCATCCATATAAATTTTTAATCTTTTGGTCACAACATAAAATGAACATAATTGATGTTCCATATCAACAATAATTATAATTTGAGAAACATTTATTTTCTCAAAATTTTAATCAATTTTTAAATATTTGTTAAATGTTATGAAAACATTACTAAATATCTATTGTTTGGTTTGAACCGACTCATCATCATCCCCCAATTTTACGTGTGCATATATTATCATATTGTGTAAATTACTCCCTGATGTTGAATTTGTAAATTATTAATTGAGTCTTATTTTATATCCAATTATAATCACCTTATTTTAATTCTTATGTCCCTATATATTCTCATTTATTGATAAGTATTCAATTATGTTGGCTAAAAATATTTTCCACATTGATTGATTTATTTAGCCCCGATAGACTTTGAATGAACGTTTATTCTGGTTGAATATGTTCAATCACAGAAACATGGGATGGGTAAAAATATAATTTCTCTATATCTATCAATGTTGAGAATTTTATTCTCTAAAAAACTAAGTTACAAAAAATGTTAAATGTCTATAATTAAGGAACATTCATAATTTTTATCAAAATTCCCGAGAAAACATAAAATTATTTGATTCATCTAAAATTGATAATTTTGTGGGGATAAAATAATTTAAAAACATATGAAAAATAATTTAAATATCATCTATCTCAATTCTCCATGAATTTTAGGATCTTGAGGTCTATTAGAAGTGGGCTTCTCAAGAGTTAAACAAAAAATGTTTACATCACTTTTTCTTCAGGGAAACATGGTACTAACTTTGAACACTCCAACTATTCTTAGAAAGATGCTAAAACATTTGGATCCTAAGAAGGGGGGTCTTTCATTATAATTAAGGTTTAATTTAATGAATTTTACTCATTAATCATCATGGATAGGGATCACATCCCACCTCCCAGTAATGCAAGGTTCCTTAAGGATAAACTTTTCATAACCATTACATCTGTTTTACAACAAGGTCATATGAAATAATATTATGCCATGAGGAATAAGATACAAGACATTAAACTACATAGCCTTTATTTCATAATCACATGATGTTATATATTACATTTCATCATCCTCGGCCTATGAAATTAATCTCCATGACCAATGTCTTTAACACAAGATGACAAACTACACACTCTTCTACCTCACCATATGATGGTAAGCTACAAGTATAATTTCTTCTCTACATTCGATTAATATAAATTTACACATCCCTATCATATTTTATCATATTGAGTCATTCATTGGTCCTCGATTGAGAGTTACCTCTCCTTCTATGTAAGTTATCAACTACACCACCATAAAAAATTCGTGTGGCATGATTCATATTTCATGGGGTACATAAATATTCTTTGATGTCTCGACTATTTCCCAACCATTGAAATATATTTCGGTTTTCCCATGATAATGGGTTCGAATATATCACATATATAATATATATCAATAATCTTAAGTGTATAGTAGCATTTCACCCAGAGTTCTGTACTCTCTACAAACCTCCCTTCATATAACTCTTCACACTTCGGGTCTTTCTACACATGGAACATTATCATTATCCATGACCAAAAAGGCTCCCCATAAATGATGAAACATGACCCAAATTAGATCACCTCTTACAAAGGGAATATTACCAAAAGGGATTGTAGTGACAAGCGATGATTCCCATGTTTTCAACATGTTTAACAACTATTATGAGATTGATTCACCCCATCCTTGACTATGCAATTGTAGTACCTGTGATTAAAAGGCATGTTATGCAGTCATTCCACAAACATTTGTTTACCCCCTTGGTGATTCAAATTCCAAAAGTAATGATTTAATTCATATTCACATTCTTATATTCTAGTAGAGTTTGAACACCCTAAGTGTTACAAAATTTTTCATCAATACATGTAGAATAAGAAATATAGTGTCATAGAAACCTTCTCAAGATGTATTCTAATTTCCCGTATCATGCACTATAATATGGAATTGGAGGCCTCCACTTACTCGTTATTTCCAATATTAATCCTTCCTCATGTGGGGTCAATAATATTTGTGTATTTTACCATACATTATTAAGACTCTTTAATTCTCCATATTAGGATATCCACAAGTCCAAGCATTATAAAATTAAACCGTGTGAAACCAGTTCTAAGGAACTTTACCTAGAACATGCCTTTGTTTAACCTAAATTTACATAAGGTTTTTATTGTCTTTGATTCAATGATTTCTTACCAAGAAATTCCCCTAGTCTATGATCTATGAACATAAACTGATAAATCCCCCAGTCCAATCATCATGACCTTATATTGTGTGTGTCCCATCATGGAGATTTTCTTGTGGAATAAGGCCCCTCCCACCCCCTATTTTAATCAAATTCAACTTACGTTTCATGGTATAAAAATATCTATAATTATGGTTTTGTAATTTTTTTAATGATTTTAAAAGGAACACCCTCTTTTATACAATCTATATGAAACTAAACTCTTTGAAATAGTCTAATACCCATGACCTTGAACTGATGGTGCCCTCTTTATCAAAATCTTTGTAAACCTGAACACCATCCCTCGAGTGGTGGGACCTGAATAACCCATTACCACCCTATGAAAGATTCATAAATGATTTTCAGGTTGAAATCCTAAAATGTGTATGCTAAGAAAAATTCAAGACTCTTGTCACCTAGTTACCCTCTATGGATTTGGAAAAAATATAGAGTGTAAAGGGAAAAATAGAACATAGGTGTTAAGTTTCATTATTGAACCATATAAAAATCCCAATTGAACTCTTCAAACCCACTATTTGGGAAAATGTTAGATCAAGTATTTAAACCCATTTTCCTTTCTTTATTCCAGTATGCTTAACACTCAATATTTTCCTTTCATGGATCCATGATAGTTATAAGATTGAGTCAATATTTCTTCTCAAATCTAACTGATTTCTTACTTCTGTGAGTTCTCGATGGTGGCTGATTTAATATTCTAGTTGCAACCCATTGCATCCCATCATGTCCAATTGTTTAATGTTAAAAAAATCATCTGAAGAACTTCATTTATAACATATATTTTGAATCATATGGTATTAAGTGATATTATTTGTGGATTCATTGAAATGATTGGGATGCAACACACCTCCCACTGATGTATGTTTACTCAAGATGAAACTACATAAAATTCATTTATTTTTACATTTTCTTATTAAAATGATGTAAAAAACTATGAAATTTGACATATTAAAAAATAGTATACAATACAATACATCATATTTATCATATGATGTCAAAATACATGTTCAATAATCCAGTCATATGATTTATAATTGTCCTACAACATCCACATTTCAATATTTTAATTTATATACCAAAAAAATTTATACATGATGTTGTAAAATATAAGATCAGTTTATCGTACTCTACCAAGAGGATATCACACTTTTTTGGGTGGCTAGTATCCTACTATAACACATTTAAGAAATATTTTTGGCTTGATTTTCATTTTACGGGATACGTAGTAACAACCTATCCACTAGTTTTAGATGTAGACACTATTATTTCCATTGACATGGTCATTCATTTATCCTTGCCTTTCCTTAATGACCAATACCATTCTATTGGTTTCCTTTCTCTCATAGGGAAGTAGGGTGGATCCCATCTCATGGGATGGTCTTATCCTTCATTTGGGTCAATACACCATAACACGGTTCCAAAATGCTCTTTGATGTGACACTCAAAATGATGAACTCTATCAAAAACCACCACCGGTTAACCTTTATATATTGATAATACCTCAATTTGAATCGTCGTTATCATCTATGTTCAACTGATTCTCCCCATATTGATAATTCATTGCATAAATTGGATCACTACAAATCTAGGGCACAGACACCAAATGAATTTTGAAAAAATGTGATGGTTCCTTTGTTGAAAACGTGGTCAATGGTCAATCTAAAATTTATTCTCCCCATCCGTTATTGTGTGTTTTTGGGAATTAAATTTCAAATATGTGGTCAAAAATACTCCTTGACCCATTTTCTATTCCCCTTTTGGGATCTAGATATCAAAATTCATGATTTACTTCATTCACTGTCCATCCATTCTTGTAAAATTCAATGTCGTCGACAATATCATGCTCATTCTCTTATGCATGTCAATGAAGTAAATTTTCTCTCAGAGGACATCCCACACTACAAAATATTAATTTATGAAATTCTATTGATGTTTGATATATCACTGTAACCCCAAATTTGAATCTAATATTTCAAAATCTTTGCTGGCATAGGTAGTAATTTCCAAATCTTTATACCCTCCAATAAGCAAGATCACATGAGTGTTTGAATTATACTACATTACATGCCCATTCGACCAGGTCCTATCATATATATAGATTATCACCCATATGGTCCATTCATCAGGACTTATAACATGGTCTACATCCTATATTTTGTATGCCTTGTCTTATAGACGAGCCTATTGGGCCTCCTTGCATCCTTCAATTCAGGTCAAGGTTCCTTTTTCCTAGCTAGATAGACCATATAAATCCCTTGCAACCAAATCCATGAAATTATACTAGTAGCACTGTGTGTTTATATATCTATCTATGTAAAGTACCTCACCCCGCTTTAATTTTATCCTAATATAAGACAATAAACTATAATGTTCTTTCAATATCATATTCTTAAAACTGCAAAATAAACGGAATCCATTTTTGATAGGATGATACATTATTTATCAGGGTGTTGGTGTCTTACCATTTTCCCTTCCATAACTATGTATGACTCGATTACCATTTCATGGGATGAACAACAATTTCATGATATTGTTCCTTGTATCCAACCATAAAACTCTAATTTCATCTTGCCAAGACATTTGAGAATCCTAGACAAACATTGGTTGATCCCCTGCCTATATTAGATTAAAAATAACCCCCTTTACTGCCATACATAGGAAATAATTTTAAAGTGGAGTTTATGATCCCATAATCATGACATTAAAAATTATACCACATATATTTTTTATAAAATGCATGCTATCATAGGAAATTCATGGATCAATCTTGACACATATGGTTTGTTTCACTGAATTCTTAAAAACTATCTCACCCCCTCATATATGATCTCCACAATCTCAATCTACGAGCATCCACTAGGAAAAATATACATGACCATAAGTTTATCTATCTAAATTTTTATTAACAAGACTATAAAATATAGAAATCATTTAGATCAAATATCTTTGAGGGTAAAAACATAAATAGGGAAGCCTGTGAAAAAGTCAGAATTTTATTCACTATGTAATCCCCTATGATATGGGAAAATGTAAAGGAATAAATAGAAATATTAAAATGAATGTGGGACTAATAATTCATCCCTATTAAATTTCTAGTTATTCTCTCAAAACCCGTTAGTTTTGGAAAGAGATAGAGTTGAACCTTTCACGCCTTTCCCTTCCTTTTTCCTAGAGTTATGGTATTAAACTATGTAGGATTTAATCCTCGATGAAATTAGTTAAACCTCATAGTTCACATAATCACCATATGAAATTAAAATAAATTCCTATAATACTTACCACATGAATTTAATCATAATGGTATTTCCTTGTAGAGTTACATTAAAATGCTTGATACCTTGATACTCATCAAAGAGGCATCACTTTTATCATGTTGGCCTCCAACCATGAAACACCTCTAGTTTTTTTCATCTACTATACATCCTTTGGAACTATATTTTACTTCATTAAAATGGATATGAAATTTAGTGATTCACTAACATCTTATATTGAGTATAGTTACAAACTTGTACTTTTCAAGTGAAACTATTGGTGATGGAATTGGATCTACTTGGGTCCTACCTTTTGGGTTGGGTTTTTCATAATATAGACTATGAAGAAAATTCCCCACACATATTCCTTTTAATTGTGAACATAAACTATATTAACATATATTCATGAGACTATTTACAATAGAATAAGACTCTGACATGCCCTCCCATACACATCAGTTTTCCCATTATCTAGGTTGTAATCTCACCTCCTCAATGTCCAAGATATAAGAACTAAAACTACAGCTCCCCATACTCCCAATACTATAACCATAAACTAAAAACTACATTACTTGTGTAATGAAAATTAAATTCAAACCCCATGGTCCAAGCTATATTGCCTTCTGTTCTATTACCCTACATTCCAAGATAAACGAACTTACGTTGCAATTCCACCACAAGTATTGGATGCATGACTTTAGAAGGAATCACCTAGGGTACTGAGTAAATTCCATGAAAATGGAAAGTAACCCTAGTAAATGTTTTTTGAATTTAAAACTATGTATCCTTAAGGGTAATAAATATCTTCATAAGAGAATAATTAAACATCATTCATGTGTCTCTCATCCAGTTAGTAATTGTATTTTTTCCACTGGATTTCATTCCCTCTGTCTATTTAGTGTTCCCCCATCGGTATTCTTGATATATAATGGAATGAACTAAATATTTCTTAAACCCTTCTCAAGAATCCAAATAATCAACTAACATAACTTTTTCCCCTTTATTTGGATCTTCATCCACATCTCTTATACAAACGGGGTCCCTTATGGTGAAGAATTGTGGCCAAATACTCCCTCCTCCCATTCATGGATTGAATCCTAGAGGATCCAACATCATATATAAAAGGAATACCCTTTGATAAGAGAATATTGATTATATTTAATCCCCTCCCATATAGGGTATAAGTTTATGTATTAATAACAATTCCACAAATTTGTAGTGAAACCCTTGTTTCAAATTTGGACAATGATAATCCATGCAGATTCTTGATGTTACAATTTACCTTCCTTTACATTTTCCTGTATCAAGTAGAGTTATAACACCCATGGTGGTCCAAACTCTAATAACATTCACATTTTCGAGTCATCCATATCTATATACTAATTCCAACCTGATTCTATTATTGATATGTTCCTTTCAGAGTGACAGATACAATATTCTAATATCGATATATCAACATCTTCTAAAACTCTTATATAATTGACTATTCATTTATTTAAATCATGTTTCCAACACTGAGTATAGATCACTTGGTGTTAAGGATCTATACTTGATTGACATATTGTTATGATCGAGTGAAATAATCAACATAAGAAACTGTAATATGTAATTTCTTTTATTTCACAACAAAATAACTATGTTGATCCAAATATGGAAACCTATCCCTTATTTCAAGTGTCATGCCTATTGATTGACCTATGTTATAGTCACATTGATCTTATTCAACCTCCCATGAGTTAATACAATTAATCCTCATAGTCTAAATAGTTTTATAGGATATTAGTCCACCCAAGGATGAAAATTTTCTATATGCACTTATAACAATTTTTTGCAACTTCACATTCATCTATTAGGGATATATCATGAAAGAAATCATTCAAAATTTATTCCAATTATGACTTTATGGGGATGTACA
The DNA here is from genome assembly GCA_963277665.1 of Viscum album. Lineage (NCBI taxonomy): Eukaryota > Viridiplantae > Streptophyta > Magnoliopsida > Santalales > Viscaceae > Viscum > Viscum album. Next base: position 968,484,585 of record OY728159.1, on the reverse strand, counting down.
TTTCTTCGTGTGAAGATAGAAATACCCATTTATAGAATGTATTCTCTTCTTGATGGGAAAACTTCTGCTCAGGTACACAGAGTGAGGTGAACCTCCTAGTAATGGACTCATGACAGGTAGTAGAACGAAACAACAACTCCAAATTCATATTATAGACTAATAAATATTGATCCAAGGAATGTATTTAATGATACTCCTATTCCCAAATCCCTTTTTTTAGAAACCACTGGATAAGGTATCTCTTATGGACCACCATCTCTCTCAATGACTTTTGATTAATGATGTTCTGGAAACTTCGTAATGATTAGATATTGATTCCAAAATACACATTTTAAGGGAGTGTTTCTGGAAGGAATGAAAAATATGAAGAATATATATATATAAATAGCTCCAAAAAATAAACAAAATGGACAATGTTCAAGAAGGATAAAAACCTCTTGAATGGTGGTGTCTCACACGACTCACTAGTTGTGTGGAACTTGAGGCGGTAACCTCCTATCAATATATTCCAATTCATAGAAGTCACACATTCATAGAGCTTGAGGCAGTAACTATCATGAAACATATGGATATTTTCGAAATAACTCTCCCAATGTGTTGTTTATAATTTTCTATCAAACGCATTATAGTTCAAAAAAATGATTTCCTATCCTCCACTAGGCATATAAATACCTCCTAATTTCTGATGTTTCAAGGGACACGACCATTTAATTTTTTTTCCAAATTTCAAAATTTTCCAAACTCTAACCTTCTCAATCTAAATAGGATATATACATAAAAATGTAGCCATATTTCATGGGTTATCCTCTTACGGGTTCTTGATTACTATGAACCATTGTATAGATTCCTTTAAAAATTTCATTCAACCATTAGAAAATAGTAAATCCCCTTGTTTATCTTGGGGGTTCAGAAGATAATTATCCTTCACAAAACCACCACCTTGGGAGCCAAGAATTTACACTAAGTTAGTGTAATCTTATTTTGAAAAAGATAAAACTTTTCTGAGACCCATTCCCTTTGTAAGGCCCCAAACCCTTGTGAATCATATCCCCTTATCTGCTCCATGTTTTTTTTCTTTCATCCAACACCCTTTCAAGAATGTTAAGTGCTTAGGGAATCTCTACCCATCAATAATTGGTTCATCCGCACCAAAAATTATCATGAGACTCGTATAATCAGCACTTTTGTCAACCCCTTTTACATTAAGAATGTCCTAGATAATAACCCAACCAATAAATAAACATTATATTTAATTCAATGATATATGTTTGTGATGGTCAAAAAACTGCCAAAATAAATTTACATATTTTAATTAATATTTTATCTAATGAATAATAATAATTTAAAAAAATATGATATGATATCGTTTAAGATTATAAAAACATTTTAATACCATTAAATTACACTTTTATAGTCTCTCTTCCATTTGATAAGAAAATCTATATTGACCCAACTATTGAAAGCATCAAAGGAACAAACTTCAAATAACAAAAATAAAAAAATATTATTTAGTAATTTTTGGAATGTTATTAAATAATCATATAAGGTATTATATATATTAATATTGTTCAATAATATATTTATAAATTTTTTTAACCCTCTATACATGTGGTTTTAACATATTTTATTAAAGATGAACTTGAGGTAAGGGACATTTCGTTAAAAACATAGTATATATTTGTACTCTTAAAAATCAAAAGAAATGTTTTTATGGTGAAAGTATTCATGTTTTATGATTATGTTCTGCATCATTTGAATTGATTATGATTAATTGTGGGACCTATATCTCCTTCTAATTCATTGGGTATGTTTGTGTTGGATGATGACTATAATGGTTATTCCATGTGTAACTTTGATTGTTACATTATAAGGTAGTCATGGGTGTCACATTATATGGTATCCATGAGGGTTAAAAATCATATGATAGCCAAGAGGGTTTAAATATTATGTATGTAATGACCCAAAATATCTTTATGGTTCTATTTAGGTTTTAAGTAAATCTATTGTTTTCAAAATTTAAGTATATGATACTTTTTTGGTGATATGTATGTCATGTGAAAAAAATTTCATAAATTTATATGTATTTTTATACTAATAATTACTTTTTTATGTCCATTTACAAGGTTTTTGTGTGCAACCTATGTTTTAATTTTTTTCATATTGTTTTCATGTTGTGTAAATGATAATAAGAAGACAAGATTAATTAAGTGATGATTTTTCATGGAACAATTATAAAAAAAATCTATTTTATGGAAGGAATATATACTATTTTAGTCATGCCATTTTGTATTATTATGGGTTGTTATGTATTAATTATGTCATAATTAAATAAAATTATAAACAAAAAATATATTTTGGAATGTAATAATTGTATTCTAGTTGAATTATCTATATTATGTAATTTATATGGTCAAGTCCTTGTAGTTGATATCAATGAAATGTTTAGATAATATTAGGCGTTAAGAAGAAGTTAATATAATTCCTAAAAATTATTTTTAACTATACTGAATTTGAAATTATGTGTGATTTGAAAATTACCATGGTCCTTCATTTAAGATATGTCTATTCAGAATGTTTTTCCCCTGAAGAAATAAGGAACTGAAAAAGGATATTACCAACATAAATATATAATTCTATATCTGTATCATAGAATAGTGGAAATTGGAATCAAGAAGTTTTTGATAATAATTTATTATTTTTTGAATGCTATAAAAGGTGGTGGAATCCATGAAGGAGAACAACCAAAGCAACGATAAATGAAAATGATGATAATAGAAATTTTCTGGGGCAACACCCCTACTTTATGTGTATTTAATACCTTAAAAGGTATTTGATGCCATGGAATATTTAGATAATAAATGTTTTAGTCTTTATATATATCTTTTTAAATTGAGTTCAACCAGTGGTGGTTAATTTTCATGAATATCAGGGACAATCATGAGATAGATGTCATCAAATATGATGAATTTAAGAATATGTTCCTTGAAAAATATTTTCCTAAGGTTATTCTATATAGAATGGAAAATAAATTCCTAAAATTGAATCAATAGAGGAATATTTAATGTCTATGTATGAAGAAAACTTCACCAATTGGAATTGTACACCCCAAATATTATTCTGGATCATGATTATAAAATCAATTAGTTTTAGTCAGGGTTGAAGCTAAGATAAAAAAGGGTATTGACCTCCTGTGAGTTAAATGTATATAGAAAACTTTTATGATGTTCTAAGTGGGTAGAAATTGAATTTATTGATGATCATGTGTACATGAAAAAAAATATAATAAAATATCTATATGCAATAAAATGGGTTGGAATTAATCAAATATAATAGAATGTAATAATTTCCACTTTCCAGTTTTTGGGAAGTGTGGTAAGAAACACTGTGGAAAATACCTTAACAAATATTCAAAGTGTTTTCGATGTGGTATGTGTGAACATATGGAAGGATTTATTAATGAAAATTATTTTTAGTTAAATTATAATAATTAAACTTTATTGTGCTTTAAATGTGGTGAGATGGGGAATTATGAAAATAACTATCCAAAGAAAGATCTGAATAATTAAAAGGAGATAGATTATAAGCATAATGGTGTATAAAAATCTTTTGTGACTACATTATTATATGTTAGGGAATCCAATGAAGTAGTATCATGTAGTTTCTTTACTCATATTTTTTAATTTTTTATACATGGTCTGCAGATTATATTTTTCCTAAATAAGTTTCTGGTAAATTGGACATTTCACCTTAGGAAATGAAACCAAAAGTTTTTGTAAAAAAATAAGGGAGAAATTTCAAGTTAAGGAGGAATTATAAGAAATACCTTGTTGATTTATGTTGAAATATATTACCTATAATCCATGATGTTTTCTCTTAGTAGAGTTTGATTTTATTCTAGGAATGGATTTTATTTTCATTTATTATTCTAATATTAATTTTTGAAAACAATAATTTTTTGAGAAAGTGTTTAAATTTTTATAAAACATTGAAATCATACCATTGATATCATATCGTGATGCTGAGAAACTAATAAAAGATAGAAATGAAAGTTATCTAGTAAAAATTATTGATAACATGGGAACTATTTAGATTAATGATGTCTAATTGGTAAAGGATCAACTGTATGTTTTTTCTGATGAGTTTCCTAGTGTTAGACCTAGTTAAAAAGGTTTATTTTATTTTTAATTAGTTTCTACTGTTAAGCCAATTTTAAAACTGCCTTACCAAATAACCTAAGTGGAAAATTTAGAATTTAAAATTCTGTTTTAGGAGTTTCTTTATAATGGTTTAATTCATCATAGAACATCACCATCGGGTGCTTCTATTTTTTCTCATTAAAAAGATAGACAGTTCCATGATAATTTCCATTGATTATATATATTTGAATAAAATTAATGTTAAGAAGTTTTATCCATTGCATCATATAAATCACTAGTTTGATATTATTCAAGAGATCCTTATTTTTTCACGATTTACATGAGATCCAGGTATAGTCTTCTAAAGGTGATGGAGATGACATTAAAAAATCAACATTTCGTACTGGATATGGGGATTATGATTTTTTTGTTATTCCCTTTGGTTTGAAAAAAATCCTATAATATATGTTTGGATCATATAAATAGAACATTCCATTAATATTTGGATATGTTTTTTTAGTGTTTTCATTGATGACATTTTGGTTTATTTGAAAATAAACGAGGTTTATGAAAAAAACTTAAGGATTATCTTGAAAACCCATAAAGAAATTAAGTTATTCATGAAATTTAAAAAATATGATTTTTGGTTGAAACCATTTTATTTTCATGGGAAAATTATTAATAAGAATATAATAACAAATTTTCCCATCCAAAAAGTTGTTGATGAATTTATGAGACCTAAAAAATAATAATGAGATTCATAGATTTCTTGTATTTTCAAGCTATTACCGACAGTTTGTTAAAACATTTCATGTTTATCTAGACCCCTGACTAAGTTAAAAAAAGGGGTTAAATATATTTGAAATTAATAATTTAATGTATGTTTTCAAGAATAGAAGATGATATTGATGAATGATCAATTTGGGCCCTACTTTCTAGAAATATAGAGTTTTTAATCTATGGTAATTTTTCATTGAAGGGACATGGTAATGTTCTAATGCAGAATGATAATGTAATTTATTTTTTTTTCAAGACAAATGAATCATAATGAGTTAAATTATCTCACACATGATCTGGAATTAGCAGTTCTATTTTTTACTATAAAAATTTATACACATGTTTTTTATATATCCTGATGTGAAATATATACTCACAAAAAATATTGAATTATTTAATAACTCAGAAGGAATTGAACATGTCGAAAAAATATGGATGTAACTGACAAAGGATTATAATCACATAATTAGTTACCATCAGGGAAAAGAGAATCAAGTTATGGATTCCTTGTGTCAGAAACATCCCGCTACATTAACCATGTTATGTTGGGAATATCACCCCTTGAATAATGTTTTAATTAATTTTGTTATAGATGTTTTTGTTCTAGGAAATTACTATAATTTTATTCAGGTGTCAGTACTGTACTCTTTATCAGACAGAATTTTGAAAGGACAAAAAAAAGATTGTGAGTTCTAAAAAAAGGCAGAATTGGAAAAGAATTGTATGTTTCCTGAATTTAATGTTGATTAGGATAAAATTTTGATATTTAGGAAGAGATTATGTATTATTTATGATTCTTATCTGAAGAAATAATTGTTGAGTGAAGCTCATAGTTCCCTATTTTCAGTTTATACTAGAAGAACCATGATGTATAGAGACCTTCAAGAGTATTACTGTTTGGATAGAATGAAAAGTGATCTTTTGTATTTTATCATATAATGATTGAAATTATAATAGGTTAAAGTGGAGACAACACTACTAATGGGTATTCTTAAAAAATTTACAGGAACATGGTGGAAATTGGAAAATATATCCATGGATTTTTTTGGTGGGACTACCCAATAATTCTTAATGTAATAATGTGATTTGGGTTATTATTGATCAACTAACTAAATCTGAAAATTTTCCTTCAATTTGAGATAAAATGTATTTGGGTCATATTTCCTAGTTTTACATCAAAGATATTATCATGTTACATAGAGTTAATCATTCCATTATATAAGAACATCATCCTAGGGTCAATTATAACTTTTGGAAAGGACTTCAGAAGTCATTAGGCAGCGAATGAAATTTCACTACGTCCATTCATCCCCTATCTGATGGAAAGTTTATGTTGAAAATTAATACCTTGAAAGATATGATACATGATTATTAAATGGATTACTAGAGCAGTCTAGTTAAAAACATTTATTTATTTTTTTTCCTATAATAAAAGTTTTTATTCTAGAATAAAGATAGAACCTTTTGAGGCAATATATGGAAGGATGTTTTGAACTCCATCATTTTGTAATGAAGTTCGGTAAAAGATGTTAATGTGACAAAAAATTGTAAAGAAACTGCCTAAGAATATATAGATGATCTAAAAACATATGAGGATAAAAAAAAATAAGTGTAAATTTTATGTGGATTACAGGAGGATTGATCTTTCTTTCAAAATGGGTGATCATGTATTTCTTAATGTTTCTTCATGGAAAAGCATGATGTGTTTTAGTAAGAATGGGAAACTAGTTCCACGGTACATTAGACCCTATAAAATCCTAGATAAGGGTTGATCAGTTTCCCAAAGAGTGGATTTTCCACTGAGTTTATCCCAAGGTCATAGTGCTTTTCATGTTTTTATGTTATGAATTTATGTTCCAATTTCATCTTATGTTTTGATCGTAGCAGTAGGTCATCATTAAGAGAACATTTCTTATGAGTAACATCCTTTCTAGATTCTTGATCGTAGAGAAAAATTATTGTGGTATATAGTAATTCAGTATGATAATGTTTTGTGGAGAAACCATATGGTTGAAGAAACAACACGAGAATATGAAAATTATAAGAGAAAAAGATATCCTCAATTGTATAATAAGTAAAAAAATTGTCAAAATGAAATTTCTAGAATTAGTGGAGAATAAATCGTCATATATACTTATAAAATAATTTGTTTTCATTCTAGAATTAAATATTAAAATTCATTATAAAATAATAATAAAATAAGTGATATTTATAGTAATTATAAATATTATGATAATTGAATAGTATCATCAACTATGAATGTATAAATAATGTTAATGTATCATATAAGTGAAAATATTATATATTTATAAAATGGAATGAGTAAATAAAAGTTTTAGAATGATAAATAATATGTTGGTATTGTTGTAGAATGTAAATATTTATTTATAATTTCATATTTAATATAATTATATAAAAGAAAATTTAATTTCATAAGAAATTAATAATTTTTTTCTTAAGAATATAATACAATTTTATGAGACCTTAATTAATTTTTCAAACTGTAATAAAATTAGTTGAAATTTTAAAATCGGTATTTTTCAATTAAAAAATGATTTTAATTAATAAATAAATTTTAAATAATTATAAAATTATTTTCATCAAATAGTGTTCATTTCTAAATTTTAGACATCGAAAAATTTTTGGTGTAAACTTTTGGTATTTTTTAGAAATGTTTAATTTTTTTTGAATATTGATATATGGTAAATTTCAATAGATATACATTATAAGATAAATACACTATTACATGAGTAATTGATTATGTAATAACCAAAATATCTGATATGAATAAGTTATTTTAAAATATTTAGTGATATGTCTATAACTATAAATATTTCTGAGTCGAAATAATAAACTAAGGAATAAAATAAGAAAAAAACACCACTCTCCTCCACAATAAGTACCACCCCTCACCACCACTTGTACTCACATATATAATCCTTTTAGATTTTTTAATTCTTACCCATTCTTATCACCATGTCTCTTATCCACTACCAATATCTTATTTTCTCATAAAAAGTCCAAAATGAAGTTCCTCAAGGAGGTTCTCTTGGAGAAGAATTCAAGAGGTAAAATCCGCTTTCATTTTATTTTCTTTTATTTACAATAAATTAAGTTCTATATTTATCTTCTCACCTCACCTCATCCATGTGACATGATATATTCAGTATGTTACATATATGGTAATTTTATTTTTTAAATTTAATATCTATTATCTAACTCCTTCTCTTCCACACTTTTCCAAAAAAATGAAAACATCATCCGTGATGTGTCGACTTACCATCAGCATGGATGATGTGTTTTCATTTTCCTTTAATGCCTTCAATTATCATCATAAAATCATTATTATGGTTAAATATTATTATATTATACTTATTATAAGTTATTTAATTTTATTTAAACAATATATAAATAAGATATTAAATAAAGTGATATAAGTTTTTGATGGTCGTAAAACTTTCAAAATAAGTTAACTCATTTTCATTTATTTTTTATCTAATGAATCACCCTCATATAAATGGGATGATATATGATATAATTTAGGATTATGGAAATATTTTAACAACATACCATTCTACATCTATAGTATCTCCTCCATTTTAAAAGAAAATCCAAAATGAACCAACCATGGAAACTATGAAAAGAACACACCTGGGACAATGAAAATACTGAAATATTATTAATAAATGGGTAGAAAGGATTTATTAAATGTTCAATTAAGGTATTATGGATATCAATATAGTTCTTTAATATATAAATAACACTCTTTAAACCTTTTTACATAATTTTAGAACACATTTTATGTAATATAGGCATGAGGTGAGGGACATTTCATTAAAAAGTGACAAATTTATATTCATACCAAATTTCAAAGGAGAGTTTTTATGATGGGTGTATAATGTTTTTATGATTATGTTATAGTTATTGGGAATTTTTAATGATAAATTTTGATACATATATCTCCCCCCAATTTACTGGGTATTTTTATGTTGAATGTTGATCGTAATGATTATTCCATGGGTAACAACGATGGTGACCATGATGGTTAGATTGTAAGGTAATCATGAGGGTTACAAATAATATGATAGACATGATGGTGAAAATATTATGTAAGTAATCCCTAATGTTACCTTATTTCTTTTACATATGTTTTATGGAAATATATTGTTTTCACAAAGTAAGTATATGATAAATTATAGGTGAGAATTACATCTTTGAGAAAATAATTTCACATGTTTAAAAGTATTCATGGACAAAAAATTAATTTATTTTTAGGTCCCTTACTGGTGTTTTATGATCATCCTATGTTTTAAAATGTTTTTAATAGGTTTTTAAGGATGGTGAAAGGAAAAAATATTCCATGCTAAATATTGTGATTCATTTTCATTGAATAATTGTAAAAACAATATGATTTATTAAAAAATGGATATTGGTTTAGTATTACAATTTTGTATTATTTTGGGTTATTATATAAAAATGATATACTTATTCTCAAAAACACTAAAACTAAATTATATTTGGGAATATAATAAGTGTATTATAGTTGAATTTACCAGATTATATAATTTTTTATGATCGGGTCCATATATTCCATATCTTTCTCTCCAAATTATAAATAATATCTCTTGGTATTAGACCTAATAATATTTTAGTTTCATGATATAGAACAACCAAGCACAACAACTAAATTGTACAATGTAAACATAACAATACCATCCTTATAATATGATATAAAATTATTTCCCTACCCTATGTGGTGGACACTAGACTCCCTATGTGTGATGGGCATGAGATGACCCCACACCACCTTCCCAATATAAATGAAAAAGGATGCATTATATAAAATCATAATTATATGCCACTTCCTCTCCCTCCATGGTATGAATAACATATCCTAGGAGATCCATTGTGTAATCCCTACACCATCTTCCACCACCATGGGATAAAACTCTATGACAGTGATAAAACTCCACTCCTGGGATAAAACTACCAAATATCTGGGAATATTCCATCCATAATGCTCACAAAACCCCTCATTGATGCTCTTATTACAAAATGACCATCCTTACCACATTAAATTAAACTATATGGACCGGTCTTGTCATACTACCTTAAACTGGGGAATTAAATTTTCTAGGATATGATCCCTATTTCCCAACAGGTTATGTAGGACACCTCAATGAGGTGCAATCCTGACATCCCAATACACATGGGTTACCTCAATGTGGCTCAATCAAAAAACCCAAAAAATTAACATAAAACCCTACATGTTTAAAATCATGCCCCATTAGGACACACATTACCAAACCCTCAAGTGTGATTATATTCCACCATAAGACACACTTATCCAAACCCAATGGTTTGATCATCTTCACCCCTAAGGGAAAACTTAATGAAACCCACATGTTTGATATCTCCACCCCCATCCTTAGGGACTCACTTGACTAAACCCTCATGTGTGATATCTTCCCCCTTGAGGTGGCACGTATCCAAACACTCATGTGTAGTCATCTATCCATGAGGGCACACATAACCACCAATCATTCCCCACAAGGTATGAAATATATATCATACCAATCATTGGAAGACATTAAACCTATGACCCACCCAAAATCTAAACCCAATACAATAAAAAAGATATTCCTATTCTAAATAGCCTCAGATTCCATACAACCATAGTGTTATTTGCCTCATGGTTGACACATGATACCTTGGGTTCCACACCTTTGATTCTTTAAATTGTAGATACCTTCTACCTAAAAGGGGATAATATATAGATTTCCAACACACCCAAAATATAGATATTCCAAAACATTCCCAACATTATATAAACTCTAAAAAAAGGTTACTACATTTTGAAGGCATTATTAGAGAAATTTACTAGAGTAGACCTTGAGATAGTGTTTGGAATGAGTTTCATGATCATCACAAAATTCTATAATGGAGAACTCGACTATTCATCAATTCCAAGGATTAATCTATTGAAGGATAAACTAACATTCCCTCATCCTATTTTGATCAAGGATCAAATTTCATTGATTTTGGTTATTGAATCCACCCACCTTTGTAAGGAAGGAAAGCATGAAATAACATGCACAACACAAGGCCTTTGAGGAAATAATATGCAACAAAAATGGTGAATCTGATATGAAAGTACTATTCTTCAACTAAGAGGCATCGTAAAATTAAGAAACCATCATATTTTCATGTTAGTATATTTATATATTCCACACATAATCCCACCAAAAAACTGACGGTCATATCATTGAACCTGATGTGACTTGAGAAGATAGAATTTGGATTCCTTAGTATGTGCCATTATCAACTCCGATTTTCCCTATGCATAAAAAAGAATAGCTGACGTTGGGTTATTGGGAATTTATTTTTTTAGATATACAGTTGAAATAGATTCGTTGTTCCATACAATATTCAATATAAAAGAGATCAACATCCTAATGCTGACTGTATTGGGGGAAAGTGGTATGTTTCTATGGAAGTGCTGCCTAATTATGTCCCTACCATGACATCCACCGCGTCATCAGCTACTGGGATCCCATGCCCCATATGACTCTCTGAGCTCATCCATTAGAGGGTAACCAATTACCTTTTTCACCAATATGTAAAATAAGGGGTCATTATCCCAAGGGATATTGTAACACCCAATGATTTTAAAAGGAAAAATTATGCTCAGTATCATACAAGATACGCCACATCAAGCCTAAATGAATGACTAAACATTATTATTTTAATGTGATAGTTATCTCCTAGAAATTGGAATAGAGGGAATGAATGAGATTAAATAAATTATGAAAATATAGTTTACATAGGATTATAAAATGAATTAATCGATAATATTTAATTATAAATAAAAATAAAAACCAATTCAATATAAACGATGCGTTTTTTATAAAAACCCTAATTTTATGCCCATAATAAAATTTTATCAGAATAAATTAATTTAAAAATTATTAATAACTTATATAAATTATATTTTTATGTTATATTTTAAATAATTTTTGGAAATTCATCCAATATATCTGATAGGGTTAAGATAAGAATAAATCCTTTTTAAGCATAAAAGATATATATTTTTAAAATGAAATTTTCCACTTTTTGATGATGCACCTTTATTAAATATATGTTTTTTCACTTTTATAAAATTATTGTGAAAAGCTAACCCACATTTTTTAAATTGGAATATCAAAAATACCTTTGGGTGAATTTTTTTCATTTCTCTTATAAGTTTCATTTTTTTATGAATAGGGGAAAAAGGTATTTTATTTGAAATCTACTTTTTCATCAAATTTAGTTATATAGTTATATCATACATGAATTTTTATAAGTTTTATTAGTTCAATTATAAAAATATTAATCTAGATTTAGTCATTTTAATATATTTTACATTGAAATTGTATATTATAACATTTCAAACATTAGATCTTTTAACCTTAAAAACCAATTTTTTTGTTTTGTCATTGGGATTATTTTTAAATATAATTTCTCAATTATATGTATTGAATTAGGTAAAATGGATTCCATATTTGGAAAATTAGGTTTCTAATTATGTAGAATGGTCCATTTCATTTTTAGGTATAAAAAAATTTACTATCGTAAAAAAAATTACATACCATAGTATAAGTGATATTGCAAAAAACAGTTAATGATAAAAGGTATAAGCTTAAAATACTAATAAATGACAACATTTAACAGTTTTTTGAGGTGTTGATAGACACTCAACATCATATATAATATTAATTATCAGCCGAAGTCCTGGATTTTAATTACACCAAAATATGGATGGATTTAAATACAAAATATTAGTAATATTAATCACTTAAACCCACCGCTCCGGAAGTATAAATACCACACCTCACAAGCCAATTTAGAAAAAAAACCTTCAAACTCCTAAAATATCTACCCAAAACACTCTCCCACACTCTCCCCATGTCCAGGTTCTACAAGTCTCACTACAACACCAAAACCTGGGTCATGAAGGTTCCATCAATGAGGTGATATTCAATAGGAGGATAAAGTACTCACCATGAAATGGAACTAGGAGGTAATAAATTTACCATCCCAATTTCATGTATCTGGGTTAAAAATATACTTCTCCATTATGTAATGATAATATTTTGTGTGATATAAATTTTGATTATATTATGTTGTATTTACACTTTTTATGTGGATTTAATATGAAGATATATATTCGATTCATTTTATTAATTCCCACTTTAATGATATGATAATTAAAAGGGACTTTCTTTTATAAAATATTTTTTAATGTTACACTTAAAATTCACATTTTCATCCATGTTATCTTTTTCTAAAATTATTTCCAAAATATATTTTACAATTCTAAAATGATTGTTTAAATTCATTTTTTACTCATGATTGAGTATTCACAAAATATTTTTAAAATTTTATTTCATTCATTTTCTAAAATAATTTCATTGTGAATTTTGAGACTAAAATACAGAAGAAATGTCTTTTAAACTTATATAGAATGAGAATCTTTTTCTTCCATCACATAATATTTATTTTTTGAATCTTACCTTATATTTTTATAAGGTTATATTTAATGGGATATTTTTTCATTATAAAAATTTAGTTTTTCAAAATTAGTGATTTTAAAAATAAAAAATATAATTAGTTAAAATTTTTTTTTTATGATGCAGATATTCACGACTTATGTCTATATTATGGTTCTTGGACATTTTTTACAAGGGTTGATACCATTATAGCTCATGATATGAATAGTTGAGACCCATTATATCTCAAGATATGAATGGTGGATCCCTTTTATAGCTCAATATATGAATTTTTAATCCCTATATAACTCAAGATATGAAGCATTGATCCCCATTATAGCTCATGATGTGAATGTTTGATCCCCATTATAGCTCATGATATGACGGGTGAGCCCCATTATAGCCCTCCAATTCATTGGTTACTCCAGATATGAAATTCATCATTTTGGTTATTTCATTTGTAAGGGTTAATGTAAGAGTGATATGTTAATGATGTCCAAAGGAACATATATGAATTTTCTTTTATTTATAATGAGTTTTTATAAAAAGGTGTTTTAATGGATATTAATGCTTTCACCATACTAATTATTTTATTTTTTTATTTCTCTTACTGAGTTTTTACGCTTATCCCATGTTATATATATTTTTCATATGATCTAATGGAATATAGAGACAATGATGAGAAAATGGGGAAAACTATGATTAATTTACATAAAGAGAAAACATGTTTTATTTTTCAGGGGTTTCCTTTGGTGGAATAAGTTTATAGTGAGTATAATAGTCTACTTATAATTTATGACTTTATATTGTAATAGTTTTATTAATTATTTAAAACACTAAACCTAATATATCATTCAGAAAAAATGTGACTTATTGTTTTATAATAACTAGAATATTTAAATTTTTTGGCTAGGTCCTTACTGTTGGTATCAGTGTAGGTTGTATAAAACTTTTGAGATTAGGATTTTTCCATGTATGATTTTAAAAAGAGTTATATATATTATCATAGGTTTAAGTGTTTAAGGATGATTATAACTTCAATGTCTTAGACACACTATGTGTGGTTTAATGTGATGAATTTATAGGAGATTAATGATATTTTTGGAGATTGGATTCTTAAGGGTGGTTGATTTCTGTATAGAGGATTTTAAGGTTAATGTATTATACTGTTTCTATGGGTATTATAGTTAAAATGACCAAATAATTTTAACATTTCATGTTTTAATGATTTTCCATTCTATAGATTAGGGATTATTTATCAATATGGAGGAAAAGGTATCCTTTAAACCCTTATAATCCATGTTGAATGATTTGATTTTCACTATTATTGTAAAATATTTTTGAAATTATTTTGACAAAGTTCCGAGTATTAAAATCACACACAAGAATCTATTTGACTTGTTTAACACCTTTTATTTTCTCTAAAATATTTTTGGGTTATGCTATATTTTTTATTTAATTTCAAAATCTCAACATTACCATCTATCTTGAAAAGTGAAATTCCTAAAATGACATGACTATTTACATTCTAGAATATTCCCCTAATGTTAGACGATAATGGGGATATATAAGAAATCCTGAAGAATGGATTAAATGTAATAATTATTTTATTATGTTCTAATTATAAAACATTTTTGGGTTTATATTAATGTAACAGTTGTAACTCATATATTTTATTTTAGGAATAATTTATTATGTAATAATACATCAAAAAATAGTTAATTGTTTAAGAAGGAAGTTGAATGATATATGTATTTATGTATTGAGTTTTCAAATTTATGATATATTGGTATTTCACAAATATTATGGGAATCATGTAACTCATAAGGATTTTTATATATTAGTCTTTGTTTTAAAAAATTTGGAAAATTTTGTTAGATGAAATTGAAACCTTTTGAAAGAATGTATAAAGGTGATCATTTTTAAGTTATGCTAAAACAATAATTTCATGATAAAAAATGGTTATTTAGTGAACATTGCATTTAATTTTATTAGAAATAATATTAAAGGCATTGGTAGTCTTTTTGGTTTATATTACCCCTTAATTTGATGTAATTATGGGTTGTTACTTTTTGGGATGAAAAATGAATGGAACAAGATAAACATTGATGTTATAATATATTAAGGTTGTTTTAATATTGTTTTTGAAATTTATAGAATTTTATAATTATTATATAAATATTTTTTTAAGAAAAAAATATACAGTGTGGGTGACAACATGTCACATCCAACAAGGCTGCAAGAATCCAATGCACAATTGAAGGGTGATAAGGGTTCATCAATAACCACTAGCCTACGTGATTTCCTAGTTTTTATGAAATTATTTTTTCCATTATTATACAATCTTATAGATAAAGGATAAGATCATTTTGGGAACATATTTTTATCATGTTGATAAAAATTTTATTAGAAAATGAATTGGTTATTAATTTCTTGAGGTAATTTCAAAAGACATTCACTATTTTTGGAACCATATATGATAAAGGTAAATAGAATACAATGGAATTATATTTTAGAAATTACGGATAAATTTTATTTTGGAATATAATATGGTTTTTGGTGATTCAATTTATTTAGGGGGAAGACTATTATATCAAGATAATTATGTGATTATAGAAATTACATTTTGTTATGAGACATTAAGTGCGATTGAAGTCATTCGAAAATAAATATTAAATTTATATTGCATGACTGTGTAAACAAATCCTACTGATTTTTGGGATTTAGTCTTAGATTAGAATATTTTGAGTAATTTTATGGATATTAATTTGTTGAATGATATATGTAGAAGTTTGGATATTAATGTTAAATTTTGGAGATTAATGTATTTTTTTGTTATTGTTTTTGGGAAATTTATCTATCTTATACTAACTATTTTGGTTTTGGTTAGTACCAAAATATACGAGGAATATATTGATATAAATTTATTGATTTTATAAACAGTATAAGTTTATTTTTATGCTCCATATATTACAATGTAATCTAAAATACTCATCAATTAGTGAAAATAATAGATTTTGGTTGAAAATGATTTAAATATTAATCTATAATTTTAATTTAAATATGTTTCCTCATGTTCTTATTCTAGGATGTTATGGAATTACACAACTCTATGAAAATTATTTTGCGTGAAAATTTCTAGCAGTTTATTTTTATTACTAATAAATTATTGGACTTTAAACATATCATGGAATTTTGTTTTTTTCATTATTAAATTTATCATGAATATGATATATATCTCTCAACATCAGAACATGATATTTTGTTTTCTCTTCCTTGTACATGTTTTCATACACTCTTCCATAGTACTTTTTATTTTAGGATACTTTTATACTTCCATTACATTATGTTAGAGTAGAAGTTCCATTAATCGTTATTCATTTTTTGATTTCAAAAAAGGTATTTTGAAAAGTAAAACATTTTGTTTTGTCTATCCCAATATCAAATTGCAAGGATGAAATTTATTAGGGGGGATTTCACACCACTAGATTTCTAAAGGAAACACAATGCTCAATATCGTACAAGATACACCACATAAAGCATAAATAAATAACTAACAATTATTAATTATATATTTTAATTATCACCTATCCATTGGAAATGTGGGAATGATTGAGTTTAATAAAATTATGAAAGTATAGTTTAATAATTTTTTTGATATGATTTCATTGGTAACCATTAAATTTGAAATAAAAATAACAACCAATTGAATAAAACTGTAATGTTTCATTAAAATACAAAGTTTTATACACTTAATGACAATTTATTTTAATAAATTAAATTAATAAATATTAAAAAAAATATATTAATGATATTTATTTTTTATATATTCACTTTTTTTAATATTCATCCAATATATTTTAAAGGATTTTGATAATAATAAATCCTTTTTATGTATGAAATCTTTTTTTTTTAAAACAATTCTTGTATTTTATGGTTAAAATATTTGAAGTCTAATTTTTTCACTATTAAAATTTTATTTTGAAAAAATAAAGAAATTTTTTTAAATATTTGTATCAAAATTAAGTAAGGGTGATGTTTTTGTATTTTTCTGATAAGTTTCATTTTTTATGAATAGTAAAAATACTATATTATAATTGAAAACTACTTTTTTTCTAATGTTTTCATATAGTTATATTATAAGTTAGTTTGGTTTCAATGTATAATTTGTTCAATTTTACATCAATTAATTGAATTTGAGTCATTGAAATAAACTTCACATTAAAATTAGATACAAAAAACTTTTGAAACTTTTAAACTTTTTTACTTTCAAATCCCGCTTTTTCATTTTTTTTGTGGGATTATTTTTAAAAATAATTTTACCTATTCTGTGAATTTAATTATGTAAATGGAATCCATAAGATGAATCATAATTTAAAAATTAATTTGTATGATCAATTTATTTTTTAAGTACAAAAAAATTTTCCATGGTCAAATTATTATCCGCCGCCATATAAGAAAAAAAACTCACAGGGGTTATAGATTAAATGTAAACCTTAACATACCTAAATATTTAAAAATTAATGGTTTATTGAGGTGTGAATCAACCCTAACAAGATAATAAAATAATTATTATTGGAAAAGTCATGGAATTTAATTCAACCTTAATGTGGATGGCTCTAAATTTAAAGAATTCATTATTTTAATCACTTAACCCCAAATCTCATCATGTATAAATACCACCCTTACCACCCCACTTCGACCTAAAAATACATTAATCTCCTAAAATATCTAGTGAAAACTCTTCTTCTCTCTTTTCTCATGTCTATGTGAAACTGGTGTCACTATATGACCAAATCCAAGGTCCCAATGGGTATTTTAAGGATGTGATATTCAAGAAGAGGTTAATGTATACACCACTAAAGGGAAGTGTGTGGAATGGTATTTCTTAACCCAATTTCTATTATTTGCATCAAAATTCGACATCGGGTTTATGTTGTGCTAATCATATGTATGAAATGAAGTTTTTGTATCTTGTGTTGTATTTCAACATTCTTTATGTTGCTTTACTATGTATACACACACTCGATTCATTTTATTAATTCCCATATCAATGATATGATTATGATAAGGGAGATTCTTTTAAAAACTAACTTTTTAAGGTTTTATTTAAAACACTCATTTCATTCCATATACATATTTCCTGGTTATTTTTTTTTTCAAAAATGTTTTTCGTATTCTGAAGTGATTATTTAATGTCAATTATACTAATTATTGATATTTTCAAAATGGATTATAAAGTATTATATTTTTCAATTTTTAAATGGGATTTTTTTTAATTTTCTAAAAAAATATGGAAGTAATATTTATTAAAACATCTATTGAATGAGTATACTTTTTTGAATTTATATCGAATATTTATTTCAAGATTACTTTATATGTTTAAATGGTAACATTAAAAGGGATTTTATTTATTTTGTAGGCAAAGTTATTTGAAATCAGTGCATTTCAAAAAAGAAATTTTATTTTCTTTGATTGTTTTTATGATGTAACCATTCATGATTTATGTTTATTTTATAGTTATTGGACATTTTTTTATTATGGGTTAATCCCGTTATATCTTTATATTTGAAGGATTGATCACCATTATATCTCAATATATGATGGTTTGAGCCCCATTATACCTCAAGATATAACTGGTTAACCCCAATTATAGCTTAGGATATGAAGGGTTGAGAACAATTATAAATCATTATGTATAGAGTTGTGTCCCATTATAGCTCAAGATATGAGGGGTGGTCCCTGTTAGAGCTCTTACAGGCAGTGGGTACTCTGGAGAGGGAAGTCGACCGTTTGGCTATTCCATTTGAATGGGTGAATGTAAGAGTGACTAAGTAATCAAGTCCCATTGAACCTAAAAAAATTTTATATGCTTGCTGATGAGTTTTTTTTTAAGAAAATGGGTTTTTAATGGGATTTCAGGTTTTCAATAAACAAATGAACTTGTTTCATTATGTCCCTTACTAACATTATGTGCTCATACAATGTTTAAAAAAAATTTATGGGATTTAAGTGAGAATGTAGATTAGTATGAGAACAAGGTGAAAACTCTAATGAATTTACATGAAGTGAAACCATATTTGATTTTTTAAAGGGTTTCCATTGGTGGAAAAGTGGATACTGAGTAAATATGTAAACTTTTCTCTTATGATTTTATTTTTTAAGAGTTTTCCTAATTTTAGAAAACTCTAAAACTAAAATATATTTAGGAGAAGAAAGTGATTTATTGTTTAAGAAAAACTAGAATATGTAATGTTTACTGATAAATACTTATAGATATAGCCTACTATGATTTTGATGTATTTACACTTTTTTGACACTACCAATGCTAAGGGAAGCACATGGGAAAACATGGACCCTTTTTAATATAAAACCAAATGGGGTATATTTTATTGAATTTATCTAAAATAACACTCCCCTATACCAAAGACGCATTTCATGTTCAAGATGTACCCATCCTAACCACTAAATGGAAGATACCTAGGATGGTTCCCACATGGCCACATTAGAACAAACACCAACTGGTCCCATAGGTCAATGAGCAGATTGATCCCATTAATGGTAATCTATTCCTGGTCCAGAACACCAACAATTAATTTCAAAGGAAGAAAACCAATCCTGCATAGTATGAGGGATCTTCCTCGACTCCATCAGCCACAAGCATCATCATTTCATCCTATCCAACGATCACAATCTATTCATAGGGCTCTATCTCTACCTACATGGGATCTAGACCCCAATTGACTTGGTGGAATGTTGGGTTGACTCTCTCAATGATCGATGCTACAAAAAATTATTATGGTTCATCCCACAATGAATAATTATAGTGAAAATGTCCTCCCTATAAGAACAACAATGATGTGAAGGTTCTCAACATACAAAAGATTTACAAAACCCTAATGATCCATCATAGATATGTAGTGTGAGAACCACTATATAGGCCATGCACCTGGTGTAGGTCATAATGTTCATTGAGGGAACACAAGTGACTATTATTATATTGTTCTTAGAGATGTCTTGCATCATCAGAGGTAGGACCATGGGAAGGATTGTGTCCAAATATACCTCTCAGACTCTGAGGTGATGGGTGACTCAATGAAGGACGCTTCACCTTCACTACTATAGTTTGGGGAAGAATCCCATCAGTAATGGAAAACAATACAAAAATATATGGACAAAAAATAACAAATTCATTATAAAGGTTCCTTTAAGTAGAGAATGTTTTGGAAAAATTCCAAGGACATGAAGTGAAATAGTCTCTACCGCAATCGTATTCCCCTCTATCCCCCTCCACACAAGAAGAGGGAGAGTCATCAGAGTCAGGACTGACTCCCTCAATTGACTGTAAGCACTTCACTAAGAATAAAAAAGATACTTTATCTCTTCGCCATGATGATATTCTAAAAACCCTATATTATGTGGATATGATCTTGAAGTTATCCCCACCTCTAGATGATATTCCAATTTCCAAGGGAAAATTTCCATACACAGCACACCATGTGTTAGAAAATCAGTTTCAAAGAAGGTCTAAATATGTGCGACCGATATTTTATTAGGAAGAACCAATTGGTATTAGTGGAATATAGGAGCATGCTGATCATACGGCGAATGATAAAGAGGACTCATGGGGAGTCTATTCCATCAACCAGTTATCTATCACATTCAGGACAAGCACAACCCTGTAATTTTTCATCCCAAAGTTCCTCACTAAGGACCAGGTACTGTACTTTTTCTATTATATTTGGGTGATGTTCAACTACCTTTGTGGCATTAATTTGACCTACATTTGATACCACGATCTCATTAATTCCATTCACCAATAGTTAAAGATGGTTGACAAATAAACCCTCCATGTAGCATAGTGACCTGAATCATATGATTACAACTAGAATCTTCTATAAAACTATATCAAGAGCCTTACCATAATTCAGTGAATCATGATTTAGTCCACTCTACATATGATGGTAAAAGGAAAATGGTTTTTATATCCACAATTTAGGATCGAAACAACAACAATAACAGAACCATCAATATGAAATTGCCACATATAGCTATTTTTTTCCTCTGGCCATTTCTACAGTGAATGTTGTCACTATTGACCCTCATGAGGATCATAAAAACCAAACTATTGACATAGGGAATAATAGGGAGAATCCACTCCAAGGGGTAGTATAGTACCAAGTAGATCCCCTGACCATCTCTCTTAATAATAAGTGTAGACTAGATTTGGGTCTTTGGAGTCCCACCCCAAATGAAACATTTCCACCTATCAACTGATATATCAAAAAAGGAATGGGGATAGCTGAGCTTATAATTCCATCTAATATTGTTCTATAAACCAAGTCAAATGCAATGCCGGCCACTTTTCTCTATGATTTATAGGGATATAAGTAGCTCAATTCCAATCTTAAATATAAGTAGTATGTGGGTCGTGAAAATGTCAAAGGGACCCTTTCTATCCTCTAGTTAGGAACCCAGTCCTTCTTGGAATGGTACTCATATTAAAATCATGAAACCCCACACATCTGATCCCAGAAGAAGATAGGGGCAATGGTAAATGACCAAGTTATGATTCACCCACTCCATCTAAGTAGAATTACAATCCAAATTAATATTATGGAAACATATATTCCCAGATGGATGAGTCAGTCAGGGATCTTGTCACCAAAAATACGTACCAGGATGATGTGATAACTACTCCTACTGCCTACAAGGAGGCTCTAGAATCAGGATTTGTGTTAATCCAATCTAATGGAAATTTATATCCACCATGGGTGGACCATATGTACCAATTATAATAATTCTTAAATCCATGATTCACCCCATTTAATGATATGGGTAATTTGATTCAACATCTTGCCAACTACACCTCATAGTGTGTCCTAATGTTGGGGACTCCAGAATAGAAGGAGGGTTCCATGATCTAATGTTTTATACAAACCTATATGACCTTCATCAATTTTTTATAACAATATGGTATTGGAATCCATTTAGGGGTTTAAGGATCTCTGTAGACAATTCCTCTACCTTTTCATTTCCACCTTCAAACAAAGGACTGGTGAGACAGTTACTAATTTCAATTCTCAATGTAAGGGAATCACATTTTTCATCGACATGACACTTTTCCATGAAACATTTCTTATGATATTCATTGATAATGTCGAATACATGATGTTTCACACCCCATGTAACATAATTATCCAGGTGGAGTGTGGGAGTTCATTGAAAATTATTATTCTATATAAATTAAATATAAAATAAGACCATGAAATAATAATTCCAATCACTTATTGTATCTCTTAAACAAAAGGACTATGAAGGATGAGGTAGATAACACTATGCATGAAGAGGCTCCTATGTTGGAATATATAATGGCCCCTGTACTGGGTGAACATATCTCGGTGTAGTGCCATTGGGAACAACTTCACTCCATGTAGCCTCATCATCCACAACCTCATTGAGAGAATGTTTCCTTGTTCCCCCAAAAAGGTCATGGACCTAGGGTTCAATTACAAGAAATAAAAAAAATGATCTACTCCTTAAAGTTTTCACATATCCTAGGATATTTCATCTTCACCCTGGAAAGGTTGTCCCGGGAATTTCCCTATTGTAGAAGTCCCCAAGAGGCTAAACTTACTGACCCTTCGAATCACTACCCATACCAGGGGTTCCTAGGTACCACCATAAAAAATTATTTATCATAAAATAATGTCTCCAAGACCAATTGGATGATGGATTAGTAAAATTAGGGGATGTATTGATGACAAGTGCCACATGTCTTTACTAACATCCATAGTGTAAAAAAAGACTTTGGAGAGTGGAAGCAGGATCCCAGGAATAACCTCCTACAGCATTCTCAACTCCTCTGACTGCTTCCACAATATCTATGTTGTAGTCTCCCACGTATAAGAGGAATATACATTGATTATGTAAGGGGATCTAGAGTTCCCGATTCATTCAAAACCCATTAAAATTCATTTTTGACTTCATGCCTCCTAAAATGGGATTCATGCCCAATGATCATCTGACCCATGAAATTTTCAACCAAAGAGGTATAAAAGTACATATTTGTGACTTTTGTTAAACTAGATTATAGTTATATAATTATAAATGATGAGAAATTTATGTTTATCCCTTAATATCCTTCAACCTATTTTGATAAACGAGAGGTATGGGACATGAAAGAGAGAAAATATTCAGTCTATCACTTCAAACAAGACTATTAATGCTACAAAGACCAGACAAAAGGCCTCAATATGCCTCAAAAAGAACATCACTCATAGTTTTCTCCATTGGGAACACCATTGAATCAGACTATATTAGTTGACCATTTAGCTAATCCTCCACCCTTCTTTAATCATTCATGCCCAAATAGCACATAACCTCATCAATCTGAAGTCCACCCACTATGTGTTCCGCAAAATCTAGCTATGAAACAGTACAGTACAACCCACACTATCTAGTCACCAACACTTCATCCAATAGAAAATGATTTTTTTCTTGATAATGAATAAAATTATATAGGGAAAACATTCCCCTCACATGGAAGTATGAAGTGTAGAGACACCATGGTATCATACCAGTGAAGATCTTGTACCATGAAGCACACTTCCTATCAAAGGGGATATGTAAGGACCTTTTAAAAACATAATTTTTTTTCCTTCTATTCAAAAATTAGTTAGTGGTCACTAAGGCCTATTATATAGAGAAATATAAAGATGGTAATTTTAGTCCATCATTTATTTTTTTCAAATAAGATGAGGGTGTTTTCCATTCCAGGTACTGTAGACACACAATGTTTCACCATCCATCTCCACATTATTAGAATACCCACCTTCATGGGGGATATTGAAAATAGGATCAATATTATCCCAACCCAAGATCTCCACATGATAGGGCTCATGGAATACGATGTTATCCCCTCTAACCTGAAAATTTTGAGATATGACATGAGTGATTAGTGGTTCTATGGTATGATTCTTCTATAGACCCAATTTGGTGTCTGGGTAGAATCCATGGAATATATGGTGGTCTCGTAGGATAAAATTAATAATTACCTATTGTAAAGGCCTTAAATTTATTTTCAAGTTGTGTTCCTGTGTTCTTATGACCATTTCCTAAAATACTCCATTGATGGTTGATTAGGTATTCTCCGGGGAGATTATTATACATTAGACTCTTGTGAATCCTATTATATGGATTTAAAAAACATTAAAAGTGAAATAAAAAAACATAATATTGATTGGATTGAGGGTATCAATTCCTCAAATAATCTAATAGCCACAACAGATCCAATGGTACACTTGAAAGAATGATTTTTCTTCACAATCCATCTGTTGGTACCCTCATCACTAGACCTAGGAAAATGATTCCATGTTCCCAAAAAGAAGAAGTTATCATAGATTACCTCATACTCCATCACTAGGTATGTCCATCCTATACTGGAAGACCCTACCCATATAATGTATTGTGATGTTCACCCCATGAATACTAATCCACAATTTTCCTTCATGTTCTAAAAAGAAGAGCTAACTTGATGGAAGTAAAACCATACACAATTCATTGACATCAATAGTGTATGTTAAGGTGTGACTTCATTTGGGAATTGATCATCAACCTTTATCACTGTAATATTTATAGATAGAGATTCCTTTATTAAATAGTCCCCCATAATATTAGTTTCTAATGTCATCATTGTATCTTTAGTTTTTTTTTACAATTTCTTACTCCCTCTAAATGTCATATCTTAAATTTATTAAAAGATCAATAGGACACACCTCCTATATTTGGAGATGGTTTCTCCATAATTTTTGAACTGTTGACTCTGTTAATCCATGACGATGAGGAAGATATGAGGTCATCCATAATCTTCTCAATCATTTAAATAGTGGAAAACAATTGAATGTGGCATTCTGAAAGGAGTGTCATGACATGTTCTCTTAGAACTATATAGATATTCCAAACTTGAATCCCCCTATTTCAATTTATCACATTATCTTCCAAGTAGGATATTGTTGATTTAAAAATCCTCCAATAAAATTAAACACCTCTCATATGGCCATGGTTGAAGTCCAATGTTGAAATGATTATTTATGAAAACATCATCAGAGTTGTCCAGTACCCTAGATGGATGGCCAACATTGTCCTAGTGAGGAAGAATAATTGACAAATAAAAGTTTGTATTGACTTTTTGTACATAAACTAGCATTTTATTAAGGATGGATTTACCTTCCTGTGATGGAGCTATTGATTGATGTTATAGATGGATTCCCTAACCACTTCTTAAAGGTTAAGGTATCTAGATATAATCATAATTGGATATCACTTGAGAATGAGGAATCATCTACCATCAGGGAAACCATGGGAAGCATCTACTACCATGTGACACATTTTGGTTTTAAGAATGTTGGGTCCACTTACTAGAGTGAAATGAACTGTATCATTGAAATCTCCCTTAGGACTTGTTTTAATGTTACATAGATGATATGGTGGTCAAATTTCTCAAGATCTCGGATCATTTAAAAGATATTGAGAAGTGTTCAGCTTCCACTATTCCCACCACATTAAAACGAACCATTTCCAGTGTGAACTTAGGGTTACCTCAAGAAAATTTCACATATTCTTCATCACATATTGAGTTATTAATATTGATCTGCATAAAATCATATAAATCTTCCAAATTCATACACAAATCGACCTCTAAGTGTTGCGAGGACTCTAAATAAACTATTCCTATATTACCCTATTTAATGAAAACTGGGTGGTTAAGTGAAATAACTTCTCGAAGATCATAAAGATGTGATCTATTTGACATTAGGATGAGGAATTCGAAACCAGTTCTTAGGATATTATGTAGTATCATCTATAACCTCTGGTTTAAATTCCACCCATATTATGAAATCCTTTGTTCCTCTATGTTACCATCATGGAATGATCCATTGATTCTATTCTAGGTCAAAAAAATGATTATAGTGAGAATAACCTATATTATCTCATCGATGTGCTCCTCAACATATATACCAGACACACTCATATCAAGAAGAGTTGTCTTCAAATATATGTTATGTTATAAAATTTATGGAATTATCTACATCATCATGAGATATATTTTTTGTCCATTTTTGACCCACTAATGTATATCCTCTTTTTCTCCATGTTGATAATATGATTGGTTTGATGAGAAGTATTATCTAGGAGTTCTAAATGGGGTATCTTCCATAGAAAGATGACAAGGGATTGACTCTAGAATATTTATTAGTTTCACATTCATCACATGAGAGACATACCCTTGATTTTTATTTCATATATGAATCCATTAAATTATTATATCATAAAGGAAGATGAATTTTGATGGTTCCTCCCAAATTACGATCAGTAGAAGGCTCAATAACACCAAATTCAACAAGGTAGGCCTGAAGTCGTCTTCATCATTCATGCATAGTCCATTCTTCCATAATCATTTTTTATCATAAGGAAACACTAAAAATGTGGAAGAGTATTAGTACCTTATTACTAGTCTCAAATTGGTTTTTGAGACTATATTCCCCTCTTTAGATGTTAAGGGAGACTCTGAGCTGGGGATTAAGAAAATCATGTGCAACAATGTCATGAAAAAATGATAACTTGTTCTCCTATTGGAATAGACATTCAATCTAATGGTCTAATTCTAATTCCAACCAAAGGTGACTCATGTTACTCAGTTGTAATGTTATTAAGCCAATGATTTTGTATGACTGATTGTATCCCTTTCAGATCCTGACCATCATGTCTTGGTCATTCATGTGTCATAGTGGGGGATCATAGCCTTCACCACATCAAAATTTGTTAACAATCATATATATAAGATGATTTATAGTACTTCTAAACTAGGGGCCTAAAATTTTAACACTGTTAGAGAAATTACTAATTGGATAACTCCTTTTATTGAGTATCTCTAGCATGATGTTCTCCCACAAGGCTGAGCTCATTGCGAGAGAACCTGCAGCTGTGAAACATAGTTTACCATCTAATGTGTCCCTAAAAATGATAAAATTTTCTAAAGGCATATCAATGGATGTGAGGTAAGAAAAATTATGCAAGTGGTCCATTCTAGTTTGTATATATCCCATCAGGAAGGATTTAAAATCTCCTACCAAATTAGAAGTCTTAGTTACTTGTTGCCCACCATGGCCCATGATTACATTAAGTTTTCTAGGACGTGTCATTCATGTCAGATCCACGAAACAATTTCATATAGATCATCAAATATTATTCACATAAAATGTATTCTTGGACATCTATAGTTTTGGGGATCAATATTCTGGATCCTTACCCACCAGCGATGACTCGATAGTGAAGTTTCATTATGACCCAAATAGTTTTCCTCTCAAAGAGTAAATATGAAGTTCATATCAAAGAACATGAAATTTATTACCTATTAGATTTTCTAAACTCCCACATATTTCATCGACATGTGGTTCCTCACACCATTCTCATAGATAATGAAACTAACTTCATGGCTTTCATGTTGAATAAGTTATATGAAAATACAACATCTGGTCCAACCACACTTCCCGCTATCATAAATAAGATAATGGATATAGTAAGGTGTTCAAAAAACCCTCCCTAACATTTTACACAATATAGTGGGATAGATGAAAAATATTTGTCTCGATAAACTCCCTAATTCCCTCTAGGCCTATCATATGATGACTCAATGTTCAACCCAGGATACCCCATACTACCTACTGTACGAAACATTGTCAATTTTACAAATAATATTCAGTTTCTATCACATAAAATAGACTTTTATGGGTATAAAATTCCATATAAGGTAGAAAAAGTATTTATATCTTATATGTAAGACTTTAAGGAAAACAAGATCCAGTAACTGCATTACATAGATAGACACCATAATCGATTATAATGTTCTATAAAAAAACTTGTATGCCTCTACTCTTTCATTCAAGGAAGCTTGGAATTGGATCCCTTAACATTGTTGATACATGGAAAAAATATAAAAATGTTCAAAATGATGTGGGAAGAACCATACATTATTCATAAGGTTTATTCCAATGGTTAATACTCATTAATCACCATTTGCAGATTGCACACCCCACCTCCTACCAACACCAGTTTCCTCAAGCGGTAACATGAATGAACTCTATGGTCGATGTTATGTATCCTTAAACTATTACACACCCTAATCAAAGCTATATGACCATAAACTATAGGATAATCATTTGGTATGAGCACTAGGACCATAATCTAGTAGAAATCGTAGTCTAAGCTATATTACTCTAAACTAAAAATCTCAACATCCCTCGTAAATGATATTAAACTGTGGATTTTCTCTATGTGGTTTACAAAGGTTGCATAACTACATAAATGTGAGAATATCAAAACCAATGTCATCTACGCATGATGATAAACTATATCCATACACTATGTGATAGGTATAATATTCCTCACATGACAAATGTGAGATGGTCAAAACTAAAATCCTCAACCCATGATGTTAAACTGTAAAATTTTCCAATGTAATGAACATACGACGCCTTATGTGATAAATATGATATGTATTCTTATCCTCATAATATGATGTAAAACTACATGATACCATGGGTCCTCATCAAGTAGAATATTTCCCCCCCATTGGCAATGGTCTTCTACCAAGCAATATTCTAGAACTACTCATATCTTGATTCACATCATACTGGGAACATATTAATGCATATACCCTTTTTCAACAAGCTTAGCTAGAAGTCCACTCTCCAAAGTGAGGTTATCATCAATATTAAGACCATGTGACCTCTTTACTAGATTGATAAAATATACCATGGGTCTCATCATTATGTGTAAGCCCTGATTATATCCCTCTATTTTTAGTACAATTATATGACCTCATGACCCAACGTGAGATGAAATAATGTTAAGAACATTTCTTAATATCTACAAAATTCTTCAAAAAATGATGTTAAACTAAAGTAATACCATTTTTTATAAACATATGATTCAAAATGATAATCATGGGTGAATTAAAGTCTTCACCAGATAGGATTACATCCTTCCGGCATTGATCACCTACCAAGAAATGTTCACGAACTATGTATGGGTTGATTCCCATTCCCATGGGATAAATAAATATTCATTGAAATCATGTTGTAGTTTCATACCCATCACTACCCCCCAAACACACACCTTATCTTTATGATCAATCCTTTTTTACCCATTGGTATCAAATCTATAACACTAAACTAGGAGTTTTAGTCCAAGTATAATGACATTAAACCACTCATAGTTTTTTTTGAATATTATGAAAACAAGTATTATTCTCCCACCTTCAAAGTGGGTTATCTCTATTTCTATCCATAAAATCCTTTTTAGGAAGATAACTATCCCAGTCTGAACAGTATGACCATAAACTAGTATCAACCATATTCCATGATTTATGAATCTAAACTAAAAATCCAAAACATCTTCATAACATGACATTAAACTATAGGTTTTCCCTATGAGATGATGACAAGATTCTTTTTATAAAAAATATAAAATGAATAAAATATACATCCATTACATATTATGTTAAAATATATCCTTAACCTATGTTTTGAAAAAAATATTCATCACCTAAAAAATATGAGACAATTCAATGCCATCACATGAGATGGTTTCACCCTTCACGAATTTCTCTTCAACAATGTCCTGTCTCAGGACAACATAATTCTTGATTCCCAGGCCTCACAACATAATTAGGGACTCCTAGATCCAAAATTTCTTCACCAAACTCAACAAAATTATATTTTAAGGCCTCCCCCTAGTCCATGCCTCATGAGTTTAAACTATGTGCCACTAGTTTCCAGATTTCTTTATACTGTGTAGAACCTCTATTGATCGTTCACGTTGTGTTTTAACAATTTTTCTCAACCCAATCAACTTTTATGTACCTACACCCCTTGAGTTCCATGTAATATAACCTTAAATTATTTTCATTCATTTCCCTATAGGCATTCATTTTTTTATTGGTCCCTTGTATTTTAGAAATCTATTTCTCCTTCTATGTTTCACCACATCCTCACTTGAGAAGACTCTACCCTCCCAGTGTTGTTCTCCCACCATTATCTATTATAGAACTTTTTTTTTCATGATTCCCATTCACATTCAATAATTAGTGATTCCAAAATCTCATATCCTATGTATATTAAACATCATCAACTCATTGTTCCCCCACATTACATCATAACTAAAACGTTTTTGTAGTTTTTCATGGAACATTATGTAAAAATGGGTCTCATTGGACCTCAATTCTTGTCAGGTTATCACCCCTACATTCCAAAAATGCATCTTTAAGGAAACCACTCCCATTGGTCTAAACTCTATGACGATAAATTAATATTCTTGATCTAATCGTCACAACATTAAACTATTTGAAAATTGTCCCAAAATTTCACTATATGGCAACAAGTGTCCTTGGAACACAATTTATGTTAGGTTACATATCCTCTATGCCACATACACTCTTTTGAGACATGACCCTTATGGTCAAATCATTATGTACATAATTAATTTTAAAATGAATAATCTAGGAATTACAAAATTAATACATTTTCAACCCAAGTGTTAAATAATTATGACTTCAATCTATTTACAACTACTAGTCCATGCTATATGACCTTAAACTAATAACCCCTATCTTACTAGCCTAACCCTAAACTACCATAGGAAACAAAAATTATGATTTTCATATTCAAAATATATTCAAGAAACATGAAAAAAAATCCGATTCATTCACTCATGGTAGCTCTCACGACATGGGTAAAAATGAGGAAAACAAAAAAGTAATAAAGCAAAATGGATCCACAATAACATTAGAAAAAATAAGGTTATTCCCACTGGACTCCATTGTTTCAAGAAGTATTTAGAGAAAAATATTATCTCCCTTTTCTTCATGGTTTCCTCTATGGGGTGTATCCCATTGTGTTTCATGTTCATGTATCCCAATACTTTGATCAGGAAGTACTTATTATTATAAGTTCACATGTCCTACCCTCAAGTTTCCAAAATGAGAAAAAAAAGTCATAATACAATGATGTTAAATTTTGTTTCGTATCATCTTCTACCTATTAAGATATAATACACAATAAATATCTTTACCACAAGACATTATACCAAAAAATAATTATCCACATGCCATGATGGAATAATAAAAAACATCTTAGGCCCTCTCCTGATAAGAACATTTACCCATTTGGTTTTTCTATACTACCAAACCATTTGAGTTATATGATAATAAATCAACGTCGTTGATATCCCACACCTTAGAAAATGGTTGTGTCCTTCTTTCAGACCGATATTCCATCTCGATGTCCATATAAACATACTGGCGTAATCATGAGTGTTTTGAAATCTATTAAATAAAATCTCCATGCTCATCCCCACAAATTGTGTCACCCTATATTTGAATCACAATAATCATTCATGTATGGGAATCCCCCTAATTATGATAGTTCTAGGACACACTACCCCACCCACCATCCTGGGTATACCCTCTTAATGACTTCTGACAACATTTTGATAGGTCCATTGTTTCAAACATGGTAAATGGTTGACCCTAATTTGTTTATATTTATCCATTATGGAATGATTGTGAAATATATGTTCTGAATGTGATTATAAGTCACTCTATATCATCTTATCACCCACTTTGTGTTCCAAACCCTTGGCATCTTGATTCTGGCTCTTCATCATCTTTGTTTGGTTAGAATTTAGTATCTGTGGAATCAAACCATTTATTCACTAGTTCACATTGAGATAGAATGGGATATATGTAGAGATTACCATTACCTAACAATATATTTACCATCTAGGATTCTCTTGGTAGTCAATAAATAGGTCATACCCCGAGTGTTCAACCATTGTCTAGAAAACTCATATAATGGGGAAATATTTTTTTTGTACATTTTTTCCAACAACATGAATGGATCACATGGTCTTAGGTAATTATTATTGGTAGTCTCATTAATATTATCGAAATAAATCAAAATAAAAAATTTACATATATAGTAAATTTAAACAAAAATTTTCAAGATTTTGTATAGGTTTATCCACATGTTGGATCCTCTCCAATATTTCAAGATGAGATAATTTACGTAAGGATAAACCCTGAATATTGAGTATTCTATTTCATCCAGCCACTTCAAAGTAGCCTCTAGAGCCTAGTTTCAATCCTATAGATCATCTTCTAACACTAAATCCATAGGGATAACATCCATGGGTTTGATTTTTACCTGATTTCTCTTATCTTAAGAATCAGCCGCTGGAGATGCTACCTTATCCCCAGCCAATGCCAATTGATCCCTCAATGGGTAGATGGTCTCTACTTGATCATTGATAATGGTTTAATTATCTCAATATTAATCTTCCAACTATGATATCTCATCCTCAGTATCATAGAACAATTGGGTTCCCTCAGACTTCTAATTATGGAAAGTGGCGTTGAATTCCATCAATTAAATAAGTGCCCCATCAATGTGAAATTATCATTATAGTGCATGGAGTATACTAGATAGCACACTGCAAGTCCTCATTCTATATATTAAATAGAAGAGAGGTCATGACCATTATAGATAATATTCTTGTGGCATGTGAGTAAATTAATTACAGACACTCCTCCAGGCCAGAAATTTGATGATTTGATTCTCTAATGCAACGTCCACCTCGAATCATTAATGTTCTAAGAAATCATAGGCTCATACTGAGGGAATAGTTACAACACATTAATATATGGATGAATTATAATAATTTCATCAGGTGGGAAAATCCCCATATCTAGGTGAAAGCCATCCTCTTCATATCCTTCATCCATAGTGAGAGCTCTTGCATCCACCTATGAAACCTCTTAGTTAGACTTAACAATTCTACCCCCACCCCCACATAATTTTCTCCATTAGTGGTGTAATCATGACCACCTCCAATGATATTTAATCTATATTAGCCACCCTATATGGATCATCCATGGTAGGATTAGCTATCATAGCCTCCTTGATCATCTCCACTATTGGAATGATCTTGATCACCTATACTGAGGCCTTAAATCCAGTAGCGACCTCATTGGGAATCACTATGGTTGGAACAAATCCCAAAACCACCTCAACCACTTTTATCAAAGGAATTTTCTCAAGTATATCTACTAGGACACCCAGGTCATCCATCATTTCCTCAGCTACCTCCTCCATTGGATCAAGCTTCATCACTTGCGGTTGAGCTATAAACACATTTTTAACTACCATATAGTGTTTAGTTTTAGGTAAACATTAAATATGTGAGGAAAAAATGAAGGTAAATGTCAAACGGGGAAATTGAATACAAGACTTTAATAGACCATACATCCACTATAAAATGTTAACCAAAACCCCTTATATAAGAAACACTTTAATGGTAGATGGCATCCCACATATAATCAAAACATTAGGGAGAGGCCCTACAATCAACCCCACAAGGGTTGGGGCTCCCTCGTCATGAACATGATTTTCTTCCTGAACCATCCCTTCCATAGTTCTCTATGATTCATTCACAAGTAGAAATAATTATAGAATGGCCTTAAAGGATCATAAATTTTCAAAAAATGAAAAATTAATAAATTTAACAGATAATTATTAGGATCCCCTTTCTTAGGGGGATCTAGATAGGCATAACATCCAAAGTATACATTGTATTCTGATCATTCACACCCAACCACACTGATATCCAGTTGGTCCAAAAAATGAATTAGAGGAGATGACATGCCCAACAACACCATTACCCAACTGTTCTAGGGGACACGATGTCACGTTAATGAATAGGTTCATCCAGTTCTTTGAGATACTAAATCACCTCGACCCAGGGAGCATGTTATCCCTTTCTTGTATAACCTATTATATAAAGGTAAATTTTCTTATAATGAAAATTATTCCACTGTACACTGATTGAATAGAGTTTTCCATTGATTCCCCAGATCTCCCAAATATTTGGGTGGATAGCATCATTTGAGATATCTTGGAAAAATAGTCTCTTCCCTAGGGACTGTACATATTCCATCTGAACTAGTATGGAGAGTTCACATTCCGCCCAAATATTCTTTCTCAGGATTATTCATTATACTTATGCTCCTCAACATGAAACAACCACCTTTGTTAGACTAGTCAATATTGGAGATGAAGCCTTTAAACTAGCTATTGGACTGGCTAAACCTCCATTTTGTTCCCTACTCACTGCTCACCACCAACCTCATGGTTTTTGGGCCCCATCCTTATTTGATTGATTCACCATTCTCAACAATATGTCCCAATGATACATGATTTCCCAACTCCACATGTATTATTGGATGAGACCATAAGAAGTAGTAAGAGGTGATAACATATCTCACACACTACCATCCTCATGTAACAACATACATCATATAAATTAAAGATCTGGGGCTGGGTTATCTATACATACCTACATATACTCTGTTAGGGTGATCCATTATAACTACTATGTGAAATGGTGGGGTGGGGGTTACGACTCTCAAATCACCTTAAAATCTGCCATAGACACAAATAACATACCTCGAAAGTCCAAAATTTATGACTTATACATGAGAGTCCCCATTGCACCATCTGTAAGAGTTCATATAGTTACGGGATTGTGTGAAAGATGAATTTGTCTACTAGCCCAATACTAACTAACACATCAACTAAAACAGAGTCAAGAAGTCGACACCCATTGATGTTGCGGATCAACAGTTATAAACTTTTTTCAGTATGTTAGATAGGGGTTGGGTATTAATATCCCTACATGTGTGATGAAACCGAACCATATATGAAATGTAAGGTCCCTCACACAAAGAAGGTTGTATTCCACTAACTGATATGGTGAATGGCCTTGTTGAATTTCACCATCATCAAGACAAATAAGTTTCTTTCCTTCCCCATTCCAGGAATTTTCTATATAATGAAGGTGCATGGCCACACCCCCAAGTGGGAATCCCAAACCATGAGCATCCACTAAAAAATAATCTCATCAATAAATCCTCATAGCCAATATATAGATTCCTTAAGCTTCACACCATAGATCCATTGTTTACACTAACTCTATATTAAGACTCTCTAGTGCGAATTCACATTATCTCATATTTATTCCATTAGAAAATGGTGTGAACTCCAATGAATCTTGACCATAGACTCATTTAAGAAATAACCAATCCATTGTTTGAAAGGGATATCCTTCATCCTTGGTTTTTGCTCACTCTCCCCATGTACCAAGAATAGTAGAGACCATATAAATATTGAATTACACTTCCATTTTTTCCATATATCCTCAGCTGGGATAAGCTCATCATATATCTCCCCTTGGATGGGGTCCTTGTGATATGTTAGGGGCCCTATAGACCTATGTAGACCTCTCCACGATAAATAAAAAACATATTGGTCCTTGGTGAAAACATTCTCAATAGCTCTGGTGTGATGTCATGGTAATGGTAGATATGAAATAATGAGGACCATCCTTACTCATAATTCCCAAACTATTTCAGTTCTACCTAAAATTTATGATAGGATTGGAATAATCAATATGAAAAATCCCAGAAATAATGAAAATTTCCACCCTAGTGAAAATAGAATTCCTCGATCCAACCTATGAGATTTTCCATTAGACCCGCATTGAGATTTATACCTTATTTATGAGGGGAACTATTCTCATCATGTGCCAATGGTACTACCCACACATTCTCCAGAACCAGTTAGCGGGTTCAAATCAATCCACACCAGGAACAGACAAGTCATTCCTCAACTTAAATCCATATAACAGTACTCTCTTGTAGAGAATATATTTTTATAGAGAGTCTATTAGAAATTCAGTGACTGTATCATAATCTAAAACACTCTAGAATCTCTCCTAAATCACAGCGTTCTAGGACATCTTTCTTCTCCATTTAGCAAAATCCTCACAACCATTATCATTAATTTTCAATAAGATATAGAAACTATTTTGGAATTAGTTTTCAGTGGTCAGTTCATGAAGGTAATTTTCATGAATCTTTAATGTCGCATGGAATTATTTTCATGGAAGTATCATTTGTTGGAAACAAATGTTTCATGAGTGGAGAGGATCAGAATCCCAAAATTCTCAGGAATTTATTGAGTTTCATGAAAAGATAACACAATTATATATTACACAAAAAAATATTTTTCCCATCAAGGTCCCCCACTTATATTTTTAGGAATATTGTTGTCCATATTTCCCAAATGAGTCTCACATATAATTATTTTTCATTATATTTTCTTTAGAATTTGACACTCTACTCCCTCATCAGACAAAATTGTTAGGGGGGGATTTGTCGATTCCAAAAATAAATGTTACACATGAGAACATGATGATAGAAAAACTAGTTCAAAGAATATATAAGTCAATAAATGATATTAAAATTCACTTAAGGGTCTAGGTTCATGATGGTTAAAAAAATCATGACTGGTTGTTTCTAATGAACCTCACTATCCACATGTAACTTGATGCGGTAACCTCTGCGCAACATATTCCAGTTGTTGGAAGTCACCCGACAGTGTAGGATGAGGCTGTATTCTATGAAAAATGTATTTCTATTTATAAAATTTCCCTCCCATCGCTGAATTCATAATATTCCATAAAATCGTTTATCTTTTGTGAAACGGATGCCCTCACCTCTATTGGGTCTATAAATACACACCCCCTTCCTGAATTTTTAGTCAATGTGTCCATTGAAATTCTATCCAAATCGTGATATTCACAAAACAATAACCTTCCTAAGCCTATGATGAGATAGATTTTCCAAGGTAGTCATAATTTGAAATCCATCCTCCTAGGGGATTCTGAGTAATTAATACTATGGTACAGATTCCTTTAATGAAGACCCACATCCTTAATGGAATAATAAATCCCTTTTTGGATTATGGGGATTATTGAGATAATTATCCTATATGAAACCATCCCCATGGGAAATGGGACATTACTATAAGGTTGGGTTACAATTTTCTACAAAAGATACACCTTCCTGATAACCTTGTACATCACAACTCCCCATCCTCCAGAGAATCTAAACATTTGATTAAATTAACCACTAGGACTATATATGGTTCCTTCTTTTTGAGAACACCATTTTGAGAATGATGATGTACCATGGACCATCTATCTAAATAGAACTATTTCATCTATACAACCCAATCCCTTTCAACCAGTGTCATCTTCCCTTGTGGACACTCCTTTGGATTAAAGCATAGACTGGACAAAAACCCTACCATTTCCACCTATTAATTGGAAACATATTTCCACTAGATATTAAAAATATGAAACGTAATGTTGTTACCCCTCATTTACACTTCGTCGTGATACTATTTACTTTATAACCCACCTAGAGGTTTATGAGCATTATAAACATAATTCTTGGAGGTGACATCGTCAAGGTAAAATATCCACTTTTCCTAATAGGGAGGCCTTATGTTGGATCTTCCACTACCACTTCAAAATGTTCACCCAGGGTGTAGCCCCAAAAATATCTATGTTTCATGAAGTAAAAAATTCTTTCCCAAGTCCTAATCATATCAAATTAATCTTTATGATATGTTCCTCCAAGCATGGTCTTAGACTGTAGCCTTACATTGTGCGATAAACATAGGTTACCCTCTATATGATTGGAATTGGTTGACCTGACACCTGATGCATTATGTGATGAATACAAGATGCCACATGTATGTTTATAATGATATTCCACCTCCTATATCATCAAGGGATGAAGCTCCCATCCCGAGTAGCTCCCATGTGTAAGATCCACACAATCTTCCACCACTATAAGATGAAACAATAGGCCTTTATGAAACTCCTCTTTTACGATGGGTCCCCCAAACATCTGCGATGCTTCCATGAATACTAACCACATCAGCCCTCATTTACACTCCTTCCAGGAAATGAACATCCTTACTGCATGACGATAAACTGCATGGACTGGTCTTCTCAAACAACCTTAAATTGGGAAATCAAACTATATAGTCTTTTATCCATTTTCCTCAATAAGGTATGTCAATCACATCCTTGTGGTTAAATACTTACAATACAGTACACATGGGGTGCCTCCATGAGCTTCAATCATAAAACCCGCAACTTTAATATAAAACCCCATGTTTGAAATATTCCCATATAGGGACACACATAACAAAACACTCTTGTGTGATCATCTCCACCCTTGGGGTCTCACATAACCAAACCCTCATGTGTGATAATCTTCCCCATGGGGACACACTAAGCCAAACCATCTTGTGTTATATATCCCCCATAAGGACACACTTTACGAAAACCTCATGTGTGATATCTTCCCTCTCTAGGATACACTTAACCAAACCATGAAGTGTGATCATATTCCCCCATGGGGAAACATGTAACCACCAGGAAATCCCCATAAGATATTAAATCTATTACCTAAATATACCCACAATTCATTAAACCTATGAACGAACCAAAATACATTCCCCATAAAGTGAACATGAGATTCCTATGGTATAAAATACCAAACCCTCAAGTGTGACCTTACTCCCATGAAGATAACGACCTCATGGTCAACACAAGATTCTTTTTTCTTTGAGCTGAATATGCCTCATATCATAGAATACTATAAGATCAAAATGGGAAGACATTACAGATTCCCAAAATTCCCAATGTCTAGTGTTGCCCCAAGATTCCCAATGTTACTATCTACACAATTCAAATGTTGTTTCTCTATCATCAATGAATTAGTGTAATTATTTTGTGTCTACCTCAAGATGGTGTCAAGAATGAGTTTCAGAAACCCGACTCAAATCCACAATGGAGACCTAGAGTAGTCAATGAGCTCAAATGAGGAATCCATTGAAGGAGTAACAAACATAAAATCATTTTATTTTTTTCAAGGAGAAAATTTCACCATTTAAGATTATGTAAGCCTCATACCTTTGAAAAAACCATGTAGGGATGAAATCTTGTATGATGTGTTTTGTAATAAAAAATCATTGTAAACTATTTTACTATATTAGCTTGTTATCATCTCCCAGATCTAACCCCTGGGATTCTATCTCTTACAGGTAATGAGTGTATTCATGGAAGGGTTTGAATATATCAATAGTGTGATTGATTAAATGAAATTGAGGACCAATGAAGGGATCCTATAGGATTACATCTTTATCCTCCAATGTTGAAGCCTCCCTGACAAGTTCACATACCACTGATGGTTATGGATATACTATTCTCTCAAGTGTCACTTCCTAAACTGCCTTAATTATTGTTCATACATTAGAGGTTGTATCTACACTTGATCATGTTGATGTTCCGTCGTCAATCATGGGTGATGTCATCCCACTCACTTCCTTATCTCTAGAGGATGGTCCTGTAACAACCTAATTTTAAGACCACTCAACTAGTTCCCAAGTTGGATTCTATCTATAGTTTTAGGTATGTATCCCCATAATCCAAGGGTATCTAACAAGAAGTGGGAGACTTGGGTATTTCTCTGGGGAGGCAACCCCATTACCAGTGTGGGAAATAATAAATAAAATAACCATGAATCATACCAAATTCATAAAAGTAAATGTAAATAGGATAAAAAAATATATAATCCAGTAAATATATGCATTTTGAAATCAGTATAGATATAAAATGATGATCACTGTCTAATCAAAAAAAATATACAAATTAAAAAAGAATAAAAGAACAGAATAAAATTAAATGTGTCTAATCCATGTCTATGAACCCCTACTCATCCTGATCACTATACCTATCCCTACTGCATATTTTTTTGATCCATCACAGGGCCTCACCCCAACCTATTCATACCACATGTTTATGGTATGGTCGGGTACCGATGTTCTATGGCTACACAACCGAGGTGTGGGTACATAACTCAGTAGGACACCACCAACATAGTCCTGTACATAGCCTATATATGTAGAGGTATGTGAATGTGAAATGTTCTGATTAAATTAATAACTAAAAAATAGTAAATATATATCCACCATTCTACCTAATTTCTATAGTGCCTAGGTTTCATTGAGCATGGAATGATGCATGTGCCAACAATAACTTCTTAGGGGGACCAATTCCTACATTGGTACTAGTAACTACTGTCAGTCCTTTGGCCCATGACCCTTATCGGTCATACCTAAATGGAAAACTATCATCTTTTCTTAGTTCACATCATGATTTTAGGCCAACCATAAAATATTATTGATCTTAGGGTGTACAATAGTTATCCCCACATATCAAGATCAAAATTACAACTTCTCATCACGAGTGGATCGATTTCCAAATCCCATGAATCCAATGAATATCCCTAAAATCTTGGTATAAAGACATGATGGATAATAATTCTCAAGAACCCTAGGAAATCATTAAATCATAATAATTATCCATTTCACCATGAAAAATAGCAAGATCTTGAGCATCCCACACAAAAACAAGTATTGTCTCTAGATTGAATGTATAAATCATAGGGGTAACCCTGAGATACCATAACAATTATCATAAAAAATTCTCAAGGATAAACAACTTCATCATTGAAATGCTTGCAAACCTGGGGACCCATGAATATATGGATTCCCCTTCAGATCTGATATTGAATCTTGGATTCCTAGATAATCTTCACATTAATAAATAAGGAATTACTTGGACACACTAGGAATCCATGAAAAATTCATCACATCCATGTCATATCACATCATTATCATAAAAGGATCAAAATCAAAATCATATGAAGTGCCTCAAGGAATCCCTATTATCACCACCACATCTCAGCAGGCCCATAGTTTGGGTTTCAAGAATAAAATATTGCAATCCATTAAAAAATCATTATTAATATATGTAAAATAAACAAATACAGGGTATAATTTGGCTTAAAACTTAAACATATTACCTTAATCCACTTCCCATAGGTCTCACATCATCGGTATGGGTTCTAAGGTGAAACCCTATTCCATCTCTACCTCCTCCAACTATAGGGTTTTTTTTATTTTCTACAAACAATTTTTGAGGATGAGTGTAAAAAATCACATAACCTCAAACTTACAATAGAAAACCCAAATTAAAAACAAAATATTTCATAAAATGTAATTAAAAATTAAAATTTCAAAACTATAATATAAAATTTCAAAAAAAACTACCATGCTGAAAAGTTTTTTTCTGATTATGACTGAGGGGCACCCCATTCGATGCAATTTGAGCCAACTCCATGATTTATAACCAAACTTATACCCACTAGTCACCACTAGTAGGCTATGCACTATCGATCCATCAATTATTGTATGCTATCTCCAAATCTATCATTTCTCGAACATCATCTCACCCTCAAACAAACACACTTTCAAGACATCCATTTGTAGAGGACATACATCAAATAATAAATTCCAAGGAAAGATAAACACTATTAATCAGCACATAACATTAACAATAATTACCCAAAAAAACTCTCATAGTAAATTGGCTACCTAAAAGATGAAAACACGATCCACCTTTACTTATATTTTCACCATAAAAAAACCTAGGAACCTGATCCAACTATTGAGGAAAAAAGATGGGTACCATCTAACATGTCGTACCTTTACAAGTGAAAACATGAACCTACCATGAACCATGTTTCCAATGATGCATGGATGATGGTACAGTTCCACTTTGGGCTAGGAGTACAGAAACTCAAACCAAAGGGAACCACCAAGTTTGGATCTAAACTATCCAATGATTAAAACCACCACTTTGGGCTTGAAATCTATTTCCACTAAACCCCTTATCAATGCATATGATGTTACCACTCCTCACTACCTATATCTCATTACATATCAGTTTGTTAGGGACACTACACATTATCCATTTTAGTTAATTAATTGAAACCCATTATGGGGGGAGTTATCACCCCAAGTCAGACATGTGAATTTATATTCTCATCCAAAAAATGGTCGATATTTCCACAAATAGTATGAATGTCCATTTTATGCTCAATACATTAAAAAATTCAATTATAGGGATTTCATTTTTATTAAAAATTTAAATAATTTAAATATGAACACCACTTAAAGTGGTTAGGCATCATATATCACATACATATAATAAATGAATAATAATAAAGATAAAAAGTATAATGACCACATACCATAAACAAAAGATATTTAACTTTTTAAAACTTCTTGGAAACATGCACTAATTCTTACCAAGCCCAACTCACTGCCATCCAAAAGACTCAAGAAACATTTTCTTATAAGAAATACCAAATTAATTAATTATAATCATTTTAAAATTAATTAAAAAAACTATAATCATATTTAAAAGTAATTTTTTTAATTTTAATGGGAATAAAAGCTTAAAATCTCACTGGTTGACCACATTTCATAGG
Organism: Viscum album; assembly: GCA_963277665.1. Lineage (NCBI taxonomy): Eukaryota > Viridiplantae > Streptophyta > Magnoliopsida > Santalales > Viscaceae > Viscum > Viscum album. The sequence goes on along the minus strand of OY728159.1, from coordinate 968,441,773 downwards.
AACCATGACCTAAAGAATACAAAAAACATGTGGCATACTCCTTACTACATTCAAAAAAAATTTCATGACAATTATTTCATGAAAAGTCCTAATTTAGTAAAATATAAAGAAACCCCCTTAGAAAATTCCATATGATGATGTGACTTTCCAAAAGATGTGAGACTATTGGAATTCACTATCTCAGGATTCCTCTATGCTAGAAATTCTAGAGCCCAAATGGCAGATAATGTTTCTACAAGCAACTTTATTTATTTATTTTTTGAAAAAGCATAGGAAAAAAAAGATTTCCTTTCCTCTATCTAAACAATGTGAGGGGGTGGGAAGAAATTTTTTTAATACCTCATTTACACATGCTATATAAAAGTACCATAAAAAAACCAATTCCATCATGATCTAGTGGTATTGGTGTAAAATACTTAAAATAATAAAATAGAATTAGAGAAGAATATAAGGTGAGATCCAAGGTGGATACCATAGTAAAATATGCACTGTAAATATCTAACAAATATAATAAAAATGACATCATTATAAATGGAGAATAGGGGAATCAGGGTGTTTGATCCCTAATCAATGTAGGAAGACAAAAATAAAGAGAATGGGACACTCCCATAATTATTTTAGAGGATGAAAAAAGTAATTTTCCCCTTTTAATCCCACAATACATTTAGTGGCTCCACATTAGATTTTTATACTGTAGCCACTAGAATTGCACTAAGCCTTCTCCAGGCCACATATATGTCACCGAAACCATTAACCATATCTTAAAGGAACTTTGATGTGTTTTAAACGTCATAATCCACTTATGAATCTAGAAAAAGCAACCCATATTCTAGACTCTGTGTTTCAAATTCCCTCATGATTTTTCCCAGATGTACCAACATGAGATCTTACAATGTCCCCACCATAACACTTATAGTCCCCATGAAGTCTCAATGAACATAAAAACTATAACCTAACCTATGTTGGTTACCAAATCACATTTAAGTAGTAATTTTTTACCTTTAAATGGTCAATGTACTCTTTAAGTGCATCTTAAAAAATAAGACATTGAATTTTAAAAAAAATGATCTAATGAACATATCATCTTGATGCACCATGATGGAACTCCATAATTCCAATCAAATCTGAGGCACCTTCATGCCACCATATGAAATGTTATTTGACCTAAGGCACTCCTTACAATAGGATTTAGATTATTCATGATGATCTTGAATAAAAAACTTCTTACCAATGGGATAACCTATAAAATACCCATTTTGTGATCAATCAACCCACCATATGAATTTTCAAAAGTACCACATACTATTACATAGAAAACACCAACAAAAACCTTGTTTCAATCCCCATATTTATTCAAACCCATATTAAACAAGTATCCACCACCCATTCCCAATTCCCAAATATGTCATATTTTCCATTAATGCCTTAGGTTGCTTCTTCAGATACAATAACCTTATCTAATAAAACACTACTATCATTGTTTCCTATGTAGATCACCCAGAAGTTCAAAAATGTTACCACTGGACCTCCTCTAGATAACCCATCAAAAAAATTATTAGTCACCCTCATCTATGGGTTAAAAAAACAACCTATCACAATTCAATAAAAATCAAAAGAATAATATGATTATCCAAACATTATCATATATGGTCAAACCTTACTTATCATGAGTTCCCATGTTTTAAATCTCAATATATCTAAACCACACCATCTTACAATATTATGTAAAATGTACTTGTGCTACCAATGTAGTCACACATTAACCACCACAAATCATCCTAATACCAAGGTTTATTTTCATTCCCCAACAGTTCACACTTATGAACTTATTCTTATAATTCACCAAGGAATCCAGTCGAAACGATAACTATTTACTCACCGACATTAAAATTAAAAAAAACAATCAAATGCCCATTTTTACCATGCTAATAAATATTAAAGAATGATGGTCAACCATTGATGGTAACAGTTTGTCATCAACCACTATTCAATTAAAGTTTTATTATCATAATACTGCACCATAGTGGTACACCCTAGGGTCGAACACAAGGAGGCCACTTATACGCACTATATTTTCAATTGTAACTTTTTAATTTAACTAATATAAAACTAGTTTATATAATATATATGGGAGGATTATGATTATGAAAATGAAATCAAAATAAAATATAAAATCTAAATTAACAAATAAAATACCAAATAAAATCGAGAAGGAAAGAACAAGCTAAATGTAGCAGCGGTGGACAAACGTCGATCGTTGGACACTCCTTTTATCATTGTTTACGAATATATTATAATTAAATTATCCAATGTATACCTTAAGACCTCATGTTATAAACCTAAATTATCTAGATACCAAATTGAAACCTCATACATGGGTGCCGATATTCTAATGAAAGTGTTTTGATTACCCTAAGACCTCTGAGTACCCAAAACAGGTTGAACTCATCGTACTCAAAGGCGAGACCTCACCAAAGAAATTTAAACCATGAGGAAAAACAGTTAAAATTCATTAGAATATAAGAAATCTAGAATAATTTATAATAAATTGAAAGCCTAAGAGAAAAATACCTCATTCATTCATGCAAACATGTTCCAGGATAGTTTAGAAGAAAAGATTTTACAATGAAAGCACAAACTCAAAAGGGGAAATGTCTTCAGATCGTCGCAACCCACTATCGCTTGGAGTTATCCCTTCATGGATTGATTAAATCATTTAATACTCCTATAATATTGCTCAATCAAGACCACCCCTTTTGTGATGGATGGTGTGGTGATGAATGGAATTTCTTTTGAGAGGTAGGAGCTCCTCCCCTTTTATAGGAAGATTTCATCTTCCAAACGTTTCCGTGTTTTGGCCCAATTAATTGGCCGATTCACATCTGGACCCCTTCATAAATGTTTTTCATAACTTTGTTGTCCATCCACCCTCCAAATTTAAGATTCATTGGACGCGTCTATAAGGATTTATGATTTTTTAATTATCAATCACTTTCTCTAGATGAAGCTTCCTTGAAGCTTCCTTCAAAACTCTATCATTAAATGGCAATAGAAACAGCTTCCAAACAAATTGAAATTAATTATGTGAATGCGGCATGGAGTCCTAGTCCATATCCAAGTATAATATCATCATTTTGATGTGTGTAGGACGAAATAAGTGTATACTACTGAGGTGTGGTCCACACAGTCAGCCCGAAAAAATAGTCAACTTCATTGAATTTTTTGGGCCTCAAGATGCATGAATCTGACCGGGGTCTTGAAAGAAACGTTGACGAAATTAAAATAAGGGTTACAAAAAAAATAGAATCTCAGAATTTGGAAATATAGTTTATGATAAATGAACAAAATACACTTGTGATAAAAATCTGTTAAAATTGCAAAATTAGGCCATTTTTGTATTTAAGCTCAAAATAACACAAAAACCTAAATATGTAACAATTTTCCATTAAATAACACTATAGTGGGTTTATAAAAATTTAATTATAGTATAAAATATGTGAAAATATTAGATTCATCAATCCACCACACTTAAACATCACACTCTTGATCAATTATCATATATTCGAATCAAAATTCACACAACAATCAAAAATGAGAAAACATCCATGATATTATCAAAAACAAAATTTTGTCATGTCTCTTATATGAAAAAAATTTCCTTTCATTTTAATTCCAAAAATTTAAATTTGTTCAACCTCATAAATCATATAATGGCTCAATCAAAACCTACCTCACATTGAATTTTATGTCACTCTTCACTCAAGAGAAATTAATTCAAGAGTTATGCTCATACTTGAAAGTTGCATGTATCACTATAGGCTTGTGACTATTCTCATTTATCCACAGCGTGAAACATAAAAATGAATTCAATTATGAGGGATTTCATCAAAGGTTCAAATGAATATGTTGCTCTAGGTTGGTGGGTAAATGATTTAAAAGTTCAAGGATAGAATGAGAAGGTTTGAATCTTATTTACAATGCAGGAATAATCAAGGGAAAAGATAGAAAATTCTTCTCTCAATCCACCTTGAGAATGTGAAACAAAACGCCACCCTCATTTATTTGACATGGTACATGAGCCAATAAATTATTACAATGAATGATATCATCCACGTTCTCCCCATTTTCTATCTTTTTTTGTAAAGCTCTATAAAGGCACACCTTTAGGTTCCCTTTTTGTAAAGCTTCAAAAAGGAACAACTTCTACTTTCTTTTTTTATTGAGAACTGAATGAAAAAATTAAGAATAATGAAATTATGACTCATGAACAATTATTTCATTTCCCAAAATGTTGAATCACACCCCACAACACCCATCAATGAAATACATCCCAATAAATGCACACAAAAGGCCCTTCCCCCACACTCAAACTTTAAATATCCATGCAACATTACCAAGCGAATGGGTAGGTAAGTTTAAATTATCTAGTACTGTGGCTTAAACCTATAAGTAAATTCATGTAATCTAAGGGATAATGATGGATAAATGTAAAGTTAGGTCTTAGGATAATATGTGGCTATCCAAAGTAGTGCATGAATCATATTAAAAACATTCCATTAAATCCAATGCTTCAAAAGAGAAAAATCACAAATTTTGGTTCTCACAAAAAATCCATTTTTCCCTCAAGAATGAGTAGGTATTAGAAATAATGTGTCAATGTGGTTTAGAATACCTCACAGTCCAGGAAAAAAAATTTGAGTCGGTGTTTCAAGGACATGGATTTCAAAAGTTGGTCAAACTCATAAAAATTATTGAAAATCCAATTTAAGGAAAAAAATTCTCATCAACAATCATTTAAAATCATTTTTTTTTCAAAAATTATTTCAATTTTTTCAAAATTAATTAATGTGTGAAATGTGATAAGAATTATCATTAAATCTCAAGGTTCCTAAAAAATGAAAACAAAAATAGAATTAAAGCAAAAAACTAAGCAGGTTGAAATTCCCCCTACACATAAATATCGCTACACTTAATTTTAGCTTGGAAAAATATAAATACAGGAAGAAAAATGAAATAGAAGGAAAGACACAACCTGACTTTATTTTTTTAGAAACACCATTCAGTTAAGATATAGTTGGAACCACTTATTCCTACAAAGAAACAAATAAATAAATGCATTAGAAAATATATAAAAATAAATAAAAAGGAGAAAGGTAAGGGATAATGCTTGGTTTGACCCCCAAGCTGGTGATAGGTTTTTACTACCCCTAGTCAGGCAGTTGCAGTGGCTCAACCAAAATCCGAAGGTAGATGGGGATTCTTGCTTTGAAACCACCACAAATTATTTCTCCTGACATCCATATGTGGATCCCGGAAGTGAGAACCCCCATAAAAAATAAAAATATCCCCAACCCCAAAAGAGATGAAAGAAAGTGTTTGAGTTGTAGAGGGGGAGGGAAAATGATGTAGGGGTGCTCCCTGTTTTTTTCATCTGGAGGAGTGGGGTCCACTGGTTTTGAAAATAGAAGAATATGAATTGGATTCTCTTATGGTTCATGTTTGAAAATTGGTTCCTCAATAATTTTTTCTTTTGTGCCATTATCCTCAAATACACCAATGCACATCTCGAATGGCTCCTTCATTCTCTCCTCATTAACAGAACCTTCTTATGCTTCTTCATCAAGAGACTGCAATAGTAGTACAGAATATAGAAACTAAGAATAAGTGATAATATATTGAAATTCAGAATTAATTAAATTTGAATAAAATGAATTCTCAGAAATTAAAACTTCGTAAAAATTTCAGGTTTAGAACCCGCTTCCTCAAGCAAGGCAGTTGGGAACTCATTTGTTGGCGAGCGAAGTGGGTCCTCATGTTTTTCATCAAACTAATCAACATCTTCATTAAATGTAGGTGTAAAAATCTTTTCATTCTTCTTGTCTTGTCTTTTTTGTCGTTCTATCCATAAGACTTTAACATCTTCAAATTGGGCGGTCAGCGATGCGATGATCTTGCTCGCCTTTTCCAACATTCATGAATTCTCTTGAATTATCAATGAAGTTTCATAAAAATGTTGTGCATTTTGTGAAATTTGAATTTTAAAAAAAATTCGCCTTGCTATACAAGTCATTAATAGGCCATGCATATGATAAATTACTAGAATAATCCATAACCTAAAGAATAAAATGCAATGAAATCTTTTTTTGGATTTTTTTTGTTTTTTATTGAAAAAAAATGTGTACAAGCTCTTGGGCTCCCCAGAAATGGTTTGAAATTGATGGTAATGGTTTTTCGTGATCCTCTATTCAATTAATGTTTTATTCTCCTAAGACTGCACCATAGTGGTACACCCTAGGGTCGAACACAAGGAGGCTACTTATATGCACTGTATTTTCAATTGTAACTTTTTAATTTAACTAATATAATACTAGTTTATATAATATAAATAGTGGGATTTTGATAATGAAAATTAAATAAAAATAAAATATTAAATCTACATTATCAATTAAAATACCAAAGAAAATCGAGCTGGAAAGAACAAGCTAAAGGTAGCAGCGGTGGACAAACGTTGATCGTTGGACACTCTCTTTATCATTGTTTACGAATATATTTTAATTAAATTATCCAATGTTTACCTTAAGACCTCAAGGTATACACCTAAATCATCAATATACCATATTGAAACCTCATATATGGGTGCCTATCTTCTAATGAAACTGTTCTGATTACCCGAAGACCTCCGAGTAACCAAAATAGGTTGAACTCGTCATGCTCAAAGGCGAGACCTCACCAAAGAAATTTAAACCATGAGGAAAACCACTTAAAATTAATTAGAATATAAGAAATATATAATAATTTATAATAAATTAAAAAAATGAGAGAAAAATACCTCATTCATTCATGCAAACAAGTTCCAGGATAGTTTAAAAGAAAATATTCTACAATGAAAGCCCAAACTGAAAAGGGGAAATGTGTTTGGATCGTCGCAGCCCACCACCGCTTAGAGTTAGCCCTTCATGGCTTGATTACATCATTTAATTCTCTTATAATATTTCTCTATCAAGCCCACCACCTTTGTGATGGATGGTGTGGTGATGAATGGAATTTATTTTGAGAGGTAAGAGCTCCTCTCCTTTTATAGACAGATTTCATCTTCCAACGGTTTCCACATTTTGGACCCAGTAATTGGCCGATTCACACATCCATCCCTTCATAAATGTTGTTTTTAAATTTGTTGTTCGTCCACCATCCAAATTTCGGATTCATTGGACGCTTCTATAAGAATTTATGATTTTTGTATTATCAATCACTTTCTCTAGATGAAGCTTCCTGGATGTTTCCTTCAAAACTCTATCATTCAATGGCAATTAAAACGGCTTGAAATTAATTATGTGAACTCACTATGGAGTCCTCATACATATTCATGTTGAATCGCATCATTTGGATGTGTGTAGGATGAATTAAGTTTCCTATACTGAGGGGGGGTCCACATAGTCCGCCCGTAAAAATAGTCAACTTCATAGATTTTTTTGGCCCCAAGATGCATGAATCTGACCCTGGTCCTGAAGGAAAGGTTGACGAAAATAAAATAAGGGTTCCAAAAAAGATTTGAATCTCAGAATTTGGAAATATATTTTACGATAAATGACCAAAATAACGATGTGATAAAAATCTTCTAAAATTTCAGAATTAGGCTATTTTTTCATTTAAGCTCAAAATAACCCAAAATACTAAATATGTAACAATTTCCCATTAAATAACACTATGGTGGGTTTATAAACATTAATGTACAGTATTAAATATGTGAAAATATTAGCTTTATCATACATCCACGGATAAAAATTAATTTATTACCATATGTAATAAATATATGTATCCTCTTCACTCAAACTTGAGACCCAATTATGAAAGATCAATTATTTCCCATTCCAAAGACATGGAATGTTTATCCTTTTCACCAACTAAAATTCATCTAAAATGACATTTTCACATTAAATGTCCTATGGTGGTAACCCCACCAAGCTTTTTACCTTATAAATAGTTATTATAGTTACATTAATAAGTTCCATTTCCATAAGTGTGTTTATTCTATTAAGACACACTCTCCTCATCCTATCAATACATTTCCTGAATTCACCCAGACTGGCTATACAACCATACCTGATCCAACTTTGATGATTCATGTACCATTGAGGGAAATATTTTATTTCCTCAAAAACCCAGGCCAATATTCCTGTATTATTTTCCTTTACACCATTGTAAATCTTCTCATACTCAACTACTCAATAATTAATAATTCAAAATGGAAATAGTTTGAGACCAGTGTGTACGATTTGATATTGTCCCTAATAAATGATGTATGATCTATTACCACCTGATCACCTTACCTGACTCTTTTTACCTAGAGTTGCACTGCCAGACTAGTCAGACCATTCTCCATGACATGTTACCCAGCAATGCTAATAACATTTCAAATTATCCCATCCAAATAATCTAATATTTCACCCATGATGAACAAAACCACCCACTTATCCCCCACTAGATTCCTTTCTAGTCACAAGCATCTACCTATACTCTCAATATATTATTAATTAAAAACTAAATAAAATAGGTTCTGTATCTTAAATTGTCGATCCCTCTAAACCAACCTAAAAAATGAATAATCTCCCAAGGCTATTCCCCTTAAGAAATAAAATGAGATCATCATTTTTTCATAACATTATAGTACCTCCCCTATATTGGTCTCAAACACCACAAATCTACACAATAAATTGAACTTATTAGAAGCTATAAAGCTAGTGGAACCTTAAAATGTTAATCCAGATATTAAAAACATAAAACAATTAACAAAACCCTGATCCATAACGCATTGTATATAGGTCAGTATAGCCATCAAAAGAAAAAAATTACAAAGAAATAACTCAAATAAAACCTCATAACCTAATATTTTTTACCTAATAACATTATCCTAAAGGATATATACAATGAAAACCACCATCATAATTAATGGAAAGGAAGAGTTCTATTCCAAGAAATATGGAAAAAACCTATATAGGTTGTTATAGACACTTAAAATAATTGAACCTATTTCTTTTTTAAGAACAACTCTTATAGTTTTCCCATATCATTTATATCTAATGAATAAAATTTATATAACAACACACTAAGGTCATCATATGTACCTTACAAAAAGGAACAAAATCATTATCATCAAGATGAATCATTCCATATACCCACAAGACCTCCCATCAAAATAAAATATGAATTCAAGTTGCACTAGATGACTGGGATTCCACCAAGTACTTATATGGAAAACACTATGTGATTAATTGGTGATAGTTAAAACAAATAAGAATCCATCATTAGTGAAAATAATCACACTAGTCAGCCTATATCTATTTTTTATTCTATGTTACATATAGGTTTAATGAACATTTATATTTTTTCACAATGATAAGAGATTAAGACCAACAATATACCAAGAACCTCAAAAATCAATGAGAGTCACTTGAAGTGAAAATAATATATGACTGTAACATCATTAACTAAAAGAGAAATTAAAACCCTTGGTAACCTAATCATCATACATGAACAAGTGTTCTTGACACACTATTCGGATATCAGTCAAAAGTTGTGACACATTCATGTGTTTCATTTCTTCCATATCTCAAAACAGTGAGATAAAAATTAAATATATCTGCTATATTTTTGTAAAATCCCATTCCAGAGGCCACCAAATAAGTTCCCCAGAATGATTTTCCACATGAACACAAGAATACCAAACCATATGAATGTGGTTTCTGACTAATTGTGGTGTTTTAGGGTAGTACCACATAGAGACTATACCCCATAATCAAAGTGTGTAGTAATGGATAAAATAAGCAACTATCATACATAAATAATAAACATTATAGTATATAGGTTAAATTAAGCATCCAAATTAGTGAATATATAAAACATATAATTAGTATAGTCATACAGTGATGAATGATTAATGATCCAATCTCATATAAAAATAAATGAAAAATAGAAAAATAAAATAAAATAAAAGGAGTTTGAACTACATCATCATGCTCTCCATATCCCATCCTAAAAACTATTTGAGCTATCCCACTATAAGATTGAACCTCAGGCCTCAAACCAAACTATGATAAGAAAAAGTAAAATTTATTCTCGCATACCTAAGTACCATGGTCACTAGAGAAGGGTTTTAGTACATAACTCGAAGGAAACCACCACCACTATCTCATACATAGAAAGTAAACATTGTGATATGTTCATGTGACATTATCACATGAAGAAACAAACTGTATAAAATAAATAACAACTATAATAAATGAATTATATAGTGTTGAAGTGTCTTTGATCATGTCATGAAGAACATTCCAGCCACAATATCTTACTGGTTCTAGATCTACCATAGTATCAGTAACAGATGAAGATCCTCAAGCTCGTGAACCTGATCGACCAAACCTTATTCATCCACTACCAAGGTGAATCTAAACATGTCATGATATCATTATAAAAATATAAAATAATATACCATAGGGAATATCCCAAAAATTTCTCATGATAAGGCTAAAAATGTCCACATATTTGTATAAATGGATCAATAAGAAGAAAACATGCATTCTACACATCTTTGTAATATACATGTATAATTAATGGTTCAAGGATAATTCCCAAACACCCCAAAAAATATTTAAATCATAATGATCATCCATTTCACCATTCTAATTTGTTGGATCACATTCATCCTATGAATAAAAAAAATACTAGTAATGTTAGTATCTCAACCAGTTGAATCCTAGGGAGTACTCATGCATCCCATAATAATGATAAAAAAATCCCCAAACATAAATGGGGGAATCCTAAAAATTCTATGAATCCAAGAGACTCATGGAATCAAGAGATTCCATTATCGACCAAAGGCTTAATCTTGTTGTCTGGGCATTTTTCGTGCGGCTTAATAGTAAGATCATGTGATACGAATGACTAAATTTCATGTATTGATTTCTATATTAAATACATATATTTATATAATTGGATTTATAAATATTTTTCTTATATAATTTTTTTGTGTTATGTTTCATGATGAATTTTTTCAAAGGGAAAAAAAGAAAAATAATGATTCAATTCATGATGAAAAATGTGCTCCATAACATAGGATAATTCGAAGATTATGTATTAGGATCAAAATTGACGATTCAAGCTAGAATAGATCCTAAAATGTTATAAAAATTACACTATCATCACGAATCAAATATTACTAATTTAAAAACATCGGAAACACTAGGCGTGATAAGAATCCATAAGAAGAAGAGAATTGGAGAAATAAATAAGGATTTTATGTACAATTCCTTTTTCATGCTCTAAAACCTGAGGGATTTCACCCATAGAGATACCCTGTGATCATAGGCCATGAATTACCTATACTAGAGTGAAGATATTAAAATTCACCATAAGAAACCATGTGTCACTCCAAGAAATGTGGTAATGATTTTAATATTATTTTCAAAACATGTCAAATGTTGAAAAGGACTGCATCTGAATGACACATAAACCCTTTAGTTGAGCTACAAAGACTTGAAAAATGATTTTATGGCCTGGGTCCCCCATTACGCTTATGAATATGAGGCTTGGGTTCTCTTACAATTCACCCAAAAATTTATGGAGGTATCCCCTTGATGAAGTGTTACATAATAAGATCTTCTGTCATTTATTTATTTATTTATATCTTTCCCTCATTCCCTCTCATGAAAATCGTGAGGGGGTAATTCTCATCTTGTCCCTTGTAATATAAATAATATGGGAGTTTGTGTGTGTGGGTTAATTTTCATTTTGTTTTTTATAGGTTTCTGTAATTACTCTAAATTCATCCAATCCTTCTTTATTTTTTTCCTGGACATTGATAATAATATTAAAGAATAAAATATTTTGACACATCAACTAGTCACCCTAGGTTTTGTAGGACCATTATGTAATTCAAGATGATCATGTTTAAAAATGGAATAAAAAAATTATTCATTATAAAAATGTAGTAATTGAATCTATGAAACGTGAAATTCTTTAATTAATGAGGAGATACCCAGACCAAAGATATATTTCTTTATTTTCATAGATAAGAAAACCTAAATGAATAATTTAATTTTTAAAAATCAGTCACATGAAACCCTAAAATGTACTGAACATGGAATGATTTCTCAAATTAAATTAAAATTAATATTTTATCTACACTTTATTTAATTAATTTCTTTAAATTTCAATCATTTAAATTTTCTAAAATCCATGTTCATAGTCTCATGGGTTATAACATTAACAAACCTTTTATCTATATTTATATAATTTATAGTACACTTTTTTGACTTTTTAATAAATTTTTAAATTTGATTAAACAATGTTGAATTAACGACAAGCTACGGTACATCATATTTTTGGTTTCATTTCATAGTGTCGTATCCAATTTGATATTCATGATTTTATATTTTATTTTATTTAAATTTATTTTACCATTTTATGCTCAATATGTTTGTTTTATAATTTCACGTTTAAATTATTTTTTCCCAACTAATCCACAAAATAAAAATGGTTGGAATATTTCCAATATGACCCCAAACGTGAATGAAGCTTTGTGAGGGAAAAACATTCATCTGCGACCATTATTAGTATTAAATAATGGAAAAAATTATTGGGGTACATCAATGTGATCTATTTTTTTGAATGATTATGGATTATAGGTGGCTATCTAATATAGGACTACAATTGAGAATCCTGTTTCCTCTAATTATAGCTAATCCCATTGAAAGAAAACTTGAAGTCTTTCAAATGATCTTCAATAAAGTGAAATTCATTGGACTACAATATGATGATCCAAATGATCAGATGGAAATTTTTCTTGATCTCTAAAACACATTTTAATTTCAAAATATCTCAGGTAAAATGAGAAACAAGTTGATCAAAAATTCTACAATAGAAAATTTCTTATAGATACAATCACATGATGAAAGATAAAAAATACTCAAAGAGATGACATAAATATCTTCCAATGGCAAGGTTAAGGGATATAATTAAAATGTATCAATATATTATACAATAATAAATGTATAGAAGCTCAAAATAAATCATTGGTGACGAATTTGGATACCATGGCGGCCAAAAAACAATAACCTAAAGGTATGTATGGTGATGAATCAAACTATATTGATTACAGTCTTGGTAATATTTTTTTGAGTTTTGGCCAAAATAAAAAGGTCACGATTATTAATAAAGTGAAAAAATATTTAAAAATTTCATATACTTACCATCTCTCAAAATCCAAAGACACATCTTGGAGGAATAATTGGATTCATTAATGACAACTATAATAGCTACCTTCAAAGAACTCAAAACCCACTCAAATGATTAAAGAGTAGTAATTCAGGTGTTGAAATATGAATTAAGATTCTTGAAGGATGCAATTCATAACCATGAATTTGAAGTTGGTTAAATAGTAGAAAAATGATAAGAGAGGCCAAGAGGAGAGCTGTCTAGTGAACTAAATGTTAACACCCTTGAAGAATTTAAGGTTATCACCATTTTAAATGAAAAAAGGATATACTAAAATTGTAATAAAATTATGTTATATGTTGAAAAACTATATAAAAAGGAAAAATACAAATTTTATGAGGAATTAAACAGAGAACACATACTATTATGAATAGAATACCATTTCTAGAAAGGGTAATGTATTTAAAATTCAATGAAAATTGAAGTAAAATCATTTAAAAAAATAAAATAAAATCTTAATTTCCCTTTTCAGAATATAATATCACCATTAAAACCTAGGAAAAATTTAAGAAGGATTTGGTAACCAAAAGGAAGAGGATCCAATAAATTAGTTTATTCCCATTCAGATAATATTTCATAGATATACTGTTAAAGACCCACCCAATGAAATAAACAAAAACAAATATATTTTAGAGTCCAATCAACATCTTGTCTAAGAAGTTTACGAGGTCCCTATGTGATATAGATTCTAGTGTCAATGTAATGTTCTACAACACATTTTTGAGCCTGAAAAATGAATAAAAGAAGACTATAGAGGTTTAAATATAACTAGAAGACTCAGTAATAAATTAAACATGATGACTAAGATATGAAACTCTATACAAGGTGGGATAATTTTATTATGTTGTTGGAATTCATCACCTTGGTCCTGGATGACATGATGAAACCTATTATTCAAGGTAGTCCATTCTTAGAAATTGGAATAACATTGATCGATGTTTAGAGTGGAAAGTTGTTCTAGAGGATCTGAAAAGATTAGTTTTGTTTTGAAATGCATCATGAAATGTATAATTATGACGTGTAACCTGAAAAATTTTAAGTGTATATTATTCCAAATATAGAATAGGTTTATATCACCATTACTGTGAAAATATAAGTAATATTTGGGATAAAGGCAAGAAAATGTGACACATGATTACCGATGATGGAGTAGCCAGAAAAGATATGTTTGAAGAAGATCAGCTAGTGTGGATTGTTCATGATCTTGATACCTATTTTTTAGGTTTGAGGATGTTCTGATGGATAGGCCTAACATAGATTGAGTAGGTGATTGCCATGGGGAGGGTAAATCTGACATTAGTGAATGGAATAGGATATATATATATATATATATGTTCCCCACATAAGACTATTTATCGATCCAGAGAATCTATGATATTTCCAACCCCTTTTCACTCGAGATGAGAGGAGTTAAGGAAAATTATAACACATAAAAAAAATTTATTTGTGGACATAACTCATGTTTCTTTCTATTTTTATCATTATATTTTTAAGGAACTATCCCCAAATGTTTCTTTCACATGTAAATATTAATTTTTAGTTCTAAAGTGATGGAACAAGGTAGGTAAGAAACAATAATGATAATAATATTAAAAAATAATGAAAATTTTGATCACAATAACAATAATCTTTAGAGAAGGGTATTACAACATTAATTTTAATATTCTTTTCTAGACCCACAAAATTCGACTTAAAAACCATAAATTGATAATTCATGACTGAATATGAAATTTGTTCTTGATTTTATAGCCTATGGGAAAAAATTCATATAATACGCATCATACAATCTTTTAAATATTCATTGAATGTTATATTAAATGAAAAAAACATGTAAATTAAATCTTATGGAAAATCAAAGTAACTTTATTTAATGAATCATGATTCAAGAAATTGGTTAATTTTTTGAAATAAAATATCTATAACAGTTTTTATGATTTTAAATCATGATATTTAAGTTAATTTATTTTATTTTTTTTTTCAATTTTTGTTATTAATTATCACCGCCACACAACCAAATTATTAAGAGTTTTCTAAAGCTAGTATTTCAAATTATTTTTCCTATTTAAATTTCATGAGTGAAACTCAGGAATGATTAATTATAGAACTTTCTATCCATATTATAGAAGAAATGATTATAAAAACTCAAATTTGAATTGATCGATACATTTCTAATCCCTTAACTATATACCTATATTTACATTAATCCTCTATATGGGTTGTTGAGTCCATGAAAAACCCTTCTAAGGAAGAACCACATTATAATTGTTCTATTAATTCATACCAAACTCTATGTACTTCTATTTATTATTGGAAATGAGTGAGGGGAGATGATACTATTGTGGGAGTGATTTATTTATTATAAACAGATACCAATAGGGTATTTTTCATGGTATATTTTCAAGTTTCACAATTATCCATTCATTTTATTTTATATCACAGTCTCTTGAAAATAGAAAAAAAGAAGAAAAATTAAAAAAATTAGTTGTGTTTCAGATGATTAAAAATATTCATGTATTTTACCAATGAATTTTATCATTTGGGTTAATGTGTTGGATGTTATACTTTTCCAAAATAATCTTTTTAAAAATTGGAATAAAATAAAAATAACAATGGGTTCAATTTTTTCATATACATAATTGATTTGTGAACCTAGATTGTGTTTTGTGAAATTTCAAGAAAAAATATGTAAAGAAGATTTTTTAAATCAATTTTTAATGATTATAATTAAAAATTATTTATATTTTAAACAAATTATATATATATAAAATGTTTTTACACTATTTATCGACCACCACTTAAGACTGAGAGTCATTTATCCTACAGATGAACCATCCATGATTATTTGTGGTTTTTTTCTATATGGGTTGGAGAATGTAGATGAAATTAATGACTACAATAAAGGGTATGATTTTAGGTATGCATATGATTCCATTTTAATTTTTACCCTGATAATGAGGGAAAATTTTATGTTAATTTAATTGTAAATGGAATGAACATTTATAATTGATTGAAAAATATTAATGGAATACCAAGTATGAATGGTTAATTAAAAAGAAGAAATGTAATATATCATATTGACTTCTTTCCTTGGAAATAGAGCTATTGATGAAACATTACATGTGATTATTGAATTTCTAATTCCCTATTTAATCAATTGATTATATGGAATGTAAATTTAAATTTTTGTAGAGTTCATATAATTTTGTAGTTTTTTGAGATTTAATTATTTTGGAAAATTATGAGTTTTTTGTGGGGGATTTGATGACAACATTTCATGTATACTTTTCAAAATTAAATATATTTATTTTTATAATTTAATTGATAAATATTTCAAAAATATTACTTTTTTTATTTCTTTATTGTAGGTTATAGGTTTAATTTATTCAATAGGGAAATAGGAAAAATCAAGATTTCATACATTTCAAAAAAAAAAGATACTTCGTGTCATGAGATAAGCCAAGGCATTAGATCAAGGATTATAACTGAAGCTTCAAGTAGAAGAATAGTTTAAAATACCATAAAAGTAGCATTAATTATATTATTCCTTTATTGAAAATGTGAAATCCTAAAAACACAAGATGTGAGAAGAAGACATGGGAAAATGGTTCTCTAGAGTAGTAAATAAAGATTTGCGACGTGAATCTTTTTTTAGAAATTGAGACATTATGGTTTTTAAGCCCAATGTTAATCCATTAACACATGATAAGAATTACACATCCTAGAGTGATGACATGAAATTTCATAGAGTGAAAAAATTGTCACATCATGACTTGTGGTGATGAGTTCTAGGTTTTTCTAAAAATGCATCAAATATTGATTATGTCAATGTCTAAATGCCCCTTAACCCACAAAATTTTCCATATAAGATTTACATAATGATTCTATGATTAGGGGGAAGGTCATTCAAAACTATTAATATAGGCTTGGTTTCTTGTCTAAATCATTTCACAATAAATGGATGTTTTCCCTTGATGATGTTCAACACAATAAGATGCTCTGTAATTTCATTACATCGTTCTATATTTATCTGTAACCCTCTAATGAATAACATGAGGCGTAATTCTCATCTTGTGTTGGGTAATTTAAATAATGAGGGATTGTGTGATTGAGTTATTTTTCTTTATTATTTATTGATTTTTGGGTAGTTGTAATTGTACCATATTCCTCAAATCTTTCTTAGTTTTTATTATATAACCATTGAAAATGAGATTAACGGATGAAACAATTTAATACATCATTTTCTCAACCTAAATTCCACATTATGACTGTAAATTTCAGGATGATCTTGTTTAGAAATGGTATCATTAAAATTAATTCATTAAAAACCAAAGTAATTGACCATATAAAAATTATTTTTTTGCATTAAGGATTAGATAATAAGACTATGGATCTTAGTCAGAAAAAACATTGAGGAAAAATAAGAAAACATAATTTCATTTATAAATTTCAGGTTCACATTAACATGAATTTTACAGAACCTAGCTGAATTTCTCAAATTATGTTAAAACCAAAATTTTATATTATATATTTTTAATTAATATCATTCAATTTAAATCATTTAAATTTCCAACATTATATTTTCATTATCTCATAGGTTTTTCCTCGTACACACCATTTTAAAACATTTATTTAAATAGTATTAAAATTGTTTGAGTTTTTTAGATTTTTTAATTTCATTAATCCCAAAAGAATTAATTATTCCCTATGGGATATCAACTTTTTGGGATCTGTATCAAGCACCCATGATGACATCATCACCTCCAATTCCTATAACAATAGTATGATATAATGCTCAAAATCTATATCTTATGAAGTGACTTTGGGAATACACAATGTCAATATCACATCTCATTAGGCCCAATGACTAGATTCCAGAAAGAAAATATGTCCATACATATTTGATTCAAGAGTAAAAAACAAAAAAAAAGAGAAATAAAAGGTAGTGGTTGGATGAATTGTTAATCTGATAACCTCTATACACTACCCCTTATGCTGATATCATTAGTACTGGTTCTATGATAATACAAGATACTATTAAAACTTATTTTCATGTCCATCATCTCACTAGGGTCATAAGTCATAGGGGAACCTGTGAGGGTCCCCTAGGTATCGTCAATGTTTTTTGGACTCCTTTGAAATTCACAATGGGGAGATGGTCTTAAGTACATATCCTTTCCCAGGCATCCTAAGTTGGCCTGAACACTTGAAATATCAACAAATCTTCAAATAGTATCACAACCCTGGTGATTATGTCCTAGTGAGGGAGGATTATCACGCCCATGGTCATCTCAATGATGCCAACAACTCAGGGTTATCCCTCCTGACCAACCACATGGCCTTGAATCCCATGTCACCACTTCTATCAACTTATTGGTCACTAGGTCAAAAATCATTATAGACACTAAACCCTATCTATTTCAGTTAAATTAATTTACACACCACATGGAGTTCTAGAATTCCAAGGCACATGAGTAAATTTATATTCTCAGCCATTAGCATCCAAGAAATCCATCCATCTCATGAGTGTCAATCGAGGATCTTGAAACCTTATTCAATTCAATCATACGAATTTAATATTTATTTGAAAAAATTAAACAACATAAATAGTACCACCTACTAATGTAGAATGGACATGCATAACACATACTTAGAATCAATTAATAATTAAAATGTTTAGATGCATATGGACCACCTACCATAAATGGAAACAATTCTAAATTTCTAGTGTTGTTTGGAAACTCGTAAAGAAGATTTTCAAGCTCAACCGGTTATCAACCAAAATACTCAAGACCTTATCACCATAAAAATTCATTAAAATAATTAATTATAATTAATTAAAAACTAATTAAAAAAATAAAAATATAATTCCCAATTTATTTTTAAAAGTTTTAAATTCCTAGAATCACACTTTTTTAACTCGTCACACATGAACAATGAACAAACAATCTCAAAAAACCTATGTCATACTCTTGATCACATTTCTGTCCAAATACATAACCAACATTGCTAATAAAAGGCCCAAATTAATAAAATCTAGTGAAAAAAACCTTATAAAATTCCAAATGGTGATGTTCATCTAGAATGATGTGTGGCTTCAGAAAGATTCCATCTTAGAATTTTTGCGACATAAGAAGAGAATGGCCCCCAATGGTTTAAAAAGTTTCAATTATCAACATAATTTAATTTTAGATGACAAAAAAAAGGGTCATATAACCTCCATTAAAACGATGTGTGAGGATAAGAAGTTGTCATCACTATATTTACACTATGAAAGCCACATGAAATCCCAATGATTATAGATCACATCAGCCATGATCAAGTAGAATCATTATCATATCTCTAATCAAATAAACCAAAATGTAAAAAGATGATTTTGGGAGATTCAAAGAGGTTTTGGATGTAAAATACGAACCATATATTATTGATGAACAATATCAAAAGCACCCCTTGATCGAGGGAGAATATGGGAAGAAGGAGGCATAATACCCCAGTATGTTTAAGAAAACAAAGAGAAGGAGTAGAGGTTTCCCTCCACCATATTTAACTATTTTGGGGAATTTATTTACCCTCTTTTAAACCCACTGTACATTTGGTGAATCTGCTACAGCTTCAGATATAGATGCCACCCGGCCTCTCACAAGGATTCTATAATCCCCCAGGATACCTACTGTGCCTTTAAACAAGTATAATACACCTATTTTGAGGGTTTACAAGCTTTATAGATCCATTATGATTAAAAAAACCCATCTTCTAAAAAAAGTATCAAATTACCTCATGAATTTTCAATCCCTTACAAAAACAGTACCTTACAAGACCACCAAAGGGGTTTCAATTTCATCCTCATGATGTGGTACCCCAGGGGCCTACTCAACTATTATACCCTCATCAGTCATCAAAATTGTAGGAATAACATTGAAATTCCCTACATCAGTTGTAGTCTCTATAGGAACAAGCATTTCCCTTAGTGGCCGATTTCTCAATGTGGGGATAACTATCATTAAGATAGGTTGAAAAATAAATTCCATACAATTATTAATGATACATGAATTCAGGGAAGAGACATTGAAATAGTATAATGGGAAGTAATATTGAAGTTTCAAATGCATTTGAGGGTTTCTTACCCATGAGAGCCTCCATGTCCAAACCCAACAACTTTTTTTTGATGAACTCATCCACTAAGCCAATAAGAAATTCCATCCTCAAGGGGATCAATGATGGAACCAATAGTATTTGAGTATCCATGTCAATCATTGTATGGATTATTCATATAGGTCATCTTGACATCAAATGGACCAATTCTACAATGACTAATAAAATAGGTCAACAGTGTGTATTAAAACTATGTGAACTCAAAATCAAGTGGTGGTGGGGGGGGGGTATTGTACATTTTGATCTATAAGGTGGGTGAAATCCTTCCTCAATTAATAGTAGGTACTGACAAGAAAAAGGCTAGCCACCCCTACCACAACATTAAGGACTAGTAATATATACACCACTCAGTGGATTAGGACCTACTCATAGCCCATTCAAAGAGGAAGAAAAGATAATGATTCGTTACGAATCGTCATTCAACAGTACTCACTAATTCATCTGTGAATCAATGTAAAAGTGCGGGTAAAGCATATGGAAAGGAATAGTCATTAATACTAATTAACCAAGGAGTTTACTATATCAACGGTGATACCATTGGGTTTATTTCTAGTAGAATACATTTCACGTACCGTAGGGGACTCCTGATATGAAACACTCCCTTATGATTCCTCATTATTAGAGTCCCCCTTTTCTATACCTTCATCTAATACAATGCCCATGATATCTCTAGGAGGGGGAATGTTTAGTGGTATCCAAGTATAATCTTTCATGGATTCCACACTATTTAAGGATAAATAAAGATATAAAGATCATTTTAATATAAAAAGGCCTTTATTTGAAGATCTAAGAATCTGTCCATAGTACAGCCATGGTCTGGAAGAATTATTAAATTACATTGTAGATGGTTCAATTTTATTTGATGGGAGGTTAACAACTAGAAATTTGCCTAGTTATCCCATGTATTAGGGAATACTATATTATCTAGAAGCTTTATTTTTGTCTGTAGAAATTTACCTAGTGTTACAATAGATACTATTGAAAATGCCCCTATAGAATTTTCCACCCATGTGACTTTTTTCTTAGGGATTCTATATCCCCAAATTTCACCTACCCTAATAATTTTAATTTTTGGTTGAGCAAGTTCCCTTAATTTCACAACCCCTTCTACCCCTAATATGAGTACCTTATCATACATGGATCTCTTCTACTACCACAACACACCCCCAACCGCATTACTATGTGACCTCCTCCTCTAAAGTTTATCAGATTTCTAGTCACCACAACATCTACCTAGGGTAGGTACACTCCCATATCTAAGAATATTAGTGAAATAATATAAATGGGGCATCATATAGTGGTAATTACATTCTATCTCTACTTAATTGCCACTCAAACATATCTTGGAGTCATTGAAGATCCATGGAATGGTGATCATGGTGTACCTTAGTGTACACAAACTACATCATTAAACAATTAAACATGAATTGAAAATATAACTATTAAAGGTATTCTAAATCAATGATTATCCTTTTATCGATTATGACTACCAATACCATACCTCATAAGTCTAAGAGGTATTATCGATGAATGGTGGTTCCCATTCCATTTTTGAAAACCACCATAGTTTGGATGTGAAAATATAGAAAATTAATTGAACTAGTATCCCAAGTCTTTAAGAACCCCAATAATCTCATTCCATATAGGTCTACTACCAGCAATGTTTAGTGTGAATGGATTGAAATTGGTGTTTTGATAGAATATGGTGTTTATATACTAGTAACACTCCATTTATGTTGTGACATAAACATATCTAAAGTGGAATGAACTTCATACATACATTTGGTTCTTACTAAAACTGATTTTCTTCAAATACTTATAGAGATTCACCAGTATTACGATATCCAATTTTTTACAATGTATCATTTCCACAATCATTTTCATCATGAAGTTTATAAACCTAACACCTAGGTGATAATCATGGAAAAGGAGCAACCACCCATAAAATATTTTCTATGAACCGACCCATTGTGATATTACATGTGTGGGCCTTCACATTGTAACCCCCCTAGATGGAAATGGATCGCCTCTAATAGAACCCAATACGAGCCCTGATATCTGTAATACAAGTCCCTAACGAATTTAATCAGTATCCATGGAATCTAAAATTTATATGTCCTATATAAAACATCAAACAAAATATTGAACACTACATCATTAGTACCATGCATGCTTCATCGGCTACCCAACAAAGCATCCAACAGTACTTTCGAAAGCAATGATACCTACTACTAATATATTCAATCATTCTATAATAGGAGAAACTTAATATACATATCACCATATATATAGATTTCCCCAATGTGAAAGTGGTATCACAAACTAATTACTACATACAAATTGTGAATATGTAATGAGTTGGTATCTGGTTACCACATACTCCTTACCTTTGGTATGACTTCTAAGTGAGGGTATATTTGAAATTGGGAAGTCCATAGTAATTAATAAACAGCAATACTTTGGAGAGTCTCTTATAATTCATTAAATTACATGAACACCTAGTATACCAATTCTCAATAATCAGTAAAATTATCTCACTCGTGAAAATACCTTCCTTCCATCAAATATAGATAGTTGAATTCCAATCCCACCTTGATGATAGTGTCATACAAAGTAAGAGATGTTTCGACAACTAGATTATCTATATTGATACTTTTGATTAGATTCTAGAGAGAATGCACTGGAAATGGGGAATAATTCTTCAATGAGTTGATAACCATAGCTCTTCTCTAATTGTAAAATAATGGGGAGATTATAAACCAATAACACGGGGAATATTACAAAGTATTTAGGATTATGACATAATTCACCATCCTAAAGATGTAAAGATGCATCATTCAGAAAATAATATAGTACATTTTCAATTTTGTTAACAATTTAGTGATAGTTAATTATTATATATAATTTATAAGATCAATTCTAAATAGATAATCTTTTTCATACCCTTCATTACACTGCCGAAACCTTGGAACATTAAACATCATTTTCAATAGCTTGTATAAAAACTACTATCTATGGTTTATGAAATATTGTCTTAGTGAAACATGTAGGTTAATTAAATATAATCATCACACGAAATTCTTTATAAAATACCCGGGGTGTATAGAATTATATTCACGAAAGTATATTTTTTAGAGAAATAAGTAACATAGACCCAAATTATTTTGGTCAGAAGTACTCAAAATATATAGTTTCTTGAAAAAAGAGGTAATGACAGATCTTTTATGAAATAAATGTTGTCCCCTATTATGTAATTTAATTTATTGGATTATCCAGGTATTATTTTTAAAAATTATATGAAATTATTTTGATACAAATCTTTGCAATGGCATGCAATTCTGCGGCCCGAAGTGCACGGAATAATTGATTAAAATAGTGTAAACTCTAAATAGCATGCATGAGCAGTTTTCTTGAAAAAGTCGAATAACATTTGAATGGGTTATTGGATCAGAAATCCGATGGAAACATTGAGTCTAGAGAAGCAACTTTACATTAGGTGGGTCCTATCATCGACAGGCATGGGACGTATGCAAAAATTAGATTTCAGACATCTTAATGAAAATACATTAAATAAATGTTTTTTGTCTTCCTTTCTTAAACAATGAAAAAATTTCTCCCCTTTAAATATATTCTTATAGAAGTTTTATAGGGTTAGCTGCATAATACTGTGAGTTAATGATTTCCATTGGAGCTTTTTGGAGGATAACCCGTTGGCGGAGGATGAGGAAACAGTTGATCGACACATCGCGGATTCGACAAACCTCACCAATGAACACTATGGGGCAATCATTATTCATCCCAATTGAGGTAGTGGGTAGTTATTTTAATTCTTCTTTTCCCCATTCTTGGAATTAATGATGAACGTGGATCAACCCATGAACTGGTTGATTCGTGAATAATGATTTATTGCAAGAGGCTGTTATTTTTTGTTTCATTAGGGGTTTTGATTCAGGAATTGTTTTCAATGATAATTTTTTTATTATTATATTGATTCTCTATTAAACCTACAAATGGGAGATAACTAATGAAATGATAAGAAACCACAAAGGTGTGTTCCTCCATTTTTTATTATTTTCTTCATACCCTTCCCCCGCGTTCTTCACGTTCTTCATGGGGCAACAAAAAATAGATTATTTCATAAAAAAATTTCAATGAAACGATCCAAAATTTGAGATCTGACATCATGAAGAGTCAACAGAGGTGAGAAGATGATTGCAGTAGGAAAATTGACACAGATCAGAAGAAATCATTCTTTGACCATCCATCGTGTGTCCAGATTGAAACGTGTGTTTGGGGTTAACCGAACACCCGAAACTTACTGAATTAGAATTGATATGATAGGGAGACCTTGAACCATGAGTTTCAAATTAATAATATGGATGGATAGAAGATCAAAGGATAACGTGATGTGCGGAGATTAAGAACAAACCATTCTATATATTCTCTAAGAACATGACTTGTTCTTCGATGTACATGTCGTGTGTGTCCAGCATGGTAGAAGCTAGGGTTTGCACGCTGCACCTTACGAATAACACCGTGTGCATCCAAGAAGACACAACGTATTTTCCCCACCAAGTGGAAACTAGAGTTCCAGGTGATAGGAAGCACAAAAATGGTGTGTTACCATCATCACATGGCATGTGGCTCCTTATGTAGACTTAGTGTGTATCTCAGGAGATACAAAGACATGGGGTGGAGTACATAGCATGTACTCCACCACATGGCCTATCACTGCCAGATACACAGACTAACCTATGTATTGGTACATGGTATGGGACACATGGGATAAATCCATGTATGAAAACATAGCCAATATACACAGATTCCTCCCCAGATATAGAAACATGGCATGTCACTCTCTTACTTTCCCTGTATAACTTCCTCTATATGACGAGCCTTGGAACATGTGCTGTCGTACATGGGCAGTACCCCAGGTCCAGGGACATGCCATGTGACCATTATACAAGATGTGTACTTCACAGTACATGTCTTGATACACATGTCAAATGTTTCTTGGAAATATTTCATTTGGTTTAGTGCCCCTTTTCTCGTTCCCATGAAGGTCAGTTATTGTTTCCATCCATAATAGTATGATCTCTTCAGTAGGACTTTTTGAGATAGATTTAGGTATCCCTCCATGAGGTCTAGAGCGATATCCTCTATCCAATCAAATAATATTTTTGAGTCATGTATCTATGTGACCAATCATATAGGGAACATATCCCCTACATAGTAGTTGAATCTGGGTGTGTTTTGGTATCCTTATAGATTTTGGGCACCCTTGGTGAATCCTAAGCTCTTAGATTCATGTGTTTGAAAATTTGTAATCCAAGGTGCTCTAATTCTCCTCATTTAATCTATTTTTAGTATTTAATGTTCTTGAAGGTGTTATGTTATTGTATTTATAAAGGATTTTGTGTAATATGTTTTTTGAAAAATACTAGGGAGTTCATCGATGTTTCATAGTTAGTTTCCTTTTCTTCCAGCATTGTGATGTTTAAAGCATCATTCAAGTTAGGTGATTCAAACAATCAATTTTAATTTACTATACAGGTGTGGAATTATTATGTTTATTCTTATTTTGGGTAATCAAATTCTATATTAACTGATTAATATAATGAACTATACTCAAATAAATAATGGGAAGTTTTTAAGCATGTTATTTATTGTTAAAATTTCATTGTTTGGGACATTTTTATGATTGTTTTTTTATTAAATAATATTATTGTAATTTGGATTTGTTTCTGGTGATTTTTTTGAATCAAATTCTAAATAGTTGATTGTTTTGAGATATTAACTTTTTAACCGTATAAAATCTAAAAAATGTTAAATGACTTTTTTATGGATTTTTTGATAATTGATAAAGAAGAAACAAGGAATCATATTATTTTATTGAATTCTGTGGATCTTTTTTCATTGTTATTTCATGTTTGGAATTATTATTATGATAGTGGATATTATTTTAATATATTTTTAATGATATTATAGAGGAGGAGTAGATGGTACTGTGGTGGTAATTGATGGGTCTTGATGTGATGTTGATGTGGTTTCACATAACAGTCACCCATCAATAGGGTATTGAAATTACAAAATGAAATGAATAATGTGAATATATATTTAAATGGATTGTGATGTTATAAATTCTAGGATTAATATTATGAATTAATGTGGCTATTAATGATATGTTTTTATTGAAATATAAATATTTAATTGGAAGTGACAATATTAAATTATTTAATTTTTTTAATAAATTTATTGTTGTTGGTAAATAAATAAATGAAAATTTAGTAATGAATATAAAACAAAACAATGATTTGTTGATTTTTTTTTGTGGTTTCTAAAGGATGGTTTCATGTCTATAGGTGGCAAAAATTGTTGACGGGTGTTGGCGATAGTGATACAATGAGTTGTGGATATAATAGTATTATTGTTGTAATTGGACCCCAGGTTAGGTTTTATGTGTTATATATATAATAAAGTCTTTCTATTTATTACGAATCATTTAAAAAGTTGGGAAACTTGAACGACATACAAATGTGGTTTTAGGTTATAGGTTCACCACCAATATCAAAGTGGAAGTGGTTATATGCAATTATAGTGGTTAGATATTTAAAATTGTTAATAAATATAATGTTCTTTGTAAATAAGTAAATAAAATGTTAGTAATTAATATAAAATAGGAAAATTATTTGTGTATGTTGTTCTAAAATACAAAAATTAAAATTTAGTAATGAATATAAAATAAGAAAAATATTTGTGGATGCTATGTGGTTTTGAATGGTTGGTTTCATGTCATGAGGTGGCGACAATTGTTGATGGGTGTTGGTGATAATGAAAAAATGAGTTTCAGATAAAGAATTATTATTGTAGTAATTGGAACCTAGGTTAGGTTTTATGTGTTATATATATATATAATATAGTTATGTTATTTAATATGTATCATAAAAAAAATTGATAAAATTGACCAAAATCCATATGAGGTTTTGGGTTACAGGTGCACCCTCAATATCTAAGATACAGGTGATATAAAGGTTTGACTACTCTCTCCTCCATGATCTCTCTTTCATACATAGTGTGGTTATGAGATGATAAAATGTAGTTATGGTATGTAGTGATGTGGGTATGTTGCAGTTGACATGACCTAGCCCACCAAGACACCGCCTAGATTGGTGGTAAGTTGAGTGGCCCACCCTAAACCCATCTCTAATAAAGAAGGGGCTAGTGACTAGAACCAAAAAGTCATATCATACCTTGGAGGCCTTAGCCTAAAAAAAATAGTAATAGATACACCCTAATGAAATAAAATATAACCAATACCCATTGATAATATATAGATAACCAAATCTATAAAAATTATATACATAAGAATTCAAATAACCAGTACAACACCAGAAAATAAAGCACCGAATGAAAAAAATACATCAGACAACACCCCTAGGGTACAAAGGTCATAAGATAAGTAAAGACACCTCCACACCATAATAAATCATAATATAATCTCTAATAGTATTTATCACCTTTCTGAACCACTATGTTTCACTTAGTACTAATTACATTAACTCTAGGAGGACCTGTTTAACCATGGATATCTTTAGGATGTTCATTGTTTTGATAGACACTACATGTTTGCATATAGATCCCGTGCAAGGATAAATATAAACATAACTAGAAGGACCCCTAACAAACATAATGAAATAAAAAAAATTTAAAGTCCAATAAAATTAGATGAAGGATCCATATATAATCTAACGTTAACATAAATTTGGATAATGGAAAAATCATAGTCTTAATAACTCACAACTTCAAAGAACATACACCAATATGAACCTAAAATATCACAAAACCCATGATACCTAAACTATCTAGTTTTTTATATCTCCCACACTACCTCTATAAAAAATTATTTGGGGGGATTTCACCTTGTTACGAAATTAATGTTGGGTAATGGAGTTTCGGACCCTATAGATGGAGGACCCTCACCCCATCACAAAGGGGGTTACTTAGTATTCCAGTAATATAGAGGACCCTCACCTCATTAAAGGAAATCAAATAAGGGGGTTAAGAATTCCTATGGAGGATCCACATATTACGGTTAGAAAGATAGTTACCAACTTTATAACAAAATTTTCATATAATAGGACCCATGCCTCATAATTATAAAGGGACAATGACTCTATAATGTTTGTGGAGGAACCTCACCCTATCATCGTTATGTAATCAGGGGGTTATATACTCAGTTTTTACACCCAAAACTCTTTCCCTCACATTATCATTATCATTAAAAATATAAGGTAATATATATATCCATAACCCCTAATAAAAAAACCTATGTTCTGAAAATACATGCTCCATCATGTTCTATATGAAAATTATTTTATAACGGAATATTCATTTGGCTAATTTAGACATACAAGTGAGAAGATATGAAAAAACTATGAAATGGAAAGAGAATGACATGATGTTCTTTCTGAAAAAATATGTAAGTCTTAAGAAATAACTAGAAATGTATTTACACTATCTAGTATTTCAATAATAGTATACCCAACATGTTGTTAATATGAGATGACAAGTTTATCCCAGGAGTCGCCTAGTTATGTACCTCATGTTCCATGTCATGTCACTTCAATATACATGATGTTCTATCCATTTAAACATGACACATGAAGTTAGTAAGTTCTCGATTCGATGAAACTTGAGTTATGAATCTCAAAGGACATGGTGTGTATACCTATTCTATAGACCATATTAATTGGATGAAATATCTAGGTGTTTGCTTAATGTGGTCAATGTGTGTCCTCTTGATTAGTATGGCATGTTCTGTGGTCCACACAACAGGTGTGACCTATGGGATAGTCGAATGTGAACTTTGGTAAACCATGAGTCATGTGGAATAAATAATCATGGTTTTGGTTTTTAAACCAAAAACTATGTGATATTTAACATGCTAATGAAACCCTAAACATTATCCAAACACGAATATAAGGTGTTCTATTTCATAACCTATTTTACTGATATGTAAATTCTCTATATAAAACCTAGTTGAAAGTAAAAACAAAAAATTGTGTGTGTTTAGAGACTAATTTACATATAGTTAAGATTTATTCTCTAGATACACTTTCTACCTCACTATAGTGATTCTGGGACCTGGCCTCCCATCCTTTCAATCATCAGTATTTTCTACCTGATTATGATCATTCACACCTCTGCTGGCCTCTACGAGATAACCCTTACCACTGTCTACTACATCGACCAAGTAGAGCAACCTCTTCATGAAAATCATCACCTCCTAGGGAAGCCACACTTATACCACAAGATCATATAACAATATCCCAATATTCACTACCAACTAATTCCAGTCCACGTCACCTTTTCATTCACCTAAATCCATCCATCCGCACTCTATTTTTAGTTTCATCATGCTGAGATCCAATGTATCGCTAACACCCTTCGATCCATTGGCGAAAGAGTGGGGAAATTATGATTTGGTTGTATATGAATAATAATGATAGAGATAAGAGGTAGGAAATATAAGAAATGGTGGATGGTATAATTTGGGCCACAAAACCCTCCTTCATAAATACGTTAGATGTTGAATTGTTTGGTTATCAAGGATTCATGAGAATAATTTTGAAAATAAAGAAATTTTTTTTTCATCAGGTTAGTGTAGTGGGAATAATGAAAAGAATTCAATCCAAATAAAATAAACAACATATCTAATTAGAAATAAAATCCTCTACCTTGATAGAGAATTCACTATCACTTTGATGGTTCTGTATTGAAATGTGATCAAATTATACCTATAAAAAGACCTAAATTCTCTATTCATTACCACTTGTAACGACCCAACATTTAAAAAATGGAAATTACCTTCTTATAATTATGTATTATTATAAAATGAAATCACAAAAGAATGAACTAATAATTAATATATGACATTTAAACATAATATTTTCACTTCTGTGATTTGAATTTTGAAAATTCGACATACACAGTTGTGATCATTAAGATATTTGGAGTCAGATAAGACAAACATAATTTTTGGTGATTTGTAATCGACCATTATGAATAATAATGTTATACTTGTGAATAATATTCTGAAAATTATGAACATTAAATCATCCATGTAAATTGTAACCTTAACAATAAATAAAATTTATCCATATTATAAGTGACATTATGATAGTTTTGGTATTTTTATAAGTCATAAATATTTAATTAAAAATTCCTAAATATTTTAATAATTAAAAAAGTAAAATTATTTTCATAAAATTAATTTTTAAACTATTATTTTTATTTCTTATGATTATAGGATAATTTAATGAGGCCTGAGTAAAAATTTCAAAGTATTATAAAATCAGTTATAATTTGAAAATATGTATATCTGAATTAAATGATGATTTTATTTAAAAATTAAATTTCCCATATTTGTAAAATTAATTTCATAAAATAGAATTAGTATTTTGATTATACACATGAAAAAATAGTTACGGTTATTTTTTGCAATTTTTTTGAAATACATGAATTTTTTATGAATAATAAAATACGATAATTTACTATAAGTGCTAAAACTTAAATTAATGCAACATTCTTGAGCCATCGATGATGAAAACGGAAATTGGTTAGCAATAAAATGCACTTATTTCTATTTTTGTCCCAAAAATAATGACTATTCATATTCTTGAGAAAAAAAATTACACTAATGATTAAAATAATGGGAAACCCCTCCTCTCTTCCGCTATAAATAACACCCCTCTTTACTTCTTCACATCACTCCAACCAAGAATTGTTCCTAGTCTAAATTTAGATAAAATCTCTCCCTAAGATCCTCTCCCAAATCCATCAACCCTCATTCTCTTCAAAAGACCAAATCCTCTCCCCTAAATAGTTTCTTAATGAAGTTATATTCCAGAGGTAAACTCCTATTTTCATTTATTTTATTTTCTATCATGTTCCTTTCTTTATTTTTATTTATTTAACTAATTCCATCCAAATGTTATTATAACTCTAGTAAATTACATTTTATTTAATTTTTTTATGATAATGTAAAAATTTAAAATCATATCTCTTTTCCCCTCATTTTATACTAGAAATGAAAACACCATCTGAGATGTGTTACTTTATCACATTCAAGGATGACGAGTTTTTAATTTCTATTATCGTATTAAATTATATTAATAAAACTATTATTATAGTTTTAAAAGACTATAATTTATGTATTATTTCTCATCTACGGTTCTGGAATATTTTTGTACACATGGTTTTGATTTATAAAACAAAATGTGTTCGTTGGGATAAAAAAGCCCCAATTAACCCAAAAGGTTATCACTAAAGTTTTATATAATGATTCAAACTTCACTCCAATTAAACAAATGATATTTATAACCATTAAACCATATGGATGTTCAATAATAAAATATAACTCTGACAACCATCCTCATTTTACATGATTATCCATTCATTTATATAAGTAAACTAATCATGAAACAAACGGACTCGAACAATGAAATTGAACCACATAACCAATTAAAAATGTTATGAAAAAAACTAAAAAAGGTTATACTAAATAAATTAAATGTAAAATAGGTTATTTAATTAAGAATTAATGAACCTAATTTTATTTTTCATTTCTTTAATATCATGTAGAGAACACCATCAGACTTATGGTAAGGGATTCTCCTCGATCCTCCATTATTCCTTGGGGTTATTCTTACTCTCTTTTTACCCAAATTAAATACTATGTTATATTTTTGTACATATTCTAATTTCTGTTTATATTTCAAAAATCATGTATCAAGATCCATTGATCATTCTCTTTAATGGATGTACATGTTTTTTAGTGGTTCCCTCCTCAATACTTTATGATAAGAAAACCCGTTTAACGGAACATCCCAAATTCTTAATCAATTTAAAGAGAACTATATAACATATTTTTATCCCAAATTATTTTAATAAAAGCACTATTTTATTATGAAAACATTCTTGGTTCACTTCAGGTTTTATATAAAATATTATTCCCTTTTCTATTTAAAATGCTCTTTAGTATTTTCCTTAAAATCGTGCTAAAATGTTTTAATGTTAAAATTTCTTAAATAATAGTCTTAAATTTTTTCACATATATTTGAAATCACTTACCATGTGAAATGATTATTTTCACTTATTAATTTCCAGGTATTTTTTAGTTCCTTTCTTTTATGGACACTTTTACGATACTCCCATTCATCATGCATTATGACATGATTATGATACCCATTTCTTTTCATGGGTACCCTTATGTTTTTGTATGATTGATTATATATTATTATTTATGTGGAAATAATGTTCATGAAAATTTTAATATGGCTGTGACTAGATATCACTCGAAGGCATTGAATAATTTACGGTCTCATGAGACATTATGTGCAACAATCTTGGAGGTTATCCTTGACTTGTGCTTCCATTTTCAACGATCTTGGTGGTTAAACTTGACTTGTGATCCTCTGTGTGAAATTAGACTTGAATCATGATAAATTAATGTTTTATGTTGCTACCACATTACTATGAATCAATGTTTATATGATCCCATGTTTATATTTCATGATTTTATATGTTCCATGACTTTTTATATCATTATGTCATGCCTTCTAACCCATGAGCTAAAGCTTTATTCATATGTTTATTCCATTACTGAGATTTTTATCTAATCCATTTTTTCAAATTATCCTCAGGTTATCTATGAATATGTATGATAAAAATGGGAGTTATGATCTCTTTATAAATAATAAATAGAGAAATGTTTTATTTAGTCCATTGTTTTTTGTTTTATGTACCTAGTCTTAAAAGACACTAGACTTTATGATCCTTGGATTGTAATATGAGGTTTAATTATTATTTTAATCATGTAATGATATGTGTAAAATGATAGGGTTTCTATAGTTTTTATCATAGAAAGGTTTAGTTATTTTGGAGATTAGTAATAGAGCACTTTAGTAATAACCTTAAGGACAAGACTAAGTTTATGAAAACATCCCCAATTTTTAGTAAGTATAGAGTAAGTGGTTTATCAAGAAAATATATCACTATATAGATAAAAATAAGTGGATGTGGATCTAGAATAGATGTACCTAGGGGTAGAACCTGAAAACAATGTTTTGAGCTAGACTTGAATAAGAATTGGGGCATGACAATGGGCCTTACTGCACTCCTGGTTTGAAACTCATGGGGGATATTCTTTGGTAAATTAATGAGCATGGTACAAAACATTATTAAGGGAACAAAAAAATATCCCATGAGAATATAATTTACGAAATAGATCAATGATAACCTATATTTAAACCTAGGGAATCAGAAGTTTGGATGTACATCTCCTTTAGAAGTTTGTCCTTTTATGTTCAATGTTTTATTTTTGTGATTAATATATAATTATTAAATACCTATAATTGTATGTTTTATCTTAGTTAATGGAGGGAAATAGTAGAACACATGCCAATAATCAATGTGATATAGAATGTGATGATTTACCTAATGATATGACAAAAATGATGGGAACAGGAGCTCAAAACATCATGATAGTACTTGCTCAGTTGTTTCAAGTTATGAATAATAACTTGAATCATGTAAAACACCATCCTCCTCCAAGGAAATAGAAAGTTTCCATTAAATACATCATATAGAAAAGGAATCCCATGTTTAGTGGATCTTCTGATCCCCTCCTTGCGAAATAGTGGATTAACTCCATTAAAAAGATATTCTTTGTCCTCCAGTGCTCAAAATAGGAGATATTCCTATTGGTGGTATATCATTTTGATAGTGAAGCTTATCAGTGGTGGAAACTAATCAATTATAAAATTTTCTAAGAGTAAATTGATTCCATGGATTGTGAGGAATTCAAGAAATTGTTTTTTAATAACATTTTTCTACGACCCCTCCACTTCAATATGAAAAGAGAGGTCCTCAGACTCAATTAAAAGGATGATTATGTCATTAGGGAATATGAAGAAAACATCACAAGTATTTAAAGATATGACTCCATATTTTTCATGAATGCCAAAAGAAAGGTGGATTAATTATTTAGCAGACT
This sequence comes from Viscum album, assembly GCA_963277665.1. Classification (NCBI taxonomy): domain Eukaryota; kingdom Viridiplantae; phylum Streptophyta; class Magnoliopsida; order Santalales; family Viscaceae; genus Viscum; species Viscum album. The sequence goes on along the minus strand of OY728159.1, from coordinate 968,407,302 downwards.
AAAGTTAAGTCTATGAAAAGCGTTGGTGATTCCAGACTTTGACAGTTAAGAGGAGATTGTCTATTATGCCCTCAAGGATGAAATAGAGATCAGAGAATCCTAGAGGTCTCATGGTCCTAGTGAAAAAAATAGTATGATGGAGTTTAATATGGGTGTTTTGGAAAATAAATCACATGATGTAAAGAAGATCAAACATCCCACATGTCAAAATTGTGGGAAGATGCATCCTGAGAACTATCGAAAGGGAACTTGGAATTGCTTCAAATTTTGAGAGATGGGACATTTATGAAAGAACAATCGAAGGGATATGAATAATCCCAATAATGTGGAAGAAGAAAGTAAGGTTCATATTAATGATCATCCTATAGTGTTGTGTTACAACTATAAAAATCATGGGTATTATGCAAACAATTTCCCTAAGACAAGGGTTGTTAGAGGAAATCAGCAGCAACCTCCAAGAAAATAAGGAAGGTCTTATGCTATCACTACTGCTGAGGTGGATTCAGGAAATGATGTGGTAATAGGTACACTAGTTATTCTTTAAATATTAGTGAACATACTATTTGATTATAGTTTTATGCATTATTTCATATCTTGAATGTTTAGTAGAAATATTCAAACACCACCTCAAAATTTGTAGGTTAAGTTATCAGTGAGAATAAAGAATGGGGAAATTATTACATCCAAGGTTTATAACTCCTTCCTGGTAAATTTTTGTGGATTGAATCTCCCATAAAATCTTTTCATACTTCATTTTGTGGAGTTTGATGTTATATTTTTTATAGTTTGGCTATCTTTATACAAATACAACATCAATTGTTGGAAAAGGATGATCACTCTTCACATCCCAAAGAATCCTCCAATTCTTTACAAGTGTAAAGAGGTAGATGAATCTCTGTTATAATCATTGTCTCTAGTGTGGATATTATTTCTTTATGAGAAATCATGTCTAACTAAAATGATTGATACAATGGAGATGATACTTCTCAATGATATTTTCACCATGAGGGATTAAACAGATGTATTCCCTAAAGAATATTCTGGTCTTCCCCCTGATTGAGAGGTTGAGTTCTCAATTGAAATTATTTATAGATCAATTTATATATTAAATAAACCTTATATAATAGCCACTATAGAGCTAGAAGATCTGAAGATGCAATTACAGGAGAATTTGGAGAAGGTTTTTATACACCAGAGTGCTTCACCATGGGGTGTGCCTACCCTCTTAATTAGGAATAAGGATGGATCAATGTGACTCTATATTGATTATCGGAGCTCAATAAAATCATGATAAATAACATGTATCCACTGCCACATATAGATGACTTGTTCAATAAGATTTTTTGTGTCAGTTATTTCTCTAAGGTGGATATTCAGTTAGGATATCACAAATTAAAGATGAGGAAGGTCGATATTCCCAAGATTGCCTTTCTAAGAAGGTATGGACACTATGAGTTCATAGTGATGCCCTTCAGACGAACTAATGCTCTAGAAATATTCATGGATTTAATGAATAAAGTCTTTAGATATTACCTAGAAAAATTTGTGGTAGTCTTTTTCGATGATATTTTGATATACTCTAAGAGAAAGGAGGAACATAGGGAGAAACTGAATACTGTGATAAAGATTTTGTGAAGGGATAAACTATATGAAAAGTATAGTAAATGTGAGTTTTTTATGGAGGAAGTATCATTATTGGGGAATGTAATCACCAAAAAGGGATATCTATAGGACCTTTCAAGACAAAGGTAATTGAAGAATGTCCGAGGCCAATATTTATAATGGAGATATATAGCTTTCATGGTATAACCATGTATTATCTATGATTTGTGAAGAACTTTCCATGATTGTAAAACCCAATGACCAAGTTGACATGGAAGGTATTGAAGTTTGTTTGGACTCAATAATGTGTTGAAATATTTAAGGAGATAAAAACGAGACATATCACTAAGCTAGTACTCACACTCCAAAAAAAGTGAAAGCCTATTCTTTAAGGAAGTTGAAAATCCGTGTTAAAAACTATCCTATAGATGATATGGAGTTGACGACTATGATCTTTTCATTGAATATCTGGTCGAATTATCCTTATGGGGAGAAGTGTGAGATATATACTGATCAAAAGAGTCTCAAATATATATTTACATAGAAAAAGAATAATATTTTCTAGTGAAGATGGTTAATGATAACCAAGGATTATGAATTCTCAACCCACTACCATCCCAATAAGGCTAATAAGGTGGAGGATGCTCTAAGTATAAAGAATCATGCATCATTATCAATGATGAGAATTGAAAATGAACCAATATTATTAGATTTTTAGAGGATGGATATGGGAGTCATTAAGGGAGAAACATCATCTATCCTTTCTCAAATGATTTATCAACCATCCCTTATGGAGAAAATAAAGGATACTCAAAGATAATATGTTGAAATTTAAAAAATGGTGGAAGCGATTAGAAATGGGAAATCTTATGAGTTCAAGATTGATGAGGAAGGAGTTGTATGATTTGGGTCATGATTATGTGTACCATATGATCCAGAGATAATGAATGAGCTTTTGAATGACACACATAGATCAACCTTCTCTATTAACCTAGGGATCACAAATATGTATCGATATTTAAGAGAGAAATTTTGGTGGGACACTATAAAGAAGAAGATTTCTGAATATACATAAATGTGACTAGTATGTCAACAGGAAAAGGATAAAAGATATAAGTCTAAGGGGATGATGCAACCACTAACTATACCAACATGAAAGTGGGAGAACATCACCATGGACTTTTTAATTGGAATTTCAAGGACATTCAGTGAAAAAAATTCTATATGGGTCATTATGGATCGTCGTACAAAGACAACTCACTTTATCATAATTCAAGAGTACTTATAATTGGATCAACTTGAAAAAATATATATCAAAGAGGTGGTACGGCTGCATGGTGCACCACTATCTATTTTATCTAATAGATATCTGAGATTCACCTCGAAGTTTTGGAAAATTCTCTAACATGCTATAAGCACTAAACAGAACTTCAATATGGCCTATCATCCTCAAAAAAATGTCCAATATAAGTGAAATATCCTGACACTAGAAGAGATGTTGAGATTTTGTTATACGGAATTCAAAGGAGGATGGGACCAACATCTTCCACTAGTCAAATTCTCGCACAATAATAGTTTCAAATAGAGCATCTGAATGGATCCATATGAAGCGCTTTATAGAAAAAGGTACAGAACATCGGTATTTGGGGATGAAGTTAGTCAATGTAAGCTTCTAGGACTTGAAATGGTTGATGAAATGGTGCAGAAGGTGAAAAAAATTCAACAGCACATCAAGGCGGCCCAAAGTTGACAGAAGAGTTATAAAGATCATCATCGACGAGACCTTGAGATCCACGTTGGTGACTTGGTATTCCTCTGCATATCACTATGGAAGAAGGTCATGAGGTTTTGTAATAAAGGAAAAACTAAGTCCCAAGTACATTGGCCCCTTTGAGGTTCCTGATCATGTTGGATATGTGGCCTATCAACTCTCACTTCGACCTACCTTGTCTACAGTACATGATGTCTTTCATGTTTCCCTCTTAAGAAAGTACATACCAGATCCTTCACATGCAATGTCTTCAGATGTGGTACCATTGGAGAATGATCTTTCTTACAAGGAGAAACCAATGAATATCTTGGAACATAGAGATAAAGTTCTATGTATCAAGACTACTCACCTAATGAAAGTACTATGGTGGAACCGTAATTATGAAGAGGAAAAATAGGAAATGGGGGAGGCAATGAAGGAAAAGTACTCGCACCTATTTACATCATAGAATGTAAAATTAAATTTTAACGGTGGAATTTCATAAGGGGGGAAGAATATAACGACCCAATGCTTAATCAATGAAAATTACCATCTTATAATTATGTCATATATTCATATGAAATCACATCAAAATGAACTATTAAATACCATGTAACCTCTAAACATAATATTTTCACTTATGTGATTTGAATTTAAAAAATATGACATATACAGTTGAGATCAGTATGATGTTTTAGATTTTGGTAAGACAAACTTATTTTTTGGTGAATAGTAACTGAACCTTATGAATAGTAATGTTACCATTATGAATTGTTATATGATCCTTATGAATAGTAAGTCATCCATGTAAATAGTAACCTTACCAATGAAAGTATAAATAAAATTTATCTATCTTATATCTAACAATATGATAGTGTTGGTATTTTTATAAGTCTAAAATATTTAATTAAAAATTTATGAATAATTTAATAATTGTAAAATAAAATGTATTTTAATCAAATTTATTCATATTTTTTTTGATTTCTTATGATTATAGGATAATTTTATGATACCTTAATTAATTTTTCAAATTATTATAAATCAGTTATAATTTTAAAATATGCATTTTCCAATTAAATGATGATTTTAATTAAAACATAAATTTCCCATATTTAAAAAATTACATTCATAAAATAGATTTCATTTTGGAATTCTAAACATTGAAAAATGGTTAGGGTGAATTTTTGGTATTTTTCTGAAATACTTGAATATTTAATATATGGTAAAATATGATAATTTATAATAAGTGCTAAAACCTGAATTCCTGCATCAGGCTTGAGTTATGGATGATGTAAATGGCGATTGGTTAGAACTCACATACACCTATTACTATTTTTGGTCACAATAATCAAAACTATTCATATTCTTGAGAAAAAATATTAAACTAATGATTAAAATAATGGAAAACCCCTCCTCTCTTCCATTATAAATACCAACCCTTTTTACCTATTCTCTTCACTCCTCTCAAGCCTTGTTCCTTGTATAAATTCTGCTAAAAATTATCCCTAATCCCCTTTCCCATTTTAATAAGCCCTTGGTGTCTTTAAAATACCAAATCATCTCCCCTAAAGTGGTTCTCAAGGATGTTATATTCAAGAGGTAAACTCATCTTTTTCATTTCTTTTATTTTCTTTCAAGTTTCATTCTATATTTTCTTTCCTCACCTCATTTCATAAAAATGTTAGGTAAGATCCCAGTTTATGGAAGGGTATGTTTTTGTTATTTTTTTGTGGAATACCTTGTTTCAGGCTTGTAGGGATGTCTTATGAAAGTATGTGAGGTCTTGGAGGTGTTTTCGGGGCTCGAGGCACCAAAGAATGGAAAGTTTGGCAAGATAAGCCAGGGCGCACAGCCTGCACATGGCTAGGGAAAACTGTGTAGCCTGCCTAGGTAAACCGCGTGACCCCTACTCCTCCGGATAGTAGCATGTAAAAGGTTTGCGCACGGGTTTTCAAACTGTGCAGCCAAACCGTGTGGCCTCTTAAAGTTGGGAACGATTACAAAATTGACACGTTGGGATTTTAAGAACCCACTCATGATTTCTTCTCCATTCATCCCTCTTCACCCTAGGAATGAACCAAATTTCCCAAGAGTCCAAGAGGCCGATCTCCCTCATTTATAAGGCGTTTTTGGTGCCGTTGGATGAGGATCGAAGTTAAGGGTAAGTATAATCCCATCCTTGCTTCTATTTTTGGTTCAGGGTTCGTATCTTCTCTCCCTCTGGTTATGAATCTCTAAAATCGTTTCTAATGGGTGAGTCCTAGGTTGAAGCTCCAAAGGCTGGTCAGATTGAGGTATAAGGACTCGATTGAGTGTGAGTTCAACCACGGTTTTGAGGTAGGTGGTCTACACACATTATCCCAAAGTTTTATGGTGGATTTATGCATGTGTGGATTTCCTTATGGTTTAATTTTGATGAGATTTTATTAACCTGGATATGTTTGGTATAAATTAGGCTTAAAAATGGTAAATGGGAACTCTCACGATCCCCATAGGATGCGTTGAGAATGACTTGACCTAATTGGGTACATCCATGGGATGTACCAGCCTTTCCCGGGCTTAGGGGTTGTTATTAAACAAGGGAGGTTGTTGTAATAAATGGTAGAGCCCTTGACAAATATACATGATTGATTAAACTTGGAATAGAAGTTAGGTGATACAACTAGACTTGGAAATAACCTAAAGGTTCATTGGAATATGTTGAAAAGTTGATTCATGGAAATGATGAACAGGTTAAATGGGTTAATGTGTAAACTGATTAAAGACCGTAATGGGATAGATTATGGGTTTAGTGTTGAATTCTTAGTGAGATAGTCATAACACATGGAAATTAGGTGAATGGTTAAATGATGTAAAATGGTAATGTGTTAATTGGTTAAGGAATAATGTGAATTCACGTGTTATTTGTTGTGAATGGTGTTTGTAAAAGGGAAATGGTATGGAGGGTTCATGGTTACTAATATATATAAGGATGTGCACATGGCTTGGTAGAGTTGAGTATGACTTGAGGATCTAGCCCACGGGTCGAGTGAAGACTGATGCACTGAACTCCACCCTGAATGCACAGGTTAGGAATGATGACCGAGGCTCTATTCTCCTAACGGTTTCATCCACCCGGACTGAGGGTTCGAGGTGAGGATATGGTTTCATTGAGGGGGTTAATCCTAGTGAGATAAGATAATGATGTGTTTACCCTCCTACATGTGATTGTTGGCCTTATAACCATGTAACATAATTTATGTGATTGACCCATAGAAATGTGATGAAACGGTAAGTGAGGATAATTGGTGTGAAATCAATGGTAATGAAAGTGGAAATGGATTTGGCTCTGAACCAGTTAATGGAACCTTAAATAATTACATTGCAATTATCATTCCTATTCATTTTTCATGCACTACCTGTTCACACTGGATATTTTGTATACACCATTGGTGGTGGCCTACTGAGTTGTACTCACACCCTACTCGGGCCGACATTAGGCACCTAAGCAAACATCATGTATGCAAGTCCGGAGAAGGGCAAGGGTCCTTGCTAGATAGTTGAGGGGACATGGGTAGCACTTAATGGAGTATCCAAACTTAGAGTCGGGACCATTTTTGGAATTTTGGTCGTTGTATTTATTTTGGGATTTTGTTCACTTTTTCACTTGTAGTAGGACATGGAATATTTATTATTGGAAGTGGTTGTTATACATGTCCCTTGTTTATTGATTATTGTTTCCGCTATTGGTTTATTTCTGTTGTGCCAAACTCTTATAAAATGGGGGGTATAGTCTACCCAGATGACCACATAGACCCCCACTGCTGGTCAGCAGCCTTTGGTGTTTGGGGATGCACGCTTAAGGTTATGTAACTACCCGGCTCGGAGCATCGGTATAGTGGATTCTGGGTCAGGAACGTTACAAAGTGGTATCAGAGGAGGTCTTTCTTCTCCTTCTCTGAGGTCTTGAAATTTGGGATAGGTTGCCAAGGGTTAATATGTGTCAGGCCTTGGTAAATGAACTCATTCTTGAGAGTTTCTAACCCATATTTGAGGGAAACCCCAAGTCACCCTGGGTGGGAAATGTTGTTCTTGGTTGTGTGTTGTTATAGTTGATGATATTTCACCATTGGGTAATGCACATGTGGTTTGGTGTGACTATTTTATGATATTGAGCTCGTGGCCTTAACTCAACGAGGATTTTCATTCATGCATCTTTGTAGGAACCTAGAGAGATAGGTGATGTGCATTGTGTTATGAACACGTACGGGGTGGGTGTGTGTGGCAAGAAAGTAGGGAGCATCAGGAATTTCATTAAACTAAGAAATAATGAGAAGAATGAAATAAAAAAGTGGGTAAATGATGTTTAAATAAATATAAGCATTTGAAATGAAGTGGAAAATGTTTTTGCAAAATGTTGTCTGAGTTGGTGGTAGTGCATGGTTGTTTACCCCATGTGGACAATGGCCCGCGGTAGGGATGGTCGGGGCGGTGAATTTGAGGTGTCAATTTCATTGAACTAGTATATGAAAATGGGTTTTTGTAGCTATTAAAGTGATTTTTGATGATTTCATGAATGTTCTAGGGTATGCGTGCTAAATATCGTGCTTGGAAATGTTGAGAGATGCCACCACAATGTCAGTTACCAGTTGGGAAAGGTGAGGATGTTGCTGAGAACAATCCTCCAGTAGAAGATCATGAAAATGTGGTGATCGATGAAGGTAGAGAAGACCAGTTCTGGGAGAACTTGTCTCGCCTTATGAAGATGATAGATCGGGACCCATGGTGGGTTGAACTGAGTTTGTTTGAGCTGACCAGGTATTTCATGTTGCAGCACCCTCCGTCCTTCACCAGAGAGGGTGGGCCAGAGGCAGTGGAGTTCTAGTTAGATTCTATCCAGATGATACTAGATCATCTGGATACCCCTATTGAATAGTGTGTAAAGCTGGCTGTTTATTTGTTTTGGGGCTAGGCAAGGCGTTGGTGGGACATTCAGGCTCAGACCGAGTAGGCTGAGTGGATGTCATGGAAGGTTTTCTAGGAAAATATTCTGGAGCATTTCTACCTAGATACTTTGAGGTAGGAGTGGGATGCAGAGTTCATGATCCTACCTCAGGGATCACTACCGGAGATGGACTATGCTAGTCACTTCACTGATTTGCGATACTTTGTCCTAGTGTTAGCAGAGGATGAGGCAGTGGTAGAAAGGCGTTTCCAGGATGTGTTGAGACCTAAGATCAGGTATCAACTAAATATCTTCCACTTGAAGAGGTTTGCAGAGGTGATGGATCATGCACTCATCTCTGAAGGGAACCTAAAGAGAGCTTCGGGTGGTGGGGTTGTCGTGCCAACTGGGCGGACAAGTGGTGCATCTTCCAATGGTCGGAAATGCCATTTGGAAAGTTTCTATCAAGGTGGTCAGAAGAGAGTGTCATCCTCTCAGAGTGGGAACCAGGTGTTCTGTTATTAGTGTTGTAGGCCGGTGCATATACATGGTCAGTGTCCTTGACCTCATGTTGAGTGTTGTTCATTAGGTAGGATGGGGCATGTGTAGTGGTTCTGTAGGAACCCTCGACAGACGGGTGATCATGATGATGAAAAGTAGGTACCGGGTACGGGAAGGGGATCAGTTTCCCCGTATCAGGCAGACATATAGAGCTCCATGGGCCATACTAGCAGGGACGGTGGATGTGTAACTCCACTTCAAGATCTCTCATGCCAGTAGTTCAGTGCAGCGTAGGGTGCTCATGGTGGAGCCTAGGGTAGAGGGGTAGTTTAGCTTCAGGAAGTTCAGTTTGTGCCTGGTGATGGCGAGGACGGACCATCAACTGTTCGAGGTACGATCCATGTAGCTTCTATGTTTTCTAGTGCGTTGTTTGACACCGGTGCCACACATGCTTCTGTTTTTTCTCAACATGTGGTAGTGTTGTGTTTAAGGGTTGAGGGGTGTGTAGAGTTAGGTCCATTGACACCCCGTTGGGGGTGTGGGTTGAGGATATCAAGCAGTGCCAGGGATGTGCCTTTGAAGTTGGGGGTATGATTTTGTTTGGGGATTCTTTGTTCTCGAGATGTCAGGGTTTAACTTAATCTTGGGAATGGATTGGTGGTTGTTCTATCGGGTGCACATAGACTGATATCGTCACCGAGTATCATTCATGTCGCTTGAGGGTGATGCTTATGTCCACCATGGCTAATGGGATATTCGAGCAGGGCGTGCGGGGCCGTTTTGTGAACAGATGAGTGGAATCATGGCTCTAGTGGCATGTCTCATGCATGATGATGATGATTGAGGGAAAATCAAATTTCCCTACCATGGTGGATTATCTTCAGTTGGTTTTTCCTGAGGATTTCTCGAGGTTATCATGTGAGAGGGATGTTGAGCTCACGATCAAATTGATGCCAGGAGTGGAACCAGTTTTCATTCTGCCATACCGAATGGAACTGGTAGAACTCCAGGAACTGAAGGTTCAACTTGAAGAGTTGGAGCATAAGGGGTTTATCTATCCTAGTACGTATCCATGGGGATCTCTCATGCTTTTCGAAAAGAAGGACAATGGGTCGTTGAGGCTGTGTGTTGACTATCGAAAGTTGAATCAGATGCTGGTGAAAAATCGGTACCCTCCTCATAGAATTGATGTCATGTTTGATCAGTTGAAGGGTGTATCAATGTTATGTAAGATTGATCTGATGTCAGGTTATCACCAGATGAGGGTGAGGTCTTTTGACGTACTGCTGACAGCTTTCTGTAGTTAGTACGAGTTATTTGAGTTTGTGGTAATTCCTTTTGGCTTGACCAATGCACCGATGGTGTTTATGGATTTGATTAACCAAATCTTTCATCCCAATCAAGATCATTTTGTGATTATCTTTCTTAACGATATCTTAGTGTACTAAAAAACTCATAACGATCATGCCCGACATCTTGACATCATCTTGGGTACACTAAGAGAGCATCAGCTATACGCCAAGCTATCAAAGTGTCAATTCTGGATAGGTGAGGTGCATTTTCTGGTTCACATCATCTTGGAAGCAGGTGTGTCAGTGGATCCAGAGAAAGTGTAAGAAATTTTTCGTGGGAGCAGCCCAAGAGTGTTTCTGATGTTCGGAGTTTTCTGGGTTTGGCCGGGTATTACTGAAGGTTCATTCAGGATTTATCTTTATTGGAAGTACCACACTTAGGCTTGACCAATAAAGGAATCAGGATTGAGTGTTCTGAGACTTATGAGAACTCCTTCCATGATTTGAAGAAGCGGTTGACGACCACACTTATCTTGGTCTTACCTGACACAGGTAAGAAGTACATCAGGTATTCTGATGTGTTCGGAGTCATACATGGGGCTGTGTTAATGAGGGATGACTGGGTTGTGGCTTAAGGGTCAAGGCAGTTGAGACCCCAAGAGTGGAACTATCCCACTCATGACCATGAGTTTGCTATAGTGGAGTATGCCTTGAAGTGCTGGAGGCACTATCTATTGAGAGAATAGTTTAATGTGTTTACCGACTATAAGAGTTTAATGTATGTCTTCTCATAATAGGATCTAAACCTTTTCCAGTGAATGTGGGTTGAATATCTCCAGTCTTTTGATTTTGAGTTGGTGTACGCACTAGAAAGGGAAATAGTGTTGCTGATGCTCTGAGCAGAAAGGTTCGAAATCAGGTGGTTTAGGAGTCCAACGCCGAGTGGAAGGTGATGGCTTTGTTTGCAGAGATGCACCTGGAGGTGCAGGAGGAGGGTGTTCAGGTCACTCTTACTTCCATAATGATGGATTCAACAATTTTGAGTAGAGTTAAGGAAGGTCTGCTTGATGATCCTGAGTGTTTGATCATGTGAGAAAAGATTAAAGGTAGGGAGCTACCTTCTGTTTGGGTCGTCGGTGTGGAAGGTGTTGTTCATGTTCGTGATCGTGTGGTTGTGCCAATGTGGGTGAGGGAAGAGTTGATGCATGTGTTCCATGCATAAAAGTGGGTAGTGCATCCTGGTTTGACTAAGATGTACCATTATCTCTTAAGGTTGTTTTGGTGTCCTGGAATGAAGAAAGAAGTTGCAGGATTTATGGCACGGTGCCTTACCTATCAGCAGGTGAAGGCCGAGCATCAACGCCCATGTGGTTTGTTGCATCCATTTCCCATTATGGAATGGAAGTTGCATGATGTTATAATGGATTTTGTAGTGGTTTTTCCGAGGACGCCATTGATGAATGAGGCAATCTGGGTGGTTGTGGATTGGTTAACGAAAGTGGATCATTTCTTACCGATTCAGGAGACCTTTACAGTCGACCTGTTCGGTGAGCTGTATGTTCGGGAAATAGTGTGGTTTCATGGTGTTCTACGGACCATAGTTTTGGACTGAGATCCACAATTCACATCACATTTCTGGAAAGGGTTGCAGAAGGCACTTGGTACTCAGGTGTTTTTGAGTACGGATTTCCACCTGCAGACGGACAAGCGGTCAGAGCATACGATCAAAGCATTGGAAGACATATTAAGAGCTTGTATCTTGGAATTTGGTGGTTCTTGGGAGAGTCACCTATCGTTAGTTGAGTTTTCCTACAACAATAGTTTTTAGGCTATGATTCTAATGGCACCATTTGAGGCACTCTATGGGAGGCCATGTAGATCTTTGTTGTGTTGGATAGAGGCCAGTGACTCTGAGTTGTTGGGGCCAATTCTCGTGCAGGATACTTCAGAGAGAGTTAAGTTGATCAAGATGGCTACGGCTCAAAGTTGGCAGAAGTCATATGAGGATCAGAGTTGTAGGACTCTTGAGTTTGCGACGGGTGATAATGTGTTCCTTAGGGTGTCTCCAAGGTTTGGTCACCGTCAGATTTGAAAGCAGGGTAAGTTGGCGCCCAGGTATGTGGGATATTTTGAGGTTGTGGAGAGGATCAGACTAGTGGCTTACCGATTTGATCTTCCACAGTAGTATGGTGGGATGCATGATGTGTTTCATGTGTCGTAGCTTCGACGGTATCATCCTGACCCCTCTCAAGTGGTTGATGTGGAGGATGTGGAGCTTGAGGCTGATGGGTCCTTTGAGGAGCATCCAGTTTGTGTGGTGGATCGTAGTGAAAAGGTCTTGTGAGTCAAGGTTGTGCCATTACTGTGAGTACTATGGCAGCATGGGAATGTTCAAGAACAAAATTGGGAGTGGAAATTGGATATGCGGGCTCAGTGGCCTGAACTCTTCTCTTCGTTGGATCAATGAGGCTTGGAAACTCAGCTCGAGGACGAGCCGTTATAAGGTGGGGAGGTTGTAAGATCTCAATTTTTGGAAGGTTGTGTTTTCGTTATGTTTTGGTTGAATCCCTTTTTTTGGGCTTCAAGGGAAGTCTTATATAAATATGTGAGGTCTTGAGGGTGTTTTGGTGGCTCGGAGCACAAAATAAAGGAATGTTGGGCAAGATAAGCCAGGGCGCACAACCTGTGCACGGCTATGGCAAACCGTGCGGCCTGCCCAAGTAAACCGTGCGACCCCCCCCCCCCTCGAGATAGCATCACGTGCACAGTTTTTCATACCGTGCGGCCTCTTAATGTTGGAATAAATTACAAAATTGCCACCCAGGGATTTTAAGAACCCACTCGGGATTTCCTCTCCATTCCTCCCTCATCACACTAGGAACGAACCTAATTGTCCAAGAGCTCCAAGAGTTCGATCTCCCTTGTTTCTAAGGAATTTTTGGTGCCTTTGGATGCAGATCAAAGCTCCGGGTAAGGATAATCTCATCCTGGATTATCTTTTTGGTTTAATGTTTGTATCTTCTCTCCCTCTTATTCTGAAGTTCTAAAACCCTATCTTTTGGGTGAGTCCTAGGTTGAAGCTACAAAGGATTATCAGATTGTGGTCTTTGGACACGATTGAGTGTGCGTTCAACTGCGGTTTTGAGGTAGGTGGTCTAAAAATGTTAACCCATAGTTTTATGGTGGATTTATTCATGTGTGGCTTTGCTCATGGTTACCTTTCGATGATCTCTGATTAACCTGGATGCTTTTGGTATAAAGGATGGTTAAAAATGGTAAATGGGAACTCTCACGATCCATATGGGATGTGTTGAGAATGACTTGACCTAATTGGGCCCATCCATAGGATGTGCTGGCTTTTCCCGGGCTTAGGGATTGTTATTAAACAAGTGAACTTGTAGTAATTAATGGTAGATCCCTTGAAGAATATGGTTACATGATTTATTTAACTTTGAATAGAAGTTAGGTTATGCACCTAGACATGGAAATAACCTAAGGGTTATTTGGAATGGGTTGAATGGTTGATTCATAGAAATGATGAATAGGTTAAATGGGTTAATGTGTAAACAAATTAAAGACCATAATGGTATAGAATATGGGTTTAGTGTTGAATTCTTAGTGATATAGGCATAATACATAGAAATTGGGTGAATGGTTAAATGATGTAAAATAATAATGTGTTAATGAGCTAAGGCATAATGTGAATTCCCGTGTGGTTTGTTGTGAATGGTGTTTATCAACGTGAAATGGTATGGTGGGTTGATGGTTACTTATATATACATGTTCACATGGCTTGGAAGATGGGGGTATTACATGAGGATCTACTCCCACAAGTCGAGTGAAGACTGATGCTCTGAACTCCACCCGGAATGCACTGGTTAGGAATAAGGACTAATGCTCTATTCTCCTAACTATTTCATCCACCCGGACTGAGGCTTCAAGGTGAGAATATGGTTTCTGTGAGGGGTTTCTTCCATGTTAGATATCATAACGATGTGTTTACACTCTTTCATGTGATTTTTGGCCATAGACCCATGTAACATAATATATGTGATTAACCCATGGAAATGTGATGAAATGGTAAGTGATGATAATTAGTGTAAAATGAATGGTAATGTAAGTGGTAATGAATTTGGATATGAATCGGTTAATGGAACCTTAAATAATTACTTGGAAATTATCATTCATATTCCTTTTGCATGAACTACCTATTCATACTGGATATTTTGTAGAAACCATTGGTAGTGGCCTATTGAGTTGCACTCACACCCTGCCCGAGCCGCCATTGGGTACCCAAGCAGACATCATGTTTATAAGTTATGAGAAGGTCGAGGGTCCTTGATAGATAGTTGAGTGTACATGGGGTAGAACATGGTGGAGGATCTATACTTGGAGTTGGGACCATTTTGTGAATTTTGACCATTGTCTTTATTTTTGGCTTTTGTTCACTTTTGCACTTGGAGTAAGACATGGAATATTTATTATTAGAAGTGATTTTTATACATGTTCCTGGATTATTGATTATTTTTTACACTATTGGTATATTTTTTTTGTGTATTACTCTGATAAAAAGGGGGTATTGTCTCCCCCCTTGACCATATAGACCCCCACTGCTAGTCGGCAGCCTTTGGCGTACGGGGAGGAACACTTAAGGTTATGTAACTACCCAGCTCAGAGCATCAATATAGTGGCTTCCGGGTCGGAAATGTTTCATGTTATGATAACTATGGTAACTTAAATATATTGTAATTTTATTATGAAAATGTATTAATTCATTATCATCTCTCTTTTACCCTCCATTTATACTAGAAATGAAAACAACATCTGAGATGTGTTAATTTATCACATTCATGGGCAACGGGTTATCAATTTCTATTACCGTATCCAATTCTGGTCATAAATACATTATTATGGTCAAAACAGAATAAAATATATGTATTATATCTCATATATGGTTCTATAATATTTTTTACATATCTTTTTGATTTATGAAACAAAATGTTGTCATTGTGATAAAAAAACTGGCAATTAACCTAAAAGGTTATCACTAAAGTTTTGTATAATGATTCAACTTCACTCTAAGTAACCAAATAAAATTTATAACCATTTAACCTTATGGATTTTCAATAATAAAATATGACTCCAATTCTAGACAACCATCCTCATTTTACATGATTATCTGTTCATGTATAAAAGTAAACTAATCATTAAACAAACAGACCCGAAAAATGAAATTGAACCTCATTGGCAACAAGAAGGCTATGAAAAAACTAAAAAAGGTTATAATAAATAAATTACCTGTAAAATAGGTTTGGGGGTTAATAATTAATGATCATAATTTTATTATTCGTGTCATTAATATCAATTAGATAACATTATCGAACTTAAGGTAAGGGATTGTACACGAACCTCCATTATTCCTTTAGGTTATTCTTACTCTCTTTTTACACATATTATATCATATATTATGTTTATGTACATATTTTAATTTCTGTTTATATATAAAACATTATGTATCAATATCTATTTTTCATCCTATTTTATGGATATACATGTTTTTAAGTTGTTCCATCCTCAATACATCCCGATAAGCAAACTCATTTATGGGAAACTTCTCGAATTCTTACTCAATTTAAAGACCAGTATATAATCTATTTTAATCCACAATTATTTTAATAAAACCACTATTTTTATTATGAAAACCATATTGTTTCACTTTTGGTTTTATATAAAATATTATATCCTTTTTGATTATAAATTCTATTTAGTATTTTCCTTAAAATCGCGCTAAAATGTTTTAATGATAAAATTTCATAAATAATATTCTTACACATTGTCACATATGATTGAAATCACTCAACATGTTATGTGATTATTTTTCATTAGGTATTCACATGTATGTTTTAATTCCATTATTTCATGGACACTTGTATGATAATTCCATTCATTATGCTTTATGACATGATTATGATACTCATTTCTTTCCATGGGTACCCTTATGTTTATGTATGATTATTTATTTGGAAATAATATTCATGAAAATTTTAAGATGGGTGTTCCCAGATATAAATCCAATTAATTGGGTATAGTTTAGTCTCATGAGTCGTTATGTGCAACGATCTTGGCAGTTAGCCTTGACTCTTGCTACCATGTGCAACATTCATGGTGGTCAACCTTAACTTGTGCTCCTCTATGTGAAAAATACCTAAATCATGCAAAATTCATGTTTTATTTTTCTTACACATTACTATTAATCCATGTTTATATGATAGCATGTTTTTATATCATGATTTTATATGTTTTATGCATTTTTATATAATTATTTCTTGGTTTCTAACCCATGTGCTAAAGATTTATTCTTATGTTTATTCCCTTACTAGGAATTTTACCGCATCCCTTGGTTTATGTTATCCCAAGTTTATCATATGAAGATGTATGATCACAATGGTAGTTAGGAACTCTTGATGATTAATAAATAAAGAAAGTTTTATTTATTCCCATGTTTTCAGTTTTATGTACCTAGTCGTCCAAGACACTAAACATTACAATCCTTGGATTGTAATTTGTTGTTTAATTATGATTTTAATTATTCGGTGATATGTGTAAAAGTATAGGGTTTATATACACCTTCTTAGGGTTCATGTCAAAATATTATTTCACCTTTGCTAAAAAATTTAACAAGCTTACTTATAACACTTAATTAGGTTAAGCTGGTTAAATAATTTTATGACCTAAAAACCAACCTTAATAGGAACCCAAAATCCAATTAAATATTACATATCTACTAGATAAAACTCCACCTCCTGAGCACAAATGTGGAATTCAAATTTCTAGTTAGGGATCCATATATAAGATATCTCATTTCTCATACATGGGATAAATATATATTTATAAAATAAATATTAAATATCCCAAAAAATTTATCTTGGTCGAAATATTACCAAAACTCAATATGATGGTAAAAACCATATTCCAAGAAAAATGAGACGATCAAAATGTTTTTATAAGGTCAAATTCTAGGTTTAATTTACCATTATACCCTTATAAGGGGATCAATCTTTGAAACTAGAAAGTGAGCTATGTTCTGCCCAAAGAGAAACCTGGGTTATTATTTTATCCCCAACATTAAACCATTTCATACTTAAAAACAGAAAAGGAAGAAATATTAAACCAAGGAACTCATAAAATTAACTAATGTGAAATAAATATTTAACCCTATTTGTAGTCCAACCACCACTAGGTTGGGGTTATATAATTTTATGTGAACCCATAACATAAACCACAAATGGAAAATATCCTCTTTCAATCACCTTATTACATACCAATTTCCCTATACTTCCACATCCTCCGTGGAACTAATCATATTAAATTGATTTAGAGTTGTTATTTGAATAAAATATAAGCTTTTACTATATTAATATTTACACGATTAATCACCTTAAAAATTTCTCAATAAATTAAACATCTATATGGAAAGAAGTAATTAAAAACCATTTAAATCAACATAGAAATAGACCTGTTACCAGATAACTCCTATGAGAGTGTCATACTCCCCATATTTAAAGAGTGATCTGAATGACTGTCACATTAGAAAAATATATCCATACCAAAATTTTATATCAAGAACAACAATATGAATTCTACATTGAAATAAAAAATCCTCAAGCTAACATGATTTTTGAGGTTGGATACTCCTCCTTTACACCTCTTATCAAGGTGTATTTACCAACGTCATGACTACAAAATATAAGGGTTACACATAATCACCAATTTAAAATTTTAATTATCATCAATACAAACCAATTATCTACACATTTGGCTCTATAAAACATCACAATGCATCAATTAGCTATACTAGACACCTCAAACCAAATCCCAACTGAAATTTAGATTGATAGTGACCCATTCCATTACAATCCAGAGTGGATGTTTTTGACCCATTTAGATGATTCTTCTCTATTACCTCTAGACCTTAGGATAACACCTATCTAAACTTGAGTGACCATAGACCACAACCTATAGGAAAAAATCCCATATCTTGTATCTATATCCACCACATGATAAAAATAACCAAATTTTTGGTTATTCATACATCAATAAGGACCCAAGATCTGTTGAGATAAATTTGGTTCAATATAATTAGTTAAGGTACTCATGATCCTAATGGGAATACCAAAATTTGATCATAGAAAAGGATTAACTACTCCTCACCTTTTGATAATTTGTCGAGTGTACCACCAGCGAACATCTATTAAGAAATATCTAAAAATACATGCACCCAAGATTAGACTCCATCACTCAATGAAGAGATAAGGGCACCATAAATTATTGAAAGTATGTTATTCCTCCATATCAAATCATAAACTATTTGTACAAAGGATAAATACTCATAAATATCCCCCACTATATCGGAATGGAATTTATAGCTAAGGGAATCAACTACTATGTTACTATTGTTCCACCCTGATCACATAATATATCACACACCCAAAAATTCCTTTAATCCAACTACTAATCCACTATCCTAAATTAAATACCCCCAAATAAGGTACATCTTAACAATAAAATTCAGATATTGAGAGTTAATCATAATAATGGTGTTCTTAAACCAAGAAAATAACTATCCTAAAAACCTGACATGCTTTCCCTCTTATCAAAATTTCATAGGGATGTCATCAATAAAGAGAACCATAAACTAATTAATGAGTCTCATGATCATATGAAGGTAATTCATAACTTACAATGATATTACTAGGAACTCATATTATCCATAGCGATGCATGCATATTGTCTTCAAAAATTCATCGTTATAAATTGGAAGATAATGAAATCCCAACCAGATTATAACCATTAAGAACTTCTTATCCTCTTTTCATTAGTTGAATAGGTCACATAGTATTGAATGAAACATTTTCTAAAAAGGACTTCAAATTGTAGCATCATCTCCCAAGCTCAGCTAGATTATCTAATTAACTATAGATGTTATTAGTGTATCCTTAAAATGAAAGCTAATATATAAAAAAATATCATGATAAAAGAAATCCAATAACACCTTTAGGATAAAAATCTATATACCCATCCACTATGATTGGAAATAGGTCCACAAAAGTAACCAAAGTACAGAAGGAAAAAAATATTGATAGGTAGGTAATCAGTTTCTATATCCCTAGGTTTATTCCTACATATCCCATTTGAGGGCACCACTCACTATTCAAGGTTATCTTAACTCATCTTCTTGAATGCATATCACATTTCATCAATATAAATCCAAATAAACTTTAAATATAGGCAATCAACCCATTCAAATGATGAAGTAAAAGGATCTCATCTTTTCCATGATGAAATCCCATGATAACCACTCTCTTGTTAGAGAGTAGTATAACTCTATCAGTAGACGAGAGTGATGTAAAGATCACAAATAATTGGTGTCTCCAATAGAATCTCAAACTTATCATATTATATCAGAAAAATCCTTGTTGAAGCTATCCATCTGTTATATTTACTCACAAACCTAACCATGGATAACATGTTGCTGATAAAGACAACATGGGGGTGGTGGGGGAGGTGAATCAATGAAATTTATAACTCTATATATAAGTACCACTAGATCCTCTTATAAAACAACCACATAAAAGGATACGAAGACTATAAAAAATTTCCACTAATATCAAAGTTATCTTTTACATGGAGCTATATTCACCACACTACTCTTTATATCACCTGAAAAATAATAACTTATTCCAAAATAACGATGTTTCACAACCCCTAAACTATAAACCACCAATTCTCACTCAATGAATTTGGTATATGTGGGGATATAGAGGAGGATAAACCCATCTCAAACCCTTTTTATAGACCACACTCAGACTAATATGATTATTGAAAAATTCCAAAAATCTAGTCTATTGGTACCTCGTGGGGTTTATGAATCTCAATGAATACCTGGTAACTTTCATATTGTCTTAAAAAAGTCCACATATCCTCTAAAATCAAATAATCCTCAAATTTTTTAGATATAATTAAACTAGAATAATAGCCCAAACTACAAAAATGGTAGAGTAACATCATCATAAGTCTATGTAAATAAAATCCACTAATGACTCACCAGGTTGAATAAGAGAGTTGATTTAGGAATCATCATCTAGGCAGTGGGTGTATGGACCAAAAAATATATAAGTCACTAACACCATCCAATCCTCTACCACCTCAGGATTAGTGTCACCCTAAAACTTATAAGTCCCTCATTTCTTGAACTCATACAACACAATCAACCCATGGGTAGCCTCATTTTACATAGAAAGATATGTCAACAACTTTACAAGAAGTTATGGTCTATGTAAAAGTGGACGAAAATTTTTAATCTATATATGGGGTATAGATACCACTCAATCAAATCCTGTAATTAGCACCTCATTTTGAAAATATTTATAATCGATACGTTCAATAATTGGCATGTGTTTATCATGATTGTCCCTTATCATCTGAGATAGATATCTATGATTTTAATCCTCTATTAGATAGGATGTACCAATGATTACTAGATCATATATGGTTGATATTAATTAGTAAGGAAATGAAAAATACAACCGTAAACTAAATAATTGAAATACCTGAGAAATTATCATAAGAAATAAACATATTTTATTATAAAAGGTTATAGTTTAAATCAAATATATAAATTTATTAATATTGTTACTGCTAAAAATGGAAAAAAATAAAAACAAATAATTTTTGTACAATATAAGTACTTCATAATATGTATTCTATAATAAATATTATATATTTTAAAAGCACCATACAAATAATAATAATAATAATAGAAGACCCAAAATTGAAATATTTAAAGAATAAAAAATGAGAAGTATTATTTTTTGGATTTTTGTGAATGAATTTATAGGATGCAAAACATTATATGACAATTTGTGATATATCTATTATAAATTGAACATAAGAATTAATATTTATTAGGGGTAATGATAAGAGTTTATTGTTGCATTAATGAGACACCACGACTTCAAATAGTATAAATATCCATTATTAAGAACATTTATTATATCTTATGAATGGGGTATCATCATTGGGGATCTCCTTTAACCAAGCCCATTCAAAACATTAGCATTTGAGGTTTGGGAGGAATCTTTAGTGAGAAAAGTATCTGTTTTTGGAAACCATTACCCATACAATGTTGGTAGAATCACCCCATGAATGTTCCACCATTTTACATCTAACTATTTGGGATTATTCTATGGTAAAATGTTTATGTATCATGGGTTTAAGTTATATTAATTTGTAAATACTTTTCGTAATGATGTTGTGTTTACTTCAATAATACATTTTTTATTAAATACACCGTCCTTATTTAAAAATATAATATTCACATAATTAGATAATGAATTTGATAAAATTAATTAAATATTCAGAACCATAATATCAAGAATTCATAAGGGGGTGAATTTATTAATTATTTTGTGAAAATTGTGAAATATGGTAAAACGTGGTGAAATAAGATAAATATGAAATCATATATATGTAATAATGACTGAAATCATACAAGGTAGTGAGATTAGATTAATATTGGATCTAGAAATTATATTGGATAATTAATAGAGGTAATGGGTCAATATGGGAAGTAGTGAAGCACATGAGATAATAAAAAAATAAAATATTCAATAAATTATTCTATGGAATTTCAGTCACTACATATCTAAATATTCATCCCTCTTCTAACTTATCCTCATGTAAAATTTGTGTTAACTTTTCATATATATATGAAGGAGTCTCTACCATACCTTTCTCTTAAATATTGAATACTTTGTTTGGATTTAATGGTCAAATCTAGTTTAAGAAGCATAAGAAAGGTAAGGGAACTTTCTCTCTCACTCTTTTCAATTCCAAATTACATTTAGATTATTGAAATTTTTTCAATTTAAAACGTATTATTTCATTATTTTTGTGATTTAATTTTTAGTATTATCATTAAGATATCATGTGCACGTTATCCTTTTTTTCACTCACACTATTATCTATTCAAAATTCATTGTAATTCTAAAATTTCCCTAAGAGGCAAGAAATTTAGTATTTCCTATAAACAAATTCCTATACATTAAATGTATTTGTGGTGTTATGGGAAAAATATTTCTAATTTAACTAATTAAAAACTGGGTTTATGTAGAACTAGCTAAAAGTGCTCCTAAAGACCCCCTTTGTCAGTGATAAAAAGGTGATATTAAAGGGGGTCTTTAAGAGTGCTAAAAAAAGCATTGTTAAAGGGGGACTTTTATCAGCAGTTTTTACAATAGTTGATAAAGTCCCACCGTTTATCAGCTCTTTTAAAAAATAACTGTTAAATGGGTCCTTTTATCAGTGTTTTTTAAAATTTATTGATAGGGGGAGGGGTATCGGTGTTTTTTAGAAGCACTGATAAACCCCCCCCCCCTTTATCTACGTTTTTTAGTAGCATTGATAAAGGTATACTTAAAAAATTAAATTTCATTAAAAATAATATATAAATATATAAATATATTTATATGGATATAAATATATAAATATAAATATATTGAAATAAATATAAATATATTGAAATAAATATTTTTATATTGATATAAATATATTGAAATAAATATATTTATATTGATATAAATATAATATATATTTTTTAAAATATGTTTTAGATAAGGTAAATAGGAATTTAAAATTAATATATAAGATATTTATTGAAAATGTCTTATAAATAAATGATAAATAATTCTATTTAATTGTTTAATTATTATTACTGATTAATAGTCATTTAATGTCAATTTGAAGAAAAAAATAAAAAATAAATAAAAGATCTAAAATTAGTTGAAAATATTTCTTGAACATAAAATGACCATAACTTTTGATCTGGGTGTCTATTTTGGCTCTACCACATATTAAATAGAAGCCTTAGATAGTATCTACACCATTAATAATATAGGAAAACCACTGTCACATTTTTTGAGGCAAGAAAATGCTAAAAATCCTTCTAAAACCGAGTTTTTATTCAGGGTACCCGAATTTTTTATCATTCAATGGATTTTTTGCCTCATTTAATGGGTTATTATAACCTTTTTTTGGTGGAGAATTAAATTTGTTCTTAATTATTACTTTCATATTGATATTATATTTTTGAAATTTTATCATTTTTTTACAACTTAATTGTATTTATAATTAAATTAATCCTTGTTTTTTTATATTTACTTATAATAAATCACTCATATAAATACATATATCAATATATTTTCATAAAAATGTATATTCTAATATATATAAATATATACATATTCTAAAATCTATTTAAAATAATATTTGTCTATTTTTACAATATACAAATATATTTATAATGTTTATATTTACATATATGTGTGTTAATAAATAGATATATATTTATATTATATTCTAGTATATCTAAAATTATATAATATATAATATATTTAAATAAATAAAAGTATATATATATATAAAACATACACATATTGTATAAATGTATTTAAAAATAATTATAGAAATATACGAATAAAATATATATATGTAAATCTATATATAAATAAACAGAAATATTATTAAACAGATAAAGAAACAACATGGCATAGTGGTAAAGGTGTTCCATATTCGAAGTGGAGGTTTAAGGATTGAATTCAGGCAGGCGTGCATGAGGATAGAAATTCACAAAGTGCTGATAAAAGGGTTGGTGGGGTTAAAAGCACTGATAAAGGCATTGGGAGCACTGTTAAAGATGTCATGGAAGCACTGATATAGAGGTCAAGCACATGGACATCCAAAAAATATACTTTTACATTCTTTAACAGTTCCACCTTTATCATCACTAAAAAATAACTGTTAAAGGAGACCTTTAACAGTGCTAAAAAAAGCACTGTTAAGGGACTTGTTTAATATCACTTTTTTAGCACTATTTAAGGGGGCCTTTTACAACAATTTTTTAGTGATGATAAATGCTTTGGGATTTTAACCAAACTCCAATTGTCAGTGCAGTTTTTAGCACTGATAAAGGCATATTCTAGCATTATTAATGGAATATTTTTTTAGTAGTTTAATAGAATGTTTTTAATGAATAATGATGGATAAATAATCGATGGAGCCTCTAAGGGGTCCCAAGTGGATTAAAGTTGGTTTTGGAGAAATTTTATCTTTTGTTTTCAAAGAATACTAACCTAGAGGTTTGTCCTTATGAAAAATTTCACATCAATAATATATATCAGATATGTGTGATTACATACTCTAAATTTTAGAAGTTTTCCTAATTTTTTTTGAATCCTTCCATTTCAAATACATGCATTCAATTTTCCCAGCGCATTAATAATATTAATCTTTACAAGTACACAATAAATATAATTCCATTATTCACTTGATAAGGGTACATCACTTAACATTTTAACCCCTAATTATTGCATATATGATTAAATATAATTCACTTATATAACCTTATTAATTAATTAACTAGTTAAATCCAGTAAAGTGCCTATATAATCCTCTATTCTATATGGGAAAATCATATAAGATAATATTCATTGATCAATTGCTTTTATTTTTTATTTTTTTCATTATAGAACACTAATCCATGTATTTACTATAATATTTTATTATATAATGGAATGAATTGTGTTGGAAAAAAACCCTAAAATCAAATATTCAATATTTTTGGGTTAACAGTGTTTGTTGAAAAAGAAGGTTGCGAAGGTCATTTGTGGAGTTCTAGAGAGATTATTGAAAATTTATTTTGGAAAATATTGAATACAATGTAATGGATTCTTTTTAGGTAGTACACAATATTGCATATGTAAGGTGGTTTTGTTTCCCAACGTCTGCCAAAATTTTAGGTCCAAAATTTAGGGAATTACTGAAGCATTGAGAAATGGGAATTTCAATGGACTCCTTATAAAAATATGTTAGAGGCATGGATTTTGAAAATATTGGGTGTTTTGTGAAGGTCTGGTTGTTCTTGAAGGCTCAGTAATTCACAAAGGATTGATGGTTCATTAAAGAGGGTTGAGCGCAAAGGGTTTATGGTAATCTAGGTGACTATAAGAACATTTATTAATGGGAAAAATTTACTTGATGCTTCAAAAAATATGGAGGTTCATGAACACGAAGGAATATATTTTAAAAAATATAATGGTGAGGTTGAAGGTTTTGTGAAAGGGAGAAAACGTCTATAAATAGGCATCTACATCCCCTCATTTGAGAAAGAAAGATGTAATAAAAATCCAAAGGCTCTAAATTTAGGAAGGATTTTTCTTGCATAATGTTTTTCAGAAGATTATCTATTTTACAAAGAAACGAATTTCATGAATTCTATGTAAGTTTCACAAAATCTATTAGCATCACAAAATTTGTGAGCTTCGTGAAGGCAATGTGAGCTTCACGAAATTAGTGAATTATGAAAGGTCTAAGTGAGCTTCATTAATGGAATGAGCTTCATAAAGGACATTCTAGCTTCATAGAATTGGTGAAATATATGAAATTTTTGGGGTTCATGAAATTAGGATATTTTTTTTGAGGAATCAGGTTGCTTCATGATGGTTGGAAAGAGGGTTTTCGCCAAAGTAAATATCATGTGAACCAGAAAGGATATCCTAGTAAATATGTTGTAAAATGGAATTCATAAATTTTTTAAATTTTCAACATAATAATGCACTAAATTAGGTGTAAAACATATAGATTCAAGTGATTAAAATAAGAATAATGTAAAGTAGTAGTGTGTAAAATTCAGTTGATAGAGTAGTGAGCTTTGAAATTGTGATTAGTTGGAAACCAAGAGGGATAGTGAGTTAACTTTGAACATTATAAGGGAAGGGATACCAAGAAGAAGTTACCTAGACTAAACCAACAAGTAGTGATATTATTTATTTTTGCGTACCAATACACTGTGGTATGCAAGCTCATTGGACAATCCCATAGTGGTGAACAAAGTAAAAAATAACTGTATCCCTATGATTGCTTTCTTAATTTACATTCCATGCATCATAATCAAATAAATTTAGAAAGGATGATATTATCATAAACCTTGAAGATTAAATGAATTGAACCTTGTAATAAATTTCTCAATATCTAGTAGGGAAGGAATAATTTTTGAAAAGAATATCCATACCCAAATTCACCCCCTCTCAGGGTATCTAATCCCCTTTTGGGACTAAAAATTGGAATCAGAGCATTGGTTTCTTTTATAGGATTTTTTTCTTTTACTTGGTTTATTCGATTGTTAAATTTTAATTTTTAATCAGCTTTTATCTCATTTTCCATGAAAATAGAAGAAAATCAAATAAGAATCTGAAGTCTGGTTGAATTACTTAGTGAGGAAGTGTATATAAAAAGTGTGTGATTTAGGTGAAGGAAACCAACAACTTATTAGATTGTGAGACTAATTCTTCATTTAATGATTTTTCAAAAATAAATTAAGAACCAGAAATTCCAAGTGTTTTTGGAAATATTTATGATAATGAAATTCAAAAAAGGAAAGTAGTAGATGTTTTCCAGATAACAAAGAAATTAGATCATAAATTAAAAGAGGAAAATAAGTCTCAAGATATTCAAATCCAAGTATAAGAAATTGAGTTTAACAAGCTAAAAGGATTGAATAAAAGGCTTGTTGATGTGTCTAATGATGTGAGGGAAAAAATGTTAACCAAGATGAAGAACTACAAAATATTTCTCCAAAGATAGAAAAATAAATGTTTAAGAAAAGAGAAATAATATGAACTCCTAAGAAATTAGGAATTTTGAATCCATAAATGATGATATTGTTAGACACCTATCTAGAATGGATTAGGATAACCAAAGGCTATAATAGGAAAATTAATTCTGCAATTATTATTTTTATCATAAAAATTAAAAAATAATGGAGAAACCTAAAATGATGGATAAACTCTCCCAAGAACTGGATGATGAGATGACTAGAAAGAGAAAAATTAATGCTTAACTTGAATCAAGGTACAAGAAGATTAGAAAATTTGGATAATATCTAGAATCAATGAAGAAAAAAGTGGATCAATCTAATTCCAAATGTAAACCCAAATTAAAGGATGCTTTGGATTTGTTATTTGACTACCTTTAGAAGGTAGTATTGAAATAGAAAGAAAAATTCTATTTCATAGAAAAAAATGAAATTATTTTCTCATCACAAAGGCTATAAAGATTGGGAATATCATGTATTTGATATGATGAATCCTCTAACATGCATGAGAGGAAAAGTATTTTAAATACTTACATAAATAGGAAAAATCTTATAGGGGATGGAAATAGAACTAAAAATACTTATACAAAAATTGATGACAATACGTGATATTTCTATGGGATGTATGGTCATATTTCAATATTTTTGAATATTTGGAATATATCTCAAAAATCTGAAGATAAAATTATTGATAAATATGATAATAAGTAGAATATTCATGAAAAATTTTAATGGGACATCACTCAGAAGAAATAATCCATCAAATGCTTTTATTTTGGAAGATTGGGATACACCATGAGTATGTGTCAAGAAAATCAAGGGATCAATGGAAGAAGAAGAAATATTGATGTATCAATATCTCAACCAATAAATGATGACACATGGAATGTTTTTAATAGGAGATGTTTTATATTTTCTAATAATAAAAAATTTTGAAAGATATTTTAGCTATAAGAAAGAAGGGAAGGAAAAGGAACTATAAAGGATATCCCTAACGCTAGTGGTGTATACAAAGAAATCCTATACTAGAAGATAATATAATGAGTTAAAAAATTGGTTTAAAACAACAAAGTAAAAACATGGAACTAATTTAGTAATAAGTAAAAATAATGTTTGTTCAGTGAAAGAATATCTCGTAGCACATCAGGGTGAGTTGACATAGATAACATATAAAAGAAAAATGAACAATGAATTCTTTAAAAAAATTACTCTTCATACCGCATGGTGAGAATTGAAGGATAGAGACATATCCCTTTAATAGAGGAAGAAACAAGAGAGGATGATCTTTGTAAATATTCTTTCTCAATGAAATTATAATGAAAAATGGAGTATAAGTGGAGTGGAAAAGAATGAAATTAATAATAGTGGTATTAAACCCCAAATTAAGATAAATTACAATCTTAATGAACCTATACATCAAAATAAGACTGACCATGTGGTTAAATAATATCTAGTCATATGGCTAGAATAGATAAATTGAGATGGGTATTTAGAAAAAGCACAAAAAGAGTACAATGATTTGGAAAAAAATAAAAAAGGATTATTTCATCAAGATCAACCACAATCCCACACTTAAGGATTATAGAGATACCCCTCTACCCATGATCTACATTATTTAAAATATATTTTAAGTAGTGTGGGAATAAAGCGGAGATAAAATTTATGTGGTTTGTGTGTGCTGAAAGGACATGAGATAAAGAATCATGTTTTTATAGTAAGAACTCCTCAAAAAAATGGAGTGGTTGAGAGGATAAATCAGATCATAAGAAATATGACTACAATAATTATTGTTGAAAAAGACCCACCAGAGAAATTATAGAAGGATGTGATCTCTACATCAGTCAACATATGAAACAAGGATCTATTGTGTAAAAAGAAAGAAAAGACTTTGTACGTTATGTGTTATGGAAAGAAGACAACAATGAAATAATTTTGAATATTTGGAAGAAAAATAAAATAATATAAATGATTCAATAAGAGGTTAGGAAAAGTAATTAAAAGAAATGATGTCACTATAGTAGAGAATGAATAAAATCTTGAAAAACCTAGTGATAAGTTCCCGGATGAAAGTGATGAGAAGGTAAGAAACTATGGGGGAGTATAAGTGAAAAATAATGATTTTAAAGAAGATACTGATGATGAGAAAGTTTAAGTAGAATTTGTTTCAGTTAAAAAGCTGAATATTAAATCTAAAATTGGTAGGAAAAATATCACTGGTGATAAAGAAGTTCTAGTTCAATCATGGAGTATGAAGTCTTTACAATAGAAATATTTCCATCTATCGTAGAACCTAAATGTTTTGTGGAAGTAGCTGAAGCTGAAAACTGGGTCTAGGATATGAATGAAAAGATTTACTATATTGAGATGAATTATACAGGGGATATTATTTTGAAACTGGTAGATAAGAATATCAATGGGGCCAAAATGTTTATTCTAGAAAAAACAAAATGAAGATGACATAATGATTATAAACAAATAATGATTGGTGTGCCTAGAATAATCCCATATCAAGGGAATAGAATTTTATGATAAATTTTCACCTTTTTTAAGGCTTAAGACAATTCACTTATTCTTGGCTATAATAGTGAAAAGGAAATTCAAATTTTTCCAGGTGGCTGTCAAGTTAGCATTTCTAAATGTGGTTATGGAAGAAGAAGTATATATCAAATAGACATATGGTTTTATTATTCATGAATATGATAATATAGTTATTTGTTTTAGGAAGTCACTATATAGGATAATGTTACCACTAAGAGCATGGTTTTCAAGGCTTGTTCTATTTTTGAAGAATCTAGGTTTTATGATTGGTAGAGTTGATTACAATATATATGTCAAAAATGACAGTACTCAAAGTATGATGGTGCTGATGTGACAAATGGAAAGAATAAATCATTTACCTCTCAATATAATTATTATAATGAGGTTTTGAAAATATATAGAATGAATAATTATAAAGAGATAAAGAATTTTATGGCTACCTGAATGAAACTATCCGAAGATGATGAAGGTAAAATGTTTAATGACATAAAATACAGGTAGATCATTAGCAGTCCATTATACATGACATAAAAAAGACTTGATATTTTTTTTACATGTAAAGAAGAACATTACCAAAGTAAAACCAATGTAAGACACTTACATTTAGTGAAAATAATACTTTTTTATCAAGGGCATGGTGGATTTTAGTTTTCTGTACCATGGATATTATCAGCAAGAGTTATTGTGTGATATAGACGCAGATTGGGACAGTTCAACAGATGTTAAAAATTCAATGTTAGGTGGTTCATTATATCTTAGTAGATTGTGTATTTTTTGGATAAGACGCAAACCATATTTCATTTCATTGAGCACCACAGAAGCTGAATATATATCAACTATACATGTTTTCACACAATTACTATAGATGATGCAATAACTTGAAAATATTGTAGTTTTAGTGAAGTATCTAATTAGAATCTAATGCGATAATTAATGTGCTAAATTTATTATAAAAAAATCTAGTCCATCACTCATGGATGAATACCATTGAAACCATGTATCATTTTTCAAGTATAAGGTGGAGCATGGGCTTGTGAAGTTGGATTATGTTCATACAGAACTGCAGGTTTTAGAAATTTTGATGAAGGCCTTACCCAAAGAGGTATTTGAGTGGCATTGACTAACTTTTAGAGTTAAATCAGCTACCTTCACTTGAAAAATTGTGGATGTGTGGGAACCTCTCCAAGAAGTATGATTTATTTTTCTTTAATGTGCTAATATGTGTTGCCTATAATGTTTTAACCATAGAAGAGTGACATCTGGGTTCATTGAAAAGAGAAAAGAAATTATCTTGATCAATAAAAGAGGATACGATGATAGGGGGAGTAGTAAATTAGGGATATTTTTAAATAAACAATGGTAAATATTATCGATTAAAGGTTAACAATCATGATAAATGGGTTTTGTGATGAAATTTGTTGACTATTTTGTGAATAAAGTGATTCTTTGATAACATTTTCATGATATTCTTATTTCTTACATAGAGAATGTATCATGTGGGATTAGAGTGTGTATTGAGTAAATATTTGATTTCTATTTGCAATCTCAAGAAAAAAATTTTATTTGAATATGGAAGAAGCTTTAAAGTGGTTTCAAATTGTGAAGAGTTTTCAACAAACACAAAGTGGGAGATTTTTGGGAAAGAATCCCTCAAGGTAAGTTTGTAGTGTTTTTATATTTATAATGTTTTTTGAAAAATTAGGTTTCTAAAGAGAGTATTGTATTTCTAGAGATATTAATGATAATTTATTTTGAAAAATGTCAAATAAAAAGTAATTTATAGTCTGGAAGTAGTATAGAAAATTTTATAAACAAGGTGGAACCTTTCCCAGTGTTTTCCAATTTTTTTGTCTAAATTTGGGATAATGTCTCAAGAATAATAAAAGATGGATTTTTAGGGATGCCTTATAAAAATATACCAATAGAATGTATTTCATGAAGATTGGGTGTTTTGTAAAGGTTTGGTGGTTCTTGATGTCTTGATGATTCATAAAGGTCTGGAGGTTTGTGAAATTGGGTTGAGGGTGACTGGATAACGGCAATATAAGTGACTACGAGAAGAATCAAAAATAGAAAAAATTTCATTGATGCTTCTAAAATATAGTTAGGTTTGTGAAAAATAATAGAGAGATTCACAAATAAGATATAGTGAGGTTGAAAACTTCTAAAAAGGGAGGAAACATCTATTAATAGGAATATACCCCTCTCATTTGTGTAAAAAGCCCTAATGAAAATCCAAAGGATCTGAATCCATGAAGTTGGTTCATGAATGTTTTTTTCATGTGAATTTTTTCATAATATCATCTATTTAAAAGAGAAAAAATGTTCACGAAGGCTATGTAGCTTCATTAAAGTTGTTAGCATTGTGAAAGTTGTGGGCTTCTCGGAGGCTATATGAGATTTGTGAAGGTAGTGAGGTTCATGAAGGATAAGTGATTTTTTCAAATGGGGGGATCTTCATGAAGGATATGAGATCTTTGTGAAAGTGGTGAGCATTAAAAATGTTTTGGGGTTCACAAAAGTAGGATATTCTTATAAGGAATTAGGTAGTTTCATGAGGGTTAGAAAGAGGCTTTTTACAAAAGTAAATCTCATGCCAACCAAAAAGGATTGCCCAATAAACCAATGGTGAAGTTGTATTTATCAAGTGGATGAAATTTTAACATAATTATAAAACAAATTAAGTGTAAATAATATTTATTCTAGTTATCAAAAGAAGAATCATCTGAAGAATCAGTGTGTAGAATTTTGTTGAGATAGTTCCGAGATTTTGAATTTTTATTGGTTATAAATAAGGATCGACAATGAGTTAGCTTCATACATTGTATGGGTAGTGATAAAAAGTAGGAATGACATATCCTGAACCAAAATGAATTGAGTGTATTGATTTTGGTGCACCAATACACAACTATATTCAAGGTCCTTGGACTATCCCATAGTGTTGAACCAAGTAAAACTCAGCATGTCCTTGTACTTTAATTCTTAACTAACTTTGTACGCATCATCATCAGATAGAGTTGGAAAGAATAAGATAAACATAAAACATAAATATAATATTAAGTGACCCTTGTAATAAATAGGTCAATATCTATTTGATAGGGAATAATTTTTGAAAATAATATCCACACACAGATTCACCCCCCTCTCAGGGTATCTAAGTCCCTTTTAGGACTAACTATTGGTATCAAAGAATATTTTTCTTTTAAAATATTTTTTTTGATTTATCATGGTTCATTATATTATTGAAATAATAGTTTTTATCTTCCATTATCTCTTTGTTCCATGGAAAAGGAATAAAATCAAAGAAGAATCAGAAGATTGGTGGAATTCCTCAGTGTGTAAGTGTCTATAAGAAGAGTGAGATTTAGTTGAAGGAAACCAAAAACTTATCATGTAGTGAGATTATATCCTCATTTAATTATTTTTAAGGAATAAATGAAGAACAATACATTCCATGTGATATTGGAAATACTGAGGATAAATAAATCCTAAGAAGGAAATTTGATGATGTTGTCCACATGACAAAGTAATTGTATCATAAATTAAAAGTGAAAAATAAGTCTCAAGAAATTCATATCCAAGTATAGGAAATTTAGTTCAAAAATATAAAACGGTTAAATAAAAATATTTTTGACGTGTCTATTGATATAAGGTAGAATAATGATTCCCAAGATGAATAATTAAAAAATATGTCTATAAAATGATATAAGGTAGAAGAATTATTCTCGAGATTATTTATTACAAAATTTGTCTACAAAGATATAAAACTAAAATATGATGAGAAGGGAAGATTCTGAACTCATATGAAATTCATAATTTATAATCTAGAAATTACAATCTTTCTACACACATATTTGAACTGGTTTAGGTGAAACAGTGGTTCCAAAAGCAGAATGCATGCTACAATGACTCTATTGCTCATATAAATTAAAAAAAATGGATAAAATGCCATGATGAATAATTTCTCCAAATAATTGGAATGTGATATGACTAGAAAGAGAAAAATTAATTCTCAACATAAATCATGTTATAAGTATATTAAAAAATTGGGACACGATCTAGAACCAGTAAAGAAAGAAGTGGATAAATCCAATTCAAAAGGCAAGACCAAATTGAAGGATTCATTAGATTTACTATTTTTCTATCCTTCACAAGGTAGTAATGAAATGAAAATAAAATATGATATTTTAGTGTAAAAACATGAAGTGATTGTATCATCCCAAAGGCTATCTAGTTTGGGAATATCATGTATTGGATATGATCAAACCTCTCCCATGAAAGAGAGGAAAAGAGCCATGAATAGTTTTAGAAATAGTAAAAATACATTAGGAGATGGAAATAAGAAAAAAATACATATACATAAATTAATGACAATATATACTATTTCTATGCAATGCATGGTAATATTTCAAGTTTTTAAAGGTTTGGAATATGTCTCATATTTTAAAGATAAAAATATTTCCAAATCTGAGCATAAGGAGAAGCTTCTTGAAATGTCTAAAAGAAATTTAACTCAGAGAAAAGTAGTTGTCAAATTATTTTATTGTGGATGATGGGGTTACACAGTTAGTATGAGTAAAAAATATTGAGGGATAAATGGTAAAAGAATAAATCTGGTTTCATAAACATATCAACCAATAAATGATGATTTGTGGTATGTATTTAATGTTAGATATTTCATATGTTCTAATCATAGGAATTTGGGAAGACATTACAGCTAGAAGAAAGTAGGGAAGGAAAATGTACTTAAAAAAAGATCCCCAACTCCAGTGGTGTATAACAATAAAGTCAATACTAGAAGAAAATATATTATGTTGAAAAATGGGTTTATTGTATTGGAGAAAAAATATGGAACTGCTTCAGTTATATGTAAAAATAATGTAAATTTAGTGAAATTGTCTATCCTAAAACATTAGGGTGAGTTGACATGGATAATTGCTAAAATAAATCTTAGAAAATAATTCATCGAATAATTTATGCATCATACCACATTGTGAGAAGTGAAGGAAAGAGAAAGAAAATTTCAATGGGGGGAGAAGCAATAGTAAACGATATATAGAAATATTCTTGTTTAGATAAATCATCATGAAAAATGGATTATAAGTGGAGTGGAAAGAATGAAATTCATACAAATGGTCTTAAACCCCAAATTGTAAAAACAGACAAGCTTATGAAACCTAATTATCTAAACAAGAATGAAAATGTGAGTAAATAATGTCTAGTCATATAGGTATAATATATGAAGTTGGATGAGTAGTTTTAACAAGAACATAAAGAGTAAAATTCTTTGAAAGAAAATATCGAAGGGTTGGTTCCTCCGGAGAAACCCCAATACTCCTCTTTAGGATTCTAGAGGTACCCCTCTCCCCATGCACTAAATTTTTTCTAATACTTATGAAGTGGTGTAAGACTAAGGAGGAGATACAATCTATTGGGTTTGTGTGTGTTTAAAGGACATGGGATAGTACACCATGTTTCGATAGTAAGAACTCCTCAAAAGATGGAGTTGTTTAGAGGATAAATCAGATTATAAAAAATAATACCAAAACAATGCTTATTTAAAAGGACCAATCATAGAAATTTTGGGATGAAGTAATCTTGATATCATTCTACATATCCAATAGGAATCTGTTATGTCTAAAGAAAGAAATGTCTTCATATAAGATTTTGTATAGAAATAATCAAATATTTAAATAATTTTTAATCTTTGAATGAAAAATAAAATAATATCAATGCTTCAAAAATGGGATGGGAAAGGTAATGGAAATAAATAATGTCACTGTAGTAGATAATGAAAAGAATCTTGAAAGACACGGTGAATAATTCATTGATTAAAGTGATAATTAGGTAAAAAACTATATAGGAGTAGTGAAACATGATGATTTAGAAGAAGATACAGATTATGATAATGATGAAGTTAAAACTTTTTTCAGCATTTAAGATGAATATTTTTGATGAAATTGATAAAAAAATATCATTGGTGATTAGGTTGTCAGAGTTCAGAAATAGAGGATGAAGTATTTATAGAATACATATTTCCCATATTAGGTAGAGCATAAATGTTTTGAAGAATTAATTGGAGATGAAAACTGAGTCCAGGCTATGAATGAAGAGATTGAATAGACTGAGAAGAATTAGACATGGGACATTGTTTTGAGAATGGTATATAAGAATGTCCTCAAGAATAAATGGTTATTCCAAAATAAAATAAATGAAGATGACATAGTTATTCATAAAAAGGCATGACTGGTGTGCATGGAAAACTTCCATATCAAGGGAATTGAAGTTGATGAGACATTTTAACCTTTTGTAAGGCTCAAAACTTTTCACATATTGTTGGACATAATAGTGAAAAGTAAATTCATGTTTTTCTAGATGAATGGTAGCTCAGCATTTCTGAATGAGGTTCTGCAAGAAGAAGTATATATCAAATAGCCATATGATTTTCTTATTCAGGAAGATGATAACATATTTTTTTATCTATGTAAGGGACTATATAGGCTTAAGGAAGTATCAAGAGAATGGTATTCAAGGATTGATCACTTTTCGAAGAATCTCAATTTTTATCTTGGTGGATTTTATTATAATCTATATGTCAAAAAATGATAGTAATCAAAGGATAATTGTGATGGTGTGACATAAGGAATGAATGACACAATTATCTCTCTATCAAAAAATGACAAGTAAGTTTGTAGATGATTTGTAATGGATAATTACAAGAATACTATGACTCCAGTAGCTACCCAGATGAAACTATCAGAATATGATAGAGGAAAAATGCTTAATGTCACAAAATTTAGGAAGATCATTGGTATTCTATTGTACTTGGTGACAACAAGACTTGATATTTTTTTCTATATGTAAAACATAAGGGTATCAAATTATTCCTAATGAAATACACATTCTTGTGTTGAAAATAATGCTTCAGTTATCAAGGGATTGGTTGATTTCGGTTAGCAGTGCAGCGAAAAATATTAGCAAGATTTATTGTGTTATATAAATGCATATTTGGAAAGATCATTAGATGATAAAAAGTCAATTCCAAGTGGTGCATTCTATCTTAATGGATTTTTTATTTCTTCGATAATAATGAAACAAGATATCATTTATTTGAGCACCACAAAATTGTAACAAATAGAGGATACACAAGCTTTCACAAAGTTATTTTAGATGAAGCAACAACTTGAATATATGGGATTTACACTGAATTCTCCAATTAGAATCCTAAGAGAGAATTCAATTTTTATAAATCTGATCATAAATCCAGTCCATCACTCATGGATGAAGCACATTGAAATCAAGTATCATTTTATCAAAGAGAAGGTGGATCATGGGCTTGTTAGGTTAGAGTATGTGCCTGCATAACTATAGGTTGCAAACATTCTGAAAATGGACATACCCAAGAAGGCATTTGAGAATCATAAAACAACACATGGAGTTTAGAAAAATACCCACACTTGAAAATGTGTAGATGTGTGACCCCCTCTTCCCAAGGTATGATGTTTTCTTCCCTAATGTGTTGATACATGTTCTTTATAAATTTGTAGCCACACAGGAGTAGCTTTTGAGATAATTGAAAAAGGGGGGAGAAATATCTTGATCAATATAGAGGGAGAAGCTGATAGGGAGATTAGTGAAGTGGGTAAATTTTTAAATCTAATTTTTCTAAAGATGATTTATCAATGGTCACAAATCATGACAAATTGGGTTTGTGATAAAACCTGTTAACTATTTCGGTCAAGAAGGGATTCATTGATAAAATATTCATGATAATCTCATTTATCACACCAAGCATGTATTATGTGGGATTATAGTGCGTGTTATGTAAATATTTGATCTTTATCTTGAATCACAGGAAGAATTGTTTTTGAAGATGGAAGAAGTTTTAATGTGGTTTGAATTTATGAAGAGTTATCAACAAACCCAAAGGGGGATATTTTTTGGAAGAAAATCCCTTAAGGAAACTTTTTAGTGTTTTTGGGTTGATTTTGTTAATTAAAAAAATAGGTTTACAAGGTTAGTAATGGTGTTTCATAGAAATTTATGACAATATTTATTGATAAAGGTAAAAGAAAAAGGAATAGATTCTTCAGAGGTAGAACAAACAATTGAATATAGGTGGATACATTTCCTAGTGGCTTCAAAATTTCTATGTCCAAATTTTTTAGAATGAATCAAGAATCACAAAATTGGTATTTCTATGGATTCATCATAAAAATATTTAAAATTCATGGATTTCATGAATTTTGGTTGTTTTGAGAATGTTTTGTGGTGCGTGAAGTCTTAATGATTCATTAAGGTCTGGAGGATCACAAAAGTGGACTGAGAGTGAAGGGTTGATGGTTATCTATACAACTATGAGTAGCTTCAGAAATGGAAAAAATTTCCCTGATGCTTGGCAAAGAATTTGAGGTTTTAGAACAAGAATGGATAACTTCATGTAAAGGTGATGGTGAGGTTCAAAACATTGTGAAAGGGAGGAAACATATATAAATAGATTTTTACCCCCTTCATTTGATAAATAAATCCTTAATGAAAACCTAAAGTCATTGAATCCATGAAGGTGGTTCATGAAGGATTTTTATTATGCTATGGTTTTTAAATATCATCTGTTTCACAGAGAAAAGGATTTTATGAAGTCTATATATGTTTCAAGAAATATGAAAGCATCAGGAATTTTGTTAGCTTCTTGAAGGCTATGTGAGCATCATGAAAGTAATGATATTTTTGAAGGATAAGTGAGATTAAAGAAAGTTGTAATCTTTAAAAACGCTATGTGAGCTTCATGAAGGTGGTGATCTTTACTAATGTTGTGGTGTTTGGGAAAGTATGATATTATAGTGAGGAATTGGAATGTTTCATAAAGGTTAGAAATATGGTTTTCACAAAAGTAAATATCATGGAAACTATAAGGGATTACAAAGTAAATATGTGGTAAAGTGGTATTCATCAAGTAGATGAAAGTGGAAATTAATGTTATACCAAATGAGGTCTAAATCATATTGATTGAAGTGATCAAAAGAAGAATCATTTGAAGGGTCAGTGTGCCGAATTTAATTGAGGGAGTAGTGACCTTTCAAGTTGTGATTGGTTGTAAACCAAGAGGGATAGTATGTCCACTCCAAATATTTTAATGGAAATTATCCAAGTAAAGAGTTACCTTGACAAAACGAATAAGTAGTTATCTTAGTGATTTTGGTGCACCAACAAACTATTAGATGCATGCTCCTTAGACTAGCCCATGGTGGTAAACCAGGTAAAAATCATTGTGTTCTTATGCTTTCTTTATTACATTAATTTTTACCTATAATCATAAGATAATGTTGGAAAAGATAAGATCAGAATAGAAATTAAAGAAAAAATAAATTGAACCTTATAATAAAGAGATCAAGATCAATTATATTAGGACAAATTTTTAAAAGGAATATCCATACACTGATTCACCCCTCTCTCAGGGTTTTTAATCCCCTTTTGGGACTAAAAATTGGATTTTAATGTGCTGGTTAGGTCCTTGAATTATATATCCCCTCATTTAACTTTTGAGTCTCATAAGACTACTAATATATGGTAATGGGAGTTCCCTTACACTTTATTTATGATGTATTTTCATAGGGACTCATCAATATTTTTCTGGTACCCAACATTATGCATTCCCATCTTTCCCATCATTAAGAGACCCTTTATTTTTATCCACTTGATTGTTTATTTCCTCTTTAATCAATGGATTTATGTTTTTCTCATGTATTCATCAATATAGATTCATTTTTATATATATTCATAATATATTTATTATTTCATTATTATACCATGTTATCTTTCATGTATGCTATCATTGACTATGTATATGAGATCATCATTTCCTTTTATTTTCCAATTTTTCATGAAATGAAGAGGAATATTATGTATGATTGAATCTATAGATAACATTAAGGAATAATTATTACTAACCAAATGATATAATATTTTATGATATAATGTAATGTTATATATCTTGTATATAAAGGACTAAAAAACCATTATATTGGGTATGTGATGTAATGTAATATAATTAAAATATAATAAATAACCAACTAGATCTAGGAGAACAGGGTTATGGGAATTACAGTTCATATCAGATAAATTTTTAGTAGAATCATTAGGAACTATATTTAGAGGAAAATAGTGTGAGAACGACTATTTTACTAATAAGATATTATAAAAATTATTTTAGAATTGGTTTAAAAATTATCTTCTATATAGAATGATATTTTAGGAGATAAATCCTATTTAAATAATGTTTCATACATTAGTATTTTATAATATTAATAATTAAGTTCTTCGATTTATTTGATAATAGATTCTATTAGAATAACTTAAAATGAAGAAAAAAAGAAAATTTGGTGATTATCTAAATAATCAGTATAATGGAGTTAATATGGGAAATGAATAAATTGTTATTATTATAGATAAATTAACTAAAGTTAAGAAAACTAACTGTTCCCAAATAGAGAAACTAGATTCTTCTCAGAATTGATCAGACACATTATATTATTTAACTAGTTAGAAACCTCTTTCATTTAGTGAGTAAATTAATCCAATACAGGAATATAAATAGATAAATTCTCTTGAGAAGATATTTATCGCATTGGGGTAAAATGAGAAGGAAAATATTTATCATGGTTGTATATCATTTATGTGGAGATGTTTTCCAATGGTGTTCCTTGATTCAAAATTCTAAAAAGGGTAAAGATATAAAAAACATGGAGTGTAATGCATTTAAATATAATTTTCATGAAAAATATTTTTCTTTGGAGAAACATGCTCAAATGGAAAATAAAATATTGAATCTATGAAAAAATTAACAAGATATGGTGGCTTAATATAAGGATAATTTTAAAAGGCTAGAAAGGCTTGTTGTTGATTATCTATGTAATAAGAAAATAAAGATTCATTAATTCTTTTATGGTCTAAAGCCATGTATTTAAAGATCAATATACTCTCAAACTTTTTCAACATATTAAGAGATATTAACAAGTGAAATCAATACTAAGAATGAGCTTTTAGAATCATTCATTTATAAATATAAACCTAAGAAGAAGAGGATGGTCGGTCTCCACAAGGAAAGGACCACACAAAAATAAAAAAGAGAAGATTAAATTTCATTATATGTAATAAATGTAGAAATAAATCATTTAAGGTTTGACTTAGGGGATTGAATGTTTTCTTTAAACTTTAAAAGGAAACTCACTATTATCCTTGGTGAAAATTCAATAGAGAAGGGATCAGTGTACAATGATTAAAATGTAAGGGGATAAGAATTACACTAATAAATACACCAAAAACCAATGTATTAAACCCCATAATAGGCCTTAGGATCAAGTTCAATATTTTTCAACAATAATAGTTTAATTTGAAGCTCCAGATATTTTAATAGAATATACTTTGAATACACACTAAAACTTTATACAATACATTATATGATTATGTATTTATGTATTATTTTACATCAAGAATGTTTATAAAAATATTCTATCATCCCTTGATAATTTGAAGTATGATTTATTAGTTTGAACATTGAGTGGTACGTTAATTGAAATAAGATATACTAGGGAGTTAAAATTAGAATTCATAGGTATTTTATTGTTTCAAATAATTATAAAAATGGTATATTTTAATGTGATATTGGGGATATATTAGCTCTTAAATTATAAAAGAATAATTTATTATAGAGAAAAAAGTTATAACTAGTAAATAAATCATATAATTACTTATTTTTATTGGGGATATTTCATGACCTAAATCATGTGAATAACCACCCTCATTATACCACCATAATGGAATATTTTGGGAATAAATAGGTGATAGGAAATATATAAAGGATAATTGGGTATTGAGAATAAAATAATCACCTATTGTGTGAGAATAAAGTGATGTATTACTTGATAATTTATATACATTTACATTAATTTAGAAGCTGAATTATCTATTGATTTTATTCCTTATGAAAACCCATGTCTAATATACCATACAAAATAGTTTAGGTGGAGTTAGTTGAGCTAAAGAATCAATAAAAATATTTATGCTATAGTTTTTTATTCGTCTAAGTGTTTCACCATGGGGAGTTCCTATTTTTTA
Source organism: Viscum album (assembly GCA_963277665.1). Lineage (NCBI taxonomy): Eukaryota > Viridiplantae > Streptophyta > Magnoliopsida > Santalales > Viscaceae > Viscum > Viscum album. Next base: position 968,365,873 of record OY728159.1, on the reverse strand, counting down.
CGAAGAAAAAGGATGGTTCAATGTGGTTATGAATTCATTATAGGGAAATAAATAGAATTAAAATAAACAATAAGTATCTATTTCCATATATTGATGACATATTTGATCAACATCAAGTTTCTCACCACTTCTTGAATATTGATCCCTATTTTGGATATCATTAGTTAGAAGTTAATATTGTAGATATACTACATAATTATTTTCATATAAGTTTTGTTCATTATAATTTCACAATAATGCCTTTTGGGAAAAAAATTCACCTCATATGTTTTTGGGGTTAATGAATATAGTATTAATTTATTATCTTGATAAGTTTATGGTGGTATTTATTTATGGTATTTATTTATACTCTAATGTTTTGAGTATTATGAATCCCATTTTAAAGCCATGTTTAAGATTATGATGAAAAATGAGTTATATTGAAAATTTCAGTGAATGTGAATTTTGGATTCAATAAGTTCCTTTCTTTTTTATATATTATATCTAATGATTGTATATTTGTTTACCCTTATAAAATAAATGTTATAATGGAAAGTAAAAGTCCCAAAAATATAAAAAAAAAATATAGTTTCCCTGGTGTATATGGATACTATTGTTGGTTTATTGAAAATTCCACTCTATTATCTAATTTGTTAACCAATTTAACATGTAAGTTGGTAAAATTACCATGGACAATGAAATGTAAAGATAAAATTGAGAAATTAAAGAGTTGACTAATAAATAATCCTATATTATGACTATTATCTGGTAAAAAGGCTTTTTTCTTTATAGTCATGTGTCAAGTAAATGTATTGGATGTATTCTAACATAAAATGATAGAGTGTTGTATTTTGAATCGTTAAAAATTAAACCCCAAGATATTAATTATACACCACATTATTTATAGTTAGTGGTGGATATTTTTATAGTAATTATGTGGATAAGGAATCTATATATATAGAGAAATGATATATATATATATATATATACAATGTCCATAAGAGTTTGATATATATCTACTAAAAACATCCTAATTTGAGGTACATAAAATGTTTAGACATGGATCAAGGATTATGATTATGATATACATTAGCATCCTATAAAATTAAATAATGTATCTGATTCATTAAGAATAAAATATCATGATATATTATCTTTGATGATGGTAGAGAATGATACAATTCTTAGTGATTTAGTAAGAATTGAATTGTGTATTATAATGGATAAAGAAAAATCTTACTTATTCCATGTAATTACCCATACTTATTTGTTGTATTGGAATAAGAAATGTCAACATGGTTATGAGGCCCGACAATATAATATGGAAGATGTATTAAATGAGAAATTACTTAAGATCAACATTGGTGATGATGGAGTTTTAATATTTGGAAAAATATTATGTGTTTTAACAGTACAATTGGTCAAGAATGATCTATTAGATAGGGCTTATAAATAAAAATTCTATATACTTCCTGGAAGTATATGGATTTACAAGAGAATTTATGCTGGAAAAATATGAAGTGATACACTATAGATCACAGTAGAAGTTTCTTAGTAACCAACAAGTGAAGTCTGAAAATAACTTCCCAAATAATTATTTAACTTTACCTACACCAGAGTGGAAGTGGGATACTATTATAGTAGATTTAATTACATATATTCCTATGATATATAAGGTGTATAATTAAATATGTTTCATTATAGACCATCTTATAAAGTAATCTCATTTCAAAGAAATATGATAATATTAAGTTCTAGAATATCTTTCGAGGTTATAAATTAATAAAGCTGTGAGACTCCATGATATCCCCTTATTAATGGTATTTTATCATGATCCAAAATTATCATCAAAATTTTAAAAGAGTATTTAAAAGGTTTTAAATACACTACTTAATATTAACATAACTTTTAAATCATGGAAAAATAGTCTTAAAATTCTATAAAAACATTCTAGGATATTCTAAGGTTTTCTCTTTAATTTCATGGAAGTTGAGATCATTTTTTTACCTATAATGGGTTTTTAAAACAATAATAGTTACCACTATACATTAAAATGAAATCATATTATGAATTTTATAAAAATATATGTCAAACCATGATATTTTTAGATGATGTTGGAGAATAGAGTTTATTAGTTTCAAAACATATGGAAAAAACATCATAGTAGCTAAGATCTATCTAGAATAATATCAAAGTGGAATATAATATATAGAAAAATTATATTAACAACCATATAAAGGATCTTGAATTCAATATAGAGGACCATGTCTTCCAATGGTTAACTCCATTGAAAAGGGTTTTGATATTTAGAACTAAAGGGTAACATATTCTAAGTGAAATTGGGACATTTGAAATATGAGAGAGGATAAAAGTTATGGTATATCATTTTTTCCAAGCCACCAATCCTTAATAATGTACATGATATCTTCCATATAGCACTTATAAAAAAGAGTATGCTAGACCCTTCACATGTTATAAAGGTTTAAAATTTTAATTAGATCTTAATTTATCAAAGAATTAATATCACATTTATATCCATGATATGAGAGACAATGTTCTACAAAATAGAACATCTCAAATGGTCAAGGTTGTTTTGAGTAATTATAAACTAAAGGAGGAAACATGGTAACTTTAGGATATGATAAAAAGAATACTTATACAGATTTTTCATGGACTATTTTTTAATTTTAAGGGTGAAATTATTAGAAGGGGGAGAATGTAATACCCATGAAATTTTACTTATAAATAAAAAAATATTACAAAAAAATGTATTACAAATAAAATATGAATATTTATTGAGACAGTTATAGCTAATAATGTAAAATTTTAACACATAAATAATGTGATACAATAAAGACATCACATGGATCATATTCTATAATAAAAATCATGGATATAAGAAGTGATATAAAAAATTAAAATAAAACAACCCAAAAATTCATATATTAAAAGAATAAAATGATGATATTTTTTATTTGTTAGATTTGTGTGAATTAATTTATAGGATATAATGTTTACCTAAATATTATATTACCATTATATGATACCCTTATTGTGGATATAGTTTCTATAAACAAATAATTGAAATTATAGTATATTAAGGGAAATGATAAGAGTTAATTGGCATAGAAGGGAGGCTCCATCACTTTAACTAGTATTAATATCCCTTTTGAATAATTTTTTATATATTATGAAGAAGGTTACATCACTAGGGTTCACCCTTGACCAAGCCCTAGTATAACTTCAATAATTTTGGTTTGAGTAAAATATTATATGTGAGAAATTCAAGTTGGCATAAATCACTAAAAATCAATTTTCTCTAAACCACACCTTGAATGTACTACTATTTAACACCTTAATATTATAAATTATACTATTTTAATATGTGTTTATGTAACTAGGTGTTAAATGGAATAAATTAGAAAATTATTTTAGGAATGAAATTGTGTTTACTTAAATATAATATTTTTATTAAATACATCATTCTTATTTAAATTTTAAGAATCACATAATTATATAATGAATTTTATATAATGGATTTCAAATATTGAATTATAATTCCACAATTAGTTAAGGTGTGAAAATTGGTAACTTTTGTAATAATTGTGAAATATGGAAAAATGGTGAAATATGTTGAAATAAAATGAAATGCAATAAATATGAAACAATATATATAAGAATGAATAAATTCATCCAAGCTAGTGAAAGTTTCCTATTTTTTCACTTAAAAATTATATTAGAGAATTAAGGGAGTTAGTGGGGCATTATAAGAGTCATGAAGCACTTAAGATAATGGAAAAATAAAATATTCAATAATTTGTTCCGATGAATTCCACTCAACACACCTATAAATACCAACCCTTATTCTTGTTTATCCTCAAAAAATATTTGTGTATTCTATTAATAGATCCCCCAAGGAGTCTCTCATATATATCATTTTTTATTATTGAAGTGTTTGATTGGATATAAGGGTCGTATCTAGGCTAAGAAGCTTAAGCAAGGTAACAACCCTTTATCCCTCTATTTTCAATTACTATTTTTAATTCCCTTTTTACATGATTTTAAATTTCCAAGTTTTTATTAAAATATTCTTATGATATTAATTTTTTTTACTTCTAGGTTGGAATAATGAAATGATACACAATAGGGTGGGGGGTGAATTGTGTCCTTCCAACAATGTTGTCAAATTTAAACATAAATCCATTTTCTTGTTGATGTGGAGAAATGAAGTATCTTGTTATTTTAGAGAATATATGAATTGAAATAATAGAATAAATAAGACAAAATAATTTATAGTGGTTCAGGGAAAAAATATCCCCTAGTCCACTCCACCAATGCTCTCTCTACGAGATTGGTTAATTTCACTAGAAAGGTCCTCCTGTCATAAGTCATTTAAATTCACAATTGAGTGCAGGTAGTTGAAACTTTTCTAAAAAAGATAAACAAATACTTATAGTTATTTTTATAAGGAAATAGTTATCCATAGCTTAATAAAAGAAGTTGTAACATCCCTATGACTATGTATGAGTAGTTTAAACTCCAATAAATAATCATAGATTGATTTGTTGATGTTTTGGGTTGTACTTCACAATTAAAGAAGCAACTACCAGTAGATGGGTCTTTATTATTTATACTAAAATTGGATTTCCTCTTGCATATGTGCCACCCTTTCAAGCTACCATGTCACATTCAATTCTCAATTACTCTATCCATACACTCAAATATATCCCATTTTCGATCCCCCGCTCGGGGATTTTATTCGACCCGCGGTCTCCTCCCTGAAACCCCTCCCCTAAACCCATATCCCAGCCTCTGCAACAACCCTCAGTGCCTCTAATTTCTATACCTCCTTCTCCAACTTCTCAGCATCTGGATCCTACGCCTCCTCCACGAATTCTGTCTCCTCAATCTCCTATTTGTGCAAATCCCCTGAATTTCCTTCCTCGATGTCTTCCGACTTCACCTTCATCGGTCACACAAAAATAGGGTTTGTGCTTCGCCAATGACCGCCTTCACATCCATCACCTCCTACCTCTATCTTTGCATCTGGATTACCTATGATAACATACTCTATCGTTGCCTACAATAACTGCTAAATTTGGCTTCACCTCTTTCAAAAACTCCAATCTAGGGTTTCCTCCGCCTATCCATTCGTTCTCCCCAATTAGGCTTCTCCATTCGGTCTTCACAGTCTGGGGATTCAAATCCTTCATTCTCAGCGACCACCTACTTGTCCACCATTTTTTTCTACAAACAATACTCATTTAACCCACCCACGAGTGCCCTAGGAATTTCCTTCAATTCACCACCAGAAATCCCTTCCGTTACCAGCTATAGTGACAACCATTATTTTCAATGATTGAAAAGCTCTTGGAGGACGACGTAACCACACCCAAAAATTCTTTAGAAAACCTATAGAGCATCCTATCCACAATAGGTATATTCTCCTTCTATCCATCAATACCTATCAAATTTGGCATCTTTGATTCCTTACAGGTTATTAAAATGTAACGATACATTCAAAATAATATTTCTTATTCGAATACTTCAATAAGGTAATCTTATTTGTAATCTACAGTATTGATATTGTTCCACTATTTATCAGTCATTTTCTTACATATTTACTGTATTTTCAATTATATAGGCAGAATATCTCTTCAAAACATTGATGCAGCTTAACCTGTTACACCAATAGGAATCACTCTAACAATAACATGTATGAAATTGTCATCATTTGGAATGATTTGTTTATAATTCTTCCAAATCTCCATGATAGATATGTCCTCTATTTCAGAGTTGTTTTGACCCTATTTATTTTAGATTTTTTTATTCCATTTTTCTTGGTTTGTTTCTCACATTGATTTTAGAGCAATCATGTCATGGGGATAATACGAGGTAATAAAATTTCAAGTGAAGTTGTGTTATTGATATTAATTTTTCTTTATTTGTTTGAAATATTATATCAAACATAAAAATAAAATAACCTTTTTTTATAATGGTTAATAAAAAATCTATACAACATAATAATGATAAATTATTTTCATATTCAAGATAAATGGCGTCGATTCAGATTGTGAAAAATACTTACACATATACATTAAATTCATTTTATGTTCACTTCGCTATCTATAATTTTATATAATAATATTTACATTTATATTTTGTATGTACCACATTCAGAAACATGTATATACTACATCTCTATGTGAAATATTCAAACAATTTTTTTGTTCAACATGCCCTCTCCAAGTGGAACCAAAGGTACCTGGATACTATATTCACTTTACATTTTTCATTAAAACTGCGTATTAATTTTTTAACTTCTACACATACATCTATTTTTTTAGATACATCTTATGACTCAAATATTGAATTGTTATTGGGGGCCTAAATGTACGAGTATTACATAATTTTTTATATATTACAAATATGTTCTTTTCAAGTCCTTCTTGGTTGGTTACCAGGTCTCCATTGCCGTCGATGTGCTTCAATCTCACTGTTAACCGTCCTGGTGGACACCCTTAAACCTCTTCGCGAACCCTATTACCGTCAATGATACCTTATCCAGAGAGACTATAGATCCATATCTATGAAACATGTATGTTCTCTTGATATCACAGAAATAAGAAATCTTTATTTTGCTTTGCAGATCTGACTGACGGGTCAACATTTTACCGAACCGGAGATTTAACCTGTTACAGATAAATCCCTCATACGATAATATTTCTTTGATAAAATCTCCAAAATTTTCCTCCATGTCAATGTTTCACATATCTCTCTGTTAATACCAAATTTTAATGCTAAAATATGATACATTTTCATTCACAGATCAGTAAATAGGGATCCACAATGTTCGGTCTTCCACCATTTTTTTACGATTGTATGTCTTCTGAGACCCTACAGACCTAGTGCTAAGAAAACGGTGCATTATTTTCAATTTCTAGAGATTTTTTTTACTTCTCTCCAAGATTTATTAATTTTAGTTTAACAGTATATTTTCGGACAATATTTTTATACAACACCTATTCCAGTTCAACAATTACGGAATATGCTTCTTTTGCTTGGTCATTATTATATCATCAATTTTATTCCATGGATGATATTGATTTCTTCTAATATTTCAAAGCATCCTAGAATTTAGTAATGTTTAAATTATATCATTCAATATAAAATTTCCCAGTTTCATTCATGAAGATACCATGTTCAGTTCATTGATGTTTTTTTAAAACGTCTTAGACTATATGCATAGTGGGATAACTCTTTGCTCTACTATATTTTTTTTATTTATGTATACTCATACAGAACATCACTACTGTTATATAATACATCTGCATTCATGAATCAGAAATTACATATTCACATTATTCTATCTACCACCATTACTGTACATCTTTCTATCCTCAATAACCCTATAGATCCAGAGCTCGAAAAAATATGTGTTCTCCTATATCCCATTGTTAGTGTTCCAGTGTTTATGATTTCTATAAACAATGTATTTAAAAGTTCATGGCTTTCAAACCAGCCAACCATATGAATTGGTTTCACAGATTTCCGAAAATGGAGACATATTTATGTATTGGACATCACAGTTTAGTACATGACCATTCATAAACTAATTCAATCATACAATTGAACTTTTCATCAACTGTATACTCTTGTGGAAATATAAATTTATCCAATTTGGTGTTTTCCGTTTCAATTTACATTACAATCCACTATGCATAATTTTAATTCATTGCACATGTTGAAAATTAAATATAAAGTAAAAAATACAAACATCTCTTCATTGTCAAACTCTAGATATGCAAGGTTACAACACATGAAAGTTATGTAGGAAAAACATAAAATTATTAAATTTTTCTTCTGTTTACTATTTATTTTATGTTCCAGAAAAAAATTATATATTTGGAAAACCTATAGTGGTTTTATATTTTAGAATCCTCTTACTTTTTAATGAAACATTTGTATACTATTGATTTTTTTTCAACTCAATATGTCAATGTGTTTATTTTTTTTAGTTTTGAACTAATGTCCATGTTTGTTTCTTTGAATTTGGTATCTGTTATTTCCAGTACTCATTCTCAATTAAATTTATTTTCAAAATTATCATTTTTAGTTTTTGTATTAAATTTCATAAATTTAGGAATTTATTTCATATATTCTGAATTTTTATGTAAGTAGAATTGGAAGTTTTTCTGGTGTCTTTGGATTAAGTGCTAATACTGACTCCTCTAGAGAGCATAAAGGTCGTCAATCTGTATCTACCACTGTTCCTCTAAAATGGAGTGTGATGAAAATTAAGGAAATCCCAGATGGCCATTCAGCCTCTGGATTCTCTTAAAGCCGAGTGAGAGGTCATCATTGAAGATGTGTAGCCGACTTCCACCTACTAACTATGTCGGCTGCTGCTCCACCACGAACAGATAATGTCACATTTAATTTTGATGATACAATTTTTGATACTTTAATGTGTGTGTTGGTGGAGTGATTAATTTTAATGTTGGTGTGACCTATTCTATTCAGATCCTTAATAGGGAGTATGCACATATCTAAGTTCAGGTGGAATCTGGAAAATTTCAAGGATACAATTCAAGGCACACCCAAACATCATCAAGGTATTTTATACCAATGGATATATTTTAGGCCTGCAAGTTCTTAACAGGATGTTTCATTTTGGAAAAGTTGGAAATGGTGTCAGCCTTCTAAATTTGACAATGAAGACTGGAGATGAGATGATTGTACCACTTATAATCAATTGTTGGCCCTTCATGTCTAGGAATCAAGCGTACCTGAGAACCAGGTATGAGGCATCATCATCTTTTCAATTCATAATTTAACAGTTTATTTACCACTTACAACTTTTTAAGAGGAACCAAATGATAGGCCTATTGATTGAGAGCAAAGGCATGATTCCAAAAATTTTGTTTTTGAATAGTAAACCCTATTGATTGATGACTCTAACCTCAATGGATCGGTGGAGTAAGTTGTTCCTCCAGCCGATTCATCAGTCTTCTTCCTGATTTTTTTGTGATTTAATGCCACCAGCACATTTAGTGGTATTATGTTTGTTGATGTTCTTTCACTGAAGGGAAGATCTCCAAAAAGTACTCTCAGATGACGTAGTTGTTCACTAGAAGCTGCATTGTGGTGTAATGGGAAATCAAACATGCACCTAGTGGAATTGGTCTCCCTTGTGTTGCGGTGTTGGTTGTTCAGGTTGGTCTCCCTTTTTTTAAAGGTTGCAGTTGTATTTTGATTTCTCTTTGGGATGTAAATTTATCAACATTATTTTAACCTTTTATACTCATGATGATGAATATTCACTTAAAAGGGAAAAATGTTATGGGTGATGTGTAAAGTTTTTTGTATGGTTCCCACTTGTCAAAAAAGTATGTTAAGAATAAGTATTCCGTGTTTAAAATATACAATACATACTTAAATAGACTATCATTAACACTTTGATTTCATTCACCATATGTATAAATTCTTTATTCCTTAATTTTTAAATTTACATTTAATATTTTCAAATCCTATTCATCAATTTTAATTTTATTATCCTTATTTCTAATTTTAACCCCACTTGAGACATATTTAATGGGTTTTGTTCGGGTTTTTCTAGAAAAATGCCCAAATATGCCCTGCAACATATCTTATTTTTATCATGTAAGTTTCATCACTCAATTCCATGTGTCATCTTTAATTATATTAATTTAATCACTGATGGATTACCCTCACATGTATTATTCTAACCTTTTATCAATAATATCCATAACCTATTTTAACATCATCCACCACTGGACTATTTGTATTCATTGGTGGACATTCAGTTTCTATGATGTTTGGACCAGTCCTGGCCTCTAAAAAGTTCATGCACTTGACAATTTACCATTCCTATAGTAGAATTCTTCATAATTTGATGAAATTTCATTGTTTCTAATTTCCTTTTAGAAATTTTGTATTCACTTTTTTCTCTACTCAGTGTATAGTGTACTAATACACTGTAAAACAAATTTTCAATTTTATGATTTTTAAATTATTGTTTCCAGTAAAACTGATTTCCAATTTTCTTATTTTCCAATTTTTCCCTACTGTAGAGTTGAACTATAATGCGAAGGAAACATTTAGGTGTGGATCTACAGTCGAGAAAAAACTCACAGATTTGGCATAAATTTAGTAACATGAGTTTCCATACTTTTTTTCTATTGTATCCACACATTGCAGACTAATATTTATTTTCTACTGCTATTTAATTTATCACTATTTGTTCTTCCATTGAAATTATTATGTCGGTACCACGTATTATTTATTCCTCATTTATTTTCATTTGACATTTCAATTTTAATGTAGCATACGATATCAGGTGATTGTATCTTCTAATTTCTTTTCTTTCATCTTACTCAGTGTATTCTTTCTATATTACGTATCAACCATTAGTTGACGTATTTCAGTGCTTGTGGGAGAAGTGGCAGGGCTGGGAGGTTGGGCCTAGTGGGGGATTGTGGGAAAGGGGCTCGGTAGGTAGGTGGGCCCTGGTGGGGTTGCTGCTGGGAAGGAGGGAGGATGAGTAAGAAGGGGGATGTGCTGGGAAGGGGTGGCAGCAGAGGTTGTTGTGGGGGGAGGAGAGGGGCTGGGAATGTGTGGGGGTGGTGATGGGAAGGATTAAGGACAAGTTAGAATGGGGGGCGGACCTGGTGGGGGTGTTGCTGGGCAGGGGGGATAGACCTGGTGGGGGTGGGGGGTACTGGGTAGGGGGGAGGCCCTCTGTAGTGGTTTTTTTATCATTTATAGTTAACGATGTTCCATTATCCATTAAATTTAGGATTACATAATTATAAATTTTATGTGTAGGTTCAACAACAACTTCGGGTGGGGGTGTATTGCAAGGAGCTCCAAGCAGGGGTGGGGAAGGGCCTGGTGGGGGAAGAGGTTGGCTAGGGGGTTATGGGGGAAGGGGATGGAAGGGGGGATTGCTGGGGGGAAGGGGTTGGAAGGGGGGAGTGCTGGGGAAGGGGCTGTGTAGGGGGACTGGTGGGGGAAGGTTTTGGGCAGTGAGAAGCTTGGAAGGGGGTACTGGGATATGCTGGGAATTTGGGGGGGGGGGTTCATGCTAGGTAGGGTGGGCACGAAAGGGAGGGGCTGGGCATGGGAGGGAGTAAATGTACGTGATTGGGGAGGGGAGGGGGAGAGCTATGCATGGGGGGTTCGAGAACATGCTGGGAAAGGAGACGACACGCTCGACAGGGTGGAGGGCGGGAGGACCTTCACATGGGGGGGAGGAGAGGGGCTGGGTGGGGGGGAGAAAATGGTCTGGGCCATGGGGGAGGAGTTGCAATAGACACGTGACGGCTGCAGTTCAGGGATGGGCTAGACAGGGGGGCTGGACTGGAGGGCAGGGGAGGGGCAGGGCAGTGACGATAGACTATGTGTGGGGTAGGTAATCCCCTAGGCAGCAGGTGTGGATTATACATTGATAGGTAGTGCCCAAAATAGCAGGTGTGGATTATATTTTTTCTCCAGAAACTATTTTCAGTTTTTTTAAAAACAAACATGAAATCTCCTTCAACATGTAGAGGTGAGGATTCAAAGAAGACTACTCTACTCAGGAAACAATGGAAAAAAAGTTATTATATTTGTATTACGTATACCATAAAGTGTCCCTTTATTTATGATTCCAATTGCTTACATATTTACAATATTTACACTATCGCAGGATAATGATCTCTTGAAAATATTACTGCAATTGGATGTCTAACACCCATATGATGCACTCAATGAGGAGAATGAACACCATTATCACCTATACCCATTTATGGTAACCTCATATTGTGTCCATTTCATATCCTTTTGTTGATGCAGTATTTGGGTGACTTCGTGTTCTTTGGACGCTTAATTTTTTCCTTTTGTTTGTCACATGTTGTCTCTTACACTAAGATTTCTATCTCAATAAACGACTTCATACTCCCACTAATGTTGTACATTCTATTCCATTTTATGTACCACTCATTTTTTCAAACATTACCAATATTAATATGAATTATTATGTTTCACAATTGGTATTATATTATTGATAATAAGAATTTTTTATAGTGTCGTGCATTCACACGGGCGGAGTACTAGTTTTTTTAGAAATGAATTTCATCAAGAAATAATTACTTTGAATAGATCCGGGTAATAAATGATATTTAATAAAAGTAGCAATGAACAATAATAGTAAACTTATAGCAGTACGAGGTTGAAATAAGAATAACTTTCAAAGTGTATAATATTTAATAAAATAATAGAGTTAATCATTATTCATTGTAGATCTGTATATCAAATATACACACAAGTATAAAGAAGTATATTTATCAAATCACCTAACATCTATATTTTGAGAATACTCCATTCATATATATATAGCTCTCTTTTGATTCAGAAGATCCAAGAAAATGGCATAAAAATCAAATTGACCAGGGGATTCCTAACTTCACTTAAGAATATGAGTGATTTCATCCATTGAATATGGTTCTTTGAATCAATCATAATGAGAATTTTAATCATTTTAAGAATATATTTTAATCAATAGTTATCTCTATCAAGACTGTTGAATAAATCTTGGGTAAAGTTGTGAATTTAAATCTTCATTATTGAATAAAAAATGTATGTTTGAACTGGGTAGCGTGGGGTTCCATTGCATAGAGTAGGGAAGATATTTGTAGCATTCAATGTATGGTTCTTGAACCATACATTCATATTTTTAGAATGTAGGGATCAAAATTAATGTTTGGATGAGAAACCATACATTCATCCTTCTAGCATAATATTGATTCCAAACATAGTGTTGATTAACCAAACGTTTATTCTCCCAACATAAGGTATGAATATTGATTCCTAAATTCAATGTTGTGTTGATATTATATATGTTTATCCAAATGTACCATTACTGATCTATACATAAACTGTTCAGCATAGGGATTATAAACCATACATGTTTTTCTGAATGTAGGGCTCATTCCTTACGTTATACATACCAATGTAGGGTATGAATAGTGTTTCCAAAAACACTAAAACATTTTTTGAACACATGATGAATATTCCTTGGGGATTGAAAACTAGAATTCCATAATAAATATTGAAAATAATATTAATTTTTGAAAACTCATATAAATTAATAACATCAATAAAACAAACAAGGTTATTTGTGAGCATCAAAATCAATAAGATTTATATAGTATTGTTGAGACAATACATAACCAACAATCATCACCATTTTGAAGATAAAAAAACCTACAACACCGCTTATATAAAATATTTGAATTGTAAAAATTAAAGAAACAATATTTTAATGAAAATATATATTTATTTGAAATTTAATTTTTCACAGTAGTATTTCGATTTGATAGATTTATTTGAATTAAAAGAAAATAGATAATTGAAAAATTGACAATGTTGTGCTTACACAAATTTCTCCAACTTTTTGTGATATAAAAAATAAATTATATGAAAATGGATTAAAAACCATTCAATATATCACATAATTTTAAGTGAATGTTTATGAATAACTATTAAAAGATAAATAAATTTATATTTTGTATTGAATAAATGGTCATAAATAAAATAAAATAAAATATAAGTATATAAAACTCATAAATATAAAGTAAATGAAAGTAAATTGGATTAAAAATAAAATGTTTTGAAGAAAATATTACATCCCATAATCAACTAATGATATGTTAAAAAGTATGGTCTCGGTTAGATTTGATTTTTTGATTAGAATCTCCATTTTTAGAATGTGTAGTAGGATAAAGAATGGATTGAACAACACCATGAATATTAATAGGTTTCACTAATTGGATCTAGAAATGATTATTAAATGTATATGTCTATTACTAAAAAATCTTCAATGAATCTTTTCTGATATTTAAGCTTCCATCCAAATTAACATTAACAAATTTGTAAACTATTTATTCCTATTGAATGAATGTAGTCAAATTATTTCTTATGTGATGAATAACTGGTCCCAACCCGGATTCATTAGAGGTCATTTGACTTATCAAATTTCTATAATTCTCCAAAATAAAATTAAAAGGTGTACTATCACATAGAAGAGTGTTTAGTATTTTATTTAAATCAGCTGACTCACAACTTATTACCTCAAATATTCTGATTGAATTCGGAGGAGTTTATTGATAATAGGATGAAGTCTGATGACTTTCTCTAAATGATTGAAATTATATCCCAAATTTTTTTTTCAACTCATCAAAATATGATTTATTCATATATTCTTACATTAAATTTGATAGATCACTATTTATTGGTATGGTAAGATCTTTAACATCTCCTTGTGAAACAAGGGTTTCTTGAATATCTGTAAATTTAGTTTGATGTACCTCAGACTCATCTATAGGCGCTGTATAAATTTTGATATCTTTATATTCCGTCCTCTTAGCCTCAAAATATTTTCTTATAGGTAAGTTTTTTTTCATTCACTTGATTGTTACTAAAAAAAATAACTTTTTTCTCTTTCTAATGAGTTAGGAGACTATGTAGATTGTGCTCTAGTATGACCAACTGCCACCATATCCAAACTTGGCTCTACCTTTGAAGCTTCTGTTCTCTATCTCAATGAAAATACTCTTGCATCAACTAACTCATAAACTATTATAGAAATATTTTTAGGGATGAACTCCCCAGTATTTGGAATAACTTCCCTATATTGATCAGCCCCTTGATCAACTTGCTCAACATTCTTAGCCACATGATCCAAATTCTCAGCAACTTCTTCTACTCTTGATTGAAAAACATCCACTGACCTAGAAATATTTTCTGAAAATCTCCTCATTTTACAAAGACCATACACATCAATTTTATATTTGGCTTCTTCATTGGTATTTGGTTTCAAAAAACCCACGAAAGGTAAAAAAATTATGATCCCCATGAGCAACATCCATATTCCTCTCCTATTCTTCTATACCAACTGGTAAAATATAATTACATGATTCGCTCCTAAAAAATCCTAACGTCCTAATAGTTTCACCATTTATAATATTTATATGATGACATATCTAACCAAAAGAGATATCTCGTACCATTCCCAGTATGAGAAACAAAATGGATATAATTTGTTTATATGGATAAAAGCTCATTTTTTCATCTTTCTGTTAGATGTGATTCAAATAACATAACATATGCCCACTAAATTTCAGCTTAATATTGTTAAAAAACAAAAATAGAGTATACCTATCTTGATAATGAAATTTTTATAATTCATCCATCCTTATAATAATTCCAGACTGATTGAACTTCATCAAGACTCTTTGATCATTATTAAGTTCTATAGTCATAATATTCTTGATTAATATAGTTTCTAAGAGAGAAAATATTATATCATCTGATTTGAATTTCTCATATTCTATATTTCATAAATCAAAATTAAATTCCCCTTCATTGGGGAAAGACAAGATCTATGTAATTTTCATAGAAGAGATAAAAAAATCTTCATGATAAATCTTAGAAATAATTGTGTCTTCATCATTTCCAGGACTAAAAGAAGAATTTCAACAAAACTATTTTTCTTCTATATCAAAAACAAAAGGTGTATTTCTATCTCCAAAAATGAATTCAAAACCTTGAAATATTATTGCAGACTTAAAAGACAGATTCTTTTTGATTTATCCAATCAAAATTTATTACATTTCCTTGAATTAATTTTTGATACATAACATTTTGTTGAACATGATCTCTTGGTCAAATGTCTTCAACTCTTCTTGAATCATCCATTTATATATGTTTTATGATTAATGTTTTTATATTTAGGGTTTCAGTAAACTAGAAATAGAGACACTTTGTAATCTTAAAGGGAGTGAAGGAGTAGGAAGTAGAGTGGGAGAAAACTAACAGTTTTCTCACACTGATTAAGAATGTAATAATTACTTTTTAATTTTAAAAGACGAATAATAAAAAATTTAAAACCAATTTTTTTTTAATCTAAAAAATACATAAATAAATTAAAAGATATAGAAATATATATTATTAGATACAATAAACAAATTTGACTAAAATAAAATAGAGAGATTAAAAAAAATTAATAAAATTTCATTTAAAATTAAATATCTCTAAACCCCCTTAATAAAATCAAATCATGCAGTGGGAAGTGGTTTAGTAAAAATCTCATGTAATTAATATTCTATATTTACAAATTCTAAATATATATCCTTTTTAAGAACATGATATCTTAGAAAATAATGTTTGACATCAATATTATTGCTCTTAGAATGACAAATAGGGTTTTTTGTAATATTTATACAACTAATATTATCACATAAAATAGGAATAGCATTAAAATTTAGTTTAAAATCTATTAGAGTGTGTTTTATCTATAAAACAGGTACACATCAATTTATAGTAGATATATATTCTACCTCGATTATTTACAAGAGAACTGAATATTATTTCTTACTAGACTATGATACTAAATATTTTACTAAAAAGTTATAGGTTCTGGAGGTGATTTTTCTATTTAATCTATATCATCTAAAATATGAATCTGAATATGAAATTAACTTAAAATTAAAAGTTTTGGGGTAAATTAGAGATTGAAAAATATTTCATTTTAAATATCAAATTTTTTTATCAGTAACAAGATGACATTATTTTGGATTTGACTGAAATACGGTACGTAGACATATATAAAACATTATGTATGGTCTACTATCAGTAAGATATAATATAATACCAATCATACCTCTATACAACTTGTTTTCCATGGGTTTTCCAACTTCATATAAACCAAGTGTTATATTAGTACACATGAGAGTTTTATATGTTTTACTATTATCAAGTCCAATATTTTTCAATAAATCAATAATATATTTTCTATGATTTCAAAAATTTCCATAATACTTTTCATATATTTGAAATCATAAAAAGAAATTCAATTCTCCCATTATACACATTTTAAATTATTTTTTCATTAGATTTGGAAAATCATTACGAATCATTTTATTTTTTGAACCAAAAATAATATCACCAAAAGAAATTTTTTCTAATAGAATATTATAAAAAATAGTCGTCTTAGAAGGAGTAGGATCTACTAATACCGCAAAAAAAACCATTTTCCAACAAAAAATAACTTAATATTTCATACTAAGCTCAAGGTGATTGTTTACAGCCATAGAGAGCTTTAGTAAGTTTAAAAAGATAATATGGTTTACAAGGGATTTAAAATCCTCGAGGTTATTCAACATAAAATTTCTCATTTAAATATCCATTTAAAATGGAAAATTTGACATCCATATAATATAATTTAAAATTCATATGATATGCATAAGATAAAATGATCCAAATTGATTATAATAAAGATACATGTAAAAAGTTTTCATCAAAATCTATTACTTCTTCTTGATTATATCCTTTAGCTACTAATCTAGATTTTTTTCTAGTAATAACCCCTTGATCATCTTATTTATTTCTATAGATCCACTCAATTCCTATTACAGGATAGTCTGATGGTATTTCCACTAAATACCAAACTTTATTTCGTCTGAATTAGTTTAGTTCTTCTTTCGATGATAACACCCAACTCTCCTTTCTAATGCTTCTGCAAAAGGCTTATGTTCTAACTGAGATATAAAGGTAAGGAATTCAACTAAGTTTCCAACATTTTTTATAGTTCTTATTCCGGTGACTAGGTATCCTATATAAGTTTCTAAAGGATGGGTTTTCAGGTTCTAGAATATCTAGGTAATAAACCTTCAGGTTCTTTAGTTTCATGTTCTATTGAACTGAACTAAATATAATTAATTTTATTTTCAAAATCAAACTTATGTGAATCAAGTCTCTTGTTGTCAGAAGATTCTATATTTTCATCTATTTGATCTTTCTATTTATTAAATGGTTTGGTTTAATCAAAATTCACATTAGCTAATTTTTAAATAATTCAAGACTTTTTATTAAACACTCTATCATCTTTAGAAGTAGTAGAACATATTAAAATTATTCCTTCACCAGATTTTAGATTGAATTCACCAAGGTTATCCTTAGTATTCAAGATATATAACTTACATCCAATGTCTTTAAAGTATTTTACTTTATGATATCTATTATTCCAAAGTTTATAGGGTTTATTTTCAATAAATGATCTTATTAAAAAATCTATTCATGATATAGTAGGCTATGCTTACAGCTTTTTCCTAGAAGTAGGTAGGAATATATTATTCATTTAGCACAGTACATTCCATTTCTTGAATAGTTTCATTTCTTATTTCAACAATCTCATTTTATGAGGTGTTCTTGGGGCATAGAAGGTGTGATTAATACCTTAATTTTTGAAAAAAATTAAATTCTTGACTCTAATATTATCCACTAGGATCACTTCTCAATGATATTATTTTAAAATAATATTCATTTTGAATAAATTTTTAAAATCATTAAAAAATATTCAATAATTCACTTTTTAGTTTTAGAAAATAAACCCAAGTAAATCTAAAAAATCATCAACGAAAACATAAACATATAATTTACTAGCCAAAATTTCTACCCTAGATGGTCCAAAAAAATCTGTATGGATAAGTTCTAACATCTTGGAAGTTAAATTTTTTTAATTGATTTGATGGAGGATTTGCGTTGTTTTCCAAATTTACATGCATCATAGAATCTATCATTTTTAAACTTATGAATAAAGAAATAAGAAACTAATTGTTTCTTATATAATTTACGTAAATCATATATATTTTAATTTCTAAGTCTCCTATGAAAAATCCACAATTCAACTGTCTTAACAGTTAAAAAATTCACATTTTTTACACAAGGAATTGTGATCCAATGAATAAACATGTTTCTGTTTTGGGTGATCTATATTTAATTAGTTTATCTTTTAAAATAGAGCTGGAATTTTTAGAGAAATAAAAATAAAATCCATCATCACAAAGTTGAAAAATAATTATCAATATATTGTTTATCCTTTACAGATACAATACATTGTTGATCAAAATTGACTATGTATCTCCATTAGTTCCTACTCTAGAAATCTTTCCTTTTGAATTGACACCAAAAGTGACTAGACCTCCATCCATTTGAATCAATGTATGGATATTTTATTAGTCTTTCCTCATGTGTCTAGAGTTTCTAATTTCCATATACCATATAGCTTTTCCATTCTTATATATATTTTCCTATAAAATCAATTAAACATGTGTATTTTTGGTACCCATATTTTCTTGGGTATAACAGTGTCAACAAGCAATGATTTGAGAATTTAAATATGCCTTATGTTTCTATAATTTATATCACTTGCTTCTGATTTTTCTTTTAAATAAAACCCCTTTTAATATCACTTATTTTAGGATTTCATAAATAATAGTTGTTAGTGAAATTAGATTTTATTACACAATAATAATAGGTAGCATTTTTTTAATTGGGCACAAAATAAATTTTATATAAATTTTATTTTTCTCCCTTCCTAATCCCAATTTTACACATTTAATAAAATTATTTCTAATAATCCCATTCCGAATCTTTTTTCATTTTGTAAAAAAATAGTAGAAATTTTAAAAGATTCTACATCATATTTTTTCTTTTTTATCCTTTTCATGATCAATATAGATTGATGTCGATGTATTAAATTTTTCAATATTTTCTTGATGTAGTTTTATCATAGTGTCTCTTTCACTTAAAGAAAAATTTATGAATATTTTTTATTAATTTATACTTATTTATCAAATAATAATATTTATATTCCATCATTGTACATGAGGCATCCAATTTACTATATGAACAACTATTAGAATCATAAGTATAAGAGTAAAAGGATTGTACCCATTATTCTTCCTTAGAAATAAAGCACATGTTGGATTTCAGTTTTTAGGATCTTTTCCAAAATCAGATTTTGAAGAGATGTTGGAGTATTCGGATAAACTCCACATAGCTTTCATAACTCTATTCACTTTATGTTCATAATCCACTTTCTTTTGATATTTATTTTCTATCATTCTTCTTTTATCTTTCAATTGTGGGTAGTCAGGTCTGATATGACCTAACTTTTGGAATTCGTTGCATTGTACTTATCAGGGCTCTATTTCATCCTTCTTGAAGTATTTTCAAAATCCTATTTTTTTTATTATATAATTTTCTGAATTTTCTAGATAGTTATTTCAGTTCTATTTCAGAATATGAGGAGGCTGAATGTTTTTCAATTTTTATATCTTTTTCTAAGATATGAACTTACAGGAAGTATTTTCCCTTTTCACCAATTTGTGATCTTCAGATTCATCTTTCAATTATGCTTTATACATCATCAATGTTTTAATTACTACTTTCATATTCAAATTCTTAATAAGAGATTATTGTCAAATTTCTACAGATATTATATTACATTTTATGTGTAGTACTCTAAGTCCTTTCATAGAATTATTAAATTGTAAAATTGGTTCACCCAGGGTAATAATTTTATTGAAAATCTATGTCAATTGACCATTCGTTTGATTAATGATCTCACTATCAGACATTCTAAAGGTGTAGAATTTTAGTTTTCCAGTAGAATATCTTATCTATATGATGTTATCTATTCCTTTATATGAAATAACTATGGTTTTCCACATTTTATAGGAAGTAGGACATTATGATACATGATTGAATTCATCATGACCAAGTCCACAGATTATAGCATTCATATATTTTGAGTTACTATCACACTCTGCCTCTATTGTAGCATCCCATGTTTCTGGATTATCAAGAATCACATAAGGAGTGATGATATTTTAAAAAACACAGAATATCATATTTTTCATGTAAATGATCATTTTTTCTTTCCAACATCCATATTTTCTACCATTAAAATATGGAGAAAGAACCATAAACATTCCTTCTTTTAGATATTCCATTGATATATACATTGTATAGACCTTATAATTTTGAGATTTCTAGATATTTATCATAAAATATCACCTTTGATACCAATTTTTAGGTCAGAATAGTATAAATATACACAATAAGGGGTGAGTTTTTTATTTTTAGAGAATTTATGCAGAGGAAAAATAGAATAAAGAACATAATAAATTTTATAGTGGTTTGGGCAACAAAGATCCCCTTGCACGCTCTAACAATTCTCTGTCTAATAGATTGATGAATTTCACTAGAAAGTCCTCTTATAACAAGAACATTAAATCCACAATAAAGTGTTGGTAGTTGATACCTTTATAATAAAGCTAAATAAATCCTTATGGTTCATTTGATAGGGAACTGGTTATCCATAGTTTAGTACAAGAGGCTAACAATTCTCCACAGTTGAGTATTAGCAGTTGAAACTCTAATAAATC
Source organism: Viscum album (assembly GCA_963277665.1). Classification (NCBI taxonomy): domain Eukaryota; kingdom Viridiplantae; phylum Streptophyta; class Magnoliopsida; order Santalales; family Viscaceae; genus Viscum; species Viscum album. The sequence continues at coordinate 968,344,601 of OY728159.1, read as the reverse complement.
AACATAGTTTGATCTATTGATGGTTTGAGTTTTACTTCACAATTACTGTAAAAACCGATATTAGGTGAATATTATTCTTTATAAATGAATGTATTCAAGAAATAAAAAATTTGAGGGGATCCTAGTTTCAAATAATCTTTAATAAAAGTATCAAATAAACAGTCGTAATAACCTTATAGTATCACGAGCTTGAAATATGAAGAATATTAAAAGTGAAGCCTCTTTTGTTAAATAATAGTGTTAATAATTTTTTTCAGTAGATCCTTATATCAAAGATATACACAAGTATGCATAAGTATTTTTATCGAATCACATAACATATATCTTTTAAGAATACTCTATTCATATATATATATATATATATATATATATCTTTTTGTTGATCAGATCTACAAAAATATCATGATAGATCATAGATATTAAAAATCAAATTGACCAGAGGAGTCATTAATTCCCAAAAAATAATACTGGTTTTCTCCTTTGAATATGGTTCATTGAATCAATCATAACAAACTTTTCAATCAGTTAAAGAATAGATTCTAATCAATATTTATCTCTATCAATACCATTACAAAAATCTTGGATAAAATCACAAATTTTAATCTCCATTGTTTAATAAACAAACGTAGGGTTGAATTGCATAGCGTAGGGTTCTTTTGTGTATCATTAAACGTATGGTTCATAAACCATACTTTTGTATTTATAGAATGCAGGGATCAATATTAATGTTGGTATGAGAAACCAAACATTCATCCTTCAAGAATAAGGTTTATTATAAATGTAGGGTTGATAAACGATATGTTTATTCTACAAACGTATGTTATGAACAGTGATTCATGACATCAACATTGGGTTGATATTCCATAAATTTATCCAAAAATTGTGCTGAAAATCTATACGTAAACTATTTAGTATAGGGATGATAAACTATATGTGTTATTCTAAATGTAGGGTTTATTCCTTATGATACGCGTACCAACTAAGGTTATGAAAAATGTTTCTAGAAACCCTAAAACACTTTCTGAACACCTAAAAAATATTCCTTCTGTATTGAAAACATGATTTACAGAATAAATATTAGAAATAAAATGAATTTCCAAAAAATCAATTAAATTAATATCATTAACAGAACAAACAAGGGTGTTTGTGAACATAAAAATCAATAGAATTTATAGATTATTTTTGAGACAATACAATCCCAACAATTTTTTCCCTTAAGATATATTATTTATGTTAGCCACTATATTACTAACATTATACTTCATTCCTTAGATGTTTTAATGCCAAAATTACGCTAAGAAGAATGGAATTATATATTATCCCATGAAAAAAATATGTATGTATTCTTTGTATCTATGGTATTATGGATAAATTATTTCTAATAGGGATACATTATATAAGGAATGATGATGTTTATATACATGGTAGAGCCTCAATGATGTCTTGAGTGGATTAATGTCAATTTTTGGCACAAGTTAACTTTTTTTACATTAAATCAGACCGAACTAGTGGTTTTTCCTTAAAGAAATTCTATATACCTAATTAATATTCAATATGTTTGATTACATAATTTTAATTTTTGATTGTATTTATCCATAATTTATTTGTCCACATACCATTTAAAATAAATTTATTCAATTTTATTAAAACATTGACCATGTTAATCTTAATAATTACTTGATAACAACAATTATATATTCTTCACATGATAAGGGTACTTATATTAATATTGTGAATCATTAATAATTTAATATATGATTAAAGGTAATTTGCCTAGAAATTATTATTAATTTATTTACTAGGAAAACCTATTGAAATGTCATTATAATCAATTTTTCTATATGGGGAGATACTGTATGAAAAGATTCCTTCCTTCTAAATTGTATTTTTATTGAATTTTGGAAAAAATATACTTTTATGGGGTTAAGAGAACCATCACATGAATAATAAACTTGAATCAAGTAATAAAAATATGATTCAAAAACCACAATGATTAAAACATAAACCAACCTCACTAGATTTATTGTCATAAGAGTGGGTCCTGTACTTCAAAGATAATTCCTCAATGTCAATATTAGGGTATCAATGTGGTATGTATTCAATCTTATCTGTAATAAATTTTGAGATAGTTAGGTATCCCATATAAGAGTATAATATTAGTAAAATACAAGAAATTAATATAGATATGTGAGTCATACCACATTATTTTTTCTTCATTGAGGACTTTGAGGGCTCCATTGTTCTTTATTTTTTATACTCCTATAATGTCAATTTGATTCTAGGTCTTCCAAATATCTTGAATTCTTAATCAGATACCCTTTAAAAGTTAATGTAGGAGTACTTAATAATATATGATAAGTTATAAGAGAGGATTAATATCTTAAATTGTCTTTATAAACCTTCATTATCTATCATAGAGATTTCATTGATGGACGTCATAAAAAATTCCTTGGAGTTAAAAACCATACCTATTGATCTTATCACCATACATTTCAGTAGTTTAGAGTAGTCTTTATGAGTCCATGTTTTCTTCCCTATGAGAAATTTATATTCTATGGAGTTGAATCCCATTTTCATATTTTTATTCATTCATATTCAATAGAGAGAGTCAGATTGGATTTTATCTTCATACTTTGATGAGGCCAATGATTCTATATTTGTACCTTCACTATTTTTTTAGGATTATTATGCCTATGGAATTCAAACCTAGGAGTCTAAATCTTTAATATTAAGGGATTCACTATAGCCAGGGGGTTAGAATTATGGTCACACATTTATTTAGGAAATGCATGTTTTAGATCATACTTTATATCCAATGATCCATATTACTTATATTGAGTTTTGGATATTTTTTAAGCAATAGAAAACTTCCTTACATGGATGAGACTATTGACATTAAATTATTCAATATTTTATTTCTCTACCTTAGTATTTGTGTGATCATAGGATTCTAGAGGTACAAAGAGATTTTTATCGAACTTGTCTTATATATTAAACTACCTTCATCGACAGGGAATGGTCTTCTGACTCTGTTAGTTATAACTCATAAAACAATAAAACTATGAATTATTATTTACCGTTTTATTAAAATAATACTAACCCTCAATTTATAGATAAACTAATTAAGGGAAGGTTTTATGGATATTAACATCCACACATATTCATGTGGAAATTTAGTGGGATATGGTGCTAGTGTAGTGATTAGAGAAAAGGTATCTACCAAAGGTGATCCCATGAAATTTACAAAGTGAAGGGTCCTAAATGGGAGGGGAGGACTGGTGAAATTAAACCAAATAGTAATTTATATGGTTATATACCTAAATGAGAATCAATGATCCATATGAACAAGAGTAAGTGAGTTGAATTGAAAATTCAAGGGTGTTAGAGGATGTTTTAATCAATTAATATAGGAACTTATAAGTTGTTCATTCTTCCAAATAATTCCATGTATTACCTATATTATATGATGGAATGAATTAAAATTTTATGTTATAAGTGGAGACCAAAATTATGTAGTCCTTTAGTGAACTTATAGGACTCCAGAGAAAACTAATAGAGTAAAGGTATTTTCCTTACCCTTTGTAAATGATGTATTAGAATAAGTACTTGACATTAAGTTTATATAACAGCTTTATGGAATCATTAATTCCATATGTGGATAACAAAATTTAATTATTTATATAGAATCAAACAATTTCAAGTAATTAATTAAAATATTTTACACAATAAATTCAAGGTCAAACCAATAAGATGATAAAATTTGTTATTTTATAAATTTAAAATAAAAAGAAAATAATTGTTAGTTTTTATATGGATAAGTGAGAAATAAATTATAATTTTGTTGTTTTTAATAAAGAGAGAGAAAATAAAGTGAAATAGGTTTGGTTTTTTAAAACTATGTATGAAAGGCATGTCGGTAATTTATAGATTTTATGGTTTAAGTGAAACTGGATGTAGAAATTATTTTGATTAATTCATGGTTGGTCTCAGAGTTAGGATGATGAATATTCATTGGTTAGGGTATCCATTAGTAAAAAATACCCTATTACCCTTGTTATGGTAATTGATGGTTATAATGAACTATGTTTATCCTAATACCATATTTAATCCTAATTAACCTAGATTACTCTATAGTTATGAAATAGTTTGGGGAAATCAATTTCTCAATTTAAATAATCTCTTTTACGATTTTAAAATCAATGACCATGAATTTAAGAAAGATAATGAGATTGGAAATTGTAATAAAAAATTATGGTAACCAAACATGAATAAGACAAAATGAAATAAAATCCAGAAGAACCTTCCACATTTGTATAAATTTCCCTAGAATGAGGTGGGAATTACCACTAATTATAATAATGAGGGATTAAGAGTGATGGAATAATGAAAAATAAATCATAATGAAATGTGCAGAGAAAGACTAGCAGATGACCTTGAACAACACATCAAACCGCCTTAGGTTTCGGTTTCTGGATCCATCATAGTAGCAACAACTTGATCCATTATTTATATATCTCTAATGGTGCTCAAGATGAATTTAATTCACCCATGAATTCATCAAAAACTAGTCTTGTTCCTTTAATGACTTTATTGGTCCATTTAAGGTAATAATGGGAGGTCACCCACCATAAATCTCATCAAATATGTCTGTTTCTAGCCCCATCAAAGTATTTTACATCTTGAATAGTTATTTTATACCGTAAGTCTTCATGACCCAACTTCCTATAAGGTAATTTGTGGAGTAAATGATGTTTTGAAACATTCAGGGTATGTCATGGCCTGACACATATGTGTCACAATGTGACACATGGTCTGCTTCTCCCAGTTTTTTTTCTATTCTTTCCCTGGTTTTATTCCTTGTTTCCTAACATTTTTAGATTGTATGATGAACATTTATGACATAAAATGTTACTTTACAACCCCATAATCTCTTTTTAATCCATGTTATTCAGTTATAACCCCCCAAAGCATCCTATTATCATCCTTCATCATGGAATGCCATTTTTTATGGAAATAATTCTCATTTTGGATCCTTTTTCTCTTTTTACTTAAAACATTATATCTTTCCAATATAAACAATTCTATTAAATATCAAAGAAATATTTAATAATTTCAATCCAAAAATAATGAAATTTATATTTAAATCATTCATTAAATGTACATATTAAATACCCCACACTTGAATTCATACTTGTACTCAAGGATAAAATCTCAACACACTATAAATGAAGTTCACCATACCCTGCTTGAAATTCAATGCTAATTGAAGCAATTGATTGAATGAGAAATTTTATTGTTCAGGGAAAATCTAATCAATGGCTCACTTTTGAAAGTAACAAATCACCAATTATTTTAAATTTTTTATTTAGAAATGTCCAAACCTTTTTATTCATCCTTTTTTATTTTTCAATTATTTATTAATATGTATTCTATTTGTAATTTATCACACATTGAAATTTTTCTTCTCATCATTAAGGTAAAAAGTGTAAGTGAAATTCAACTCATACCTCAAAGACATGTCGCTTACCATTGTATTTCAAGACATCTAACATCTCCACCACATAAATAATAAATAAAAAATAATCATGAGGGCTTCATCATTAGGGTCAAGTGAATCAGAGGATTACGGTAATTAATTAAAGTATGTAAAAGTAATGATAAAAAATGAGTTTTGGATCTAAATTACTTTTCATGATAATAAAAAAATAATCTCAATGATATATTCCTATAATATTTCATCTCCCATCCTCTAAAGCTCAAAGTAGAATCCTGAACCAATATAGCATAATGATTGAAAACACCCTCTGGTACTTATTTTTTTCCTTTTAATTTTGTATATTATTTTTTAGAATTCATTCTTCTTAAAAATCTCTCATCGACCACCCAATACTAAATAATATCCTCAAGACCCTATTTTTAATAGTTATAACAACATCACTATTCATGAAATGGTGAATTTTGAATTACCCAAGAAATGTCCCATTTTTTAAGAGGGTGAGAAATAAATGTAGCTAATGTAAGCCTTTCAAAAATCTCATAGAAATCCTCCCAACACTTATCTGTTACAAAATTCACACCCATTTTAGCAGTCATAATCTCCCCTACACATGTTTTCAAAAATAATGCACTTTTTTTGAGTTATTTAGGAATGGATAAAATATTATTGTAATGAGGAACGTTTTACAACAAGGTTGTTCATGGATTTTAATGGATTTAAAAGGGATTACTGTAATGTGGGTATAAGGATAAAGTGGTAAGAAATAAGGCTTATATCATATTAATAGTTATTTTGTTCATTGATACCTCAGATAGGATGTTAAGAGATTTCTAGAAGAGATAATGACCGAATCTCCCAAGAAATGTTGTATATAATTAAATGGAATTTTTTTGAAAATGTATTGGGAATGAGATGAATGACCAGGATAACTAATCATTGTAGTGTTTACGAATAATAAAATCAATTAATGAAAATATCCAAAATTCAAGGCCATAAAAAGTTTCAGAAAAATTTCATTTAAAAAAATTAAACAATATCTATTAATAATTATTTTTAAAATCCAAAATAACATGCTTATACATAATATTTTTTCAATTTTTATTATTCAAATTTACCACTAGATAAAATTAAATTAATTAAATTAAAATTACCCTATAGAGTTTATGTGTCCTAGTTCAGTTTATTAAATAAAAAATTAAACGAGGAGCATGAAATTGGAAGGTAAAATAGTAAAATAAAATTAAATGAAGGGAATAATATATGAATTACCTAATTGAAATTCTTAATCCAATTTGATTGATGCTTCAAATTGGGCTGCGCAAGTTCTGTTGTCTAGTTCTTCATTTTATTCCTACTAATTTCCTACGAGTGAATTTATTTTGGTCCAAAAAAAATAAAAGCACATAAGTAAAATAATAAGAAATTATCAATGTAATTTAAATGATTATAGGAAGATTTCATACACCTAAAAATAAATAAATTAAAATTTAAAAAAACTCAGGTTTCCTCTAGGAAGAAATTTTTATTAACGTTATTATCTTGACCTTAACTATTTCCGCTTCAGATCAGGTGACAGAATATTAAAAATATTTTACCTGGTTAGGGTCTATAAATAGCCTCATATGTGACTTATCTACTTAGTTTGGCCCCATTCCTTCTTCTGAAAACAACTTAACTATTCTCAATAATAGTACTTGCTCAATTTTCATCAGACTAATCCAACTTTTCTCTATTTAATCCTGAATCACTAAATGGAAGGTCATGTAACATACATACCTCTATCCCATTTTCAAAATTGGTTGGACTAGTTTCTCGTCCATTTTTAGTGGTCTGATCCCTCAACTTACCTTTCTTATTTTAATAAATATACTTTGAATATCCTCTTGTACAATAGTACCTACCTCATTTACTTATTCAATATCAGAAGCATCCTCAACTTCAGGTATTTTTTATATTACTATACCATCATTATCATTCACATTATAAATTTTCATCACTCGATGAATATTGAAACATACATGTTTTTGAACAAATCTTAGAAAAACTTCATCTCTTTGTTTGTCTATTGGTATGCACCCTATATCTAAAAATTGTATTCAAAAAATGTGGGGAGTTCACAAATCTTTCAAATCAAAAACCATTAAATCCAAAGGTAATTATAATTTTTTGAATTTTATCAATATATCTTGAATGAGTCCTTATAGTAAATTCAATTTTCATTCTTCAAATTGAATTAAAACTCTTATGGGATTTAGGGCCTCTAGATATAGGCTTTTGAATGTGTTTTATGACATAATATTAATTCCTATAGCTAAATCACGTAATTTGTGTACAAATGATTTTAGAACCAATGTAAATAGGGGTTGAGAAATAACACAACCCTTGGTTTTTATTTGTTATATCCTTAGAAGAAATCACTGAGCACTCTTATGTGAGTGTTATGGTTCAAATATCTTCCATCTTCTACTTGTTGGTCACCAATTCTTTTTTGACTTATTCATATATCATGATGTTGGTGAGGGCCTTAGAAAAAAGAAAATTAATATGTAATTTTTGAAATGGTCAAAGAATTTACCTTTTTTCACATCAATATTTACTTGTGTTAGTTTTTATAGAAAAGGTAGTCTTGGTTTTCATGGCAGTGGTTTTCATCAAAAGGTACCTTTTTCATTTTATTTTTCCAACTCTTCAACTTACTTTTCATTTTGTTTTCAATATTGTACGTTTCTTGATTATGGATTGACTTTTATGATATTTCTACCTATCAGAGTAATTATATTTAAATATTTCTATGGGTGACGTTTTGGGAATCATGGTATTACCCATATTGGGATCTCTCTTAGTTTATTAGTGATTTGGACCACCTGAGATTTTAGGTTTCGGAGTGCAATATTTTGTTCCCTTGAATATTACTTCTTATATTATATTTCCATTCCTTATTCTTTGGAATAGGCCATAAGTTATTTGATTGTAGCTATGATGGTATTCATGAAGGTTTGGAAATTATCCTCTAGTGCGTGGAATTGGGACTACTATGATAGTCTTTTCTTTACTTGAAAACCTGATAGTCTCTTGTGATACCCTTTTCATTATTGTTATTTCTATGGTTTCCAACCATAAAAAATATTTTGATGGTTATAATAAACATTTATATATATATGGGGTTTTTACTTCCCCAGCATCATGTCTATATTTTTGGTCAAGGAATCCATTTTTACAACCATCCATCTATTATCATTAACCATGTTCACACCTCTTCATTGCATTCCCTCAGCCTTCTGTTGGAATCTGTTTCTTCTATTTCATCATGTAGACTATAACTTTCCTATGATTTTTTTATAGTGACATAATATATATACCATCCAATATTAACTTGTTTCTCTATAAAAACCCTTAAAAAATTTGTATTGAAATCCATAATTAAATACAATGGTATAATAATTGTCTAATTAAATTGTTGAAATATTCCCATGAAGTGTAATGTGATTCATTCTCAAATGGTCAAAAGTTTAGAATGTTTACCTAGATGTCCATTTACTTGGAGGGAGTAAAGAAGTGGGTAAGAAAGTTTCTTGTTAGCCTATCCCATTTAGTGATGGAATTCACTGGAAAATCTAGATCCATTTCTGTACTCGATCATGAAAATAAATTTTGAAGAGTCATGTCCTCACCATGTAACTTGAATTTTTTTGAAATTATAAAGTGTCACAGTGCTCAAGGAAACTTCATAGATGCATGTTTTTATCTTTATGTGGTAATTTGGTGAATTAAAAAGTGTTTGAGATTATTTTTATAATACCTATACTGATCTTTAAATGATTTTTTGTAATAGGAGGGATGATAATGGCAAGTTTCAATCCTATGTTTAAAGGATTTTCAGTGTCAGAGAGGGTTTCTATCCCTAGATATTGTGGTTAAACTCCTTTAGTAGTAATATTTTACTCAACGAACACCATGTTCGATCCAATGATATTTATATTTAATGTGTATTCAAGGTTAGTATGGATCTCAATGATCTCTTATGATTTTTCTCACATGTGGTATCCATGCATTAATAATTAAAAAACCTGAAATCAAAATCATGAAAATGGCCACTATAAAATATAGAATATAAAATATAGAATATAAAATAAAAAATGAAAAACTAAAGGCCTAAATAACTAATTAGAAACTATCCTATACAAATTTTCCAAAAACATGATAGCCCCATGGGCATCATTAATTACCACAGGGTTAACGAATTTAGAAATATAAAACCCAAATAAAAAAATCTCAAACTACAAGGTAGTATAGAAAATGTAATTTTGATTTCGAACCTACATAAATAGGGATAAATAAATTAATAATTCAATAATAAGGAACTAAACTAATTTTAGAATGAAATATAAGGTAATTTAATTAAAAGATGTATGATGGTGGTTTTTGAGTTCAAGAGAATAGAAAAAGTGCACTTAAAAAATGAATCAAGATGAATTAAATAATCGGGTATAAAATAATAAATTTACAATCATACAGTTGTCATAATTTTGTCCTAGCGATCCCAATGGTCATGGTGAACACCATTCATCATAAAATTTATTTTTTTCATGGTCAGAAACATAGGATTATAAAAGGATGGGTAACTAGAAATATTTTTTAAACATAGGTTAAGAACAAAACCAATGGTCATGGTGTAACCATAAATGCTAGATCCCATATTTAAATGGATAAAATTCAGTCAAATTTGGAAATATTCATGATCAAATAAATAAATTAATTAAATCAACTTCTTCACCCCTCTTACAACAGTCATTCAAACGAAATTTGAATGGGAAATCAATGGTTTTTTTTAAATCCCAATATGAATTACAATTAAAATTGTAAATACCATATACACCAAATACACTTTCATTATGCATGATGTGACACAAAATATATCCCCTCATTCTATCCATAAGGAGGTATGAAAATAAATGTCCTATCCTACTCATAGAAGCATCGATTCCGTTTTGTCAGAATCACCTACCAATAAATATCTCTATTACAGTAGTGGATGATCCTATATTTATAAGTGTACTTAATAATTTTGTTAAACTTCTGTCATAAATTGGATTTCAATTTTTTATAATTTGTGTGGGGAATCACACTTTCAAAATACCCAAAGGTCTGGTCAAGAGTCTTAAATTTTAGATATTTAATTATGTAGTTGACGATGAGTTTACAATGTGAAAAATGATTTTATGACATGGATTGCATGGATCAAACATTCGAATATACTTTCCTTGATGATATTACTTCACAAATAGAATTTAAGATGTAATAATTGCATGAATTTGGTTTTGTGTTAAAAAATTTAGATAGTAAATTATTTTTATGTTGTAAATTAGTCTTTGCAGTAGTGAAATAAGTCATAAAACCTCCTTTTAATTCATGAATGTGTGATGCCCTTTTTGATGTATCCATACTAAATCTTGATTTATGAAATGAATTATTTTTTTACATTGTGAATAAGTCTTTTAATATATTATTCAATTCAACTATAGCTTTAACCTATCATTAAACTTTCACTGTCATGCCACGATACTTTATGTCATGGCATAAAGTGTCTTTAGGCCACTTTATTCATCTCCTTTTATTTTTTCCCTATATTTTTTTATCATGAAAAAAATCAAAAATTAGTTAATAATTTCAAATATTGGATATAAAATAAAATAAATTAAAATTATCAGTGTATAAAAATAGGAAAAAATATATCCAATAAATATACATATCATTTATGATGTTCAATATTATACATTATCATCATTTCCATCATTAAGAGATCATTTAATTTTTTTCATGTGACTATTTATTTCCTTTTTAATCAATGTATTTATATTATGATTATGTATTCATCTATATGGAATCATTTTTATTTATCTCCACTGTATTTTTTATTCCATTATCACACCATGTTAGCTTCGACTATACACTATCCCATACTGAGTTTCTGATCTCAACCATTTATTTTATTTCCCATTTTCCTTTTTAATGAAGAGGAATATTATGTATGATCGTATGTATGGAAAATATTAAGGAATATTGATTTTTACTCAAACAATGTAATATATGATTTTGTAACATAATTTTATGTATCTAGTATCTTAAGGACTATGAAACCTTGACAATGTATATATAATATCAGGTAATATAATTATGATGTAATAGACAACCCAACATCTCTGGGTGAATGGGTTATGTTTTTTTATGATGATTCATGCATAATACTGATTATACCCAACAAAAAATGCCTCATAATTTAAAGTCTATCAATAGATTATCAGTAATGATGACTGGAAACAGCGTCCACTACACCAACACTAGGATCCCTGATCATAAAACTAAACTCATAAATCCTTGAAATAATTTCTATAAATTTCCAAACTAACATTATAAGAATAAAAAATCAAAAAATCGATCCTTGGGACTCAACCACTCAGTTACCATTCCAACAGGATTAGATCTTTGGATACCCCCCACATAGTTTGGAAATAAGTCATGTTTTCTGTAACAGCCCGAGATTTCATGAAAAATATTTTTTTTAATTTCATTAATGTATAGTGTTGTACGCTACACCGAAAGGAGCTTGCACAACACACTTCCTTGACTTTCCTTGCATTACATGCAATCGCGACCTTCCTCGATAGCGTGTGTAGTACGCAATAACGAGTTTCACTAAACAACAATATGCTATTAAAATAATATTAAAACTAGACGTTTTGAATAGTAATAACCACTTTTTGAAATTTTTTAAATTTAATTTTTCAAAATGGAATTCATTTTTGGATTCGTAATATCGAAATTAGCTTAGGGTGAAATTTTGGTACTTTTCGGATAACTTTCATTTTCTGATGAATAGTGAAAATTACTAAATTTTAATTAAAAACAACATTTTTAATCGAAATAATTAATAGTGATAAATTATTAATTTTAGTGGTTTTAAAGCATATTTAGAATATATTTTTACAATTTAATACAATGTTGTTCATTGGATGTAATTTCACATTTAAACCAGACATAAACAAGTGTCAATCTTTTGATAGTTATTATCTCTTTAGAACACGCTATTTGTTTTGAAGACGGGAATTAATTTTTAATTTAATTAATTCAACTGATATGTTTTGAATTTAGTAAAATAGACAACATTTTTCAGTTCATAATATCAAATATAGCTTAGGCCGATTTTTTGGTATTTTTCTGGAAACTTTCATTTTTTGATTAATAGTGAAACCACTAAGTGGTAGTTAAGAAAAATTAATTTATCATAAAACTTAAATTTACTACTTCTGTGAATGGAATTTCAAAAATCCGAGAGACACGGTTGATGTTAGTAAGTAAAATGTGGTTAAATGAGATGAAAATAATTTTTGGTGAATAGTAACTTTTTACTTTTTTTACCACGGTTAAAAGTAGATAGGGTAATTAAGGGTACAAATGATATTATTATTACCCTAACACATGTCCTAATTCTATTGTATAAGTGTAATTCGACCAAAAACAACCTTAGGAATAACATATGACCATTTAGGCCCACTTGAATTAGATTAGGACATTTATTATTAATTTATTTTTTTAATGAAGCGTTAAAATAGTTAAAATCAAAGTTTAATAAGTAAATCATTTTTAATATATGGTTATACATAAGATAAATTCGACTATAAATAGTCATTAAAAATCTAAAAATATTTCCTACATAATGGTATTTTATTTGTAATTTTTAGACATTATATAATTTAATTTATTTATGACACAATGATGATGCAGTAATTATCTTATTAATGAAATATTGACATAATTGATGTTATAAATACCCAAATAAATGTAATTTAATACTTTTTATGAAATAAACTAATTTTCTAGGTTAATATGACATATTATTATTTATTTAATTTGCTTTGTTCGAACTAATCATTCTGTTATGATTTTCACAAAAATCAATTACAAAATAGTGTCAAAATTGACATAAAATAGTTTTTAAAACAAATATTATATTATTAGTTGTTATTTTATTCCTAAAAATCTAGGGTTCGGCCAAATGACTTAGATAAGGTTATATATATTAATAATAAACAACTTTGGGTTCGTTTGGCTTGTTATAGTATGTTTATTAACCTTATAGTATAACAACACAAGAAGACACGGTACAAGTAAAATTATTTAACTTAATGTTAAATCTAAATGATAAGGTTAAAATTGGAACCTAAACTTGCCTAAATTCTATTGGATGAGAGTATTTTGACCCATACCCACCTTAGCTTCGAAATAAATCAATTTGGAGCTATTTAAAACCGAACTTGACTTTATAATAAAATAATATTTTTAGTTTTTCCAAAGGAGCCCCTCTCCTCCCATATAAAAGGGCACCTCCTACCCATCTTCCTCACACCACTTTGAGCCTTCAAGCTCCGCCAAACCCTATACATTTCTTCTATCCACTTCCCTAGAAACATCCTAGAGGTTCTGGTCTTCTTCAAAGACCTATTTTAGTGCCCTAAAAGGAGGTCTCAAAGAAGCACTTTAAAGAAGAGGTAATGTCCGTTCCTGATTCTTTCATCTTTATTTCTTTTTCCACTTCTTCTTATTTAGTTGTTTCATTATGAAGTAATAACATCAGTATCACTCATATAATGATATGTTATTATAAGTATGAAACAACCCTATTTCACCATCTATCCATCCTACGGAAAACGAAATCACCGCGCGTGCGTACGTACGGAATACCATCTCCACGCCGTGGTGTAATCTATTTTCCACCACCACCTTACTTGGATAGGTATAATGGTGTAAATAATGACTATATATGACTATTATAAAGTGATAATTATTCTGAAATAGTATACATACACTCTAATACAATTCCACGATCATGAGAACGATATCATCACTCGTGCGTACGTACGGACTACGGTCTCCACAACGCGTTGAGATTCATTCTCCATGTTAACCATTAATGAATGATTATAAAGTATATATAATATGTAATCATGAAATATATGACATAATAATGATACTGGATTTATGTGTATATATATGTATGTCATCTACTTAATTCCATTCAACTCAATAAGGAAACGAAAACAGCGTTCATGCGTACGTACGGTCTACCGTCTCCATGAACGGTGTATTTCTTTCCATTTACTGATCTCTTATATATATATATTTTCTGAATATATATTATATATAAATCATGTTTTATATTCTGGAATTATGTAATCATGATCTAAGTAATCACATGAATAATTACAAGTCAAAACACCGACGAAAAATGAAACGATTTTACACAAAACACTCTTTAACATGGAATTTACAAAAGAACGGTTAATATAAAGTCATAAGTGAACCATATATGATATCATAATAATTATTATTATTCTGGAATAAGTCAATGACATTATATAAATCATTATACAGGAGGTTCGGTCACTTACAAATCAAATCGGACCTAAGGTAAGGGAAATATCACAATCTCATTTTTATCCGAGATTGTTTATACTTTAGTATTTACTGGGGTGTATTTTATTATCCACATCCATGTTTCCTCAATATGTAATATTATTCCCATCCACCTACAATTGTTTAAATCCAATTTTACCATTCGGTGAGTTTTTAGTAAAGGATATGAAAGGAATCTTTTGTCGTTTTTCGTACGAGGTACTTTTTGACTTTTCCGACAAAAGTACGAAGAATGTTTTTTTAACATATACGGCATGAATGGATTTTTAAAACATTATTTCCACGAAGCTTCCTTTACAAGTTTTCAAGTTTATTTTAATCAACTTATTTTAGTTTAAAATTTTATTACATGTTAAGAAAGGAAAATGTTTATGAAGTAGAAAGGATATTTTCCTCAAGAATGTAGTTCAAGTGTTTTATCAAAATTATTTTCCATCTAAGATAATAAAGGGTTATTTTTTCATACCTATTATTACATTTATTTGATTATGTTGTGATGGAATTATTTTTATGAATTCCTTTATCTTATATGAATTGTTTTATGATGTCACGATGTTTAAGATTCCCATTTTTATTACATGGGTTATGCTATGATGTATGGTTTATGATTTTGTGGCACACATAAGAATGGTATCATTATGAGATGGGTGGGAACTATATCTCCCTCCAATTCATTGGGTAAAGATTTTATATCTCATGAGATAGACATCGATGGAATGGTAGGTTATACCGGTTCAGTGAAATAGGACTGAAACGGGGAGTGAACTCGGTTCAGAAAGGGACATTGTCCACTAAGGTAGTCTTGGCAATGAGTCTTGACTAATAAGAAATGATTCTCTATGATTATGAGTGTATGACACAAAGTTTCATGTTTTATGTTATGATTATTGGGATTACATTTCACTATTATGATTTATCCCATGTTATGAAATTATGATCTCTTTTGTAGGTTAAGATTTCCAAAAGATATGTTTTTATGAATATGACGTGATTGATATTTCTTTTGTTTACCCTTACTGAGCATTTGAGCTCACCATTTTATGTTTTCTTTTCCCCAGGACATAAAGAAAGGAATTAGGTTTAGAAAAAAAAAAGAAGATCTTTTTGGGAGATGTTGATGATCTTTCACAACGATTAGAAGATTATATTCTGAGTTTCCAAAGACACTAAACTATTACGGTCCTTATGTGTGTGTTTTTGTTATGTACTAAGTATTCAGAAAAAGTAATGTAATGTCCATGTACGTCAAGCTTCGGGTCTCTACAGTTGGTATCAGAGGAAAGGTTTAGTCAACCTTTGGAAACTAGGATGCGAAAATGTTACTGAGATCCCTAGAGATATTTCTATGGTATGTCTAGGGATGTCCCTAAGGATAAGTATACATATAGGATACAGTCCTAGAACTACGGTAACGATCATAGAATTTAACCTAAGATGTTTGATATTGAGGATACTCCCCCTTTATTATGTTGTTTTCCCTAGCATGATTTTTGCCTCTCACACTATTCTTTTTGGGTTTTAGACGATGGCTGGAACCTGAAGGAACCGTGTTGATCAATGCAATGGACAATGCAATGATTGTCATCCTGAACAAAGAAATGTTATGGGAGATGGAGTGAAAAATATTTTTGCTATACTTACACAAGCTATGAATCATTCTGGACTTCCAAATGAGCAGATAACGGAACAATATTCTTTTGAGTACTTCATGAGGCAACGTCCACCTTCTTTCAGTGGGTCTTCTAATCTATTTTTTGCTGAACAATGGATCAGTTCTACTGAAAATATATTTTCAGTTCTTCAATGTTCTGAACATGATAAAGTCATCTTAGAAGTATATCGTTTGGAAGGTGAAGCTGATCAATGGTGGAATCTTATCAAGAATACGAGGCAAATAGATGTAATTGAGTCCATGGAATGAGACGAGTTCAAGAACTTATTTTTCAATAAGTACTTCCCTCGTATTCTTCGAACAAAGATGGAGAAGGAGTTTTTGAACTAAAGCAAAAGGATGGTGAATCTATTGGTATATACGAAGCAAATTTTACAAGGCTTTCAAGGTATGCATCTGGATTTATCATCCAACCTGAAAGTAAAGTTGATCGATTCTTCAGTGGCTTAAAACCAAATCTTCGAAGGGAATTAGCTATAAGAGACTTCAGTTGCTATGAAGAAATTGTGCGTTATGCTATCAAGGGAGAAATGGAAGTTGGTGTTACTTATCCATCTCATAGATTTGACAAGAAACGAAAGATGGAGTTCAAGGATAAATCTCAAAATAATGGTAAAAAGAAGATGAATGTCTCCTTATGCTCAAAGTGTGGAAAGAAGCATGGTGGAGATTGTCTTAAAGGGACTAGAAAATGTTTTAAGTGTGGAAAAGAAGGTAATCGAGCAGCTGAGTATTGAAGTAATGGAAAAAGGGTTTCTAATGATGTGAATAAAGAAAATACTGCATAGAACGCACCAACAACACTTCAATGCTTCAAGTGCAAGTAAATGGGGCATTATTCTAATAAATGCCCTAATCCAAGGGTTAGTGATGATCGACGTGAGAAACCACTTAAGGCAAAGGACAAAGGGAAGTCGCATGCGATCACCAATGGCAATGTTGAATATGACAACGATGTGGTGGAATGATTAAGTGTTTATGTAATGGGATTCCAGAATAATGTTGTATATAGTATCGTGGAATATTGGAATATTTATGTTTTGGTCTATTGTGGTTTTCAGTAATTTTATGGCATCAGTAACCATGAAAAGTGATTGAAATATTTTTGGAAAGTAGATGATATGCACATAATGGAGGGATAAAGAGAATCTAATATGTTTGATAGTATTCATGAGCTCATGATTGATATAAGGACTAAGTGATATCATGGTTTGAGGATATAGAATTTTGAGGATTTTGGTATGTGGAAAGTGTTAACTTTTAACTGCATTCATGTTTTCACTAAGGTTAAATGGATATTCATTCTTCAAGAGAATACATGATTAAGGTATTCACATATTTGTAATTTGGCCAACAAGACATATCTTATGATATATGGGGGATAAATGATGGCATTCACGTGATCATTTTCTTTATACTATGAGCATGGACCGAAGTATTTTAGATAAGCCTAAAGATTGGAATGGATTATGTTGGACATAAGTTAGTATTGTTTAAGGATAAAACTTTTTTGATATTGTTGATGGGATGTTATAGTAATATAGGTTTAGAAAAAGGACAACCTGCAGGATGGGCGACAACCCATCGTGTCGGACAAAGCTGTGGGAATCGAACCCACAACCGAAGTATGACTGACCTTTATCACCTACCACTGGCCTACAGGAAGTCCCTGTTTAGTCGAAACTAGTTTTATTATATTAAGCAGTATGATATATGAAGTATAAGTCTATTTTAGAAACCAAATATGATTAATCTCACTATAGATGGACTTATGTATTTTTTGATAACTTTTTTAACCTTTTGTTTGAGACAGATGGAATGACCCATAATTCTATCACATGATCTGCTAACACATCCCGAATTAAAAATTCAACTTCATTTCTTTAGGAGATGAAGTGGAAATTGTACAAAGAATGACAAACGGTGAGACTATACCAAAATCACGAAAGTATTTCTTCAAATTCCAATTTCATCAACTTTAGGGAAATTATCTTGAAAACCAAAAATGTTGTCCTAGTGCTCTTATATCTGATTAATCATATGGTACCTTGGATCATCACAAATTTATGGCTTTGTGATTGGTGGCTTTTCCATAGCCATGTTCTCTACCACTCTCCATCAGAACATGATGGTTAGATTTCTCTTCCATATCCATATTTTCACCTATGTGGAAACCCAATGATTAGTTTATTTGGGTAACCGTTACATTTCATACTTTTGTTTTTAAAGATTGGTTTTGGTATTCCTTTTTACGAGGTGGGTTTCTATTAAAGAAACTTTCAAATAGTAAACCATTTATAACCCCGACGAATTTCGAGGGCGAAATTCATTTTAAGGGGGGTAGAATGTAACAGCCCGAGATTTTATGAAAAAAATTCTTTTTAATTAAATTAATGTCTTTTGTTGTACGCTACACCGAAAGGAGCTTGCAAAACACACATCCTTGACTTGCCTTGAATTACACGCAATTGCGACCTTCCTCGATAGCGTGTGTAGTACGCAATAACGAGTTTCACTAAACAACAATATGCTATTAAAATATTATTAAAACTAGCCGTTATGAATAGTAATAACCACTTTTTGAAATTTTGTAAATTTCATTTTTCAAAATGGAATTCATTTTTGGATTCTTAATATCAAAATTAGCTTAGGTTTAAATTTTGGTACTTTTAGGATAACTTTCATTTTTTGATGAATAGTGAAAATTACTAAATTTTAATTAAAAACAACCTTTTTAATCGAAATAATTAATAGTGATAAATTATTAATTTGAGTGGTTTTAAAGTATATTTAGAATATATTTTTACAATTTAATACAATTTTGTTCATTGGATGTAATTTCACATTTAAACCAAACATAAACAAGTGTCAATCTTTTGATAGTTATTATCTCTTAAAAACACGATATTTTTTTGACGATGGGAATTAATTTTTAATTTATTTAATGCAACTGATATGTTTTGAATATGGTAAAATAGACATCATTTTTGAGGTCATAATATCAAATATAGCTTAGGCCTAATTTTTGGTATTTTTCTGGAAACTTTCATTTTTTGATGAATAGTGAAACCACTAAGTGGTAGTTAAGAAAAATGAATTTTTCATAAAACGTAATTTTACCGCTTCTGTGATTGGAATTTCAAAAATCCGAGAGACACGGTTGATGTCAGTAAGTAAAATGGGGTTCAATGAGATGAAAATAATTTTTGGTGAATAGTAACTTTTTACTTTTGTTTACCATGGTTTAAAGTAAATAGGGTAATTAAGGGTAAAAATGATATTATTATTACCCTAACACATGTCCTAATTCTATTGGATAAGTGTAATTCGACCAAAAACAAGCTTAGGAATAAAATATGACCATTTAGGCCCACTTGGATTAGATTAGGACATTTATTATTAATTTATTTATTTAAAGAAGGGTTAAAATAGTTAAAATCAAAGTTTAATAAGAAAATCATTTTTAATATAGGGATATACATAAGATAAATTCAAATATAAATAGTCATTAGAAAGCTAAAAATATTTCCTACATAATGGTATTTTATTTTAATTTTTAGACATTAAATAATTTAATTTATTTATGACACAAAGATGATGCAGTAATTATCTTATTAATGAAATATTGACATAATTGATGTTATAAATACCCAAATAAATGTAATTTCAGACTTTTTATGAAATCAACTAATTTTCTAGGTTAATATGACATATTATTATTGATTTAATTTACATTGTTCGAACTAATAATTATGTTATGATTTTCACAAAAATCAATTACAAAATATTGTCAAAATTCACATAAAATAGTTTTTAAAACAAATATTATATTATTAATTGTTATTTTATTCCTTAAAAATCTAGGGATCAGCCAAATGACTTAGATAAGGTTATATATATTAATAATAAATAACTTGGGGTTATCTTGGCTTTTTATAGTAAGTTTATTAACCTTATAGTATAAGAACACAAGAAGACACGGTAAAAGTAAAATTATTTAACTTAATGTAAAATCTAAATGATAAGGTTAAAATAGGAACATAAACTTGTCTAAATTATATTGGATGATAGGATTTCGACCCATCCCCACCTTAGCTTCCAAATAAATCAATTTGGAGCTATTTAAAACCGAACTTGACTTTATAATAAAATAATATTTTTTGTTTTTCCAAAGGAGCCCCTCTCCTCTCTTATAAAAGGGAACCTCCTACCCCTCTTCCTCACACCACTTTGAGCCTTCATGCTCGGCCAACCCCTGCCAATTTTTTCTCTCCACTTCCATAGAAACATCCTAGATGTTCTGGTCTTCTTCAAAGACCTATTTTAGTTCCCTAAAAGGAGGTCTCAAAGAAGCACTTCAAAGAAGAGATAATGTCTGTTACCGATTCTTTCATCTTTATTTCTTCATCCACTTCTTCTTATTTAGTTTTTTCATTATGAAGTAATAACATCAGTATCACTAATATACTTATATGTTATTATAAGTATGAAACAACCCTATTTCACAATCTATCCATCCTACGGAAAAAGAAATCACCGCGCGTGCGTACGTACGGAATACCATCTCCACGCCGTGGTGTAATCTATTTTCCACCACCACCTTACTTGGATGGGTATAATGGTGTAAATAATGACTATATATGACTATTATAAAGTGATACTAATTCTGAAATAGTATACATACACTCCAATACAATTCCACGATCATGAGAACGATATCATCGCTCATGTGTACGTACGGACTACCGTCTCCACGACGCGATGAGATTCATTCTCCATGTTAACCATTCATGAATGATTATAAAGTATATATAATAAGTAATCATGAAATATATGACATAATAATGATACTGGATTTATGTGTATATATATTTATGTCATCTACTAAATTCCATTCAACTCAATAAGGAAACGAAAACAGCATTCATTCATACGTACAGTCTACCGTCTCCATGAACGGTGTATTTCTTTCCATTTACTGATCTATTATATATATGTATATTCTGAATATATATTATATATAAATAATGTTTTATATTCTTTAATTAAGTAATCATGATCTAAGTAATCACATGAATAATTACATGTCAAAACACGGATGAAAAATGAAACGATTTTACCTAAAACACACTTTAACATGGAATTTACAAAAGAACGGTTAATATAAAGTCAAAGTGAACCATATATGATATCGTAATAATGAGTATGATTATGGAATAAGTCAATGACATTATTGAAATCATTATACAGAAGGTTCGGACAATTACAAAGCAAATCGGACCTAAGGTAAGGGAAATATCACAATCTTATTTTTATCCGAGATTGTTTATACTTTAGTATTTACTGGGGTGTATTTTATCGTCCACATTCATGTTTCCTCAATATGTAATATTATTCCCATCCACATATAATTGTTTAAATCCAATTTTACCCTTCGGTGAGTTTTTAGTAAAGGATATGAAATGAATCTTTTGTCGTTTTTCGTAAGAGGTACTTTTTGACTTTTCCGACAAAAGTACGAAGAATGTTTTTTTAACTTATATGGCATGAATGGATTTTTAAAACATTATTTCCAAGAATATTCCTTTACACGTTTTCATGTTTATTTTTAATCAACTTCTTTTAGTTTAAAATTGTATGACATGTTAAGAAAGGAAAATGTTTTTGAAGTAGAAAGGATATTTTCCTCAAGAATGGAGTTCAGGTGTTTTATCAAAATTATTTTCCATCTAAGATAATAAAGGGTTCTGTTTTCATATCTATTATTACATTTATTTGATTATGTTGTGATGAAATTATTTTTATGAATTCTTTTATCTTATATGAATTTTTTTTATGATATCACGATGTTTAAGATTCCAATTTTTATTACATGGGTTATGCTATGATGTATGGTTTATGATTTTGTGGCACACATAAGAATGGTATAATTATGAGATGGCTGGGACCTATATCTTCCTCCAATGCATTGGGTAAATATTGTATATCTCATGAGATAGACATGGCTGGAACGGTAGGTTATACAGGTTCAGTGAAACAGGACTGAAACGAGGAGTGAACTCGGTTCAGAAAGGGACTTTGTCCACTAAGATAGTCTTGGAAATGAGTCTTGACTAATAAGAAATGATTCTCTATGATTATGTGTGTATGACACAAAGTTTCATGTTTTAAGTTATGATTATTGGGATTACATTTCACTGCTATGATTTATCCCATGTTATGAAATTATGATCTCTTTTGCAGGTTAAGATTTCCAAAAGATATGTTCTTCTGAATATGACATGATTGATATTTCTTTTGTTTACCCTTACTGAGCATTTGAGCTCACCCTTTTATGTTTTCTTTTCCCCAGGACATAAATAAAGGATTTAGGTTTAGAAAAAAAAAAGAAGAACTTTATGGGAGATATTGAAGATCTTTCACCACAATTAGAAGATTATATTCCGAGTTTCCAAAGACACTAAACTATTACGGTCCTTGTGTGTGTGTTTTTGTTATGTACTAAGTATTCCGCAAAAGTAATGTAATGTCCATGTACATCACGCTTCGGGTCTCTACATTTTCTACCTTAAAACCACCTATAATTGGCTAGGGGATGGAAACTAGAACTAACAAGGCATAAAATACATGAGATAACATAGCCTAAAATAACCTATAATATATATACCACATAAATATGAAAATAAGCAACAATAACAAAAAAATATATAGATAACCAAATTTAAAACAAAATATGAATGAGGAATCAACAAAGTCGTAAAATGCCACACATGAAACCATCAAAGTAAAAAATACACGAGACACTGTCCCATGGGAATAAAGGTTACAAGATAAGGGATGACACCTAGACACTATAATAAATCCTATCGTGTTCTCAATTAGAAACCATCTCCATCTGGAACCACTTTGTTCCACTATGAACTAGATCCATCAACATGACCAATACCACATATTCTATGGTCGTCTTTGAGGAATAGATCATATTCACATACACAACATATGTGGGTATTGATCATATGTGGGAGTGCGTATAAGAATACCTATTAGTATTCTATAAATATATAAAGAATGAAATAGAAAATAATCTCAAAAACAAATTAAAGATCTAGATGTTCCCTAAGGTTAAGAAAACCCAGGATAATGGGAAAATACCTATCTCTATAACTTATCAGTTCAAATGAAATACACCCATAAGAACACATAATATCAAATAAACAAAGAGTACTTAGCTATACAAGATCTTATAAATCCCATATTATCTCTATAAAACTATATCTTGGAACCCACACATGCATATAAATGAATGTTATTTTAGAGGGTTACCAACCCCAATGATAGAGGATCTTCTCCCCATCATGATGGGGGATTACCTACTTCACCATTCAAATGATAAAACCTCACCTCTTTGAGGAAATTAAAATGTGGGGGTTAAATACTCCCATGGGGGACCCATACCTTATCAGGAGTAAGGAAATTACTAAATATTTACCATAATTACTAGAGTGGAGAACCCATTCCATATAATAGTGATGGGGTACCAAATGAAAAAAATTTATAGAGGACCCTCAACCTATCATCAAGATGAATCTACGGGTTACTAACTCTATTACTACTCCCAGATATCTCTCACCACTCTGACTTTATCTTCTTAAATATAATGGAATCTATATTCCAAGAAATCATTAAAAACAAACTTATGTGACTAAGTGACACACATCATCATCTTCTGCATTGAAGAACACAAATAATAGACTATTATTTTTCAAAATTATTATATGCGAGTGAGAAATGAAAAAAACTATAAAATGGAAATTACATTAAATAACTTCTATCTAACACAAAATGTTATACTTGGGTAGTATACATCCATATACTTCCACTATCTAGTAATGTAATCATAGTATGCATAGCGCATCATTCAAATGACATGGTGTGTTAATCTCAAGAGTCATCCAAAAATATTCCTCTTAGATCATGTCATGTGACATCAATATTCATGGTGTTCCATCCATTAAAACACACTGAATGATGTTAGTTAGTGTCTATACAATCAAGACATAATCCATGTTAATCCCAAGATATGGCGTTCATTCCTCAACTACACATCATGTAGAATATATCAAATATCTAAGCATGTTCTTTACATAGTTTAATAGTTTCTTCTTAATAGAAATAACATTCTCCCTAGACCTCAAGATGTGTGTGTCAAATGGGATAGCCAGGTGTTTACCTCAATACAACCAAGGTTATGTGGAATATAAAATAACGATTTTTTTCATAAAACCACACAACATTTAATATTTAAAGCTCTAAAAAACCAAATCCATCATCTAAAGACGAACATGGTGTGTTTTACATGGTAACATGTTTCGTGATATTTAAATTCTATATGAAAACTATATCTATAGACAAAAACCAAACAAGGAATGTGTTTGAGAGACTACAAATCATATATTTGGGTTTTCTTCTCCAGGTTTACATTCTCTACCAATATTATATATTTTTTGAATTTGGACACCCATTCCAAAAGTCATTCATATTTATTGCTTCATGACAACCATTTAAACCTCTACCAATCACTGTGGGCCAACCCCTACTATCATCCACCAATTTTTACAAGTCGAGCCTCCTCTTACTCTACACTATCATGTTTTAAGGCTATCACTATAGTGAAAATGTCATCCATAATTATCTCATGACACTCTATCACTCGACACCACTCTGTGTGTCACTTTTCCATTAACCTGATGTTTTCTTGACACCTTCCATTATCAATTACATCGTGTTGAACCTCCAAATATTTATAGAGACCCAGACCTAGGATACATGTATATCACATAATTTTATATTAATATTTAGTAAATTTCAAAAATACATGATTGGGTACCGCAATAGTTTAGTTTCTTTGGAAACATGGAAGCACAATCTCATAAATTATTGAAATTTATCCAACATCCTACATATAGATATTACTCTTTAATAATCTTACTTAAATTTTCTTCATAACCTGGAGGAAGGAAAAATATGAAAGGAGTGATATTAGATGCTCAGTTAAGGTAAACAAGGGAGATATGTAAGCATAACATGAGAATAAGTGCATGAGAACATGATCTTAACATTAGAAGATCATACCCTACAGAACAAAGATCATAATTAAGAGTCATGGATTAAATATTGGAAATTCATAAGACATAAATCATAAGGGTGATAAATCCTCATAAATCAATCATAAACCATAATCTCATGTCATATAAGTGTGACACCATTATAAATATAGAAAAAAAATACCATGTGTCAAGTTTAACTACCAAAACCATAAAAATAGTGGATCAGGACACACCTGTATACCATTATTTTGTATTAGAGAACACATGTTTCTCATAGTGTATTAGTTTTCCCCATCCCCCCTTTGTGGATTAGAACACAACTATTTCCCCGTTTTTTTGGATCAGGACACACCTATTTCCCATTGTAGATTAAGACAAACTTGTTTCCCATAGTGATCAAGTTTCCCCTTTATTATATTAAGATATATAAATCTTTACCCAATTAATTTGAGGTAGATAATGGTCCCAACCATCATATAACAAAATCATACAAACGTGTTCCATAAGATCATAAAAAATCAGCATATCATGAACTATAAAAGAGATGGGTTTCATAAAACTCATATCATAAACAATGAAATGAAATGGGTATCATAAACATTTCATCATATCATTATAAATGATGAAATACACCTCATAATAATTTCATTAAATCATAACCTGTGAAAAGAAGCATGTTTCAAAATCATGTAACTCATAGAAGATAAACAAGTGTCATAAACATCATTCCATTAAAACATAAACCACTAAAGAAATAATATTAATATTATTCATAGATCACATCTCTAGTAAATCATAAACAATAACAAAGTATTTTATCTTATATAGAGAACCATTTTGAAAGGTCACATGGATTAACTTTTAAGGAAAATATCCTTTCTTTGAAAATCCTTTTCATAAAACCATTTCAAAAATTATTTTCATATAAATAAGTCTTTAAACATTCAATTAAAACAATTATTTATTAAAATATTTTTTCCTCATTGATTTTTTAAAAATAATTCATTTTAAAACCGCTTTTTAAAAATTTATTTTAAAAATTATAAAGGAAGATTAAAAATATTTTGAAATGTTTTTCTTTGATAACACCTTAAAAATCCATAAATAAAGCTTGAAAACAATTTGAAAATATTCTTATTTGAAAATACATTAAAAAATTAAAAATAAGCCTTGAAATAATTTTTGAAACCCTTTTCTATAAAATTTATTAGAAAAATTGTAATGAAATATTTAAATCATTGAATTTGTTTCTCTAAAAATAACACTTTGAAAACATATAAAGGAATAATCTAAAATAAAATAAAACACTTTTTTAAAATAAAACATATTTTTTAAAGATTTTTCTTTGAGAAACAGTTTAAAATAAACAAATTTCTAGAATAATAAGAAAAAAAATATCGTTAAAAATAAACTTTTAAACATACAAGGGATCTTGAAGAAAATGAAGGTCATGATAGTGGTAAAGTCCATACATGTTAAACATTCTATTTTTACGTTAAAAAGTGTAGAAAAGTTCTTTGATTAGAAAATGAAAAGAATAATCATTTTAAAATAATTTTATAAAAAGTTAAAACATGGGTAAAAATTTCCATTACACATAATATGGTAAAAGTGAAACATTTTTTAAAACTTATTAAGATAACACGATTTTGAAAAAATAAAAATTTCGAATGGAAAGGAAAATATTGTCAGATTTTCATAAAAACATTTTATTAATTATCTCAAGAACCAAGTAGTGGAAGAAGGTAATATTACTTGGATATAACATTAAAAATAATAGGATAATAAAATTAATAAGATTTATTAATATATTGATTACAATATTTCATTAATGGTAGCATAATCATAAATAATCCTGATAAATGATGAGATTGTAGCCATATACTATTACCACATTGGTAAATTTAAATCATGACCCCAAAAGAGAATAAAATTACATTTAGAATTTAACAGCATTAAAATAATAAAATTAATTATTATAAAATTTCAAAGGTAGTACATACACGTCATAGAAATATATTGGTGCATAGCATGGCATGTATATCAAAGAAGGAAATTCAAGACAAAATTACTTTACTTGTTGTTACTTTTGAACCAAAAACACCATGAAATAAAGATAAAAAAATGATCCTTAAATACCCATAAATTTAACTGTAATAATAATATAATACATTTATTTTCATTATATACAATACACAAAATAAATGAGTGGTGAATAAGGCGTGTATTTCACGAATATAAAAAGTGTGATGAGAAAACCCTTACCTTAATTCTGGACATTCTTCAAACAAGTTAAAACTAAAGTATAATAAGTATAGGTTTATTATACATTTAAAATAGAACCATATTATTATATATAATAACATATATTATTTGGTTATGACTTTATATTACCCATTTATTAATAACTCCATGTTAATGTTACATTTCAGGTAATATCCATTTTTCGTATTTGTTTTGGATTGTTATTCTTGATCCTATTACATGGATCATGGTTTAATTATTTAAATAATTTATAAAATGATATAAATATAATATATATTCATTATATATTTATTGATTATAATCTATAAAAAGTAGAAATATGAAATGAAATTCACCTTCCATGGAGATGATAGGCTATACGTATGCATGAACACTGTTTCTGTTGTATTATCGTATTAAAAAGAAGAAATTAAATAAAATTATGTATAAATATATATATATATATATATTGTAATTAAATTATAATTATTATGTAATATATATCATATAATTTAAATAAACCCACCCTTAAATTCCATGTAATGTGTTAATGAATACATCGCTTTGAGGAGGTGGTAGTCTAGAGGTCCACAAGTCCACAAACAAAGTTATCATTTTTACACAAAATCGAAAGCATGAAGGTATGTTTTATATAATAATTATAGAAGAATAAATAAATAATAAATATCGGATATAACATATAAAAATAGAGTTTACATCATAATTCCCAACCATAATATGTGGTAAAGGAAAAACAAACAACATCATTTCGTGAGGCGGTAGTCCTCCATACACACGAATAGTATGTTCATTACCCATTAGATAGAAGTTCATGTAAGTATAGGTAAAAAACATATAATTAAAAAATATAAGTATATTTATGATACTGAGGTAATTATATAATAATTTAATAGGAATATTTTATGGGGCAGAGAATGAAAATAAAATAAAATAGTTTGTGAAAGGGTGTTACTTCTTCTTCGGGTAACTCCTAGTGGTTCCCACCAAATTGATTCCATGGTTATCATTCTTCAAAAATGAACGATTATAGTATGAAGTTAGGTGTTATGGTATGATATTTTTCCAGATTTTTGATGATCCAAATGGCTTTATATGTGTGAACAAGTGGGAGTCTGAGTTCCTTTTTATAGTGGAAAGAGGAATGACATTATTGTAATTTTTTTAAAATGGAACTACACCCAAATTTTCCCTATGTAAATTAGCTAAAATAATGGTGAAAAGCATACAAAAGGAAGGGTAAGATTTAAATATTAATAAAAAATGTATTTTTTACAAGTTTATTGTTCATTTTTGGCCTTATGTTTAAGGTTTTGTTCTTTGTTAAGATATTTTTTCTCTTAATCTCTATAATTAATTATAATCATTTTCAATAATATTTTTGGTAAAAAATAATTTGACCTTATTAGAAATTATAAATTATGATTATTAAAAATATGGAATAAATTTTTCAAAATTAAAATGATAGAATTGGTAGAAATTAATATAAATTTAACCCTACAGATGGGATGACAAAGTGGGATTTTAAAGTAAAAATGTTGAAAAGTATGAAATGTTTTTATATCCAATTTAAATTTGAAATTAATTAAAATGAACTAAATTGGATTTATTTATTTACAATTTTTTTAATTAAATGTTTAAACTAAATTAAAATATAATATAACTATATTAGTAAATTAGATGAAAAAAAAGTTTTCGATTAAAATTCTATATTTTTCACTATTCATATAAAAATGATACTTCTCAGAAAAAAAATAACCAATGTCAATTTTTATGAAATTATTAAAAAAATTAAGTTTATTTTTTCATATATATATTATAAAAGTGTCATAATTCATATTTAAAATGGGTTTTATATTAAATGGTGGTAGAACAACCTTTTAATAAAATAAATATTATTATACCAAAAAATAGATTTATTATTATCTTATACCTATTTAATATATTATAAGAATATAAAAAACATTGATTGAATATATAATATATAAATTATATTGATAAAATTCTTCAAAAATTCGTTTTATTAATTTATTGGGATAGAATTGTGTTTGTACATTAAAATTATTTTCTTAGAAAAGTAATTTCTTTATTTCAAATTGTTCTTACATTCATTTATAACAAACCGATAACAAAAGGATTCATTTTATATACATGATTAAATAATATTTTCAAAATTTAGTTAATATTATTCATAACTTCCATTCCAATGGCTCGGTGGTAGCTTTAAAAATATTTAATAATAATATTAATAGTATATTGTAGTTTGGTAAAACTCAACCTTGCTTGTAAAAAAATGCTATAGAAGGGACTTGGTATTATTTTTAATAAAAAACAAACATAGCATTCCATGTACATTATGAAAATATAAGTGTTGCGTGTAGTGTAAGATTAACATGGTGTTGTGTATAACGCAATCCAAACATAGTTCTTTGGTATAACAAAAGTTATATTCAATGTTGTGTGAAATTAAAAATATAGAAAAGATAAAATTAATTCTAAAAATGTATTTAACAATATATCAGGGGGTTAAAATGTTGTAGAAACTCTTTGAGTCACTATCCACTAAGATCATTAGTGATATTCTTTTATCCAAAAAGAATAAGGGGAGAGTTATGATGGAGGGGAAGATGAGAGACAATGGTTAGAAGAATTTTGACCACCAATCCCTCATTCACAAATGCGCTAGTCATTGAATTATATGACCATAAAAAATTATTATAAAAAATTAGACAAGTGATTATCTTTTCCCATGATTATTTTAGTTATAAAAATTTAAAACAAAATCATTATCCAAATAAAATAATGGATAAAATTAGAAATAACATGACATTCCTCAATAGAAAATTGGTTTACACATTGATGGTTCCAACATGATCCATGATCCAATGAAACATCAACCAATAAATTACTCTCCTATCCATTCCTCAAACTTAGGGTAATTTGAAAATATTATCTCACCCGAGAAAAAGAAATTAAAAAGGATATATTTAACCCTTAATTAAGTTAAGTTGGGTAAATTATTTTAAGGAAAGAATCTGAACTGAACCAAGACCCCAAGCCAAACAAATATTAAAAACTTAATAACAAAAATAACATGTATCTACCAAAACAAAAACATAAAAAAAACATATTTGGATTATTTTAAGATATATATCATTTCACATGAATATAATAAAAATTTATTTTTATAATAAATATTATATTTCACTGAAAATTTAATTAGATCAAAATCTCACCAAAAATTAATTAGAAGGTAATATCTATGTATTGATAATAATAAAATAATAAGAATATTTATACATACATCATCTATGCTATATTTACAATTTTACCATTTAAGGGGCTTATGCTCCAAAATTAAAAAATTAGCCATGCCATGCCGAACAAAAACCTGGGCCACTACAATAATAATATGGGGACATTGTGTTATGTAATATAAGGATGTGGTATAAATATTTAGTATTTGGTTATGGTATGCATATATGGTTTGTGTATGTGGTGTGAGGTCATGGATATTAAAGTGATGAAAGCGTAATGATTTATTTTAATGGGTCTTGATAGTGACTAGTTCGATGGGGAAACAGGTGTATGGTACGTTATCGACACACAAACACATTCACTAATAATTATATTACTATATTCTATACTTATTTTTATGAGTAAGCCTTAGTTAGGTTAAGAAAATAGTTTAGTTAGGATAGATAATGCTTTTATTTCACTTTTTATTCATTGAGATAATAGTATAATTTTTCAAAAATTTCATGAGTTTTGGGAGGAACCTATTGAGTATAATTGTATACTAACCCCTTATCTAATATACTATTTTTAAATAATATTAAGGAGGAATTTCTTATTGAGTTATAAAAATATATATTTTGGTATAAAGGTTATTTGGTTTTGGATTTACTACTATATAAAATATTTATTTCATTATCTATTTTTTAAACTACATTTGTATAAAATTAATTGTATTTTTTAGATTATTGGTTTGTTTTATTTTATATAAAATATTTTATTGGTAGTTTTACATCAATGTTCTTGTGATTATAGAGGGAAATTCATCCCACTATGTTTGATTTATATCTTTAGTGCTGGTATCCAACTTATGGCCTATTGGATGTTGGATTAGAGTGTAATAATCATCTTTTCTACTGGCCTTATAGAGTTATCATGGTTGGTTCATGAAAAATCACAGCCAAGAAGATGTATATATATATATATATATTTAAAATTATATCTCTTAAAATAACATTGAATATTGAATTTTGGAATAAGTTTTTCCCACGTAAATAATATATCCAAACTATAATCTCATAGGATTCATGGATTTCAAAATAATATATCCATACCAATATTCTTATCATCCAAATACCAGATTTGATGGATATTAAAATGGATTTAGTTTAACAAAACCATGATTAAGGATTTCTGTGTACAACCGAGCTATAATGATTTCCATTTTTATTTTTTCATTGTTTGAATGAATGTTATAATATATTTATTATTCTAAATATTCTGAAAATTATCATGGTATGGTAAACCATATGGAGAGGTTTTTTTATTTTCTTTTATATTTATTTTCATTAGTTATTTATGTGTTTATGTTTCTACTTCTGTAATTATATTGTCTCCATGATATTTAAGTTATAATATAATTTATATACTCCATTGTGTGTAATTGGTCATTGTTTTCTTATGTTATTAATTTTCTAATTTTCTTTCATATAATTTTCTAATTCAGAGTAGTATTATTGTGTAGTTAAAATGGTTGAGTGAGGTGATTTTACTTATTCCTCTATACATTACTCTACTTATTTCATTATATGCTCATTCAGCATATCCCAGCACTATCCACTCTTTATATAATAGAGTTACGTGAGTCGGTGGGGTTTGGTTTAGAATTTATGATTCATGTATAAAAGAGATATCTTTTAAATTATAAATTATTAATAAATTTCTGAGGTTTCATAAACATGATCAAGGTATATTTTCTACCACTAGATATAGAAATAAAATAAAACCTCACATTTGATATATTAGTATACTATTGATCACCAATAAAAGATACGTATGGATAATAAGATGAATGGTATTAAGTATAATTATCAATTGATGATGAATTGAGAAAAAAATCTATAACATGAACAATAAATTAAAGAACAAGAGATAATATTTTTTTTGTTAATTCATCTTTCACATGAACACTTGAAATTTTTATTTTTATTTTAACTTGGTAAACCCCCAATATATCATTATCTTTTTTATTAATAAAATATAAAATAATAAATCATTATAGTAAAATAATTACTTAGTATTGTGTGACTTATTTTTAAGAGAAAGAAGGAGTTTTTCTACTAAAACATATTCTTTATGTAATTATAATAATATTAATGAGGACCCCATGATACAATAAATTTTTTGAAGCATTTACTTGGAGGATAATGAATCACACTATGTTTTTCTAAAAAATAAAATTCAAATACAAAAACGATTATTTAATGTACTTTTTTTCTATTATTTATTATTATTTTTTGTTCCGTATATTGAAATATGGAATCATTTTAAGGATTACATAAAGATAAATTTATGTGAAAGAGAATAAAATTTACTTATTCAGTTGATCATCCACAAATAATCTTAATGTTTTATCACTCCTTGAAATTTATTTGATGTGCGGTTTTATACTGTAATCAGATTAAATTTTCATAATCATAATGAAATTAAACTAATATTGCTACATAAATTATTTAAATAAGTGGAAATGAAGTTTTTCTTAGTTTAGGTTTGTTTTATTATCTTTGTTTCATCTTTATAAGTTTTTATTTTTATAGAATTTTTTTATCCTTATTGAATACTGTGATTAATTTGAGTTATTAAGTCATTTTTGGAAAATTATTTAATTTATAATTTCAAAGTAAATATATGAATTATTATATGAATTCTATCCTAAATTTTTTAGTTTTATCATTAATGATAATTATGTTCAATAGTTAGACTCATGTATATAACTGTAATCTAATGTAAAACTTGTTGTCGTAAGAGGTCTCTATACCCTTTTGAAATATTATTACAATTATCTTTTTCATGAGAGTCTTGATTCATGGTAGTAGATCACAAATATAACCTATTTCTATTTTCAAAACTATTAGAGTTTATAGTTTTGTTAAAATTATGAATATATTTTATTTTGAAAACATTTTTTGAATCTAATTGCACTACCTTGGAATTTAAAAATATATTTATGATTTGAAGTCATCGAAATCATTGTAAAAGATATATTTCATGCCTAAAACCATTTATTAAAATGGTATTTGGTAAATTAATTGATTATAATAAAAGAAATTTTTGTGTTAAATTATTTCTTTATGGAGTTCTATGGAGGTAGTATACACGTTACAAAATAATGTCATTGTTCTTATTTGGATGGGAGAAATAAAAAAATTCATTTTAAAACCAAAATTATTCGAATATTTATACAAATAAAAATAATAGTATATAAAAAGTATATAATAAAACAATTATGTAAAAACAAGGAAAATCAATCACCATTTGAAGGCTTTGAAGTTTAACACCTAAAAAAGAAGAAAGAATGATTTTTTTGGGTAATTCAATGGAGGAGAGATACGGGTTTAATATTTGAAAATTTCCTAATATTATATGATCAATAATTCTTAATGTTGAAAGATTATTATTTGATCTTTCACTTTTAAAAGGTTATCCAGTAACTAGTAAATTCAAAACATCACTTACAGAAGTCCTTTTGATTAACAAATATTATTTACTAAATTGATTAGATCAATTAGATATATAAAAATCCTAATGAAATATATATTAATTTTTAAAAAATAAAACTATAAACTTACTAACTTGGGTGAAGAGTGTTAT
The DNA here is from genome assembly GCA_963277665.1 of Viscum album. Classification (NCBI taxonomy): domain Eukaryota; kingdom Viridiplantae; phylum Streptophyta; class Magnoliopsida; order Santalales; family Viscaceae; genus Viscum; species Viscum album. The sequence continues at coordinate 968,309,707 of OY728159.1, read as the reverse complement.
ATTTTTGAGAATTTTAGAACAAAATATGTGTGGGGATAAGATAAAGAATTGATGTTTTTCTAAAACACAAATAAATTAGAGAATTGAAATTTATAGATTAAGAATTCTGATTTTTAATTTGAAACGATTAGACTTTCCTGCCATTTATTAATTCATAAATTTAAATTTTACATTGGTTTATGTTTTTTCTTATGATAGAAAAAGTTACTATTGGGGGATTGATAAAAATCATTTTCTATATATTTTTATCATATAATGATATATCAAACTTGGTTGAGGAGATTGAATCATGATGTCAGATTGACATCAACACATGGAATTAGGAACATTCCAAAATTTAAAAAATGATATAAAATAGAATTAATTGATAATGTAATCATTGGGGAATTATTTTACCTAAAATAAATACCAAATATATGGGACATAAATTCAATAGAAAACCAAACAAAGTGTCATAAAAAATAAAAAGTCTCAAATCCCAACTAGACATAAATAACTAATGTAGACAAAACCCATCCAATATGGATGGTCTGGCAACTCTATTAAGGAATTACTAAAAAATACCACATCCAATACAAATATAGTTTAAAGAATCTACCACCAATGAACAAAGATTCATTTTCTATTTCATAATCATAATGTAAAACATTTACATGCAAAATGATATGTTTGAGTAGGGGTGAGTATAAAAATACCTAGTAGTATTTCCCCGTATGAATCTCAGGAAAACGTGTGAAAACCTATTCTCAGTGATATAACCAACACCATTGAAAATAGGTTATCACATTTGAAAAACAAAATATTTTATCAACCATACCCATAAAGGGAAGATTCATATGAAAATAATAAAAATATTATTTTGACAAAAGAAAGAATACCCTTCCCAATTCTACCACATTGTTAACACGTTATGTAACCATTATAAACCAAGGATACATTATAAATAGTGAATAATGTGTCAAAATTTTATTTTTATTATCATATCACACACCCATATTAGACTATAACCTACCACATTGTTTCCTAAATTCATGGCCTTACATATCTATATTACACACACATGGTGAATCTTAACATTCATCTCAATTAACTAGGCCTTCCATCTTGTTGTGCCTAATGAATTTTGGTTTTATTTTATATAAATATTTTTATATGATTTTAGAGAAAATATTATTTTGAGAAGTTAAGGTGAAAGTTGTTGCTATAAACAAATCAATATTATTAAGTCCAAAAATTTTTTTTTGGTCCTTAAAGTAAAAAACATCATGATCAATAATGGATATTTATTATTCTACAAGACCTTTTTCAAAGGAAAGATTTATAATGTGAAGGTGAAATACGAGTTTCAGAAATAAATGAAAAAATTAATTTCCAAAAGAAGGTGAAATATGAGTTCTGAGAAGAAATATCAATGGATGAAAATATAGAAGGATTTATAGAAGAAAATTTCTGAGTTTAATTGATGGAAATCTGGAAGAATAACTCATGATCTCATTAGAAAGAGAAATTAAAATTGGGGAAACATTTTAATATTTATAGTTGAAGAAATTAATGTTTCTAGAAGAATAATAATCCACATATAAAATACGCCAGAAGGATAATTCCATGTTAATAAAAGGATTATACATTGTATTTATTTACAGAAACATGTGAGATAACACTTAAAATATGCAAGGAGAACAATATATGAGTTTAAAAAGAGATATTTAGATAGGAGTTTTCGTGAGTTTATAAAATATAAATTCTCTAGAAGGTGTAGGATAATGTTAAAAGTCTCCGGAAGAACAATATATGAAACTAAAACCACGGAAGGATTCCAAAGAACAAATATGATGATTCTTTGATAATCATTAATAAAAAAATAACTTTGGTGGAGTACCAAAAGTGATCCATGTTAGGTTGAGTATGCAAGAAAAGCATCATGAATTTTTAAAGATGATCGAATATAGAGCGTTAATACAAGAAATAAAATAGATCCAGAAGAATGAGGAGGTTTCAAAGAAGTGTCTAAAACATAAGATGATCAAAATGTTGATATTAATTAAAGTAAAAAACAATAAATCAATATAACAAGGATATCTAGAAGGAGGAATCATTAACTAAAGATTATATTTATTTAAATAAAATCAGAAGCGGGAAACTGATGTTTAGTCAATGAGAAGAAGAAACTAAAAGACAATTTTGAATTAAATTGAAGGTGAATCCGATGTAGTCCATTGTAATCACATGAGTAAAGATGAATAATGACAAAATTACTAAATACTCTAGAATTTTAAGTTTAGTAAATGGTATAACCAGAAGGAGCAGGAAATCTTCCTCAAAATAAGATTGGCTAAAAGATTACCTAAGAAATTTATATTATTGTAAAGTCATATATACTAATGATTTTATGCTGGAAATTAAAATAGAGATATTAAATGAATTAAATTCCATGATTTAAGGCATGTTTTTTTGATGAGTTTAATATTATTGACACTAAATTTTATGGGAGAACTGATGAAGTCAAATGCTGATATATTTAAAAGATAGTAAATGTTAATAATTTATTATTTGATATAGCAGGAATTCAAATAGAAGACATCATATTCCAAACATATGTAGTAGGAATCTTTCATATATAAAGGAGGGAACAAAAATTTAGTTAAGTAGTGCAAAATATTTATAATTTGATATTGAGAGCTACTAAGAAGAATATTTTCCAACTTAATTTTATTATAATTACATTTTCATTGATGGAAGTCTTAGGAAGTAGAATAAAAATGTTATATAATGGAAATATTCCTAAAGAAGAAGATATTAAAGGATTATTTATAGAGACAATGTTAAAAAGGATCAATATTGAGTAGATATATATCATTCATGATTTAAAGGATGATTCAAGTCTTTCAGATCTTCTTAGAAGTATCTAAATATATTGAAGATGTTGTATATAATAAAAGGTGATCTGAATTTCTTGTGGAAAAAGACTATATGAAGAAGAAGATCGTTCTACATTGTAGCAAATCTAAAAAGGATGTTGATGTTTGGTGTATAACTAGTTGATGTAAGCTTGTGGTTGGGGTGTATACCCATTCACTAATGTTTTTTTTCCAATTGGGCTATATAACCAAATGTTAATGAAGGGATGTGGTGTATAAATAGTCTAAGGAATATTATAGTTGGGGTCTATATCCAATTATTATTTAATTTAGTGTATAATTTATATTGGGGTGAATAACCTACATGTCAAGGTGTTTTATTTTATTCCAAAACATTAAAATCACTATGTTTTTTTTATGATTTCATTTTCCTATGTCCAAGTTAAATATATTATTTTAAATAAGATAAGAATGAGGATTTTACCGACTATATAGTTTTAGTTCTAAAAAGGGAGGAACTTCATTAAAATAAAACAAATAATTGATTCCCCCTTCCCCTCTCAATGATCCTACTGAATGTGGGTAGTTTACATCTACACTCAAAACTTCACGATCATTTATCATACCCAAACCAGTTACTTTACAAAATAATTTTACTTATAGTTTACACAAAATATTATGTCAAAACCCAAGATATAAAATTCTATTAAGCTAAGATACCCAAATATTTCTTTTAAAAAAACACCATTTCATAACTAAATCACATGGTTTACAGAAAAAGGTCTAAAAAAACCAAAACATAGAATTCCAAAAGGCATTAGTTTTTAAAAGTAAATTTCATACATTAATTTTACCAATAAAAAATATATTAAAATTAATAAAAGTATATTAATCAAATAAAAAAATCATAATCCCATTTAAGAGTGAATAAGAGACACCTACCTTATTTGAAGAATTAAAAAGGATTTTGAAACCATATATTTGACGTCTAAAATCATGATCAAATCCTTCAAAACATAAGAATAAAAACCGAAGATCTTAATTCTCCCATTCATGATTTAGATAAATAATCCCATTGATTTATATCTAATAAAACAGAATATATATTCATGGATAAATAAAGAAAAATATAGTGAAAGACGTTAATCAAAGAAATATTAATATCATTGATATGAAACCTTTTATCTGATTTCAATCTAATAATTATTATAGAGAATAAAAATGTTCATAGAAGAAGATGTTTTAATTTAACTCTTAAGAATACCTAGGTATATCCAATGATGGAATAGCGCATTGTTGAGAGTTTTGGAAGGTCAAATACTTTTTAAAAAGATAAAATGTGAAACCCAAACCTGACTGTATGATGAAGAAATGCAATCCCTAGAACCGTGTATGGAACTATGTGACGTATTTTTCCTTAATGATATGAAACAAATGGTCATTATTCATATTCCATGGATCATGATCATGACTATGCATTCATTATTGAAATTCATAAAATAAAAATATTAAATTAAAACTCACTAATATTCAATGGGTACTTTCCTATTAAACCAAGGATGTCATATTCCTCACCGTCATAGGATTGTTCATCATGAAAAGTCATTGGGATATATTCTCACTGAATAATTCTAGTCATTTGATATGTATCTTGTCCTCTATCTCCCACATATATTCTTGAATTGGCCAAATCAGCCACAACACTATCACCAAGAAAATAATATATCTTTTCAAGATCTTCTCCTATATATCTAAAATCCTCAATGGTTTTTCTATAAATTTCACTTTCATATCCAAATATATTACACCATATAAAATAGTATGGATGCATTTGTATGATACTTTTGTAGATGAGAAAAAAAGGAATATTCCATGAATTTTAGCGTACTTTAGTAAAAAAAATTAATTATACTTTACATATCCAATTTATTCAATATTCAAATAAAACCATATACCAGGGTGTAACATTCCCCTATTTCTTGAGTTAACAAAGTCCTACACATGGGAATAATCATAATAAAAATTTATCCCAAACATTAATATCTAATCATCATCATATAATATTAACATAAGTATTAATTTAAATTTAATCTATCACTAATCACTTTTAGATTAAATTAACTCAATATGTTACCACTAATTCCAATGTAAGTCCCAAAAGACTTCTCCCTAAAAATTCATTAAAAATACATTGTGATCAATATGGTCTTCTATTAAAGGCTTAAAATAGATCCATCCAAATCAATATTTTATAGTTATTATTATATAAAACTAACAAAAACAAAACATGATCCTCCCATGATTTCAAAAAACCATTCTCACACATCGGTAGCATATCCTCTAATGCTAGTATGAACTATTTTTGTCTTCCATCAATTTGATGGTGATGTGACATACTCATATTCTTCCAAGTAACTATTTATTTTGAAAAATATCTATATAATCTAATAGTAAATCAAGGGTATCATTCTAATATAATAGTTCAAGGAACCCCATGAGACCTAACCACTTCCTCCATATACAACATACCCTGGTCCTCCACTAAGAACATATCCAAAATTTAAAAGAAGTGGGTGATTTTTTTTCCAATCCATAATCAACAATATAAAATCATTTTTTGATTATATATAGGTAAACCAATCATAACAACCATCAAAATATAATCCCACTTTCATTTCTACAAAATAAATGGTTGTAAAATTCCAAAAAGAAATTTATTCTGTCTCTTCAATTAATTTCATGTCATGAAATGAGATACATATCTATCTATCCCTCCATTCATTCCCTCTCACTATATTTATCACCTGATATCATGATATATAATCTTCACATAAGGGTGAACTATCGAAATAGATTTATGGAAGGTTCTCATTAATTTTTTTTATTTTCTAAGGAACCACCACTCTTCCTTACAAACAGTCATTGAGTAATCCACTAGCGACTACCATCATGGGTCTTCCCTCTATTTGAAGTGATATAAACTCTATTTATTTTGAATGAATCCCTTTATACATTAATTACTTGGTGTATAAGTTCATAAGTGATAAAAATATAATCCAACACTATATTTATTCCTTATTTAATCTATTATATATACATGTTTACCATAAATCCCATAAGCCACCATTAATCCTATCATTTCATTACCACTTCAGTCTTTGTACTTATGGAATCCACAAAATTATTATCATTACATGGTGTATAGGATTACAAAATATTGAATGTCAATGTTGACTTATGTGGAGTATGAGATATAATTAATAACTTATTGATTAAATAGACTTAATCCATTGTCTTCGGGACCAAGATAGCCCCTAAAAGTGTTCTCTATATCGATTGATCATAATAAAATGACAATTTTCAAATAATCTCATATCATGTTTGAAATAGAGGAATTCAAATTGACAACTGATAGTTATTATTTTATAGAAACTCTACCATGTATACATGATCCATCCATGATCTCCCAAAATCTATCAAAAAATTCCAAGTCATGTACTCCAATGTTTATATATTATGTTATGATTACACGTTTATTTGAGCATGATACGAAATTCTTAAATTTAACTAATTACCTATATCCTTTTAATACCCTCTCCAAAATACTGAAAAAATTGAAGATATCTGTCTAAAATGACAGATTAAGGAACTCCATAATGACTAATGAATTCCTATTCCTACATCATACCCTATTTCCTCTATCAATAATATCTATTGAATAGACAGGAAGTAGTTAGTCTTTTTAATTTGAACCACAATCACAAATATTACATCATTATTTTGTGATAATCTTGGTAAATAGAACAGATATTTTATAACAAAGTCTTACAAATTCCAATATGGTTCAAGTCAAATATGTAAAATTATCCCATATTATTGATACTCTTCCTTATCTTACTAACAAATTATGAATTTAAAGATATATCTATCCATATATATCTTTAAACCTATCCACCAAAACTACCATGTAATGACCCAAACATTTATGAATAAAATTCCATTTCTTTTAGTTAAATGTCTTATAGATACAGAAAATACATGAACTCCTATTATATATATATATATAATTGGATTTAAATGAACATTAAGTATCCTTACAGTTGATAATATAGTTATTGAATAGTGATCACATAACTAGTATGAATATAGGGTTTTAATAAATCCTCTTGGCACAGATGAAGGATGTTATGGCATCAACCAGAATGATCATACCCTATGAAGCCCATTTATTAAAGCTTCCAAGGAAGATGGAATTTCTGGGTTTTTACCTAAACCTAGTTGAAGCCATGATCTTACAACTTAAGCATGAGTAAAACCATTTATGGGAGAATTTCAATATCATCGAGATCACAACCCAAACCATGTTCCCCGAACGACCCCAAGAAAGCCCCACCATCACACACCTTACTCTTAGGAAATATGTTAGTGTAATAAATGGATATGTATCAAGACCATAGCCTTATGATTATTTTTATATAGAATAATGAATATACATTCATTCCATTATTTTTACTTTGTAAATAATTCTCTAAATCACAAATTGTATTTTTGGGTAATATTCAAACTCAATTAAGGAATATTTTTTTTTAAATAATGTATTTTTGAAATAAATAATATTTTAATGAAATTTTATTATAAACTTAAATTTATTAAATGTTAATGATCATATAATTTTTATGAAGTCAAAATTAACTTTTATTAAGGTTTGAAAAAATATTTTTTCCAAAACCTGTCAGTTTTCATTAAATATCAGTTTTTATTTTGAAAGTGAAAATTCAAAAATTTTGAAAATTATTTAGTTAAAATTGATATTATTTTTGGAATCAGGACATTGAAATTTTTTAATAGTGAATTTTTAATAATTTTCTAGGACCGTCAATTTTTTGGGTAAAATTTAAATACCATATAAATATATAATGTGTTTTATGACATCATAATGAAAAAAATAGTGATCTTATAAAATACTATAAAAATGATATTATAAAAATATATGATTTAACTTTTAAATAATTTTATTTTATATTTGTATGTTTTATTTTATAAAGCATTAGTAAATCCTCCAAGACTTATTAAATATTTTTAAATTTTAAAATAACTTCCTCAAGAGCGTGACTCACCTTCATATAAGCAAGACTAATATTTTAATATACTTTTCCCTTGGCCTTATAAAATATTGTTTTACACTCCCCTGGTAAAAAACATGGGGAAAACAATGGTTTGGTTTGTGGTTTTGAATATTTTTGAGTGTGGTGTCCAAAACCAAAATAATAAAGAATCCCCCACCTTTTCAATATAAAACCACAAAATAAACAATTAATATTCACTAAAAATCCTTGAATATTTTCCAAACTCTTCTCTCTACACCCTAGAGTCCTCCCAAGCCACCTCAATCTCCCAATAATCCTCTCCCAAGCCTTTGGGATCACACATACAAGTAAGGGTTCCTTCCATTCTCATTTTTATACATGTTTCCTTATGTTGTTACAAATTTTTATTTAAATTACAAATGATGGTCTATGTTTTCACACCTCCACCATACTACCATTATTATGTTTTAATGATTAGTTACCCATTTCTCTCTCATTAATCCCTCCTATGTACACCCATTACCATACAAAAATTTTGTAAGGGGTTTCTCTCTTCTCATTTCCATTCAAACATTTCTTTTATATTATGCATTTAAATTACATTTCATATGTTTAGATGTGTTCTTAAATATCACTTATAATAAAAATTTAATTCCTATATGATGAGATACCAATTCTTATCTCACTATCCTCTTTTTAATAATTTCTATATGACACTGTTGTGATGCCAAATTTACACCGTGATTTTCCATGCCAAAATTATCATGTAGTGAATACCATATCCTTTTATCAATCATGGTTATTCATCTATATGAACAAATAATTATTTATTTGGAAATTACATGTATTTATTCCACATTCCCTTATCATTTAATTACATATTATGTTGAATGATTCCATGTTATATGATTTATGTTTAACCTTAAACGTGATATTGAAATCATTCTGAAGGGTGCTTCCTAATAGCGCTCCAATTCATTGAGTAATGTTTAGTATCATGATAAATCATTTGAAATGAGGGTTTAGTCATACTAATTTATGTGAAATTTGGGTTTACTCATGTTAATCCATGTTCAGTTGGCCTTGGACCATGCTAATATCATGTCGAACGTTGTTTCTACTTTTCCATGTTTTGAATATCATGCTATATCATTTATTTGTGTTCATGTTTCTTTTGTACTCCATTGATATGGCTATTGATTGAAATGTATTATATTGCTAATGTTATACCATGATTATTAACTTAATATGCTTTATAGATCAACCTTTTCTTATATATATCCTTAGGTTATTCCATACAAAGATATGTACGAAGGAATGTTGTGGTCATGTAAAAGAGATTTTTAGTAAATTTGTGTATTTAATGTTTTAAGTTGTTACATAATGTTTGTAATTCCAAAATACACTATAAATATCAATATTTTGAGTTATATTAAGTTATATTTTATGTAATAAATCATGTATAAATATGAAATAAATACCATGGTTGTTATATTTGGTATTAGAGCGAGGTATAGTTATTTTTGGAATTAGGATTAGAAATCTCTAGTGAAAGACATAGGGGACAAGATTAAGTATAAGAAAAAAATACCTAAATTTTGGTGAGTATATATTAAGTGTTTTGTCAATAAAATAAACCCCTATCTAGATATGACCAAGTTGAGGTGGCTCTGGCATAAATGTATTTAGGGGTAAAACATGAAAACACTGCATTGAGCTAGACTCGAACGTGAATTGGTGCACGAAAACGGGCCTTGATGCACTATTAGTTCGATACTCCAGGGGTATATGATTAGGTAAATTCACAAGGTTATTACGAAAAACTATTAAGAGAATAAAAAAATCCCATAAGACTTTTTTAGGAAGTATATCATGGATAACTTATATCAAAGACTAGAAACACATAATTTAAAAAGATAAATGAAATTTAAAACATATCCCTTTAATGTCATTATATTCTACTTTCTGTTTTTACTATTAAAGATAATAATCCATATTTTTTTTATTATAGCCAATGTCCAGTAATAGGAAGAAGCAGGCTAACAACTGATGTGAAGATCAATATGAGGACTATCCTAATGAGATTCCCAATCCAATGGGAGTAGGAATCGTAAATTGTTCCACAATAATCTCTTTGTTGACTGATGTTTTTATTAGAAACCTAGGTTAAGAAGAATGTACAACCTCATGTAAGAAATAAAAAATTGTAATTGAGAGCTTCATGAGACAAAGGCCTCCTACTTTCAATGAATCATCTGATCCATCAATAACTGAACTATGGATTAACTCCATTGAGAAGATCTTATCCATCCTTCAATGCTCCGAAAGAGAGAAGGTACTTATCAATTCTTATCATATGGTTGTTGAAGCAGTTAAATGGTAGACATTGATAAAAATATAAAGCATGAGGAAGATATTTATGTGATGGGGAATAAGGATTTCCAAAAAAATGTTTTTTGGTAAATATTTTCCTCACACCCTTCGAATTAAGATAGAGAGGGACTTCCATGAACTCAAGAAAAAATATGACCAATACATCAGTGAATATGAGGAAAAATTCACAAGGAATGCATGATACACCTCTATATTTTTTGTTAGCCATTAATTCAAGCATGACCACTCTTTGGTGCACTATAACCTAGCCTACGAATATCACTGGAAATCCGTGACTTTGATAGCTATGAGGAAATTATCATATGTACCCTCAAAGTTGAATTAGAGATCGGCTAATCTCAGAGGTATCATGGGGATAAGAAGTTGAAATTTTACTATAATTCTGGTGGTCTGATTGATAAATCCAATGGTTCTAAGAAACTCTAGCACCCTACTTTTCAAAAGTGATGAAACAAGAACACCATAAATTTACAAAGGGGATTAAGAAAATGATATAGGTGTGGAAGAGAAGGGATCCTGGACAAAAATTTCCAAGCAGAGAAACCCCTCAATGTGAAAGAGGAAATTAATTCTCTAATCGACCCTTAGTGCTTTGTTCATTGCTACAATTTCAAGGAATCATGGCACTTTCCGAACTAGTTCCCTAAGACAAGGGTAATTGGAGGTAACCAAAATCCTCCAAGACAACAAGGGTGAGATTTTTCCATCATTGCTGCCAAAGAGAATCCCAAAAACGAAGTTGTGATATATATGATGGTTATTTATTCAAAATATTGAATCTTGTTTTTTATTATGGTTCTATGAATTCTTTTATATATTAAAAGTTTAGTAGAATAATCCAAACACCACCACAAAGATCTAATTAGAGATGTCAGTGAAAATGGAAAATGGGAAAATTATTGCATCCTATGTATATAACTCTTACAATATCGTAATTTGTGGATTGAAATTTGTGGAGAACCTCATAATACTCCCTTTAATATAATTAGATACAATTCTTAACATGGATTGGATTTCCAAATATAAAACCAAAATAAATTGCTGTGAGATATAAATCACTCTCCATATGGAGAATCAACCCCTGATTCTATACAGGTGCAAGGACGAGGATGAATATTTTTTAGAACCATCATCTCAATAAAGGATATTAATGCCCTATGAGCACATTTATCTTTCTCAGATGATTTAGTCTGTGGAAATAAGTATCCTAGAAGACATACCTATTGTGAGGGAATTCACTAATGTGTTTCCCAAGGAATTTCTTGTTCTTCCTCCTAGATGACATGTTGAATTATTGATTGATATTATATCTGGGGTATTTAAAATATCTAATAATATGTATATAATGGATGTTTTTGATATTTAGGAGATAAATAAACAAAAATAGGAGAATCCGGATAAAGGGTTTATACACCCAAGTGAATCACGATGGGGTGCACCAGTCCTCTTAGTCCAGAGGAATAATGGATCAATGTGCCTTTTCATTGATTACCATGAGCTCAAAAAAATCATGATAAAGAAGAAGTGTCATTTTCCATGAATTAATGACTTGTTATATCAAATAAGGGGAGCACAATACTTCTTCAAGGTGAATATGCAGTTGGGATATTACCAATTTAGGGTGAGGAAGGAGGATATCCCCGTGACTGCTTTTCATAAGAGGTATGGGAATTATGATGTCATAGTGATTCCATTTGAACTCACTAATTCTCCATAAATATTGATGAACTTAATTAGTAGAGTCTTTTTAGATTACCTTTACAAATTGTTTTATTCTTTATAGATGATATTATAATACACTCCAAAAGAAAGTAAGATCATGAGGAGGATCTAAACAATCTTCTAGAGACCTTGAAAAAATAGAATATCTTTGAAAATTACAACAAGTGTTAGTTTTTATTAATAAAGCCTCATTCTAGGGGAATATCATCACAATCAATGAGTTACATGTGGATACTTCAAAAAAAATTAGGGATGGATGAGGCTGACATATGGGTCAAATAATCGTAACTTCCTAGGGTTAGCTAGATATGCAAGCTTATTTGGGAGAAATATATCATGATTGTGAAACACTCTTACTAAGATAACTCGGAAGGGAGTCATGTTTTCTTTGATTGATAAATGTGAAGAAAGCTTTATGGAGTTGAAGAAAATGCTTATCACTGCCCATGTGATCACACTACCCACAAGTGGGGAGATTTTCATAATCTTACGCAATGATTCAAAGAATTTCTAGGGCTTCATGGTGAGAAAAAATGAAAAATTATTTTACAATGCCTTAAGGTAGTTGAAAATTCACAAGAAAAACTATCCCACACATGATCTGGAGTTGGAATATGTGATCTTTTCATTGAAAATCTGGTGGCATTATCTCTTGGGGGAGAAGTGTTAAATATATATGTATCACAATAGTCTCAAATATATATTCACACAGAAAGAGATGATTATGCACCAATTAATATGGTTAGATCTTATCAAGGATTATGAATGGTAAATATATTACCACCCTGGGAAAGTGAACAAGGTGGCATATGCTCTATGTAGAAAGGAACCAACAATTCTATCATTGATGATAATTAAAAAGGATTTAATCTTCATTGATTTGGTGAAGATGGATATGAGATTCATAAAGAAGGGACCATCATCATTCCTTTGACAAATTAATGATACATTATATATTTTGTAATGGTAAATGGATACTCAAAAATATTATGTGGTAATTCATAAGAAAGTGTAAACTATTATAAAAGGGAAATCCTCAGTGTTCAATGTAAGAAGGAATTGTGAGATTTGGATCGAGACTATGCATTCCATCAAATCCTGAGTAAAAAAGATCTTTTTGATGATGATCATAGTTTGAATTTCTATATTCATCGACAAAACACAAATATGTATCGAGATCTATCAGAGCAATATTGGTGGGATAACATGAATAATGAGATCACTGAATATACATCGACATGCCTGGTATCTTAGCAAGTGAAGGATGATAGGAAAAAATCCAAGGGGATGATAAAACCATTACCCATACCAATATGGAAATGGAAAAACATCACCATTTACCTTGTCACTGTACTTCTGACAAAATCCAAAGGAAAAAATTCTATCTGGGTTGTTTTGGATCATCTTAAAAAGACTGAACGCTTTATTGAAATTTGTGAGGATTTATCACTAGATAAACTGGCATAGATACACATCAAAGAAGTGGTAAGGCTGCATGGAGTACCACTATAGATTCAGTCCAATCAAGATCCTATATTCACCTCTATGTTTTGGAAGAGTCTCCAATATGATTTGAAAACCTAGTTGAACTTTAGCACAGTCTATCACCCTCAAAAAAATGGACAATCTGAGTGGACTATCTAGACACACGAGGACATGTTGAGAAGTTCTTCAATGCAATTCAAAGGTATATGGGACCAAAATCTACCATTAGTGGAGTTCTCTTACAACAACAGCTTCCACTCGAGCATCTAAATGGATAATTATGAAGCTATTTATGGGAAGAGGTGTAGAACACCAACATGTTGGGATGAATTTGGGGAACAAAAACCTATAGGTATAGAAATTGTCAAAGATTTGTTGTATATTGTTAAGATCATCCGACATCACATAAAAGCTACCTAGAGTCGACGAAAGAGTTATGATGACAATAATAGATGATACCTAAATTTTTATGTTAGAGATATAGTATTCTTATATATATCTCCATGGAAGAGAGTTATGAGATTTTTGAAGAAGGGAAAGCATAATCCAATGTACATTGTCCCTTTTGAGATCCTTGATCACATCGAAGAAACAACCTATCAAATATCACTCCTAGAAAACTTGTCTCAAGTACATGATTTATTCCATATATCCATATTAATAATGTATATACCAAATCCCACTCATGTACTCAATCTAGAGGTGGTACCATTGGAGAATGACTTCTCCAATTAGGAGAATCTTGTGAAGATATTAGATCATAAAGAAAATGTTCAATGAAATTAGATGACGCCCCTTGTCATTGTGTTGTGAAGAAACCACATGTTTGAAGAATCAATGTGGGAACCATAGGAAGTGATGAAATAGAGTTACCCTCATTTGTTTTAATGTCTGAAAAAGAAATTTTGAGGTTTAAATTTCATAAGGGGGAATGTTGTAATGACCCAAAAAATTATGAATAAAAATCCCTTTCTTTTAATTAAATGTCTTATGGATATAGAAAACACATTAAATTATTTTGTTTCATTATAAATAATTGTATTTAAATGACCTTTAAGTATCCTAACTATTGATCATATAGCCATTTAATAGTGATCACATGACTAGTATAAATATTGGGTTTCAACAAATCATTTTGGAATTTACAAAGGAAGTGATGGCCTCAACTAGTAGGATCATACCCTATGAATCCCATTTATCAGAGCTTCTAAGGGAGATAGAATTTCTAGGATTTTTCCTAGACCCAGCCGAAGCCTATATCCAACAACTTAAGCACGAGAAAACCCTTTTATGGGATATGTTCAAGCTCATAGAGATCATGACCCAAACCTTGTTCATCGAACAACCCCAAGAAATCCCCACCATCACACACCTTACACTTAAGGAAAATTCTAGTGTAATAAAGGAATATGTATCAAGACCCTAGCCTTATTATTTTTTTAGAATAATGAATATCCTTTCATTCTATCATTGTTACTTTGTAAATTATTTTCTACAGAATAAATAGTATTTTTGTTTAATATTCAAATTAAATTAAGGAATCTATCTTGATAAATTAATGTATTTTTAAAATAAATAATATTTTAATAAAATATTATTATTAAAAGGCATTTATTTAATAGTAATGATCATAAATTTTTTATGAAGTTAAAAGTATCTTTTATTAAGATTTGAGAAACAATTTTTTCCAAAACCCATAAATTTTCAATAAATTTATGTTTTTATTTTAAAAGTAAAAAATAATATATATATATATATATATATATATGGTTTTTTAGATTAAATGAATAATATTTTTGGAATCAGGACATCAATATTTTCCAACAGTTAATTTTCATAATTTTCTAAGACAGTGAAATTTTTGGGTAAAAATTAAATACCATATAAATATATAATATTTTTTATAACATAATAATGACCCAATTGTAATGTAATAAAATAATATAAATGGGATATTCGGCCAAATATATGTTTTAAATTTAAAATAATTTGATTTTATATTTTTTTGATTTATTTTATAATGCTATAGTGAATCCTTCAATACTCATTAAATATTTTATGATTTTAAAATAATTTCCTTGAGAGTGTGACTCACCTCAACATAATCAAGACTAATAATCTAATATATTCATCCCTTGGCCTTATAAAATATTTTTTCCACTCCCCTTGGCTAGAAGCCATGGGAAAAACCATGGGATGGATTGTGATTTTAATATTTTATTATGTATTGTTCAAAACCAAAATAATAAATAATTCCCCCCATTTCCTATATAAACCCACTAAATCATTCATTCCTCTTCCCTAAAACTCCATGAATCTCTTCCACACTTATATATCTACTCCTTAAAGTCCTCCCAAGGTTCCCAAGGCTCCCAAGAAGCATCTCCAAAGCCTTTGGGATCACACATCCATGTAAGGGTTCCTTCATTTCTCATTTTTATTTAAGTTTACTTATATTGTTACACCTTCTTATTTACAATTAAAACTTATGGGGTATGTTTTCACAAATCTCCCATATTTTCCTTATTATATTTTAATGATCAGATACCCCTATTTCTCCCATTAATCTCTCATGTGAACACCCATTACAATGCAAAAATTCTATGAGGTATTTCTCTCTTCTCATTTCGAATCAAGAATTTATTTTATATTATGAATCTATGTTCCATTTTATATATTGGGATATGTTCTTAAATATCACGTATGCTACCCATTTCATTCCTAGATGATTAAATACCTCTTTCTCTATCTTCACACCCTTTTTATAAATTTTCATATGACAACGTTATGCTGCAAAAATTACACCATGATTTTCCAAGCCAAAATCATCATGTAGTGAATACCATACCCATTTATCTATCAATGGTATTAAACTTTATGCAAATATACTTATTTATTTTGGAGTTACATATATTTATTACACATTCATTGATCGTGGAATAACTTATTATGTTGAATGAATCCATGTTATAGGATTTATGTGGTACACTTCAATATGAGATTGAAATAATTTTGAAGGGTGCAACCTTATAGCACTCTAATGCGTTGGGTAATGTTTAATATCATGATACACCATGTGAATTGATGGTTTAATCATTAATATAATGTGAAATTAGGGCTTTCACATGATAATTCATGTGAAATGAGGGTTTAGTAATGTTAATCCATGTGCAATGTGCCTTATCTAATGCTAATATCATGTCGAAATTTGATACCACATTTCCATGTAATGAATATCATATTATATAATGCATTTAGGTTCATGAATTTTTTTTCACTCCATTAATATTCCTATTGAATAACATGTATTGTATTCTTCATTTTTTGCCACGTTTATTCCCTTACTAGGATTTATAACTCACTCTTTTCTTATGTATGTCTTGAGGACATCCCATGAAATGCTAAGTACATAGGAATGTTATGGTCTTGTAAAATTGGTATTCAATAAAGATGTGTATTTCAGGTTTTATGTTGTTATGTAATATTCATAATCACCAAGGACACCAGACTTCTTTATATTATAAGTTTTATTAAGTGAAAAATTATGTAATAAATCATGTTTAAATATAAAATCAAGACCTAGGTTGTTATATAACATAATATATACTGAGATGTATATATCACATTGGGGTGAAATTCTGAAATAGAGTTATAAAATTCACTCATGAAATCATTTTTAATATCTAAAGGAGCCAAAAATGTATCTTATAAATAGTGTCATGACAACGAACAAGGACCACCCTTCCTGGGTCTTCCCCCAATTTAAGGTATCACCAAATCTATTAAATTTCGAATTAGTAATTTGTACCTTACATAGTACAGAAGTATAGAAGTGACATATATCTAATGTAACCTTATACAAAATTCTTTTTAATGAAATTATGGGTTCAATTCTATCATAAATTCCATCATATAGCACTAATCCATTGATTGCTTCACTGATTGAGTATTTTTACAAAAGGAATCTGCCACAACAATACCCATACCTCGTACATAGGATAAATCAAAATTGAATATCTAAAGATACTCTACCCACCTCTATTACCTCATGTTTCAATCTCACTAGGAGGAAATATTCAATAAAATCATTCAATATAAATACCACATCAATCACTCACCAATATATAATGTATCCAAATATTTAATGCATGAAAAACCATGTCTAAGACCAGATCATTTAGGAGATATTTATTTTTATGCGATTATAACTTCCTTAATCCATATTTAAACACATTATCTTCATGCACGAGCACATATACTAGTCTATCTCTAGATTCATCAAAGTCCACTAAAAATACTTCACTGAACATAAAAAAGTTCAACATTGATATAAAATTATTCTTCTTCTTTAGTTCAAAAAAAACTCCCTATCACGTCTCATCCCACTCAAATTTCATGATTTTATTGAGTTAACACTATAATCAAAGATGCTAACTTTGAAAATTCCTGAATGAAGAATCATTAGAAACCTACCAATATAAAGAAAATTAAAATATTAAAAACATTATTGGACCACTACCAAGACATCACTGCCTTGAATATCATTGGGCCCACTCACACCCCATTATCAGCAATCATGTTTCCCAAAAAATTACCTTCCCAATACAAAACTGGAATTTTGACTGCTTTGAATATTACCTATGATCCAACATAATCTATATAATAGTTCCAAGATTCCTTCTATTATAATACATTAATTTATAATAAATCAGAATATCATTAAGAAACCATGCAAAATGAGTCAAGGTATCTATGGAAGACACAATTAATCATGGTTATAAAAACAATAAGAGAATTTATTACCCTAAAAACATTAATAATGATAAAAAAAACCATCACTAATAACATATAAGTCTCATACTATCTTTTAAAAATTTTCATTGGGATTTATGTCAAATTTACCCTAGACTAATGATATCCCAATCATAATATGTTCTTAAAGAAGAATTTAGAACCATCTAAACAATAAAAAATCATTAATTTGTAGAGAAGTTTATTTATTCATCATTATCACTCAATTAAAATTCAAATAGTATATGAAAAACTATATGTTACCATCTACCTTCTTGATGAATATAACTAGTGATACCTATAGTGAAATTCTTAGATTAATAAATACTTTTCTCTCTAAATAGATATTATATATCTTTATAAACCATGTGGTATAAAGGAAATGAGATCAGACTCATTATATGAATAAGTCAATATAGAAATACAAATCTCTCTCTAGTGTATTTCAAAAATTTCTTCAAGAAACACATCTTAGAAAACTTCGACCCCTACTGGAAACTAAATAAAATCCCCAGATTCAACCTACCAAATAACTAACCAATCTAAATAACACATCAAAGATCTACGGTCTATGTTTTCCAAAAAATTAATGACTATAATTAATTTTTTTATCAATTGGGAAGTGTGACAACCTAAATCAAGTGATATAAAATAA
The DNA here is from genome assembly GCA_963277665.1 of Viscum album. Lineage (NCBI taxonomy): Eukaryota > Viridiplantae > Streptophyta > Magnoliopsida > Santalales > Viscaceae > Viscum > Viscum album. The sequence goes on along the minus strand of OY728159.1, from coordinate 968,290,715 downwards.
TATTGAAATCCATAATAATTCACATAACACTTGAACTCCACCATAAAATCCATCTCGATTATGAAGTCATATGTATTTATCTATAGAACCAAGAATTACCATAGGATTTCCAAAAAAATGATCATAATAGAACAAGGTGGTCACTTAATACCCCATTCTATCATTTCTCTGAGAGGCATATTCATTTTTAAGGAATAATATATCAACTCCACATGATATTAATTGGTATATTACTAATAATGATAAGAATTAATGATATGAATCTATATATAACATAATAGATACCATAATAGAAGTTTTAAGTAGAGTACCACTCATTGATATAAGCCTGCCTCTGAATCCTTCATGCAGAATGTGTAGAAAATAGTTGTCTCTAATTATTTTGGGCCTAACCCTATAAAGGACTACCAGAAATCCTTGCCTATGATTTATCACTATCTTTTAATTTCTTTCTTTGTAGACATTCTTTATATTTTTTTCTAGTTGGAACCTATAACACTAGATCTATATGATGTGTAATTGAAGGACTTAATCAAATGATTTAACTTCTGGAACTGATAACATATCATTGTCTCATTGGGAGAATCATGATTTATATTTTCCATTATACCAAACTGGTGACACATGAGTTGTCTACATCCATGAGATGAACACAAGATTAAATATTTATTCTGATCATATACCAACTAAAATCAATTTATCTTACACTTTTTTAATAAAAACATAATTCCTCCCTTAGTTAAGGGAATAAAATAATTTCATCCCTTTTTATCCATTATATTCCCATATTGATAGCTTAAATTTTCTCCACTTTCGCATAGGTAGGTAGATCAACCAAGCTCACAATTAACCAAATCATAAGAAGAAGTATAATTTTAAATATTTGAGACTTGATAATGCCATTAGTGATTAACTCTAGAAAAAAACAAAATCTATGAAGATATCAACACACACAATCATTGTAATGTTCCCCTATTATAGCACCAGGAACTCTCATGATTTCCTTAACTTCAATATATCTGGATAATAATTCTTAGTGAACAGGTTTTAAAATCCAACCCATGTTAAATAATAATTAGTTTTTTTCTTTCAAAATCATCCACCACTACTTAAAAGATAAACCCTTAGGAATATAAGTATTAAACTCCACCTTTGATTTGTTACTGGTATGAATAAACTAAATGATAAAATTCATTTTCTCTAACTAATCCTTAACATCATGTAATCTACTATAACCCCAAAATAAAGGGGGATTCTAATTTTGGAATTATGAACCACAATCCACTATCTTATATCCATCTTGATATTATCCCTTACTAAGAGTTCATATCACTTGAAATAGAGTTTTGAAGAGTTTAAGAACACTATACACATTCCCAGCTCCTCCCTCTTGAATAAGATCACTCCCCACATCTCTAGATCCTTTTTTTTGAACAAGATCTATATATAGATGCATCTATTTAAAACACTAAACAGAAGGATCATATGAATAATTATGTATAAATTCACTCTACAAAAAAATAACTTATCCGAAACACAGGATCTCAACAATATTCCTATGTGTATCTATTCACTATCTAGTGACTCATTCCTTTATAAATTAAATTTCACAAATATAATGATGAATAGTTTTCAAAAAATCCTTTCAAAACTAAAACATTTTAAATGTTCATTGAAAATAATATTTTATGAAAAGAAACCTTTTTAGAAATATGATATACATGTTCTTATTCTATACATTCACCTATCATGTTTAATGATAACACTATATGTCCCAACTCATCATGAGTTTAGACACCAACAATTCACAACTGAACAATACCCTATATGGGATCCTATAATAACTTGTTTTAATTAAACTCCATGGAAACTCAAGTCTCATGATAACGTTGTTAGTTACCCAATATTATAGGTACCTATTGAGTTTTAGCCATCCTAATCTATATTTCTACTAACTTTCATACACTAATAATTTAAAACCACTATCTGATACCATTATATTAAGTCACTAACCCAGAAGCCTAAATCCTAAGGCCAGGATAAGAGAAACACATGGACTTAGGTGTGTTCTATGATTTATATAGGTTTCAAACTAGTATCGAGGGATAACATAATTGGTGGAGAATGACTTTTCATTAATTAATAACCAACTATATGAAACATAAATTTATTTTTTATTTAATATCCATAGGAAAACCTGAAACATAACTTAAAGTTAACAAAAAACCAAATAATGTCCAATGAAAAATATAATAGTTTTGAATCCTGATGAGAAATGAAAAAAATAAAGAAGATGAATCCAATTAAATTAGGGTAGTTCTAATCCTCTATCAATTCATGGCCAAACATTTCCACATCCATGAAAAACACATCTCCTAAGATCCATCACCAATAATCTCCAACAACTTTCACTTACCTCAAATATGACATATGAAATCTTCATGTAAACTGAGATATTTTATTAGGGGTGAGTATACAAATACCTGCCAATATTTTCCCATAAAACTCTCATGAAATCACATTAAAGATAAATTACCAATTATATAACCAATGACATTAATATGTGTTGATATATTTTAAAAACAAAGTATTTTATCAATAATAACCATAAAATAAATGTAGAAAAATTAAAATGAAATAATTAATATTTTTATAAAATCATGGTAACCCTTATTGGTTTCAACTCAAAATAAAGTTGTTATATAATAATTATAAATCATGTAACAGTGTGAAATAATAGTGGATTTGATATAAATTCTTGTTTATAATCAACATTGAAAACCCCTATGGATCTTTACCCAAGATAGTGTATCATGAATTCACAACCCACTCTATATTCATTACACAAACACACAATGGAACTTCTCATCCATTTCAATTCCCTGAACTTTCCATTTATACGTCAAAATTATTAATCATATCTCATACCCAAACCATTTAATTCCAAAAAACTATTTTACCTCTAAAAAATAATTAAACCATAATAATTAACAAAACTCAGGATCTTAAATTGAACCCACATAATATACCCTAATCAATTCTTCAAAAAAAAATCAAAAATAGACCCTATGGTTTGCACTAAATAGACATAACCCCCCCCCCCCAATTATTAATTCTAGAAAATAGTAGTTATTTAAAAATAAATTTCATAAAATTATTAAATGAATTTATAATACTAGAAAATATCCCAAAATCACATCAATAACATTAAAATAAATAAAAATCCATGGAGGTTTTTTGATTTCAGAAATCATGATCTGATCCTCTAAATAATAACAATAAGAAATTGAGATCATCATTATTTTATTCATGAATGAAATTAAAAATGAAAATTTTCTAGATACATTATAATAAGATAGATATTAAATGAGGATTAAATATAAATAGATGGAGAAATATAGAGAACTATTCATTAAATAATTAATGAGTTCATCGAAATTAAACATTGAATTCAATGTCAATAAAATTAATCCTATATATAATTACATTGTTTTCCAATTAAAAACTCCATATTTTTCTCTCAAAAATATTTAGATTCATCAAAAGATGCATTAGGGTGTTATTGAAATTTTCTATATGATAATAAGGTTTTTAAAATACAAAACGCATATCCCAAAATTGACTTCATGGTCAAAATAAATATTATTTAGGATTTTTCAAAAGACTACGTGTGTGACACCAAAATACCAATATTGTATGTATATTATTTAATTTTATTTCATTTTGATGTTTTTGTGAGTTTTAATTAATTTTTAGATATTTTGGGAGGCCTTTGGGTGTTCTAGGCCATGAATTCATTAGTCTACACCATGACTTAGAGAGGATATATCACAACCCTCTCCCTTACCTTTGTGAAATTTCTCAATCGATGAGTGGCCACACATCAAGCCACGAGATGTGACATTGAGTCTAGTCAAATATAAAATTATTATGTCGTGGAAGGGAGAGGCTATGTTACAAAGGCCCAAGGATCATTCCTAGTACTTATGCTTGATGGAGGGGATTTATGATACAATACATGATGCCACTCCATAATGATTAGGTTCTCAAGGCCTTTGGTTATAGTTGATCGGGGTACTCAACTTCATAGGCTAAGGCTATGTCATAGGGGTTGTGTAACATGGGATATTAATATGCAATATGTGGAGGATATTCTATAGTCGACATTAGGGTAGTCTCTCTACACTATGAGACGTGGAGACTATGTTGTGAAGTGGCATGCTAAGGTATTAATTTTAGTTCTTTTACAGTTCACCCCTATCATATTTTTTTGGTGTTTGAATCTCTTTCTCCACTATCTTGTTTGGGCCTAGGGTGAGCCCTTAGAGCTCCTACCACCCACAACCTCCTCCTATTTTGGGTTTTTATCTCAACTTTGTCAATTTTACTTTGTCCATAATTTTTTGTTATAATTAAATAATAATATTTAATAATTTGGTTGAGCTAAATGTTCCATGTAATGTAATATATCAATGAAATTTAATTTATTTAAGATTTCACATACTATAAAATATTGGGGTGTTAAATTATCCCCTCCTTAAGTGAATTTTTTCATTAGAATTTGAAATTTCACTTTGAAAATCATTGGTTGATACTTGATTTTTTTTTTGAAAAACCACATCATAAATAGGTTTAATAAAACATCCCCTTTAATATGAGAAAAATTAAAATGAAATGGTCACAAAAAATTTAGTATTTGGAATAATATAACATTACTGTTATGTAAGAAACAAAGACATAGAAGAGAAATATAACTATCATGTTCTAATGTAGAGTGACAAATAACTTGGTTTCTTGAAAGTCTACCATCACAAAACCATAAATCTATGATGTGTTAAAGAATTCATTAATTTACTATGAAGAAAATTAAATTAATAAATTTTTTCATTCCAAATTCCATTCCTATATTTGAGGAGTTCTTTTACTATCTACATAAGAACTTGATAAAACAATAATTGATATATTTCTATGTTATAAGAATATTAGTATCCTTTGGTTATACATAGATCTATTTCCACTTTATCTTATATTCCAATACCTGGAAATTCAAGATGATTTTTTTAACTAAAGCACATTAATAAATCAAAATATCCACAATTTGTTCCCTTATCCAATAAATATTTACTGAAATAAAAATTGTTAGAATATGATAATATAAAAAAAAAAGAAAAAACCTCAATATGAATAATGAAACATTAATCTCCCATAATTTATTAATAATACCCAAAATTCATCGTAGGTCATTTAATAAATTATTATCCTTAACTTTTTACAATTATATTTCATCCAATTATTAAAACTGAAAATAAAAAGGGTTTTATTGCATAGTCTCTTTAGATAAATATAGTATTTATCTCTAAAAATGTGCATTAACTACACATATGATATTCATGATATTAAAACTATATCCATAAATAACATGAATCGCCATAAATACATAATAAAATATTTTATTCCTCAAAAGACCATTAAACTATTATTTCCGAAATTAAATGCGTTACTGAAATGAAAATATCTGTTCTCCATAAAATCAATTAACTAAAAAGAAAATGTCATACTTATTTGGTCTTTTTGTGGATTTTTTGTAAGCGTTGCACCCTTATTACCCTTCAGTTGTTGGTTCAATCCCTACGGCCTTTCCAGAAGCAACGGGTTATAACCTGACATGTGGGTTGTCCTTTTTAAAAAAATATATTAATATAATAGATTCAAGATTCCCAATAGAAATGTGACAATGTTTATTTAAAATAACATTAATATATTCCTTTTTAATGATATATTTTAACCAAAAATGTTATCTAATACATTTAATTTTTCCTTCCAGAAATATAGTAACCCCTAATTACCTTAAAATCAAAGATCATATGAACCCTAAAGGTTATCCTTACCATTAATCTTATATCTAGATAATTTAAATCATTCTTCAAAAATAGTTTTTTAACATATTAAACACAAGGGTTACATGGACCTCAAGGGATTATAAAAACATTATAAATGACTAACAAAAATTATCAACATTCCACTGCACCACTTTTAAAAGTTATTGTTTTCATATAAAAGATATTTTGAAATATTGAAAAAAAACATCTATAGTATATCTTTTAGGTGTTTCGTGATTCTTATGATATTTATGATTTATCAAAATAATAGTGATAAAAAATCCTTCACTAAAAATCTATTTTAAACATTTAACCAATATTTGTTGCCTATCCCTCTATAAATCATTAATATTAAATATATTATTATGATTCATCAACCCAAAATCTTTTATAATAATATCATAAGAAAATAATTCATTCCGTAAATACGAACAACAATTTCTTCCTATATTATTATGAGTTATCATTTATATTTCAATATAACGTCCATTTCCCAAGAAAATAAATAGTAAAGTACATGGTGGTATTTCCATTGTCAAATTCTATGGATAAATAGAGATCTTGAAATTATATAAGAGAGACTCCATGATCCATTCAAATTATGTAGAAAAAATTTATTGGGTATGTAAAATAATTTCTTTCATGAGAATTGGATGTTAAAAAATCTCCCAAAATAATTTTAAAAATATATTTCTATGATAGTGATGATTAAATTATCAGTTATAGATAATAAAGTCGTTTGAGATCCTTTCCCATTCATCTTTATTAATCATATTTAATCTCTAGAATTGAGAATTATTGAAACATGAAATAAACTATTACCTGATAGATTCAAAATTAGTTTTTACCGTTAGAATCTCCATAATAATTTTCACTTTAAATAATTTAAAATTAAATTGATTACAGTTTTAAATCCATTACCTAAAACTGTAATTAACTACCTCAAAATCCATCACCTAAAAAATAAAAGGGTGTTTAAGAATTTAAACTTGATATCATCTTTAAACTCATAAACCTATGACAGTGTTAATAACTGTTATGCTAATTAAAATAATTAATTATGCATTATATAATTCATCTAACCCTATTTTTATCTGGGAAATATATCTTCAACACATTTTCAATTCAACTAGTTCCTTAAGTATCCTCCATTTACTATAACCAAAAATAAATGTGTAATAATAAAACTAAAAAAATTACAGTGATTTATCAAATAATCATGAAATATTACTCATAATATGTCTAATTAAAGACACATTATTCTCAATCTATGATTTTATAGGTTTAAACTAGGTTTTCCATGGAAATTATCAAAATTTAAATGAAGTAATCCAATACTTATACAAATCATCTATGTTGGTGAAATGGGTTTGTTCCTTAATCAATGTTTTTTCTAGATATATTTCCCAAAGTTTCTACTAAACATTATCGAATAACCATTGTAGAGACCCTAACATTAGTGCCACATAACTTGTGCATTTTTTACATAAGCGTAAGATACATGAATTTTCATCCAAAAGTACAAAAATGATTAATAGTCTTGGTCAAATATATTCCTTTTTTGAAATTCATATTAGATTATGGACATAAAATTAATATATTATTTTCTTTGGGAAAATCATTATTCCCCTTATAATAACCCTTAATATCAATAATAACAAAATTATTGGTATCTCTAGGAAAACAAAACATAATAAATGGGTGATCTCAAGTTCCCATTAAGTGTTAAGTAAATCGAAAGAAATAAAAATTCAATGAGAATAATAAATATAAAATTGTAAATCACTGATTAAACCATACTTGTAATCAATATATAGGTAATTAAATGCATCTATATATTTTTTCATTGTAAAAATCCTCAAGATAATCAGGATTAAATTTTGAATATATGCAATGCTTAATGATTGGATGTCATGTATCTCAAACATGAACCACTATCATCAAGAGATTTTACATAACAGTTTAACAATTTTGGGTAAAAACTATTTAATTTGTACACATTATTATTCTCTTGATCCTAAAAATTAATCATGGTGATTTTTTATATAATGCCCACACGTGTTCTTGCATCCAAATCATTCATTACATATCTAATAATCGACCTAGGAAGATATTTTTAATTCAAAGTGTCCCATAACACTTTGACAATTTTTAATCCAAATGTGATGAGGTAATATAATTTTAAAAAAATTACATATTATTATAATTATATTTTATAAAAAATGGTCTATATATACAAGTCATAAAATAAGATTAGTGTACAACATCAAACTAGGCCTCAAAAATGAAGATGGAGATGATTACCCTTACAAAAAAAATTTCATTAATCAAATGGACTGGGTATATTTATTTTCTGTTAAACAACCGAAAAGAAGTGTAAATAAAATATTATATAATAAAAAGTAATTTCACACATAACTTTATCATGTTACAATCAATGAAATTTAATATTAACCCAATGAATGGACATTCATTGAAAAAATCCCTAACCAATTATAATATATCGAATACGATGCCATATAAATCTAATATTTATAAAATTAAACATTTAATTACATGTATATAATGAGATTAATTATATTATATAGAAAATTACAGTACATATAATCCACAAATAAGAAATAAGTGGTGAGTAAGAAATATATTTCACATAAGTAAAAGTGATATGATAAAATCCTTACCTCATGATTCCCTTTAGTGTAGTTTTATTTCACTAACTGTATAATTTTTTAAATAATGTTATTTAATAATTATTGAAGTATATTAATATTTGTAATACATTATTTTATTATTTTATAACATTTCATAACCCATTCATTAATAATATTTCATTTTTTTCATGGTTTCAGGTGCGTTTATTTCATAGTTTAATGATTGTTCATAAGTGTAAAATTATGGATGTTATTGTAAAATGGGATTATAACTAAAGTAGTATAATGAAATTGTAATAATGAAATTATAGGATTATAAATGGTCCCATATATCATTTTTTTCTTACATGAGTATAATTAATTTGACAAAAGGTTAATGATAAATGATTCGTTTAATTTGTCCATTTTTATGAACATCATGAACTAGTTAGTTTTTATTTAATATTAAGAGTATATATAAGTTATGATAAATTAAATAGGATATAATATAATTATCAAGATATTAGTCAACTAGATCAATATTTTTATTACCATTCATGAAGGTTGTAATCAAAAGTGGAAAAACATTATTCATGGAAGATATTAATCATCCTAACATTATCAATAATTTTTTTAATTGAAGAAGAGGAGGTAATAAAAAGGATTTATATAATATATTACATTTAAAACATAAAAATATAGTACATAAATTAATCTGGATTTTTCATTCCTTTATGGATTAATGGTAATGATAATGTATTAGATGAAATGAAATTGAGAGAGGTGTTTTGTTAAAATTATTTCTTGAATATCACCTCTTTAAGATACCCTTGAGAATCTTGGATTTTGTATTTTGGTGATACCATAAGAACATTAACTTGGATAGAGTAGAAGAAAGAGTTTTTGGTATATATTTTAGGTGATACATGGAATTTTAGTTGAAATGGTGTAGTTATGGTTGGTATTTATACTTTAGGACATGCGGGTTTAAGTGAATAAATAATTAATATTTTATAATCAAATAAAAACACAATGTGGATGATTTAATTTCAATAAATTATATTGTTAATTAATGATGTATAGAATTTTTATTTGCACTGAATACATCATTCAACCACTAAATTTTTTAATTTGTAGATATGTTATTATTTTACCATTTAACTTTAACCATAATAACTATTTTACCAAAATTATGGAAAATAATTTTTTGACCATGATAACATTTTATTAATGAATATAAAATTTAAATTAAAACATAATTTATGAATTATTCTTCAAAATATAATATATTTTTTACTTAATTAAATTCAAATAATTTGGAAAAAATATATTATATATAATCCCATGGATTAAAAAAATATAGAGTTTTTTAAGAAAAATGATCAAACGTTTCAAATTTTTTTTATTTCCAATGTCAATGTAAAATTGCTTTGAATTATAGAACATGGCCTGATTGATTTATAAATAAATAATATAAAATATAAAACCAATTTAATGTATAATTTAAATATATAAATAAATTATATGAAAAAGAAGTTTTTAGTTAAAATCTAGTATTATTCATTATCCATCCAAAAGATAAAACTTCACTAAAAGATAAATAATTATATCCTATGATAATTATGAAATTAAGATTTAAAAAATGTACATAAATTTTTATAATAAAAATTTTATAATTTTTTAAAATTTGGATTTAAAATATTTGTTTCATCAAAAGTAAGAAATAATTCCAATAGTAATATATAGTTTTTTATGCTTAGAATTTTATTTATTCTTAACATTGGCATATAAAACTTGTTTAATGAATTTATAATTTTTTTAATGAATATATAAAATAAAATTTTAATTAATATCTTTCAATAATAGTTATTAATTTAATTTATTAAGATATAATTTTATTTTGTGGATGATAAATGTTTTTTAAAAAATCCATCTGTTGTGTTAAATTGGTTCACATTTTTATTTATAATTTATTATTAACTAATAAATTAATTTTACAAAATGTGAAAACTATATTTTCATAATTTATTTAATCTCATTCATTCCCTACATTCAAATGGCTAGGTGAAAACTATCATAATTAAATAATAATGTTTAATCATTTATTTAATATCAGTGTTATGTGTAACATAAGATATCAAATATATTTATTTTTTATAAGAAGAAATTTCTAGTAAAATATTTGGGTGTTATAAAAAAATTATTTATCCTTATATCACTAGAGATCCCAAAAAACATGTATCTGCATCCTTACTATGCATTATCAAATCATGTAAGAGGTGAATCTTTGAATAAAAATTAGGAGTTAAGGGTAGAATACTTCCCTCCTATTCATCCCTATCGCACAGTGACAATAATCCATTTAGGCCAATCTATGCAGCATTAGTGAATGTAGTTATGTTGCAACCACTAACACTATGAATTTCTTCATAGACTATCCTCTATAAGAAAAATTACATATTACTTTTGATAGAGAGGATGAGGATAAAGATCTAACACAAGGGGAGAATCAATGTCAGGTAGATCGACCATTATCTACTCATACTCATCATTATAGGCCCACTGTGAGCGTGAAGATTCCTAGTAAGAAATTTCATCCTATTCATCAACCTGTTAACATGAGAAGAGAAGTCACTAACCACATTGTTCTTTCTAATACCATAACAAATACTACTATAAATAAATTTTTTAATCCATTCTCTAATAGGTTTATAACTATAAGTGGTCCCTGGTGAGCTCCTCACTGAACAACACCTATACCAAGAGGATTCTTTCTAGAATCCTATCATTCCCCTAGTGAACTAAAAACATCAATTTTTTATCATCCATGGCAAGGATGGGTAGTCCCGCCCATCCTATCAATATAGATGCTGGGGGATCCTCTCAACAAAGTAATAGTTTGATCATCCCCATGAATCCTTCAACATTCAACCTGTATAACATCCCACATATTGACCATGTCCATTCCACTTTAGGAGCTAGTGGAACATTTATGGGTAGTTTCATAGAAACCCTCCCCCAATTAAGCCATGATTTCACTCTCAAGTCGACTTAAGGTCATAAGAACATAATGGGGCTTTGTCCACCCTAAAAAATAATCCTTGTCTATTGTGGGTGGATCATAATTGTGCACCCTATATTTTATTTACCATATATTAACATAATACAATGATACAAGGGATCTAAAAAACACCTAGCCCATTACACCTCATGTTTTGGCCTAATTATAGAAACCCGAAGGAAAAAGTAATATTCTAAAAATTAACATTTTTTCAAAAATGGGGATACAAATTCATTTTTGGAATTGTCATTTGTCCCAATGATCCGTAACTAGATTAGAGGATATCCGAAGGCTGGTTCTCAACCAATTCAGCTCCATATTTCATAGGAAACTTATCAATGACCTCTACATGTAAAATAAGTTAGATAATGAGTGTTGTGTTGACCTTATTACTCTATTAAAGGGGATGATATATTCCTTCAATATACATATTCCTTAGTAATGTTTGTTAGTTATGATAATAGTGAATTTTTGAGATGATCTAGTCCCTACACTCATCTACCAGAATTAACCGAGAATATTTTAGAAAGTCAGTAAGAAATATCAACAATTAGAAGAATATATGAAGTAGACCAAGAAATGTCTATTCTTGTTACCACCTTCATATCTAATATGGAGGCATGTGAGAGAATATATAGATGTCATTATACAATCACATCCCCCTCAGCTTGTCTGAATTCATGAAACCCCATATAAAAAGTCTCTCAAAGTTAATTATTTTAATGAGAATGCTATCCAAGGACCATGATAGTTCCAGACTCCCAAGTCCCCCTTTATAGAATTAAATAACATGGTCAACACCTTCAAGGATTAGAATGTACTAGTTTCTTTCTCAGTTCTATGTAATAGTTCCCTTTCAAATTACCAAAAATAAAAAATCAACAATAGGTTGTATTTACAAACCATACCAACAACTATTCCATTGTAGGATCCTTAGAAACACCAACAATGGGAGGTTTATCTTCTAGGACTGGTTACATAACCAGGTATGTTTTGTTATGGTTGTATTGGGAGGTTTACCAACACAAGTGATATATGTCTATGTCACCGTAATTGGTGATGATGAAGATTCTTTTAAATGTTAATTGGTGTCTAGTCTAAGTGCATGTAATTTTGATGATTGGTTAGTGCACAAGTATGTCCCCCACACACATAAATTTATCTATTATTGTTTGATCTAACCAAAACCTTTTTTGGTATCTACGCCATCTTCTGTTACCCCATCAACATAATAGTATTTCAAGTATCAGAAAAACCAATACTGGAAACAAATATGAAATCAAGATCCATTAAGAGTTCCTAAAAAATTATACACTATCTACGATTTTATAACCCCTATATTGGTATAAGGCCCTATAGTCTATCAAACCATGGAACACTCCAGTGAAAAAGTGAAATATAGTTCTTATATCAATTCAATTAATATAGTGAATCATTATGTGGAACTTAGTGGGGAAATACATCACTTATATCACTTATGAATATATGGTTAGTACTATCATGGAATGAGAAGGTTCCTCTCCAGTACGATAAATAGAAAAAATGCTACCCAGAAAGTATGGATCGTGTTACTAAGACTAGACAACTGGTGTTACATAGGGCTCATCACCTATAGTCCTCAAAGACCATATCACTAGGAATACCCCCATGACCTATTAGGTTGAGTGACTATATGTTTTAACTTTAATAACCAAAGGATAATAAAAAATAATTAATATCATAGACACAACCTCATATGCCTCAGTCTCATCCATCTAACAAATAGTATAACATAATAAGTACACTTCGAGATATTGTTTCACGACAATCCATTTCTTCCAGGTTTCCTATCATGGACCATCCTTTATAAAGGAATACAATGGAACCAATGATGAAATATGATGTTATTTAGAATCTTACATAATATATTGTTTTGTATCTTGATCCTTGATGTGAACCTCAAATCAAAATAGTTATGTTTAGATCTCATACAAGCCCAAAATATTCCTCTCACATTTTAAACTAAGGTAGCTACTAATAAATCCTACCACATATTGGAATTAAATAAAGATGAGTTCCAAGACATAATCTCCTAATCTGGAGTGTAGAAGGGTTCCATAATTCAAGGGCACAAACAACAAATCCATGACTCGGGAATGTTAGATTGTGGGTAAATCCAAAGTACCTGGTAGAAAATGGACTAAGGAACAATTTTATCACAATTCAAAGAGCTAAAATACATGGAATAACAATGAATGGTTTGAAACCATATACAGTTAAATTACAAGGATATAAAAAGAATTAGGATAGTATTCATGGAATGAATCAATTGGGAACTTAGTTTAGGGACTTGGTAAGAAACACCAAGAGCACGGTTTCCCCAAAAGACAAAAAATGTAATTCCTTACTGGAATGGAATTGGCTTCACGTACATGTGGTAGTAACCCCATAAAACCATTAGTGCCTTAAATAAACTATCAATTATTTTTTTTGGGACTCGATGGTGATATTTCCCATTAGGATCCTTTTTAAGCCCATAATATGTATTCGAGTTATTTTAAATGGAAATGGAGTAGCGCTAGATAGTCAGGGTGGAGTGTGTGAATTCTCCCACTTAATTGATGTCCTCCTAAAAAATGGTAATTTATGAAGGATAAATTTATCTCGTTAATCTGTAGAGAAACAAAAAAAATTAGTCTTTGGATCAATTTATTCAACCCCATAAAAAATGAATTCTCGCAGATCACCTCATATTCCTATAAATGGAACGCATCATTGAATTCTGAAAGACCCATTCAAGATTCATATTAGAAGGTCCATACCCTAGTCACCAATACATACTATCATAATTTATTTTAGAGGGCAGTATTAACCTAATAGAAGTCAACCCATTATCAGTTTAATATTAAAAAATATGGACCCACCATCAAAAATCACATGGTATTGTATCAACAACTACTATTTTCATGTTCTTCTCAAATATGGACGAATAAGAATACAGTACTAAAGATTCTTCCACTATAGAACCATGTAACCATACTGCATAAAAATAACATGTTCTTAGATATTCATATTGTTTATATTATCCACAAATTTCTAATAATGTTTGGGATTTGACTGAATACCATCCTATATTTATGGAATGTTTATCCACTAATGTCTATGAGTTTATATAGGTAAAACATATAATTTATGAGAATATGTGGTCCATAATGATTAAATTCACATGACTCTTAAAAAAGTAGAAACAATATGTCGAATTCCTGAAGTAGCATAATAATTTTCTACCTGGAACTATAATGATATTCTAGGTCATAATCCCGAGGTTATATTTTTAAAGACCAGGAAATTATATGTAATTTTTTTAATTATATGGAATATTATGAGTCCATGAAAATTGACGAGGTGGGATTCTGAGGCCCGGTGTTCCCAGAATAAATTTATGAATTTTTTTATGTACGTCCATTAAACATGCGAGAGGGGTTTTGTAACATTTTAACCATTCCTTAGAATTTAAATCTGAGGCCACTGTTGAACTCACAGAGCCGATATTCGCTTAAGGATACCTTCACCTTGACCGCAGTAGGATGAGGGTGGAAGTTAGTTTTTCACTTTTTCATGGGAGATGAAAAATAAAATTATTTAACATTTTATTTTTCTTTTGAAACCACTCTATTTTAGTTATGGAAGTGAGGAACACCTGAAGTATAAAACCCCCAATTTTAATTCTAGTTGTGGGGACCAACTAAATCCCTCTTTAATGTGGGGAAGTCTCTTGGAATCCTCCCATTTAATTGTGCTAACACAATACTATAAATTGTGGCATTTATTAAATGTGTCAATGTGAATTAATTATTAGAGTTATTAAATTAAATTATGTTGGATCCTAACTTGATTTTTTAGGGAGAATCATTGGAAAAGGAGAGGAGTTGTAGGGGATAGATTTTGGGAGATCATTATCTCCAATGAAGAACACCTCCAAACTAAGATCATTCTCCAGCGAAGAACGTGCTCTCTAATGAAGAACACACTATCCAATGAAGAAGGACCCCTCCAAGGAGGAATTTCATCTACGACTACAAATTAACGTCTGTCCTTCCCACCTCACTAATGTGAACAAACCTTCGAGGTATGGGTGTGAGTTTTATTTACCTTCGTTAATTTTATTTTATGTTGAACCACTCCCCTTGATATGCTTGCTACCACTCTAATACGGAGAGTGTGGGCCGAACGAACATGGCCCGAACTCTCTACAACCTTTTTTGTTTTTTTACAATCATCATGATGGTGAAGGATGGAAATCGATGCCAGCGATAGGCACCGGTGGGAATCAGGAATGGAGGCTGACACCACGGTCGGCCGTGAAGATGGCGGTGGTGAAACCACGCCGCTAGAGAAGAGTGGCAGCCGGAGGTGTCCAGCCATGTGAAGTGGAGGTAGCAGTGCATTTCCATGCCTTCGGGAATGCAGGAGTCATGGCACTATACTACGGCAGAGAATGGAGGGCATCCGGCTCGCAGCCAACTGCTGGTGACGGCGCGGTGCACGACCGCGCCGTGCGGAGGAGGAGGCTGCCCGTCCGGCCAGCCGCGGGCCACTGCACCGGGGTCCACCGCACAATGGGCCACCACACCATGTACCACAACTCCACAAGCCTGACCCATCAGGCCTGGTCGGACCCAGGTCCAGACCCGGGATGGGCCGGGTCGGATCGGACCCAGACCAACTTCGACCCTTTTTTCTCTTTTGGTCATATCATGAGTTAAGTACATCTGTTTGGTGAATTGTCTACGACAATGAAAACCTTGGATCGAGACGGTCCTTTCGGTATACCCCACATGAGTTTTGAAATATAGTTTGTGTATGACTGGGTTGGATCAAACACTAATCCAACTGGGCCCTTGAGACTATAAGGATAATAACTTATCGACCGGGCATCCGATTGACGCATCGTCTATTGTGTTGAGACCCATTTTACATTGAAGTACTTTGAGATATTTTTTTTGTGGGACTTCATAGAAGTTGGAGTGTCAACCTATGGCATGAATAAAGGATCCACTAGGAATCAAGTGAGTTTAGTTCGGGAACCCAGTAACTGGCTGTAACATGAGAAAGGGATCTTATGTGGGTCTGTGCTTAGGGATCCTATGTGGGTCTGTGCTTAGGGATCCTATGTGGGTATGTGCTTAGGGTTCTTATGTGGGTCTGTACTTTGAGATCCTACGTGGGTCTGTGTTCCGAGGTCCCGCTTAGATCCACTCTATGAATCCATGTGGAACTACTCTAGGATCCTCCAGGGGTCTACTATATTAGGATCCTACGTGGATCTGATAATTTAAGATCCAACGTGGTTCTTCCTCTTAACAGAGTAAGATTATTCAGTAGTTACATCTAATCATCTTTACTACTGTAACTATGTTTTACCTGGTGTGAGCTGATTCATTACCTATGTGGTAATCTTCTGTGTGTCATTCCTTTGTGGTACTTACTTTTGTGGTGATACCTTTGTGGTATTTTTCTTTGTGGTGTACCATTGTGGTACTTACCTTCATGGAGATACCTTGGTGGTATTCTTCTGTGTGGCATTACATTTGTGGTACATACCTTTGTGGTGTTACCTATGTGGTATTCTTTTCTTCATGGAACAGTTGAGCTTTGGGCTAACGGGTTGGGACTTGTGTTTCCGCAAGAAATATATGAGTATACTTGATAACATAGGTATATGTATGGGCCTATACCTATATTGGGTTGTAAGTTATTGTTCATACTTTGTGGTTTAGCCGTTGTCGGTTTTTTGAGACCATTGAAGGTCTCAGGGTCCCTATTGTGTACTGTTATACTCACCCCTACACAGGTTATGCCCTCACCTTGTTGTGTTTGGTGCAGATGACGGACAACGCAGACTAGGAAGGGAGTACCAGGATTGGAGGTAGCTCATAGCTGTACCTTAGACAAGTCATAACACAGAGACAATCATTCAAGAGTTGTACCTACCCTTTAGGTAGGATCCTTGGCGGGTGTTCACAGGAACTGTTTGTATATACTTGTACATCCCATTTTACTTGTACACTCATGTTTTCTTGTACTTTCTAGTTGGGATTGTATTTTGTCCCCTTTTACTTACTATAAACACTCTTTTTACTATACAGTTTACATGTCTTCGTATCTTGTTGTGTGCTTGTTTATGTGTGTTTACAGGTTATAAAGTCAATGATTTCTCAGTATTAGGGAATACGCCTTTCGGTGCTAGTCGCCAGCCCCTGGCCTTTAGAAGGCGGGCTTGGGGTAGTCACGGTATGGGACCCGAGGGACGGTTAGTGAAAAATTGGTATCAAATGAGTCGATTCAACTCTAAAATCTTTGACCCTAATAGTTTTAATGACAATAGTGTTATGTGTAGTAAGTGTGGTGATCAGTTTAGGGAATCCAGTGTTGGTGCGACGACTGTTGTATCCATACACCAGGACCCTGACTTCTGATTTCTGACACAATGCATGAAAACACTGATTTTGTGTGTGTTTGGAAAGGTTTTCATTGTGATCTCAGGGATTCAGCTCACCATGTATAACTTAATGTCCGCGATGCAGCTGTTTCTTTTCAGGATTCCACCACGCAGACATCCAGCCAGGGTTCTGGGTATAATACTCGATGATTTCCCACCAAGCGATGAGGCCTCGGTGTAGGTCTCTATATCGGTAGGGGCACCAACAGTACCATTACTTATTGGGACACTGATTCCACCAGCCCTAGTAGTAGAAATTGGACACCGATTTAGCATGTTTCTCGAGTTCCAGTGCCAGAGGCCTCCCAGGTTCAGGGGTGAGACGGACCCACAGGCGGCCGAGGATTGGTTGGAGGCCATGGTGAGAGTATTTTGACTGGTAGGGAAACCATCTGATCTCATTTTGAACCTTTTCACTAGTCTTCTACAGGAAATAGTAGAAATATGGTAGAGCTTGATGCTCCAGGTTCACGATGAGGTGACACATCTCTGGGCAGACTTTGAAAGCCTGTTTCAGGAAGAGTTGGTCCCAGCGACCCTTCACAAATTGTGCATATATGAGCTTCATCATCTATAGTTGGGAAACATGAATGTGGCTCAGTACATAGCGAGGATCACTAACCTCTAATGCTACTCTATTAATATGGTGTGATACCCTTTCGCTAGTACCCAGACCTTCAAGCAGGGACTCAGGCTGGAGATCAGGGATTTGATGATTTCTCTCAGCATCTCGTCGCAGGAAGGTGTGTTAGAGTGAGCCCTCTTGGTGGAGTGTTTTCTTGCTGAGAAGCCACCATCTGCGAGACCCACCACCGGGCGTCACATAACGTAGTCGACTGCAATGGGCATAAGACAGATGTCACAGAGGTCCAAGTAGACCAGACCTCCGAGTGGATGACAGCAGGATTTAGGGGTAGTTGTGTGGGGCACCAGAGATAGATCCAATCATGTGAGGATCATGTAGTGTTATACATGAGGCAGGCGGGTTCACATGACTCGTGACACCCCGGCCCGCCATACTAATGATTAGCAGATGGTCGAAGGACCGCCCAGTCCAAGATAAAGGTTCGAACGAGGAGGTCCGTAGGGAGCCGGTGGACGTGGCAGAGGAGCCGGCCGTGAAGCTAGCAGGGGGAGAAAATTAGAGATGTTACTACCACCACCACTAGGTGGTCCACCCCGACCACAGAGAGTAGGAGGACATGTGCAAGCTCAACTCCAGATTGCTGAGTCCAATGACCATGGTGCTCTAGAGATGATACGAGGTACGATCTGTGTCTACTCCACCTTAGATGCAGTACTTATAGGCGTAGGTTCCATTCATTCATTTATTATGAATGCCCTTATTATGATCTTGGGGATTCCTATGGAGCTATTGGATTGATCCTTATGGCTAGATACTCATACGGTAGCAGATTCAATGATTTCACACTAGTGTCGGTAGTGTGAGCTTACTCTAGGAGGCGAGAGCTTAGGCTGGGATCTCTTAGTATCATCGTCGAGGCCTTATGACGTCATCATGGGTGTGGACTGGTTATCTATATTTCATGCTCAGATTGACTGTATTAGGTGCAATGTGCGGTGTGAATGCATAGATGGGACTAGGTTTACCTTCACTGGAAAGAAGGGATACTTTGCAGCATATGATGGACATACCCGAAGGAGAGTGTAGCTAATCACTCATCAGTTGGATTGCCTTACCCTTGAAGCAATTGATATGTAGAGTCCAATTTATCCTGTTATGGTGGACCAGTACATGGATTTCATCCCTAATGATGTTTTGGGTCTACCTACATGCAATGTGGTGGATTCTTACATTGACTGGTACCTCAGGACGACACTGATATCTACACCATCATATCAGATGGCTTCTTGAGGAGCTTCATGAGATGTAGGTACAACTAGAGAATTTAGAGGGGAAGGGATTCATCTGGCCCAGTGTTTCTCCTTGGGCAGCCCCGATTTTGTTCTCCAAGAAGGCGGTTGGGAGCTTGAGACTTTGTGTTGACTATTGGCGCCTAAACTAGGTGACTGTGAAGAACAAGTACCCACTCTCGAGGATTGACGAACTCTTTGATTAGCTAAATGGAGCACGATGGTTATTGAATATAGAACTCAGATCAGGCTGTCACCAACTCAGATTACAGGATGAGGATGGGTAGAAAATGACTTTCAGATGTCAGTACGACCATTATGAGCTTTTGGTCATGCCGTTCGGAGTGACCAATGCTCCAGCAGTGTTCATGGGACTCATGAAAAAGATCTTCCAGCCATATCTTGATCGCTTTGTAGTAGTCTTCACTGATGACATTCTGATCTACATGGCTACTGAGGATGAACATGCCTATCATTTGCAGATAGTTCAGGACACACTCTAAGAGCATGAGATTTATGGAAATCTCTCAAAGTGCCTGTTCTGGATCTGAGAGGTTCACTTTATGGTAGTATGTCTTCCTTTTTTGAGGACATACCATGGTACTAGTGTCACTTTGGGAGGATGTTTTGAGAGAGTTACATATGTCCCCTCTGGCGGTACATCCAGGAGAGGTGAAAATGTACCGGGATATACGAAGATAGAACAGGTGGATGGGGATGAAGAAAGAATTAGCAGAGTTTGTCTCTTAGTGCCTCACTTGTAAGTAAGTGATGGTGGAGAATCAGGTACCATCAGGTTTAGTTTATCCTTTAGAATTCCCAGAGTTGAAGTGGGATGGGATATCCATGGACCTCGTGACAGGACTTCTACATACAACCAGTGGTAATTATTCTATTTGGGTGATTGTCGACCGACTCACCAAGTCGACCCACTTCCTTCCGATCAGATAATGGGATTCAGTAGAGAGTTTGTGATGCCACTTTGTGCTAGAGATTGTGTGGCTATATGGACTACCCTCAATGATTATCTCTGAACATTGTAAACATTTTACTTCCCATCTATTGAAGGGTATGTAGGAAGATTTCAGGACATAATGTCATTTGAGAACCGCCTTCCATCCTCAAACGAATGGCCATACTGAGCGGACTATTCAGACCCTCGAGGAAATGATGCGTTCTTGAATCCTCAAATTTGGTCATAGTTGGGAGGATCACTTTCCCTTGATGGGGTTTTCATGAAACAACATGTATCACTCCACCATTAGTATATAACCTTTCGAGGCGTTGTATGAAAGACCTTTCAGATCGACTTTGTACTAGACTGACCCAGGGGAGTCAGCACTCATGGGACCATATATTGTACAGGCTACCACTAAGAAGGTTCAAATCTTCTAGGAGCAGATGAATACTGCACAGAGAAGGCATATTTCTTATGCCGACAGGATACAAAGACATCTGGAGTTTGAGGATGGTGACCACATCTTTCTACATGTCTCCCCTGATGAGTTTTGAGGAGATTTGGCCGGGGCGGAAAGCTATCTACATGGTTCATTTGATTTTATTAGGTCCACAATAGAGTTGGTGAGGCGGATTACCGCCCAACACTTCCCCCTCAGTTGCACTGGGTGCATGACGTCTTCCACATATCTCTGCTGAGGAGATACATGCATGGCCCATCACAAGTTATTGACCACGACGAGATGGACATCGACGATGGGGCGATGTTTATGGAGGTTCCAGTGGAGATTGAGGATTGACTGGAGTGAGTCATTCATGATCAGTCGATACCTTTAGTGCATGTACATTAGCATCACGAGAACCTCCAAGAGAGAACATGGGAGTGGTAGGCTCAGATTCATTCTTAGTACCCCCATTTGTTTTCCTAGTTTTGTGATGTGTCTTCTTGGGACTCAAATCCCTGATGTGTATAGATTTTAAAGACCCAGAAATTCTATGTAATGTTTTTTTAAATATATGGAATATTACGAGTCCGTGAAAATTTATGGAATGTGATTCTGAGGCACGGTGTGCCCGGAATGAATTTATGAACTTTTTTTAGATACGTTCAGTAAATGTGCAAGGGTGTTTTATAACTTTTGAACCAGTGATTGGAATTTAAATCTGAGGAAAAAGTTGAACTCGCAGTGCCGATATTCGCTTAAGGAGACCTTCACCTTGACCACATTAGGTTGAGGGTAGAAGTTAGATTCTCACTTTTTCGTGGGAGAAGAGAAATAAAATTATTTAACATTTTATTTTCCTTTTGAAACCTCTCTATTTGGGTAGTGTAGGTGGGGACCACCTAAAGTAGAAAACCCCCAATTTGAATTCTAGTGGTGGGGACCAACTGAACCCCTCTTTAATATGGGTAAGTCTCTTGGAATCCACCCATTTAATTGTTCCAAAAGAATACAATAAATTGTTCCATTTATTAAATGTGTCAATGTATATTAATTGTTAGAGTTATTAATTTAATTTGTGTTGGCTCCTCACTTGATTTTTTGGGTGGAATCATTGGAAAAGTAGAGGAGTTATAGGGGAGAGCTTCTCAAGGATCATTCTCTCCAACGAAGAACACATCCCAACAATGATCATTCTCCAATGAAGAATGCACTCTCCAATGAAGAAAATGCTCTCCAACGAAGAACACACTCTCCAATGAAGAACACCCTATCTAACGAAGAACTTCTTCAATGATAATAAACAATCATCTGAACTTTCACCCTCACGAATGTCAACGGACCTTCGAGGTAGTGGTGTGATTTTGATTTAACTTCATTAATTTTATTTTATGTTTAACCTCTCCCCCTTGAGCCGCTTGATACTGCTCTAACATGGAGGGTATGTTCCAACAAACATGGCATGACCTCTCTACAACCATTGTGGTTTTTTTTGTGATCTTCGTGATGGAGGAGGACGACGATCGGTGCCGGCGATAGGCACCAGTGGGACCCAAAAAAGGCGGTTAACAACACTACTGTATGTGAAGAGGGATGCCACACAATCACACCGCCACAGCCCATCGGACGTAGCAAAGCAAGGGCAGTAGCCGGTGTGGGTCGTCCGCACAAAGGGGAGGCAGTGGCGTGCATCCGTGCCATTGGGCATCCAGGAGCCACGACCTTGTGTCGTAGTTGTGAAGCGAGGGTGGCAGGCTCACTACCGGCCGCCGGTGATGGTGTGGCATGTGACCGCATCGCACAGAGTTGGGGGATGGCCTTCCATCCAGCCATAGGCCACCGCACTATGGAACTACGCTCCATGGGCCACCGCACCATGGGTCGGGTCGCGCCGACGAGCCGAGCCGGACCCAGCGGGCCGGTCCAGACACAGTGGGCCGAGCCGCGCTGGTGGGCTGGGATAGACCCAGTAGGCCGGGCCAGACCCAGTGGACCGGTTCAGACCTAGGTTGGGAACCGAGTCAGGCCAGGTCGACCCAAACTGGGTCGGGTCGGCCCCGTTGGGGTCGGGTCGGGTCGGTCCGACCGAACCCTGACCAACTTCGACCCTTTTCACTCTTTTGTCCATATCTTGAGCTATGAGCATCCGTTTGACATACCATCTGTGGTGCATGAAACCTTGGATCGAGACAGCCCTTTTGGTATTTCTCACTTGAGTTTTGGATAAATTTTCGGAATGGCTGTGTTGGATTGAACACGAATCCAAACGGGCCTTTGGGACTAAGAGGCTAATAACATACAGACTAGGCATCCGAATGATGCTCTGTCTGTTGCAATGTGACCTCTATTACATGGAAGTCATTTGGTATAATCCTTCATGGGATATAGTGGAAGTTGGATTATTGACCTGTTGCTTGAGGATCGGATCCTCCTAGAGTCAACTGAGCTTAGTACGGGAACCCAGTAGCACACTATAACATGGGAAAGGGATCCCTTGTGGGTTTGTGCTTAAGGATCCTACATGGTTCACTGCATAGTGATCCTATGTGTATCTATGATTAGGGATCCTATGTGGCTTTGTGCTTTAGGATCCTACGTGGGTCTGTGTTCTTGTTTCCCACAGGTATCTGCTCCAGGAATCCACGTGGGACTACTCTAGGATCCTTCGTGGGTCTGCAATATTAAGATCCTACATGGGTCTGATGATTTATCATCCTATGTGAGTCTACCTCTTAATATAGTTAGATGATTCTGTTGTTACATCTAATCATCTTTACTACCATACCTATGTTATACCTGGTGTAAGCAGAGTCTTTACCTTTGTGGTATTCTTATGTGTGTCGTAACTTTGTGGTACATACGTTCGTGGTGATACCTTTGTGGTATTCTTCTATATGGCATACCTTTGTGGTACTTACCATCGAGGTGATACCTTTGGGGTATTCTTCAATGTGGCATTACCTTTGTGTTACATACCTTTGTGGTGTTACCTATGTGGTATTCTTTCCTTAGTGGAATAGTGGAGCTTTGGGCTAAGGGGTTGGGGATTGTGTTTCCTCAAGAATGAGTTGAGAATACTTGATAACTTTGGTATATGTTTGGGAATATACCTAAGTAGGGTTGTCAGTTGTTTTTCATTCATTTTTGTTTATCCTTTTTGGGTTTTTTGTGACCATCTTGGGTCTCAGAGTCTGTAATAAGTATCGTTATATTCACCCCTGCATGGGCTATGCCTACACCTTGTTGTGCTTGGTGTAGCCGAAAAACAATGCTGACTGAGGATGAGAGTACCAGGACTAGTGGTAGCTCAGAGGTGGACCTTAGAGTAGGCGTACCACAGAGACGATTGATCAAGATATGTACCTACAATTCAGGTTGGATCCTTGTTGGGTGTTCACAGGAGCGTTTTCTGTTTACTTGTACCTCCCAATTTACTTGTACTTTTCAGTTTTCTTATACTTTCCAGTTGGGAATGTATTCTAACCCTTTTACTTACAGTACACACACTTTTTAATCTACAGTTTACTTTTGTATATATCTTTTGGTGTGTTTGGTTGAATTTTTTTATAGTTTATAATGGAAATGCCTTCCTCGTTTTAAGGAATACGCCTTTCTATGCTAGTCGCCAGTCCCTGGCCTATGGAAGGCGGGCATGGAGTAGTCACGGTACGAGCCCCAGGGGACATGTCGTGACAATATTACACCATCTTTCCCTTCTTACTATTCAATATTTGTTCAAATAGGAGCCTATAAATGTTTATATACCTATCATGGTTTCATGGTTGAGGCTTAAATTGATATGTTTATCTAAGTAAGGATCCTCACAGAATTCGTATACCCAAAATGGATTTTCAACATTATCCTATTTGGGAAGAAGAAAATACAAATAGGATTATACATAGACTCTCAGGACCTCAATCACTAATTCCCAATGAAATTTTCCCCATCCTAGTGGCAGAACTACTGATTAATGTGAATACTGATATCCATGACATATCCTTCTTTAAGGAGTATATCTAGTGAAATCAAATTTATATGGACCTAATGATAAATAATCCAAAACATTTATATTTCATTAGGTCACTTTATACTATAATGTGATTCCCTAGGGTTTAATGAATATTGGACCAAATTATCGACATGTCACATGTCATATCATTATGTTGTTTCTAAAAATACTATTGGAGTGTTAAGTGGTGGATTTTGTGGTCAAATCTGTCCAATTTTAGGAATATCTAAAATATCATGAAAAAGTATCAAACATGATTAATTCCAATTATGTAAATATGGATCCATGAAGTGTTCATTCAAGGTTACCTTTGTAAAATTTCTCACCTATGTTTTCAGGTTCCGAGGAATTGAGATATATCTAGAGATGATTAAGGATATTACTAATGAATCCATTTTAAAATCTCCAAGAGTTGTAGGAACTCTAGGGTCTTATAGATTACAAAAAAAAATTATATAATCCTGGATGAAAAATGATACCCCTAATCTTTTCTTATAAAGAAAGGTGTTGGTCAATAATGGGATGAAGAATGATATACTGTATTCAATGGAATCAAGAGATATCTAATAAATCCTTTTATTTTTATGTAACCCATAATAAAAAATCCTAACATACTCAATGTGACTACCCTAGAAAAATATATTAGTTCCCTCTTAGTATAGAAGAACAAAAAATTTTAGGAGAGCATTCTCTATTATCTCAGTTGCATACAGTTTGGCATTGGGACTGAATATTCTCCCTTTGAGAAGAATTGTCTAATATTTTATTCAAGGATTAGAAGATATAGTATTACCTAATACATCATGATATATAATTGGTATCTTTTTTTGACCTATTAATTAATGTACATTCTCATCCATCCTATTCTGTTTATATTTTCATAATAATGAATGCATCATTTCGACAATAGGTTTATCCTCCATAGGTTTGTGAAGGGAAACAAATTTGTTGAATTCTTGGTCATGAATCCAACCTATAAAGAGATCTCCTTGGATGTCAACTTCCTATACTAATCCATCCTATCTATCAATCATGGAATACCATTTTAATATAGGAAAATTGATGGTTCCTCTATGATACCTACCAAAATTAAGAATCTATAATTAAAAACACAATAGAGTCAACCTTGGTATTGTTTTTTTTCAATACCTCACAAGACCAAATATCATAATAATTCATATTTTTAGAAAGATATACCAAAAATCAATCCATGTACCATGACCATATTGCTAGGATATATTTTTCCCTCCAGAGAAAGGTTCCACAGTTGCATGTGGAGCATGTCTCAAAGCTATTCATCAAGTGAATCAATGGTGACTACATCATCAAAACCTAAGAGCTTGACTGCATGATAGAGAAAACATATGAGATGATGACCTAGTTTACTTATTATCTGAGGTTCACTCATATTCCATGCTCGCATAATTATTGATAAAGTTCTTTGGTGAACATAGCCACATCCATCGTAGTTCCAGACCAAGATGATGTGGTCATTCATGTTCCACATTGGATAGTCATCTCCCCAATAAGTTGTGATGAGGATAACCATTGAAAATCCAATTTATTCTCAAATAATACACTTAAAGACCTTAATATTCCTCTATAATTGAGTATGTATCGAAATGGATGAATCCCCTCATCGAATTTCACCATTATGGGACTCTCACTGTGAATTGATTCATGTGGGAGAAAACACTCTATCGTGTGGTAAATTTCACCCTATGTGAACATCATATCTTGAATCAAATCTTCTTCATTTGTGTATTTGAAGAAATAATATTTTATTATATCCATCATGGTAAAATTACACATTTTTTATAGGAGATTCATGTCATTTCATATAGGGCTCATCAATAAGGGCTGCATATCTCCCACCATGTCTTATTAATGGGGTACGTTTGGCCCACAATGGTTAAAGACTTCATGGAATTCACTAAAAAGTTTAATGAATTCTAGATTCATTCCAAATTATTGCATGTGGAACTTAATCTTCTATGGGACACATTGTAATCCTATCCATTTTTTTAATGGGGAATAGAATTTTTGGGTCCCCATATGCCTAAAACCAGTCGGTAGTGAAGGTTTATTCTTAATGCTACTAACTTCTTCTCAATGTGAGAATAATTCCACCCCCATAAAGTGGTCACAACCTGACCTATGTTGGATTTTTCTAATTCCCATACTATCCATAAATACCAGATTCATTACAAAATTTTCATAGAAAATAGTACCCACTTTTAGGATACTGTGATGAAGAAACTATATTCCATGTACTACATCTAGTCTAATCACACTTACCACTACCATGTGTAGTAAAATAGATAGATTTAGGTGTTTATGAATCCCTCTCAACTATTATACATGGGTTAATATGAGAAGAACTAGATAGAGAATATATTTATAGCATGTGGGTATATCAGTTGTTGAACCATAATTCCGCCCATGTGACTCCATACTTCTTTTTATATGAAACATGGGTATTGTTACCCATACAGGTTTAGTTGTTGTCACACAAGATAGTCATTATAATCTGTTGAAACCAAAAAAAATTATTGAGGTCTTCTTAGCCATATTATAATATCTTGACGATAGTTGGATTGACATGTGATTTCATGGTTTATAGCAGAAGCAATTATATTTTATGTTAATATATATTATAGTGGTCAAAAAAGGTTTTCCCTCGAGAGGAGTGCACAATAGTAAAGTTTGTGACATTAAATTAATTGGATAAATATTTTTTAATAGTGATTCATTGAAAAAAAGTAAACAGTGATAGAAGATATTAAAAATATTGATATGAGATGGGTGATCAGGTTAGGGTTGATCTTCTAAATGAAATTATATCCTAATTATCTATTATTGAATCCTTTATTTTTATCTTTATAAATGTGATGTTATAAAAATCACTTCTTCCTACTCACATGGTCAAATGGTGATGGTGATAATAACCGTTACTAATATCATAGTTTGGTATAACCTTATTCTAATGTTTTAGAGGGTTGAAGTGAATACCCTTAATTGTCTTTGAAAATACAATTTTTGGTTTTTTCCTAAATAATCAATTTTTTTCCACTACCACTCATATGCATACTAATTATTTCCAAGTAAATAACCACTAATCATAAATATAATCCATCATATATTATAATGAACCTAGTGGTTCTAGATAATGATCCTTGGACAAGGAAATGGAAATGACCAAATCTAAAACCAAATATGATAATACCTGAAAAAAACACTAATTATAATATAAAAACCTAATTAATAGATGAAAGAATTTATTTTATTCTATGATGTTAATGAATTTAGTAATTACAATAAAAAATACTCCCCTTCCCTAATAACATATAATTTTAACCCTCTATGCTAATTGTAATCAAGAAGAATGGGGAAGAAGAAGAATTTTAAAAACTAATAAAACAAAAACATGGAATAATTACAAATATTTTTCCAAAATCTATCCATATAAATTTTGAAACTTTTCATCAAAACATACAATAAAAATCATTAAGGTTCCATATAAACATTAATTATAATTACGGAAACATTTATTCTCTAAAAATTTTAATCAATTTTGAAACATTAGTTAAATTTTATGCCAACATTACTAAAGATCTATTTTTTGGGTCTCAAACGGCTCATCATCATCCCCCAATTTGACATGTGCACATATTATCATAATGTGTAAATTCCTCCCAGATATTTAATTTGAAAATTATCAATTGAGACTTATTTTATATCCAATTATAATCACCTCATTTTTTTTCTTATATCCCTATATATTCTCATTTATTGAGAATTCTTCAATTATGTTGGCTAAAAATATTTTATACATTGATTGATTTATTTAGGCCTGGTAGACATGGAATGGATATTTAGTCTAGTTGAATATGTTCAATTGCACAAACATGGGATGACTAAAAATATAATTTCCTTATTTGGATCAATTTTGAGAATTTTATTCTCTAAAAAACTATGTTAAAAAAATGTTAAATGTCTATAATTAAGGAACATTCATAATTTTTATCAAAATTCCCCAAAAAACATAAAATGATTTTATTTATCTCAAATTGATAATTTTGTGGGGATATAATAAATTTAAAACATATTACAAATAATTTAAATATTATATATCTCAATTCTTTATGAATTTTAGGATCTTGAGGTCTAGTATAAGAGGGCTGCTCAAGAGTTAAACAAAAATGTTTACATCACTTTTCCTTCTGGGAAACATGGTACTAGCTTTGAACACTCCAACTATACTCTGAAAGAAGACAAATAATTTGGATCCTAAGAAGGAGGTTCTTTCATTATAATTAAGTTTTAATTTAATGGTTTGTACTCATTAATCACCATGGATAGGGATCACATCCTACCTCCCAGTAATGCAAGGTTCCTTAAAGATATTCTTTTTATAACTATCACATCTATTTAACAACATGGTCATATGAAATAATATTATGCCATGAGGTTTAAGATACAAGACCTTAAACTGCATATCTTTTATTTCCTAGTCACATGATGTTATATAGTATATTTCATCATCCCCGGCCTATGAAATTAATCTCCATGACCAACGTCATTAACACAGGATGACAAACTACACGCTCTTCTGGCTCACCATATGAGGGTAAGATAAATGTCCAATTTCTTCTCTACATGAATTTAATATCAATTTACACGTCCCTATCATATTTAATCATATTGAGACTTTCATTGGTCCTCGATTAAGAGTTCCCTCTCCTTCTATGTCAGTTATCAACCACTCCACCTTAAAAAATACGTGTGGCATGATTCCTATTTGATGGGATACAAAAATATTCTTTAATGTATCAACTATTTCACAGTCATTGAAATATATTTGGGTTTCCTTGTGATAATGGGTTCAAATATACCACGTATATAATATCAATCAATAATATTAAGTGCATAATAGCATTCTACCCAGATTTTTGTACTCTCTGCAAACCTCCCTTTATACAACCCTTCACACTTCGGAACGTTCTCCACATAGAACATTATCATTTCCATTTCCAAATAGGCTCCCCAAAAATGATTAAACATGACCCAAATTGGATCACGTCTTACATGGAGAATATTACCCAAAGTGATTCTAGTGACAAGAGATGGTTACCATGTTTTCATCATGGTTAACAACTATTAGGATATTGTTTCACCCCATCCCTGACTATGCAATTGTAGGACCTCTGATTAAAAGCCATTTTATGTAGTTATTCCAAAATCATTTGTTTACCCCCTTGGTAATTAAAATTCAAAATTTAATGATTTAATTCATATCCACTTTATTATATTCTAGTAGAGCTTGAACACCCTGAGTGGTACAACATTTTGCATCCATACATGTAGACTAAGAAAATTAGTGTCACAGAAACCTTCTAAAGATGAATTCTAATTTCCCCTATCATGCACTATAATATGGAATGGGAGGCCTCCACTTACTCCTTATTTCAAATATCAATATTCCCTCATGTGAGGTCAATAATATTTTTGTATTTTACCCTACATTATTAAGACACATGTATTCTCCATATTATGATATCCACAATTCCAAGCATCATAAAATTAAATTGTTTGAAACCAGTTCTAAGGAAATTTACCTATAACATGCCTTTGTTTAAGCTAAATTTATATCAGTTTTGTATTATCTTTGATTTAACGATTTCATACCAAGAAATTTTCCTAGTCTATGATCTATGAACACAAACGGATAAATCCTCCAGTCCAACCATCATGACCTTATATTGTCTGTGTCCCATCATTGAGATTTGTATGTGGAATATGGCCCCTCCCACCCCCTATTTTCATAAATTCAACTTAACCTTCATGGTATACAAATTTCTATAATTATGGTTTTGGTCTATTTTAAATTATTTATAATGGAACACCCTCCTTTCTACAAGACGTATGAAATTAAACTCTATGACATAGTCTAATAACCATGACCTTGAACTGATGGTGCCCTCTTTATCCAAATCATTGTAAACCTAAACACCATCCCTCGAGTGGTGTGACCAGAATAACCCCTTACCGCCCTATGAAATATTCATCAATTATTTTCAGGTTTAAATCCTAAAATGTGTATGTCAAGAAAAAATAATGACTATTGTCACCTAGTTACCCTCCATGGATTTCAAAAAATATAGATTTTAAAGGGAAAATAGAACATAGGTGTTAAGTTTCATTATTGAACCGTAGAAAAATCCCAATTGAGCTCTTCAATCCCACTATTTGGGAAAATGTTAGATCAAGTATTTAAATCTGTTTTCCTTTCTTTATTTTCCCCATTATGCTTAACACTCAATATTCCCCTTTCATGAATTCATGCTAGTTGTAAGAGTGAGTCAATATTTCTTATCAAGTCTAACTGATTCCTTACTTCTATGAGTTATCCATGGTGGCTGATGTAATATTCTAGTTTCAACCCATTGTATCCCATCGTGATCAATTGATTAATGTTAAAAAATCATCTAAATAACCTCATTTATAACATAGAGTTTGAGTCATATGGTATTAAATGATTTGATTTGTGGATTCACTGAAATGATTGGGATGCAACACACCTCCAACCGATGTATGTTTACTCAATATGAAACTACATTAAATTCATTTATTTTGACATGTTCTTATTAAAATGATGTAAAAAACTATAAAATTTGACCAATTAAAAAATAGTATACAATAAATCACATCATCTTTATCAAATGATGTACAAATATGTGTTCAATGATCCAGTCACATGATGTATAATTGTCATACAACATCCACATTTCCATAAATTAATCTACATACCTAAAATATTTATACATGATTTTGTAAACTATATGATTAATTTATCAAACTCTCCCAAGAGGATATCACACTTTTTTGGGTTACTAGTCTCCTACTATAACACATTTAAGAAATATTTTTGGCTTATTTTTCATTTTATGGGATACGTAGTAACAACCTATCCTCTAGTTTTAGATGTAGAGACTGTTACTTCCATTGACATGGTCACTCCATTATCCTTGCCCTGTATTAATGAACAATACCATTCTATTGGTTTATTTTCTCTCATAGGGAAGTATGGTGGATCCCCTCTTATGGGATGGTCTTATCCATCATTTGGATCAATACACCATAACACGGTTCCAAAATTCTCGTTGATGTGACACTCAAAATGATGAACTCTATCAAACACCACCACCGTTTCACATTTAGATATTGATAATACCTCAATTTGAATTGACGTTATCATTTATGTTCAAATTATTCTCCCCATAGTGATGATTCATTTCCTAAATTGATCACTACAAATCTAGGGCACACACACCGAATGAATTTCGGAAAAATGTAATGGTTCCTTTGTTGCAAACGTCGTCAATAGTCGAGCTAAAATTTATTCTCCCCATCCATTATTGTGTGGTTATTGGAATTTAATTTCAAATACGTGGTGAAAAATACTCTTTAACCCATGTTCTATTCCCCTTTTAGGATCTAGATATCGAAATTCATGATTTACTTCATTCACTGCCCATCTATTCTTGTAAAATTCAATGTCGTCGACAATATCATGTTGATTCTCTTATGCATGTAAATGAAGTACATTTTCCCCCAGAGGACATCCCAAAGTACAAAATCATAATTTATGATATTCGATTGATGTCTGATATATCATTGTAACCCCAACTTTGAATCTCATGTTTCAAACTCTTTGTTGTCATAGGTAGTAATTTCCTAATCCTTATACCCTTAAATAAGAAGGATCACATGAGTTATTGAATTAAACAACATTACATGCCCATAACACCAGGTCATCTCATGTATATAGATTATCACTGTATGGTCCATGCATCATGACCTATAACATGGTATACCTCCAATATGTTTTATACCTTGTCATATTAATGGGCCTATTGGGCCACCTTCCATCCTTCAATTCAGGTGAAGGTTCATTTTTCATATCTAGATAAACCATATAAATCCCTTGTAACCAAATCCATGACCTTAAACTAGTAGAACTGTGTGTTTATATATCTATCTATGTAATGTACCTCACCCCTATTTAATTTTATCCTAATATAAGACAATAAACTATATTGTTTTTCTATATCCTATTCTTTAGAACTACACAATAAACGAAATCCCTTCTTGAAAGGTTGATACATTATTTATCCGGGTGTTGGGGTCTTACCATTTTTGATTCCATAACTATGTATGAATCGATTACCATTTCATGGTATGAACAACAATTTCATGATATTGTTCCTTGTATCCAACCATAAAACTCTAATTTCATCTTTCCGAGACATTTGATAATCCTAGAAAAACTTTGGTTGATCCCCTGCCTATATTAGATTCAATATAACCCCCTTTACTTCCATACATAAGCAATACCTATAAAAAGGATCTAATGATACCATAATCATGAAATTAAACATTATACCTCATATATTTGTAAGAAAATGTATGCTATCATAGGACACTCAGGGCTCTATCTTTACAAATATGGTTTGTTTCACCGAATTCTTAAAAAATGTCTCACCCCCTCATAGTATGATCTCCACAATCTCAATCTATGAGAATCCACTAGGAAAAATATACATGACCATAAGTTCTATCTATCTAAAATTTCATTACCATAACTATAAGATACAGAAATCAATAGGATCAAATGACTTTGAGGGTAAAAACATAAATAGGGAAGCCTATGAAAAAGTCATAAATTTATTCACTATTTAATCCCATATGATATGGGAAAATGTGAAGGAATAAATAGAAATGTTAAAATACATGTGGGACTAATAATTCTGCCCTATTCAAATTCTAGATATGCTCTCAAAACCCGCTAGTTTTGGAAAGAGATAGAGTTGACCCTTCACCCATATCCATTTCATTTTCTTAGACTTATGGTATTAAACTATATTGGATTTAATCTTCAACGCAAGAAGTTAAACCACATAGTTCACATAATCACCATATGAAATTAAAATAAATTCCTATAAAACGTACCACATGAATTTAAACATAATGGTATGTCCATGTAGTGTTACATTAAAATGATTGATACCCTGATCCTCATCAAAGAGGAATCACTTGTATCATGTTGGCCTCCAACCATGAAACACCTTTAGTTTTTTTCATCTACCATACCTCTTCTAGAACTATATTTGACTTCATCACAATGGATATGAGATTTAGAGATTCACTAACATCTTATATTGATTATAGTTACAAACGTGTTCTTTTCAAGTTAAACTATTGGTGATGGAATTGGATCTACTTGGGTCATACCTTTTGGGTTGGGTTTGTCTTACTATGGACTATGAAGAAAATTACCCAAAAATATTCCATTAATTTTGAACTTAATATATATGAACATATATTCATGAGACTATTTACAATATAATAAGAGTCTGACATGCCCTCCCATACACATCAGTTTTTCTTTTATCTAGGTTGCAATATCACCTCCTCAATGTCCAAGCTATAAGAACTAAAACTAAAGCTCCCCATAGTCCCAATACCATAACCATAAACTAAAAATTACATTCCTAATACAATTATCATTCAATTAAAACCCCACAGTCCCAGCTATATTACCTTCTGTTCTATTACCCTATATTCTACGATAAATGAACATATGTTGCAATTCCACCCCTACTATTGGATGCGTGACTTTAGAAGGAATCACCTAGGGTACTGAGTAAATTCTATGAAAATGGAAAATAACCCTTGTAAATATTTTGGGAATTTAAAACTATTTTTCCTTAAGGGTAATCAATATCTTTATAAGAGAATAATTAAACATCATTCATGTGTCTCTCAACCAGTTAGTAATTATAGTTTTTTCCACTAGATTGCATTCCCTCTATCTATTTTGTTTTCCCCCATCGATATTCTTGATATATAATGGAATGAAATAAATATTTCTTAAACCCTTCTCACGCATCCAAATAATCAACTAACATAACTTGTGTCCCATTTATTTGGATCTTCATCAACATATCTTGTCAAAATGGGGTCCCCTATGGCGAAGACACATGGCCAAATACACCCTCCTCCCATTCATGGAATAAATCCTAGAGGATACATCATCATATATAAAAGGAATACCCATTACTAATAGAATATTGAATATATCGAATCCCCTCCCATATAGGTTATAAGTTAGGGAGTAAAAAAATCCATAACTTGGTAGTGAAAGCCTTTTTTCAAATTTGGAAAATGATTATCCTTACAGATTCTTGATGTTACAAGTTACCTTCCTTTAAATTTCCCTTAATCAAGTAGAGTTATAACACCAAAAGTGTTACACACTCTAATAAAATTAACATTTTCAATTCATCCAAATCTATATACTTATTCCAACTTGATTCCATTATTGTTATGATCCTTTAAGAATGATCGATACAATATTCTAATCTCGATATATCAACAATTTCTAAAACTCTTATATAATTTACTATTCATTTAATGAAATCCTGTTTCCAACTCTTATTATAGATCACTTGGTGTCATGGAACTAAAAATTATTGACATATTGGTATGATCGAGTGAAAAAATCATCATAGGAAACTATAATATGTAATATCTTTTATTTCACAACAAAATAACTAGGGTGATCCAAATATTGAAACCTATCCCTTATTTCAAGTGTCATTCCTATTGATTTACCTAATCTACAGTCTCATTGATCTTATTCAACCTCTACTGACTTAATAAAATTAATCCTCATATTCTAAATCGTTTTATAGGATCCTACTCCACCTAAGGATGAAAATTTTCCATATGCCCTTATTGCCATATTTTTGCAACTTTACATACATCTATTAGGGTAATATCATGAATGAAATCATTCAAAATTTATTTCAATTGAGACTTCATGGGGATTTACATTTCTTAGTGTGAAGAAAGAACTAACCATTTCAGGAATTTATTCTATTCTTGATGGGAAAACTTCTGCTCAGCTACACAAAGTGTGGTGAACCTCCTAGTAATGGACTCATGTCAGGTTGTAGAACGAAACAACCACTCAAAATGAATCTTATAGACCAATAAATATTGATCCATGGAATGGATTCAGTGATACTCTTATTCTCAAGTCTCATTTTTTAGAAACCACTAGAGAAGGGATCTCATATGGACCACCATCTCTCTCAATGATTTTTGATTGCTGATGTTCTGGAAACTTCTCAATGATTAGATATTAATGCCAAAATACACAGTTTAAGGGAGTGGTTGTGGAAGGTATGAAAAATATAAAGAATATATATACATAAATATCTCTAAAAAATAAACATAATGTATTATTTTCAAGAAGGTTAAAAATAGCTAGAATGGTGGTGTCTCACACGACTCACTAGTTGTGTGGAACATGAGGTAGTAACCTCCTCTCAATATATTCCAATTCATAGAAGTAACACATACATAGAGCTTGAGGTAGTAGATATCATGAAACATATGTCTATTAGTGAAATTAACCTCCCATTGTGTTCTTTATAATTTTCTGTCAAACCAATTATAGTTCGAAAAACTGATTTCCTATCCTCCACTAGGCATATAAATACCTCCCAATTTCTAATGTTTCAAGGGACATGGCCTTTGGAATTCTATACATATCTCATCAATTTAAAAACACTAACCTTCTCAATATTAATAGGATATAGACATTTAAATGTAGCCATATTTCATGGGATATCCTCTTATGGGATCTTGATTACTATGAACCATAGTATAGATGCCTTTAAAAATTCCCTTCAACCATTACGAAATAATAAATCCCCTGGTTTCTCTTGGGGTTTCAGAAGATAATTATCCTTCACAAAACAACCCCCATGGGATCCAAGAATTTACTCAAAGTTAGTGTAAACTTATTTTGAAAAAGATACACCTTTATGAGACCCATGACCTTTTTGAGGCCTCTAACCATTGTGAAACCTATCCCCTTAGCCACTCCATTTGTTTTTCATTCATCCATAACCCATTAAAGAGTGTTTAGTGCTTATAAAATCTCTACCCATCAATAATTGGTTCATTCGCACCAAAAATTATCATGAGACTGGTGTCATCAACACTTCTTTCCACCCCTATCACATTAAGGATGTCTTAGACAATAACCTGTCTAATAAATAAACATTATATTTAATTCAATGATATATTTCTGTGATGGTCAAAAACTACCAAAATAAATTGACATATTTTCATTAATATTTTATCTAATGAATAATAATAATATAAAAAAATAATATAAGATATCATTTAAGATTAAAAAAATTAATACCATTTAATTACACTTTTATAGTCTCTCTTTCATTTGATAAGAAAATCCGTAATGACCTAACTATTAAAATCATCAAAGGAACAAACATCAAACAATAAAATTAAAAAAAATATTATTAATAGTTTTTTGGAATTTTATTAAATAATCATATAAGGTATTATAGATATTAATATAGGTCAATAATATATTTATAAAAATATTTTAACCTTTATAAATGTGGTTTTAACATGTTTTATGTAAGATGAACTTAAGGTAAGGGAAATTTCTTTAAAAACATGTTTTATAATTGTACTCTTAAAAATCAAAAGAAATGTTTTTATGTTGAAAGTATTCATGATTTATGATTATGTTATGGCTCATGTGAATTGATTATGATTAATTGTGGGACCTATATCTCCTTTTAATTCATTGGGTATGTTTGTGTTGGATGATGACCGTAATGGTTATTCCATGTGTAACTATGATGGTTACATCATAAGGTAGTTATGAGGGTTACATTATAAGGTATCCAAGAGGGTTACAAGTTATATGTTATCCATGAGGGTTTAAATATTATGTATGTAATGACCCAATATATTTTTTTGGTTTTATTCTAGTTTTAGGTAAATCTATTGTTTTCAAAAAGTCAGTATATGATACTTCTTGGGTGATATTTATGTCTTTGAGAAAATAATTTCATACATTTATATGTATTCATATACTAACAATTACTTTTTTTTATGTTCATTTATGAGGTTTTTGTGTGTAACCAGTGTTTTAATTTTTTTCATATGGTCCTGATGTTGTTTAAATGATAATAAAAAGACAAAATTAATGTTGTGATGATTTTTCATGGAATAAATAAAAAAACACCTATTTTATGGACATAATAGATACTATTTTAGTCGTACCATTTTGTATTCTTATGGGTTGTTATGTATGAATTATGTCATAATACAATAAAATTATAAACAAAAATTATATTTTGGAATGTAATAAGTGTATTCTAGTTGAATTATCTATATTATGTAATTTTTATGGTCAAGTCCTTATAGTTGATATCAAAGAAATTTTTAGATAATATTAGGGGTTAAGAAGAAGTTAATATAATTCCAAAAAATTATTTTTAACTATGGTTAATATGAAATTATATGTGATTTGAATATTACCATGGTCCTTCATTTAAGATATGTATATTTAGAATGTTTTTCTACTGATGAAATAAGGAAGCTGACAAAGGAAGTTACCAACATAATGATATAATTCTGCATCTATATCCTAGAATAGTGGAAATTGGAATCAAGATGTTTTTGATAATAATGTATTATTTTATGAAAGCTATAAAAGGTGGTGGAATCCACAAAGGAGAACAATTAAAGCTACCATAAAGGAAAATGATGATAATTGCAAATTTAATGGGGAAACACCCCTAATTTATGTGCATTTAATACCTTAAAAGGTATTTGATGCCATGGACTATTAAGATAATAAAAATTTTATTATATATATATATATATATTATTAAATTGATTTCAACCAATGGTGGTTAATGTTCATGAATATAAGGACATTCATGAGATATATTTCATTGAATATGATGAATTTAATAATATGTTCCTTGAAAAATATTTTCCTAAGGTTATACTATATAGAATGGAAAATAAATTCCTAAAATTTAATCAAAAGAGGAATATTTAATGTCTATGTATGGAGAAAACATCACCCAATTGGAATTGTACACCCCAAATATTATACCAGATCATGATTGTAAAATAAATCATTTATACTCAGGATTAATGCTAAGATATCAAAGGGAATTTACCTCCCATGAGTTCAATGTTTATAAAAAACATTTATGATGTTCTAAGTGGGTAGAAATGGAATTTCATGATGATCATTTTTTCAAGACAAAATACAATAAAAGGACCATATGCAATAAAATGGGTTGGAATCAAATAAATATATTAGAATGTAATAATTTATAGTTTCCAGTTTATGCGAAGTGTGGTAAGAAACACCCTGGAAAATACCTTAAAAAGTATTGGAAGTGTTTTCAATGTGGTATGTTTGGACATATGGAATGATGTTTTAATGAAAATGATCTTTATTTTAATAATAACAATTAAACTATATTGTTATTAAATGTGGTTAGATGGGGAATTATGAAAATAACTATCCAAATAAAGATCTGAATAATTGAAAAGAGATAGATTATAAGCATAACGGTGTAGAAAAAGGCTTTGTGACTACATTATTAGATGTTATGGCATCCAATGAAGTGGTGTCATGTAGTTTCTTAACTCATATTTTTCTATTTTTTATACAAGGTCTACACATTACATTTTTTCTAAATAAGTTTTTGGTAAATTTGACATTTCACTTCAGGAATTGAAACCAAAAGTTTTTGTAAAAACCTATCTGAGAAATTTCAAGTTAAAGTGGAATTATAAGAAATATCTTATTGTTTTATATGTAAATATATTACCCATAATCCATGATGTTTTCCCTTATTAGAGTTTTATTTTATTCTAGGAATGGATTTGATTTTCATATATTATTCTAATATTGATTGTTGAGAAAAAGGAAAAAAAATTTGAGAAAGAGTTTCAATTTTTATAAAAAAATTAAAATCATACCATTGATATCATATCCTGAATCTGAGAAACTGATAAAAGATAGAAATGAAAGTTATCTTCTAAAAATTATTGATAATAAGGGAACTATTTAGATTAATTATGTCTAATTGGTAAAGGAATAACTGTATATTATTTATGATGAGTTTACTAGTGTTACACCTGGTTAGGAAGTTTAATTTTATTTTTAATTAGTTTCAGTTATTATTCTAATTTAAGAACCGCTTTATCAAATGACCTAAGTGGAAAATTTAGAATTGAAAATTTTGTTTTAGGAGTTTCATGATAATGGTTTAATTCATCATAGAACATCACCATCAGGTGCTTCTATTTTTCTCATTAAAAAGATAGACTGTTCCATGATGATTTTCATTGATTATATATATTTGAATAACAATAATATTAATAAGTTTTATCCATTGCATCATATAAATGACTAGTTTGATATTATTCAAGTAGATCAGTAGTTTTTCAAGATTTACTAGAGATCCAGGTACAATCTACTAAAGGTGATAGATATGACATTGCAAAATCAACATTTTGTACTAGATATGGGGATTATGATTTTTTTGTTATTCCCTTTAGTTGGAAAAAATCCTATAATATATGTATGAATCTTATAAATAGAATTTTCCATCAATATTTTGATATGTTTTTTTATTATTTTCATTGATGACATTATGCTTTATTTGAAAATAAACGAGGATTATGAAAAAAACTTAAGGATTCTCTTGAAAACCCTTGATGAAATTATGTTATTCAAGAAATTTAGGAAATGTGGTTTTTGGTTGAAACCATTTTCTTTTATTAGGAACATTATTAATAAGAATATAGTTAGAGTTTTTCCCATCCAAAAAGTAGTTGATGAATTTGTGAGACCTAAAAAATAATACTGAGATTCATAGTTTTCTTGAATTTTCAAGCTATTACCGACAGCTTGTTAAAATATTGCATGTTAATATAGAACCCTCACTAAGTTAAAACCAAAAAGTGGTTAAATTTATTTGAAATTGTGAATGTGATTTATGTTTCCAGGAACAGAAGAGGATGTTGATGAATAGTCTATTTTGGCCCTACTTTCTAGAAATATAGAGTTTTTAATCTATGGTAATTTTTTATTTAAGGGACATGGTTATGTTCTAATGAAGAATGATCATGTAATTTATTTTTTATCAAGAAAAATGAATCCTCATGTGTTAAATTATCCCACACATGATCTGGAATTACCAGTTCTTGTTTTCACTTTAAAATATTTTAAACATGTTTTTTATAGATTCTGTTGTGAAATATATACTGACAAAAATGATTGAATTATTTTATAACTCAAAAGGAATTGAACATGTGGAAAAAAATATGGATGCAACTGATAAATTATTATAATCACATAATTAGTTACCATCAAGTAAAATAGATTCTTGTTTTGGATTCCTTGTGTCAGAAACATCCCGCTACATTAACCATGTTAAGTTGGGAATATCACCCCTTGAAGAATAATTTAATTAATTTTGTGATAGATGTTTTTGTTCTAGGAAATTCCTATATTTTGTTTCAAGTGTCTGTAAGTACTCTTTGTCAGAAAGAATTATGAAAGCACAAAATAATGATTGTGAGTTACAAAAAAAGGCAGAATTGGAAAAGAAATGTATGTTTCCTAAATTTAATGTTGATAAGGTTCAAATTTTGTTATTTAGAAATAGATTATGTATTTTTTATGATTCTTATATAAAGAAAAATTTTTTTTGTGAACCTCAAAGATCCCTATTTTTAGTTTATACTTGAATATCTATGATGTATAGAGACCTTGAATACTATTTCTGGTGGGATAGAATGAAAATTGATATTTCATATTTTATCATATAATGATTGACATTATAATAGGTTAAAGCAGAGACAACACTACCAATGGGTATTCTTCAAAAATTTCTAGTACCATGGTGGAAATTGGAAAATATATCCACGGTTTTTTTTGTGGGACTACCAAATTATTATTAAAGTGATAATGTGATTTGGGTTTTTATTAATCGACTAACTAAATCTGAAAATTTTCCATCAATTCGAGATACAATGTATTTGGGTCATATTTCCTAGTTGTATATCAAAG
Organism: Viscum album; assembly: GCA_963277665.1. Classification (NCBI taxonomy): domain Eukaryota; kingdom Viridiplantae; phylum Streptophyta; class Magnoliopsida; order Santalales; family Viscaceae; genus Viscum; species Viscum album. The sequence continues at coordinate 968,248,384 of OY728159.1, read as the reverse complement.
ATATTATCAAGTTACATAGAGTTAATCATTCCATTATATATGACCATCATCCTAGGTTCAATTCTAACTTTTGGAAAAGCCTTCAGAAGTCATTAGGAACCGAATGAAGTTTCACCACATCTATTCATCCCCTATCTAATGGAAATACTAAGTGGAAAATTAATACCTTGGAAGATATGATACATTCTTATTAAAAGGATTACCAGGGAAGTTCAGTTGACCAGATTTATTTAGTTTTTTTTTCTTATAATAAAAGTTTTTATTTCAGAATATAGATTGAACCTTCTGAGGTAATATATGGAAGGATGTTTTGAACTCCATCATTTTGTAAGGAAGTTTGGTGAAGGATGTTAATGTGACTAGAAATTTTAGTGTAACATGATAAGAATGTAATGATGATCCAACAACATATGAGGATAGAGCAAAATAAGTGTGAATGATATGTGGATAATAGGAGGATTGATCTTTCTTTCAAGATAGGTGATCATGTATTTCTTAATGTTTCTTCACGGAAAAGAATGATGTGTTTTAGTAGGAATGGGAAACCAGTTCCATGGTTGATTGGACCCTATAAAATCCAAGATAAGGCTTTATTAGTTTCCCAAAGAGTGGATTTTCCACTGAGTTTATCCCAAGTTCATATTGTATTTCAGGTTTTGATGTTATTAATGTATTTTCCGAATTCATCTTAGGTTTTGATCCTAGAAGTAGTTCATCATTAATAGAAAATTTCTTATGAGTAAAATACTTTTTAGATTCTTGATAGTGGAGAGAAATTATGGTGGAATATAGTAATTCATTATATTAATGTTTTGTAGAGAAACAACATTGTTGAAGAAACAGTATGGGAATATGAAAATTCTAGGTGAAAAAGTTATCCTCAATTGTTTAATAAGTAAAAATATTGTGAAAATACAATTTCTAGAATTCATAGAGAATAAAACCTCCCATATACTTATAAAATAATTTATTTTCATTCTAGAATTAAATAGTAAAATTAATTTTAAAATTATAATAAAATATGTGATATTTATAGTAATTATTGAATTTATGCTAATAGAATTATAGCATCAACTATGAAAGTATAAATAAAATTTATATATCATATTAGTGAAAATATTATATATTTATAAAATGGAATGAGTAAATAAATGTTTTATAATGATAAATAATATGTTGGTATTTTTGTAGAATGTAAATATTTATTTATAATTTCATATTTAATATTATTATTTAAAAGAAAATTTAATTTCATAATAAAATAATAATTTTTTTCTTATGATTATAATACAATTTTATAAAACCTTAATTAAATTTTCAAAGTGTAATAAAATCAGTTGTAATTTTAAAATTGGTATTTTTCAATTAAATAATGATTTTAATTAATAATTAAATTTTAATTATTTATAAAATTATTTTCATCAAATAGTGTTCATTTCTAAATTTTAGACATCGAAAAATTGTTGGGGAAATTTTTTGGTATTTTCTGAAATGTTTAATTTTTTGTGAATATGTATATATGCTATTTATAATAGATATACATTATAAGATAAATATACTATTACTTGAGTAATTGATGATGTAATAAACATAATATCTAAAATGAATAAATTATTTTAAAATATTTAGTGATAATTCTATAACTATAAATATTTTTGAGTCGAAATAATAAACTAATGAATAAAATAAGAAAAAAACACCACTCTCCTCCACAATAGGTACCACCCCTCACCACCTCTTATACTCCCAAATCTAATCCTTTTATATTTTTCAATTGTTACACAATTCTATTAACATGTCACTTATCCACTACTAATATCATATTTTCTCAAAAAAATGGCCAATACAATGTTCCTCAAAGAGGTTCTCATGGAGAATAATTCAAAAGGTAAAATCCTATTTCATTTTCTTTTGTTTTATTTACAATATATTTAGTTTTATATTTATATTTTCACAACAGCTCTTCCATGTGAAATAATATATTCAGTATGTTATATATATGGTAATTTTATTTTTTAATTTTAATATCTATTATCTAACTCCTTCTCTTCTACTATTTTCCAAAAAAATGAAAACGTTATCTGTGATGTGCCGACTTACGGTCAGCATGGATGATGTGTTTTTATTTTCCTTTAATTCCTTAAATTATCTTCATAAAATCATTATTATGGTTAAATATTATTGTATTATACTTATTATAAGTTATTTAACTTTATTTAACCAATATATAATCAAAATATTAAATAAAATGATATATGTTTTTGATGGTTGTAAAACATTCAAAATAAGTTAACACATTTTCATTAATTTTTTATCTAACAAATCACCCTCATATAAATGGGTTGATATATAATATAATTTAGGATTATGGAAATATTTTAATAAAATATAATTCCACTTCTATAGTATCTCCTCCATTTTAAAAGAAAATCTAAAATGAACAAACCATTGAAACTATGAAGAGAACACACCCAGGACAATGAAAATACAAAAATATTGCTAATAAATGGGTGGAAATGTTTTATTAAATGTTCATATAAGGTATTATAGATATCAATATAGTTCATTAATAAATTAATAACACTCTTTAATCAATTTTTCATAATGGTAGATCACATTTTATGTAATATAGACCTGGGGTAAGGGACATTTCTTTAAAAATACATAAATTTATATTCTTACCAAATTCAAAAGGAGAGTTTTTATGATGGATGTATAATTTTTTTATGATTATGTTATAGTTATTGGGAATTTTTCATGATAAATTTTGATACCTATATCTCACCCCAATTCATTGGGTATTTTTATGTTGAATGTTGATCGTAATGATTATTCCAAGGGTAACAATGATGATTACATCAATAGGCAACCAAGAGGGTTAGATTGTAAGGTAATAATAAGGGTTAAAAATAATATGGTTGACATGACGGTGAAAATATTATGTATGTAATCCCTAAAGTTACCTTTTTGGTTTTACATATGTTTTATATAAATATCTTGTTTTCACAAAGTAAGTATAGGATACATTATAGGTGAGAATTACATCATTGTGAAAATAATTTCACGTGTTTAAAATAATTCATGTTCAATAAATTCCATTACATTTATGTCCCTTACTAGTGTTTTGTGATCATCCTAAGATTTATAATATGTTTAATAGGTTTTTAAGGGTGGTTAAAGGAAACAAATATTCCACGTTAAATATTGTGATTCTTTTTCATTGAATAATTGTAAAAAAAATCTGTTTTATGGAAAAATGGATATTGTTTTAGTATTACAATTTTGTATTATTTTGGGTTATTATATAAGAATTATTTAATGATTCTCAAAAACACTAAAACTAAATTATATTTTTGAATCTAATAAGACTATTCTAGTTGAATTAACTATATTATATAATGTTTTAAGATCGGGTCCATATATTATATATCTTTCTCTCCCAATTTGAAATAATATCCCTTGGTATAGGACCTAACAATATTTGAGTTTCATGATGTAAAATAGCCTTATAAAACAACTAAATTATATATTGTTAAACATAAAAATACCATCCTCATAAGATGATATAAAATTATTTCCTTACCCTATGTGGTGAACACTAGACTCCCTATGTGTGATGGGCGTGAGATGACCCCACACCACTTTCCTAATGTAATGAAAAATGGATGTATTATATACAATCATAATGATATTCCAATTCCTCTCCCTCTATCGTATGAAGAACATATAATGGGATATCCAATGTGTATGACCGACACCATATACCACCACCATGGGATAAAACTCTATGACAGTGATAATAATCTACTCTTGGAATAAGACTACCAAATATCTTGGAATATTACATCCATAAGGCTCACAAAACCCCTCATTGATTCTCTTTTTACAACATGACCATCCTTAACAAATGTAATTAAACTATATAGACCGGTCCTGTCATACTACCTTAAACTGGGGCATTAAATTATCGAGGATATGATCCATGTTTCCCAACAGGGTATGTAGGACACCACAATGAGGTGTAATCCTGACATCCCAATACACATGGGTTACTTCAATGTGGTTCAATCAAAAAACACAAAAAATTAACATAATCCCCCCATGTTTAAAATAATCCCCCATGAGGACACATATTACCAAACCCTCAAGCACGATTATATTCTCCTAGAAGACACACTTATCTAAACCCCTTGGTTTGATCATCTTCACACCTAAGGGAACACTTAATGAAACCCACATGTTTGATACCTCCACCCCCATCCTTAGGGACTCACTTGAAAAAACCCTCATGTGTGATATATTCCCCCTTGAGGTCACACCTATCCAGACACTCAAGTGTAATCATCTATCCATGAGGGCACACATAACCACCAATAATTCCATATAAGGCATGAAATATCTATCATACCAATCTGTGGAAGACATTAAAACTTTGTCCAGCCCAAAATCTATACCCAATACAATAAAAAAGATATTTCTATGGTGAATATCCTCAGATTACATACAATAATGATGTTATTTGCCTCATGGTTGACACAAGACACCTTTGGTTCCACACCCTAGATTCGTTAAATGAGTGATGCCTTCAACCTAAAAGGGGGATAATTTATAGATTTCCAACAAACCCAACATATAGATATTCCAAAACATTCAGAAAATTATACGTACTCTAACTAAAGGTTACTGAATTTTCAAGGCTTAATTAGAGAAATTTACTAGAGTAGACCTTGATATAGTGTTGGGAATGGGTTTCATGATCATCACAAAAATCTATAATGGAGAACTAGACTATGCATCAATTACAAGGATTAATCTATGGAAGGATAAACTAAAATTCCCTCATCCTATTTTGATCAAGGATCATATTTCATTTATTTTGGTGATTGAATCCACCCACCTTTATAAAGAAGAAAATCATGAAAAAACATGCACAACACAAGGCCTTGGAGGAAATAAGATGTAACAAAAATGGTGAATCTGATATGAAAATACAATTATTCAACTAAGAGGGATAGTATAATTATGAAACCATCATATTTTCATGTCACTATATATATATATATTGTACACATAGTCCCACCAGGAAAGTGGTGGTCATATCATTGACCCTCATGTGACTTGGGAATATAGAATCTGGATTCCTCAGTATGTGATATTATCAACACTGATTTTATCTATGCATAAAATAGAATAGCTGACGTTGGGTCATTGGGAATTTCTTTTTCTACATCTATAATTGAAATAGATTCTGTGTTCCATACAGTATTCAATATATAAGATATCAACAACCTAATGCCGACTGTATTGGGGGAAAGAGGAATGTTTCTATGGAAGTCCTGCCTAATTATGTCCCTACCATGACATCCACTGCATCCGTTGGGACCAAGATGGATGGAGAAAGATGTTTGAAGAGTTATCCTTTCCAGAGTGTTGTAATTTGTTGTCAAAGAAGATAAATCTATTCACTTTGTAAAAGGACCCGAAACCAGATGATGCTTTGCTGATATGTATTTCAGAAATATCATAAGTTAGGAGAACTTTTGATGCAAGCCTTATAAATGAAAAGGGGAGAAATGATGATGTCATTTATATACAGTTTTGATTGGAAGGAATGATGCTACTAGAAGATAGGAAAGTTTTAGTACTCCCCATTTTAATTATAATGATTCTAAATCTAGTGTATCACTGAATATATATCATGATAGTGGAGTTCATGATAAAATCTGAAGAATTGTTATGGGAAGTAGTGAAGATTGAAATGAAAAAGGAATGGACAATCTAAAGGCAGCACAAAATCACAGTTTAAGGTGGTGTCGTTTTCCAGTGTGTGCCAAATTTAAGGGGCTGAAAATCAGGGTATGAAGAAGTGATTTTGGCAAAGGAAAGAAAGTGTCATGAAAGTCAAGAGTGTCGCACATGTACTAGTACATAGGTATTGGTGAACAAGTGTAAGTTGTGCGCAAGTCATACTTCAAAGATCATCACATCAAAATATGACAAAAAAATAAAGTGGCACGCAAGTTGAATATTGGCGTACAAGTCAAAAAGTGGCAAGCAAGTATATGTGGCATGCAAGTTTGGCGCACAAGTATAAGCAGTGCACAAGTTTGGAGCGAAAGTATAAGGGGCATGCAAGTGTATGTTTCATGCATGTCATATTCCAACATCGTCATATCAAAATATGAAAAAGGAAAGAAATTTAAATGCTAGTGATGGAAGGGAACGCAATTGATGGAAAGGCATTCATGTATTGTCATGCAAGTCTCTGTCGTGTGAATGTCAGAAAAATTCTTATAAATAGATGACTCGCCTCCTCATTTTTTAATGCTCAACACTTAAGAGAAAATTTGAGCTCTGACTGTGCAAGTAGTATAGGGTGCTATGATTGGGAATGTTTTTATGCACATGTTTTGCGGTGCAATTTTTTCCGTGCAAGTGTTTCCGCACATGTTTTTATGCGCACGTTTTGGTGCGCAAGTTGCCAGAGGTGTGCAAGTAGGGAGGTGTGCAAGCATGTGGCTTGCAAGTATTGAGTAGGCATGCAAGTAGGGAGGCACGCAAGCAGGAAGTGGCATGCATGTTGTTTTCTCTAGGAGGTTCTTATCAGCTTCTGGGTAGGAAAGTGAAGATATGTACTTCAGAGAATAAAATTGTTCAATTATAAAGAAGAACTGAAATATTGTAATTCCCTATTTTTTCTAATTGGTTGCACATGTGCTTGCAGATTGTTTTCCATGTTCTACATGAGTGTAAGGGTATGTCCTACTCATTGTATTCCACATCAAAGGATTGTCTTCTAGTGGATTTTATGGTACTGGATTATTTCTGTACCATACCAAGGATGTAGCTACTCTTGTTGAGTATTGATCCTTGTAAATCATGTGTTCCTGTGATTGTGTGCGTTCAGCAGGGAAGAAACTCTTTAATAGGAGGAAAAGGTCGTTTCAAAACGAAGGAAACATAAAAATGAAATAGATATCACTGATTCACCCCCTCCACCTCTCAGTGATACATGGATCCTAACTGGGAACTTCAATCGGTATCAGAGCGATAGGTTCCATTCATTTATTCATTGCTGAAGTGGTTGAAGAGAAGTTGTGATGGAGAGTCTAAATTGTGTGAACAGTAAGGGGATTCCAATTTTTGATGGAAATAAATATCACATATGGAAGGACCGAATGATGCCATATCTTATGTCTCTGGGATATGAAGTTCTTGAAACTGCAACAGATGGATTTCTTGCTATTGATGACAAGGTTCCTCTTACTCCAACCGATAAGATGAATTATGAGAATGATGGAAGAGCTAAAAATGTGTTACTCTAATCTCTTTCTAAGAGTGAATTTTTAAGAGTGAATGGTGTTGGTACAGCCAAAGGAATCTGGGAAAAACTGGAGAACATCTATGAAGGAAATATAGAAGTGATGAAGGCTAAACTACAAATCTAGAGACTGAGGTATGGGGACATGAAAATGGGAGAATCTGAATCTGATGGGGATTTCTTTACCAGGATAAATGATATAGTCAGTACAATCAGATGTCTTGGTTAAATGTTGGAAGATTATATAGTTGTGGAAATGATCTTAATAATTATTCCCGACAAATTAGATGCTAAAGTTTCATCACTAGAATAAAGATATCTTGAAACATTATATCTGGATGATTTACATAGCACTCTCGTAACTTATGAAATGAGAAGGGATAAAACTATGAAGAGAAAATAACAATCCAATAGAGAAATTTCTTTCAAGGCTATAAAGAAAGAGAAGTCGAAAAAAATTATTATTGAAAATAAAGCTGGTGAATAAGACTCTAAAAATGAGGTATGTCAAAATTTTGATGAAATACTTTCCTTGTTTTCTAAAAATGTGAAACGAGGAATAGAGAAATACAAAGGGAAACACCCTTTGAAATGTTTTAAATGTGGAGTTATTGGCCACTTTGCTGCAAATTGTCCTCATAAAGGGAATGATGAAGATATTGATGAAAAAGATAGAAGACGAAGTAGGTCATGGAAGAAACAGGGTGGAAAAGATAAATATTCTAGAAGAGGTAAAGATAAAAAGTTCTTCAAATCAAAAAGTAGAAGCTTGCTTTCAAAAATTGAAGAAGATGATGATGGTGAGAATGGATCTGAAACATCTATTGTTGAGAAATCTAGAGAGAGTACCTTTTTTGAAATAGTGAATAATGATGATTATGAGAGTGGTAGTACAGAAGAAGAAGAAACTCGACTTGAACTGTCACCAACCAACCCGGGTCGACCCTGAACCGGTCACCATAGCAAATTCGCGGCATGGCCAGAGAGGCGTTCTCGATCCTCCCAGGCTGGCGACAAGCGCCAGGGCATCAAAGAGGGAAGGAGGGAATGATTTTTTCTGAATAAAAATTAAATAAAGTAGTTGACAAATAAACACAAGGGAAATAAAAAATATGACATGAAAGAACAACCAAGAACAAAAAACTATCCTTGCCATGACTAGAACTCTTCACGACTCCGAGAGTCACTCACTAAACCACAAACAACTCTTTCCCATGGCGATAAAGCTCAAGTCAACCTGCAATAGAAACTAAAAACAGGAAAACACTATAGGAATGAGTATTAAAACTCAGTAGGTAGGCCTGACTAATTATATTCCCAATGCACATACCATTAAATAATGAATTTATCAATTCCAGGTTTGAACTAAATTATGTAAAGTATTGGTTTCCACACAAAATTTCATTTCTAAAACAAGTAATAGCCTATTTCCCTTTTTAATATAAAAACAAGTTTTCTCTTTGAACGAAATATGTGCATTGCACTATAAAACATTTGTCTTGTGAATAAATTAGAAATCCAAATTATTGTTGTTAGAAAAAAGTAAAACTATACACAACACACAATACACTCCAAGGGAAATGGAAAAAAGTGGCATACATGGGCCAACAACCAAACTAGACCTCTCAACCGTCTTCCACATACAATTAAACACTAAATAAAACATGGGTCGAACCTAGGAGATCATGAACAATCCAGAACACACCATACATGTGACTCATCCTGAAGGCATTACCTAACTTGATGACATCATAGTGCCCATACTACTACTTGGTATAGCCCAGTATGGCCTAATCGAGTGCCTCAATACCCATAGCAGCAATAACTCATTATTCCCATGGTATGGGGAAACTAGCCAGTGTGTAATCTAAACTAGTGCAGAAATCGTTCTCAGAATATTCACTCACTATGCTAGGTTCCCATGTAAACACATGCAATAAAAAGGGGAGCGTCCATAATGTAAATTAATCAGTCACGATGCCCAAACATCACATACAACTCACACAACATATGCACACCAAAGATCACCACTTAATGGTTTTTCCAAAAGAATTTATTTTACGAAAGTGCCAAACGGGCCTTCACCAATTTTAAAGAAAAACCTCATTTCTCAAGAAAACCCAAAATCACTTGTTCAGAAGAAATCATTTATCATTAAAACCAAAACTACCTTTAAAATTCCGTGAATTATGTTTAAAGGAAAAACATGCATTCTTTCACTATTGGGTGTCCTCTCTTCACAAAAATATTCCAGGAGTCGTGTATAAAATAAATGGCTCTTTTTACACCAAATAATAATTTAAAATTTAATTCTCTTATATTATTTATCATTAATTAAAATTAATAAAATATCAAGAAATTAATAAATTCTAAATTTAAAGGCAAGTGTAGTGGGGGACTTACCTCGACTCACAGCTCGAACACGGCAACACGACACACCTCGTACAAACGTACAAGCACGCACAATCCAATGACTGGGGTGTCACGGAGTCACCTCGCCAATATGCTTCAATAACGCGCAACTAAAACCACATAACCACTAGACTTATGAAAATTCAAATGAGCAAACAATGTGAAAGAACCATCTCGACATGTTTTCAAATCAGAACTTGCACCATTTACACTATTTACTAAACCACTTTAAAATTTATAAAACAATTTTCAAAAGGTATATAACATCTTTACACACCCAAACAAAAACCCCTTAAAAACCTTTTTTAAGATCAACCGCACGTCCTCAACATTATATAGAAAAAAAACTAACCACTTGCACTATTAAAATAAACCTATTTCATAACGAAATAAAAATACAACACACGACAAAAACCCATTTCGAAACCATGCACACACCGCTTTAAAAACTGTAATCTTAAAGTCTACTTTTGAAATCATGTGCACCTCAAAATATTCCCAAAACCTAATGTGCACCACATATAATATTTAATTAACCAGTTAAGAGTTTATAAAAAGAAATTAATAACATCGTAAGCCCCCACTTCATTATCACAGACAATGTGAAATATACAAAACATGTGAATATTAAATAATGAAGATTTGATCAAGGGGAAACTCACCTCAATTGATGAAGAAAACCCCAAAAATGTCACAAAACACCATTCGCACCTCAAATGAACACTTCATAATTTTAATTAAACCCTACGCAATAAAGATTCATCCCAAATTGAAGGATATGTGCAGAAAACTAACCCTAACACATAGGGCTATAGAAACAAATAAATCACCCTCAAAGAATCCACTAACCACAAACCCTTACCGGAAGGAAAAACCTTGTCCAGAGGTGGGGGGGTTTGCGGTTCAGCTGAAAGATGTCTCAGGTTGGTCGGAGGGTCACCGAAAGGGAGTCTCGCGTCACATGGAAGTGGTGTGGTGGTCGGATGGCGTGCAGAATGTGGGTGTGAGGAAGCTGATGGGTGTGGGGTGGCCGGAGACACAACTAGGGGCGCTACAAGTGGCAAGGAGGTAGTCAAGTGTCGCAGTAGTTCGGTGAGTCTGGTAAGAGGATGCTGGACAACTGGAAGCACAGGGCATCAGGTTGTGCATGCTGGGAAAGGAAGCCTGGCCAGTAGGAGGCCACGGGACCGGGAGCCGGGGTGTGCTGGCAGAGGGCAGAGGCGTCGCGAGCTTGCAGGAATGCGGGTTCCGCGGTGCTGGGAAGAGGGAACGTGCCTGCAAGTTGTGCGTAGGAGGGAAGTCGGCTGTCTGCAAGGGAGGCGACATGACCTGGCCAGTAGGGAGGGTGGCGCTCTGTTGGGGCGCGGTGGATGGGGAATGAACCAGGGGGGACTACCCACGGATGAGGGAGAGCCGAGGGAGAAGGGTGTTGTAGTGGAACCAGAGAGTTCCAAGGGTGGTGGCATCCGATCGGGGAGAATGTGAAATGAGAAATAGGTGTGGTGGCGTGAGAGAGAAGAGAGATAGGTAAAAAAAGAAAGAGAGAAATATTGAGGCACTAGGGTTAGGAATAAAAATAGAATAAAAAAATAAAACTAAGATATAAAACATAAATAATATGAACAAAATAAAATAAACATTGGTTTATAATAAAAACAATACTCATAAAAATTATAAGAATACTAATAATAATAATATCATTATTATCATATTCTACACTAATAAAATTAGCATCATCCTTAATTGCTTCACTTCCTTTTAAATGTTAGGAAACTACGCAGTTAACCCACGCGACTGATAAAATTTTTTAAAAGGTGAAAGAAAAATAATAATAACAATAATAATAATAATTACAGTTATTCAATTTTTAATAAAAATAATATTGGTAACAATTTTAATAATTATATTAGTATTAATATCACTTTTAATAACAATTATTCCTTAATAATAATTTCTTCTTCTTTTTGGGTAATAATGATAATATCCTATTTATTTTAATTCAATCTCATTTTGTTATATTTAATTTTTTTATTTATTTGAATACTGCAACTGTGCAGTCCGCGCACGCCACAATCGGTTGTGCGTGGACCGTGTGGTTGCTTCCGTCCACTCTAGAAGCCACCGCACGGGCACCCAGGCCGGCCGCACGACCACTCCTAACCGTGTGGTGCCCGCACACCAGTTTAAGACCCACCTAAACTCTCGTAAAATAATAATAATGAAATTAATAATAAGAATAATAATAATAATAATAAAATTATTAACCATAAGAACTTAAAACAACACAATAAATCACAAACATCACTCATTTTAAATTTTCCAAATCTAGGAGAATCATGGAAAGGCCCAAGCGAAGGCGTACGTGGTTTCTAAAATGTGCTTCGTCCATGTGCCTAGTGACGTTAGAAAAATAACGTACATTTTTTAACATAACTCAATAGTTTTTCATCCGGGACTCAACCCAAACCCTAACAAAATTTTTTAAAGTCAATAAAAATTATAAAATTAAATAAAGGAAAGGTCAGGGTGTGAAAATTCTCCCCACTATAACACTTTCTGACCACGAAAAGCCACAACCCGATCTAGACCCAAAGCTAAAACATATCAAGTGTCACCCACCTACAAAAGTTTACGTGCCTCCAGCTGATCGATCCAGAAAAAATCCAAAAACCCATGACACACATCTAATCCTAAAAAACACAATCACCTTAACTATCACCATGAAGAACCCAAACCATCTGTTTCAACCAAGGAACGAAGGAACTTAAATCACCTCCAAGACTCATCCCTATAATATTAGTCCAACAAAACAGTTGGATGTATTCCAATCTCAACGTTTACTCGAGAAGACGAACTCATGGTTAGGTGGTTCTGCATGAGACCACCTACCACCAAACGATACATGAAAAGAAACTCAGATATACTGACACCGGGATGCTGGAACGGACTCCCCACCGTAAGGATTGGGCTAACTCCAAATTAACTTCAGTGTAACTCTCGGAGACCCACTATTGGAATCCCCACCATAAGAACTGACGAGATTAACCAAACATGAAAGCATTCCGCACAGACCAAAAACCCCGCCACAAGGGTAGGGGAAGGAAAGGAAGGGCCCAACCGATAGATTATAAAAACTACCTTCATCGCTACCCTAACATCTTCACACCCTTGGAAGAGCACGAACCATGACGCACTAAAGACCAAGATTAAACCAAGGCCCTTTTTGTCATCATTGGGGTTCACCTGACTACGAGCCAGCTTCACTCCGGGGCCTATGGATGGAGCACCGATGATTGAAGCATCTCCTGCCTCGTATTCAGGATTCAAAAAATCTCCAAACATAACACACAAACCAGAATTTCAGGAAACACATTTCCAATAAAATAATAATTTTGAAGAGGTTCAACCACAACCAATCATACAAATGAAGAAAAAGAACCATAGCAAAACGCTAAAAAAAGACTATTACTACTTCCAAGAAACACTACAAAAAGAAAACCTCAAACCGGTCCCTGAACATCGCCCTACTCTTGCTGACTGGCTGAGGTGACATTCGACGAGTCAAGTCTAGCTTCAGTGAACTTATTGGAAACACCACAGGAGAATCGCTACAAGTGACCCAAACGTCCAAAGGTGTGGCAGGGTCTCACAGCACTCGAGCACATCAGCCTCTTGTGACCCTACCTACCACACTACTGACAGATCACGACATTATGCTCTGCAGGTGTTGATTGCATGTCTGATGGCCTCTTAATTCCTCTAGTAGACCCACCGACATCAAGGAACTTCTCATTCCTCTCATTCACATACACTGCACTGCTTCCCAAAGCTGGAGGATTCACCACCTCAATTCCTCCTACAAACTCAGCTTCAGACAAAAAGTCTTGCCCCACAATATCCAAGAAGGTTATTAGGTTGATCTCTTCCACTTTTGATTGCAGCTCAGGTCATAGTCCAGACTCAAATTGTCGAGCCTTCCTGGGATCAGTCGAAACAAACCACTGATCATATGGAACTAGATCTATGAAACGTCGATAGAATTATAATATGATTCAACACTGAAGACAACACAACTACATCCTCTTACTCATCTTTGTCAACTCAGAGAAGTGTTTTTGGATAAACGATGATTTGAAAAACTCCCATGTTAGATCTTCCCATGTCTTATTCCGAGACACAGACTTCCACCATTTCCACGTTGGGCCTTCAAGAATATAGGTGGCCAACTTCACCTTTAATGACTCAGGCAGCCCATTTAAACTGACCTTCCTCTCAGTCTTATGCAACCACTCCTCTGCCTCAAGAGGCTCTGCTTGTCCGTAAAATAGAGGAGGTTTCAACTTTTGAAACTCCAGAACATAGTCTATGGACTGATCAACTAGAATATTCGCTACGGGCAAACCACCCTAAGATGCACCTTGGGCATCAATCAAACCATCGTGGGGGTGAACAATAAAGAACATGGAAACAAAGAACATAATCAAAACATGGTCATTGCCATTTCAATTTCAACATTTCACAATTTCCAAAATAAAACTTTGCAAAACAATTATTAAAAGTAAAGAATACCCATACAAACTACAAAGAGAAGCTAGTGGTGATTGGTGGCTCGGACATATGGTTGGTGGCCATATGCCAGTAACATCACTGTCACAGGGAGCACTCTATGGTAATTTCCCCAGCTCCACATGGCTTCCAAGACCATGTGAGCTCTTGGAGGTCACTTTCTTGGCTCCCATTTATTTTCCCAACATAAAACAATTCAAAAGAACCAAAAGACACCAACAACCCGAACATCCCATGGTAACCCGAGGTTCCGAACGAGCAAGGGTTCATGACATACTTCTCATCCGTACATCTCGAGTACCGACAATTCGAATCTTTCTACCATGAAAACCCCAAATAACAATGGGAGCTCTGAAAAAAAAAGTTTCGTTTAGGAGTCGACCTGCTTTGATACCATTTTGTTACGAACCAACCCGGGTCGACCCTAAACCGGTCACCTGAGCCGGTCCGCTGCATGGACCGACAGGCGTTCATGATCCTCCTGGGCTGAAAAAAAGTGTCAGGGCATCAAAGAGAGCAGGAGGGAATGAATTCTCCGAATAAAAAGTAAATAAAGCTGTGGACAAAAAACACAAGGGAAATAAACAATACGACAAGAAAGAATGGCCAACAACAACAAACTAACCTGGACATGACTAAAACTCGTCACGACCCTGAGAGTCGCTCACCAAACCACAACCAACTCTTTCCCACGGTGAGCAAGCTAGAGTCAACCAACAACAGAAACTAAAAACTAGAAAACACTATAGGCGTGAGTATTAAAACTCAGTTGGTATGCCCGACTAATTCTATTCCCAATGCACATACAATTAAATAATGAATTTATCAATTCCAGTTTTGAACTAAATTATGTAACGTATTGGTTTCCGTACACACTTTCATTTCTAAAACAAGTAATAGCCCATTTACCTTTTAATAGAAAAAAAGATTATTGTTTGAAAGAAAGAGGTGCAATGCATTTTAAAAAAATTTATTTTGTGAACAAATTAGAAATCCAAATTATTTTTTTTAGTGAAAAGGAAAACTATACACAACACACAATACACACCAAGGGAAAATGAAAAAAGTGGCACACATGGGAAAGAAACCAAACTAGACCTCTCAACTATCTACCACATACAAATAAACACTAAATAAAACATGGGTCGAACCGAGGAGATTGTGAACAATCCAGAACATACCATACATGTGACTCATCCGGAAGGCATGCCCTAACTCGATGATGTCATAACACCCATACTACTATCTGGTATAGCCCTACATGGCCTAATAGAGGGGCCCAATCCCCATAGCAGTAATAACTCAGTATTCCCCTGCTACTTGGCCACTAGCTAGTGCGTAATCTAAACTAGTGCGACAATTGTTCTTAGAAGATTCACTCACTATGCCTGGCTCCAATGTTAACACATGCAATAAAAAGGGGTGCGTCCACAATTTAAATCAATCAGTCACGATGCACAAACATCACATACATCTCACAGAATAAACGCACACCAAATATCACCCATGAATTGTTTTTCCAAAATAATTTTTTTAATTAAAGTGCCAAACGGGCCTTTACCAATTTTAAAGCAAAACCACATTTCTCAAGAAAACCCAAAATCACTTGTTTAGAAGAAATAATTAATCATTAAAACCAAAAATACCATTAAAATTCCGTGAATTATGTTTAAAGGCCAAATGTGAATTCTTTATCTATTGGGTGTCCGCTCGTTAAGAAAATATTCCAGGAGTCATGTATAAAATAAACGGCTCTTTTTACACCAAATAATCATTTAAAATTTAATTCTCTTATATTATTTCTCATTAATTAAAATTAATAAAATATCAAGAAATTAATAAATTCTAAATATAACGGTGATTGTAGTGGGGGACCTACCTCGGATCATAGCTCGAACATGATGACGCGACACGCCTCGCATAGGCATACAAGCACACGCAAGCCGATGACCGGGGTGCCGCAGAATCACCTCTCCAACACGCTGCAATAACGCACAATTAAAAACACATAACCACTATACTTAAGATAATTAAAATGAGCACACAATGTGAAAGAACCATATCGACATGTTTTCAAATCACAACTTACACCATTGAAACTCTTCACTAAAAAACTTTAAAATAAATAAAGCAATTTTCAAAAGGTATCTCACAGTGTTACACACCCAAACAAAAACCCCTTAAAAAACCTCTTTTAAGATCAACCGCATGTCATCAACATTATAGAGAAGAAAATGAGCCACTTGCACTGCTAAAATAAACTAATTACATAACAAAATAAAAATACACCACACAACAAAAACCCATTTTGAAACCATGCACACACCGCTTTAAAAACTGTAATCTAAAATTTTACTTTTGAAATCATGTGCACCTCAAAATATTCCCAAAACATAATGTACACCACATATAATATTTAATGAACCTGTTAAAAGTTTATAAAATAATCAATAACATCGTAATCCACCAATTCATTATCACAAACAATGTGAAATACAAGAAACATGTGAATATTAAATAAATATGATTTCTGCAAGGGGAAACTCACCTCAATTGATGAAGAACACCCCAAAAATGGCACGAAACACAATTCGAACCTCAACCGCATACTTCAGAATTTAATTAAACCCTACTCAACAAAGATTCTACCCAAATTAAAGGATATGTGAAGAAAACTAACCCCAATACATATGGTTATAGTAAAAACTAAAGCCCCCTCAAAGAATCCACTAACAAAAAACCCTTACCAGATGGAAAAACTTTGGCTAGAGGTGGGGGGTTTGCGGTTCAGCCGAAAGTGGTCTTGGGCTGGTCGGATGGTCATTGGTATAGAGTCTCACAATGCATGGAAGTATTGTGGTGGCCGGATGGAATGCAGAAAGTGGGTGTGTGGTGGCTGAAGGGTGCGGGGCGGCCGAAGACACAACCGGAGGCACTGAAAGTGGCAAGGAGGTTGGTGTGTGTCATAGTAGTTTGGTGTGTCCGACAAGAGGACGCTGGACAACTGGTAGTGCAGGGTGTTGGGAGGTGCGTGCTGGGAAAGGGAGCCTAGCCAGCAGGAGGCCGCGGGACTGAGAGACGGGGTGTGCTGGCGTAGGACATAGGCGTAGTGAGCTTGCTAGGACGTGGGGGTCAGCGGCGCTGGGAAGAGGGACCGCGCCTACAGGTTACGCGTAGGAGGGATGTTAGCGGTCTATAAGGGAGGCGACGGGACCCAGCCAGTAAGGAGGGTGGCGCTCCGCTGGGGCGCGGTGGATGGGGAACGAACCAAGGGTGACTGCCCACTTAGGAGGGAGAGCTAAGGGAGAAGGGTTCTGCTGCGGGATCCAGAGAGTTCCAAGGGTTGTGGTAGCTAATCAGGGAAAAAGTGAAAAGAGAAATAGGGGTGGCGGCGTGAGAGAGATGAGAGAGAGGAAAAAATATAAAGACAAAGAAAGAGGTGCTAGGGTTAGTAAAATAATATAATAAAAAGAATAAAACAATTAAATAAAACATAAATAATGTGAACAAAATAAAATAAACATTGGTTTATAATAAAAACCATACTTATAAAAATAATAAGAATACTAATACTAATAATATCATTATTATCATATGCAACACTAATAATATTATCATCGTCCTTAATTGCTTTTCTTCCTTTTAATCGTCGGCCAACTACACGGTTAACCCGCGCGATTGATAAAATTTTTTAAAAGGTGAAAGAAAATAATAATAATAATAATGAAAGTTATTCCATTTTTAATAAAAATAATTTTAGAAACAATTTTCATAATTATATTAGTATTAATAGCACTTTTAATAACAATCCTTCTATAATAATAATTTCTTCTTCTTTTTGGGTAATAATGATAATATCTGCTTTATTTTATTTCATTCTTATTCTGCTTTATTTAATTTTTTTATTTATTTGGATATTTCAACTCTGTGGTCCATGCATGCCACAAGCGGTTGTGCACGGACTGTGCGGTAGCTTCTGTCCACTCTAGAAGCCACCACACAGGCACCCATGCCGACCGCATGACCACTACTAACCCTGTGGGGACGTCACACCGGTTTAAGACCAATATAAACTCTCTTAAAATAATAATATTAAAATTAATAATAATAATAATAGTAATGATAATAAAATTATTAACCATAAGAATTTCAACCAACCCAATAAATCACAAACATCACTCATTTTAAATTTTTCGATAGTAGACGAATCGTTGCAAGGCCCAAGCGGCAGCCCATGGTGTTTCTAAAATGCACTTTTCCCATGCTCCCATTGAAATTAGCTAATGAACGTGCATTTTTTTAACATAACTCAAAAGTTTTTCATCAGGGACTCAACCCGAACCACAACAAAATTTTTAAAAGTCACTGAAAATTATAAAAATAAATAATGGAAAGTTCGGGGTGTGACATGAACAATATCTCAAAGAAGTGCTGAAGGAATATTTGAGAATGATCTGAAGTCTTGAGAAGGAAAAAAAGAAGTTGATAAAAGAATATTCCACATTAAATAGTGAAGAAATTTCTCAGGATGAGAAAATTAATATGGAAAATGAGATTGATGATCTGAATAATTCTCTTGAGAATGCAAAGAATCGCAATGATGATCTTGATGTCAAGATGAAGGCAAAATAAGAAGAGATTGAACTTGTCCAACAGAAACATTATCAAGATAATGAAATGAATGTCAGTTTCAAAAAATATTTCCTAGAATTTGGTGAATGTACCAGTAAGAATGAACAAAATGAGGATCTAACAAAGTTATCTTCAAAGGTTGAATGGAATGATGGAACTAGTTCTGATAAGAACAAGGCTGGAAAGATCATGTATGTGGCCAAAGTCAACAACGCTGCAAAATCAAAAGTGCATAAAAATCATGAGTCAAATAAGTCTTCTAATACCAATGTTACTGATAAATCTGAGCCAAAGAAGAGAGTTACGAATGTAATCATAAAGGTTCATGATCAGTAGAGTTCTATTAACAAGGTCATTGAAAAGTGTGTTCACAACTCTGGTCAGCATATAAGTTTTAGTGGTAAATATTCTTTCCATGTTTATTGCTGGTATTGTGGTGGATTTGGACACATGTCAAATATGTGATGGTTCAACCACCAACATTATAACTATTTAAAATGTTTTGAAAGACAAGGATTGTGGCGGAGTAAATCGTTTCAATATAGAATGTGTCCAAATAAATATCAGACGATTTCTGAGAAGAACGGTGTGAAAGTTGAGAATAGGTTCCAACCACTGGAAACTATTTGCGAAATATGTGATCGACTTAGAAATCTTTCCAAGGGTTGCCTTACTGTGTTACCAGAGCAAAAAAAGATTCATAATAATTCTCAAAAGATATAGTTTTTAAATGAAAAAAGGGACAGTTCTGATAAGTCCGAAAAGAAGGAGTGCATGGTTGTCTGTCCAGAACACATTGAGTTGGCTAAAAAATTGGAGGAAGCACAATAGGAAGTGAAGGAAAAGGAAGAAAAAAAAGCTCTTATTGTTGAAACTACTTTGAAAGCCACAAAAGGGGAATGCCCATGGATTCATGAAAGTGGATATTCCTTTCATATGACAGGGGACTTAATGCTGCTAATGAATGTGAATGACTTCAAAGAATGAACAGTGACCTTTGGAAATGAGGAATCTCTAAGGATCAAAGGTGTTGGATCGGACAACATTGGAAAAGAAAAGATAAATCCAGGAAAACACTATATGTTGATGGGCTGAAACATAACCTCCTTAGTGTTTCACAGATCTGTGATGAGGGAAATAAATTTATCTTCATAAAATATGGATTTTTTGTGAAAAGTGAAAAGGATGGAAATATAGTTACAAGGGGCCAACGTACAAGAGGCAATTTTTTCCAAGTTGGTGAAGTGAAAAACTCTTGTTACATGGGTGTAGTGGATGAAAATTAGTTATGGAATAAAAGGCTAGGATATATGTGTCAGAGAAATATGTGCAAGTTACCAACGCGAGATAGTGTTCGAGATATGCCTGATTTATCAAGAAGAAAAGATTGGTGCTGCACTATTTGTTAAAAAGGGAAGATTATAAACTCTTTTCATAAGAGAGTTAAAATTCGTTCAAAAAAACCCTTAGAACTTATACATTATGATATATTTTGACCAATAAGAAAGAAATGAGAAAATGGAGATAATTACTTCATTACATTCATTGATGACTTTACTCACATTACTTGTGTTATGTACATGAGACATAAATCAGATACTCTGAAAATGTTTAAGAGTTTCTGGAGGAAATCAGAAAATGAATGTGAGTATTCAGTGAAGAAGTTGAGAACTGATAATGGTAGTGAGTATAAGAATGAATAGTTTTAATGATATCTTTAGAATCTTGGAATTTGGCATGAGTTCAGTTCACCATACACACCTCAACAAAATGGGGTTGCTGAAAGAAAGAATTGAAGTTTGGTGGAAATGGGGAGAACAATGTTGCTTGAGCATAGTCATTCTCATTATTATTCGAGGAATGCCATTAGAACTGCTGTGTATATTAAGAACAGATTTTTCTTTAGACCAAACATAGATATGACTCCTTATGAAATGTTCTAGGGAAAAACTCCAAGTCTAAAACAGAGAAGAGTTTTTGGGAGTCCATTCATTATAAAGAATAAAGGTGGAAACCTTGGAATGTTTGAGCAAAGAGGAGATGATGTAATTTTTCTTGGCTATGCACTAGAAGGAAGAGGTTATATATATCTCAACCAAGAAATAGGAAGAATTATCGATTAATCAGATGTAAAATTTGTTGAAAATTTTGAGAAAGAAAAGAAATAATATGCTGATGTAGAAGTTGAGAAGGATATAGAAGATTTTGTTAACAATTCTGATAATGTTATAGATAGTGTGAATCCTACTCTAGAAGATAAATCCGACTCAGAAATCTCAAGTGATGAAGATGGAGTTCAAAGAACTCATCTTAGGTTGAAGAAGAATGTAGAGGCTCATAAAACTATTGGATATAAAAATCAGAGGGTTCAAACAAGAAGAACAATTAATTCTATACCACATACATCTCTTTATTCTAAATTTGGACCAAATAATGTAAATGAAGTGTTTGAGCATCCAGAATGGGTAAATGCAATGAATAAAGAGTCTGATCAGTTAGAGATGTATGATACTTGGGAACTTGTACCCAAGCCGGACAACAAGAACATATTTAGTACAAATTTTGTTTTCTAGAACAAGATGAATGAAGAGGGTAAATTAATAAGAAACAAAGCAAGATTGGTTTACAAAGGGTATTCAAAAATTGAAGGCACTGACTTTGATGAAACCTTTTCTTGAGTGGCAAGATTAGAAACAATTAGAATCTTACATGATATAGTTGCACAACAAGGTTATAAAATCAATCAAATGGATGTAAAATCTGCATTCTTGAATGGTGACATTGACGAGGAAGTCCACATTGATCAACCTTTTAGATTTGTTATCGTAAAGGATGAAAGTTATGTGTGCTGGTTGAAGAAGGATTTGTATGGTCTAAAATAGGATCCGAGAGCATGGTATTACAAATTAGATACTTGCTTAAATAAGATGAACTTTAAGAAAGGGAGAGTTGAGAAAATTCACTACATCCTGAAATTTCAGGAGTTTTCACTGATCGTTACTGTTTATGTCGATGATATTATATTTATTAGAAATTATGACAGATCATGTGAAAAATTTGCTGAGGAGATAAAGATGTTATATGAGATGTCTATGCTGGAAGAAATGAAGTATTTTCTTGGGCTACAAATTTCATAGATGAAGAATCACAATTTTCTGTCTCCAGAAAAGTATGCTAAGGAACTTCTGATGAAGTTTGGCGTGGAAAATTTGAAACCAGTTTCCACACCAATATCAGTGTCAACCAAGTTTTCTAAAGATGGATAAGTCAAGGAAGTTGATCAAAAATAGTATAAAAAGATAATTGGATGTCTGTTGTATCTGACTTCCTCAAGACCCAACATTGTCTATATTGTCACTTTATATGGACAATTTCAGAGTTCTCCTAAAGAATCACGTTTGATTACTGGAAAACTAATTCTCAGATATATCAATGACACGACAAATTTTGGAATCGTGTATGATGGCTCAGAAAATATTAATCTATTAGGGTATTCTGATGTTGATTGGGAAGGAAATGTTGATGATCAAAGATCCACATCTAGTGGAGTTTTCTTTCAGGGGAAAAGTTGTGTTAGTTGGCACACCAAGAAATAGAATTCAGTAACTCTTAGCATAGCTGAAGCTGAGAATGTTTCTACTACTCAAGCTGCAACTCAACTAATGTGGATGAAAACTCAGCTGGAAGATCTACTTGTTGATGTAAAGATATCATTTCTCTTGGGTTGTGATAATCAAATTTCAATCAATCTTACAAGAAATCCATTACAAAATTCTCGTTCAAAACACATTGATATAACGTACCACTTTATCAAAGAGCAGGTGGATAAGAATGAATTAAGGCGAGATTATGTTCCTACATCTGACCATGTTGCTAATATATTTACCAAACCTTTATCGAAATAACCATTTGAAAAATTGAGGTTGAACATGGGTGTCCAACCTCCTTCTCATCAAGGTTAGGGTACGTGTTTCTGTCCCCACTCTCATTATGCCTTTGGATAGTGTTTTCAATGGGGGGGGAATTTTAATAAATCTATCCTTATAGATGCATGCATAAAGGGGGAGTTGTGGGTAAGCTATGAATCCAACATGTATGTGTGTGAAAGATTTTAACTGTTTGTTGGGGTGGTTATAGGAAACAATTTGTTTTTGTATTCCAGGAATGTTGAAGAAGTGAAGAATGCTAAAGTAGAAGCTTGAACGATTTTATGAAAGATGTTTTGAAAAAGGTTGAGGAGATATGAACATGAGATTTCATAGTCACTGTCTTTGGACAACATGGTTTTGGTTGTCAATAATTCTTGTTTCCTACAACGAGTTAGCTCACGTAGGCTTAGAATTGTTGATAAGTTATCCATTGCATAAGGTTAAAATGTTCAATGATTTATGAATCTTGGCTGACAACAAAATCCAGAGGGGGAGATTGTTGGGACCAAGTTGGATGGAGAAAGAAGTTTGAAGAGTTAACCTTTGTAGAGTGTTGTATTTTGCTGTCAAAGAAGATAAATCAATTCACTTTGTAAAAGGACCAGAAACCAGATGATGCTTCGGTGATTTGTATTTCATAAATATCATAAGTTAAGAGAACTTGTGATGCAAACCTTATGAAGGAAAGGGGTAGAAATGGTGATTCTATACATATACAGTTTTGATTGGAAGGAATGATGGTACTAGAAGATAGGGATGTTTCAGCACTTCCCATTGTAATTATGACGATGGTAAATCTAGTCTATCAAAGGATATATATCACGATAGAGGAGTTCATGATAAAAGATAAAGAATGATTATGCGAAGTAGTAATGATATAAATGAAAAATGAATTGAAAACGTAGAGGTGGCACAAAATCATATTTTAAGGTGGCATCGTTTTCCAGTGTTTTCCAAATTTTAGGGACTAAAAATCAGGAGATGAAGAAGTGATTTTGGCAAAGGAAACAAAGTGGCGCATAATTCAACAGTGGCACGCAATTATTGGCACGCAAGTATTGGCGCACAAGTGTAAGTGGCATGAAATGAATATTTCAAATATCATAACATCAAAATATGGCAAAGGAAATAATGTGGCACGTAAGTTGAAGATTGGCGCGCAAGTCAAATAGTGGTGCACAACCATAAGTGGCGCACAAGTTTGGCATGAAAGTATAAGTGGCGTGCAAGTGTGGTGTACAAGTATAATGGGATCGCAAGTGTATGTTGTGCACAAGTTATATTCCGACATCATCATATCAAAATATGAAAAATTAAATAAAGTGTCACGCTAGTGATAGAAGGGCGCACAATTGATGGAGAGGCGCGCAAGTATTGGCGCACAAGTCTATGTGGCGCGCAAGTCACGAAAAATGCCTAAAAATAGATGACTCACCTCCTATTTTTTAAATGATTGACACTAAAAAGAGAAAATTTGAGCTTTGACTATGCAAGTAGTAGAGGGTTCTCTGATCATGCAAGTTTTTTCACGCATGTTTTTCTGCGGAAATTTTTCCGTGCAAGTTTGGCCGCGCAAGTGTTGTCACGAAAGTGTTGTCGTGCATGTTTTTGGTTGAAATTAGCCAGAGGCACGAAAGTAGGAAGGAGCACAAGCAGGTGGCACACAATTATTGAGTAGGCGTGCAAGTAGGGAGGCGTGAAAGCAGGAAGTAGCGCGCAAGCTATTTTCTCCAGGAGGTTCTTACCAGCTTCTGTGTAAGAAAGTGATAATATGTACTTCAGAGAATACATCTGATCAATTGTAAAGAAGCACTAAAATATGGTAATTCCCTATTAATTATAAGAGGGTGAAAATGTTCTTGAGGATTATTTTCTAAGTGCTACACTAGTGTAAGGGTATATCATACTCATTGTATTCCACATCAAAGGATTGTTTTCTAGTGGATTGTGTGGTACTGGATTATTTCTGTACCATACCAAGGACGTAGCTACTCTTATTGAGCAGCGAACTGTGTAAATCTTGTGTTCATTTGATTTTGTGTGTTAATAAGGGAAGAAACTATTTAACAAGAGGTGAAGGTTGTTTCAAAAATAAGGAAACATAAAAAGAAATAGGTATCACTGATTCACCCCTCCCCCTCTCAGGGATACTAGGATCCTGACTGGGAACTTCAGCGTCATCAGCTACTGGGCTCCCATGCCCCATATGACCCTCTGAGCTCATCCAATGGAGGGTAACCAATTACCTTTTTCACCAATATGTAGAATAAGGGGTCATTATCACAATGGATATTGTAACACCCAATGATTTTAAAAGGAAAAATTATGCTCACTATCGTACAGAATACGCCACATCATGCCTAAATAAATGACTAAACATTATTATTTAAACGTGATAGTTATCACCTAGAAATTGGAATAGAGGGAATGATTGAGATTAAATAAATTACGAAAATATAGTTTACTTAGGTTTTTAAAATGAATTAATGGATAATATTTAATTTTAAATAAAAAAACCAATTAAATATAAATGATGTGTTTTTTATAAAAAAACCTAATTTTATGCCCACAATGAAATTTTATCTGAATAAATTAATTTAATAACAATTAATAAATTATATTAATTATATTTTTATGTTATATTTTAAATACTTTATTGAAATTCATCCAATATATCTGATAGATTATGATAAGAATAAATCATTTTTAGCATAAAAGATATATATTTCTAAAATTAAATTTTCCACTTTTTGATGATGCAACTTTTTTAAATGTATGTTTTTTAACTTTTATAAAATTATTTTGAAAAAATAAACCACATTTTTGAAACTGGAATATCAAAAATACATTTGGGTGAATTTTTGGTATTTCTCTTATAAGTTTCATTTTTTTTTGAATAGCGGAAAAAATTATTTTAAGTGAAATCAACTTTTTCATTTAATTTAGTTATATAGTTATATTATACATGAATTTTTATATGTTTTATTAGTTCAATTATAAAAAAATTATTATATTTTAAGTAATTTTAATATATTTTACATTGAAATCGTATATTATAACATTTGGATCATTAGATATTTTAACATTAAAAACCTATTTTTTCATTTTTTTCATTGGGATTATTTTAAAATATAATTTCTCAATTATATGTATTCAATTAGGTAAAATGGATTCCATATTTGGAAAAATCGGTTCCAAACTAGGTTGAATAGTCCATTTCATTTTTAGGTAAATTTTTTTTTGCTACGGTAAAAAAATTAGCTACCATAGTATAAGTGATATGGCAAAAAAGGGTTAAAGATAAATGGTACAAGCTTAACATACATAAAAATTACAAAATTTATTAGTTTTTTGAGGTGTTGATCAACACTAGTCATCATATATAATATTAATTGTTATCCAAAGTCCTGGAATTTAATTACAACAAAATATGGATGGATTTAAATACAAAAGATTAGTTATATTAATCACTTAAACCCGCCACTCATCAAGTATAAATAAAACACCTCACGACCCAATTTAGAAAAAAACCCTTGAAACCCCTAAAATATCTACCCAAAACACTCTCCCAAACTCTCCCCATGTGCAGGTTCTACTAGTCTCACTAAAACACAAAATACTGGGACGTGAAGGGTCTACCAATGAGGTGATATTCAATATGAGGTTAAAGTACTCACTATTAAAGGGAACCATGAGGTAATAAATTTATTATCCCAATTTCAAGTATTTTGGTTAAACATATACTTCTCATTTATGTCATGATAATATTTTGTGTAAAATAGCTTTTTATAATATTACATTGTATTTACGCTTTTTTTGTGGATTTAATGTGGATATATATATTCGATTCATTTTATTAATTCCAACTTTAATGAAATGATAAATAAATGGTAATTTCTATTAAAAAATATATTTTTAATGTTACCCTTAAAAGTCATGTTTTCGTCCATGTTATATTTTTCTAAAATTATTTCCAAAATATATTTTACTATTTTAAAATGATTGTTTAAAGTCATTTTTTACTGATGTTTGAGTATTCACAAAATGTTTATAAAATATTATTTCATTCATTTTCTAAATGAATTTCATTGTGAATATTGAGACAAAAATACACAAGAAATGTCTTTTAAACATATATAGAATGAGAATCGTTTTCTTCCATCACATCATATTTATATTTTTAATATTACCTATATGTTTATAAGGTTACATTTAATGGGAGATTTTTTCATTATACAAGTTTA
This sequence comes from Viscum album, assembly GCA_963277665.1. Classification (NCBI taxonomy): domain Eukaryota; kingdom Viridiplantae; phylum Streptophyta; class Magnoliopsida; order Santalales; family Viscaceae; genus Viscum; species Viscum album. Next base: position 968,221,280 of record OY728159.1, on the reverse strand, counting down.
GTTTTTGAAAATTAGTGATTTTAAAAATTAAAAATTTATTTAGTTAAAAAATTGATTTTATGATGTAGATATTTACGATTTATGTCTATGTTCTGGTTCTTGGAAACTTTTTATAAGGGTTGAGCCCATTATATCTCATGATATGAATGTTTGAGCCCCATTATATCTCTAGATATGAATGGTGGATCCCTTTTATATCTCAATATATGAAGGGTTAATCCCTATATAAGTTAAGATACGAAGCGTTGATCCCCATTATAGCTCATGATGTGAATGTTTGATCCCCATTATAGCTCATGATATGATGGGTGATCTGCATTATAGCTCTCCAATTAATTGGTTACTGCAGAGATGGAATTCATTAGTTTGGTTCTTTCATTTGTAAGGGTGAATGTAAGAGTGATATGGTAATGATGTACTAGGGAACCTATATTGGTTTTCTTTGATTTATAATAAGTTTTTATAAAATGGTTTTTTAATGGGTATTAATGATTTCACCAGACTAATTATTTTCTTTTTTTATTTCTCTTACTAATTTTTTGCGCTCATCCCACATTATAATTTTTTTTCATATGATCTAATGGAAAATAGAGACAATGATGTGAAATCGGGGAAAAATATGAGGAATTTACCTAAAGAGAAAACATGTTTTATTTTTAAGGGTTTCCGTTGGTGGAATAAGATTATAGTGAGTATAATAGTCTAATTATAATTTATGACATTACATTTTAATAATTTTCCATATTATTTAAAACAATTAACCTAACAAATCATTCAGAAAAGAAAGTGACTTATTGTTTTATAATAACTAGAATATTTAAATTTTATGGCTAGGTCTTTACTGTTGGTATCAGTGCAGGTTTTATAAATATTTTGAGATTAGGTTATTTCCTTGTATTATTTTCAAAAGGGTTATATATATTATCATAGGTTTACATGTTCAAGGATGATTATAATTTCTATATCTTAGACACACTATGTGTGGATCAATGTGACGAAATTATAGAAGATTAATGATATTTTTTGAGATTTTATTTTTAAGGGTAGTCGATTTATGTATAAGAGATTTGAAGTTTAATGTATTATATACTTTCTATGGGTATGATACTTAAAATGACCAAATATCTTTAACTTTTCATGTTTTAATGATGTTACTTTCTATATATTAAGGACTATTTATAAAGATGGAAGCAAAGGGATCCTTTACAACCTTATAATCTGTTTGAATGATTTGATTTTAACTATTATTGTAAAATCTTTTTGAAATTATTTTGACACTGTTCCGAGTATTCAAATGATACACAAGAATCTATTTGACTTGTTTAACAACTTTTATTTTCTCCAACATATTTTTGGGTTATGCTATATTTTTTTATTCAATTTCAGAATCTCATCTTTACCATCTATCTTGAAAAGTGAAATTCCAAATATGACATGACTATTTACATTTTAGAAGATTACCATAATGTTAAATGATAGTGGGTATATATAATAAATCTTGAAGAATGGATTAATTGTAGTAATTATTTTATTATGTTCTAATTATGAAACATTTTTGGGATGATATTAATGTACCATAAGGATGTAATTCATATATTTTATTTGAGGAATAATTTATTATTTAATAATACATCAAAAAATTGTTAATTGTTTAAGAAGGAAGTTGAATAATATATGTGTTTATGTATTGAGTTTTCAAATTTATGATATATTCGTATTTCAAAAATATTATGTGAATTATGTAACTCATTAGGATTTTTCTATAGTAGTTTTTGTTTTAAAAAATTAGGAAACAAATGTTTGATGAAATTGACACCTATTTAAAGAAGGTATAAAGGTGATAATTTTTAAGTAGCGTTAAAACAATAATTTCATTATATGAAAAAGGTTATTTAGAGACCAATGCATTTAATTTCATTGGACATATGTTTAAATGCATTGGAAGTCCTTTTGGTTTATATTACCCCTTAATTTGAGGTAATTATTTGTTCTTACTTTTTTGGGATGAAAAATAAAAGGTACAAGATAACCTTTGATGTTATAATTTATTATGGTTGTTTTTTAAATTTATATAATTTTATAATTATTATATTTATATTTTTTTAACAAAAAAATATATAGTATGGGTGACAACATGTTACATCTGAAAAGGCCACAAGAATCCAATGCACAGTTGAAGGGTGATACAGTTTCATCAATAACCGATAGCCTACGTGATTTCATGGTTATTATGAAATTATTTTTTTCAATATTAGAAAATCATATAGATAATGGATAAGTTCATTTTGGGAACATATTTTTATCATGTTGATAAAAATAGTATTAGAAAATGAATTGCTTATTAAGTTATTGAGGTAGTTTCAGAATACATTCACTATTTTTGGAACCATATATGATAAAGGTAAAAAGAATACAATGGTATTATATTTGAGAAATTAAGGATAACGTTTATTTTGGAATAAAATATGGTTTTTGATGATTCAAGTTATTTAGGGGGAAGACTATTATATGAAGAGAATTATGTGATTTGGGAAATTAAATATTTTATGAGACATTAAGCATGATTTATGTCATTTGAAAATAAATATTAAATTTATATTGCAAGACCATGTGAACAAATCCTATAACTTTTTGGGTTTTAGTGTTATATTAGAATATTTTGAGTAATTTTATGGATATTAATTTGTTGAATGATATATTGTGAAGTATGGATATTAATGTAAAATTTTGGAGATAAATGTAGTTTTTTGTTATTTTTTTTGGGAAATTTATTTATCTTATACTAACTATTTTGGTTTTGGTTAGTACCAAAATATAGGAGGAATATATTGATATAAATTTTTTGATTTTATAAACTGTATAAGTTTATTTTTATGATCCATGTATTAAAATTTAATCTCAAATACAAATCATTTAGTTAAAATAATAGATTTTGGTTGAAGTTGATTTAAAGATTAAACTCTAATTTTAAGGTAAAAATGTTTCCTCGTGTTCTTATTCTAGGAAGTTATGGAATTCCACAACTCTGAAAATTATTTTTAGTGAAACATTTTAGCTGTTTATTTTTATTACAAATAAATTATTGGACATTAAACCTATCATGGAATTTTGGTTTTGTGATTATTAACTTTATCATGATTATGTTATATATCTCTCATCATCAAAACATGATAATTTGTTTTCTCTTCCATGTACTTGTTTTCCTACATTGTGCCATAGTAATTTTTATTTTAGGAGACCTTCGTAATTCCATGACATTATATTAGAGTGGAAGTTCTATTAATCATTTTCCGATTTGGGAATGAAAAAAAGTTATTTTGATAAGTAAAACATCTTCATTTTTCTATCCCAAGACCAAATTGTAAGGATGAAATTTATTAGGGGGGGTTTCACACCACTATATTTTTAAAGGAAACAGAATGCTCAATATCGTAGAATATACACAACATAAAGCATAAATAAATGACTTAAAATTATTATTTAAATGTTTTAATTACCGCCTATCCATTGGAAATGGAAGAATGAGTGAGATTAATAAAATTATGAAAATATAGTTTAATAATTTTTTGGATATAAAGTCATTGGTAACCATTAAATTTGAAATAAAAATAACAACCAATTGAATAAAACTGTAATGTTTCTTTAAGATACATAGTTTTATACACTTAATGAAATTTTATCTTAATAAATTAAATTAATCACTATTAAGTAAATATATTAATGATATTTATTTGTTATATTTTCAACTTTTTTTAATATTCATCCAATATGTTTTAAAGCATTTTGATAATAAATAATCCATTTTATCCATAATTTTTTTAAATCTGGATTTTATGGTACAAATTTTTTAAATCTATTTCTTTCACTTTTAAAATTTTATTATGAAAAACTAAATATAATTTTTTAAATATTATTATCAAAATTATTTTAGGTTTATGTTTTTGTATTTTTCTAATAAGTATCATTTTTGATGAATAGTAAAAAATACTATATTATAATTAAAAAATTCTTTTTTCCAATGTATTCATATAGTTATATCAAAACATAATTTGGTTTAAATGTATAATTTATTCAATTTTACATCTATTAATTGAATTTGGGTCATTGGAATAAACTTCACATTAAAATTAGATACAAAAAGCTTTTGAAACTTTTAAAAAAATTCACTTTTAAATCTCTCTTTTTCATTTTTTGTGGGATTATTTTTAAATATAATTTTACCTATTATGTGAATTTAATTATGTAAAATGGAATCCATATGAATAATTATAATGTAAAGATTAATTTGTATGATCAATTTAATTTTTATGTACAAAAAAATTTACCATGGTAAAAAAATTATTCCCAGCAATATAAGAGAAATACTCACAGGGGTTATAAATTAAATGTAAACCTTAACATACCTTAATATTTAAAAATTAATGGTTTATTGAGGTGTGCATTGAACCTAACAAGATTATGAAGTAATTATTATTGGCCATCCTCATGGAATTTAATTCTTCCTTAATGTGGTTGTCTTTAAATTTTAAAAATTCATTATTTGAATCACTTAACCCCACATCTCATCAAGTATAAATACCACCCTCACCACCCCACATCAACCAAAAAATACTTTAAGCTCCCCAAATATCTACCGAAAACTCTCCTTCTCACTCTCCTCATGTCTATGTGCTACTGGTGTCACAAAATGACCAAATCCAAGGTCCCAATGGGTATTTCAAGGAGGTGATATTCAAGAGGATGTTAATGTATACACCACTAAAGGGAACTGTCTGGTATGGTATTTCATAACCCAATTTATATTATTTGGGTCAAAATTCAACATTAGGATTATTTTGTGCTAATCATATGTGCGAAATGAAGTTTTTGTATCTTCTGTTGTATTTCAACATTCTTTATGTTGATTTACTTTGTATACACATACTCGATTCATTTTATTAATTCCCACTTCAATGATATGATGATGATAAGGGAGATTCTTTTAAAAACTAAATTTTTAAGTTTTTATTTAAAATGCTCATTTTATTCCATATACATATTTTCATTTTTTTTCAAAAATGTTTTTAGTATTCAAAAATGATTATTTATTGTCAATTGTACTCATGTTTGACATTTTAAAAATGCATTATAAAGTATTATTTTTTTTCAATTTCTAAAAGGTATTTTTTTAATTTTCTAAAAATATATGGAAGTAATATTTTTTAAAATATATATTGAATGAGAATACTTTTTTGAATTTATATTAAAAATTTATTTCAATATTACCTTATTTTTTTATCTGGTCACATTCAAAGGAATAATTTTTTGTTATGCAAGCATAGTTAATCGAAATGAGTGCTTTTCAAAAAAAAATTATTTTCTTCGATTCTTTTTATGATGTAACCATTCATGATTTATGTTTATTTTATAGTTCGTGGCAATTTTTTATTATGGTTTAATCCCATTATATCTCAATATTTGAAGGATTTATCACTATTCTAGCTCAAGATATGATGGTTTGGGTGCCATTATACCTCAAGATATAACAGGTTAACTGCCATTATAGCATAGGATATGAAGGTTTGAGAACCATAATAAATCATTGTGTGAAGAGTTGTGTCCCATTATAGATCAAGATATGAAGGGTAATCACCATTATAGCTCATACATGCAGTGGGTGCTTTGGAGAGGGAAGTCGACCGTTTGGCTATTCCATTTGAATGGGTGAATGTAAGAGTGACCTATTAATCATGTCCCATTGAACCAAAATAATTTGTATATGCTTGCTGATGAGATTTTTTTAAAAAATGGTTTATTAATGGGTTTTCAGGTTTTCACTAAACTAATGAACTTGTTTCACTATGTCCCATACTAAGATTATGTTCTCATTCAATGTTTACAATAATTTTCATGGGATTTAAGTGAGAATGTAGGTTAGGATGAGAACAAGGTGAAAACTCTAATAAATTTACATGAAGTGAAAACATGTATTATTTTTTAAATGGTTTCCATTGGTTGAAAAGTGGATACTGAGTAATTGTGTACACTTTTCTCTTATGAGTTTATTTTTTAAGAGTTTTCCTAATTTTATAAAACTCTAAAACTAAAATATATTTAGGAAAATAAAGTTATTTATAGTTTAAGAATAACTAGAATATGTAATGTTTAGGGATATATCCTTACAGATATAGCCAACTATGATTTTGAAGTATTAACACATTCTTGACACTACCAACGCTAAGGGATGCACCTCGGAAAACCTGGTCCCTTTTTTGTAATAAAACCACATGGGGTGTATTTTATTAAAGTTATCTGAAATCACAGTCCCCTATACCAAAGAGGCATGGAATTTTCAAGATGTACCCATCATAAACACTAGTTGGTAGCTTCCTAAGATGGTTCCCACATGGCCGCATTAGAATACACACCAATTGGTCTCATAGGTCAATGAGCAGATTGATCCAATTAATGGTCATCTATTCCTAGTCCAGAAGACCTAGCATTAATTTCAGAAGAAGGAAACCAATACTGTTGAGTATGAGGGATATTCCACGATTCCATCACCCACAAACATCATCATTTTATCCTATCCAAGCATCAAAATCTCTTCATAGGGCCCTATCTGTACCTACATGGGATCTAGACCCCAATTACCTCGGTGGAATGTCTGGTTGACTCTCTCAATTATCGATGCTACAAAAAACCATTATGGTTCATCCCACAATGAATAATTATAGAGAAAAGGTTCTCCCTACATTAACACCAAATGATGTGAAGGTTCTCAAGATACCAAAGATATATAAATCCCTAATGATCCATCATAGATAAGTATGGTGAGAACCACAATATAGGCCATGCACCTGGTGCATGTCATAATGTGCATTGAGGGAACACTTGTGACTATTATTAAATTGTTATTAGAGAAGTCTTGCTTCATTAGAGGTAAGACCACGAGAAGAATTGTGTCCCAATATACCTCTCAGACTCTGAGGTGATGGGTGACTCAATGAAGGAAGCTTCACCTTTACTACTATAGTTGGGGGAAGAATCCCATCTGTAATCGAAAACAATACAAAAATATAAGGACAAAAAATACCAAATTCCCTTTAAAGGATCCTATATGTAGAGAATGTTTTGGACACTTTCCATGTACATGAAGTGAAATAGTCTCTACATCAATAATCTTCCCCTCTATCCCCCTCCACACAGGAAGTGGGAGAGTCATCGGAGTCAGGACTGACTCCCTCAATTGACTATAAGCACTTCACTAAGAATAAAAAAGATACTTCATCTCTTCTCCATGATGATATTATAAACACCCCATATTATGTGGATATGATATTGAAGTTATCCCCACCTCTATATGATATTCCAATTTCCAAGGGACAATTTTCATACACAGCACACCATGTGTTAGAAAATCTGTAGCAAAGAAGGTCTATATATGTGCTGCCAATATTTTATTAGGAAGAACCAATAGGTATTAGTGGAATACAGGAGCACTATGATCATATGGGGAATTAGAAAGAGGACTTGTGGGGAGTCCATTCTCTCAAACAATTATCTATCAAAATATGTACAAGCACAACCCTGAAATTTTCCATCCCAAAGTTCCTCACTAAGGACCAGGTAGTGTACTTTTTATATAATATTTGGGTGATGTTCAACTATATTTGTGACATTAATTTGACCTACATGGGATACCACAATCACATTAATTCCATTCACCAATTGTTAAAGAGGGTTGACATATCAACCCTCCAAGTAGCATAGTAAACTGAATCATATGATTACCACTAGAAACATCAGTAGAACTATATCAAGATCCATACCATAATTTAGTGAATCATGATTTAGTCGACTCTACATTTCATGGTAAAAGGAAAATTGTTTTTTACACACAATTTATGATCGAACCAACAACAATAATGGAACCATCAATATTAAATTCCCACAAATAGTTAATTTTTTTCTTCTGGCCATTTCCATAGTGAATGTTGTCACTATAGACCCTCATGAGGATTAGACAAACCAAACTATTGACATAGGGAATAATAAGGAGAATCCACTCCAAGGGGTAGCATAGTTCCAAGTAGATCTCCTAACCAGATCTCACAATAATAAGTGTAGACTGGATTTGCGTCTTGGGAGTCCCACCCCTAATGAAACATTCCCACCTATCCACCTAATATCGTTCTAGAGACCAAGTAAAATTCAATGATGACCACTTTTCTCTAGAATTTAGAGGGATATAAGTAGCTCAATTCCAATATTAAATATAAGTAGTATGTGTGTTATGAAAATGTCAAAGGGACCCTTTCTATCCTCTAGTTTGGAACTCAGTCCTTCTTGGAATGGTACTCATATTAAAATCATGAAACCCCACACATCTGGTCCCAGAAGAAGATAGGGGTTATGGTAAATGTATAAGGTATGATTTACCCACTCCATCAAAGTAAAATTACAATCCACATTAAGATTATGGAAACATATATTCTCAAATAGATGAGCTAGTTAAGGATCTTGTCACCAAATATAATTACCAGGATGATGTGATAACTACTCTTACTGCCTACAAATAGGCTCTAGAATCATGATTTGTGTTAATCTAATCTAATGGAAATTCATATCCAGCATGGGTGGACCCTATGTACCCATTATAATAATTATGAAATCCATGATTCACTCCATTCAATGGTATAGGTAATTTGATGCAACATCAATCCAACTACACCCCATAGTGTGTCCTAATGTTCGGGACTCCAGAATAGAAGGAGGGTTCCATGATATGATGTTTTATACAAACATATATGACCTTCATTAATGCGTTATAAAAATATAGTCTTGGAATCCATTTAGGGGTTTAATGATCTCTGTAGACAATTCATATACCATTTCATTTCCACCTCATAAAATAATAACATTCCTGAAATCTCCAACATCAAACAAAGGACATGTGAGAGAGTTACTGATTTCATTTCTCGATGTAAGGGAATCACATTTTTTATCAACATGACGCTTTCCCAGGAAACATTTCTTATGATATTAGTTGGTAATGTCAAATACAATATGTTTAACACCCCATGTAATAGAATTATCTAGGTGGATTTTGGGAGTTCTTCGAAAAATTTTATTCTATATAAATAAAATATTATATAAGACCATGAAATAGTAATTTCAATCACTTATTACATCTCTTTCACAAAAGGACAATGAAGTATTAGGTAGATAACACAATGCACGAAGAGTCTACTTTGTTGGAACATATAATGGCCCATGTACTAGATTAATGTATCTTGGTGTAGTGCATTTGAGAACAAAATCACTCCATGTAGCCTCATCACCCACAACCTCATCGAGAGAATGTTTCCTTGTTCCACCAAAAAGATCATGGACCTAGGGTTCAATTCCAAGAAATAAAAAAATGATCTAATACTTAAAGGATTAACATATCCTAGGATATTTCATCTTCACCCTGGAAAGGTAGTCCCTAGAATTTCGATAATGCAGAAGTTCCCAAGAGGCTAAACTTACCGACCCTTCCAATCACTACACATACCATGTGTTCCTAGGTACCACCATAAAAATTTCTTATCTTAAAATATTGGCTCCAAGACCAACTCAATGATGGATTAGTCAAATTAGGAGATGTATTGATGGAAAGTGCCACATTTCCTTACTAACATCCATAGTGTAAACAATGACTTTGGTGGGTGGATGCAGGATCCCAGCCATAACCTCCTACAGTTTTCTCATCTCCTCTGACTGCTTCCATAATATCTATGTTGTAGTCTCCCACATATAAGTGGAATATAAATTGATGATTTAAGGGGAAATAGAGTCTTTGATTCGTTCCAAACCCATTACAAAATCCTTTGTGACTTCATGCCTCCTAAAATGGGATACATTCCCAATGATCGTCTATCCCATGAATTTTTCAATCGAAGAGGTATAATAGTACATATTCGTGACTTTTGATAAACTATATGATAGTAATATAATTATCAATGATGAGGAAATATAAGTTTATCCCTCAAGATAGTTTAACTAATTTTGATAAAAGAGAGGTATGTGACATGCAAGATAAATAATATTCAGGCTATCACTTCAAACAAGACTATTAATGCTACAAAGACCAGGCAGAAGGCCTTAGTATGCCTCAACAAGAACATCACTCATTGTTTTCTCTACTAGGAACACCTTTGAATCTGACTATATTGGTTGACCATTTAACAGAGCCCCCAACCGTATTTAATCATTCATGACCAAACATCACATAAACTCAACAATCTGAAGTCCACCCACCATGTGTTCAGAGAAAGCTAGCTAAGAAACAGTATATTACACCCAACACTATCTAGACCCCAACACTTCATCCAATAAAAACTGATTTGTTCATTGATAAAGAATGACATTATATAGGGAAAAAATTCCCCTCACATGGAAGTATGAAGTGTAGAAACACCTTGTTATCATACCAGTGAAGATCTTGTTCCATGAAGAACCCTTCCTATCAAAGGAGATATGTGAGGACCTTTTAAAAACATCTAAAGTTTCCCCTGTTTTTGAGGCTGAGTTAGCAACCATTAAGGCCAACTATATAGAGAAATATAAATGAGGGGAATGTCATTCCATCATTTCTTTTTTCAAATAAGATGAGCATTTTTCCATTCTAGGTACTATAGGCACTCTATGTTTCACCATCCATGTCCACATTGTTAGAATACCCACCTTCATGGTGGATATTGACTATAAGATCAATATTATCCCAACCCAAGATCTCCACATGATAGGGCTCATGGAATAGGTTGTTATCCCCTATAGCATGAAAATTTAGAGATATGACATGAGTGATTATTGGTTGTGTGGTATGATTCTTCTAAAGACCCAATTTGGTTTCATAGTAGAAACCATGGAATATATGGTTGTCTCATAGGATACAATTAATAATTCCCTATTGGAAAGGCCTTAACTACATTTTCATGTTGTGGTCCTATGTTCTTATGACCATTGCCCAAAATACATCCTTGATGGTTGATTAGGTGTTCTATGGGGGAGATTATTATACTTTAGACTCTTGTGAATCATATTATATGGATTTAAAAAACATTAAAAGTGAACTAACAAACCTCATATTGATTGGATTGTGTGTATCAATTCCCCCAATAATCTAATAGCCACAGCAGATCCAACGGTACACTTGAAAGAATGATTTGTCTTCACAATCCATCAGTTGGAACCCTCAACACTAGACCTAGGAAGATGTTTCCTAGTTCCCAAAAAGAAGGAGTTATCATAGATTAACCCATACTCCATCACAAGTTATGTCCATCCTATACTAGAAGACCCTACCCCTATAATGTATTTTGACGTTCACCCCATGAATACTAATCCACAATTTTCCTTCATGTTCTTCAAAGCAGAGCTAACTCGATAGAAGTAAAACCATACTCACTTCATTGACATCAATAGTATGTATTAAGGTATGAAATCATGTGGGATTCAATCATCAACCATTATCACTGCAATCTTCATAGATATAGAGACCTTTATTAAAGACTCCCACATAATATTGGTTTCTAATGTCATCATTATATCTTTAATTTTTTTACAATTTCTTAGTCCCTCTAAATATGGAATCTCAAATTAAAAAAAATATCAATAGAAGACACCTCCTATATTTGAAGATGGTTTCTCCACCATTTTTGAATAGTTGACTCTGGTAATCCATGACGCTGAGGAAGATATGAGGTCAGCCCTAATCTGCTCAATCATTTTAATAGTGGAAAACAATTTTATGTGGCATTCCTAAAGGAGTGTCATGACATGATCTCTTATATCTATATAGATATTCCGAACCTAAATACCCCTATTTCAATTTATCACATTATCCTCCAAGTAGGTTATGGTGGATTTAAAAATCCTCCTAGAAAAATAAACCCCTCTCATATGGCCATGGTTGAAGTCCAATGTTGAAATGATTATTTAGGAAAACATCATCAGAGTGGTCCAATACCCTAGATGGCTGGCCAACATTGTCCTAGTGAGGAAGAATAATGGACAAATAAAAGTTTGTATTGACTTTTTGTACATAAACCATCGTTTTATTAATGATGGTTTTACCTTCCTGTGATAGAGCTATTGATTGATGTTATGGATGGATTCCCTGACCTCTTCTTCAAGGTTAGAGAATCTAGATGTAATCATAATTGGATAGCCCTTGAGAATGAGGAATCTTCTACCATCAGGGAAACCATGGGAAGCATCTGCTACCATGTGACACCTTTTGGTTTGAATAATGTAGGGCCCACTTACTAGAGTGAAATGTACTATATCTTTGAACTCTTCCTCAGGACATGTTTTAATGTAACATAGATGATATGGTGGTCACATTCCTCTAGATCGAGGACCATTTAAAAGATCTATAGAAGTGTTCAGCTTCCATTATTCCCCCCACATTAAAACGAACCATTTGATGTGTGAATTTAGGGTTACCTCAAGAAAATTTCACATCTTCTTCATCATAGATTGAGTTATTAATATTGATCCCAATAAAATCATACAAATATTCCAAATTCATACTCAAATAAACCTCTAAGTGTTGTGAGGCCTCCAAGAAAACTATTCCTATATTACCCTATTTAATGAAAACTGGGAGGTTAAGTGAAATAACTTCTCAAAGATCATGAAGAAGGGATCTATTTGACATTAGGATATGGAATTCGAAACCACTTTTGAGGATATTATGTAGTATCATCTATAACCTTTGCTTTAAATTCCACCCATATTATGAAATCCTTTGTTCCTCTATGTTACCATCCTGGAATGATCCATTGATTCTCTTCAAGATCAAATAAACAATAATTATAGGGAGAACAACCTATATTATCTCATCCACGTGATCCACAACATAAATAGCAGACACACACAAATTAAGAAGAGATGCCTTAAAATATCCTTTTTGTAATAAAATTTATGGAATAATTTATAACATCATGGGATATAGTTGTTGTCCAATTTTGACCCACAAATGTATATCCTCAACTTCTCCATGTTGGGAATTTGATTGGTATGATGAGAAGTATTATCTAGGAACTCGAAATCGGGTTTCTAACATATAAAGATATCAATGGATTGACTCTAGAATATTTCTTAGTTTCACATTCAACTCATGAGGGAAATCCCCTTGATTTTTATTTCATATATGGATCCATTTAATTAGTAGATCATGAAGGAAGATGAATTTTGAGGGTTCCTCCCAAATTACGATCAGTAGAAGGATAAATAACCCCAAATTCAACAAGTTATGCATGGGGATCGTCTTTATCATTCATTCATAGTACATTCTTCCATAATCATTTTTTATGATAAGGAAACTCTAAAAATTTGGAAGAGTATTAGTACCTTATTACTAGTCTTAAAGTGTTTTTTGAGACTAAATTACCTTCTTTAGATGACAAGGCAGACTCTGAGATGGGGATTAAGAAAATCCTGGGAAACTACATCATAAAAAAATGATAAATTTTTCTCCTATTGCAATAGACATTAAAACTAATAGCTTATTTGTAATTACAACCAATGGTGACTCATGTTACTCTGTTGTAAAGTTGTTGAGCCAATGATTTTGTATAACTGAATGTATCCCTTTTAGATCCTGACCATCATGTCTTGATCATTCATGTGTCATAGTGGAGGATCATAGCCTTCACCACATCAAATTATGTCAATAATCATATATATAAGCTCATTTATAGTAATTATAAACTAGGGGCCTCAAATTTCAACACTGATAGAGAAATTACTAATTGGATGACTCTATTTTCTTGAGGTTCTCTATCATGATGTTCTCCTACAAGGATGACCTCATTGTGAGTGAACATGCAGGTGTGAAACATTGTTCACCATCTAATGTGTCCCTAAAAATGATAAAATAATCTAAAGGCATTTCAATGGATGTGAGATAAGAAAAATTATGAAAGGGGTCTATTCTAGTTCTTATAGATCCCATCAAGAAGGATTTAAACTCTCCTACCAAATTAGAAGGCTCAGTTACTTCTGGCCTACCATGGCCCATGATTACATTAATTTTTCTATGAGGTGACATTCATGTCAGATCCAAGACAAATTTTCATATATATTATTAAATATTATTCACAAACAAATTACTCTTGGACAAATTTTGTTTTGGGGAACAACATTGTGTATCCTTCCACACCAGCGATGACTCAATAGTGAAGGTTCATTGTGACCGAAATAGTTTTCTTCTCAAAGAGTGAATAAGAAGTTCATTTCAAAGAAGATAAAATGTATTTCCTTATATAGTTTCTGAACTCCCACATATTTCATTGACATGTGGTTCCTCACACCATTATCATAGACAATGAAACTAACTTCAAGTATTCCAATGTAACAATCGAGAATTTTATGAGAAATATTTTGTTTTTATGTTATATAAATCATCAAAGGAATCTTTCGCTGCACGCAATCACGACCTTCCTTGATAGCATGTGTAGTACGCAATACCGAGTTACACTAAACAACGATATATTATTATAACATTATAAACTTGCCATTATGAATAGTATTAACTGAATTTTAAATTTTAAAACATTATTATTCATCATACACATTTTCTAGAACATGGTAAGAGAACAAAATAATTTTTTTGAGTAAAATAATTATTTATCAAAAAATGCAGTTTTGCCACCTTTTGATGGCGCACCCACATTAAATCTTGTTTATGACACATTTATAAGTTCAATTTGACATAAATAAAAATCTTCTTTTGAATATGGATATAAAAATTTACTTTGGATAAATTTTTGATATTTTTCTGATAACTTTCATATTTTGATGAATAGTAAAAATATGCTAATTTTTAATTAAAAACAACTTTTTTCATTGAGATAATTTATATGGTTAAATTATAATATTGAATGGTTTTTAAGTATAGATAGAATATATTTTTACCATTTAATATAATTTATGTCATTAGCATTAATTTCACATTGAATTCATAGGTAAAAACATTTCAATCTTTGGCAATGTTTTAACTTCTAAAACCAGTTTTCTTAACAACGGGATTTATTTTCAATTAATTACTGCAAATTATAGGTTTTTAATTTTGAAAAATAGATTCAATATTCATAATAAGTGGGTCCAAATTATGTTAATAGGCTAATTTGTATTTTTGGGCATTAGGAATAGTAACTACCGTAAATTTTATTTACCATAGTTAAAGGTAAATTGAGTAATTAAGGGTAAATATAAGATTATAAAATTACCCTAACACCTGCCAAAATCCAATTGGATGACTAAAAGTCAACCCATTTCACCTAAGGGTCGGATTATATTCATTTAATAGACTTTTATCCATGAAAATAATTTAATTATTATTAAAACCAAAGAATGTGACAACATGTGACTTTCTTAAATCTTATAAGTATAATCATTTTATTTTGGTGATAAACTTAATGAAACTTCGAACACAAATAGTCTCCAGAACGAATATACAATTATCTACATCATAGGAATTTATTTAGAATTTTTAGATATTAAATGATTATTATTAATTATGACACAATAGTGATGTTGAAATTATTTTATTAATTAAAATATCAAATAAATGGTTTTAAAATATTAAAATAATTATTATATTCACTATTTAATGTTCTCCACTAATTTTATAGATACATATTACATTTTATTAATCTATTAAAGCTTTTATTTCGAACATATCCTCTGTATATGTTTTATTTAAATTCAAATAATTGAAGAGTGTCAAAATTGACACTATTGTTATTTTATAAAAATAACATATTATAAAATTGTTTAAAAATCACAAAAATATTTAAAAATTATAAATTAAAATTTATATGGTCTAAAATGTTATAAGGTGTCAAATATGGAAAATTCACAACACATATGTAATTATTAATAATAATATAAAATTTAGAATATTATTACCACAAATAAAATTAAATTGATAAATAAGGATAAATCAAGTTGGTAATGTTTAAAATTAATTCTTAACATGTCTACATTTTATTGGTTGATGGGATTACAACCCTATCTCATCTAATATTCGGATATGGGTCATTTTGGAAGTTTTTAAGTGGGGTTGGGATTTAATATAACTAATATTTCTTATATTTCCAATGGTGCCCCTCTCCTCCCTTATAAAAGGGCACCTCCTCCCTCTCCTCCTTGCACCAATTTGAGCCTTCAATCTCAGCCAAACCGTACCCATTTCAATTACCCACTTTCCTATAATCATCCTAGAGGTTCTGGTCTTCTTCAAAGAACAACCCTAGTGCCCTAAGAGGAGGTTAAGAAGAGGCGTGTCAAAAAAGAGGTAATATCCATTACCAATTCTTTCCAAATTCTTTCTTCTTCAACATCTTCTTCTTTAGTTGTCTCATTATTAAGTAATAACATCAGTATAAATCAAATACTGATATGTTATTATAAGTATGAAACAACTCTATTTCAACATCTATCCATCCTATGGAAAATGAAATCACCGTGCGTGCGTACGTACGGAATATCGTCTCCACGCCGTGGTGTAATCTATTTTCCCCCACCACCTTACATGGATGGGTATAATGGTGTAAATAATTACTATATATGATTATTGTAAAGTGATATTGATTCTGAAATAGTATACATACACTCCAATACAATTCCACGATCATGGGAACGATATCATCGCTCGTGTGTACGTACGGAATACCGTATCCACGATGTGATGCGATCCATTCTACATCATCTTCATTGAATAATGATTATATAAATGAATTTAATGAATAAATATGATATATAGTACATTAATACCATTCTGGTAATGATTTATCTATAACCTAAGAGAGGAATAAGAATTTATTCGACAAAACACGCATAAGAACAAAAAGTTATAAACACCCGAATAACAAGTAGCAATGAAATATTACTACTAAGAAGCTAAGAATATGACCATATATGATATCATAACAATAGTTATGATTCTGGAATAAGTCAATAACATTATTTAAATCATTATACAGGAGGTTAGGACACTTACAAGGCAAATCGGACCTAAGGTAAGGGAAAATATCACATTCTCATTTTACCCGAGATTGTTTATAATTTGGTATTTACTGGGGTGTATTTTATCATCCACATCCATGTTTACTCAATATGTAATATTGTTTCCATCCACCTACAATTTTTTAAATCAAATTTTACCCTTCGGTGAGTTTTTAGTATAAGATATGAAAGGAATCTTTTGTCCTTTTTCGTATGAGGTACTTTTTGACTTTTCCGAAAAAAGTACGAGAAGAATGATTTTTTAAACTTATACGGTATAAATGGATTTTTAAAACATTATTTCCATGAAGCTTCCTTAACATGTTTTCATGTTTATTTTTAATCAACTTCTTTATGTTTAAAATTGTATGACATGATAAGAAAGGAAAAATGTTTTTAAAGTAGAATGGATATTTTCCTCAAGAATGGAGTTCAAGTGTTTTATCAAAATTATTTTCCATCTAAGATAATATAGGGTTCTGTTTCTATCCCTATTATTACATTTATTTGATTATGTTGTGATGGAAATATTTTTATGAATTCCTTTATCTTATATGAATTGTTTTATGATGTCATGATGTTTAAGATTCCCATTTTTATTACATGGGTTATGCTATGATGTATGGTTTATGATTTTGTGGCACACATAAGAATGGTATCATTATGAGATGGGTGGGACATATATCTCCCTCTAATGCATTGGGTAAAGATTTTATATCTCATGAGATAGACATGGCTGGAACGGCAGGTTAAATCGATTCAGTGAAACAGGACTGAAACGAGGAGTGAACTCGGTTCAGAAATGGACTTTGTCCACTAAGATAGTCTTGGAAATGAGTCTTGAATAACAAGATATGATTATCTATGATTATTTGTGTATTACACAAAGTTTCATGATTTAAGTTATGATTATTGGGATTAAATTTCACTACTATGATTTATCCCATGTTATGAAATTATGATTTCTTTTGCAGGTTATGATTTCCAAAAGTTATGTTCTTATGTATATGATGTGATTGATAATTCTTTTGTTTACACTTACTGAGCATTTGAGCTCACCCTTTTGTATTTTTTATTTCCCCAGGTCAAGAAGAAGGTTATTAAGTAGGATATCCCAAAAAGGGACTTTAGATATGATGAAATAAATGAGAGGCAAAGTAGATGCTTTATGAACCAGTTGTTTATGTTTCCCAGTTTCTAAAGACTCTATACCTATACGGTCCATTCCTGGTTTTGTTATATGTTGTAATAAGTGTTCTTAAATTCTGAAGTAATGAAAATGTATGTAAAGTATGGGTCGTTATAGTTGGTATCAGAGGAAAGGTATAGTCAACCTTTGGAAACTAGGATGTGAAACCCTTAGTAAGAATCCTAAGGATAAGTCTAAGCATAGAACACAATCTTAGTGTTTTAGAAATAGCCATGAAAAACCTATGATAAGAACTTAAGTGTGAAATTTTATTCTTGATTATGTGGTTTTCCTATTATAATTAGTGTTTCTCACACAATTATTCTTGGTTTTAGTAAATGGCTGGAACCCGAAGGAACCGTGTTAATGTGGAATGCGACAGGCACTGAAATGATTGTCCCCCTGAGCAACCAAATGTTATGGGATTTGGAATGAAAAATCTTGTAGCCATGCTCACACAACTTTATCAAGCTATGAATCATGTAGGACATCCAAACGAGCAAAGGAAGGAGTAACATTCTGTTGAATCCTTCCTGAGGCAGCGTCCACCTTCTTTCAGCGGGTCTACTGATCTATTAGTTGCTGAACAGTGGATTAGTACTACTGAAAAGTTATTCTCAGTTCTTCAATGTTCTGAACATGATAAAGTCATCCTAGCAGTGTATTGTTTGGAAGGAGATGCTGATAAATGGTGGAATCTTATTAAGAATATGAGGCAAAGGTATGAAATTGAGTCCATGGAATGGGACGAGTTCAAAAACATATTTCTCAATAAGTACTTCCCTCGTATTCTCCGAACAGAGATGGAGAAAGAGTTTCTTGAACTGAAGCAAAAGGATGATGAATCTGTTGGTACTTAGGAAGAAAATTTTACAAGACTTGCAAGTTACGATTCTGGTATTATTATCCAACCTGAGAGTAAGATCGATCGATTCTTTAGTGGCTTAAAACCAAATCTTCGAAGGGCGTTATCCATAAGGGACTTCAATAGATACGAGGAAATCTTTCGATGTTCTCTCAAAGTCGAGATGGAGATTAGAGTAACACATCAGTCATATGGGTTTGATAAGAAGAGGAAAATGGAATTCAAAGGAAAATCTAAAGAGCACACTGAAAAGAAGATGAGCTTTCCCTTATGCTCAAATTGTGGAAAGAAACATGGATGGAGTTGTCTTAAAGGGACAAGTAAATGTTTCAAATGTGGAAAGTAAGGTCATAGGGCATTTGAATGCCGCAATGATGGGAAGAAGATGTCTAATGATGCAAACAAAGGAAGGGACACACAGAATGAACCTACTACACTTCAATGTTTCAAGTGCAAGGATATGGGGAATTATGCCAATCAATGCCCAAATCCAATGGTTGATGATGATGGTCGACGTCAACAAACTCTTAAGGCTAAAGCCAAAGGAATGTCACATGAAATTTCTATCAGAGATGTGGAGTATGATAACGATGTGGTGAAAGGTACACATACCATCCACTCTAAAGTAGAAAATGTTTTATTTGATTCTGGATCCACCCACTCCTTTATTTCTGAAGAATTTTCTAAGGATATCACCGTATTACCTCAACAGTTAGATGTTGAGTTAGCTGTGACAACCCCTAATGGCACAACAGTCGCATCAAAAGTTTTTAATTCTTCTCCGATTGAAGTTTGTGGGAAAGTGCTTCATGAAAATCTTGTGATCCTTCCTATAGTTGAATTTGATGTGATTCTTGGCATGGATTGGATTTCTCTACATGGAGCTCATATCAATTTCCAAAGAAGGGAAGTCACATTTCATATTCCAGTTCAATCTATGATCGTATATCGATGCAAGGATGAACATAACCTTCCGGTGGAAATTTTTTCCATTTCGTGGGTATTGATTCCACTAAATGAAGGTTATTTATCTCAAATGGTTGGTGAGAAACTCACGATTAAGAATATGCCCATTGTACGGGAGTTTGATTATGTCTTTCTAGAGGAATTACCAGGTCTCCCACCAAATCGTGAAGTTGAGTTTTCAATAGAACTCATACCAGTTGCTTTGCCTATTTCAAAGACACCTTATAGAATGGCCCCAATTGAGTTGCAGGAATTGAAGAAGAAACTCCAAGAGAATCTTGATAACGGGTTCATACGCCCTAGTGTGTCACCTTGGGGAGCACCTGTTGTGTTTGTTAAGAAGAATGGTGGATCAATGAGACTCTACATTGATTATCGAGAACTTAACAAGATCACTATCAAGAACAAATATCCTCTCCAACGCATTGATGACTTATTTGACCAACTACGAGGATCTCAATACTTTTCCAAGATTGATCTTCGTTCAGGGTATCACGAATTAAGGTTCAAAAGGGAAGATATACAAAAGACGTCTTTCCGTACAAGGTATGGACACTATGAATTTATAGTTATGTCATTTGGTATTACTAATGCCACTGCTATCTTCATGGATCTGATGAATAGAGTCTTTAGAGACTATCTTGATCAGTTTGTGGTAGTCTTTATAGACGATATTATTTTATATTCAAATAGCAAGGAAGAACATGAAGATCACTTGAGAATTATATTGAAGACCCTTAGAAAGCAGAAGCATTATGCCAAATTTACCAAGTGTGAATTTTGGCTTCAAAGAGTTTCATTTTTGGGTCACATAATCTCAAAAGAGGGGATATCTGTGGATCCAGCAAAAACAGAGGTTATAGAAAGATGGTCGAGACCAACAACAGTGACTGAGATCTGAAGTTTTCTTGGTTTGGCAGGATATTATCGACGTTTTGTGAATGATTTTTCACGATTATCTAATCCAGTCAACAAGTTGACTCGGAAAGGAGTTAAGTTTGTTTGGACGGAGGAATGTGAATAGAATTTCAAGGAGTTGAAAAGAAGGTTATCCAGTGCACCTGTGCTCACACTACCTTGTAGTGTAGAAAGGTTTGTGATCTAAAATGATGCATCCAAGAAGGGTTTGGGGTGTGTTCTTATGCAAAATGATATGGTGATAGCTTATGCCTCACGACAGTTGAAAATACATGAGCAAAATTACCCAACTCATGATATGGAGTTAGCTGCTATAATCTTTGCATTAAAGATTTGGAGGCATTACCTTTATGGTGAAAGGTGTGATATTTATACTGATCATAAAAGTATAAAGTATATTTTCACACAAAAGGAGATGAATATGGGCCAAAGAAGATGGTTGGAGCTGATTAAGGATTACGACTGATCAATTCATTACCACCCTGGGAATGCAAACAAGGTGGCAGATGCATTAAGTTGACAAGACCATGCCAGTTTATCCATGATGAGGATCACAAAAGATCCAATATTTTTGGATTTACAATGGATGGATATTGGAATTATAATGAAAGGGAAAAAATCATATCTTTCTCAAATGAATGTTCAACCATCTATACATGTGAAGATTAAAGAGGCACAGAAAGAAGATTTCGAGTTACAAAAGAAGGTGATAAATGTTCCTGAATTCAACCTTGATTGTGATGGGATAATAAAGTTCAGGAATCAGGTTTGTGTTCCTCCCATCCCCGAATTAAAGAAGGAGATGCTCGATGCGGCTCATAGTTCTTCATTCTCTATTAATCCTGGAATCACGGAGATGTATAGGGACCTGAAAGAGTACTTCTAGTGGGATGGCATGAAAAGTGATGTTGCTGAATATGTCTTTCGATGCTTGGTTTGTCAACAAGTTAAAGCTGAGAGACAGAAGTCTAAGGGGATGTTACAACCATTACCCATACCCGAATGGAAATGGGAAAACATCACTATTGTCTTTTTCACAGGACTTCCTAAAACATCCAAAGGCAATAATGCTATCTGGGTCATAATTGATCGTCTTACAAAGTCTGTACACTTCATCGCTATTAGAGAGGATTTATCTCTAGACCAGCTTGCCAAGATATATGTGAAGGAAGTGGTAAGATTGCATGGAGTACCACTTTCTATTATATCTGATCGGGATATGAGGTTTACCTCAAAGTTTTGGCGAAGTCTTCAGCATACTTTGGATACAGAGTTGAGTTTCAGCACTGCTTATCATCCTCAGAAAGACGGTCAGTTTGAGAGAACAATTCAAACTCTAGAAGATATGTTGAGAGCTTGCTCTATGGATTTCAAAGGTGGTTGGGATCAACACCTACCTTCGGCGGAATTTTCTTATAATAATAGCTTTCACTCCAGTATTCAGATGACTCCTTATGAAGCTCTCGATGGAAAGAAATACAGGACTTCACCTTTCTGGGATGAAGTTGGGGAAAGAAAGATATTAGGACATGATATTGTTGATGAGATGGTAGAAAAGGTCCGATCTATTCAAAAACACATAAGAGCAGCTCAGAGTCGACAGAAAAGTTATGCCCACAACTGAAGAAAAGACCTAGAGTTTGAAGTGGGTGATAAAGTGTTCTTACGAATATCTCCCTGAAAGAGGATCATGAGATTTGGAAAGAAGGGGAAGTTGAGCCCTAGATATTTTGGTCCTTTAAAAATACTGGATCGTGTTGGGAAGGTAGCTTACCGATTGGAGCTTCCACCGAATCTCTCTCAAGTTCATGATGTGTTCCATGTATCTCTCCGGAGAAAGTACATACCTGATCCTTCACATGTACTCAGCTCAAAATTTGTACCGTTGGAGCAAGATCCTTCTTATGAAGAACAACCGATAGAGATTCTGGATCATTGTGAAAAAGTCCTACAAAACAAGACCACTCTCTTGGTGAAAGTTTTATGGAGGAACCACCAATTAGAAGAAGCTACATGGGAGCTTGAGCATATGATGAGGGAGAGGTATCTTCATCTGTTTGTTACAAAGTGACGAATTTCGAGGGCGGAATTCATTTTAAGGGGGGTATAATGTAACACCCGAGACTTTTATGAGAAATATTTTGTTTTTATGTTATCTAAATCATCAAAGGAATCTTTCGCTGCACGCAATCGCGACCTTCCTAGATAGCGTGTGTAGTACGCAATACCGAGTTCCACTAAACAACGATATATTATTATAATATTATAAACTAGCCGTTATGAATAGTATTAACTAAATTTTAAATTTTACAACATTATTATTCATCTTACACATTTTCTAGAACATGGTAAGAGAACAAAATAATTTTTTTTGGGTAAAATAAGTATTTATAAAAAAATGCAGTTTTGCCGCCTTTTGATGGCGCACCCACCTTAAATCTAGATTTTGACAAATTTATAAGTTCAATTTGACAAAATAAAATTCTTTTTTTGAATCAGGATATAAAAATTTACTTTGGATAAATTTTTGATATTTTTCTGATAACTTTCATATTTTGATTAATAGTAAAAATACGCTAATTTTTAATTAAAAACAACTTTTTTCATTGAGATAATTTATATGGTTAAATTATAATATTGAATGGTTTTAAAGTATATATAGAATATATTTTTACCATTTAATATAATTTATGTCATTAGCATTAATTTCACATTGAATTAATAGTTAAAAACATTTCAATCTTTGGCAATGTTTTAACTTCTAAAACCCGTTTTCTTAACAACGAGATTTATTTTAAATTAATTACTTCAACTTATATGTTTTGAATTTTGAAAAATGGATTCCATATTCAGAATCAGTGGGTCCAAATTATGTTAATAGGCTACTTTTTATTTTTGGGCATTATGAATAGTAACTACGGTAAATTTTATTTACCATAGTTAAAGGTAAATCGGGTAATTAAGGGTAAATATAAGATTATAAAATTACCCTAACAACTGCCAAAATATTATTGGATGACTAAAAGTTGACCCATATCATCGAAGGGGTGGATTAGATTCATTTAATAGACTTTTTTCCATGAAAATAATTTAATTATTATTAAAAGCAAAGAATGTGACAACATGTCAGTTTCTTAAATCTTATAAGTATAATAATTTTAATATGGTGATAAACTTAATGAAACTTCGAACATGAATAGTCTCCAGAAATCTAATAAAATTATCTAAATCATAGGAATTTATTTAGAATTTTTAGGGATTAAATAATTATCATTAATTATGACACAATAGTGATGTTGAAATTATTTTATTAATTAAAATATCAAATAAATTGTTTTAAAATATTAAAATAATTATTATATGCAGTATTTTATGTGCTCCACTAATTTTCTAGATACAAATGACATTTTATTAATCTATTAATGCTTTTATTTTGAACATATCTTCTGTATATATTTTATTTAAAATCAAATAAATGAATAGTGTCAAAATTGAGACTATTGTTATTTTATAAAAATAACATATTATAAAAATGTTTAAAAATCAAAAAAAAATTTAAAATTTAAAATTAAAATTTATATGGTCGAAAATGTCATAAAGTGTCAAATTATGGAATATTCACAACACATATGTAATTATTAATAATAATTTAAAAGTTAGAATATTATTACCACAAATAAAATTAAATTGATATATAAGGATAAATCAAGTTGGTAATGTTTAAAATAAATTCCTAACATGTATAAATTTTATTTGTTGATGAGATTACAACCCTATCTCATCTAATATTAGGATATGAGTCATTTTGGAAGTTTTTATGTGAGGTTGGGATTTAATATAAACTAATATTTCTTATATTTCCAAAGGTGCCCCTCTCCTCCCTTATAAAAGGGAACCTCCTCCCTCTCCTCCTCACACCAATTTGAGCCTTCAAGCTCGGCCAAACCCTGCCTATTTCACTTCCCCACTTCCCTAGAATCATCCTAGAGGTTCTGGTCTTCTTCAAAGACCAACCCTAGTGCCCTAAGAGGTGGTTAAGAAGAGGCGCGTCAAAAAGAGGTAATATACATTACCGATCCTTTCCAAATTCTTTCTTCTTCAGCATCTTCTTCTTTAGTTGTTTCATTATGAAGTAATAACATCAGTATCACTAATATAATGATATGTTATTATAAGTATGAAACAACACTATTTCAACATTTATCCATCCTATGGAAAACGAAATCACCACGCGTGCGTACGTACGGAATACCGACTCCACGCCGTGGTGTAATTTATTTTCCCCCACCACCTTACTTGGATGGGTATAATGGTGTAAATAATTACTATATATGATTATTTTAAAGTGATTTTGATTCTGAAATAGTATACATACACTCCAATACAATTCCACGATCATGGGAATGATATCATCGCTTGTGCGTACGTACGGAATAACGTCTCCACGATGTGATGCGACTGATTCTACATGATATTCATTGCATAATGATTATATAAATGAATTGAATGAATAAATATGATATATAGTACATTAATACCATTCTGGAAATTATTTATCTATTACCTAAAGAGAATAATAAGAATTTATTCGACAAAACATGCATAAGAACAAAAAGTTATAAACACCCGAATAACAAGTAACAATGAAATATTACTACTAAGAAGCTAAGAATATGACCATATATGATATCCTAACAATAATTATGATTCCTGAATAAGTCAATAACATTATTTAAATCATTATACAGGAGTTTCAGACACTTACAAGGCAAATCAGACCTAAGGTAAGGGAAAATATCACAATCTCATTTTATCCGAGATTGTTTATACTTTGGTATTTACTGGGGTGTATTTTATCATCCAAATCCATGTTTACTCAATATGTAATATTGTTTCCATCCACCTAAAATTGGATAAATCCAATTTTACCCTTCAGTGAGTTTTTAGTAAGTGATATGAAAGGAATCTTTTGTCATTTTTCGTAGGAGGTACTTTTTGACTTTTCCGACAAAATTACGAGAAGAATGTTTTTTTAAACTTATACGGCATAAATTGATTTTTAAAACATTATTTTCAAGAAGCATCCTTTACAAGTTTTCAAGTTTATTTTTAATAAACTTCTTTTAGTTTAAAATTTTATGACATGTTAAGAAAGGAAAAATGTTTTTGAAGTAGAATGGATATTTTCCTCAAGAATGGAGTTCAAGTGTTTTATCAAAATTATTTTCCATCTAAGATAATATAGGGTTCTGTTTCTATCCCTATTATTACATTTATTTGATTATGTTGTGATGGAAATATTTTTATGAATTCCTTTATCTTATATGAATTGTTTTATGATGTCATGATGTTTAAGATTCCCATTTTTATTACATGGGTTATGCTATGATGTATGGTTTATGATTTTGTGGCACACATAAGAATGGTATCATTATGAGATGGGTGGGACCTATATCTCCCCCCAATGCATTGGGTAAAGATTTTTTATCTCGTGAGATAGACATGGCTGGAACGGCAGGTTAAACCGGTTCAGTGAAACCAGACTGAAACGAGGAGTGAACTTGGTTCGGAAATGGACTTTGTCCACTAAGATAGTCTTGCCAATGAGTCTTGACTAATAAGATATGATTATCTATGATTATGTGTGTATGCCACAGAGATTCATGATTTATGTTATGATTATTGGGATTAAATTTTACTACTATGATTTATCCCATGTTATGAAATTATGAATTCTTTTGCAGGTTAAGATTTCAAAAAGTTATGTTCTTATGTATATGATGTGATTGATATTTCTTTTGTTTACCCTTAATGAGCATTTGAGCTCAACCTTTTGTATGTTTTATTTCCCCAGGCCAGGAAGAAGCTTATTAAGTAGGATATTCCAAAAAGGGACTCTAGATATGATGAAATAAATGGGAGGCAAAGTAGATGCTTTATGAACCAGTTGTTTATGTTTCCCAGTTTCCAAAGACTCTATACCTATACGGTCCTTTCCTGGATTTGTTATTTGTTGTAATAAGTGTGCTTAAATTCTGATGTAATGACAATTTATGTAAAGTGTGGGTCGTTATATCCAAGTTGAATAAGTTATATGGAAATACAACATTCGGTCCAACCATACTTCCTGCTATCGTAAATAAGAGAATGGATATACTAAGGTGTTAAAAAAATCCTCCCTACCATTTTACAGAATATAGTGGGCTAGATGAAAAATATTTTTCTCAATAAACTCCCAAATTCTTTCAAGGCCTATCATATGATTACTCAATGTTCATCCCATGATACCCCATACTCTGTAGTGTACGAAACAGAGTTGATTTTACAAATAATATCCCGTTTCTATCACTTAGAACATACTTTTATGGGAATAAAATTCTATATAAGGTAGAAATATTCTTTATATATTATATGTAAGACTTTGAGGAAAACAATATCCAGTCACTGCATTATATAGATAAACATGATAATCGATTAGAATGTTCAATCAACAATAATTTATGCCACTACTCCTTCATTCAAGGAAGCTATGAATTGGATCCCTTAACATCGATGATACCTAGAAAAAATATTAAAATGTTAAAAATTAAGTGGGAATAACCAAAAATTATTCATAAGGTCTATTCCAATGGTTAATACTCATTAATAACCATTTTTAGGGAGCACACCCCACCTCCTACCAACACCAGTCTCCTCCAGTAGTAATGTGAATGAACCCTATGGTCGAAGTCATGTAACCTTAAGCTGAAACACAACCCAATCAAAGATATATGACCATATACTATAGGATAGTCATGTGGTATGAGCACTAGGACCTTAATCTAGTATAAATCAGAGTCTATGCTATATTACTCTAATCTAAAAATCTCAACTTCCCTCGTAAATTATATTAAATTGTGGATTTACCCTATGTGGTTTACAAAGGTTGCATATCTAAATAAAGGTGAGAATATAAAAACCAATGTCCTCTACACATGATGCTAAACTATATCCATACACTATGTGATAGGTATATGATGTCTCACGTGACAAATGTGAGATGGTCAAAATTAAAATCCACAACACATGATGTTAAACTGTAGAATTTCCCAATGTAATGAACATATGATGCCTCATGTGATAAATATTATATGTATTCTTATCCTCATAATATGATGTAAAACTACATGATACCATGGGTCCTCATTAAGTAGAATATTTCCCCCCATTGGTAAGGTCATCTACCAAGCGACATTCCAGAACTACACATGTCCTAATTCCCATCATAGTGGGATACTTATTAATGAATATACCCTTTTTCATCAGGCATATCTAGAAGTCCACTCTCCAAAGTAATGGTATCATCAATATTAATACCATGTTACCTCTTTATTAGATTGATAAAATATACCGTGGGTCTCATAATTATGTGTAAGCGCTGATCATATCCCTCTATTCTTAGTAATATTATATGACCTCATGACCTACTGTGAGATAAAATAATGTGAATAATAGTTCATAATATATACTAAAATCCTAAAAAAATGATGTTAAACTAATGGAATACCCTTTTTTATAAACATATGATTCACAATAATAATCATAGGATGAATTAACTTCCTCACCCAATAGGATTACATCCTTCTGGAATTGATCACCAACCAAGACATATTCACGAACTATGTATAGGTTGATTCCAATTCCCATGGGATATATAAAGATGCAGGGATATCATGTTGTAGTTTCATCCCCATCACTACCCCCCCACACACACACCTTAGCTTTATGATCAATCCATTTTTACCCATTGGTCTCAAATCTATAACACTAAACTATGAGTTTTAGTCCATGTATAATGACATTAAACCACTCATATTTATTTGAAGATTATCAAAACAAGTATTATTCTCCCACTTTCATAGTGGGTTAGCTCTATTTCTATCCATATAATTCTTTTTAGGAAAATAACTATCCCAGACTGAACTATAAGACCATAAACTAGTATCAACCATATTCCATGATTTGTGAATCTAAACTACAATTCCAAAACATCCTCGTAACGTGACATTAAACTATAGGCTTTCCCCGTGAGATGATGACAAGATTCCTTGTATAAAAAATATGACATGAGAAAAACATACATCCATTACATATTATGTTAAAATATATCCTTAACTAATGTATTGAACATAATATTCCTCACATAAAAAATATGAGACAATTCAATACCCTTACAAGAGAGGGTTCCACTCTTCAAGAATGTCTCTTCAACCACGTCTTGTCACAGGACAACATATTTCTTGATTCCGAGGCCTAAAATTATAATTAGGGACTCTTATATCCAACATATCTTGACCAAACCCAACAACTTTATTTTTTTGGGCCTCCCTCTAGTCCAAGCCTAATGACTTTAATCTATGTTCCACTAGTTTCCAGATTGCTTTATACTGTGTAGGACCTCTATTGATCCTTCACGTTGTGTTTTATAGATTATCCTCCATCCAATCATCCTTTATTTACCTACACCACTTGAGGTCCATGTAATATAACCTTATATTCTTTTTATTAATTTCCCTATAGACTTTAATAGTTTTATTTGTCCCTTTTATTTTATAAATCCATTTCTCCTTCTCTGTTTCACCACATCCTCAGTTGAGAAGACTCCACCCTCCCAGTGAGGTTCTCCCACCATTCTCTATTATATAACAATGTTTTTAATGATTCCCATTCCCATTCAATAATTGTTGATTCCAAAATCTCACATCCTAGGTATAGTCAACATCATCAACTCATTGTTCCCCCACATTACATCCTAACTATAACCTTTTTTTAGTTTTTCATGGAATATTATATTGAAATGGGTCTAATTTGACCTCAATTCATTTCAGGTTATCACCCCTACATTCCATAAAAGAATATTTAAGGAAACCACTCCCATTGGTCTAGACTATATGACCATAAATTATGATTCTCTATCTAATCATCACAACATTAAACTATTTGAAAATTGTCTCAAATTTTCACTATATGGCATCAGGTGTCCATGGGACACAATTCATGTTAGGTTACCTATCCTCTATGCCACATACACTCTTTTGATACACACCCCTTATAGTCAAAGCATTAGGGACATAAACAATTTTAAACCTAATAGTATAGGAATTACAAAATTAATCTATTTTCAACCCCATGGTTAAATAATTTTGACCTTAATCTATTTACAACTCGTAGTCCAAGATATACGACCTTAAAATAACAATGTCGTTCTGACTAGCCTGACCTTAAACTACCATAGGAAATAAAATTATTATTTTCATGTTGAAAATATATTCAATAAACGTGAAAAAAATTCTGATTCATTCCATCTTGGTAGCTCTCACGACTTGGGTAAAAATAAGGAAAACAACAACGTCATAAAGAAAACTAGATCCACATTGACATTAGAAAAAATAAGGCTATTACCACTGAACACCATTGTTTCATGA
Organism: Viscum album; assembly: GCA_963277665.1. Classification (NCBI taxonomy): domain Eukaryota; kingdom Viridiplantae; phylum Streptophyta; class Magnoliopsida; order Santalales; family Viscaceae; genus Viscum; species Viscum album. The sequence continues at coordinate 968,190,835 of OY728159.1, read as the reverse complement.
AATATTTAGAGAAAAATATTATATCCCTTTGCATCATGGTTTCTTATATGGGGTGTCTCCCATTGTGTTTCCTATTCAAGAATCCCAATACCTTGATTGGGAATTACTTATTCGTATAAGTTCACATGTCCTACCATCAAGCATCCAAAATGAGATAGAAAAGTCATAATACCATGAAGCTTAATTTTGTTTCATATCATCTTATACCTAATAATCTAAAATATAAAATAAATATCTTTACCAAAAGATGTTATACCCAAAAATAATTATCCTCATGCCATGATGGAATAATAAAAAACATCTTAGGCCATCTTTTGATAAGAAAATTTACCCATTTGGTTTTGATCTTCTACCCAACCATTTTATTTATATGATAATAAATAAACATCCTTTATGTTCCACACCTTAGAAAATGGTTGTGTCCTTCATTCAGACAAATATTCCTACTTGATGTTCATAAAAACATAGTGGTGTAATCTTGAGAGTATTGAAATATATTAAATAAAATCCCCATGATCATCCCCACACATTGTGTCACCCTATATTTGTATCACCATCATCATTAGTGTATGGGAATCCCCTCATATGATGATAGTTCTAGGACACACTAGCCCACCCACCATCCTGGGTATGCCCTCTTAATGACTTCTGACAGCATTTCGATAGGTCCATTGTTTCAAACATGGTACATGGTTGACCTTAATTTGTTTTTTACTTATCCATTATGGAATTATTGTGGAATATATGTTTTTAATGTGGTTATAAGTCACTCTATATAATCTTATCACCCACTTTGTGTTCCATACCCTTGGCATATTGATTCAGTTTCTTCGTCATCTTTGTTTGGTTAGAATTTAGTATCTGTGGAATCACACCATTTATGAACTAGTTCACATTGAGATAGAATGGGATACATTTAAATATTACCATTACCCAACAAAATATTTACCATCTGGGTTACTCTTGGTAGTTAATAAACAGGTCATACCCTCAGTGTTCAACCCTTGTCTAGAAAACTCATATAATGGTGAAATATTTTGTTTGTACATTTTCTCCCAAAACATGAATGGATCACATGGTCTTAGGTTCTTATTATTGGTGGTCTCATTAATATTATGGAAATTAATCAAAAAAACAAATTTACATATATATAGTAAATTTATACAAAAAATTTCAAGATTTTGTATAGGTTTATACACAAGTTGGATCCTCTCCAATATTTCAAGATGAGATAAATTTCCATAAGGATAAACCCTGAATATTGAGTATTCTAATTCATCCAGCCTCATCAAAGCAGCCTCTAGAGACCGGTTTCAATACTCTAGATCATCTTATAAATATAAATCAATAGGGAGAAATTTGATGGGTATGATTTTTTCCTGATTATTTTTATCCTAGGAATCAGCTGCTAGAGATACTACCTTATCCCCAACCAATGCCAACTGATCCCTCAATGGGTAGATGGTATCTACTGGATTGTTGATAATGGTTTAATTCTCTCAATACTAATCTTCAAACTAAGATATCTCATCCTCAATCTCATAGAACAGTTGGGTACCCTCAGACTTCTAATTATGGAAAGTGGCGTTGAATTCCATTGATTAAAGAAGTGATCCATCAATGTGAAATTCTCATTATAGTGCATGGTGTATGCTAGTTACCGCATAGCAAGTCCACAGGATATATATTAAATAGAAGATAGATCATAACCATTATAGAAAATATTCTTCTAGAATGTGAGTAAATAATGTATAGATACTCCTCCATGCCCTAAACCTCCATTTTGTTCCCTAATCACGGCTCAACCCAACCTCATGGTTGTTGGGCCCCATCCATATTTGATTGATTCACCATTTTTCTCAATATGTCCCAATGATACATGACTTCCCAAATCCTCATTTATTATTGGATGAGACCATAAGAAGTAGTAAGATTTGATAACTTATCTCACACACTACCATCCTCATGTGAAAACATACATCATATAAATTAAAGAAATGGGGGTGGGTTCTCTATATGTAGCTACATATACTCCATTAGGTTGATACATTATAAATACTGTGTGAAATGGTGTGGGGGGTACAACTCTCAAATCACCTTACAATCCACCATCGACACCAATACCATACCTCGAAAGTCCAAAATTTATGACTTATACATGATAGTCCCCATTCCATCATCTGTTAGAGTTCATATAGTGAGGGGAATGGATGAATGATGAATTGGTCTACTAGCCCAATACTAACTAACACATCAACTAAAACAGAGTCCAGAGGTCGACACCCATTGAAGTTGAGGATCAATATTTAAAAATTCATTTCCGTAGGGTAGATAGGGTTTGTATATTAATATCCCCAAATGTGTGAAGAAACAAAACCATATAGGAAATGTAAGGTCCCTCACACATAGAAGGCTGTATTACACTAACTGATGTGGTGAATGACCTTGTTGAATTTCACCATCATCAAGATAGATAAGTTTCTTTACTTCCCCATTCTAGGAATTGTCTATATAATAATGGTCCTTGGCCACACCCCCATGTAGGAATCCCAAACCATGAGAATCCACTAAAAAATATTCTCATCAATAAATCCTCTTAGCCTATATATAGTAGCCTTAAACGTTATACCATAGTTCCATTGTTTACACTAACTCTATATTAGAACTATCTAGTGTGAATTCACCTTATATCATATTGATTCCATTGGAAAATGGTGTGACCTCCCAAGAATCTTGACCATAGACTCGTTTAAGAAATAACCCATCCATTGTTTGAAAGGGATATCCTTCATCCTTAGTGTTTGCTCACTCTCCCCATGTACCAAGAATAGTAGAGACCTTAAAAATGTTGAATTAAACTTATGGTTTTCCCATATATACTCATCTGGGATAAACTCATCATATATCTCCCCTTGTATGGGTTCCTTGTGATATGGTAGGAGCCCTATAGACCTATGTTGACATCACCACAATAAAAGAAAAACTTATTGGTCCTTGGTAAAAACTATCTCAATAGCTATGGTGTGATGTCATGGTAATGATATATATGAAATTATGAGGACGATACTTTCTCATAATTCCCATTCTATTTCAGGTCTACCTCAAATTTTTGATAGGATTGGCATACTCAATATGAACAATCCTAGAAATAATTAAAATTTCCAGTAGTGAAAATCACATTCCTCGATCCAACCTGAGAGATTTTCCATCAGACCCGCATTGAGATTTAGACCTTATTTATGAGGGGAACTCTTCTCATCATGTGCCCCCCTTGGATGTTGTTAAATGGTTCCAATGGGTGTGAGTGGTGAGTTATTTAGGGTCCGTCCTAATCTGCCCTCTAACAGCACTATTCCAATGGTACTACCCACACATTCTCCGGAACCAGTAAGCGGGTTCAAATCAATCCACACTGGGAACGAACACATCATCCCTCAACATAAATCCATATAACCATACTCTCTTGTAGAGAATATATTTTTATAGATAATATATTAGAAATTCATTGACTGTATCATAATCTAAAACACTCTAGAATCTCTCCCGAATCACATGGTTCTAGGAAATCTCTCTTTGTTTTTTAGCAAAATCCTCACAACCATTATCCTCAATTTTCACTAGGATATAGAAACTATTTTGGAATTAGATTTCAGTTTTCAGTTCATGAAGGTAATTTTCATGAATGTTCTAATTCCTCATGGAATTATTTTCATGGAAGTATCATATTTTGGAAATGAATGTTTCATGAGATAAGAGGATTGGAATCCCAAAATTTATAGGAATTTATTGAGTTTCATGAAAAGATAACACAATTATATCTTACAAAAAAAAATATTTTTCCCTTGAAGGTCCCCCACTTATATTTTTAGGAATATTTTTGTCCATATTTACCAAATGAATCTCTAATATATATAGTTTTTAGTATATTTTTGTTATAATTTGACACAACATTCCCTCATCAGACTAAATTGCTGGGGGGGGGGATTTGTGCATGCCAAAATAAATGTTACACATGAGAGCATGAGGATAGAAAAACCAGTTCAAATAATATATAAGTCAATAAAAATTATAAAAATTCACTTAAGGTTCTAGGTTCATGATTGTTAAAAACAACATGACTGGAAGTTTTTAATGAACCTCACTGTCCACATAGAATATGATGTGGTGACCTCTGCGCAACATATTACAGTTGTTGGAAGTCACCTGACAGTGTAGGTTGAGGTTGTATTCTCTGCAAAATGTATTTCTATTTATAGAATTCCCCTCCCATCACCAAATTTATAATATTCAAAAAAATCATTTATCTTTTGTGAAACTGATGCCCTCACCTCTATTTGGCCTGTAAACACACACCCCTTTCTGAATTTTTAGTCGATGTGTCCATTGGAATTATAGCCAAATAATGACATTCAAAAAATAATAAACTTCCTAAAGCTAAGAAGAGATAGATTTTCCAAGGTATTCATAATTTGAAATCCAACCTCCTAGGAGATTCCGAGTAATTAATAATATGGTATAGATTCCTTTCATGAAGACCCACATACTTAATGAAATAAGAAATCCCTTTTTGAATTATGGGGATTCTTGAGATTATTATCCATTATGAAACCATCCCCATGGGAAATGGGAAATTACTATAAGGTAGGGTATCCATTTTCTACAAAAGATACACCTTCATGATAACCTTTTACAACACAAGTCCCCATAATCTAGAGAACCTAAACATTTGATAAAATTAATCTCTTGGACTCTCTATAGTTCATCTTTTTTGACAACACCATTTTGAGAATATTGAGGGAGTACGGACCATCTATGTAATGTCTCGGAATTTCTGTTTATTATTTTTATATATTATATGGAATCATTTTGAGACTGGGCGAGAAGACGACACATCATTTCGAGGTCTAGTGAGCATGGAATGGTGGTTTGAACTTTTTTTTGTTACGTAAGTTAGTGCTTGTGCGCGGCTGTGGCAGTTTCCAAACAGATGCCTGGATAAAAAATCTAAGTGCACCATTGCGTCCGGGATGATGATTTTACCTAAAAATGAGGCTAATGTCGACCAGCGCGGGTCGAGGGAAAAAGTTAATTTTCAGACGTTTAAATTAAAATAAAATAAAATAAATTAACAAGTTTATTTTATTTCATTTATGGAAACATCCGCTGCCGTGCATTAATGGCGCAGTTATTTCCTAAATTAATTGTGCATCATAATAACTTCAAAATGGTGAGTCAACGTCATTAATTATGCCACATAATTACATGACAACATATTTCCCTTTTAATGGGTTAAGAAATTGTTTATCGTTGGCGACGTTTGAGAGGAACCACTGCCTAATTTGTGGCACGTTGAAGCAAACACTCTGCGACGAACGACGACGGATTGAAGTCGAGAATCACTATGCTAACAAGGTTGAATGATCTCGATGACAACTGCAGCATGGTGCCTTCGTCAACGAGCGGTCCTTTCAAAAGGTAGGGGTTGTTATTTCAATTTCTTTTCCATGTATTTGAGGTCAAATGATGAACTCGGATCAACCATGAACAAGTTGATCCGCAGATTCGTACATTCTTGCGGGAGTGTTTTCATTGGAAAGACTACGGGGAATAGATCCATGCTTTATGTTTTTGTTTATTCTTGCTCCGTTTAAGCCTATTAACGAGATTGGATCAATGCCTTGACGAACAACGGTGTAGGTTCGTTCCTCAATTTGTTTATTTCAATTTCTCCCCCCTTTCTTCCTTGTGTATTATTTGCATTCATTGTGGGGCAGTGAACAACAGATCGTTGTTAATCCGTTCTACGGCGCAACAATCCCAAATCGAAGGTTCGGCACTGCAACGACCTTATGGAGGTGCGGCGACGATAGCGTATGATAAATCGGACTGGATCAGAAAGAGTGTTCTTCATGCGGGAAGATCAGAACACGTTTTTGGAGCCGATCGGAGGCCCAAAAACGACGGAAGAAGCTTTGTGGTGTTGGGGCGACTAGAACCTAGGAGTTTTGTGGTGATCGGACGGCCGGTTCGATGATCAGAACGCCACAGGAGGCATGCTGGCGAAGGGATCCATTTCTGGAAATTTTGAGAATACACGGCGTGTACTCCGAAGAACACACCACGTAGTGCTGGCGGCAGTGGCTAGGGTTTCGGGGTCCGAGAAGAATCACACGGCATGTGACCCTGGTCACACGACGAGTTGGACCTTCCTCGATGCTCGGTGTGTACTTTGGGTAGTACACGGACACGGGATGAGCTACATGGCTTCAGGCAGCACGACATTTACAATGCGGTAGAAGCAGCTATGGGGAATCGGCGTGTATCTCGCGGATACGCAGACAAAAAATATAGTACATGACTGTGTACTCTATCACACGGAAAGTTGAGGACAGCAGCGTGGGTCACCCCATGTGCGGGTTACACGGGTTAGAGTACATGGGTTAATGACTGTGTACGAGCACATGGACAGAGTCCACAGAGCCAACCCTTGTTACTCGGACATGGCGTGTACATCGTAATACATGCCGTGTACTATGTTTTTCTACACGGCCAGGCTTTGACACAAGCCATTGTACACAGGCAGTACCCGGGGTCAGACAACACGACGTGTACTTTTTTTATACACCGTGTACTTTTTGGAAAACGACATTGTCCTTTCGTAAACCATTCCTGAAACATTTTTCATTTGGGTTAGTGCCCCTTATTGTTGTTCCCCTGAAGTTCATGCATCATTTCATCACGTAGAAATATGATCTCGTCAGCAGGAATTTCTGTGATAGAGTAAGGAATCCATCCGAGAGGCCCAGATCGAGATCCTCTATCAATTCCTGGCCTTAGCTAGAGTCAGGAATTGATGTCACTAACCTTATCGGGCGTTAATCCTCTAACTAGCTGTTTTATCACCTAAATGGTGAATCCAGATGAGTTGCAGTATCCACCATCGCCCAGGAAGTGATCCTCATATGTGAATCGTGATCTTTCCCACTCAAGAGTGTGTCTCCTGTAATGAGTGCTTCTATCTACTGTAACCTTTACACTTAGAAGTGTGTCACCCGTAATTAGTGTTTCCATCTCTCGTGACGGTTCCTGACCAACTGCACTTCTCGGATGGACGTTGTTAGAACTATAAGACTCGTGGAGTGTGTTCTCCCGGAACGAGTGCATCACGGAATCTTCAAACAAAATCCTTTACGGGGTATGCGGTTGTGTGGCTTGTCTCTAGACCACGGGTCTGGGTGTTTAGTATATCTAGTTTTTTTCTATATGTTCTATAGAAATATACAGTTCATAGCTGACAGTACCTTTACTTTGTGTACTGCTTTGTTGTTTTCAGGGTCCTCTACTGAGTATTGTCATACTCACCCCTGCATGGGCATTGCCCGCACATCTGGTGTCTTGTGCCGACGAGAAGCCTTTTGACAGAGTCCAGGGAGGACGAGGGCAAGAATGAGATTTCTGAGATCCCTACAAGCTAAGGCATTCCTACGGCTACGAACAACATTTCCAGTACCTTATGTGCTTACAGGTTGGACTTCGCATTTTTCAGACTCTTGTTTGTTTTCTTTTTGGTGGGATTTTATTTTTGGCATAGTTTACTTTTACAGTACTCTACCTTTCGTCGTAATCTGTTTGTTGGGTTTAGTGGTATGCATTCTTTCTTTTTTCCTTAGTGTTTTTTACATTTCAGCATTTGTGGGATTAGATATGTGTGCGTGTGTACAGGTACATACGAAATGCCTCCCATGTTAGTAATATGCCTACTCAGTGCTAGTCACCAGCCCCTGGCCTATTGGAGGTGGGCTTGAGAAGTCACTGCGCGGACCCCACTGGGATGGGTCATGACAGAGTGGTATCAGAGGTGGTCTGTTCTACCTTAGGACCAAGAGTTAGTGAGTTTGGTTTGGGGCAATAGTGTTGAGTGTTTCGGGTTCGGCTTTTAGGTGAGAGACGTCAGTGTTGGTGCGGTGGTCGACGTATCCATACACCAGGACTCTGATTACCTAATTCTTGACTTGGTTCATGAAAACACTGGTTGTGAGGAAATAAAAGGTACATACATCATATAAGAAAGGGTTATGTTTTCCATGTCTTTTGTGTGAGCCATCTAGATATACTCATTGACCATAGTACATATTGTTTTTTACAGGATTCCTCCAAGACGCATACCCGCTAGTATTCAGCAGCACGATCACGAGGATAAACCTCTCAGTGACGAGGCTTCGATACAGGGACCAGCTACCTAGGCGTTGCCACCAGGTGGTGCACCTGCTATACCACCACTAGTGGAGCAGTCAGTGGTACTTGCGGTACCGACCGGCGAGGAGCGCAGGCTCAGCGCGCTCTATGATTTTTAGAGACAGAGGCCCCTCAGGTTCGGAGGTGAGCCTGACCCTCAGGCGGCTGAGGACTAGCTTGAGGCGGTGACCAGAGTTTTCCGTCTAGTGAGGACACCAGCAGACCAGATGGTGATCCTAGGAGTGATGTTTCTTCAGGGTTCGGCGGGACGATGGTGGAGTCTGACCACATAGACTAAATATGAGTATACTTTTTCACGGACGGAGTTTGAGAAACTATTCAGGGAGGAGTTCTCTCCGGTTATGCTGAGAGCCGTATGCATCCAGGAGCTTCTTCAGCTCCAGCAGGGCAGTATGACAGTGGCTTACTATTCCTCGAGGTTCACCAACCTCGCCAGGTACTCGATGGATATGGTTAGGGATCAATACTTCAGAGCTAAGACATTTGAGCGAGGTCTACGGCGTGGCATCCGAGCTAGCGTCATGCCACTATGCATTTCCACATATGCTTGTGAGCTCGAGGGGGCCTTAGTGATCGAGAGATTCTTGGCGGAGCAGAGACAGCCGCCTACAGTCTGCAGTATGTAGACAGGTGCAGAGACCCCGACAGTAGGGAGATGACATCAGGAACAGGGATCTGGGCATGGGAAATGTCATAGTAAGACCCAGGATAGGGGATTGATAGTCCAGGGCTCTTAGGTAGGATCTAATCAACCTAGGGAGAAGTGATGCTATGCATGCGATGGTAGGGGAATCTCTCTAGAGATTGCTCGACCCATCGTGCTGCTGATAGGGAAGTGGTAGATGGACCACTGAGGCAGAGGTAGAGAACGGAACAGTTAGATCCGCCAGGCGTCAGACATGCCAGAGGAGTAGGGAGAGCTGCAGGTGGTGGCATACGCTTCGAATTTCTTCCTCCACCACCCCCATGAGGTCCGCACCAGGCTCAGGGAACTGGGGGATAGGGGCGAGGAAACCTTCATGCGGTCGAGGCATATAACCCAGGGGCTCCAGGGATAATTCGAGATACGATCTGTGTCTTTTCTACCTTAGCTGTCGTACTCATAGACACAGTTGACAGTCATTCCCTTATAGCCACATGTCTTGTACAAAACCTCGAGATTCCGGTAGAACCGTTGACTCGATCCTTACGCTTAGAGACACCTACGGGAGGAGACTCGACGATCAAACACCTTTGCAGACAGTGTGATCTTACCCTTAGAGGCGAGATTTTTGGTTGGAACCTCTTGGTGGTAGCATCGAGGCCTTATGATGTCATTCTCGGTATGGATTGGTTATCTTCGGTCCATGCCCAGATTGACTGTTTTTGGAAAAGAGTGTGGTGGGTCCTCCGTGATGGAACGAAATTTTCCTATGTTGGAGAGAAGGAAACCTAGGAAGCACAAAATGGGCTCATGAATAGGAGGGTGCAGTCAATCACTAATGAGTTGGCTAGCTTTACCCTCAGAGTAGTAGATGTTGTGAGTTCTCAGTTCCCAACAGTGGTGGCGAAGTATGAGGACGTCTTTCTTGAAGATGTTCCAGGACTACCTCTCTGCTGGGAAATCGATTTCTGCATTGAATTACACCATGGGACAACACCGATCTCCTCATAGGCATATCAGATGGCTCCCATATATCTTCACGAGATGAGGGTGTAGTTGGATGATTTGTAGAGAAAGGGTTTCGTGAGACCCAGCATTTCACCCTAGGCGGCCCTGGTCTTTTTTTCCATGAAGGCCGACGGGAATTTGAGACTGTGCATTGGTTTACCGGTGCCTGAACTAGGTGATGATGAAGAACAAGTATCCACTGCCGATAATCGATGATATCTTCGGTCAACTAAGAGGGGAACAATGGTTCTCAAAGGTTGACCTTCAATCAGGCTATCACCAACTATGAGTGTGGGATGAGGATATACCGAATATGTCTTTCAGATGCCGCTACGGTCACTAGGAGTACTTGGTTATGCCTTTCAGTTTGACAAATTCCCCCACATTGTTCATGGGACTGATGAATTGGATCTTCCAGCCATACTTGTACCGGTTCGTAGTGGTCTTCATTGACAACATCCTTGTGTACTCTGCGTCACAGGAGGAGTATGCGAGACACCTGCAGATGATTCTGGACATACTATGGGGGCAGCAGCATTATGGGAAGCTCTCAAAGTGTCTGTTTTGGATTCAGGAGGTCCACTTTCTGGGACATGTCATCTCAGCAGATGGGGTGGCTGTGGACCCAGGAAAGGTGGAGGCTGTGTTAGCATGGGATCCACCACGGAGCGTAACGGAGGTGCGAAGTTTCCTTGGATTGGCAGGATATTACCGGAGATTCATTCCTAATTTCTCCTAGATATTAGCACCAATGACAGCCTTAACCAGGAAGGGGAAATGCTTCATGTGGACAGAAAAGTGCCAGCAGGCTTTTGAGCAGCGGAGACAAAGATTGACGAGTGCCCCAGTCTTGAGATTGTCAGAGGAGGGTGTCGAGTAAATAGTTTTCTACGACGCATCAGGGACCAGTCTTGGCTGTGTCCTAATGAAGCGACATGCAGTGATTGCTTTTGGTTCGCGCTAGCTTAGGCCACATGAGCAAAACTATGTGACCCATGATCTCATGTTGGAAGAGGTAGTCTTTGCATAGAGGATGTGGCGACCCTACCTTATGGGTGAGTGGTTTATTGTCTACTATGACCACAAGAGCATCAAGTACATATTCTCACAGAAGGATCTAAATCTGAGGTAGAGGCGTTGGCTAGAGTTCCTCCAGGACTATGATTTTGAGATTATCTATACTCCTAGAAAGGGGAACAAGGTGGCAGATGCTCTTAATAGAAGGTCGAGCTCACAACTGTTGAGTGAGGCGACACAACAGTTAGCTGCGTTACAGTAATATTTTGTGGATGGAGTGATTACAACTTAACTATAGTTGATGTTTGTCACCCCTCCACTCTTACAGCTAGTTAGGGAGGCACAACATGGGGATGTCGACTATGTGGAATTACGTGGTCAGTTATCCAGAAGACATGCTCCTGATGAATATTCACAAGGTGGGGAGAATTTACTTCTTTTTAGAGGACGCACTGTTGTACTAGTGGAATTCTCTTAGGATTTCCTGAGGGAGTTCCATACATCCCCTTTGGTGGTACATCCTGGAGTGGAAACGATGTACCACGATCTCCGATGGCAGTTCTGTTGGCCAGGCATTAAGAAGGCAGTAGCAGAGTTTGTTTCTCGATGCCTCACATACCAGCATGTGAAGGCTGAGCACTAGGTTCCAGCAGGATTAGCTCACCCCCTGGAAGTCCCAGATTGGAAGTGGGATGTAATATCGATGGTCTTCGTTATGGGATTACCACAGATGTCCAAGGGGAATGATTTTATCTGGGTGATCATTGACTGACTCACCAAGTCAGCCCACTTCCTAGCCATTAGGGAGCAGAGTTCTCTGGAGAGCTTAGGACGCCTCTACGTGCAGGAGATAGTTCAGCTTCATGGAGTTCCCTCGACTATAGTCTTAGAATTAGACGCCCTCTTCACATCCCGATTGTGGAAGGGATTGTAGGAAGCTTTTGGGACTCAGTGATACTTGAACACATCATTTCATCCCCAAACAGATGGTCAGACGGAGAGGTCCATTCAGGTTCTGGAGGATATGTTGCAAGCCTGTATCCTGGACTTGGGTTTCAGTTGGGAGGACCTCCTGCCACTGGTGGAGTTTTCATACAACAACTGCTACCACTCCACCATTAGTATGGAACTGTTCGAGTCCTTGTACGGGAGACCCTGTTGGTCACCACTTTGCTGGACCGACCCCGTAGAGTCAGCGCTCATGGCTCTAGAGTTAGTGCGCGCTACCACCGAGAAGGTTCAGATCATCCGGAAGTGGATGAAGACTGCACAGAGCTGGCAGAAGTCGTATTCCGACAGGTGATGGAGACCTCTGGAGTCCGAAGAGGGAGACCACATCTTTCTTCGGGTCTCACCTCGACGAGGGTTGCAGATATTTGGCTGAGGCGACAAGCTATATCAGAGGTTCATTGCACCTTTCTAGATTTTGAGCAGAGCTGGAGAAGTGGTGTACCGCCTATCTCTACCGCAGTAGCTGCATCGGGTACATGATGTCTTCTACATGTCACAGTTGTTGAAGTAAGTGCATGACCCATCACACATCATTGACTGGGGTGAGATGGACATTGAGGATGGAGTGACCTTTACTGAGTACACGGTGGAGATAGAGGATCGGCAGAACAGGATCCTTTGTGGGTGATAGATTCCCTTGGTGCACATCTAGTGGTAGTACGAGAATCTTCAGGAGAGCATGTGGGAGCGGGAGGCCCAGATCTGTGCCCAGAACCCTCATATTTTTATTAGCCATTGTTTTGGCTTTTCGAGGACGTAAATCCCCAAGGTGGAGAGAATGTAATGTCTTGGATTTTCTGTTTATTGTTTTTAAATATTATATGGAATTATTTCGAGACCGGGCGTGAAGACGGAACATCATTCCCTGGTCCAGTGATCCTGGAATGGTGGTTTGAACATTTTTTAGTTAAGTAAGTCGGCACTTCTGCACGGCTATGGCAGTTTCCAAATGGATGACCGGAATAAAAATCTGAGTGAACCTTTGCGTCCGTGATGATTACTTTAGCTAAAAATGAGGCTAACCTCGACCGGCGTGGGTCGATGGAAAAAGTTAATTTTCGGACGTTTTAAGTAAAATAAAATAAAATAAATTAACAAGTTTATTTTATTTCATTTAAGGAAACATCCGCTGCAGCGCAGTAAAAGTGCAGCTATTTACTAAATTAATGGCGCATCACAATAACATCAAAATAGAGAGTAAACATCATTAATGTTTCCACATAATTAAATGAAAACATGTTTCCCTTTTAATGGGTTAAGAAAATGTTGATCGTTGGTGACGTTTGAGAGGAACGTGTGCCGAATCCTTACCGCGTTGAAGCAAACTCTTGGCGATGAATGATGACGGATCGAAGTCGAGAATCGCTACACCAACAACGTTGAAAGATCTCGATGACAACAGAAGCATGACGCATTTGTCAACGATCAATCCTTTCAAAAGTTAGGGGTTGTTATTTAACATTCTTTTCCTCGTATTTGAGTTTAAACGAAAAATACGGATCAACAACGAACAAGTTGATCCGCAGATTCGTACGTTCTTGTGGGAGGGTTTTCTTTGGGAAGATTATGGGTAATTGATCCATGCTTTATGTTGTTATTGATTCTTTCCTTGTTTAATCCTATTAACGGGAGAGGATCAACGCTGTGATGAACGACAGTGGAGGTTCTTTCCTCAATTTGTTTATTTGTATTTCTCCCGCCTTCTTTCCTCACACATTCTTCGCATTCTTCGCGGGGCAATGAACAACGGATCGTTGCACATCCTTTCTATGATGCAATGATCCCAAATCGAAGGTTCGACACGGCAATGACCTTGTGGAGGTGCGGCGATGATGGCGGACGACTAATCTGAATGGATCAGAAAGAGCGTTCTTTGAGCGTTCTTCGTGCGGGAAGATCAGAACAAGTTTTTGGAGCCGATCGGAGGCCCAAAACAACAGAAGCGGCTTCGTGGTGTCGGGGCGACCAGAACCTGGGAGTTTTGTGGTGATCAGATGGCCGGATCGATGATCGGAGCACCACAGGAGGCGTGCTAGAGAAGGGAGCCATTTCTGGAAATTTCCAGAATACACGGCGTGTACTTTGAAGAACACGTCGTGTAGTGCTGGCGGCGGCTGGGGTTTTGGGGTGGGAGAAGAATCACACGGCATGTGACCCTGGTCACACGCCGTGTTGGACCTTCCGCGAAGCTCGGCATGTACTTTGGGTAGTACACGGACACGGGATGAGCTATATGGATTCAGGTGGCACGACGTTTGCAGCGCGGTAGAAGCAGTTACGGGGAATCGGCGTGTATCTAGTGGATATGCAGACACGGGATGGAGTACACAACCGCGTACTCCATCACATGGCCAGGAGAGGACAGCAGTATGGGTCACCCCGTGTGTGGGTTACATGGGTTGGAGTACATGGGTTGATGACCGTGTACAGGCACCTAGCCAGAGTGCACAAAGCCAACCCCAGTAAATCAGACACGGCGTGTACATCGTAGTTCATGCCGTGTACTATGTTTTTCTACATGACCAGCCTTTGACACGGGCCATTGTACATGGGTAGTACACGGGGTTAGACAACACGGCGTGTAATTTTTTTACACGCCGTGTACTTTTTGGAAAAATGCATGGTCCTTTCATTCACCATTCCATGGACATTTTTCGTTTGGGTTAGTTCCCCTTCTTGTTGTTCCCCTGAAGGTCAGGAATCATTCCCTCACGCAAGAATATGATCCCTTCAGCAAGAATTTCTATTATAGAGTCAGGCATCCATCTAAGAGGCCTGAATCGAGATCCTCTATCCATTCGTGACCCCAGGTAGATTCAGGCATCGACGTGACCGACCTTACCAGGCATTGATCCTCTACCTAGCCGGTGTATCAGCTAACTGGTGAATCTGGATGAGTCGTGGTATCCTCCGTGGCCTTGAAAGTGATCCTCATCTGTGTATCGGGATCTTTCCCACTCAGGAGTGTGTCTCCCGTAATGAGTGCTTATATCTACTATAACCTTTACACTAAAGAGTGTATCTCCCATAATGAGTGTAGTCATCTCTCGTGACAGTTCCGTACAAACAACACTTGTCGGATAAATGTCGTCAGAACTATAAGACACGTGGAGTGTGTTCTCTCGGAACGAGCGCATGACGGAATCTTCGAAAAAAAATACCTTATGGGGTTTGAAGTTGTGTGACTTGTCTCTAGACCATTGGTCTTGGTGTTGAGCATATCTGGTGTGTTCTATATGTTCTGTAGACATATACTATGCATAGCTGACTATACCTTTACTTTGTGTACTGCTTTGTGGTTTTTGGGGTCCTCTACTGAGTATTGTCATACGCACCCCTGCATGGGCTTTGCCCATACGTCTGATGTCTTGTGCATATGAGTAGCATTTTGATAGATTCCAGGGCAGACTAGGACCAGACTGAGCTTTCTGAGTTCCCTATAGGCCGAGGCGTTCATATGGCTATGAACAATAGTCCCAGTACCTTCTGTGCTTAGAGGTTGGACTATGTTGTTTTCAGACTCTTGTTTGTTTTCTTTTTGGTGGGCTTGTATTTTTGGACCAGTTTACTTTTACAGTACTTTACCTTTGGTTGTACTCTATTGGTTGGGATTAGTGGTATTCATGCATTCTTTTTTCCTTAGTGGTTTTTACATTTCAGAATTTGTGGTCTTAGAGATGTGTGCGTATGTACAAGTACATAGTTAATACCTCCCATGTTAGTAATATGCCTTCTCGGTGCTAGTCACCAGCCCATGACCTATTGGAGGCGAGCTTGGGGAGTCACAGCGTGGTCCCCACTGGGACGGGTCATTACAATATATCTAAATAGAACAATTTCATCTATACAACACAATCCATTTCAACCAGTTTCATTATCCTTTGTGTCCACTCCTTTGGCTTCAAGCATGAACTGGACAGAAACCCTACCATTTCCTCCTATTAATTGGGAACATAATTTCACTAGATCATAATAATATAAAACTTAATGTTGTTACCCCTAGTTTACACTTCATTGTGATAGTGTTCACTCTATACCCCACCGAGATATTTATGAGAATTATAAACATAACTCGTGCAGGTGACATCGTTAAGGGAAACTATCTACTTTTTCTAATAGGGAGGCCTTATGTTTGATCTTCCTCAACCACTTCAAAATGGTCACCCTGGGTGTAGCCCCAAAAATATCTATGTTTCATGAAGTAAAACTTCCTTGCCCATGTCCTAATCATATGAAATTAATCTTTATGATATGTTCCACCGAACATGGCCTTAGACTGTAGACTTACATTGTGCGATAAAAATAAGACACACTGTGTATGAATAAAATTGGTTGATCTGACACCCCAGGTATTATGTGATGAATACAAGATGCCTAATGTATGTTCATAATGATATTCCACCTTTCAAATCATCAAGGTATGAACTTCCCTTCTTGGGTAGCTCCCATGTATAAGATCCACAGAATATTCCACCGCTATGGGATGAAACTTTAGGCCTTTATGAAAATTACCTTTTATGATGGGACCCCCAAACATCTTCGAAGATTCCAAGAATACTAACCACACCATCCCTCATTTACACTCCTTCCATGAAATGAGTATCTTTACTGCATGATGATAAACTGCATGGACTGGTCTTCTCAAATGACCTTAAAATGGGGAATCAAAATACATGGGTTTTGATCCCTTTTCCTCAAGAAGGTATGTCAAGAACCTCCATGTGGTTAAATACATACATTACAATACACATGGGGAGCCTCCATGAGTTTCAGTCCTAAAACCCACCACATTACTATAAAACCCCCATGTTTGAAATCTTCCCATATAGGGACACACATAAAAAAACACTCATGTGTGATCATCTCTACCCCTGGGGTCTCACATAAACAAACCCTCATGTGTGATAATCTCCCCCCATGGGGACACACTAATCCAATCCATAATGTGTTATATATCCCCCACATGCACACACTTTATGAAAACCTCATGTGTGATATCTTCCCCCTCTGGGATACACTTAAACAAACCATAAAGTGTGATCATATTCCCCCATGGGGAAACATGTAACCACCAAGAAATCCCCATATGATATTAAATCAATTACCTAAATATCCACACAATTCATTAAACCTATGAAAGAAACAAAATACATTCCCCATAAAGTGATCATGGGATTCCTATGGTAAAAAATACCAATCCCTAAGGTGTGACCATACTCCCATGAAGATAACTAACTCGTGGTCAACACAAGATTTTTTGTTCTTTGAGCCAAGATGCCTCATATCATAGAATACAATAAGATCAAAATGGGAAGACATTATAGATTCCCGACATTCCCAATGTCTAGAGTTTCCCAAACATTCCCAATATTACTATCTACACAATCCAAATGTTGTTTCTCTATCATGAATGAATTAGTGTAATTATGTTGTGTCTACCTCAAGAGGGTGTCAAGAATGAGTTTCAGAAACCCGACTCAAATCCACAATGGAGACCTAGACTTTTCAATGAGATCAAATGAGGAATCCTTTGAAAGAGTAACCCACATAAAATAAATTTTTTATCAAGCAGAAAATTTCTCCAATTAAGAATATGTAAGCCTCATACATTTGAAAAAAACGATGTAGGGATGAAATCATGTATGATGTGTTGTCTAATAAAAAATCATTATAAACTCTTATACTAGATTAGCTAGTTATCATCTCTCGGATCTAACCAATGGGTTTCTATCTCTTACAGGTAATGATTGTATTCATGGATGGGTTTGAATATCTTAATAGGCGGATTGATTTCATGAAATGGAGGACCAATGATGGGATCCTAGAGGATTAAATCTTCATCCTCATATGTTGAAGCCTCCTTGAAAAGTTCACATACAACTGAAGGTTATGGATATACTATTATCTCATGTGTCACTACCTAAACTGCACTAATAAATGATCATACATTAGAGGCCACATCTTCACTTGATCATGTTAATGTTCCATAATCAATCATTAGTGATTTCATCCCACTCGATGCCTTATCTCTAGAGGACGGTCCAATAACATCCTAATCTGAAGGCCACTCAACTAGTTCCCAAGATGGATTCTATCTATGGTCGTAGGCATGTATCCCCATAATCTAGAGGTATCTGACTAAATGTGGCAGACTTGGGTATTTCTCTGGGGAGAAAACCCCATTACCAGAGTGTGAAATAATAAATAAAATAACCAAGAATCATACCAAATTCATAAAAATAAATGTAAATAGGATAAATCAATATCTTATCCAGGGAATATATTCATTTTTAAAGCATTATATATATAAAATTATGATCACGTACTAATCCAATAAAATGTAGAAATTAAAAAAAAAGAAAAAAATACAATTAAATGTGTCTAATCCATGTCTATGAACCCCTACTCATCTTGATCACTAAACCTATCCCTACTTCATAGTTTTTTTATCCACCCCAGGGCCTCACCCCAACCTATTCATACCACAAGTTTATAGTATGGTCGGGTACCGATGTTCCCTAGATACACAACTAGGGTGTGGGTACATAACTAAGTAGGACACCACCAACATAGTCCCGTACAAAGCCTTCATATGTATTGATATGTGACTGTTAAATGATCTGATAAAATAAATAAATAAAAAATAGAAAATATATATCCACCATTCTGCCTAATTTCTCTTCTGCCTAGGTTTCTTTGAGCATGGAATTATGCCTATGCTAATAATATCTTCTTAAAGGGACCAATTCCTACATTGGTACTAGAAACTAGTGTCAATCTATTGGCCCATGACCCTGATCGGTCCTACCTAAATTGGAAACTATCATCTTTTCTTATATCACATCATGATTTTAGGCCAACCATATAATATAATTGATCTTAGGGTGTACCACAATTATCCCTATGTATCAAACTCAAAATTACAACTTCTCGTCATGAGTGGATCGATTTCCAAATCCCATGAATCCTATTAATATCCCTAAAATATTGGTATAAAGACTTCTGAAGGACAATTATCAAGAACCCTGGGAAATCATTAAATCATAATAATTATCCATTTTACCATGACAAATAGAAAGATCCTGAGCATCCCAAATTAAAACAAGTACTGTCACTAGATTGAATGTATGAATCCATGGGGTAACCCTGAGATACAATAATAATTATCATAAATAAATTCCAAAGGATAAACAACTTCATCTTTGAAATGCTAGGAGTCCTAGGGACCCATGAATATATGGAATCTCATTCATATCTGATATCGAATCTTGGATTCCTAGATAATCTTCACATTTATAAATAGAGAATAACTTGGATACACACTAGGAATCCATGAAAAAATCATCACGTTCAAGTCATATCACATCATTATCATAAAAAGATCAAAATCCAAATCCTAAGAAGTTCCTTAAAAAATCCCTACTATCACCATCACATATCAGGAGGCCCATAGTTTGGGTTTCAAGAATAAAATGTTGGAATCCATTAAAAAATCATTATTAATATATGTAAAATAAAAAATACAAGGTAGAAGTTGTTTTAAATCTTAAACATATTACCTCTATCCACTTTCCATTGGCCTCACATCATCGGTATGGGTTCTAAGGTGAAACCCTATTCCATCTCTACCTCCTCCAACTCTATGATTTTTTTAATTTTCTACAATCAATTTTTTAGGATGAGTGTAAAAATTCACATATCCTAGAACATAAAATAGAAAACCCAAATTGAAAAATAATTATTTCATACAATGTAAATTAAAATTTATAATTCAAAACTATAATATCAAATTGAAAAAAAACTACCATGTTGAAATGTTTTCTTCTCACAATGACTGAGGGGCACCATTTTTGATGCCATTTGATCCAAATCCATGATTTATCTATACTGGAATCTCACCGCCAACAGACCACATAACAATATTTCTACCCACTAGTCACCACTATCAGGCTACACACCATCGATCCATCAATAATTGTACGCTATCTCCAAATCTATCATTTCTAGAACATCATCTCACCGTCAAACAAACACACTTTCAAGCCATCCATTTGTAGATGAGATCCACCATATAATAAATTCAAAATTAAGATAAACACTATTAATCAACACATAACATTAACAATAATTACCCAAAAAACACTCATAGTAAATTGGATACATTATAAAAGAAAACACGAGCCAAATTTACTTATATTTTCACCATAAAATACCTAGGAACCTTATCCAACTATTGCAGAAGCAAATATTGGTAGCATCTCACCTGTCATACCTTTATATATGAAAACATGAACCTACCATGAACCATGTTTCCATTGATGCAAGGAAGATGGTACAATTCCACTTTGGGCTAGGAGTACAGAAACTCAAACCGAAGGGATCCACCGAGTTTGGATATGAACTATCCAAAGATGAAAACGAACACTTTGGGATTGAAATCTATTTCCACTCAACCCCTTGTCAATGCATATGATTTTACAACTCCTCACTACCTATATCTCACTACATATCATTTTGTTAGAGACACTACACATTATCTATTTTAGTTTAATTAATTGAAACCCATTACGGGGGGTGTTATCGCACCAAGTCACACATGTTAATTTATATTCTCATCCAAAAAATGGTCGATATTTCCACCAATAGTATGAATGTCCATTGTATGCTCAATATTTTAGGAAATTAAATTATAGGGATTTAATTTTGATTAAAAAATTAAACAATTTAAATAGGAACACCACCTAAAGTGGTGAGGCAACACATATCACATACATATAATAAATGGATAATAATAAAGATAGAAATTATAATGACCAACTACCTTAAACCAAAGATATTTACCTTTCTAAAACTGCTTGGAAACATGAACTAAGGCTTAACAAGCCTAACTCACTGCCATCCAAAAGACTCAAGAACCATTTTCTTATCTAAAATAAAAAACTATTTAATTATAATCAATTTAAAGATAATTATAGAAACTATAATAAATTTTAAAAGTAATTTTTTTTTAAATTTAATGGTCATAAAATCTTAAAAGCTCACTGGTTGACCACATCTAATAGGAACTATAACCAAAAGATTAGAAAAACATGTGGCATACTCCTGACCACATTCAATGAAATATTTCATGACAACTGTGCCATGAATTGTTTTAATTTAGTAAAATATAAGGAAACCCCCTTAGAAAATTCTATATGATGATGTGACTTTCAAAAATATGTCAGACAACTAGAATTCACTATCTCAGGATGCCCCTATGGTAGAAATTCTAGATCCCCAATGGCAGATAATGTTTATACTATCAACTTTATTTATTTATTTATTCAAAATTCCTAGAAACAAATTGAGTTTCATACCTCTATAAAAACAATGTGAGAGGGTGGGAAGAAATTTTTTTAATACCTAATTTACACAAGCTATAGGAAAGTCCTGTAAAAAAACCAATTCCATCATGATCTAGGGGTATTGGTGTAAAATCCTTAAAATAATAAAATAAAATTAGAGAATAATATAAGGTGTGATATAAGGTGGATACTGGAGTCAAATCTGCACCATAAATATCAAACAAATATCATAAAAATGGCACCTTTATAAATGGAGAATATGGGAAGAAAGGGGGTTGATCACTAATCAATGTGGGAAGACAAAAATAAAGAGAATGGTATACTTCCATTTTTATTTTACAGTATGAAAAAGTAATTTTCCCCTTTTAATCCCACAATAAATTTAGTGGCACTGCATTAGATTTTCCTATATTAGCCATTGGGAGTCTACTAAGCCTTCTCCAAGCCCCTGATATGTCACCCAAACCTATAACCATATCTCAAAGGCCCTTTGAAGTGTTTTAAACATCATTATACACTTATGAATCTAGAAAAAATAACCCATCTGCTAGACTCAGTGTTTCAAATTCCCTAATGATTTTTCCCAGATGTACAAACACGAGATCTTACAATGTCCCCACCATAACACTTATAGTTCCCATGAAGTCTCAATGGTCATAAAAACTTAAACCTAACCTATGTATGTTACCAAATCAAATTTAAGTAGTAATTTTTTACCTTTAAATTGTCAACATACTGTTTAAGTGCATCCTTAAACATAAGACATTGAATTTTAAAAAAATGATCTAATAAATATATCATCTCGATGCACCATGATGGAACACCACAATTCCAATCAAATCTGAGGCACCTTCATGCCAACTTCCGAAATGTTATTTGACCTAAGGAACTCCTTACAATAGGATTTAGATTATTCATGATGATCCTGAATAAAAAACCTTCTTACCAATAGGATAACCAACCAAATACCCCTTTTGTGTTCAATCAACCCACCCTATGAATTTTCAAAAGTACCACATAATATTAAATTGAAAGAAACCAACCAATAACCTAGTATCAATCCCCATATTGATTCCAACCCATATTAAACAAGTATCCACCACCCATTCCCAATGCACAAATATTTCATATTTTCCATTAATGTCTTAGGTTGCTTCTTTAGATACAATAACCTTATCTAATACAACACTACTGTCATTGTTTCCTATGTATATCACCCAGAATTTCAAAAAAACATTACTACTGGAACTCCTCTAGACAACCCATCAAAAAATTTATTAGTCACCCTCATCTATGGGTTACATAAACAACCTATAATGATTCAATAAACACCAAAAGAATAATATGATTATACATACATTATCATCTATGGTCAAACCTTAATTCTCATGAGTTCCCATATTTTAAATCTCAATCAATCTAAACCACACCATCATACACTATTAAATAAAATGTGCTGGTGATACCAATGTAGTCACACATTAACCACCACAAATCATCTTAATACCAAGGATGATGTTTATACCCTATCTGTTCACGCATATGAATTTATTCTTATAATTCACCAAGGAATCCAGTCGAAACGATAACCATTTACTCACCGACATTCAAATTAAAAAAACTATCCAATGCTCATTTTGACCATGCCAACGAATATTCAAGCATGATGGTCATAAATACATGGAGAAAAATTAATTCATTACCATATGTAATAAATATATGTATCCTCCTCTCTTAAACTTGATACCCAATTATGAAACATCAACTATTTCCCATTCCCAGCATATAGAAAGTTTATCCTATGCACCAACTAAAATTCATCTAAAATGAAGTTTTATTATTCAATGTCCTATGGCGGTAACCCCACCAAACTTTTTACCTTATACTTATTTTTGATAGTCACATTAATAATTTCCATTTCCATAATTGTGTTTATTCTCCTAAGACATGCTCTCCTCATCCTATCAATACATGTCCTGAATTCACCCAGACTGGCTCTACCACCATACCTGATCCAACATTGATGATTCCTGTACCATGGCGGGAAATATTTTATTTCCTAAAAAACACAGGCCAATATTCCCATATTATTTTCATTATCACTATTATAAAACTTCTCATACTCATATAATCTCTAATTCATAATTCAAAATAGAGATATTTTGAGACCAGTGTGTATGATATGATATTGTAACTAATAAATGATGTATGATCTCTTATCACCTGATCAAATTACCTGTCTCTTTTTACCTAAAGTCACACTGCCAGACTAGTCTGACCATTCTCCATGACATGTTACCCAGCAAAGCTAATAAAATATCAAATTATCCCATCCAAATTGTCTGATATTTCACCCATGCTAACGAAAAACACACACTTATCCCCCACTATATTCCTTTCTAGTCACAAGCATCTACCTATTCTCTCAATAGATTATTAATTAAAAACTAAATGCAATTGGTTAAATATCCTAAATTGTCGATCCCTCTAAACCAACCTAAAAAAATGACTCATCCCATATGTCTATCCCCCTTAAGAAATAACAGGAGACAATCAATTTTTTTCATAATAAGATAGTACCTCCCCTGTATTGGTCTTAATCCCCACAAATCTACACTATCCATTTAAATTATTATAAGCTATAAAGCTAGTGGAACCTTATAAACTTAATCTAAATATTAAAAACATGAACCAATTCACTAAACCCTGATTCATAACCCATTATATATAGGTATTCCCAGCTATCAAAAGAATAAAATGACAAAGACATAACTCAAAGAAAACATCATAACCTAATATTTTTATTCCTAATAATATTATCTTAAATGATACATTCAAAGAAAACCACCAATATAGTGCATGGAAATGTTGAGTTCTATTCCAAGAAATCTGGGAAAAATCTATATAGGTTGTTACAGACACTGTAAATAATTGATCCTATTTCTCTTTTAAGAATAACTCTTATTTTTTACATAGCGTTTATATCTAAGGAATCACATTTATATTCAAACACACTATGGTCATCATATGTACCTTACAAAAAGGATCAAATTCATTACCATCAAGATGAATCATTCCATATACCCACATGACCTCCCATCAAAATAAAATATGAATACAAGTTGCACTAGTTGAGTGGGATTCCACCATGTACTTATATAGAAAACACTATATAATTAATTGATGACAGTTAAAACAAATAAGAATCTGTAATTAGTGAAAATAATCACACTAGTCAGCCTATATCTAATTTTAATCCTATGTTACAATTATGTTTAATGATCATTGATATTTTTCATCTATGCAAATAGATTAGGAGAAAAAATATACCAAGAACCTCAAAATTCAATGAGATTCAAATGATGTGAAAATCAGACATGACTGTAATATCATTAACTAAAATAGAAATTAAAACCCTTGGTAACCTGATCTTCATACATGAACACGTGTTCTAGACACACTATTAAGATATTAATCAAAAGCTCTGACACATTCATGTGTTTCATTTCTTCCATATTTAAAAATAGTGAGATAAAAATTAAATATATCTGATATTTTTTTTGTAAAATCCCATTCTAGAGGCCACCAAATAAGTTCCCCAGAATGATTTTCCACATGAAAACAAGAATACCTCACCATATGAATGTGGTTTCTGACTAGTGGTGGTGGTTTAGGGTAGTACCACATAGAGACTATACCACATAATCTAAGTGTGCAGTAATGAATAAAATAAGCAAGTATCATACATAAATAATAAACATTATAGTATATAAGATAAATTAAACATCCAAATTAGTGAATATATAAAACATAGAAGTAGCATAGTCATAGAATGATGAACTCTTAATGAACCAATCCCACATAAAAATAAATGAAAAATAGAAAAATAAAATAAAATAAATGGAGTGTGAACTACATCATCATGCTCTCCACATCCCATCCTAAAAACTATTTTAGCTATCCAACTGTATGATCGAACCTGAGGCCTCAAAACAAACTATGATAACAAAAAGTCAAAGGTATTCTCGAATAACTGATTACCATGCCAACTAGAGAAGGGTTTTTGTATATAACTTGGAAGGATACCACCATCACTATCTCATACATAGAAAGTAAATTTTTTGATATGTTCATGTAACATTATCACCATAAAAAACAAACTATAGAAAATAAATAACAACTAAAATACATGAGTTTTATATTATTGAAGTGTCTCAGAGCATGTCATGAAGACCACTCATGCCACAATAGCTTACTGGTCCTAGATCTATCATAGTACCAGAAAGAGATGAAGATCCTCAGGCTCATGACCCTGATCGACCAAACCTTATTCATCCACTACAAAGGTGTCTCTAAACATGTCATTATATAATTATTAACGTATAAAATAATATATCATAGGGAATAACCTAATAATTTCTCAGGATAAGGCTAAAAATGACTACATATCTGTATAAATGGATCAATAAGAAGAAAACATGCATTCTACACATCTCTATAAAATAAATGTATAATTAATGGTTCCAGGATAATTCCCAAACACCCCAAAGAATATATAAATCATAATAATAATCCATTTCACCATTCTAATTTTTTGGATCACATTCATCCAATGAATAAAAAATACTAGTAATGTTAGTAGCTCAACCAGTTGGATCCTAGGGTTAACTAATGAATCCCATAATAATGATAACAAAATCCACAAACATAAATGGGTGGATTCTAAACATTGTATGAATCCAAGAGAATGATGGAATCAAGAGAGTCCCATATAGACCCAAGGCCTAATCCTATTGTCTGGCCATTTTTTGTGTGCCTTAATAGTAAGATCATGTGATACCAATGACTACATTTCATGTATTGTTTTTTATTAAATAAATCTATTAATATAATTGTATTTAGAAAGATTTATCTTATATAAATTTTTTATGTCATGTTTCATGATGAATTTATTCAAAGGGAAAATAAGAAAAATAATGATTCAATTCATGACGAAAAATATGCTCCACAACATAGGATAATTTGAGGATTATGTATTAGGATCAAAATTGATGATTCAAGGGAGAATTGATCCTAAAATGTTATAAAAGATCCAATCACATCGTGAATAATCTATTCCTAATGTAAAAACATCAGAAACAAAAGCTGTGATAAGAATCTATAAGAAGAAAATAATTGGAGAAAAAAATAAGGATTTTATGCACGATTCCTTTTTCATGCACTAAAACCCAAGGGATTTCACAGATAGAGATACCATGTGATCCTAAACAATGAATTACCAATAGTAGAGTAAAGAAATTAAAATTCACTATAAGGAACCATGTGTTACTCCATGAAATGTGGTAACGATTTTATGATTATTTTCAAACCATGTCATATGATGAAAAGGACTGCATCTGAATGACCCATAAACCCTATAGCTGACCTACAAAGACTTGAAGATTGATTTTATGACTTGGGGGCCCCATTACGCTTATGAATATAGGGATTCAGTTCTCCTAAATTTCACTCAAAATTTTATGGAGGTATCCCATTGATGAAGTTTTACGTAATAAAATATTCCATCATTTATTTATTTATTTATATCTTTCCCTCATTTCCTCTCATGAAAAACGTGAGGGGATAATTCTCATCTTCTCCCCTGTAATATAAATAATGGGGGAGTTTTTGTGTGTGGGTTAATTTTTATTTTGTATTTTTGTATAGGTTGCCGTAATTACTCTAAATTCATCCAATCCTTCTTTATTTTTTTCATGAACATTGATAATAATATTAATGAATAAAATATTTTGACACATCAACTAGTCACCCTAGGTTCTGAAGGGCCATTATGTAATTCAAGTTGATCATGTTTAAAAATGGAATAAAAAAATTATTCATTATATACTTGATGTAATTGAAACTGTGAAAAGAGGAATTTTTTAATTAATGAGGAGATACCAAGACCAAAGCTATGTATATTTATTTTCATAGATAAGAAAACTTGAATAAAAAATTTAATTTTTAAAAATCACTCACATGCAACCCTAAAATGTACTAAACATGAAATGATTTCTCAAATTAAATTATAATTAATATTTTCTCTACACTTTATTTAATTAATATACATAAATTTAAATCATTTAAATTTTCTAAAATCAATGTTCATAGTCTCATGGGTTATAACATCAACACACCTTTTAACTACATTTATATTATTTATAGTATACTTTTTTGACATAATAATACATTTTTAAATTTGATTAAACTATTTATAATTAACGATACACTATGGCACATCATATTTTTGGTTTCATTTCATAGTGTTGTCTCCAATAATATATTCCTGATTTTAAATTTTATTTTACTTAAATTTATTTTACTATTTTATTCTTAACATGGTTGTTTTATAATTTCACGTTTAAATTATTTTTTCCGAACAAATCCACAAAATCAAAATGGATGGAATATTTCCAATACGACCCCAAACTTGAATGAAGCATTATGAGGGAAAAAAATTCAACTACGAACATTATTAGTATTGAATATTACTAAACATTATTGTGGTACAACAATGTGATCTATTTTTTTGAATGATTATCGATTATAGGTGGCTATCTAATGTAGGACTACAATTGATCATCCTTTTTCCTCCAATTATAGCTAATCCCATTTAAAAAAAACTAGAAGTCTTCCAAATGACCTTCAATAATGTGAAATTCATTGGACTACCACACGATGATCCAAATGATCACTTGGAAATTTTTCTTGATCTCTAAAACACATTTTAATTTCAAAATGTCTCACATAAAATGAGAAAGAAGTCGATCAGAAATACTACAATAAAAAATTTCCTATAGATTCTATCACATTTAGAAAGATACAAATTACTCAAAGAGATGACATAAAATAGCTTCTAATGGCAAGGGTAGGGGACATAATTAATAGATATCTACATATTATACAATAATAAATGTATGGAATCTCAAAATAAAGCCATGGTGAGGAATTTGGATTCCATGACAGAACAAAAATAATAACCTGAAGGTATGTATGCTGAAGAATCAAACTATATTGATTACAGTCTTGGTAATAATTTTTTGGGTTCTGGACACAATAAAATGGTCATGATTATTAATAAAGTTGACCAATATTTAAATAATTCATAAAATTACCATCTATCAAAATCCAAAAACACACCTTGGATGAATCATTGGATACATTACTGACAACTACAATAGCTAGCTTCAAGAAACTCACAACCCACTCAAATGACCACATAGTAGTAATTCAGGTGTTGAATGATGAATTGCTATTCATGAAGGATGCAACTCATAACCATGAATTTGAAGTTGGTCAAATAGTAGAACAACAATAAGAGAGGCCAAGTGGAGAGCTGTCTAGTTAACTTGAAGTTAAGACCCTAGAAGTCATTATGATTATAACAATTTTAAATGAAAAGAGGATATACTAAAATTGTAAAATAATTATGGTATAAGATGAAAAACTAGAGAAAAAGGTAAACTAAAAATTTTATGAAGAATAAACCAAAGAACCGCCACTATTAAGAATAGAATACCATTTCTAGAAAGAGTGATGTATTTAAAATTCAATGAACATTGAAGTTAAATCATTTAAAATAATAAAAATAAAATATTAATTTTCCTTTTTAGAATATAATATCACCATTATAACCTAGGAAAAATTTACGAAGGATTTGGTAACCAAAAGAAAGGGGATATAGTAAATGAGTTTAATCCCATTCATATAAGATTTCATAGATATGATGTTGAATCCCCTCCCAATGAAAAAATAGACACATGTATAATTTCAAGACCAATCAATATCATGTCTAAGGAATTTGGGAGGTCGCTCTGTGATATTGGTTCTAGTGTCAATGTAATGTTCTACAACACATTTTTGATCTTGAAACATGAATAAAAGAAGGCTATAGAGGTTTAAATATAACTAGAAGACTCAGTATAAAATTACACATGATGAATAATATAAGAAACTCCATACAAAGAGGGATAATTTTATTTTTGTTGTTGGAATTCATCACTTTGGTCCTAGATGACATGATGAAACCTATTTTTCAAGGGAGGCCATTCATGGAAATTAGAATAACATTGATCAATGTTTAGAGTGGCGAGTTGTTCTAGAGGATCAGAAATGATTTCGTTTGTTTTGAAATTCATCAGGAAAGGTATAATTATGATTTGTAACATGATTAATTTGAAGAGTAAATTATTCCAAATATAGAAGAGGTTCATATCACCATTACTATGAAAATATATGTAATATTTGGGATAAAGGCAAGAATGTATGATATATGATTACCGATGATAGAGGAGTAGTCAGAGAAGAAATATTTGATGAAGATTAGCTAGTGTGGATT
Organism: Viscum album; assembly: GCA_963277665.1. NCBI lineage: Eukaryota > Viridiplantae > Streptophyta > Magnoliopsida > Santalales > Viscaceae > Viscum > Viscum album. The sequence goes on along the minus strand of OY728159.1, from coordinate 968,161,179 downwards.
GTTCGTGATCTTGATTCCAGTTTTTTAGGTTTGAGGAAGTTCTGGTGGATAGGCCTAACCTAGGTAGAGTAGGTGCTTCCCATGGGGAAGGTAAAGATGACATTAGTGAATGTAATGGGATATATATATATATATATTCCCCCATATGAATAATCATCGATCCAGAGAAGTTATGATATTTCCAACCCCTTTTCACTTGAGATGAAAGAAGGTAAGTATAATTGAAACACATTAACAAAATTTATTTGTGGACGTAACTCATGTTTCTTGAATTTTTATCATTATATTTTTAAGGAAATATCCCCAAATGATTTTAAATTTCATTGAAAAAGGGTATGCACTTTCACATGTAAATATTATTTTTTAGTTACAAAGTTATAGAACAAGGTAGGCAAGAAACAATAGTGATAATTTTTTTAAAAAATAATGAAAATTGTGATCACAAGAACAATAATATTTGGAGCAGGGTATTACAACATTGATTTTAATATAAAATTCTAGACCCATAAAATTCTACTTAAAAACATTAAATTGATAATTCATGACCCAGTATCAAATTTTTTCTTGATTTTCAAGTTTTTTTAAAAAAATTCATCGACTACCCATTATACAATATTTTAAATTTTTATTGACTGTTACTTTAAATAAAAAAATTTGTAAATTAATTATTACAAAAAATCAAAGTAGCTTTATTTAATGAATCATGATTCAAGAAATTGGTTAATTTTTTTAAATAAAATATCTATAATGGTTTTCATCATTTTAAATCATGATATTTAAGTTAATTTATTTTATTGTTATTTTGAATTTTCATCATTAATTATTAAAACCACACACCCTAATTATTAATTATTTTCAAAATCTAGTATTTTACATTATTTTTAATATTTAAATTTCATGAGTCAAACATAGGAATTCTTACTTATAGAACTTTATATCCATAATATATAAGAAATGATTATAAAAACTCAAATTTTAATTGATTGATACATTTTTAATCCCTTAACCGGATACCTATATTTACATGAATCGTTCATATGGTTTGTTGAGGCCCTGAAAAGCCTTCCTAAGGAAGCTCCAGACTACAATTGTTTTATCCACTCCTACCAAACTCTATGTACTTTTATTTGTTATCAGAAATGAGTGAGGGGAGATGATAATATTGTGGGAGTGTTTTATTTATTATAAACATATACCAATATGGAAATTTTTATGGTATATTTTGAAGTTTCACAATTATCCAACCATTTTATTTTATATAACACTCTATTGAAAATAGACAAATTGAAGAAAAATTAAAATAATTAGTTGTATTTCAGATGATTAAAATCATCATGTATTTTACCAATGATTTTTATCATTTGGGTTAATGTGTTGGATGTTATACATTTCCAAAATAATATACTTAAAAATTGGAAAAAAATGAAAATAACAGAGGGTTCAATTTTTTCATATACATAAATGATTTGTGAACCTACTTAGAGTTTTGTGAATATTCAAGACAAAATTTTTAAATAAGAATTTTAAAATCAATTTTTATTAATTATCATTAAAAATGATTTAGATTTTAAACAAATTTTTTATGTTTAAAATGTTGTTACACTATGTATCCACCACCCCTTAAGTTTGAGAGTCATTTAAGATACTGATGAACCACTAATGATTATTTGTGGTTTTTTTTCTATATGGGGTGGAGAATGTAGATGAATTTCAAGACTATAGTAAAGAGTATGATTTGAGTTATGCATATAATTAAATTTTAATTTTTACCCAGATAATGATGGAAAAATTAAAGTTAATTTAATTGTATATGGAATGAACATTTTTAATAGATTGAAAAATATTAATGGAATAACAAGTATGAATGGTTAATTAAAAAGAGGAAATGTAATATATCTTCTTGACTTGTTTCCTTGGAAATAGAAGTGTTGATGAGACATTACATGTTATTATTGAATATTTAATTCCCTATTTAATGAATTGATTTTATGGAAAGTAAATTTAAATTGTAGTACAGTTCATATAATTTTGTAGTTTTTTGAGTTTTAATTATTTAAAAAATTATGAGTTTTTCGTGGGGGATTTGATGACAACATGTCATATATACTTTTAATAATTAAATACTTTTTTAAATTTAATTGATAAATATTTCAAAAATATTAGTTATTTTATTTATTATGGTAGTTTATAGGTTTAATTTATTCAAAAGGGAAATCAGAAAAATGAAGATTTCATGTATTACTAAAAAATGATACTACATGAAGTGAGATACACCAAGGCTTCAGATCAAGGATTATAACTAAAGCTTCATGTAGTATAAAAGTTGAAAATACCATAAATCTACCCTTAATTATATGAATCCTTTATTTACAATGTGAAAACCTAAAAACACAAGGTGTGAGAAGAAGACATGGGAAAATGGTTATCTAGAGTAGTAATTAAAGATTCGTGACATGATTCCCTTTTCAGAAATGGAGACTTTATTGTTTTTATTCCCATTTCTAATCCATTAACACATGACATGAATTACCCATACCAAAGTGAAGACATGAAAAGTCATGGAGTGAAAAAAGGGTCACATCATGACTCATGGTGATGAGTTCCAGGTTCTTCTAAAAATGCATCAAATATTGATCTGGTCGGTGTCTAAATTCCATGTAACCCACATAATTGGCCATATAAGATTCACATAATGATTCTATGATTAGGGGGGAGGTCATACACACCTATTAATATAGGCTTGGGTGCTTTTCCAAATCATTGCACAATAAATGGAGGTTTTCCCTTGATGAAGTGAAACACAATAAGATCCGCTGTAATTTCATTACTTCTTTCTATATTTATCTGTAACCCTCTATTGAATAACATGAGGCGTAATTCTCATCTTGTGTTGGGTAATGTAAATAATGTGGTATTGTGTGTTTGATTTATTTTTCTTTTTTATTTTTTCTGTTTGGGTAGTTGTAGTTGTAACATATTCCTCAAATAATTCTTATTTTATATTATATAACCATTGAAAATGAGACTAACTAATGAACCAATTTAATACATCATTTTCTCAACCTGAATTCCCCATAATGACTACAAATTTTAGGATGATAATGTTTAGAAATTGTATCATGAAAAATAATTCATTAAAAACAAAAGTAATTGACCATATCAAAAGGTATTTTTTGAATCAAGGATTAGATAATAAGACCATGAATCTCAGTCAGTAAAAACTCTGAGGAATTATAATAAAAAATAATTTCATTTATAAATTTTACATTCACATGAATATGAATTTTATGGAACCTAGCCGAATTTCTCATATTATGTTAAAACCAATTTTTTATATTATCTCTTTTTAATTAATATCATTCAATTTAAATCATTTAAATTTCCAACAAAATATTTTCATTATCTCATAGGTTTGGCCTCATTTAGACCATTTTAATACATTTATTTAATCAGTATTAGAATTGTATGGGTTTTTATGTTTTTAATTTTTTTTTAACCCCATAGGAATTAATGATTCCCTATGGGATATCAAATTTTTGGGATCTGTATCAAGAATCCATGATGACATCATCACCTCCAATTCCTATAACATTATTATGATATAATGCACAAAAAATATATCTTTGGAAGTGACTTTGGGAGTACCCAATGTCAATATCACATCTCATCAGGCCCAATGACTAGATTCCAGAAAAAAAGTTCAAACATGATTTTTTCAAGAGTAAAAAACAAAAAAAGAGAAATAAAAGGCAGTGGTTGGATGAATTGTTAATCTGATAACTTTTATACAATAACCCTTACACTGATATCATTAGTAATGGTTCTATGATAATACAAGATACTATAAATACTTATTCCCATGTCCATAATCTTACTAGGGTCATAAGTCATAGGGGAACCCATGAGGGTCCCCTAGGTATCGTCAAGGTTATTATGGACTCCTTGGAAATTCACAATGGGGAGATGGTCTTAAGTACACCCCCTTTCCCATGCATCCTTTGTTAGCCAGAAAACATGAATTAGCAACAAATCTTCATATGGTCTCACAAACCTGGTGATTATGTCATAGCGAGGGAGGATTATCACCCCCATAGTCATATCAATGAGCCCAAATTCTTAGTGTTATCCCTCATGATCAACCACATGGCCTTGAATCCCATGTCCCCACTTCTAACTACTTGTTGTTCACTTGGTCACTAATCAATATAGACACTAAAACCTATCTATTTTAGTTTAATTAATTCACACGCCAAATGGAGTACTAGTATTCCAAGGCACATGAGTAAATTTATATTCTCAGCCATTAGCAACCAAGAAATCCATCCATCGCATGAGTGTCCATTTATAAACTCGTAACCTTATTCAATTCAATCATATAAATTTAATATTTATTTAAAAAAATTAAACAATATAAATAGTACCACCTACTAATGTGGCATGTACATGCATAACACATATATATAATCAATTAATAATTAAAATTATTAGATGTATAAGGACCACATACCATAAACGGAAACAATTCCAAATTTCTAGTGTTGTTTGGAAACTCATAAGAAAGATTTTCCAAGATCAACTAGTTATCATCTAGAAGTCTGAAGATCTTATCTCTTTAAAAATTGACTAAAATAATTAATTATAATTAATTAATAATTAATTAATAAAAAAATAAAAAAATAATTCCAAATTTATTTTTAAAAGACCTAGATTCCCAGAAGCACACTTTTTTACCTTGTCACACATGAACAATGACCAAACAATCTCAAACAGCCTATGTCATACTCTAGATCACATTTCTGTCCAAATACATAACAAAAATTGCTATGAAAAGGCACAAATTAATAAAATCTAGTGAAAAAACCTTATAAAATTCTAAATGGTGATGTTCCTCTAGAATGGCGTGTGGCCACTGAAAGATTCCATCTCAAAATGTTTGTGACATAAGAAGAGAATGGCCCCCCCAAGGGTTAAAAATTTTCAATTATCAACATAATTTAATTTGAGATGAAAAAATTTAAAAACAAAATCATCATATTACCTCCATGAAAAAAATGTGTGAGGATAGGAAGGTGTCGTCACTAGATTTACACAATTAAATCCACATGAAATCCCCATGATTAAATAACACATCCCCCATGATAAAATGTAATTGTTATCATATCGCTAATCCAAGAAAACAACATTCAAAAAGATGATTTTGAGAGATTCAAAGAGGTTTCTGATGTAAAATACGAACCATATATTATTGAAGAACAAAATCAAAAGCACCCCTTGATCAAGGGTGAATATGGGAAGAATGAGGAATAATACCCCAGTATTCTTAAGAAAACAAAGAGAAGGAGGAGAGGTTTCCCCCACCATATTTAACTTTTTGGGGGAATTTATTTACCCCCTTTTAAACCCACTGTCTAGTTGGTGGATATGCTACAGCTTCAGATATAGATGCCACCGGGCCTCTCACAAGGATTCTATGATCCCCAGGATACCTACTAATCCTTTAAACAATTATAAAATACATATTTTGTGGTTTTAAATGCTTTATAACTCCCTTATGAATTAAAAAAAGACCCATATTCAAAACAAAAAGTATCAAATTACATCATGTATTTTCAATACCTTACAAAAACAGTACCTTACAATCCCACCAATGGGGTTTCAATTTCATCCTTATGATGTGGTACCCTAGGGTCCTACTCAACTGTTATACCCTCATCAGTCGTCAAAATTATATGAATAGCATTGAAATTCCCTACATCAGTTGTAGCCTCTATAGGGTCAATCATTTCCCTTAGTGGAAGATTTCTGAATGTGGGGATCACTATCATTAATATAGGATGAAAAAATATTCCATAACATGATTAATGATAAATGAATTGTAGGAAGATACATTGAAATAGTATAAAGGGATGTAATATTGAAGTGTCAAATTCTTTTTATGGTTGCTTACACATGAGAGCCTCCATGTTCAAACCCAAAAACTTTTTTTTGATGAACACATCCACTAAGCCAAAATGAAATTACATCATAAAGGGGATCAATGATGGATCCAATAGTAATTGAGTTTCCATTTCAATTATTGTATGGATTATACCTGTAGTTCATCCTGTCATCAAATGGACCTATTCTACAATGAGGAATAAAATAGGTCAGCAGGGTGTATTAAGTCTATGTGTACTCAAAATAAAGTGGGGGGGGGGGGTTATTGTACATTTTGATCCCTATGTTGGGGGAAATGCTTCCTCAATTAATGGGAGGGACTCACTAGAAAAGGGATAACCACCCATACCACAACATTAAGTACTAGTAATATATCCACCACTTAGTGGATTAGGACTTACTGAAGCCCATTCAAAGAGGAAGAAAAGATAATGATTCTTCATGAATCACCATTCAACAGTAATCACTAATTCATCCGTGAATCAAAGTAAAAGTGTGGGTAAAGAATATGGAAAGGAATAGTCATTAATACTAATTAACCAAGTGGTTTACTACATCAACTGTGATACCATTGGTTTTATTTCTAGGAGAATAAACTTTACATACCTTAGGGGACTCCTGATATGAGACACTCTATTAGGATTCTTCATTATTGGAGTCCTCCATTTCTATTACTTTATCTAATACAATACCCATGAGATATCTAGGAGGGGGAATGTCTAGTGGTATCCTAGTATAATATGTCATGGATTAAATACTATTTGAGGATAAATAAAGATATAAATATCATTTAAATATAAAAGGTCCTTCATTTGAAGATCTACGAATCTGGCCCTAGTATAGCCATGGCCTGGAAGAATTATTAAATTCCATTGTAGATGGTTCAATTTTATTTGATGGGATGTGAACCACTAAAAATTTTCCTAGTTATCCCATGTATTAGGGAAGACTATATTATCTAGAAGCTTTATTTTTGTGTGTAGAAATGTACCTAGAGTTACAATAGATATTATTGAAAATGCCCCTATGGAATTTTCCACCCATGTGACTTTTTTCTTAGGTATTATCTATCCCCCAATTTCACCTACCCTAATAATTAAAATTTTTGGTAGAGAAAGTTCCATTAAATTCGCAACCACTGCTACTCCTTATTAGAGTACATCATCATACATGGAGTGCTCCTACTGCCACAACACACCTCCAACAACATTACTATGGGACCTCCTCCTATAAATTTTATCTGATTACTAGTCACCACAACATCTACCTAGGGTAGGTACACTCCCAAATCTAAGAATATTAGTGAAACAATATAAATGGGGCATCATATGGTGGTAATTACATTCTATCTCCACTTAATTCCAACCCAAACATACCTAGGAGTCATTGAAGAACCATGGAATGGTGATCATGGTGTACCTTAGTGTACAAACATTACATCATTAAATAATTAAACATGAATTGACAAGATAACTATTAAAGGTATTATTAATCAATGATTATACTTTTATCAATTATGACTACCAATACCATACCTCATAATTCTAGGAAGTATGATCGAAAAATGGTGGTTCCCATCACATTTTCAAAAACCACCATAGTTGGGAGTAGAAAATAACAAGGAAGGCTCGGGGCCAGGCCATTCCTGACATCCCCCAAAATTTAATATAAAAAGACACGAAGACACTGTAGACAAGGGAGGGGTGGGGTCAAACAACCCACAACCAAAAACCCTTAACAAGCTTGGGAGTAGATGGTGTTTATATACTAGTACCACTCCATTTATGTAGTGATCTAAACATATCTAAATTGGAATGAACTTCATATATGCATTTGTTTCTTACTAAAAGTAATTTTCTTCAAATACTTATAGAGATTCACTAGTATTAGGATATCCAATTTGTTGCAATGTATCATTGACACAATCATTTTCATCATGATGTTTCTAAAACTAACACCTAGGTGAACATCATGAACATGCATCAACAACCCATAAAAAATTTTCTATGAACCTACCCATCTTGATATTACATGTGTGGGCCTTCACATTGTAACCCCTAGATGGAAATGGATCGCCTTTAAGAGAACCCAATAGAAGCCCTGATTTCTATAATACAAGTCCTTGGTGAATTTAATCAGTATCCATGGAATCTAAACTTCATGTTTGTTTAAGAAAACATCAAAAATAATATTTAACACTACATCTTTAGTACCATGCATACTTCATCGGCCACCCGACAGAGCATCCAACAGTACTTTTGAAAGAACTTATACCTACTCCTAATATATTCAATCATTCTATACTAGGAGAAACTCATTATACATCTCACCATATATATAGATTACACCAATGTGAAAGTGGTATCACAAACTAATTTCTACATACAAATTGTGAATATTAAATGAGTTGGTATCTGGTTACCACATACTCTTTACCTTTGGTATGACATCTAAGTGAGGGTATATTTGAAATTGGGAAGTCCACAGTAATTCATAAACAAAAAAACTTTGTAGATCATTTTATAACCCATAAAATTACAAGAATACCTATAATACTCATTCTCATTAATTAGTATAAATATATCTCTCATGAAAATCCCTTTCTTCCATCCAAAATAGATAGTTGAATTTCAATCCCACCTTGAAGATATTGTCATACAAAGTAAGAGATGTTTCAGTAACTAGATTATCTCCCTTGATACTTTTGATCATATTCTAGATAGAATGCCCTGGGAGTGGGGAATGATCCTTGAATGAGTGGATAACCATAGCTACTTTCTACTTGTAAAATAATGGGGAGCTTCTAATCCAATCACTTAGGGAATATTACAAATCATTTAGGATTATGACACAATTCATCAGCATAAAGATGTAAAGATGCGTCATTAAAAAAATAATATAGTACTTTTTCTATTTTTTTAACAAGTCAGTGATAGTTAATTATTATATATAATTTAGAAGATCAATTCTAAATTGATAATCATTTTCATACCCTTCATTACACCACATAAACCTTGGAACATTAAACATCCTTTTCAAGAGATTTTATAAAAACTACTATATATGGTTTATGAAATATTGTCATAGTGAAACATGTATCTTCATTAAATATAATAATCAAATGCATTTCTTTATGAAATAATTGTTGTGTATAGAATTATAATCACAAAAGTATTTTTTTAGAGAAAAAAGTAACATAGACCCAAATCATTTTGGTCAGAAGCACTCAAAAGATATAGTTTCCTTAAAATATAGGTAATGACCGATCTTTTATGAAATAAATGTTTTCCCATATTATGAAATTTAATGTATCAAGATTATCGATCTATTATTTTTAAAATTATATGAAATTTTTTTGATACCAAGCTTTTCAATGGAATGTGATTATGATTCCCAGAGTGCCCAGAATAAATGATTGAAATAGATTAATCCCTAAATAGTATGCATGAGAAGTTTTCAGAAAAAATTGGAATAACATTTGATTGGGTTCCTGGATCAAAAATACAATGGAGATGTTGAGTCTAGAGCAATGACTTTATGTTAGGTGTGTCCTATCATTGATAGGCATGGGTCGTTCGCAAAAATTAGTTTTCAGACGTCTTAATTAAATTAAAATAAATAAATATTTTTTGTCTACCTTTTTTAAAAAATGAAAAAAATTCTCCCCTTTAAATATATTCTTATAGAAGGTTTACAGGGTTAGCTGCATAATCCTGTTCATTGATGATTGCTATTGGAAATTTTTGTAGGATAACCCGTTGGCGGAGGACGACAAAACAATCAATCGATGCATTGCGGATTAGACAAACCCCACTAATGAAAACTAAGGGGAAATCGTTCTTCAACCCAATCGAGGTAGGGGTTTGTTATTTTAATTAATATTTTCCCTATTCATGGAATTAATGATGAACGTGGATCAACCCATGAACTAGTTGATTCGTGAATAATGTTTTCTTGCAAGAGGGTATTAGTTTTCGTGTCATTTGGGGTTTTGATTCGGGAATTATTTTCATTGATTATTTTTGTATTATCATTTTCATTCTCTATTAAACCTACTAATGGGATATAATTATTTCCATGATAAGCAAAGACATAAATGTGTTCCTCATTTTTTTATTATTTTCTTCATCCCCTGCCCCATGTTCTTTGCGTTCTTTGTGGGGCAACAAAAAATAGATTATTGCAAACCCATTTTTCAGTAAAACGATCCCAAATTTGAGATCTGACATCATTAAGACTCAACGGAGGTGAGACGACTATGGTAGTATGTGAATTTTCATAACTCAGAAGAAATAATTCTTTGACCATACATCGTGTGGGTATATTGAAACGTGTGTTTGGGGTTTACCGAACACCTGAAACACACTAAATTAGCATTGATATGACAGGGAGTCCTTGAACAATGAGTTTGAAAGTAATAAGATGGCTGGATAGAAGATCAAAGGATAACCTGATGTGCAGAGATGAGGAAAAACAAATTCTATATATTCTCGATGAACATGGCTTGTTCTTCGATGAACATGTTGTGTGTGACCTGCATGGTGGAAGCTAAGGTTTGCATGCTGCACCTAGTGAAGAACACAGTGTACATCCAGGAGGACACAACGTATGGTCTCAACCAAGTGGAAACTAGGGTTTTGGGTGATACAAAGCAGAAAAATGGTGTGTGACCATCGCCACACGGTGTTTGGGCCCTTATATGGACTCAGTGTGTATCTTAGAAGATACAAAGACACGGGGTGGAGTACACGACATGTACTCCACCACATGGCCTATCATGGCCTAATACACTGACTAACCTATATATTGGTACATGGTATGGGACACAAGGGATAAATACAAGTATGAAGACATGTCAAACATACACAGAGTCCTCCCCTGATAGAGGAACATGGTGTGTCACTCTTTTACTTTCCATGTATAAATTCCTCTACATGACAAGCCTTGCAACATTGGTCATCGTATATGGGAAGTACCCGATGTTCGGGGACATGTCTTGTGACCTTTCTACAAGATTTTTAATTCTAAGTACATGGCTTAATCCACATGTCAAATTTTTCTTGGAATTATTTCATCTGGTTTAGTTCCCCTTTTCTCATTCCCATGAAGGTCAGTTATTGTTTCCATCCATAAGAGTATTATCCCATCAGTAGGACTTTTCGAGATAGATTTTGGTAACCCTTCAAGAGGCCTATAGAAATATCCTCTATCCATTCATATAATTATTTAGAGTCATGTATTGATGTCATCAATCCTATAGGGCACTGATCCTTTACATAGTAGGTGAATCTATGAGAGTTTTGGTATCCTCAAAGGCCCTTGCAGTGATCCTCATCTATGTATCATTACCTTTCCCCACTCATGATTGTGTTCTCCCAAAATGAGTTTATCTATGATCTCTTCAGTTCTATCAGTGCATCTATCTCTATCATGTTTGTTCTCGAAAAATAGGACTTCTCAGATTGATATCATCAGAGCTATCAGACTCAGGGAGTGAGTTCTTCTATATGGGTGCTTCGTGGAATCTTTTTTAGGAATCCCTAGCATGGGTATGTCGTCATGTGACTTGTCTATAGAATATGGGCCTAGGTTTTGATTATATTTGGATGTTTTTATCTTTCTCTATGTTTAGTAGACATATACTATGTACAGCTGACCATACCTTTACTTTTTGTATTGATTTGTGGTGTCCATGGTCCCCTAATGTGTATTGTTATACTCACCCATGAACGGGATTTTCTCATACATGTCATGTCATATGTAGACGAGCAACCTTTTGTCAGAGTCTAGGGAGGGCTAGAACCAGACCAATATTTTCGAGTTCCTTATAGGTTTAGGTGTTAATATGGCTACGATTATGAGCCCTAATACCTCTTTCATTCTTACAGGTTGGACTTGTAGTTTATAATATATTTTTTTGGTAGGCTGGTATTCTGGCCAGGTTTACATTACGCACTTCACTTCTGTTGTACTATGTAGGTTGGATTTAGTCGTATGCATGAATTTATTCCTGAGAGGATTTTACTTTTCAGAATTTTTGGGCTTGCAGATGTTTATATGTGTACACGTACATAGTAAATTCCTCCCATGTTAGTGATATGACTACTCGGTGCTAGTCACCATCCCCTTGCCTATTGGAGGTGGGATTTCGGAGTTGTAACACGGGCCCCACTAGGATTGGTCATGAACGAGTGGTATCAGAGGTGGTTGTTTATACCTTATGACCTGGAGTCTGTGAGATTTTTTGGGGCAACAATGTCAAGTGTTCCAAGTTTGGATTTCAGGCTAGGGAATCCAGTGTTGGTGTGGGTGGCCAACGTATCCATATACTAGGACTCTGAAAACCTGCTTTTTGACTATGTACATAAAAACACTAGTTGCAGGGAAATAAAATAATGGTAAATTCATCATATAATAATGGAATGTGATTTCATTTACCCTTTGGGTAAGCTATCCAGATATACTCGTTGACCATGGTACATCATGTTTCTTTACAAGATGCCTCTACGATGCATACCTACTTGAATTCAGCAAATTGATCATGAGGATTACCCCCTCAGTGATGAGACTTCAATAGAGGTACAAGATCCCTAGGCGTTGCCTCCTATAGGTGCACCTGTTATACCACCACTATTGGAATAAAACATGTTACCTACAGTGCTGACAGATGAGGAGTTCAGGATAATTGCGCTTTATGAGCATTAGAGACAGGGAACCCTCAGGTTCTGAGGCGATCCCGGCCCATAGGCGGCTGAGGACTAGCTTGTGGTGGTGACCATTGTTTTCTGACTGTTGAGGACACTAGAAGACAAGATGGTGATCCTAGGAGTGAGATTTATTCAGGGTTCAGTGGGACAATGGTGGATTTTGACCTAGAAAACCCACGATGAGGATAGTATTTCATGGAAAGAGTTCGAGATACTCTATAAGGAGGATTTATCTATAGTAATGATGAGAGAAGTGCATATCTAGGAGCTTATTCAACTCCATCATAGATGTTTGAGGGTGGATGACTATTAATTGAGGGTCACCAACCTTGCTAGATACTTCATTTATATGGTCAAGGATCAGTACTTTAGAGTTTAGAACTTAGTGTGAATCCTATGGTAGGACATTTGAGATAGTGTCATGACTCTTTGAATTTAGAATTATGATGGAGTGAATGAGAATGCCTTGGTGATCAATATCTTCTAGGTAGAGGGGAGACATCCAGTGGCAGTCACCAAAAGGCAGACATGTGCGGAGACCTCGATAGTTGGGAGCCAAGGTCGGGAACAAGGATCAGAACCCGGGAGATGTCACACGAGACCCCAGGACAGGGGATTAATAGTCCATGGCTCTCAGGCTCAATGTTGTTAGCCAAGGGAGATGTGATGGTACTCATGTGATGATATATGAAATCTCGCTAGAGACTATCTAACTCATTGAGATGCTAATAGGGAGGTGGATGATGGACCACCGAGGTAGAGGTAAAGAGGGGAGTAGATAAACCCGCTAGGCTGCAGATGTCGAAGAGAAGAAGAGAGAGCTATAGGTGGTGTAATACGTTGAGATCTACTCCTACCAAAACACCATAGAGGTCCGCACTAGGTTCGAGGGGCTGGGTGACACGGGTGGGGACAACTGCATGTGGTCAAGGTGTACATCACAAGGACTTGAGGGATGATTCGAGGTATGATTTGTGTCTTTTCTACCTTAAATGTCGTACTTGTAGACATATATTCTAGTTATTCCATCCTCACCACATGTCTTCTGTGAATCCATGAGATTTTGGTAGAGTCGTTGACTCAAACCTTATGCTTGGGGACACCTATGGGAGGAGTGATAAGGAATTATGATGTAATTCCCAATATCGTTTGGTTATCATCAGTCCATACCCATATTGATTTATTTTGGTGAAGAGTGCGGTGTGTCAGTAGTGATGGACTGAGGTGTATCTTTTTTGGGAAAAAGAAATCCCAGGGAGTAGAAAATGGCCTCATTCGTAGGAGGGTGTAGCCGATAACTCATGAGTTGGCTATCCATACCCTTAAATAAGTAGATGTTGTGATCTTCTAGTTCCCAACAGTAGTGGAGGGGTATAATTATATCTACCGACAAGAGGTTTTAGGATAACCTCCATGCTCTTAAATCAAATTCATAAAATACTTACACGCTGGGATAACAATGATCTCTTCAATAGCATATTGAATGACTCCCATAGAGTGTCACGAGCTGGGGGTGAATTTAGAGGATTTGCAGAGTAAGAGATTTTTACGACACAGTGTTTCACTATGGACAACCCCAGTTTTTTTTTACCATGAATGAAGATGGGAGTTGAAGTTGTGGATGGATTACCAGTGCATTAACCATGTGAAGTTAAAGAACAAGTATCCATTATTGAGGATAGAATAATTCTTTAACCAGCTGATACGGAACGTTGGTTCTATAAGGATGATCTTTGTTCAGGTTATCACTAGCTTTGAGTATGGGGATAGTATATACCTAAGACAACCTTTAGATGCTGCTACGGTCACTGTGAGTACTTGGTGATGCCCTTATAAAGTACGAATTCCCCTGTAGTGTTCATAGGACTAATGAACTCGATCTTCCAGCCTTGCATGGACCTGTTCTTAGTGGTATTCATCAATGAAATTCTGTTTTACTTGGTGTCAAAGGAGGATCACACAAGACATCTTCAGATAGTTAAAGACATACTCCGATAGCACTATATATGGTTATCCCTCGATGTTCCAGTTATAAGAACAAGATGTCCACTTTCTAGAACATGTAATTTTAGCAGATAGAGTAGTAGTGGACCCATCCAAGGTCTAGGCGGTGTTAGTAAGGGAGCCACCCCAAAGCGTGACAGAGGTGTAGAGAATTTTTGGGATGGAAGAATACTACCAAAGATTTATCCATGAATTATCCAGGATAATAGAACTGTTGATAGCCTTGACCTAAAAGGGGCAGCCTTTCGAAATGATGGGGAAATTTCAGTAGGATTTACAATTGTTGAGGAAAAGTTTTAAGAGCGCACTGATCGTGAGATATGCTAGAAGAGAGTGTCAAGTATGTAGTTTTCTACAAATCATCATGGAATTGGCTTTGCTGTGTCCCGATGTCGTGATAAGTGGTGATTACTTATGGTTCACACCAGCTAAGGTCTCACTAAAGATACTATGTGACCCATGTTCTTGAGTGGGCATTGGTAGTCTTCACATTGAAGATGTGAAGACACCACCTGATGGGAGAAGAATTTATCATATACTGTGACCACAAGATTCTCAAGTACATCTTCACATAGAAGGATTGGAATCTATGATAAAGTTGATGGCTAGAGTTCCTCTAGGATTACTACTTCAAGGATTTCTATAATTTTAGGAAGGAGAATTTTGTAGAAGATTCTCTCAGTAGAAGATTAAGTTCACAACTTATTAGCAAGGCATTAGATAAGTATTCCTTGCTACAATTATACTCCATTGATGGAGATGATGATGCTTATCTCCAGTCAATTTCTATCACCCCAACATGATTTCAAAGATTTTGGGAGGCACATATAGGGGATGTTGACTGTGAGACACTACGTTCTCAGTTATCTATAAGATGTGCTCCTGATTGATATTCTCAAGGTGGGGAGAACATAGTTCTTTTCAGAGGATGCACAGCTGTTCCAGTGGAATTTGTGGAGGATGTATTATATGAGTTTCATACACCCCCCTTAGCAGTAAATCCTGGAGTAGAAAAAAATGTAACAGGACCTCTAGAATTAGTTCATCGAGACAGGTATAAAGAAGGCAGTGGAAAAGTTCCTTTCTCAATGCCTTATGTGCCATAAGGTGAAGACTACTCATAAGGTTTCCACATGGTTAGCTGACCCCTAGAAGTAACATAGTGGAAGTGGGATGGAATATTGATAAAATTTGTGATGGGTATACCATGAATGTCAAAGTGACAAGATTCAATCTGGTTAATCATTCATCAACTAACCAAGTCAGCCCAGTTCCAAGATATCAGGGGGAAGAGTTATGTAGATATCATGGGACACCTCTACATGTATGAGATAGTTCAGATTCATGTAGTCCCTTTGATGATAGTCTTGGAACAATACACTCACTTCACATATCCATTGAGGAATGGATTTCAAAAGGATTTTGGTAATCATCTACGCTTGAGCACAATTTCCCATCCACATGATAATGGTAAGATGGATAGGTCCATTCAGGTTCTAGAGGATATGTTATGGGCTTGTAACATGGACTTTGGTCATAGTTGGGAGTTCCAGCTACCACTGCTGGAGTTTGTGTAATATAACATATACCACTCCATCATTGGCATGGCACTATTCGAGGCATTATATGGTTGACCCTTACAGTCGCCACTCTATTGGACCAACCACCAAGAGTGAGGACACATTGGTCATAATCCAGTGAGATCTACCACTGAGAAGGATCAGATCATCCATGAGTGGATGAAGACAACACATCTCTTGTAGAAGTCTTATGCTGACAGATAATAGAGACCTCTAGAGTATTAGGAGGGAGACCTTGTCTTCCTTTGTGTCTCACCTCGATGAGGGTTTTATAGATTTGGTTAGGGAGTAAATCTATCTCGTATGTTTATAAGCTATTTGAAAGTATTTCATAGTGTCGGTTAGGTGGCATACCACATAGCTCAACCGCGACAGTTTCACCGGGTACATGATGTTTTCCAAGTGTCACAGTTAAAGAGGTATGTTCATGACCCCTTACATGCCATCCAATGGGGTGAGATGAAAATAGAGGATAGAGTGACCTTCACTAAGTACCCGATGAAGATTGAGGATCAACAAAATAGGATCATTCGTGTGTGAGAGATTCACTTGGTATTTTTCTAGTAGAAGCATTTGAATCTTCAAGAGAGGACGTGGTAGTGGGAGACATAGATTCTGGTACAGTACCCACATCTATTTGAGTATCCTTTTGTTTTGGCTTTTCAAGGACATCATGCCTTGAGGTGGGGAGAATGTAATTTGTTGGATTTTCCGAGTATTATTTTTAAATATTATATGGAATTATTTCAATATAAGGCTTTGTGATGACATTATATTCTGAGGCCTCGAGTGCATAGAATGAATGTTTGAAATATATTATTCTCTAAATAACATGTATGAATGGCTTTCCTAAAAAATTGGAATAACTTATGAATGGGTGCCCGGATCATAATTCTGAGGGCACCATTGCATTCAGAGAAGCAACATTACTTTAGGAGGGCCTAACATCGACCAATGCAGATCGACTACAAATGTTAGTTTTCAGACATTTTAAAGGAAATAAAATAAATAATTTATTTATTTTATTTCGACATTATTTTTAACGCAATAACCTATTTCCTATCCTTTGAATACATTCTTATGGATTGTTTTCAAGGTTTTCAGCATAACCCTATGAGTTGACGATTGTCAGTGGAGCTTTTTTGAGGAGAACCTGTTGGTGGATGAGGACGACCCGATCGATCATTGTATCTTAGATTTTACAAACCACACCAATAAATGCGATGTGAATATTGTTCTTCAACCAAATCACGGTAAGGGTTTTTTATTCCGATTCTTTTTTCATTATTCTTAGATTTAACGATGAATGCATATCGACCCACAAACTAGTTGATCCGCAAATCATGCATTCTTGTGAAAAGATGTTAATATCAATTTCTTTTGGGGTTTTGATTCCAGTATTTTTTTCAATGATAATTGTTGAATTATCATTTGGATTTTCCTTTTAACCTACCAATGGGAGTGAATCGATGTTGTGAAAAATGATAGTGGCAGTTTGTTCCTTATTTTTTATATTTTCTTCTTCCTCTCATGCCCCATGTTCTTTGCGTTCTTCACGAGGTGATGAACAATGGATAATTCCAACCCAATTCACAATGAAATGATCCCAAATTAGAGATCTGACAATGTGATGACTCAACAGAGGTGTGATGGCGATGGTGTCCGATGAATTTACACAGTTAAGAATAAATCATTCTTCTAACATCCTTCATGATGGTGGATTGAAATATGTGTTCAAGGCCAATCAGATGCCTAAAAATTGTGGAATTATCTTTTCTACAATAGGGAAACCTTTAAACATGAGTTTCAATGTGATTAGATGTCCAGATCGAAGATCGGAGGATCACCCAAGGTATGACAATGAATAACAAAGAATTCAGTAAATTCTCAAAGAACACAACATGTACTTTGATGAACACGCTATGTGGGACTAGCATGGAGGCATCTTGGGTTTGTACACTGCACCTAGATAAGAACACAACTTGCCTCTAGAATGAAACAAAATGTGGAACCAAACCAGTAGCGGGTAGAGTTCCGAATGACAGGAATCACAAGAATGATATGTGACTGTCGTCACATGGAATGTGGGTCTTTACACTGATTCAGTGTGTAGTATAGAAGATACACAAACATGAGGTGGAGTACAAGACATGTACTCCACCATGCGTCCCGACACTACCGAATACATGTACTACCTCGTGTACCAGTATATGGTCTAGGACACACGGACAAAAGTGTTGTATGGGAACATGGACATTATATATGGTTTCCTCCTTGGATAGGGGAACAAGGTGTGTCACTCTCTTAAATGAGGTGTAAACCTTTATTAACATGAAAATCCTTGAAAAATGGGCCTTTGTACACAGGCAGTTACCAGGGTCGGAGAACACTGTGTGTGATGCTTCTATACACTGTGTACATCCCAGTACATGGATTGATCCTCTTGTCCAACATTTCATGTACATGTTTCATTTTGGTTAGTGCCACTTTTATTTTTCCTTCAATTTAAGGTATCATTTCTATCCATAATAGTATGATCCCTTCAATAGGACTTTCAGAGATAGAGTCAGGTATCCTGTTGAGAGGCCCGAAGTGAAATCCACTATCCATTATTGAACCTAGGTATAGTGAGGTATCGATTTGAAAAAAATCCTACATTTCATTGATCCTATACATAGAAGATGTATATGGGTGATTCATGATATCCACCAAGGCCCTAGAAGTTATCCTCAACTGTGAATTGTGATCTATCTCCACTCAGTAGAGTGTTATCCCAAAATTAGTCTATTTGTGATCAGTTCAGATCTATCAGTGAATCTATGTCTCTCATGAATTTTCTCAAAAAATTGTACCTCTTGGATGAATGTCATCAGAGATATCAAAATATTCTAGTGAGTTCTCCCAGGAAAGTGCTTCATGGAAACTTCAAACAGAATCCCTAACATGGGTATGTGGTCATGGGACTTTTATTTAGACTATAGGTCTAGGTTTCCAGTATATCAAGATGTATTTCTCTAGTTATATGATCAGTATAAATATACTCTGTAGAGATGATTGTACCTTTAAATTTTGTATTTGTTTGGGGGTTCCAGGGTCCCCTACTGAGTGTTGTTATACTCACCCCTGCATCGGCTTCTCCCACACATGTCGTGTCTTGTGTAGACAAGCTGCCTTCTATCAGAGTCCATGGTGGACCACGGCCGGACTGTGCTTTCTGAGATGGGTATAGGCTATGGTGTCCCTACATATTTGAGTGGCAGTCTCAATACCTCTTTCATTCTTACAGGTTGGACTTGTAGAATGTAGGCTCTTTTTTGTGGGATTGTATTCAAGCCCAGTTTACTTTCCACACATTACTTCTATTGTACATTTTTGGTTGGGTTTAGTTGTATGCTTTCATTTATTACTTAGTGGTTTATATATTTCTACATTTGTGGGATTGGATATGTCTGTGTGTGTACATTTATATAGGCAGTGCCTTCAATTATAGTGATTTTCCTACTCAGTGCTAGTCACCTGCCCTTGTCCTATTGGAGTTAGGTATGGGAAGTCACAACATGGGCCCCACTAGGACGCGATGTAGAAGGTAACTCCTCTATTTATAGGATAGGTCTGGTTGTGAGTTTGGAAAACTATAGTTCCTTTATGGAAAAACCTCAACATTCTAAAATCAAAATCCAACTGAATACTTCACCATCGTCTGCCATTATAGGTTGAAATTGTTCACACTAGAAAAAAAATAGAGAAATTGAAAGGGATAATGGATTAATAGTAAAAATCTGAAAAAAATATCCTTAAACCCACTTATAGGATTAGATTCACAATGTTTTGGAATATAGAAATGGTGAAAAGCTCCATGAACTCACATCAGAGCACCAAAATACTCCATACTACATAAAGATGTTGATCCTTAATGAAATGTATCTCCTGAATCTCCTAGAACACAAAAAATGACATAAGTCCATTATTTTTAAGGACATATCAGTTAGACATACATTTTAAACTCTTGACTCATAAAACTCCAATCATTATGTAAACTAATACCCATGGATATTCACAGGTAGTGATCATTCTAGAATAAAGTCTCATCTGTGCTTCAATGTATAGGCTCATGATGGAGATGAATTTTAGTAATGTTTTATCCATAAATAATTCCATTAATGCTATAATCATATACTTCATGCTATTCAAGAACGTATGATACCTCCATTTTTCATGAAACCCCTTCCATAAATACTTGGACATAACATTGATGCTGGGGAACCATGTCTGATGTAGGTATTTCCTTCATGAAGCCCCTGAATTTCTTAAAACACAATATATTGGACCTCGAAAGTTGTATCCTTCTAGTGAATATATTTTAATGATAATTGGGAGATCAAGGATTCCATATTTGATTGGTCTGTGCATACTAATGAAAAAACCATTTACACAAAAGGTACCATGAATCCTTTGGCCCAAGCCTATATATCTGACATGGGCTAGGTAGATTTCTTACCTTATTCTCAATATAATAACCATTCTTATGATTAGACATTTACATTCCACCTCAAATGGGCCATGTGCATTCCACATGATCTCTTAAATAAACAATATAGTGGATATGTAAGCCCTGAATATGGCATCCTCTAAAGAAACCAACCACCCCCTGTTGTGTAAAGGAATGACCCCTAGATTCTTCCCTCTACCACCATAACTAGGAATGGGTATATTTTCCTATATAACCAAACTACATCTGATATATATGAATTTAAAATTATTCACACAATGTACTAGTCACCTGATTTTAAAATACAATATAAAATATTTGTAGAATATAGTTAAACATCACAACAATGTACCTAGAATAAGACCGTGAAAAATATCCTTACTATTTGTGATGAGCATGGGATGCCTTATGTAAATCGTATACTCTACCTTATCATAAGAACAAAATATTTATCATGTTGTGTGCATGGAATGATCCACCCAACCTCTAGGTAGATTCTATTTTTTGGCCCCACACTATCCCTTGTTGTCACCCCTTTAATAAGACAAGCATCCTTACCACATAACATTAAACTGAATGTTTTAGTCTTATATCATGACCCTAAACTATCAAAATGAACCACATGTGTTTTTCTCAAATTCCCATAGAAGTGTGTCTAAGAGTCATTTTCAAGGTTCAATCTTAATGTACCAAATATCATGTATCCCACTCATAATTAATATGCTGAACATGAATTCATCATCTCCCAAAACATAATATCAATACCATATCACCTCCTCCTAGGATCCAGATACTCTGAATCCTAATAATATTTATAGATTATAAATAACCACCACCATAAATACAAATTCCCCCATGATTTTCAAATCTCTATAAGAGTCTGACCAATACATTAACTAGTACACGATGGGCATATATGGGAATTTTCCTAATATTGGAATTTAAATCTATGATTATCCTACACTAGTCTACAAAAAAAGAATGACCAAACTCAACATTAATGTTTTTTATTATTTGATCATGTGACAAGAATACATGGGAAAATCCTCCGACTAAACATTAAATACATGAGTTCCATCCCTCATCTTTAACAATTTAACCCCCCCTGATGCATTAGAAAACCATCATTAAGTGATGATATTATGTAACTTCAGTTTATGAGAGGATGTAGCATATTGGCAAGCATATGATATCTTAACCCTATACACAAGGGATAATATTGAGATGTTTTCTCATGTGACAAGAATTATCATCCTTATCTGACAAGCATTAGAAGCATATGATATGTTAATATGATCTGTTTTCTATATAATCAGGTGAAGAACCTAGGAATCTTCCTTATGTGATGAGCATGTGATTCAATATATGATTAGAATAAGAAACTATATGAAAATCATTTAACATCCCCACCGTTTCCATAAGTGGTTGGCCAATGTTTTTACCACGTGCGGTGAGCATAGGATTACTTAAGTGATGATTCTAGGAAGCCTTGTCTGGTGATCATAAGTTTCCCAACACGATGAACACCAAATGCCTCATTTGATAAATGTCAGTTTCCATATGTTTTTATCATAGTAAATATAAGGGGATTAGTTTTGTATGAAATACACAACAAGCATATGTTTCCCCATGATGATCAGGATATGAATCTAGATTTATAATTGAGATACCTTATATCATGATCATAAAATGCCATCATATCCTAAAATTTGGAATACATTTACAGAACACAAATATACCTACCTTCATTATTATCTCCAACCATAGATACCACCCTACCTTGATAACAAGTGGTGTAATTAACCAGCATCCACAAGAAGATGGTTCGATGAATGGGATTTACATAAACGTATTTGACCTTTAAAGGATTCATGGACTAGGTGACATAATCCAAGGATGGATCCATGGAATTAATGGATGATATCCCATAATTGAATTCAAATTAATGATTGATCATGATCAACTACGGTGGTGGAGGGTAGAAACCATTATAAATAAGGAATGTGAGGTAATTAGGATCATGGACAATCAATGGAGGCTGATACGAATGTTAAATTTCCCCTCCATTGAAAGTTTAAGAAAATTGTGGGTCTTCTAAACATTCTATATAGAAATTTAAAAGTAATCCAATACAAATAATTTTTTTTATTAATGATATTGTTAGGTTAAATACATTTATGTTGATGTTAATTTCACACCAATGGGTAGAATAGATTCTAATACAATATTCTTATCAGTTCATTTCCAATTAAAGTTAAAAGTATTTCAAATGATTATAAAGATAGAATTTTTGTATGATTTTCTGAATGAAGCGGTTTATATCGAGAAATTTATTGTATTTATCATCGAAAATAATTTTTCAAAATTGAAATGAGTGAAGAGGGCCTTAAATGGATTAATTAAAGCATAATTTAATTGGTATACAGGGATTTATACTTTTATAAGGATGATGAATTAGAAAATAAGAGTGTTTGATCAGGAACAATATTTGAAAAATTTAAAAGAAGATGACTTTATGGTAATTTTTTATATTGAGTCATAATTTTTTGAGGAAAAAACGAATTTATTGTTAAGTTTCCTCAATTAATGAATTTTTGATTGATATATGCTTTATTTTTGAACTAATTTATATGCATGTAAATAAAAAAAATATTGTTAGTATATTATTCTCATAGGTGAAGGATGTAATGAAGTTATTTAAAAAATATGATTAAAAGATTGAAACACTATTTCAAATAAAATAGTTGTTAGAATGAAACATGTTATTCAGTAGAAAATTTATCGGTTAAAATAAAAATAAAATAGATGAATCATTAGAAATTTACACTATCATAATGAAACTAGGAAAGACATATTTTATTATATTTTAATGGAAACACATATCTAGTTTTTTATTGAAATAGAATCTTCTATATGTGATAAAAATTATTAATTTTATCTATATAATTTGAAATTATGGTTTAATGATTAAATATATAGAAATAATAAAAAAAATTATTATCTAGATACTGATTGGGATGGTGAAATTATTGATCAAAAGTCCACAAGTGGAGAAGAATTTTAGATTGGAAGAAATTTTTTTTGTTCTAAAGACAAAAAAACAAATCTTTTTCATTATTAACCACTATAATAGAGTATATAAAAATTAGTAATGAATTTACATAAGTTATATGGATGAAGAAATAGATAAAGGACATTAGTGATAATGTATAATAACTAATTATTATTTATTATGAAAAAAGTGAAATTGAATTAATGAATAATATGTTTCATTACACCCACGTAATGAATTTTGATATCAAGTATAGTTTTATAAATGATAAAGCGGAAAATAAATTATGGAATTTCATTTTTTGGATGATAAGATCAGCCTGGATATATCTTGACCAAACCCTTAGAGAAACATGTGAATGAGATCCATAGATTAATCTTCAACGTTCATCCAAAATCGTCAAACTATGTTGGTTTAAAATTCACTCTTCCCTCAAATATTTGGATATTATTAGTATTTGTATGAAATTTTATTTTATTTCATGTAATAAAAAAGGGGAGACATTATCCAAGGGATCTTTTGATGAAGTAATTGTTTAGTCAATGTTTAGGTAATCAATGATGGATTTATTTTGTTTCCCTTTCATCATACACCAAAATATTACTCACATAGGCTTAGATATTAATTTAGTGATCATTTTTAATATTTTGATTTTTGGTATGATCTAGGAATTTCATATCTGAGTTTTAGTATTATTCAATGAACCCTTTCAATTTTATTGTAAAAAGAGTAGGAATGTTTATTGTGGTGTTGTAGAATGAATGTAAATTGTAACTAAGGGAGCATATATATCATATTTAGAGGGTAGTATCAACTATATATATTTCATGACAATATATGGTGGTTATTATTGTGCTTTAGTAGATGGTTGACGAGATGTTTATAGAAAAATATCAACATAAGGAGATTGTTTCAAACATAGCTAGTTGCAGTTTTATTTGTTTTCAATGTGATTTTTATTAGTTAAATTTATTTTGGAAGTGTTGTGAATGAGTTGAAATAACCGAGATAATATTCTAAAATTCTTATAAAATGGTGTCATTCATGACATGATATATGAGTCACTCAATGAGTAGGATCTTCAAAGGGTTCTTTTGGTAACTTTTTAAGTATTCTAATGGCCCTGGAAATAGACATCCTGTTGCAGACAAATTTTTATAATATATTTTCTTAAAGACATATGATGTTTTCCATTATCTAACATAATCTTATATGGTTCTCAACATGATGCAATAGGATATTCTGTGAAGGGTATTCAAGAATATTCTAACTCATAAGTCGATTGATGTTTCATGTTGTGATGTAAATGATGTTTAAAGAAGGTGGATAGAATATTTTTTACTGATTATTGAAATTATTTGGTTGTACTGTGACATGTGAGGGAAATCCATGATGGATTTTGAATAGGTTTTCATGTTTTTGGAGTTGAATATCTTTCCTCACAAAAATCTAAGTCACACATTGAGAAAACTAAAAATATTTCAGTATTTTTTTTCTCGAATAGACTTGTACCATAAGGATATTGGTTGCAAAATAACCTTTTTAACATTGATATAATTAATATATCAATTTATCTATCACCCATAAAAAATTCATGTTACTCTGTGACTAAGGATATTTTCAGAACTTGAACAATAAAGATGATTTGAATTTCTATTGATAATTGAAAAGCTAGTTGAGAAACTAAAAATCACATATCTAAATTCCATAGAGTAAATATGATGGAAAAAATATTTTATTAATTAATTTGAATTATATATAATTTATGAAACTAAACATTACAATTACTTAAAATTAAAATAAACTCATTTTTAGAAGTGGTCATTTTTAGAATCGAGGATACACAGAAATAGAAGGAGAGAACATTGAAGAGATGGGAAGATAAAGAATCATTAAATATATATATATATATTATAAGTGATGTTTGTTAGAATAAATTACATTATGGACTAGGATTATAAGAAATATTACTTTTGAATGTAATTTAAGATCTATAATAAAAGAATAAATCATCCTAGAAAATAGTTTAGGTGTTTGGTGTTGACTTATTTTTTTGAAATATTAGATGATCAACATGAATGTTGATTCTATCTTGTATACCCTCTTAAAATATTTTTTTGAATGATTGGAATAGGTCATATTCCATGTATGATTAGTTATATCTAATTAAATATTATAATTAGTTACTAGTAATGTAATGGTAAGTTGATATATCAACATATTGTTAATATATGCTTCTGGGATGTCTACTAAATTTGGTCAAGTAAAAAAACATGTGTTATTTCTCTTAATTCTTTTACATGTTATAATGACAATAAAATATATTAAAGGTCTATTTTATAACATGAATATATGATCTATTTTTTCTAAAGGGAAAAATAAATTTCAAGTCACCATATTTAACTCCCTACCCCTCAAAGGATGATCAATGAGACCACTAGAGAATAAGAAAAGGGGATAAAATAGGAGTGGTATAGTGGGTGGATATTGAGCGACCAATGATGGTTTTAATGAGTTTTAGAGATAATCCTTGGGTGAGGCTGATTTTTTGTTAGTTTCTGTCGCTATGGATGGTCATTGATACAGGTGAGGTTAGTGGTAGCTTATTCAAGACATGCAATGAATGAGTTAGGGAGAATCCCTATGAATGGAACCTAGGTGTGGTGATGATATAATTGCACTAGGTCGCAGACCGTAATAGGAATAATATGTTAAAAATTAATTACTTTTAAATATATTTATATATATATACATGTATAAGGCACATTATCATTATGGGGAAAAGTGAAATCTCATTATTTTTTTAACTATTCTCAACATCATTCCCATCCGTTATTTAAGAACAATTTTTTGTATTTTTTTATTTTAAAAAATAATATAACTTTATAATATATATATATATATATAATTCATTCATATTATTGAATCAATATATTGTTTTTGTATGATAATAGATTTAACATCCTCCTTCATCCCTTTTGTCTTGTCAGTAATCCAACTAATTCAAAAATCATATATGATAGGTAATTTTTATTCATTGTGAGGTATCCGAGGCTTCTACATACCCTAAAACATCTAGATATCAAAATAATTACAATATAATAAACTAGTGTTTGATTTCAACAAATTATTTTTCAATCAGGTATTATTTTTCATGTAGATCATGATGCTGATAATTTCAAAGTCCATTTAAGTTTATTTACATGGTGACATTGTATGTTTAATTTACTGAATGTCATGATTGATGATGTATGAACCAAAAAATTTTAACGGTACCATTTTGATCATTTTTATGATTTTAACAAAACAATGATCTCCATTAAGTGATATAATGGTCCTAGGATGATTTAATATCTAAAACAAATTTCATGTATGTGAGTTTGAAGGAAGCCCCGTGACTTCTTGGAAAATCATTATATATGATTAGTGTCCGGTTCAGTTCGCATTAAAAATTGTATTCTTGATGACCCATAAAAATCAATTACTCCACATGGTACATGTAATTAATGATATTATTCAAAAAGGTAAGGGTTTTAGAACTCTTGGATAATACTATGGGTCTAGAAGTAATCATTTAATAATAGAGATAATTAATATAGTCATGTGAATAATGTATTGTTTTATATTTTAAATATTACTTTTAAAAAAACATAGACTTCATAAGGATACAACCTGAACATGATATA
Source organism: Viscum album (assembly GCA_963277665.1). NCBI lineage: Eukaryota > Viridiplantae > Streptophyta > Magnoliopsida > Santalales > Viscaceae > Viscum > Viscum album. Next base: position 968,133,724 of record OY728159.1, on the reverse strand, counting down.
GTGAAAATGATAAACATAATGTATTACCAAAAAAATCAAGTATGTGTGGGAACCAACCCTGAAAATAATTTATTAAAGATATATTACGCTAGTATTATATAATTTTATATGTAAAATATTCACATAAGTTGTTCAGTGAATGATAGTGTAGGATATGATATTCATTTTCTCCCTTATTCTGTACTATAATAAGGTAGAGTACTCAAATTATGCTTCATTGATAGGTGGGGTTTCCTAAAAAAATATGTTATATAACCATAATAAAATGAACATCCTATGATTAATCAAGTTTTGTTGTATTATTATGTGACTTTTTTATAAATATAGTATTGAATTGGAGAGTTGTACTTCTAGAGACATCAATTGGGGTGATGTTTTTTATTAAATATAATGATTACATGATAATTTTTCTCCCAAGATGTGACATCTAATGTAATGTGTGATTTCATTATTTCTTGAATGATTACCTCAATCATGTGAGAGTTATAATTTTGTATTTAATGATGCATATGATGTGATAATGAAATATAAGAGTGGATTTTTTTATATGATTATGTGATGTATTTATTAATATATTTTTTATGTTATTTAATTTATGAGATTACAATACACTTCACATCAATTATAGAAACCCATATTTCCAATTAACATTTTTATAAAAAAATTTCACAAAAAATGTAGATACTATTTATATATCTAATTTTTAGTTATCCAAAAATATATAAATAAATTATCTTCTAATTTATCAATTTTCATTTTTTCTACTAGAATTGAAATTTATTTAGGAAAATAGTTTTATTTCAAATGGAATCTCATATTCTGAGCGATAACTCATCACGTATAACGATGAAATGAGGCTCTAAACCATGATTGAAGGGTGAAAAGGGTGTATCACCTACTATAAACCAATATTCTGTCATATTTTAAACTTTTATCCATATATATAAATTCTTATATATTTTATATTGTAGTCAATATTATTTTTACATATATACATTAATTTTTTTTAATAAGATATATTTTCATTATAAATATGTTATTATTAGCTAATTGTAGAATATTATCTGAATTATAAAATATCACATTATCATTATATTATAGATCACTTGATTTGTAAAGGGGTTTTATCATATTACATTATTAGTCTAGATTTCTTTTTAACACATTATTTACTATATTTTATAACAATATAATGATATGAAATATTAATAATTTCTTTAAAAAATTAATAAATCATATATATAGTTTGATATATTATTTTTAAATATTTGATAATGTGGTTTTAGAAAATTAAAAATTTAATTGATAGATATTTATAAATCATGTTTTATAAATGCAGATTTAGAGAATCAAATTTTTATCGATTATGTAATTTGAAACAAAAAAAATATTTACAACAATAAAATATTAAAATGTTTAAAATCATTGGATACTAATTTTATAATTCAATAATAGTATAGATACCAATATATCTCATAATAATAATATTTTGCTAAATTATATTTCAAATATTACGCACTATATGCATGATTATTAAATAAATCAGATTTTAAAAAAATTCACATATATGGGGAATTGTTTTTACTGGAATATTATTTTATTTTGACTCAACACATTAAAATAAAAATAGGGTGAATTTTTTGGAATCTTATGACAAAGTTTATTTTTTTAGTCAAAAGGGAAAATTACGGTTTCACATGTACATTGGTTTTTTCCATCACTATCATGTGGCATCAATAAAAATTTTATGAAACATTTTAATCAATAAAATGTTATTTCAATAAGTATAAAATTTAATTTTAAAGTCTTAAATCTTTAATAATTCATCATTTCAATTATATATTTTTACAGTCAGAGGAGGTTGGTTTATATAGTAAAATAACCAATATTTGAACCATTAAAACCACCCCATGAAAAGAATTAATATCCACCCATTATCAGATTAACATACAATCATAACCCATTTATAAGGAAGTTACTATTTTTATCCCCTTTTATATTCCTCCTGAGGTGTTCCATGGATTCTAAGTAGCCTCTCTCTAGAGTCATGAAGCATCCTTTTAATGTAATGGTTTCCTCAATCGTCCACATTCTATTCCAAGTTCATATATTTATTTCATTTTATTTTTAAATTATATTTTATTTAAAATATATTTAGAATATTCCAAATTATTATTTTTAATTAAATATATAATCTTTTTAACTAATTTTCACATCACATTATGTATTTTTCCTAATCTGTTACTCTATTGTAATAAGGTTTCATTGCCACTCCTTTCAACTACCTTTGAGAGCCCTTTTTAATTTTTTCCCATTCAATTTAAAATTTTTTATTCATCATTTTTATTATTTACTTACTCTCTAATCAATTTGATATCACTATTCCCTCTCATTAAACAACCCTCATAATACATTATAATGCTCAAATTGTCCCATATCCATAAAACTATTCAAAATTTGGTAATGAAATGTTTTTGTGGTATTAAAATAAATAAATCTATCTCTAGATACTATATGTGGATTTGGATCTTGGTAATATGTACCTAGATGTAATTAAATTAAAAGGGTGGATCAGATATTAACTCAATCATCACCTGGTTCATGATAACGAGGCTTTGTCACAACTCATTTTACACTCCTTAGGGTTTTTTTTGGATAATTAACATTCACTTTATGATCCATAATAAAGGATCAAAAAAATATATATCATGATTAAATTTCAACTGATATTTCTATTCCTCTAATGAACCCCCAATTACTACATGACTAAATTTTCTTATTTGGGGCACTACCCATGTAATTTTGAATACCTTATACCTTCTAATGTTGATCAACATATATTCACCTAGATAACCCCATTAATATAATTAAAGGGGTAACTTCCTGCACATTTTGTTACAAATGACAATGTTATGTTCCACACTTTATCATTCACATGTATTTCACCGTTAACTTCCATGTCCATGTTCTTATATACTTGTGATATGGTTGAAATATTATCACTATGGAGAATTATCCATCATTTCCTTTTTCTTTTCATGATACAATCTATTCATAATTTTAATTCCAATGCCTGGTACTTGTAGATACCCATGTTTTCATTTTATGATTATTCATTTTTCATCAATATACCCATCCATCAAATGTTTGGAGGAAATTATTCATTAAATGCTATACCATTTAATATACATGGTGTAAATACCTCATAATTCCTTAAACTTTTGAAGTGTATTTACATAGATAGATACATAATTTCATTTAATACACAATTATTTTCCATGGGTTCATGTTTCTATTATTTAAGTATTTATATATGTTTTTTTCACAATGTAGGACACATGATATTATTCAAATCAAGAGTGCACTATGATATTTCTCTAATAAATTGGTTAAATAATTATCTCTAGGGACGAAATTTTCATGATATATTAATAACATTCCTTGGTAATGTATTATTATAGATTGGTCAAAATAAATTGTAATATATTTTAATACCCCCTATCGATGTGTTATTATGATATGTTTATGAATGGATCACATCGATGTTGTAGCCACATTTCTATGTTATTCCAAGTGTACTTATGATCAAGTTATGAATAATGTTGTTATGATCCTATTATAACTATTTTAGTCATGTTTGTATTTTTATATTATGGCACATTTATTACCCATGGTGTTTATTTAGGATGTTTTTTCGTCAATTAACCCTTACTGCTATTTATATCTAAGCGTTATCTTGTGTTTCCCCATTTCCATAGGAATTTAAATCCAAGGGATACTTATAAGAGAGTTGCATGGGTGTATAATTTTAATAGATTAAATTAAATTTTTATGGAGTTTTAAAAATGCAAATGTACCAATTTCCCAAAGACACTGATCTTTTAATATTTTGAGTTTTTTATAATTAATTTAATGTAAAAAATTTATATATTCTTAGAACAAGATATAGAATCGTGTGTCTAGGGAATATTAGTCGGTATTATATTAGAGTTTGGTTTTTTGGGATTTAGTATTTAGAATAATTTGGTATACAGACATATATTTGTAACAATTTTCTATTGAAGATTAGGTTAAGATAATATGGCCCCATAAAATTAACATTTTTTGGTATTTATAATGTGTAATTTTTAAATATGACTTTTAATAAAATATTTGGGCTTATTAAGAACCAAATAGTAAAATTTAGAGGATACTATTTCATTAAATTTGAAGTATGTGACAATAATGACTTCCAACGAAAATTTATTTAAATTTATTTGGCATATATAAATGAAAATAATAAATAAATTTCCTCCTTTAAAGAAGAGGAGTATTTATAAAAATAATTACCACAATTGTTAATCATATACATATTTTTCATGTATATTGTATATTTGTTATTAAAATTGATTTAGAAAATTGGAGACTAACAAGTTTAATAATAACTCATCACATCCGGTAAGACCTTGGGGTTTGAAACCATGACCTAAGGGTAACTAGGTTGTGTCACCCACCAGAAGCCAACATTATTGCATATTTACATATTCTATTCCTCTATATAAATTCTTATATCACTTATACTATATTCAATATTATTTTATATATATACATTAAATTAGTTAATAAGATAAATTATAAAGTTATGTTATTTATTATAAGAAAATGTTTGAATATTATTTACATAATAAAGTAATAATTTACCATTGGTTATAGTTCATTATATTTTTAATAGTCATTAATTACATTACAATATTAGTCAAAATTATATTTTAAAGCATTATGTGATATATTTTATAACAAAACAATGGTATGAAATAATAATAATTCTTATTTGAAAATTTAACTAATCATATTGATATTTTATTATAATAAAATAATGTTATTAAATCCTTGATAATGTGGTTCTATAAAATTAAAAGTGTCATTGATAAATAATTATGAATCAAGATATATATAGGATGTTGCGATGAATACTGTTTCTCCCGTTACATATTTGGAAAATAAATTATAATAAATTATAATAATAATATCATAAAATTAAAAAAACCATTAGGAATAATTAAGTCATTCAATAGTTGTCAAGACAAGAATCAATATCATAAAGAAATTCAATTATTAGAAAGTAGAGTTATTATTTTACACACCAAATTCTTGATATTGAAATACAAAACTATTTTTACAAATTTTTAAAAAAAATTATTTTTTGATAAAATTGATCTATTTTATGACTTAGGACATCTAAACTATATTATCCTGAATTATTCAATCTTTTCATAAAATGTTTAACTTTTCATGAAAAATTAAAATTATTATTCAAGGAATACTATGATTTTATAACATCATTATGATGTGAGAATGAATCGTTAAATTAAGAAACATTTTAATAAATTTTTCCTTTAATAAGTTTATAAATAGAATTTAAAAACAAAATATTTTAATTAAAAGTTTATAATTTACATTTAGGAACCAAAAATATGATTTTTGAGATAAGAATTTATTTTGGATTATATTAATTAAATGGATTGGTTAGTATGTGACTTTCGACATGGGATTTCTTCAAATATATAATAACTCCCAATAAGTCATTAATATACTTGAAAATTGGTTATAATTTATTCCAACAATAAGTTATTGGGTAATATAATAAAATAAAAAATATTTTATCCATTAAAATTATATATCTACAAGTATAAAAAGAAACCATTTAATCCTTTCCAGTAAACAGAAAATACCATGGGAATGAATTTCATCACTATATATCTCCATAAAACTATATTATGGTGTTCGGGGGATTATACAGAGTCCCTAACTATATTTATGAGCCTTCCTATTAGGGTGAGTGCTGCCAAATTCCATCACTTTCCTTTTCCAATTTCAATGATTTGTTATATTGTATTTTTATATTAATTTTTAATATATATGAATTATTTTTATTCCATGTTAGTATAATCTATTTAGTATTTTATTTTTTATATTTCATTAATTTTAGCTCCTTATATCAATTTTCTATTTCTTTACACTTTTTAAATAATGGTTCATCACCCCTCCTCTCCCATTACCATTGAGATCCCTTTTTAATTCCTTTTACTTTTAATTTGAAATTTAATTATACACCATGGTTATATTTTAATTATGTTTTTTATAAATTATAGATAACTATTGTCTCTCATTATATACTATCATAAGCCATTATAATGCTAAAACATTATCAAATCCATTATACTACACAACATTTGGTATTTAAATGTGTGTCTGGTTTTCTATGAAATAATATCTCTATCTAGATACTATATGTATATGTATATATAGAAAAATTATACCTTGGGTTAATAACCCTTAAAGGTAGGATTGATTGTTAACTTAATTTTCACCTAGTTTACAACAAAGTGGCCTTGTTTCACACGTGGTGTGTCACTCCCTCGAAATTTTCTTTGGATAATTCACATGAACTTTATGAGCCATAAAGAAAAAAATATATGGATCCAGATTCCCATTCAATTGTTATACATATTCCCTCAAGGTACCCTCAATTACTAAATTATTAAAATTCTGTCATTGGGATACTTCCCATCTCATTGTGAATACATTATTACATATAATGTTGATTATGAAATATTCCACTAGATATACCCATTAATCCAATTGATGTGGTTCTTTCCTACACATTTTGATACTAATGAATATTTTGTCGAACACTCTCCATATTTCTCATTTATTTTCCATTTATCCCATATTTCCATGTTCCTATGTATATTTGTTATCGTGTAAATATTATTTCCATGTGGAATGGACAATCACTACCATTTTCTATACAGAACATAAATTTATCATAACTTTTTTTCCAATGAAATTACCTTATAGATACCCTTATATTTTTATTATTTATAAATTATAATGACCTAAATACGAATCCATAGAGTTATAATGAAATTTAATATCTATTTTATATATAATTTATTCAATATGATGTAAATACCACTGTAAGTGCTTATCTTCATTGAAGGGTATTTTCATACTGAGATTCTTACATTGGATACTAATTTATTTTCCATAGTTTCATTTTATGATTATTGATGGATTTTTGTATGTTTAATAGTAGGTAAAACATGTTAATTTAGGAATTTGAAGGGTTTACCCTAATAGAGCTCCAATATATTGGTTGATGAATTAATCCCTAGAGATAACAAGTTCATGAAAACATGACGACATTCCTGGGTCATATTATTTCTACCCAGTTTAATAGCCTTGGTAATATGTTTTATTAAACTACAGTGATGAGATATAGTGATATCATTATGAATTTATCAGGTTGATGTTGTAGCCAGATTTCCCTTTTATGGTTCTGGTAAAATTGATCATGTTATACCTCATATTCTTATGAGCGTGTTATGGTTATTTTTACTATGTTAATGTTATTATATAATTCCACATATTTATCTGTTATGTTAATTTATTCTATATTTTCATCATTTACCCCTTATCATGATTCATAGTGGTTGCTTTTCATAGTTTTTTTTCATTTCCATGGGAATTAAAATCATAGAGATATGTACAAGAGAGTTACATGTGTGGACAGTTTTTATATATGAAACTTAAATTATATTGATAGTTAATGTTATAAAGTTACCATGTTTCCTATGACATAGAATTTTTTATCATGGAATTTTTTTAATTGATGTAAGTTATAAAAATTTATTATGTTTGGATCCAGATCTAGAAATGTAGGTATTGGGCATGTCATCCACTACATTATGCTAGTTTCATCTAGACATGGGTGTGTATGACGTATGGGTATGATAGAGGATGGGTGATTAGTCATTAGATATTATTGATGTGGATACTATTTGGTGGGAAAAGTTTTCTGGGTCCATTTTTTTATTATTGGTTGTTATACTATACCAACAATGTTATTTAGTGAGGGATAATTTCTTCAAGATTGGGATTAAATTAAATTGATGCTTTAAGATGATGGATGTGTGTAGGATATAAATATGAATTCAGATGCTCAATTACACGAGTACGGTGAATTTTAAGGTTAAAAAATTCATTTTTAACCTTAATGAAAACTATGTTTTACAAGGTTAAAGCATGTAAATTCACAAGACTTATTCTAGTTCTACAAACATTTAGGTTTTGGAAATGTGGTTCTGGAAACGAAACTTAAGATAATTTTACAAGGAAAATATTATACCTTAAAGTGTATAGATTCATATTTATCAGAGTATACACTAGAAAAAGAAAGTATAAGAAGGTTATTATTTCTTCCTTTACCAAAATACTACAGAAATAAACTTGAAACAGAACAAGTAACAAGTATGAAATATTTTAACCCAAAGAGTAGTGTATATAAAAACTTTGGATAAAGATCCGTTGATTTATAATTTCAAAAAACTATATCTTACCCACACTAGGGTACGCCCTTGATAGGAATATGAGAATCTGTCTTAATATCCCCGCAATCCGTCAAACATTAAGGTAGTTGGATCCTCTGCCTTCTTAACCATAGAAGTCATTCGATCTTTAAGGTTGTCGGAAAATATGTCTTCCTATCCCCAGAAGTCCTCAATTTTATGCAACAACAATCAGATTCACACAAAGAAAGATGAACAAGATTTTTAATACACATAAGGCATGAGAGACTCTCTCTCTAGAAATCACTTCAACAACATGCAATATCCAGAGTGATCAACATGTTGTATCTCTTTTTTAGAGATTCTTCAAATAAACAACTATTTATAGGAACTTCTTTGATGGTTGGCTCCTTCCTATAGTGGTCATATTTTTTCCTTGAATTTTGGAGGGACCTATACACGTGTCACTCAAAGAATGGATAGTTAAAAATAGAATGTACAACATAGTTTCATAGCTATAAAAAGTGTATGAAAAATAATGTTTCTTAACCAAATATAATTTTTCGATGTCTATGGAAAAATAATGTTTGGAATCTATCCAAATAAAAATTCAGATAATATAATACATAGATATTTAGAATCTGAATTCTGAGTTGTAATTTCATAGAATTCGGAGTCTAAATTTTATGAAAACTGGAGTATGAATTTCTAAGAATTCAGAGTCTGAATTTCAAAGAATTAAGAGTCTGAATTTAGAACATGACAACAGAATAATCTATATCTAATAATTTATAAGATTATGAGCTTTTTAAAATTGAAACCAAATATAGACATAAGAATAAAAATGATTAAGATTTAGAGTAACTATAAAATGATCAATAAAAATATAGGTAATGATAAATTTCATTGGGGAATGAAAAATTTCTTTATTAATATAATTCCTAGGGGAAATATAATTTTCCTTAACATAGAGAGATTGTGATTTTAAAAACATATAGGAATTGAAATTTCATAGTGAAACCTTATTTGATCAACAATATTCCCCTTTTTGGAAAGTATAAACATCATTCCGAAATGGAATATAAGAACATAGAATTTTTCTTTTTGATAAAAAAATAAATACTTATCTCCCTTTAGTTATGAGTAATGTGGAATATGACTAAATCTCCCTTAGGTTTTGAAATCCCAAAGGATCATATACTTTAATTCCTTAAAATAGATTTTTCTTTTTCTTGAATAAGAAAATCTAGTTTGATGTAACATCCCCTTAGATAGACTCCCCCTTAGTGAATTAACTTACTTATGTAATATTCTATTTTATCATTCCTTTCTCCCCCTTTGTATTTTTTTAATAAGGAATAATGAGAATGGAAAAAATATGGTAACTGAAAAATTAGTATTATACAACAAGATGCATGATGAACAACCAAAATTTCATTACATTGGAAAAAAATTCTACTAATTAGGAAATAAAAAAAAGATCGGATTTGGGAAATATTACCCTTATTTCTCATTTGGAATTAACTTATCTATGATGTTTTTTAGATTATTTATCTTCTAGTGATCTTCTTCCACACGCTTGAGCATCTAATCCTGATATTCATTTTTCTTTTCTAAGGATTTGACCTTTTCTTCCTAAGCCTCATGAATCTCTGCCCGAGCAATTAAAAGATATCCTTGCATAGCAATTTTGTCATCAAACTCTATTCTGAGATCTCTTTCCCTATTCCAATAAATGGCCACTGGATTAAGCTTCCCATTCAGATCTTTGACTTCCTGCTTCTAAGTTGTTTGTTCAAGACATAACTTTTCCTCAAAACTATTAGTAAGATCATTAAATTTTCCATCTTTAGTGTCAAAAGAATCATTCACACTTTCTCAAAAATCATCAAGGACTCTCATATCATTGATTATCTTCATTGAACACTTTATGATTTCCTTGCTGGATCTTTTGTGGGATTCATATTCAATGAAAAATGTTTTGGAATCTGTCTCAAGCTTGATAAACTTATCCATAAGCATGGTGATAGAATCTTCTTTCTGATTAAATGAGTACTGAAGCATCTGGAACCTTGAGTCTATACTCCGAAATAAGGGAATAGTAATAACCAACATCATCAAATATTGAACAAAAAAATATTGTCTAAGTGAGGATGATTCTAAATCAGACTATTTCATTGGGGAGGATTCTTTTTGTATTTCTTCACTGAAGAAACTTATTAATTCATAGAATTCAACCAACAACTCTAGATAAACAGGATCATGTGCCATTGGTTTGGATATTTATAGGCTCTCCTAACCATTCAGTTTGATATTCTTTGAAATAATATAATACTCTATATTTATGAATTTATTGGATTCTGTGGTTTGTAAATGTGAAATCGAATTTTGGACATAAGAATAAAAATGCATTATATTTTGAGTAACAATAAAATGATCAATTAAAACATTAGTAAGGTTAAATTTCCTTGGGGAAGGAAAATTTTACATATTAATATAATTCTTATGGGAAATATAATTTTCCTTAAGATAGAGAGTTTGTGATTTTCAAAACATAAAGGAATGGAAAAGTCATTAGAAAACTTATTGACTCAAAAATCCATCCCTTTTTGGAAAGTAGAAACATCTATATGAAAAATAATAAAAGGATATAGAAGTTTTCTTTATGGGAAAAAAATATAAACTTATCTCCCTTTACATATTAATCATTTTGAAAAATACTAACTCCCCCTTAGGTTTTGAAATCCCTAAAGATCGTATTCTTGACTTCCTTAAATATATTTTTCCTTTTTCGGAATAATAAAAACTTCTCTGATAGAACTCCCCCTGAGATAGAATCCCCCTTACTTTGGGCATTAAATTATTTACATAGTATTCCATTTTTTCATTCCTTTCCCCCATTTTTAAATTTTCAAAAAAGGAATAAATATAATGGAAATAATATGGTACTCGAAAAATTAGTACTATAAAAAAAAGACACATGATGAACAACCAAAATTTCATTATGATGAGAAAATTATCTTCAATAAATGAAACACAATGAAATATTATATTGTGGAAAAATTACCCTTAATTTTCTTTCATTATTAACTTATTTAAACTGATTTTTAGATTATTTATATCCTAGTGATCTACTTCCACATGCTTGAGCAGCTGATACTGATAATCATTTTTCATTTCTATGTCATTGATCTTTTCTTCCTGAGACTTACAAAAATCATCCCAAACATTCAAAAGTTCATCTTGCTTAGAAATTATTTCTTCAAACATAATTCTGAGATCCCTTTCCCCTTTCCAATTCGTGGCCTCTAAATTAAGCTTCCCATTCATATCCTTGATTTATTGCTTCTGGGTTTTTTGTTCGAGACATATCATTTCTTCAAAGATATTGTTAAGATCAACAAACATCTAATCATCGGTGTTGAAATATTCATTGAAAATTTCCTGGAAATCATCAAGGATTCTCTTCTCTTTGATTTTATTCATTGAATATATTTTGATTTCCTTTCACGATCATTTGTGGGCTTCATATTCAATGAAAAATGTTTTGAAATATGTCTGAAGACTTAAAAATTTATCTATAATCATGGTGACTGAATATAATTTATTATTAAATGAGTGAGTAGGCATCTGGAACCTTAAGTCTATACTTGAAAATAAGGGAATAATAAAAACCAAATTTTTCAAAGATTGAACAACAAAATCATGTCCAATAGAGGATGATAATAAATCAAACTCTTTGGTTGGTGAGGATTATTTTTATATTTCATCATTGAAGAAACTTACTAATTCCTTGAATTAAACCAACAACTCCAGATAAACTGGATCCTGGGCCTTTGGTTGAGAAATTAATATGCCCTTCAAGCCAATCAGTTTGATATTATTCGAAATAATAGAATACTCTATATATTAGAATTTTTAATATTTTGAGGTTTTTAAAAGTGAAACCGAATTTTGGACATAGGAATAAAAATGAGTTAGATTTAGAGTAACTATAATGTGATTATTGAAAACAAAGTTAGGGATAAATTTCCTTGGAGAAGGAAAATTTTACTTATTAAGATAATTCTTAGGGGAAATATAATTTTCATTAAGACATAGAGTTTGTGATTTTCAAAACATAGAGGAATAAAAAAGTCCTAAGGAAGCCTTATTGACTAAAAAATGCTTCCCCTTTGGGAAGCAGAAACATACCTACGAAAAAAAAGAAATGAAATTTTTTTTATAGACAAAAAAACGTATCTCCCTTTAATTATGATTCATGTTAAAAACTAATAACTCCCCCTCAGGTTTTGAAATCCCTAAGGATCGTAATCTTATTTTCCTTAAATAGATTTTTCTTTCTAAATAAGAAAAATATATTTTATAGAAGTACCCCTTATATTTACTCCCCCTTACTTTGAGAATTATCTTCATTAACTAGTATTATTTTTTATCATTCTTTTCTCCCCCTTTTTTAATTTCAGAAAAATAATAAAGGGAATGGGAAAAAATATGGTACCTGAAAAATTACTACTATACAAAAAGATGCATGCTAAACAACCAAAAATTTATTTTGGTGGGAAAAATTTCATCAAATAAAGGAATACAACAAAAGATCAGATATGGAATTTTTTTCCATATTTATCTTTTGGTATTTACTTATTTATAATGGTTTTTAGTTTATTTATCTCTTTGTGATCTGCTTCCTCACACTTGAGCAGCTGATCATGAACTTCATCTTTCTTTTCGAATGCTAGGATCTTTTCTTCTCAAGCATTAAGAAAAAATTTCGGATCCATCAAACGATCTTCTTACAAAGAATTTGTTTCTTCAAATTCTATTCTGACATCCCTTTCCCTCTTCCAAATCAGGGCCAATGAATTTATCTTCCCATATAGATCCTTGACTTCCTACTTCTGTGTTGTTTTTTTGAGAAATACAGTTTCTTCAAAGCTCTTAGTAAGATCATTAAACATTCCATCTTTGGTGTAAAAATAATCCTTCACACATTACATGAAATCTTAAAGGATTCTCATCTCTTCGATTGTCTTCCTTGACAACTTCGTGATTTCATTTCAGATCATTTGTGGGATTCATATTCAATGAGGAATGTTTTGAAATTGGTCTGAAGCATGAAAAACATATCCATGAGCGTGGTGAGTGAATCTGAATTCTTATTAAATGAGTATTGGAGCATCCAACACCTCGAGTCTATACTGGAAATTAAGGGAATAATATCAACCATATTTTTTAATGATGGATCAACAAAATCATATCCAAGAGAGGATGATTCAAAATTAGACTGTTTGGTTGGTGAGGATTATTTTTCTATTTCATCATTAAAGAAACATACAGATTCATAGAATTCATCCACCAACTCTAGAAAAACTGGATCTTATTCATTTGAATGGGATATACATAGGCTCTCCCAACCATTGATCTTATTATTCTTTTAAATAACAGAATACACTAAATCCAAGAATTTATAGGATTCCAATGATTCTAAAAGTGAAACCAAATTTTGGACATAGGAATAAAAATGAGTTAGATTTAGAGTAACTATAAAATGATCAATGAAAACATAAGTAATGATAAATTTCCCTAGGGAAATTTTTTTCCCATATTAAAATAACTCTTAGGGGAATTATAATTTTCATTAAGATAGAGCGTTTGTGATTTTAAAAAAATAGAGGAATGTAAAAGTCAAAAATAAAAATTTATTGACTCAACAATATGATGTGTAGACATTTATATATGAAAATACACATTTTTAGTACTTTCTAAATATTTTTTGATAGTATTTTTCAATATATTTGGTAAATATCACCCTTGAAGGTATTGGTTGCTAAAGAAACCAATATTTATTAGGATTTTACTACTTTGTTTTTCAAATATGATATTGAAATGGTTATTCTTCCTTTGGGTATAACCTACTAAATTTATGGATATACACATACCAAAAATATACTTATAGGTTTTCAATATTACATAAGTGGAGTTTAAAGGTGGAATCAACTCAATAAACATAATTTAAAGATGATTTTTTTTATCTAATGATTATTTCATCTACTAACATGGTATAATGGTTATTAGGTTTTATTGCATCATTCAGATTTGGTACTAAGGATACTAAAATTATAGTTTTCATTAATATTTTTTATATTATATGGAAATCTGGAATATTAAATTTTTATGACATCAACTAGTCATTGATTCATTATTGATCATTCTTTGGGTGGTTATACTTTTTTTAAAACATTTTACTATGATTTTGTAGATAAATACATCTCATTTTTAAGATTTATACCCTAAATTCTAATCATTAACCCATTGTCTATCAGAGGTGGTATCTTTTGGTGACAATTGGTTTTCTCGTAAAAGTAGTATTATTCTAGGAAGAATGAAGTCATGATAATATGTGGTGTAGACAAGTTATCACACAATACATTATCTTGATTATGATTTCATTTTATTAGTTTTTTAATCTATTTCATTAAAATTTTCTTGTATTACAATATGGATATGTGTGAAATATTATTATTAACATTTTATTTTGGATTAATAATGAAATTCCATGACAATATAATGAGTTACACATTAAGATAATAAAAAACTTAATTTGGTTGAAAAGAATGATGCATATAAATTAAATTAAATTAAATAATTAATATATATATAAACAAGGAATGAGATGTTATATTTTTTTTATTTAAATAGAATTATATGGTGGTATAAAATAAATATTCACAAAAAATAAGTGTTAGAATCCTTCCAATGGTAACACTATAAAACCTCAATAATTTAGTAGAGGTGGGTCATCTGAATGTTTATTGTGGATGGAATATATTTTGTACGGAATAAAAACATGTGTGACCCTAAAAGGATTATTTTTCTACAATATATGTGAACATTGGGATACATTTTTGTTGATGATACTAATATCATTTTCTGCCTAGATTAAAATAATTGGGATAAAACATAATATATATTAGAAGAAATCATTTCCTTCTAAACAATATAAGATTTATTTTTAATATAATTTACATGATGTAATAAGTAAATTTCTAAACTATGAGTTAAATGAAACATTATACTCAATATTCTATGAACTATTTATAGTGTCATGTTGAACCATATAATAAAAACATGGGGGAATTATGTTATTGAAAGTATATTTAAAAATATTATATATTGAAATTTTTTAAAACATGACACTCATATACAAAATACCTATATCTAAGAAAAAATTGTAATAAATATTTTTTCACAATTTTTTTATAGATTGATATTAGTGAAAAAACTATAAATAGTAATAATTTATTGGATTGGTATTATAATTTATGAATATTCTTATATTAAAAATCAATGTTTCAAATTAACAACTACTTGAGGGCCCAGATAAAGAATCAATATATGGTAAATAAATATATTTATAGCATTTATAACAAATATTATTTTGATATCAGTACATTGAACCTAGTTTCTATAAATCATATATTATAGTTAAAACATGGTAATATATATTCCTTGGGGGTGATCTACAACCACTACTAGTTCTATTAAAAAAATGATAAACATTGGATATGGAGTTTATATATCACTTTTTTGGTGATAGATAAATGATGGTGCATTAGTTTCCACTTATATACTCAATATTATTAATTATTTTTAAAAATATTGAAATACCTGAGTAAATTCATAGACTATATATGGATATTAACATTATCCTATACTCATTTCGAGGTTGATATTTTCAATTAATAGCTAATTGTAACAAAGATAAATTTAGTTAAATTTACCTGATCTCATCAATTTATTTAGGATCTTTTCAAAGGACTTTGTTAGTCCAAGATAAAATTTCATAAAAATGGTCTCAAAATGAAATCATAACATTTTTCCAAATGAAAAATATCAAATGTTATAGAGGGTTCAACTACATATCTAAAATAAAAAAGGAGATTATCTAGGGAAGCTGTAATGGTTTTACATTAGATGAAACATTTCCTAAAATACATGAATGGGTATAAGAAACACTGTGAATAGTTCATTTTAGAAATTAAAGTTATAAAAAATCAATTATTATATTTTTAAGGGAATATGATACCAACATTAAATTATAGAATTGTCCTGAATATGTAAATGAGAGAAAAAGTGTAGTGGGATTGATAAAGGGATCTAGGATTTGATGTAAAATGCGAGAGAAATGATTATTTATTAAGGTGAAGATATATTTTCTTATAATTTAGTGAATAATATTGATGAAAATGTATTCTTTTATTTCAGTCAATATTATTTTGGAATAGGAGTATATTTTATATAATAAAAATAATTATTGTAAAGATTTTTTTTTTCAAAAAACATTACTTTTATTATAGTATTGATTGAATAAAATAAAATTAAAATTTAAATATTATGTGGAAGTAAGTTTTTTAATGTGATTGAAATAAAATAATTTTTCAAAAAAAAATTATAAAAATGATTTTCATTTCTACTATATATTATTATTTATTTATTTAAATAAAAATTAAATTTGTTTTAATAAATTACTATGATATATGATTTTGAATTTGTTTATTATCCCATAAAAAATCATATGATATATAATTTTGGAACAAATACTATTTATGTTAATTAGAATAATATATTTCAAGTACATATTTTCATTTATTATAGATGTTTTTATACTCAGAAAATATAAAATTCTAACAATAATTAAATATTTATAGATAAATATTTATTTATATGGCAGTAAATTAATCATAAATGAAAATTTAAGAAGAAATTATTCAATATTCTTGAGAAGATTTTGGTACTTGTAATCATAAATGTGTGACAACTGTTATGAAATAACCTAATAAATATACTATATGGGATATCATATATAGTTTCAATTCTATGTTACAGGTAATTTTTTTTGTGTATTCTTTGTTACATTATGTTATCATCTTTCCTTGAATGTGATCCTTTATCGATTAAGACATTTATTATGTTATTCTTTAGGTAAAAATAATTATATTTTTATTGGGAATGTTGCAGACTATATAGTATATTTTTCTTAAGAGAGATTGTATTTTTCATTTTTTATGGAATGTATAATATTTATGGCCTCGATGAGAACTGTTGAATAATCTTATACCCATACCTCATTGAGTGAAATGTGATGTAATCATCTACTTAGACGAATGTTATGGAATATTTTCATTTGAATGGATAAAAATAGAAGTATTCATCAATGTTGACCAGACTTTACTAGATAATTGAGAATATATGTGTTTTCCTAAGTAATATTTACATATTCCAAGAATCATAGTTATATTTAATTTCTTGGGAATAGGGTAATATATGATTATACATGATGTTTTTGATAGATTTTTTGAGAATTTATATAGAGATTCAAGTGTTTTATAGAGATCATATGAGTTCCATTTGTAGATTAATTAAAAATAATTAGTTACAATAAATTAATCATTGCTTTTAATTATATATTAGGGATTCATAATCACTAACAATGAAAAAAATTCCACCATGGTCATAAAAAAGGTTGTGTTGATGAGTACATTAAAAAATGTTTATAGAAAACTAACATTTTTATGTGATCGATTATAAAAAATAAGACTAATTGTATAAAAAATGTTGTTTTGGATATGGTTTTATAGGTTATTATATGTAAATTTTTATGATGTGAATTGTGTATAATGTTATGGATGACTTATAGAAATTGGGATACTAAAATCGATCATGTGAAATAAAGTGTGTATTACAAATTCTAATATAATTATATTCTTATAGGTGATATAGTTGTGGCATGTGATATAGTTATATCAGTTTTCGTTATATATTGTTTGAGGTGTTTATTACTTGGAGTGGTGGAGAGATGTCTCTTAGAGTGATATGGTTATATAATTTCAATCACTTAGAGAGATATATACATATTTCATGGTGTGACATGAATATAAGATTGCATATCAAATATTATTATCTTTATTCTACTATATATATCTATTAAAGGATAAGATTAATATCATTTAATTATATTTATGGTGTTTACAAACATTATAGTGATTATTTTTTCATTAATTTTTGATAGGTTATTTTTATAGTGAATATGACACATAATAAGGTTTCTAATGATAGCCAAATTTATTAAATTATTTAGTAATTGATTGGATCCTTTAGTGATTCTATGGTTGATGTATTTAAATGGGTCTAGAGTAATGGAGATTGAATACAAGTTTCATACAGATCTTAGCTATTATTTTATTATTTTGAATTATTTTAAAAATAATATTCTAGAAGTCCATGTAGTAAAGGATAAGTCCTACCAAAAGGTGTACTATGTGGGTTTCATAACAAATTGATACCTTTTTTTGTGAGAAGTTTTTTATTTCCAGTATACAATTTTACTTAATTATATATAACAATGATGTGGTTCTTGAAATAGAATTTTTATTCTTAATTATTTTATATAATCATTTTCAAACACTCAAGGTAAATCTTATAGTTTGTTTATTATAAATAATTTTTATGGTGTTTTGTAAATGTATGTATTCCATCAAACCCTTCATATTAATATTAACTGATGATTATTCTATATAAATATTTATAATACACAATTGTGAAATAAATTTTATTTTCCCATACATAGTACATAAATTCATACTTTATTCCCAACCCATATGTCCACCTCCACCATATTTAATTTACTCTACCATGTAATAATATTTCGTTAAAAAAATTTGAAAAATAAATTATTATTAATGACCATGATTTATAGTTGATTAAATTGATATTTATAACATTAATACATGTTATGATGGAACCATCACTATATTTCTTCTCAAAAACCCTTATGTTTTTGGACAGTTTCCTTTATAATTCATAGATTATTTTTAAAATAATAATTATACATACTTTTTTTATTCAATAGTTATAATTATGTGAAAAATGATAAGACACTAAGAATCCAACATTATTCATTTTTTACTATTTGTTATACTCTTTCCCTTATCCAGAATACTGATGAAGTGTGGAATATTTTTGTGCTACATTATAGTTCTAAACACACTGAGAAACAAAAAATATGATGCAATAAATATAATTAATTTTATAGTTAATAATGGATTGATTAAATGATAATGGTGATGACTATTGGACTATATTAATTTTTATATTTATCTTGAGATATAACCCCAACCTTTTTATGTTGTTTACAAACCCAATGATTTTCAGTTCCTGGGATAAAACTGTTATTCCATATGATATATTTCACTAGAAAATTTATTTTCCTACAATATAACATTTAATTTTTATTTAATCTTGATTTAGTTCTTATTTTATTCAATCATATTGAAAATTCACATGGATTTTTATTTTTTATGTTGCATTGGAATCTTGGTAACTAGAATCAAACATAATAAATCCATAGAATCATCTAAATAAAACGTATAATCTTTTCACTCTGTACAATGGATCGTAATAGTTGGATTTATTTAAATATATTTCTATAGAACATATATCTTATCACCATATTTATCAGTAATTACTTTATTAATTTTTTAGTTGATTGAGTTTTTACAATTATATTTATAATTAACATGGACTAACATCAATGATTAGAGTAAACTTTTATTTGATTCCATGAATTTACATAACATATACATGTTGTTTTTTGTATCATGTATGTTATTATTTAATATAGTGTTTTATTGAATATACTCCAACTAAAATATTTATAACAACCCAATTGTATAAAGATGCATACTTGATTTTATATTTTGTCAAACGATGACTATATTCCACTTTTTATCCAAGGGATTGGCTCATAGGTTTCCCAAGTTTTATTTTGAATAAATGGGATGGTTAGTTCATGTTTTAACAAGTGTGCACTTCCTACACAAATTATAATGGAAATACATTTTACTTTTGGTGGCTATGTTTGGGGATATTTCCTCTACCATCGAGGGTTCATTAGGGGTGCACTGGATCCTCAGTATCATACAAGAGTTCTAGTGGGAAAAAAACAATATAGAAATTAATTGGGGTATTTTTGTAAATTGTGGATATGAAAATTATTAAAAAAGCCTTCATTATTCCTCGAGTTACGATACATGAGAATCAATTTTCTCCCTTATAATTTCACCTTCTACCAGAGAATTCTCAAAAAATATATTTTTGATTGATTTTTCACCAGTTACATCATTGTTCAATGGGTATGTCTAATCCAAATTGGCCTTCTGAGAATGGTTTATATTTTATTTTTACTACTCTCCGCTATAAATCCCAAAATTGGGGGTTTTCCAAGGATATTAGTTTTTTTCTAAATAAACTTTATTCCTCTAAATATCTCTTATTATGATGTTCTTACTAAGATAATGTAAGTGAAAACTAAAATTTATGTCAAATTTATATATGTTTTTATGTGACATGTCATGTGCATGTTATGGTGGGTATGTTCTTATCACCTAAGATGAACTATAATTTTATTCCTTTTAGTGTAATTGTATAGTAAGGATCAATAGTTACATGAGTATCCCATTTTGTGATATGTTTCAATTATAAGGTCATCAATGACCATATCATCTAAGTAATATGTGAAAAAACATGAACATATAATCTGAGAGAGGTGTTAATTTGTTATGTTATCATATAGTAAACCTTATTAGGTATTCTAGAGTATCCCTTAATGATTTAAAATTTTAATAACAATCTATTATATTTGTTTCCTTTGAATATGGATTCAGGTTTATTTATAATTATTTTGTATGTATAAACATATGATCAAGGTGAAGACCATCACCTTTAGTTTTAATATATCTGGGAAAAGAGTACCTTGGGAATTAGAAGAGGTTTTTTGTTAGTGACCTATCTTGATATTAATTTTTAATAAGAAAATGTATTTGATGAGAACTTATGATTGATTTATCACAGAGTATTGTCTATTTTTAAAACCCATTCGTTGATATGTCAAGTGTTCTGTTTGATGTGAATTGTATGATAATTATTTGATATGTTATATATTTTGATGCTTTTCTTGGATCAGTCTCTCCGAAGCTCTTGGGGGTGATGCGATGACAAATCCAAACCTGTGATGATGGTGGCCAACGTGTAAGATCCTCCCCCTCATGTATGAGAGGGTCCTTCGACATCTGTCAGGGAGAAGTGTCTATCTCTTTTGTTGATTTTTCTACTCCCGACCATCTACCCACATTTCCAAAAAATCTATCTTTTCCCTATATTCCATGATATTTTTGATGGTAGCACTAACCTCTTTATTTCTACCACGAAATTCAATAATTCATCTTTAATTTTGGATATTACCCTTATTTCTTGATTCAAGAAAAGACAACATTGGGTTGATCCTTTTTATAGTTTATTCTACATGTCATGGGGTTTACATGAATGTTCTATGGTGGGGTTAATTGATAATAGACACATCATGGTTTGGTTCATGTCAGAGGATGACCTGGTTCATGAATTTTTCAGTGCTCCTCATAGTTGCAATAGATCTAGTTCCGGCATCTTCAGATGGTCTTACAACTTTCATATAAAGCGTGACTCCCCATTGGTGGAAAAATGGGTAAGATTTCCCGAAATTCCTTTACCATTTTATAACCCTTTGATCATTAGAATTATTTTTAACCTTGTTGGTATATTCTTATGTTCTAATAGTAAAACTTGTTCTGTCTGTCACCCTATTAATTTGAGAACCTATATGGAATTTGGTGTGTCATATGTGCTTGCTAAGTATGTATGTATTTTAGTGGGTGAAGAACTTCATTATAGATAGCCAGTGTTTTAGAAATCATAGAATGATTTTTGTTTCCATTGTAAGAGAATGGGACACACAATGGAAACCTGTAGGCGGGGGTCAAAGGACCTTGAGACGCATATGGGTTTGGATATAAGAGGCGAGGTTAAGGGCTTGAGGTCTAAAGGTGATGAGGATTTTTCTAGAAAGAGTTCGCAGGAGAACATGGCCTAGGGAATTTTTCTAAGTGACAGTGGTATGCTTATGAATATTGTTTTTGAGGGGTTTTTTGTCACTTGTGATGCATATAGTCGATGCACTGGAAAGACTACAGGCACTGTACATTCGGGTGATGTAGTACAACAAAATAAATTTAGGTTATTACCTCCAGATCCAAGTGTTTTAGGAATTTTTAATAGGCTAAATAATTATTTGGGAAGTCCCCATGGAACAACAATTTTAGGGGTGTTCAGGACAGTAAAATGGTTGGTGTAACTTTATATATGCACAAAGATGATGCTAAATCTTTGAATGAATCTTTTGGTGCAGATATTTCAAATCCTAAGGGTGATCTGAGCCCAATTTCATGTACCTATGATATGGTTGTGTGTGTAGGTTGTTATAACATCACTGAAAGGGAGATACATCCGACTGGAGAGGGAAATCCAAGGGATGGTCAGGAGTAGGAATATCCAACACATGGGAAAAGAGGATGTTGAATTCCAAACATGGAACATATATGAGGAGAACCTTGGACTGTCTCAACTTAAATAATGGTTTTGATAGTTTTAGTATTTATGAAGGGATGGAAGACAACACAATTTTTCCCATTCAAGTTGAGTTCGAGGGCGAAGGACTTCCTTAAAATGAAAATAATATAAGGGGATCTAGTAAAGTATGACACAATCCATGGATAAATAATGTAAATAAAAAAATAGGGATATGGGGAGCTGAATTATTACCAAGAAGAAAAAAACCAAAAGGACACAAAAATATTCATATATTCCTTAGACTATGGAGATAGGGTCATCAAAAAATGATGGTAACTCAAAGGTATGTGAGATTAAGACATTGAATGGTGGGCTGGGTCAGTGAGTAAGAGACACTGTGTCCCCATAGTTTGACAAGCCGGTTGCAACGGTAAAGGTCCCAGAATGCTTGGATACCCCCCATTAAAATTGTTACAAGATATTAGAGGATATGCAAGGGGAGACAATATAGAAATCGAAAGATGGGGTGTAGGGAAAAGAGGATTCTCCCCCTCCTAACGAGAAACTTGATACAGAACAAAAATAATCTGATGATATACTGGAACATCCTATATAATTACTTATGAGCTAGGAAGAGGTAATGGACGAAACTATCCTAAAAATTTATGCTTCTAATGATGAGGCTGAAATAATGATGTAACGAGTTCTATGGGTGCCTCCTAATGAGGATAAAACCAACTGAATTGATAAAAAATACATGGTTTTAATTCAAGTCTTCAATAAAGAGATGATATTAATAGAGGAGTATATCCAATCCTGGGAAAATCTAGTGTTAGGGTTCGAAAATGATCTAACAGAGGAACCAGAACCATAAGTAAACACTATTTTTTGGAAACCTTTTATGGAGATAAAATCTGGTAGGCAATAATTTAATTTTAAGGACTCTAGGTCCTTTTTGGTTTTGAAGATTTGTTTTATCACCTTTTTCCATAAAAGTGTTTGATAAAAAAATTTAATATTCAGAGAGTGATATAATGTGATTATGAGGAAATATATCTACTCATTTCACTTAATGTGTTATAAAATTTTTCCTATTTTTATATACCAAGTTCTATTGATATTGTAATGGTATGGGATTTGATGACAACTTTCATGATGTTTATTTTGGTATTGGACATGATGAACCCTTCATGATACTGTGATGACATAGGATTGGATTTCCTGTTTCATTATATTGTGATGTTATGTTATCTGATTCCCATATTCTTAATATTATTATGGTATATGGTGTAATTACCAAATTCCGAATAATGAGATTTTATGGGATATGATTCAAACTATCTTTATAATGTTATGGTATATGATGTGATGACATTCCCACTATCTTGATATTTTTATGGTATATTATGTGGTGAAAAATTTCTTGATATTTTAATGAAATGAGATATGATGAATACTTTATTCATATTATCATGTTAAGGGTTGTGATTTACACTTTTTTATATTATGTTTTTATAGTATATGATTCTACATTTGTTAATATTGTGATTATATTTTATGTGATTCCCACTATCATGACATTGTCAAAATATGAGATGTGATATTTATTTCATAGATATTATTATGGTATGGTACCATCTAAACACTGATATCTTTTTTAGTCATTCATATTATTTTATTATTTTGGAATATTTTATATAATATTTGGAAATAGGGAAATTTGGTTTATGGATTTATATTAGTGTGACATTACACATGTTCATGTTTTTTTATAGCATGTGATAATTATTCATGACTATCCAATAGATGTAATTCTATTTTATATAGTTCAATTTTTATTTATAATTTATTATTAATTATGGTTTTATTTATAGTTATTTAATATTTATGGTATAGTCCCCCAACATAACCTAGAGTCCCTTATCACTAGTTATAAAACTCTATCCTATAAGGAGTCAAGAGAGAGGAAAGTAAAAACCTGATTCAATTATAGCTAAGGTGCGTCCAGTTGGAGAAGTTAAAAACTATTATCAAACCCTTTTATCATAATTTTTGGGGATTCCTAGTTAGAGGTTGTTTATATTTTCTAACTTGGGATAGACCCAATGTGTGGGAATATCAAAATTTTCTTTTATTGTCAAATTAAATGATACTAGTTATTTTTTTATTGTACTAGGATTTTGGATGAAATGATTTTGAGGATTTTAAATGAATGAGGAGAATTATTTATGGTTTTTTGTTTCACTCTTAATTCATGGTGGGAAGAGGAAATGTGTTCATGAATCATATTCAATATATAAATTTAATATGACATTAATTTGATTGTTATTTATTTAGAATATGTTATTGACGTAGTGTTCGGTCATTTAAAGTGATAAAATATGTTATATTACATTTTAACATATAAGTTTGTGGTGGTATTAAATTTGATCAAATTTATTTTTACTGATTCTTATGTTATTGATGTTTGGTGACATATTATGTGAATAATATTTTAATTTTGAGCCTCACCCAATGAGTTTATAGGTTAGGCTACAATGAGCGTATGTTTTATGAGACTGTAGTATGGATAGGTTGTGTGTATGGTAATTGGACGTGATTCATATTACTGCTTGCCTCAAACAATAATATCATGTAATCTGATATATATATACTGAGACATGTTCCTGACAATTTAGTGATATACCTTAATAGAGACCTCTAATCATGTGATAATAGAGAGGAATTAACCTACCCCTATAAAAGTAAAGTCATAACATCCTTTGGTGTTAGGACTTGTTATTAATTATAGATACAAGAGTGTTTTAAATAGGTTATATTGTCGATGATATAGGAGGATACATGAAATAATCCTTCTAGGTCATATTTAAGATGAGATTTATAGAGAAAACATACACCATTATTTTAAGGATATGGTAGTTTGTAGTCCATGGAACTCTATATATTGTCCTTATAACCAATCATTGATCTATTTAAGACACCCCCTGAGATAATAATATATGTTTTTATATAAAATCTTTGATTAAAATTTAACCACTTTTGGTATATGTTGAATAACATGTCAAGTTATTATGGGAGGATATATAGGATTTTTATGAGAATTTATATCCTGAGATAGCAGGTATAGACAAAGCTTGAGGGTTTTTTGCTTCTAAATAAGAGTTAGATATTAGTTATATATTATGTGGAAAATTTTATTTAGGTTATTTCTTTCAATGTGATTTTGGTTGGTGATAATTTTATAGTGGAATTCACATTGATGATTGGTTGATTTTTATATAGGTTTAGATGAATATTTTTAACTAATTAATATTTAAAAGGAAATGAACAAAAATCTCAAAGATGAGAGGAAGCTAATTTTCTTCAATGATTTATGGATGTTTACATGAACATGAACAAGTACTGGGTGATTATGTAGTAGAAAAAATAGTTTTTAGATTTCTCAGTAATGAAATGATATATGGGTTAATAAGGGACATTGTTAATCTCTTCCATTTCAAGAGATATCTCTTATTTATTTTTTATACTGTTATATTTTTAGTCATGTTCAATAATTATGTCACTGAAAACCTTTGGGGTTTTAATTATGTTCATAGTTTGAAAATAATAAATGGTTAATTAGAGTACCTCTGAATCAAACAATTTTTAATTTGGAAGAGTAGTTCCGGGATCTAGATTAAGTTCAGTGATACCACCTCATACTTTTTCTACATATTAATCTGGTTAGTTTGGATGTGGAGGAGGACATAGTACCTAGGTTAATTGGATACTGTAATGTGTTCAATCTCTATGTAGTCATGATTTTGGAGATATGGGTAGAAACTAAATCCCAATATACCTTTATGTTATCAATAAGGATCATTATTATCATAGAGGGGGACCATAGACTATATGAGTTACGATTCATGTTACATTCTCCCCTGAATCTACCTTATCTTTATGGGAGCATCACACTCATCTATATGTTCAATTTTAGTAAATGATATGGGGTCAGTTATAGATTATAATTTCTAGAAAAATAATATATATATACCTTAGTAGTGTTATGTGAGGTTATTCTAATATATCATCTATATCAACCCATGATGTTATATGTTTTAACTTTGAAATAAAAATGAAGTATTTGATAGCTTTCTTTACACACAACACAATAACTAATTTAACAGTGATATTTTTGTACTTTCATAACCATAATGATTGATTGATTGGTATAAATATGATTAAAAAAATTATTAAATATATGTATATTGGTTATGAATGGTAAAAATTATAATTAACACTTAATTTTAATGAAATCATTAAATTATTAAAATACCTTTTTCTTGAAAATTTATGTTATAACATTTTTTATATTTTCATCTAATTTTATTAATTGACCTCTATTTAAAATTGATTTCAATAATATACATTGATAATTTATATAAAGAAATCAATAATCATTCATACATTTTTATGTAAATATTTTCAAATGAATATCAAATCCTTTAAAGGTAAATAGAGTTATTTTTAAAATATTATTTTTAGACTGGAAAAGTATTTTTATCATAATAAATTAAATAATTCATTAATTATTAATCTTATTAATTAAATTTATAGATTATTTATTCAAATAGAATATTTTTAGGTTCATTTTATTATTTTTATAATTCATGGAAGGGATTTAAATTTAGTTTTATTTATATAAATATATTCCCTCTAAAAATCGGTTTTAATTGAATTTCAAATTATTTTTTTAAAATTAAATTCTAAAATGTATAAAAATTTAAAATATTAAATGGATTCCATATTTTTTCTTCATAATTAATATAATTTAATAGGTTCATCTTAATTTTTTCTTATAATGAATTGTAAAAATATTAAAAAATCACCACTTCTAATGTTAAAATGTGTTTACCATGGGGTTAAACTAATAGGTAATTGTTAAATTACACATAAAAACTTATGTTCTTATTTATTAAGAAATTTCAACCTATAATATCTTATATTTTAATATTTGACCATTTTGTTCTCTTTATAATCAAAATTACCTTTTACTATTGAAATATTTTATGTAAATCTATGTTTATACCTCCCCTAGAATATAAAAGGGAACCTCTTATCCTATATTATTTATAAAATTATTTTCTGATATATTATCCAATACCTTCCCTAAATCCTATTTAAATTCATTCCCTTAATCATTGTTCATCAGATCTTCTCCTATAACCAAAAAAAATCATGTATTAAGGTGTAATACAAAGGATGTCTCACAAAGATTTGGTATAAATCCTTAGCAAGACCATTAAATTTTATTTCATTGTCCATATCCACTAATACTATTATGTCCATGATAATATGATAAATATTGCTTCATAAGTATACTATGATGTTATTATGATAATTATAGAACCATTTTCACATTCTTTCCGTAAAATGGAAAATAAAAGTATCTCTCGTGCATATGTGTCGACGACCTCCTCCACATAGGGATATTAGTCTTTTACATAAAAATATTTTATGTTCGGTTATTATGTGGTATTATATATATGCATCATATAATAATAATTCTTGAATTGTGAATTATTATTTATTTTTCTTTGATTCAATCCATCAAAATGTTGAAAACATTGCTCTTGCCTATGTATAGACTACTCTCTCAGCGAAGTCATGTAATTCAATTTTAATAACTATTTTTCATGAATGGTTTTAATAGTGTATATAATTATTAAATAATATAAATATGATATTATTATTATTCTAGATATTATGTAACTATATCAATGTTAATATACCACAACCTCTATACCGAATCATATATGAAAAAAAGCTTTCGACTCAATAAATAACATTTTTAATAAAAATTTATTTGTATTTTGGTGTCTATAATATTATAAATGTAATATATATGGTATTATGGGTATGGATTTGGTTATGTAATTTATTGATAATAATTTTAATGTATTTATAAAGATGTTTAGAAGGATTGTTATGTGAGGATAACTTGTGGAAAGTGTTTCACTTTACATCTCCCTTTTTATGGGGAATATTTATGATAAAATTTCACATGATGAAATTATGTTATATATCTCACCAAAATATTTTGAATTTTATTCTCCTATGGTTATTTCTTGATATTACATTTTTTTCATTTAGTTTTCCTCCACTTAATTACTCATGTGATTGAAATAATATTTTTACGTAAAGATGGATGTATTTCTCTCTTCGGTCAAGATTATTATTCTTATATATCCATATTTTAGTTAAAATTTTTTCAAAAATCATTTAACACTAAAAATATTTTTATAAATTAATTTTTACCCCTATTTTATATAAAAATTTATACTATATCTTCTTGACATTTTTTAACAAAGTTACTTTGTAATTTTTACTAAAAAATGTGATGACGTTATTTTTTTTTAAAGTACTCCATGTGAACATATTTTCCCACGGTTAAGAATTTTATTTTTTTGAAGAATCCCTTACATGTTCGAATAGTTCATTTAAAAAAATTCATTACAATATATTTCATTAATTTCAAGGATTTTAAAAATTTTATTTTAAAATGAATATGTTATTTACCTTAATAAAATGATCAAGCATTCATTTAATAGTATTTTCATCTATAAAAACATACATTGATATTACTTTGGATTCAGTAGTGGTATGATTGAATGATTAAATATATATTATTTATCTAGATAATTTATTAATTTTATGATGTAATATTGATGATTACTATCTAATTTTAGATGGGTTATGTTATGATGAAATGATTATTGTTTTTAAGATCTTGTGTCAAAAAAATGAATGGATTATTCTTATTTAATGGGTTAACCAGTTATATCCCTAAAATTACTTAGGTATAAATTAATATTTTATGAACTCAAAGGGAATGAGTGAGGTAATCCAAATCAAAAATAAGGTTACATGAAAGGTTATCACTATCCAATAATTGGGTAAACAATAGGTTATCGCAAGCATACAAGATTGTATAATGGAGTTTATCCCTTGACCAAAAAGGGGTACCTGGGAGGATATCCCAAGACCAAACTAGGTACATGGGTGGTTGCCCCAAGACTAATAGGTGATAAATGACTTGGTGTGTATCCTTGATATAATATTTCTAGGATTATTATTGTTCCACATCTTATGCCACAATTTTATGATAGGATCTTATGCCAATGTTATGTTCTCATGACTCATGTTCTTTGATTCCTTTACAATTCATGTTTTTTGAACTACCATGAATTATTACATGGATTATGATATTGATCAATGAATTTATTGGTGATATTTTAAAATTTTACGCTCATATAACCATACCTTTATACTCAGGTAATAATTAAAATAGATCACTGATTGATATTTCTCTTTCTTACCCTTACTAAGAATGAGATTTACCCCTTTATTATGTTTCCCTTTTCATATGATATGAATAGGGTATTTATATTTTTTATGTATATGATGGGTTCTAATTTTAAATTACATTCTGGGATATGTTTTAGATATTTTCTATTCTGTTTTTTTGTGTGTCCATGTTTCTAATGACACTAAAAATTTTGGTTCTCAGATTGACAAAAATTAAATGTAATGTATATTCATCAAATAAAATAAAATATTTGTGTATGAAATATTTGGATCACCTAATCTGGTATTAGATAAAGGTTTAGTTATTTTTATAAATAATGATGTGAAAAATTTAGTGATAATACTTATTTTCAGACTACGTATAGGAGAATATATTATTTCTTGTTAAATAAAATGAGTGTGGTTTTCATAGAAAATAAATCACCATATAGATACAAGAAGGTGTATGTGTATGTTGTAAAAAATCATCTTGGGGTAACAATTATAAATGAATTAGATTGAGTATTAACTAAATCAACAATGGTGCATGATGAGTGGGCCTAATAGTGAAAAACTGGATAAACACTCCCAGGAGATATACATGGGATAATTACGAAGTCTTTTATTAACCATTATAAAAAGACTAGGGGTAATATATGTTATACCTAAGGTGTCATATATTGAAAAAATTGTCAATATTTAGAAATTATATAAATTTCTATCCTGATTATATGATTTCTTATCATTATTATTGCTTATTATACAATGTTTTATAGTTTTGGATAGGGTATGAACCAAATGGAACTGTGTTATCACTGAATGAGATGAATAATGCAATGATTGTACATGTAAGGGCCTAAAAATGTATAGTTGGGCCCATTGTTTGTTTTTTAATCCAATGGTTCTTAAAGGAGGCCTAGATTGGGTTTAGATGTGTTTGAATGCTAAAATCTAGAAGAAGGGAGGATTTAGAATGTGTATATATTTCATGTTTTTAATGTGTAGTTCATGGATTATGTGAGTGCCCAATTAATAGTAATTCAAATTGGATACATGGAGCCATCAGATATGTGAGGTTATTTAACACACCATGTTATTATGGAATTTTTTTTGAATAAATTAATTTTTCATTTATGTATTGTAATTCACTGTGTAAAATATTCCTTTCACATGGTATGGATTTGGATTATGTTACTTGGAACATTGTCTTGGTGTATGTTTCTTGGAATGACTTGTCATACATACACGCAACAACGATGTTTATACAAAACATAATGTTTTTGTTACAATTATTAAAATGAGATATTTATAACCTAGAAATTAAACATAGTAATATGAATAGTAAAAAATACATTTCAAATATTTTTTATAATTATTTTATATAAATAAAACATATCAATAGTGAATGATATAATTTTTGGAAAATTTTAATATGTCTAAAAATGTAATTTTATCAAAAAAAGCTTCTCATATCCCTCTATGAAAAACAATAAAATTAAAACTATATAAATTTAGAAATTTAATCATAAAATATAAACTTAATTTTTTTAATTTATAATTTCCTAAGTAGCTTACGGTCATTTTGTTTTATTTCATTGAGAAATATCATTTTTGGATGAATATTGAAAAATACAAGGTTTTAATTCTAAACCAATTTTTCATATAATTTATTTTTAATGATAAATTATATTTTAAATTTGTTTAAAATATTAATTATATAATATTTTATTCAATTTAAAAAATAGGTCATTGAGATAGAATTCACATTAGAATTGGATATAAAAACTTAACAAAATGTTGAATATTTTTACTTTAAAAACCTGCCTTGTCAACCTGACTACATGATTAATATTACATTAATTTCTTGCAATTATATGATTATAAATTGGAAAAATGGATTCGATATTTTTAATAAGAAAAAAATATTATATAAAATAATTTCAATATATTTTTTGACAAACATATCACAGAGAGTAATTAAAATTAAATATATTGAATAAGGTAAAATTAAGTAAACTATGGACTAAACCTTAAATTTAAGACACAAAATGGAATAAAAACATTTAAAACACCTATTATATATCCATTATTAGTCAATTAAACTGAAATTATTTATTTATTTTTGTTTTATCATGACTTTTGTTATGTAAAAATGTGGGTGCACCTAACTTGTTTTAAAAAATGCTAATTGTGTCCTTAATTTTTCCTATAAAATCCTACTACATCTATCTCTTAATTGAACCTTTAAAACCACTTTTGTTAAGAAAATATCTATAAAATAAAATTCCCAACATCTGTACCTTCCTCCTATGAATATTTCCTTATACAAAAATCAACCCAAATAATACATTTGACACAAATAAAAAGGTGTTATCCAATTAAGAGGTAACATCTTCTCTCAAGATCATTTATTTTATTTTATTTCTCTACCCCTCCACTAAAATTCTTCCATGATTGTATAGAAATAAAATTATACTCAATATACTTGTTTTTTTATTTTAATGAGTTTTCTTACACTTACACAGAAATCCATCAAATGGGTCCCAGGAATACTGTTTTTTCGTGTACAACGAACTACCGCCTCACAAAAATGATTATTGTACATCTTTCCTTTACCAAATCTTGTGATGGACATTAGGATGGAAACTATATTTTATATATATTATATATTATATTTATTATTTCATTATTTATTTATATTAATTTCAGAAAACATATCTTTTGAATTTTATTTGGTTTAAATACGTTAATTGCGCTTGAGAAAGTATGTACTATCGCCCTGTCAAAGCGATGTGATTCATTCACACACTGCATGGAATGTATTAATTATGTTTTTAGAGAAATTATAAGATATATTTGAGAAAATAATTCCACTGGAATAATTATATATATATATATATATACAAATATGTTATTTACATTCTTTCATTCAATATGATAATAAAAAACTGAAACAACATCAATGCATACTAACAGATTATCGTCTCTATAAATGGTTTATTACATTTCAAATTTATATATTTTATATATTATTATAAAAAAAATATAATAATTATAAATTATATTTATATCATTATTTAATTCTATAATAATGATTTAATTATAAGGACCAAAGATATTACAAGTTAAGACACATGGGAAGAATAAAGCAAACATTACTCGAAGTGAAATCTTAATAAAGGATTGTTAGAAACAGGGTAAGATAATATCATGATAAAAAATATTTTATATTATATATAGTAATATCATTATATAAAATATGTATAATAAATTTATATTTGTTATACTATTTTTCTGAATGTGTATGGTGAGAGTCAAGACACCGGGTAAGGGGATTTCATCACACTTTTTATTTCCCTGAGATACATGATTTATTCACCACCCATTAATTTTTTGTGGAATGTACAATTTTAAGTGATTTATTAAATTATTATTATAATTATATTTATTATTATTTAAATATTCATTTTAATATATTTCTTTTTTGTAGTTTAGTTTTCGAAAGTCACCAAATCAATAAAATAGTTTTGTCTCAATTTTCATTATGGGAGACTCATGTTTTTTATGAAACTAATTTTTTAGATATTTTAATACTTACATTTCACATGTTATATCATGAAAATAATTCTCCTCATGATATTATGTGATTCATTTTATTTCTCTTTATTACATGGAGTGTGTGATGACAAGTAACCAAGTGGTAATATTTTGTTAAAAGAATATCATCACTTTTCAAGATAATTATTCAATAGGCTTCATTAATTAAATATTATGATAAATATATCAAAAAACTCATAACTTTTATTATATTGTGGTTATAAAATATATAATCATGTATTAGTACCATATTCCCACTCTTTCATGGTGAAGATAACATTTTTAAGTAAAATATGATCATCTCTTTCTTCAGCTAGAAATCTATTGTATTAAAATACAATGTTTTTTAAAATGTTTTCAAATGATTATTGATGCCATCATTAAGGGAAAAAATTATTTCAAAACCGTTTTTTGGTGTTCAATTCATCCGTTATACTTTATCAATGTATTTTTCAATGAAAAAGGGTTTCAAATGGTTTTGTGTTTTAAAAATCATTTTACAATGAAGAAAGGAAATTTTTCTGAAGAACTGTTTTTAAAAGATATTTTAAAAAAATTCTCAATGAAGATAACATCACATGGTGTTACTAATTAAATTATGGGGATGTTATTAAATGTCTCAATTAATATTATTTCTTTTAATTGATTTTGTTTTTATGGAATGATATTTATGAAACTAGTTTCCCTTTCACAGAATAAGAAAAAAACTCACAGGGGTTATAGATAAAATGTAAACCTTAACATACCTAAATATTTAACAATTAATGGTTTATTGAGGTGTGAATTGACCCTAACAAGATTATAAAATAATTATTGTTGGCCAAAGTCATGGAATTTAATTACATCTTAATTTGGTTGGCTTTAAATTTAAAAAATTCATTATTTTAATCACTTAACCACACATCTCATCAAGTATAAATACCACCCTCACCACACCGCTTCGACCCAGAAATACTTTAAGCTCCTCAAATATCTACCAAAATCTCTCCTTCTAACTCTCATCATGTATATGTGCTACTGGGGTCACTAAATGGCCAAATCCATGGTCTGAATGAGTATTTCAAGGAGGTGGTATTCAAGAGGTGGTAAATGTATACACCACTAAAGGGAAATGTGTGGTATGGTATTTCTTAACCCAGTTTCTATTATTTGGGTCAAAATTCTACATCAGGTTTATGTTGTGCTAATTATATATGTGAAGTAAAGTTTTTGTATCTTCTATTGTATTTCAACATTCCTTATGTTGATTTTCAATGTATACACATACTCGATTCATTTTATTAATTCCCACATCAATGATATGATGATGATAAGAGAGATTCTTTTAAAAACTAAAATTTTAAGGTTTTATTTAAAACACTCATTTTATTCCATATACATATTTTTTTAGTTTTTTTCAATTAAAAAATTAGTATTCTGAAATGATTATTTAATTTCAATTATACTCATGTTTTACATTTTCAAAATGAATTATAAATAATTACTTTTTTCAATTTCTAAAAGGTATTTTTTTAATTTTCTAAAAATATATGGAAGTAATATTCTTTAAAACATATATTGAATGAGAATTATTTTTTGAATTTATATCAAAAATTTATTTCATGATTACCTTATATGTTTATATGGTCACATTCAAAGGAATTTTTTTTGTTATTTTGAAGGAATAGTTATTCGAAATGAGTGCTTTTCAAAAAAGAAATTTTATTTTCTTTGATTATTTTTATAATATATCCATTCATGATTTATGTTTATTTTATAGTTCTTGAACATTATTTATTGTGGGTTAATCCCGTTATATCTCAGTATTTGAAGGATTTATCACCATTATAGCTCAAGATATGATGGTTTGAGCCCCATTATACCTCAAGATATAACGGGTTATCCCCTATTATAGCTTCGGATATGAAGGTTTAAGAACCGTTATAAATAATAATGTGAAGACTTGTGTCCCATTATACCTCAAGATATGAAGGGTGATCCCCATTATAGCTCTTACATGTAGTGGGTACTCTGGAGAGGGAAGTCGACCGTTTGGCTATTCCACTTGAATGGGGGAATGTAAGAGTGACCTAGTAATCATTTCCTATTGAACCTACAAAATTTGTATATTCTTTCTGATGAGAGTTTTTAAGAAAATGGGTTTTAATGGGTTTTCACTAAACTAATGAACATGTTTCATTATGTCCCTTACTAAGATTATCTTCTCATACAATGTTTACAAAACATTTCAAGGGATTTAAGTGAGAATGTAGATTAGGACGAGAACAATGTGAAAACTCTAATGAATTTACATGAAGTAAAAACATGTTTCATTTTTTAAAGGGTTTACATTGGTGGAAATGTGGATAC
This sequence comes from Viscum album, assembly GCA_963277665.1. Classification (NCBI taxonomy): domain Eukaryota; kingdom Viridiplantae; phylum Streptophyta; class Magnoliopsida; order Santalales; family Viscaceae; genus Viscum; species Viscum album. The sequence continues at coordinate 968,097,683 of OY728159.1, read as the reverse complement.
TGAGTAAATGTGTACACTTTTCTCTTATGAGTTTATTTTTTAAAAGTTTTCATAATTTTATACAACTCTAAAACTAAAATATATTTAGGAAAAGAAAGTGAATTATATTTTAAGAATAACTAGAATATGTAATGGTTAGGGATATATTATTACCGATATAGCCTACTATGATTTTGATGTATGAACACATTTTTGACAATACCAACGCTAAGCGTTGCACATAGGAAACCTGACCCCTTTTAATAGAGAACCACGTATGGTGTCTTTTATTATATTTATCTGAAATCACACTCCCTTATACCAAATAGGAATGACATGTTCAAGATTTACCCATCATAACCACTAATTGGTAGCTATTGTGGATGGTTCCTACATGGTCGCATTAGAACAAACACTAAATGGTCTCATAGGTCAATGGGCAGATTGATCCTATTAATGGTCATCTATTCAGGGTCCAGAACACCTAGTATTAATTTTAGAGGAAGGAAAACAATCCTTCCAATTATGAGGGATCTTCCTTGACTCCATCAGCAACAATCATCATCATTTCATCCAATCCAACCATCACATGGTCTTCATAGGGCCCTATCTCTACCTACATGTGATCTAAACCCCAATTGCCTCAGTGGAATGTCGAGTTGAATCTCTCAATGATAAATTCTACAAAAAACCATTATGGTTCATCCCACAATGAATAATTATAGTGCAAAGGTTCTCCCTACAAGAACACCAAATTATGTGAAGGTTCTCAACATACAAAAGATATATAAATCCCTAAAGATCCATCATAGATAAGTAGGGTGAAAACCACTATATAGGCCATGAACGTTGTGTAGGTCATAATGTGCATTGAGGGTACACAAGTGACCATTATTAAATTGTTCTTAGAGAAGTTTTGCTTCATTAGAGGTAGGACCATAGGAAGAATTGTGTCCCAATAAACCTCTCAGACTCTAAGGTGATGGGCGACTCAATGAAAGATGCATCACCTTCACTACTATAGTTGGGGGACGAATCCCATCAGTAATGGAAAACAATACAAAAATAGAAGGACAAAAAATACAAAATACCCTTTATAGTTTCCTATAAGTAGAGAATGTTTTGGACACATTCCAAGGACATGAACTGAAATAGTATCTACCTTAATCATCTTCCCCTCTATCCCTATCCACATAGGAAGTGGGAGAGTCATTGGAGTACGGACTGACTCCCTCGATTGATTGTAAGAACTTCATTAAGAATCAATGAAATAATTCATCTCTTCAGCGTGATGATATAATAAACACCCCATATTACGTGGATATGATCTTGAAGTTGTCACCACCTCTAGATGATATTCCAGTTTCCAAGGGACAATTTTCAGACACAGCACACCATGTGTTAGAAAATCTATAGCAAAGAAGGTCTAAATATGTGCTTCCAATATTATATTAGGAAGAAAGAATTGGTATTTGTGGAATAAAGGAGCACTATGATCATATGGGGAATGAGAAAGAGGACTCATGGGGAGTCCATTCCATCAACCAGTTATCTATCACATTTTGGACAAGCCCAACCCTAAAATTTTTCATCCAAAATTTCCTCACTAAGGACCTAGTAGGGTACTTTTTCTATTATATTTGGGTGATGTTCAACTATCATTGTGACATTAATTTGACTTACATGGGATACCACGATCACATTAATTCTATTCAGAAATAGTTAAAGAGGGTTGACATATCAAACCTCCAAGTAGCATGGTGACCTGAATCATATGATTACCACTAGAAACTTCTATAGAACTATATCAAGAGCCTTACCATAATTAAGTGAATAATGATTGAGTAAACTTAACATATGATGGTAAAAGGAAAATTATTTTTACCCAAAATTTAGGATCAAACCAATAACAACAATGGAACCATAAATATAAAATTCCAACAAATAGTAAATTTTTCCTCTGGCCATTTCCACAGTGAATGTTGTCACTATTGACCCTCATAACGATCAGACAAACGAAAATATTGACATAGGGAATAATAGGGAGAATCAACTCCAAGGGGTATCATAGAACCAAGTAGATATTATGACCATATCTTACAATAATATGTGTATATTGGATTTGGGTCTTGGGAGTCCCACCCCTAATGAAACATTTCCACCTATCCACTGATATATCAAAAATGGAATGTGGATAATTGAGCTTATAATTCCACTTAATATCATTGTAGAAACCAAGTCAAATGCAATGACAGTCACTTTTCTCTCGGATTTAGAGGGGTATATGTTTCTCAATTCCAATCTTAAATATAAGTTGTATGTGGTTCATGAAAATGTCAAAGGGACCCTTTCTATCCTCAAGTTATGAAATCAGTCCATCTTGGAATGGTACTCATATTCAAATCCAGAAACCCCACACATTTGATCCCAGAAGAAGATAGGGGCTATGGAAAATGAACAAGTTATGATTAACCCACTCCATCTAAGTATAATTTCAATCCACCTTAAGATTATGGAAACATATATTCTCATATAGATGAGATAGTTAAGGATCTTGTCACCAAAAATACTTACTAGGATGATGTGATAACTACTCTTACTGCCTACAAGTAGGCTCTAGAATCATGATTTGTGTTAATCCAATCTAATGTAAATTCATATCCAGCATGGGTGGACCATATGTACCCATTATAATAATTCTAAAATCCATGATTCACCCCATTCAATGGTATGGTTAATTTGATGCAACATCTATCCAACTACAACTTATAGTGTGTCCTAATGTTGGGGACTCTAGAATAGAAGGAGGGTTCCATGATCTGATGTTTTATAAAAACCTATATGACCTTCATTAATGTGTTATAACAATATGGTCATGGAATCTATTTAGGGGATTAATGATCTCTGTAGAAAATTCCTCTACCTTTTCATTTCCACCTAATAAAAGAATAACATCCCTGAAGTCTCCAACATCAAACAAAGGACATGTGAGAGAGTTACTAATTTCATTTCTCAATGTAAGGGTATCACATTTTTTATCGACCTGCCACTTTCCCAGGAATTTTTTTTATGATCTTCATTGATAATGTCAAATACAAGATGTTTCACTCCCCATGTAATATAATTATGTAGGTAGATTTTTGGAGTTCTTCAAAAAATATTATTCTATATAAATAAAATATTATATAAGACCATGAAATAGTAAATTCAATCACTTATTATATCTCTTACACAAAATTACTATGATGCATGAGGTAGATAAAACTACGCATGAAGGGGATCCTATTTTGTAACATATAATGGCCCCTGTACTGGATGAACATATCTAGGTGTAGTGCCTTTGGGAACAACATCACTCCATGTAGCCTCATCAGCCACAACCTCATCAAGAGAATGTTTCCTTGTTCCCCCAACAACATTATGGACCTAGGGTTCAATTACAAGAAATAAAAAAAATGATCTACTCCTTAAAGGAATCACAAATCCTAGGATATTTCATCTTCCCCCTACAAAGGTTGTCCCTAGAATTTCTATAATGCGGAAGTCCCCAAGAGGCTAAACTTACCGACCCTTCCCATCACCACCCATAACATGGGTTCATAGGTACCACCATAAAAAATTATTTGCCTTAATATATTGGCTCCAAGACCCATTGGATGATTGATTAGTCAAATTAGGATATTTCTTGATGACAAGATCCATGTGTATTTACTAACATCTATAGTGTAAACAACGAATTTGGCGAGTGTAAGTAAGATCCCGGCCATAACCTCCTACAGTTTTTTCATCTCCTCTGACTGCTTCCACAATATCAATGTTGTAGTCTCCCATGTATTAGAGGAATATACATTGATGATGTAAGGGGAACTAGAGTTCTTGGTATGTTCCAAACCCATTAAAAATCCTTGTTGACTTCATGTTTGCTAAAATGGGATATATGCCCAATTATCGTCTTGCCCATGAATTTTTCAAACGAATAGGAATAATAGTACACATTTGTGACTTTTGTTAAACTATATGATAGTTATATAATTATCAATGATGAAGAAATATATTTTTATCTCTCAAGATACTTCAACCGGTTTTGATAAACTAGAGGTATGGGACATGAAAGAGAGAAAATATTCACGATATCACTTCAAACAAGACTATTAATGCAATAATGACTAGACAGAAGGCCTCGGTATGCCTCAACAAGAACATCACTCATAGTTTTCTCCATTGGGAACACCTTTGTATCTGACTATATTAGTTGACCATTTAACTGAGCCTCCACCCTTCTTTAATCATTCATGCCCAAACAGCACATAACCTCATCAATCTGAAGTCCACCCACCATGTGTTCAGAGAAAGCTAGCTAAGAAACAATATTTTACAACCAACACTATCTAGACCCAAACACTTCATCCAATAGAAACTAATTTTTTCCTTGATAAATAATGACATTATATAGGGAAAACATTCCCCTCACATGGAAGTATAAAGTGTAGAAACACCTTGTTATCATACCGGTGAATATCTTGTTCCATGAAGCACTCTTCCTATCAAAGGAGATATGTGAGGACCTTTTAAAAACCTCTAAAATTTCCCTTCATTTTGAGACTGAGTTAGCACCCATTAAGGCCTATTATATAGAGAATCTTGAATGAGGGGAATGTCAGTCCATCATTTCTTTTTTCAAATAAGATGATGGTGTTTCCATTCCAGGTACTATAGACACAATATGATTCACCATCCATCTCCACATTGTTAGAATACCCACCATCATGGTAGATATTGACTACAGGATTAATATTATCCCAACCTAAGATCTCCACATGATAGGGATCATGGAATAGGAATTTATCTCCCCAAAACATAAAATTTAGAGATATGACATGAGTGATTAGTGGTTGTGTGGTATTATTCTTCTAAAGGACTAATTTGGTGTCTTGGTAGAAACCATGGAATATATGGTGGTCTCATAGGATAGAATTAATAATTCCCTATTGGAAAGGCCTTAAATACATTTTCATGTTGTGGTCATATGTTCTTATGACTATTGCCCAAAATACATCATTGATTGTTTATTAGGTGTTCTCTGGGGGGATTATTATACAGTAGACTCTTGTGAATCCTATTATATGGATTTAAAAAACATTAAAAGTAAAATAAAAAACCTCATATTGATTGTATTGAGCATATCGATTCCCCCAATCATATAATATCCACAACAGATCCAATGGTACACTTGAAATAATGATTTATCTTCACAATCCATCAGTTGGAACCCTCAAAACTAGACCTAGAAAGATGTTTCCTAGTTCCCAAAAAGAAAGAGTTTTCATAGATTACCTCATACTCGATCACTAGGTATTTCCATCCTATACTGGAAGACCCTACCCCTATAATGTATTTTGATGTTCACCCCATGAATAATAATCCAAAATTTCTCTTCATGTTCCTCAATGCAGAGCTATCTCGATGGAAGTAAAACCATACTCACTTCATTGACATCAATAATGTGCATTAAGATATTACATCATGTGGGATTCAATCATCATCCTTTATCACTGCAATCTTCATAGATATAGAGTCCATTATTAAAGACTCCCCCATAATATTGGTTTCTAATTTCGTCATTGCATCTTTAGTTTTGTTAAATTTTCTTACTCCCTCTAAATATCATATCTCAAATTAAAAAAAGATCAATAGGACAAACCTCTTTTATTTGAAGATAGTTTCTCCACCATTTTTGAAAAGTTGACTCTGGTAATCCCTGACGCTAAGGAAGAAATGTGGTTAGCCCTAATCTTCTCAATCTTTTAAATAGTGGAAAACAATTGTATGCGGAATTTCTAAAGGAGTTTCATGACGTGTTCTATTATATCTATATAGATATTCCAAACCTGAGTCCCCCTATTTCAATTTATCACATTATCCCTTAAGTAGGTTACTGTGGATTTAAAAATCCTCCTAGAAAAATTGTCCTCTCTCATATGGCCATGGTTAAAGTCCAATTTTGAAATGATTATTTAGGAAAATATCATCAGAGTGGTAGAGTACCCTAGATGGATGGCCAACATTGTCCTAGTGAAGAAGAAGAATAGACAAATAAAAGTTTGTATTGTCTTTTTGTAAATAAACTATCGTTTTATTAATGATGGATTTACCTTCCTGTGATAGAGCTATTGATTGATGTCATGGATGGATTCCCTGACCTCTTCTTCAAGGATACAGAATCTAGATATAATCATAATTGGATAGCCCTTGAGAATTAGGAATCTTCTACCATTAGGGAAACCATGGGAAGCATCTGCTACCATGTGACACCTTTTGGTTTGAAGAATGTTGGGTCCACTTACTAGAGTGAAATGAAATGTATCTTTGAACTCTCACTCACGACTTGTTTTAATGTTACATAGATGATATGGTGGTCAAACTTCTCTAGATCTAGGATCATTTAAAAGATCTTTAAAAGTGTTCTGCTTCTACTATTCCCACCACATTAAAACGAACCATTTGAAGTGTGAATTTAGGGTTACCTCAAAAACATTTAACATCTTCATCATCATAAATTGAGTTATTAATATTGATCTGAGTAAAATCATATAAATCATCCATATTCTTACTCAAATCAACCTCTATGTTTTGTGAGGCCTCCATGAAAACCATTCTTATACTATCCTATTTAATGAAAACTAGGCGGTTAAGTGAAATAACTTCTCGAAGATCATGAACAAGGGATCTATTTGACATTAGGATGAGGAATTTGAAACCAATTTTGAGGATATTATATAGTATCATCTATAAACTCTTGTTTAAATTACACCCACATTATGAAGTCATTTGTTCCTCTATGTTACCATCCTAGCATCATCCATCGATTCACTTCTAGCTCAAAAAACCAATAATTATAGGGAGAACAACCTATATTATCTCATCAATGTTCTCTTCAACATAAATTCCAGACACACTCATATCAAGAAGATATGTCTTCAAATATCCTTTATGCTATAATATTTATGGAGTTATCTACAACATCATGAGTTATAGTTGTTGTCCAGTTTTGACCCACTAATGTATATCCTCAACTTCTCCTTGTTGAGAATTTGATTGGTGTGATGAGAAGTACTATCTTAGAGTTCAAAATCGAGTTTCTACCATAGAAAGATATCAATGGATTGACTCTAGAATATTTCTTTGTTTCACATTCAACCCATGAGGTACATCCCCTTGATTTTTAATTCATATATGAATCCATTCAATTAGTAGATCATGAAGGAAGATTAATTTTGATGGTTCCTCCCAAATTACAATCACTAGAAGGATCAATAACCCCAAATTCAACAAGGTAGGCATGGGGATCGTCTTCATCATTCCTTCAAAGTCCATTCTTCCATAATAATTTTTTATCATAAGGGAACTCTAAAAATATGGAAGAGTATTAATACCTTATTACTTGTCTCAAATTGTTTTTTGAGGCTAAATTCCCCTTTTTAGATGCTAAGGGAGACTCTGAGTTGGGGATTAAGCAAATCATGGGCGACCACATCATCAAAAAATGATAAATTGTTCTCCTATTGGAATAGACATTAAAACTAATGGACTTTTTCTAATTACAAATAGTGGTGACTCAAGTTACACAACTTTAATGTTATTGAGATAGTGATTTTGTATGACTGAATGTATCCCTTTTAGATCCTGACCATCATGTATTGGTCATTCATGTGTCATAGTGGAGGATCATACCCTTCACCACATCAAATTATGTCAAAAAGAATATATATAAGCTGATTTATAGTAATTCAAAACTAGGGGCCTCAAATTTCAACACTGTTAGAGAAATTACTAATTAAATGACTCTCTTTATTGAGTATCTCAAGCATGATGTTCTCCCACAAGGCTGAGCTCATTGTGAGTGAACCTGCAGGTGTGAAACATTGTTCACCATCTAATGTGTCCCTAAAAATGAGAAAACAATCTAAAGGCATATCAATGGATGTTAGATAAGACAAATTATGCAAGAGGTACATTCTAGTTCTTATAGATCCCATTATGAAGGATTTAATCTCTTCTACCAAATTAGAAGGCTCAGTTGCTTCTGGTCCACCATGGACCAAGATTACATTATGTTTTATATGAGGTGTCATTCATGTTAGATCCAAGCCAAATTTTCATATATATCATTAAATATTTTTCACAAAAAATTATTCTTGGACATATTTTGTTTTGGGGATCAACATTGTGGATCCTTACCCACCCACGATGACTCGATAGTGAAGGATCATTATGACCGAAATAGTTTTCTTCTCAAAGAGTGAATAATAAGTTCATAACAAAGAAGATAAAATGTATTTCCTAATAGAGTTTCTGAACTACCACATATTACATCGACTTTTGGTTCCTCACACCATTCTCATAGAAAATGAAACTAACTTCAAGGCTTCCAAGTTGAATAAGTTATATGAAAATACAACATTCGGTCCAACCACACTTCCCACTTTAACAAATAAGAGAATGGATATGCTAATGTGTTCAAAAAACCCTCCCTACAATTTTACAGAATATAGTGGGCTAGATGAAAAATATTTTCCTCGATAAACTCCCTAATTCCATCTAGGCCTATTAGATGATGGCTCAATGTTCAACCCAGGATACCCCATACCCCCTAGTGTATAAAACAGAGTCAATTTTACAAATAATATTCAGTTCTGATCACTTCGAATAGACATTATGGGTATAAAATTCCATATAAGTTAGAGAATATCGTTATATATTATATGTAAGACTTTAAGGAAAACAAGATCAAATCACTGAATTATAAAGATAAACACCATAATCGATTAAAATGATCAATCATCAAAATTTTATGCCTCTACTCCTTCATTCAAGGAGGCTTGGAATTAGATCACTTAACATTGATGATACCTAGGAAAATATATAAAATATTTCACAATGAAGTGGGAAAAACCATACATTATTCATAAGGTTTACTCCAATGGTTAATACTCATTAATCACCATTTATAGGGAGCACACTCCACCTCCTACCAACACCAGTTTCCTTAATCGGTAATATGAATGAACCCAATGGTCGAAATTATGTAACCTTAAACTGCAACACACCCCAATCAAAGCTATGTGACCATAAACTATAGGATACTCATTTGGTATGAGCACTAGGACTTTAATCATGTATAAAGAATAGTCTAAGCTATATTACTCTAAACTAAAAATATCAACGTCCTTCATAAATGATATTAAATTGTGGATTTATCCAATCTGGTATACAAAGGGTTCGTAACTAGATAAATGTGAGAATATCAAAACCAATGTCCTCGACACATGATGTTATACTATATCCATACACTATGTGATAGGTATAATATTCCTCACATGAAAAATGTGAGATGTTCAAAATTAATATCCTCAATAAATGATGTTAAACTGTTGAATTTTCTAATGTAATGATCATACGACACCTCATGTGATAAATATGATATGATTTCTTATCCTCATAATATGATGTAAAACTACATGATACCATGGGTCTTCATCATGTAGAATATTTCCCCCATTGGAAATGGTCATCTACCATGCGACATTCAAGAACAAACACATGTCTTGATTCCCATCATAGTGGGATACATATTAATTCATATAACCATTTTCATCAGGGTTAGCTAGAAGTCCATTATCCAAAGTGAGGTTATCATCAATATTAAGACCATCTGACCTCGTTACTAGAATGATAAAATATACCATGGGTCTCATCATTATATATAATCCCTGATCATATCCCACTATTTTTAGTAAGATTATATGACCTCATGACACAATGTGAGATGAAATAATATGAAGACCAGTTCACAATATCTACAAAATTCCTCAAAAAATGATGTTAAACTAAAGGAATACCCTTTTTTATAAACATATGATTCCAAATGATAATCATGGGATGAATTAACGTCCTCACCAGATAATATTACGTCCTTCTGGCATTGATCACTTACTAAGACATGTTCATGAATTACGTATGTGTTGATTCACATTCCCCTAGAATAAATAAAGATGCATGGATATCATGTTGTAGTTTCATCTCCATCACTAACCCCCCACCACACACACCTTAGATTTAGGTCAATCATTTTTTACCCATTGGTCTCAAATATATAACACTAAACTAGGAGTTTTAGTCCATGTATAATGAAATTAAACCACTCATAGTTTTTTTTGAAGATTATCAAAACAAGTATTATTCTCACACTTTCATAGTTGGTTAGATCTATTTCATTCCATATATTCATTTTTAGGAAAATAACTATCATAGTTTGAACTGTATGACTATAAACTAGTATCAACCATATTCCATGATTTATGAATCTAAACTAAAAAGCCAAAACATCCTCATAACGTGACATTAAACTATAGGCATTCCCTGCGAGATGATGAAAAGATTCCTTGTATGAAAAATATGACATGAATAAAATATACATCCACTACATATTATGTTAAAATATATCCTTAATCAATGTGTTGAACATAATATTCCACACATAAAAAATAAGAGACAATTCAATGCCCTCACAAGAGAGGGTTCTAATATTCACGAATTTATCCTCAACCACGTCCTGTCTCAGGAAAAACTAGGCCTATAAAGATAATTAGGGACTCTTATATCTAACATATCTTGACCAAACCCAATAATATTATATTTTGGGGCCTCCCCTGGTCCAATCCTCATGAATTTAAACTATGTACCACTAGTTTCCAAATTTCTTTATACTGTGTTGGACATCTATTGATCATTCATGTTGTGTTTTAAAAAAATATCTCCACCCAATCATCCTTTTTTTACCTACACCCATTGAGGTCCATGTAATATAACCTTAAATTATTTTCATTAATTTCCCTATAGAATTTCATAGTTTTATTTGTCCCATGTATTTTAGAAATCCATTTCTCCTTCTCTATTTCACCACATCCTCACTTGAGAAGACTCCACCCTCCCAGTGTTGTTATCCCACCATTACCTATTTTAGAACTATGTTTTTCATGATTCCCATTCAAAATCAATAATTAGTGATTCCAAAATCTCATATCCTAGGAATAGTCAACATCATAATCTCATTGTTCCCCCACATTACATCATAACTATAACCTTTTGGTAGTTTTTTCATGGAATATTATGTTCATATGGGTCTCATTGGACCTCAATTAATGTTAGGTTATCACCCCTACATTAGATAAATTAATCTTTATGGAAACCACTCCAATTGGTCTAAACTCTATGACCATAAATGAAGATTATCGATCTAATCATCACAACATTAAAATATTTGATAATTGTCTCAAAATTTCACTATATGGCATCATGTTTGATTGTGGCACAATTCGTGTTAGGTTACCTATCCTCTATGCCACATACACTCTTTTGAGACACACTCCTTATGGAAAAATAATTATGGACATAATGTATTTTAAACATAATAGTCCATGAATTACAAAATTAATCTATTTTCAACCCCATGGTTAAATAATTATGACCTTAATCTATTTACAACTCCTAGTCCAAGCAATATGACCTTAAACTAACAACCTCGATCTGACTAGCCTGACCTTAAACTACCATAGGGAAAAAAATTATGATTTTCATGTTGAAAATATATTGAAGAGACATGAAAAAAAATTCTGATTCATTCCCTCTTGGTAGCTCTCACGATCTGGGTAAAGATGAGGAAAACAACAAAGTCATAAAGAAAACTGGATCCACACTGACATTATAAAAAATAAGGCTATTCCCACAGGACCCCATTGTTTCAAGAAATATTTAGAGAAAATTATTATATCCCTTTGCTTCATGGTTTCTTATATGTGGTGTCTCCCATTGTGTTTCCTGTTCATGTATCCCAATACCTTGATTAGGAAGTAATTATTCATATAAGTTCACTTGTCCTACACTCAAGTATCCCAAATGAGGTAAAAAAGTCATAATACCATGATGTTAAATTTTGTTTCATATCTTCTTCTACCTAATAAGATAAAATACACAATAAATATCTTTACCATAAGACATTATACCCAAAAATAATTATCTTCATTCCATTATGGAATAATAAAAAACATCTTAGGACCTCTTTTGATAAGAAAATTTACCCATTTGGTCTAATATAAAACCAATACATTTGAGTTATATGATAATAAATCAACCTCCTTTATGGACCACACTGTGGAAAATGGTTATGTCCTTCATTCAGACTGATATTCCAACTTGATGTTCCTAGAAACATAGTGGTGTAATCTCGAGGGTATTGAAACCCATTAAATAAAGTCCCCATGCTCATACCCACAGATTGTGTCACCCTATATTTATATCACCATCATCATTAATTTATGGGAATCCCCCCTAATGATGATAGTTCTTGGACACACTACCCCACCAACCATCTTGGGTATACCCTCTTAATAACTTCTAACAACATTTTGATAGGTCCATTATTTCAAACATGGTAAATGGTTGTACCTAATTTGTTTTTACATATCCATTATGGAATGATTTTGGAATTTATGTTTTGAATGGGGTTATACGTCACTATATATCATCTTATCACCCACTTTCTGTTCCATATCCTTCTCATCTTGATTCAGGCTCTTCATCATCTTTGTTTGGTTTGAATTTAGTATTTGTGGAATCACACCATTTATGCACAAGTTAACATTGAGATAGAATGAGATATGTGTAGAGATTTCCATTCCCCAAAAAAATATTTACCATTTAGGATACTCATTGTAGTCAATAAACAGTTCATACCATGAGTGTTCAACCCTTGTCTAGAAAACTCATATATTGATGAAATATTTTGTTTGTACACTTTTTCCCACATCATGAATGGATCACATGGTCTTGGGTACTTATTATTGGTGGTATCATTAATATTATGGAAATAAATCAAAATAACAAATTTACATATATAGTAAATTTAAACAAAAAATTTCAAGATTTTGTATAGGTTTATACACATGTTGGATCTTCTCCAATATTTCAAGATGAGATAAATTTCCATAAGGGTAAACCCTGAATATTGAGTATTCTAGTTCATCCAGCCTCTACAAAGTAGCCTCTAGATCCTGGTTTTAATCCTCTAGACAATCTTCTAACTCTAAATCAATAGGGAGAACTTCCATGGGCGTGATTTTTACCTGATTTTTCTTATCTTAGGAATTGGCCGATAAAGATGCTACCTTAGCCCCAACCAATGACAAATGATCCCTCAATGGGTAGATTATCTCTACTTGATCATTGATAATGGTTTACTTCTCTCAATACTAATCTTCCAACTAAGATATCTCATCCTTAGTCTCGTAGAACAATTGGGTTCCCTCGGACTTCTAATTATGGAATGTGTCACTGAATTCCTTTGATTAAAGAAGAGCTCATTCAATTTGAAATTATCATTATAGTTCATGGTGTATACTAGATACCAAATCTCAAGTCCACATGATATATAATAAATAAAAGAGAGATCAAGAACCTTATAGAAAATATTCTGGTGGAATGTGAGTAAATAAATTACAGACACTCCCCCGTGCCCTAAATTTAATGATTTGATTCTCTAATACAACGTCCTACTCGAATCATTGATGTTCTCAAGAATCATAGGCCCATACAGAGGGAATAATTACAACACATTAATATATGGATCATTTATAATAATTTGATCAGGTGATAAAATCCCAATGTCTAGGTGAAAGGCATCATCTCCATATCCTCCATCAATAGTGAGAGCTCTTGCAACCACCTGTGGAACCTATTAGTTAGACTTAACAATCCTACCCTTACCCCCACTTAATTGTCTTTATTAGTGGTGTAATTATGACCACCTCCAATGATATTTCATCTCCATTAGCCACACTATAAAGATCATCCAAGGTAGGATCAGCTATCATAGCCTCCTTGATCATCTCCACTATTGGAATGATCTTGATCACCTCTGTTGAGGCTTTATATCCAGTAGAAACCACATTGGGAATCACTATGGTTGGACCAAATCCCAAAACCACCTCAACCGCTTTTATCAAAGGAATTTTCTCGAACATATCTACCAGGACTCCCCTGTCATCCATCATTTCCTAAGCTACATCCTCCATTAGATCAAGCTTCAACACTGGTGGTTGATCCATAAACACATTTTTAATTACCATATAGTGTTTAGTTTTTTCTAAACATTACATATGGGAGTAAAAAATGAAGGTAAAAGTGAAATTGGGAAATTTAATACAAGATATTAATAGACCATAAATCCAGTAGAAATGGTTAACCAGAATAACTCATATAAGAAACACATTAATGGTAGATGGTATACCACATATAATCACAACATCAGGTAGAGTCCCTACAGTCAGCCCTACAATGGTTGGGGATCCCTCGTCATGAACATGATTTTATTCATGACCCACTCCTTTAATAGTTCACTATGATTCATTCACAAGTATAAATAATTATATAATGGCCTTAAATGATGATAAATTTTAAAAAAAATGAAAAATTAGGAAATTTTACAGATAATTATTAGGATCCCCTTTTATAGGGTAATCTAGATAGGCATCACTTCCCATGTATACCTTGTATTATACACATTCACACCCAACCACACTAATATCCAGTTGGTCCAAAAAAATGAATTGGAGGAGATGACATGCCCAACAACACCATTACCCAACTGGTCTAGGGGACATGATGTCATGTTAATGAATCGGTTCTTCCAGTTCTTTGAGATAATGAATCTCCTCGACCCAGGGAGCATGTTATCCCTTTCTTGTATAACCTATTATATAAAGGTATATTTTCTTATATTGAAAATTATGCCACCATACACTGATGGAATAGATTTTTCCATTGATTCCATAGATCTCCCAAATATTGGGAAAGATAAAATCACTAGAGATATCTTTGAAACATAGTCTCTTCCCTAGGGACTATACATATTCCATCTGAACTAGTATGGAGAGTCCAGATTCCTCCCAAATATTCTTTCTCAGGATTATTGATTCTACTTATGCTCCTCACCATGAAACATCTACCTTTTTAAGAGTAGTCAATATTGGAGATGAAGCCTTTAAACTAGATATCGGTCTAACTAAACCTCCATTTTGCTCCCTACTCACTGATCACCCCCAACCTCATGGTTGTTGGGCCCCATCCTTATTTGGCGGATTCACCATTCTCCTCAATATGGCCCAACGATACACGATTTCCCAACTCCACATGTATTATTGGATGAGACCATAAAAGTAGTAAGAGGTGATAACTTATATCACACACGACCATCCTCATGTGAAAACATACATCATATAAATTAAAGAACTATGGGTGGGTCCTCTATACATAGCTAGATATACTCCATTAGGGTGATCCATTATAGCTATTATGTGAAACGGTGGGGTGGGGGGTAAAACTGTCAAATCACCTTACAATCTGCCATAAGCACCAATATCATACCTCGAAAGTCCAAAATTTATGACATATACATGATAGTCCCCATTCCATCATCTGTTAGAGTTCATATAGTGACAGGAATGGGTGAAAGATGAATTCTCTTATTAGCCCTATACTAACTAACACATCAACTAAAATAGAGTCAAGAGGTCGACACCAACTGATGTTGAGGATCAACGGTTAAAAATTTATTTATGTAGGGTAGATAGGGTTTGGGTATTAATATCCCCACATGTGTGAAGAAACCCAAACATATAGGAAATTTAAGGTCCCTCACACACAGAAGGCTGTATTACACTAACTAATGTGGTGAATGACCTTGTCGAATTTCACCATCATCAAAACCGATACATTTCTTTACGTCCACATTCTAGGAATTTTCAATATAATGAAGGTGCATGGCCACACCCCCATGTGGGAATCCCAAACCACAAGAATCCACTAAAAAATAATCTCATCAATAAATCCTCTTAACCTATATATAGTATCCTTAAGCTTTACACCATAGTTCTATTGTTTACACTAACTCTATAATAAGTCTCTCTAGTGTGAATTCACCTTATCTCATATTTATGCCATTGGAAAATGGTGTGACATCCCAAGAATCTTGACCACAAACTCGTTTAAGAAATAAATCATCCATTGTTTGAAAGTGATATCCTTCATCCTTGGTTTGTGATCACTCTCCCCATGTACCAAGAATATTAGAGACCTTATAAATGTTGAATTACACTTCCAGTTTTCCCATGTATCCTCAGATGGGATAAACTCATCATATATATCCCCTTTTATGGGGTCCTTGTGATATGGTAGAGGCCCTATAGACCTATGTTGACCTCACCACAATAAAAGATAAACATATTGGTCGTTGGTGAAAACTTTCTCAATAGCTCTGGTGTCGTGCCATTGTAATGGTAGATATGAAATTATTTGGACCATACGTACTCATAATTCCCAACCTATTTCAGGTCTACCTCAAATATAGGATTGGATTGGCATACTCAATATGAACAATCCTAGAAATAATTAAAACTTCCACCCTAGTGAAAGTTTCATTCCTCGATCCAACCTAAGAGATTTTCCATTAGACCCACATTGAGATTTATAACTTATTTATGAGGGGAACTCTTCTCATCATGTGCCCCCCATTGATGTTGTTCGATGGTTCCAAAGGGTGTGAGAGGTGATTGATTTAGGGTCCTTTCTAATGTGACCTCTAATAGCCCTGTGACAATGGTACTACCCACACATTCTCTGGAACCAGTAACCGGGTTTAAATCCATCCACACTGGGAATGAACACATCATCCATCAAACTTAAATCCATATAACGGTACTCTCTTGTAGAGAATATATTCTTATAGAAAATCTATGAGAAATTCAATGACTATATCATAATATAAAACACTATAGAATCTCTACCGAATCACAGGGTTCCAGGATATATCTCTTCTCCATTTAGAAAAAGCCTCACAACCATTATCATCAATTTTCACTAGGATATAGAAACTATTTTGGAATTAGTTTTCAGTGGTCAGTTCAGGAATGTAATTTTCATGAATGTTTTAATGCCACATGGAATTATTTTTATGGATGTATCATTTGTTAGAAACGAATGTTTCATGAGTAAAGAGGATTGGAATTAAAAAATTCTTATGAATTTATTGAGTTTCATTAAAATATAACACAATTATATCTTACACAAAAAAAAAAGATTTTTCCCTTCAATGTCCCCCACTTATATTTTTTAGAATTTTGTTGTTCATATTTCCCAAATGAATCTCACATATATATAGTTTTTAGTATATTTCATTTAGAATTTTACACTCTACTCCCTCATCAGAAAAAATTGTGTGGGGGGGGGGGGTATTTGTGGATGCCAAAATAAATGTTACACATGAGAGCATGAGGATAGAAAAACCAGTTCAAAGAACATATAAGTCAATAAAAATTATAAAAATTTACTCAAGGGTCTAGGTTAATGATGGTTAAAAACATCGTGACTGGAGGTTTTTAATGAACGTCAATGTCTACATGGAACTTGATGTGGTAACCTATGCCCAACATATTCCAGTAGTTGGATGTCACCCGACTATGTAGGTTGAGGTTGTATTCTCTGCAAAAAAAATTCTATTTATAGAATTCTCATCCCATCACCTAATTCATAATCTTTCATAAAATAATTTATTTTTTGTGAAACTGATGCCCTCACCTCTATTGGGCCTATAAATACACACCCCCTTCCTAAATTTTTAGTCGATCTGTCCATTGGAATTATAAAAAAATCATGATATTCAAAAAACAATAACCTTCCTATGACTAAGAGGAGATAGATTTTCCAAGGTAGTCATAATTTGAAATCCAACCTCCCAAGGGATTATGAGTAATTAATACTATGTTATAGATTCCTTTCATGAAGACCCATATCCTTAATGAAATAAGAAATCCCTTTTTGGATTATGGGGATTCTTGAGATAATTATCCTTTATGAAACCATCCTCATGGGAAATAGTGCATTACTATAATGTAGGGTATCCATTTTCTACAAAAGATACACCTTCATGAGAACCTTTTACATCACAAGTCCCCATCATCCAGAGAACCTAAACAATTGAAAAAATCAACCTCTTGGGATCTATATGGTTCCTCCTTATTGACAACACCATTTTGAGATTGGTGTGGGACCATAGACCATCAATATAAATATAACTATTTCATATATTCAACACAATCCCTTTCAACCAGTGTCATCATCCCTTGTGACCACTCCTTTGGCTTCAAGCATTGACTCGATAAAAACCCTTCCATTTCCCCCTATTAATTGGCAACATAATTACACTAGATATTATAAATATGAAATGTAATGTCGTTACCCCTAATTTACAATTCATCATGATATTGTTTACTATGTACCCCACCTAGAAGTTTATGAGCATTATAAACATAATTCTTTTATGTGACATCTTCAAGAGAAACTATTCACTTCTACTAAGAGGGAGGCCTTATACTGGATCTTCCTCTACCACTTCAAAATGGTCACCCTGGGTGTAGCCTTGAAAATATCTATGTTTCATGAAGTAAACCATCCTTGCCCAAGTCCTAATCGTATCAAATTAGTCATTATGATATGTTCCTCTTAACATGGTCTTAGACTGTGGCCTTACATTGTGCGATAAACATAGGAAACCCTGTGTATGAATGAAATTGGTTGATCTGACACCTCATGAATTATATGATGAATACAAGATGCCTCATGTTTGTTCATAATGATATTCCACCTTTTATATCATCAAGGGATGAATCTCCCTTCCTGGGTAGCTCCCATGTGTATGATCCACACAATCTTCCACCGCTATGGGATAAAATTTTAGGCCTTTATGAATCCCCCTTTTATAATGGTACCCCCAAAAATCTATGAAGCTTCCACAAATAATAATCATACCATCCCTCATTAACACTACTTCCATGAAATGAGCATCCTTACTACATGACGATAAACTGCATGGACTGGTCTTCTAAAACAACCTTAAACTGGGGAATCGAACTACATCGTTTTTTATCCATTTTCCTCAACAAGGTATGTAAAGCACCTGCATGTGGTTAAATCCTTACATTACAATACACATGGGGTGCCTCCGTGCGATTCAATCCTGAAAACAACAACATTATTATAAAATTCCCATGTTTTAAATCTTCCCATATAGGGACACACATAAAAAAACACTCTTGCGTGATCATCTCCGCCCTTGGGGTCTCACATAACCAACCCTCATGTGTGATAATCTTTCCCCATGGGGACACACTAATCCAATCCTTAATGTGTTATATATCCCCCACAAGGGAACACTTTACGAAAAACTCTTGTGTGATATCTTCCCCCTATGGGATACACTTAACCAAACCATCAACTGTGATCATATTTCCCCATGTGGAAACATGTAACCACCATGAAATCAATATAAGATATTAAATCTATTACCTAATTATCCCCACAATTCATTAAACATATGAACAAAAAAAATACATTCCCTATAATGTGAACACTGGATTCCTATGGTAAAAAATACCAAACCCTCATGTGTGACCTTACTCCAATGAAGATAACTACCTCGTGGTCAATAGAAGATTCTCTATTATTTGAGACCAATATGCCTCATATCATAGAATACTATTAGATCAAAATGGAAATACATTACAGATTCCTAACATTCCCAATGTCAAGGGTTTCCCAAACATTCTCAATCTTACTATCAACACAATCCAAATGTTTTTTCTATATCATGAATTATTAGTGTAATTATGTTTTGTTTACCTCAAGAGGGTGTCAAGAATGAGTTTCAGAAACATAAATCAAATCCACAATGTAGACCTAGACTAGTCAATGTTCTCAAATTTGGAATCCATTGAAGGAGTAACTAACATAAAATCATTTTATTTTGATCTAGGAGAAAATGTCATCAATTAAGATGATGTAAGCCTCATTCATTTGAAAGAAATTATGTAGGGATGAAATCATGTATGATGTGTTTCTTAATAAAAAATAATTGTAAACTCTTATACTAGATTATCTAGTTATCATCTCCCAAATCTAACCCATGGTATTCTATCTCTTACAGGTAATGATTGTATTCATGGAAGTGATTGAATATCTCAATAGTGGGATTGATTTCATGAAATGGAGGACCAATGATGGGATCCTAGAGGATTACGTCTTCATCCTCCTATGTTGAAGCCTCCCTGATAAGTTCACATACCACTAAAGGTAAGGGATATACTATTCCCTAAAGTGTCACTACCTAAACAGAACTAATTATTGGTCATACATTAGAGGCTGCATCTTCACTTGATCATGTTGATGTTCCATCATCAATCATGGGTGATGTCATCCCACTCACTGCCTTATCTCTAGAGGACGGTCCTATAACATCCTAATCTGAAGGCCACTCAACTAGTTCCCAATATGGATTCTATATATGGTCATAAGAATGTATCCCCATAATCCAAAGGTATCTGACTAGAAGTGAGAGACTTGGGTATTTCTCTGGGGAGACAACCCCATTACCTGAGTGTGCAATAATAAATAAAATAACCAAGAATCATACCAAATTCATAAAAATAATTTTAAATAGGATAAATAAATATCTAATGTAACACCCCAAGATTCCACGGTATGCTTCCATTTGAATAATACAGTAGCATGTGTTGTACACAACTTCGAGTTCTAACACACACACCACAACCAATCAAACTAGCTGTTATGAATAGTAATACCCACTTATTGAAATTTTATAAATTTTAACTCTTGAAATTGGCTTCAGTTTTGGATTCAGAATATCGAAATTATCCTAGGGTAAATTTTTTGAACTTTTCGAATAACATTTATATTTTGATGAATAGTGAAAATTACTAAATTTTAATTAAAAAAATCTTTTTTAATCGAAATAATTAATAGTGATAAATTATTAATTTGAGTGGTTTTAGAGAATATTTAGAATATATTTTTACCATTAAATACAATTTTGGTCATTGGACATAATTTCACAATTAAACTAGACAGGAACAAGTGACAATCTTTTGATAGTTATTATCTCATAAAAACATGCTTTTTTGTTTTAAAAACGGGAATTAATTTTATATTATTTTCTGCCACTTCTTTGTTTTAAATTTGGAAAAATGGATTCCATATTTAGAATCAGGATATCCAAATTTTCTAAAGAGGTAAATTTTATTTTTATACATTTTTAATAATTACTTCGGTAAAAATTTTATTTACCATGGTTAAAGGGTAAATCCATTATATAAGGGTAGAAAAATAATATTATAATAATACTAAATTACCCTAAAACGTATCCTAACCTTATTGGTTGATACATTTCCGACCATGGGCATCTTTGGGTTGATTTTGGGACCCCATGGAGCCACTTGAATGTGATAATGACACTTTATATTAATTATGTTAAAATAAATACAAAAATGACATAAGCATATATCTTTTAGAAAAACAATTTTTAAATAGGGTTATATATGTTGGATTTTGGACTATAAATATTCATTAGAAAGATAAAACGATTTCCTACATAATGGTATTTTATTTATATTTTTTATAAATTTAATAATTAATATTATTTATGACACAATAATGATGCAGTATTTTCCTTATTAATGAAAGAATCAAATAATTGGTATTATAAATGTTAAAATTAATATAATTTGTATGTTTTGATGACATCCATGACTTTAATTGTTTAATATGACATTATAGGATTGGTTAAAAAATTTCAAATTAAAAAATTTGTTAAGGCTTTATCAAAAATCAATTATTGAATAGTGTCAAAATTGACATAAAAGAGTTTTGAAAACATATATTATATTATTAATTTATATTCAATTCCTAAAAATCTAAGGTTCGGCCAATATACTTATATTATGATAGGTGTATCATTAATGGACCACTTGGGGGTATCTAGGAGGTATATATTATTTTTATTAACTATATAATATAAAAATACAAAGTGACATGGTAAGTGTCAAACTAATTAACTAAGAGTTAAAACTAAATGATAAGGTTTATATAGTGACCCAAACCTGTCTAAAACTTATTGATTGAGTGTTTTTAGACCCATCCCCACCTTAACCTTTAAATAATATACTTTTGTGCCATTAGAAACTTAATAGGAATTTATTATAAAATAATATTTCTAGCTTTTCCAAAGGTTCCCCTTACCCCTCTTATAAAAGGGCACTCCACCTTCTCACCAATTAACACTTTAAAAGCCTTTTGGTTCGGCCAAACCCTTCCCAAATACTCTCTCAACTTTCCTCAATACAACATATAGGCCTCTGTTTGATCATAAAGGCATCCTATGGATCCCTTTTGATCAAATAAAAAGGAAGAACCCGAAGAAGAGGTAATGTTTTCACCACCCGTTTTCAAGTTCCTTTCTTCTTCAACTTATTCTTTCTTTGTTATTCCCATTATAAAATAATATCTCCAGTATCTTATATATAAAATTTTGTTATTATAAATATGGTACAACCATAATCAGTATTATATACATCCTTAGAATGACATGTCACCATACGTACGTACGTACGGCTTACCGTCTCCACATCGTGGTGTAATTGTTATTCAATATATTATTATTTGGATGGGTATAATAATGATGTGTAATTAATGTAAATAATAAATATAACATGATAATTATTCTATATATATGATATACCATCCAATTATATATTATTTTAATATCAAAATAATGATATTGTCACTCGTGCGTACGCACGGACTACTGTCTCCACGAACGCGATGAGATTCATTCCCCATCGTATCCATTCAAGAATAATTCTAATTTAATGAATAAAAATAATTTTTAAGGACATGATATCATTCTGGATATTAATAATATACAACCTATCCCTGAC
Organism: Viscum album; assembly: GCA_963277665.1. Classification (NCBI taxonomy): domain Eukaryota; kingdom Viridiplantae; phylum Streptophyta; class Magnoliopsida; order Santalales; family Viscaceae; genus Viscum; species Viscum album. The sequence continues at coordinate 968,074,806 of OY728159.1, read as the reverse complement.
AAACATGACATATGTAACAAAACCTATAAAATAAAACGAGTAAGTTAACACCAAAAACAATGATAATACTAAGATATTATTAACAAATCAATGTTAAAAGATCATATATGATATCATAATTATGTATATTGTTCTTTTATAATTTAATAACAATGTTTTAACTATTATACCGGAGGTTAACATACCATAGACTAAGGAAAAGTATAAGGTAAGGGTTATTTCACAATCTCTTCATTATCCGACGTTGTTTATACATAATTATCTAATAGGACCCCTTTATCATCCACATCCATGTTTCCTAAAAATGTATTTCAGAAAATTCTTGCTATTTTAAAGAATATGAGTTAAAGTCATTTATACCCTTGTTTTACTTTTCATAAGAGGTTTATAAAGGAATCTTTCCGTCATTTTCCAAACAAGGTCCTTTTTAACCTTTTCGACAGAATTATGGTAAGAATGTCTTTTTTTAACATATACGGCGGGTGCGGCTATTTTCTGCCATTATAAAATCTTTGAATCTTCCCTTACAAGCTTCTAATAAAATTTCAAAGTAAAAGTTTTATTTTATAATTATGTGACTTTTAATTGATATCAGAAAAGAGAGATATTTCTCTCAAATAGTTTTGATTTCATCTATGTCAAAATTATTTGATGGATTTTAAGATTATTTGAAGTTTATTTATTATGATACAAAACATTCATATTGTATTGAAGGTTTTGTGATATGTTTGACTGTGGATGTGTTATTTTTATACCATTCAGGGTTTATGGAAAAAGTATTGACATTTCGTATGCTAGTTTTAATACAAATGTTTATGTTATGTTTAAACCTATTCATATGAGGAATGCATTGGACTTAATAAGTGATGGGTGGAGCCCGCTATAGCTCCTCGATGCATCGGTAGGTCTAATGAGACAAACTAGTGTCTTGTCACAAGGCCTTGACAAAATCTTATTTGTAGTCTTGGCATGAGGTCTTGGCTATGTGGTTATGACAATCTGGCATTATGCATTCAATCATTATGAAAGTGGTTGTTGATATTTCATGTGATTATTCGACTAGTAGAATATCCATGTGAAAAAGTATATGGCATTATTTCATTTTAATTCCTCCATATTATGATGAAGTTCATGTTTTAAAAGGATTTTGTTTTAGTTATACATTACCTTAAATGTTTATGCTTATTTATGAATGTTTCCGCTATATTGTTACCCTTACTGGGAATTTGAGCTCACCCCTTTCTATGTTTTATTTTTCCCAGGATGTGAAGAAGTATTTTATGAATGACCTGAAGGGATAGTATGAGGGGATAAGAGTGTGGACTATGGAGAAAATATTGTTATAGTTTTCATTTTATGATGTAATGTAAATTTTATGTCAGTATCTAGTTATTCCATGGCTACTAAACTAATCGGTCCTTCGAGACTTGATCTTTCTTGTGATCATGCCAATTTTATGTAATAATTCACTGACTCTGGGTAACTGGGGTCGGGGTGTTACAGTTGGTATCAGAGAAAGTTTAGTACATACCTTGGAAGCTAGATTTTGACAAACTCTGATTAGAGCACATAGACCTAAGATGGACTTTGCGGATTAGTGTAGAATAACTTACTAGAATTTTGGTATTGTAGTGATTTTGTGAGTTTTCTGAGCAATACATCCATGTCTGGATATGAGCAGGTAGAGGCAGCTCCGACACCGATGTACCTAGGGGTAAAACCCAAAAACACCGCTTTGAGCTAGACTAGAAGGGGAAATGGTGCATGACAACAGGCCTTGCTGCACTCTTGGTTATGACACTCCCGGGGGATATGCTTAGGATAACTCTCATTTTCCTTACAATTAATTTTAAAGGGTTTATGAGTATATACGTCCTCAAATAAAACATTTTTTATTATTCTGGATTATATCCCTAAATAGTTCAATTTTTGTTAAGTGTTTTATAAGTATGGAATTATGTATTTTGATTCATAAACTGATCTAGTTTATGACATTGATTAGAAATGGAGCCTAGTGGAATAAATGGAAACCGTATCAATGCACACACTTCAAGATAATTATAGTGGAGATGGTGATGCAACCAGTGATGATCAACTAATCACCATACTAGGACAACTCACTCGGGTTATGAATAATAACCATACCCGTATAGAGCACCCTGATCCATAGTGTGGAGGATCAATGTTAGATCTCTTCATGAGCCAGCAACCACCAACATTAAATAGGAGTACAAATCCATTAGTTGCTGAGCAATGGATAAGTCCCTTAGAGAAAATATTTCAGGCTTTGGGGAGTAGTGAAAGGGAAAAAGTTATCATTATAGTTTACCGCCTCACTGGAGATGCTGATCAATGGTGGTCTTTGATTCAAAACACGAAGGAAGATGATGAAGTATCAAATATGCAATAGAGGGAGTTCAAATATCTATTTTTAGAAAAATACTTTCCTCGTGACCATCGAGCAGATATGGAAAGACAATTTTTGAGTCTGAATCAAAAGGAGGATGATAATGTCACAAATTATGAGGATAACATTACAAGGCTAGAAAGGTATGCTGGAGATTATATACGTAATCCAAGAAGTAAGATTGATCGTTTCTTTGATGTGTTAAAACCATTTCTCCGTCGAGCATTAGTCTCACAATCCTTCTCGTCGTACGAAGACATTGTCTCATGTGCTATCAAGACAGAAAAGGAATTCACTAAGTCTTATGACTTTAAAGCAAAGAAAGAGAAGAAGAGATCTACTAATAAATTTGGGAATGGAAATAATGGGAATAAGGGAAGGGTTGAATATCCATCCTATAGTATATATGGGAAGAAACACCCTGGTACTTGCTTAAAAGGAATGAGAGTCTGTTACACGTGTGGTGAAAATGCCACCAAGCTCGTGATTGCAAGGGGAAGAAGAAAGATACTGATTTCCAATGCTATAATTGCAGGGAGTTGGGACATTAAGCAAATGAATGTCCTAAGTGTCATGGGAACATACCTCGGAAAAGGACAAGGGATCAAGGCCAAGATTATTCTATCACCACTGCTGAGGTAGAAGCTCCGAAAGAGGTGGTGGAAGGTAATTTAATGGTTTCCTCGAGTTTAGAAAATGAATTATTTAATTCTAGATCATCGCATTGTTTCATATATTCCCAGTTTTCTAAGAAAATTAGATATTTAAACTTTGATTTACCAAGGGAGTTGCCAGTTAAAACTCTTAAAGGAAGTATCATTGCAATAAAGTGTTGTGAATCAGTCCCCATTAGAGCACATAAATGTTCTTTATCCACTGATCTCATCGTCATACCGATGATTGAGTTTGATATAATCCTCAATATGGATTGGATTTCAGACCACGATCTGAAGATTTATTATAAGAAGAATGAGGTTTGGATTTTTGATGATGATGATAAGGAACACCTTATCTTTAGAGGAGAACCGTCACCACCTAATTATTATCAAGATCCACCCCCAGTAGCTCAACTAAATTCAATTATTGGGGAGGAAGAGAATGAAATGACTGTGGGTAAGGAAATGAATTTTCAAATAGAGGATGTACCTATTCTGAAAGAATATATAGATGTGTTTCTTGAAGATTTACCTGGACATCCTCCAGAACGAGAAGTTGAGTTTTCCATTGATTTAATTTCTAAATCAAGGCCTATATCGAAGACCCCTTATAGAGTGGCCACATTGGAATTAGTTGAACTAAATAAACAAAAAGTGGAATTAAGTAATAAAGTATTTATTTGTCCTAGTGTTTCTCTGTGGGGAGCCCCTGTTCTTTTTGTTAAAAAGAAAGATTGATCTATGAGGTTCTGTATCAACTACAAGGTGATCAATGCTATAACAATAAAGAACAAGTATCCCCTACCTCGCATTGATGATTTATTTAACCAACTGCATGGAGCTCAATAATTTTTAAATATTGACCTTCGATCTGGATATCATCAGTTGTGTGTGAATAAGGAAGACATTCCGAAGACAGCATTTCGAACAAGGTAGGGGAATTACGAGTTTACGGTAATGCCTTTTGGGCTGACTAATTCACCCTCTGTATTCAGGGATCTAATGAATAGATTTTTCATGGAATATCTTGATGATTTTGTGGTAGTATTTATTGATGATATCTTGGTATACTCCAAAATCAATGAAGATCATGAAAATCACTTGCGTATTATCTTGAAGACTCTGAGAAGACATGAATTATATGGAAAGTTTAGCAAATGTGAATTCTGGCTTCAGGTGATTTCTTTTCTTGGCCATATTTTCTCTAAAGATGGAATCTCTGTGGATCCTTCTAAGACCAAGGAAATCCAAGAATGGCCAGCACCGATGAGGATAACTAAGGTACGTAGTTTTATTGGTTTAGCAGGTTATTATCGACGTTTCGTCTAGAATTTTTCCCGATTGGCTAACCCATTAACAAAGCTCACACGTAAGGGGGTTAAATTTGTTTGGACAAAAGAGTGTGAAAAATGTTTCAAATAACTGAAGATAATATTAGTCAATGATCCTATATTGACTCTACAATTGGGGAATGATGGGTTCGTTTTTTATAGTGATGCATCGAAGAAAGGACTTGGTTGTGTCCTTATGCAGAATGATAGGGTTATTGCCTATGCATCACGAAAGTTGAAAATTCATGAGAAAAACTATCCTACACATGATCTCGAGTTAGCAGTTGTGATCTTTGCTTTAAAGATATGTAGGAACTACCTCTATGGTAAAAAATGTGATATTTATACTGATCACAAGAGTTTGAAGTATATTTTCTCACAAAAAGAACTCAACCTGAGTCAAAGTAGATGGCTTGAACTACTAAACGATTTTGATTGCATGATACACTACCACCCGAGGAAGGAAAATTAGTTGGAAGATGCTTTGAGCAGAAAAGATCATGGAGTTTTGATCATGATGAGAATTGAAAGAAATCCTATTTTCATGGATCTAGTGAAGATGGATATGGGAATTACCATGGAAGGTAAAACATCAATACTTTTTCAAATGGTTGCCAAACCATCTTTACTATAAAGGATAAATAGTTCTTAGACCGGTGATGAAGAGTTTCAAAAGAAGATTAAAGCTGTGAATGATGGGAGATTGAATGACTTTGGGTATGAAGATGGAATTTTGAAATTTGGGAAGAGACTTTGTGTTCCCAATATACCTGATCTAAAAAGGGAATTGTTGGACGATGCTCATAGTTCCAATTTCTCTATTCACCCTGGGAGAACCAAATTGTATAGAGACTTGAAAGAACATTTTTTGTGGGATAACATTAAGAAGGAGATTGTTGATTTTGTTTCAAGATATATGGTTTTTCAACAAGTGAAAGCTGGAAGGAAACAACATGGAGGAGTCATGCAACCTCTTCCCACACCAGAGTGGAAATGGGACAATATTACGATGTACTTTGTCATGGGACTACCAAAGACTCCTAGAAGGAACGATGCAATATGGGTTATTGTAGATCGTCTTACCAAATCAGCAAATTTTCTTACTATAAGGGAAGATTTACCTCTTGAACGTCTAGCAAGGCTATATATTAATGATGTGGTGAGACTTCATGGAGTACCCCTATTGATTGTTTCTGATCATGATCCCCATTTTACATCATGATTTTGGAAGAGTCTTCAAAAATCATTGGATACTGAACTTCTTTTGAGCACTGCTTACCACCCTAAAACTGATGGACAATCAGAACGGACTATTCAAACCTTAGAAGACATGTTGAGATCATGCTCACTTGACTTTCAGGGTATGTGGGATCAATATTTACATCTTGTGGAATTTTACTATAATAATAGCTTCCATTCAAGTATTCAGATGGCACCATATGAAGTGTTATACAGAAAGAGATGTCGCACACCAACCTGTTGGGATGACGTTGGTGAAAGAAAACTTTTAGGCCCAAGACTGGTGGAGGAAACGATGGAAAAGGTGAAGGTAATCCAAAACCACATCAAAGCTGATCAAAGTAGGCAGAAGAGATATGCTAATAATCGAAGAAAGGATTTGGAATTTCAGGTGGGAGATCATGTTTTCATGAAGGTATCTCCATGGAAGGGAGTTATACGTTTTTCCAAGAAAGGTAAATTGAGTCCCAAGTACATCGGAACTTTCGAAATTCTAGAACGAATTGGGGCTGTAGCTTACCGTTTCGCAATGCCGCCAAATCTCTCCAAAGTTCACGATGTGTTCACGTATCACTATTGAGAAAATACATGCCTGACCCAACTCATGTACTCACCTATGAGGAATTAGAACTATAACCCAATCTATTTTACTACGAAGAACCTATCAGGATTGTTGATACTAGAGAACAAGTACTGAGAAAGTAGACGACTCGTCTGGTAAAAGTTTTTTGGAGAAACCATAAGATGGAAGATGCAATGTGGGAACCTGAGGAACATATGATGAAGAGCCACCCGAGTCATTTCATGCGATAGTATTCTAGAAATTTTGAGGATGAAATTATTTTAAGGAGGGGAGAATATAACACCCGATTCTTCCATGGTATGCTTCCCTTTGAATAATACAGTAGCGTGTGTTGTATGCAACTTCGAGTTCTAACACACACACCACAACCAATCAAACTAGCCGTTATGAATAGTAATACACACTTTTTGAAATTTTATAAATTTTATCTCTCTAAATTGACTTCATTTTCTGTATTTGGAATATCGAAATTATCCTAGGGTAAAATTTTGGAACTTTTCAGATAAAATTTATTTTTTGATGAACTGTGAAAATTACTAAATATTAATTAAAAAAACATTTTTAATCGAAATAATTAATAGTGATAAATTATGAATTTTATTGGTTTTAAAGTATATTAAGAATATATTCTTAATATTTAATACAATTTTGGTCATTGTACATAATTTCACAATTAAACTGGACATGAACAAGTGTCAAATTTTTTATAGTTATTATCTCTTAAAAACACGCTTTTTGTTTTAACAACGGGAATCATTTTTAAATTAATTTCTGCCACTTCGGTGTTTTAAATTTGGAAAAATGGATTCCATATTTGGAATTGGGGTGTCTAAATTGTGTAAATAGTTAACGTTTTTTAGACATTTTAAATATTTACTTCGGTAAAAATTTTATTTACCATGGTTAAAGGGTAAATCCGGTAAATAAGGGTAAAAAATAATATAATAATAATAATAAATTTCCATAAAACGTGTCCTAACATTATTTTTTGATACATTGCCGACCATGGGCATCATTGGGTCGATTTTGGGACCCCATGGAGCCACTTTTAAGTGATAATGACAATTTATATTAATTAAGTTAAAATAAATACAAAAATGACATAAGCATATATATTTTAGAAAAACAATTTTTACATCGGGTTATGTATGTTAGATTTTGGACTATAAATATTCATTATAAAGCTAAAACGATTTCCTACATGCTGGTATTTTATTTATAATTTTTTTAAATTTAATAATTAATATTATTTATGTCACAGTAATGATGCAGTATTTTTCTTATTAATGAAAGAATCAAATAATTGGTATTATAAATGTTAAAATTAATATAATTTCGATGTTTTGATGAAATAAATGACTTTTATTTCTTAATATGACATTATAGGATTTCTGAAATGATTTTTTTTGAATTAATAATGTTTTTAAGACTTTAAAAAAATCATTTATTGAATATTGTCAAAATTGACATAAAAGAGTTTTTAAAACAAATATTCTAATATTAATTTATCTTCAATTCCTAAAATATAAGGATCGACCAAGAGACTTATATCATGATAGGTGTATCATTAATGGACCACTTGGGGGTTTCTTGGAGGTATATAGTGTGTTTATTAACTATATAATATAAAAATACAATGTGACATGGTAAGTGTCAAACAAATTAACTAAGAGTTAAAACTAAAATATAAGGTTAATATAGTGACCCAAACCTATCTAAAACCTATTGGTTGAGTGGTTTTAGACCCATCCCCAACTTAGCCTTTAAATAATCCACTTTGGATCCATTATAAACCGAATATGAATTTATAATAAAATAATATTTCTAGCTTTTCCAAAGGTGCCCCTTACCCCTCTTATAAAACGGCACTCCCCCTTCTCACTAATTCACACATTCATATCCTTTTGGTTCGGAAAACCCCTGACCAAATACTCTCTCAACTTCCCTCCCTACAAGCTAGAGGAATTATTTTGATCATAAATCCATCCTATTGATCCATTTTGATCAAATAAAAAGAAAGAACCTGAAGAAGATGTAATGTTTTCACCACCCTTTTTCAAGTTCCTTTTTCTTCAACTTCTTCTTTCTTTGTTATTACCATTAAAAAATATTAACTCCAATATCATATATATACTGTGATGTTATTATAAATATGGTACAACCATATTCACTATTCTATCCATCCTTTTAATGACATGTCACCATCCGTGTGTACGTACGGCTTACCGTCTCCACGTCGTGGTGTAATTGTTATTCAATATATTATTATTTGGATGGGTATAATAATGATGCGTAATTCATGTAAATAATAAATATAACATGATAATGATTCTGTATATATGATATAACATCCAATTATATATTATTTTAATATCAAATGAATGATATTGTCGCTCGTGCATACGTACGGACTACAGTCTCCACGAACGCGATGAGATTTATTCCCCATCGTATCCATTCAAGACTAATTCTAATTTAATGATTAAAAATAATTTTTAAGGACTTGATATCATTCTGAATATGAATAATATACAACCTATCCATGACAGAAACGACTTAGAAAACAAAACTTATAAAAGAAAACGAGTAAGTTAACACCCGAAACAAAGATAATACTAAGATATTATTAACAAATCAATGATAAAAGATCATATATGATATCATAATTATGTATATGGTTCTTGTATAATTTAATAAAAATGTTTTAACTATTATACATGAGGTTAACATACCATCGACTAAGTAAATGTACAAGGTAAGGGTTATTTCACAATCTCTTCATTATCTGAGGTTGTTTATACGTAATTATCTACTGGGACCCCTTTATCATCCACATCCATGTTTCTTAAAAATGTATTTCAAAAAATTATTGCTATTTTACAAGAAATGGGTTAAGGTAATTTATACCCTTGTTTGACTTTTTATAAGAGGTTTATAAAGGAATCATTCCGTCATTTTCCAAACAAAGTCCTTTTTAACCTTTTCAACAGAATTAAGGTAAGAATGTCTTTTTTTAACTTATACAGCGGGTGCGGCTATTTTCCGCCGTTATAAAATCTTAAAAGCTTCCCTTATAGGCTTATAAGAATATTTTAAAAGTAAAAGTTTTATTTTATAATTATGTTACTTTTAAATGATTTCCAAAAAAAGAGATATTTTTCTCAAATATTTTTGATTTCATCTATGTCAACATCCTTTGATAGATTTTAAGCTTATTTGAAGTTTATTTATTATGATACAAAACATCCATATTTTATTGAAGTTTTTGTTATATGTTTGACTATGGATGTGTTATTATTATAAAATTCATGGTTTATGGAAAAATTATTGACATTTTGTATGCTAGTTTTAATACGAATGTTTATGTTATGTTTAAACCTATTCATATGAGGAATGCATTAGACTTAATAAGTTACAGGTGGAGCCCGATATAACTCATCGATGCATTGGTAGTTCTCATGAGAAAAACTAGTGTCTTGGAACAAGTCCTTGTCATAATCTTATCTGTAGTCTTGGAACGAGGCCATGGCTATGTGGTTATGATAGTCTGGCATTATGACTTCCATCATTATGAAAGTGGTTATTGATATTGCATGTGATTATTCGACTAGTAGAATATCAATGTGAATAAGTATATGGAATTATTTCATTTTATTTCTGCCATATTATGGTGAAGTCCAAGTTTTAAAAGGCTTTTGTTTTAGTTATACATTTTCTTTAATGTTTATGCTTAATTATGATTGCTTCCACTATATTGTTACCCTTACTGGGAATTTGAGCTCACCCCTTTCAATGTTTTATTTTTCCTAGGATGTGAACACATATTTTATGAATGACCTGCAGGGATAGTATGAGGGGATAAGAGTGTGGACAATGGAGACTATATTGTTGTATTTTTCATTTTATGATATAATGTAAACTTTATGAAAGTATCTAGTTATTCAATGGCTACTAAACTAATCGGTCTTTCGAGAATTGTTCTTTCTTGTGATCATGTCAATGTTATGTAATAATGCACCATCTCTGGGTAACTAGGGTCGGGGCAGTACATCTAATCCAGTGAATATATGAATTTTTAAAGCAGTATAGATATAAAATGATGATCATAGAATAATCCATTGAAATATAAAAATTAAAAAAGAATAAAAGAACAAAATAAAATTAAATGTGTCTAATCCATTTCTATGAACCCCTACTCATCCTGATCACTAAACATATCCCTACTATGTTGTTTTTTGATCCATAGTAGGGCCTCACCCCAACCTATTTATACCAAAAGTTGATGATATGGTTGGGTACCGATGTTCCAGGGCTATACAACTGGGGTGTGGGTAAATAACTCAGTAGGACACCACCAACATAGTCTCGTACATTGACTACATATGAAGTGATATGTGAATGTGATATGATCTGATAAAATAAATAACTAAACAATAGTAAATATATATCCACCATTCTACCTAATTTCTCTAGTGCCTAGGTTTCGTTGAGCATGGAATGAAGCCTATGCAAACAATGTCTTCATAGGGGGACCAATTCCTACATTGGTACTAGTAACTAGTCTCAATCCTTTGGCCCATGACCCTGATCGGTCATTCCTTATTGGGAAACTATCTTCTTTTCTTATATCACATCATGATTTTAGATCAACCATAAAATATAATTGATCTAAGGTTTTACCACATTTATCCCTATGTATCAAGATCAAAATTAATACTCCTCATCATGAGTGGATAGATTTCCAAATCCCATGAATCCTATGAATATCCCTAAACTCTGGGTATAATGAATTCGGAAGGACAATTCTTAAGAACCCTGGGAAATAATTAAGTCACAATAATTATCCATTTCACCATGACAAATAGCAAGATCATGAGCATCCCAAAAAAACAATTATGGTAACTAGATTGAATGTATGAATTGTTGTGGTAACCCTGAGATACCATAATAATTATCATAAAAAAAATTCCCAAGGATAAACAACTTCATCTTTAAAATTCTAGGAATCCAAGGGACCCATGAATCTATGGATTCCCATTCAGATCTGATATCGAATCATGGATTCCTAAATAATATTCATATTGATAAATGGATAATTACTTGGATAAACACTATGAATCCATGAAAAATATATCACTTTCAAGTCATATCACTTCATTATCATAAAAAGAACATAATCCAAATAATAAGTGCCTCAAGGAATCCCTACTATCACCATCACATCTCAGCAAGCCCATAGTTTGGGTTTCAAGAATAAAATGTTGGAATCCATTGAAAAATCATTATTAATATATGTAAAATAAAAAATATAGGGTATAAATTGGGTTAAAACTTAATTATATTACCTCTATCCACATCCCATTGGCCTCACATCATCGGTATGGGTTCTAAGGTGAAACCCTATTGCATCTCTACCTCCTCCAACTCTATGATTTTTCTATTTTATACAGACACTTTTTAAGGATGAGTGTAAAACTTCACATAACCTCAAACATAAAAAAGAAAACCCAAATTGAAAAATAAATATTTCATACAATGTAATTTAAAATTTAAAATTCAAAACTATAATATCAAATTTCAAAAAAAAACTACCATGTTGAAATATTTTTTCTCACGATGACTGAGGGGCACTATATTCGATGCCATTTAAGCTAACTCCATGATTTATCCATACTTGAATCTCACAGCCAACAGACTACATAACAAAATTTCTACCCACTAGTCACCACTATCAGGCTACGCACCATCGATCAATCAATTATTGTATGATATATCCAAATCGATCATTTCCAGAACATCATCTCACCATCAAACAAACACACTTTCAAGACTTCCATTTGTAGAGGAGATCCACCATATAATAAGTTCCAAGGAAAGATAAACACTATTAATCAGCACTTAACATTAACAAAGATTACCTAAAAACACCATAGTAAATTGGCTACCTTCAAGAAGAAAACTAGAGCCACCTTTACTTATATTTTCACAACAAAAAACCTATTAACCTTCTCCAACTATTGAGTAAAAAAAGATTGGTAGAATCTCACATGTCTTACATTTATATGTGAAAGCATGAACCTGCCATGAACCATGTTTCCATTGATGCAAGGAAGATGGTACAATTCCACTTTGGGTTAGGAGTATAAGAACTCCAACCGATGGGAACCACCGAGTTTGAATCTGAACTATCCAATGATGAAAACCACCACTTTGGGCTTGAAATCTATTTCCACTCAACCCCTTGTCAATGCATATAATGTTACACTCCTCACTACCTATATCTCACTAAATATCTGTTTCTTAAGGACACTACACATTTTCCATTCTAGTTTAATTAATTGAAACCCATTATGGGGGGTGTTATCACACCAAGTCACACATGTCAATTTATACTCTCATCCAAAAAATGGTCGATATTTCCACCATAAGTATGAATGTCCATTGTGTGATCAATACTTTAGAAAATTCAATTATAGGGAATTAATTTTGATTAAAACATTAAACAATTTAAATAGGAACACAACCTAAAGTGGTGAGGCAACACATATCACATACATATAATAAATAAATAATAATAAAGATAAAACGTATAATGACCACCTACCTTAAACCAAAGATATTTACCTTTTTAAAACATCTTGGAAATAAGCACTAAGGCTTACCAAGCCCAACTCACTGCCTTCCAAAAGACTCAAGAACCATTTTCATATCCAAAATACCAAGGTAATTAATTATAATCAATTTAAAATTAATTAAAAAACAATAACAAATTTTAAAAGTAATTTTTTTATTTTTAATGGGCATAAAATCATAAAATATCACTAGTTGACCTCATTTCATAGGAACCATGACCAAAAGATTACAAAAAACATGTGGCATACTCCTGAACACATTCAAAGAAAAATTTCAGGAAAACAATGCCATGAAAAGTCCTAATTAAGTAATATATAAGGAAACCCCCTCAAAAAATTCTATATGATGATGTGACTTTCGAAAAGATGTGAGACTACTGGAATTCACTATCTCAGGATGCCCTTATGCTAGAAATTCTAGAGCCCCAATGGAAGAGAATGGTTCTACTATCAACGTTATTTATTTATTTTTTCAAAAAGCATAGAAAAAATAGAGTTTCTTACCTCTATCAAAACAATGTGAGAGGGTGGGAAGAAATTTTTTTAATACCTCATTTGCACATGATATAGGAAATTATCGTGAAAACAAAAACTAATTCCATCATGAACTATTGGTATTTGTGTAAAATCCTAAAAATAATAAAACAAAATTAGAGAAGAATATAGGGTGAGATCCAAGGTGGATACTAGAGTCAAATATGCACCGTAAATATCAAACAAATATCATAAAAATGACATCATTATTAATGGAGAATAGGGTATGCAAGGGGGGTTGATCTATAATCAATGAGGGAAGTAAAAATAAAGAAAATAGGATACTCCAATAATTTTTTTTGTATGAAAAATTAATTTTCCCCTTTTAATCCCACAATACACTTAGTGGATCTGCATTATATTTTTATACAATAGCAACTGGGAGTCTACTCAGCCTTCTCCAAGCCCCTGATCTGTTACCCAAACCTCGAACCATATCATAAAAGCACTTTGAAGTGTTTTAAACATCATAATACACTTATGAATCTAGAGAATACAAACCATATTCTAGACTCAGTGTTTCAAATTCCCTCATGATTTTTCCTAGATGTACCATGTAAAAACTCGGTTCTTATTTTTGAGGTATGGGTTTCTTTTTTTCCCTTCTCCTTAAGTGTTTTTGAGAAAATAAGGAAAATGGGAAAAAACCTAAATTTTGGGAATACATGCCATGTACTTTTCCACACGCTGTGTACTTTGGCCGTGTGGGATGAGTACACAGGGCGTGTAGCCTTGTTGGCAACTATGGGTGTAAAAAATTGACAACACTCCGTGTAGTGGTCCTTTACGCGCACTGTAGTCAGTCGGTAGATGAAACAGTATGGTGGTAGGAGCAGCTGCCATTTGGGTGACAGTACACGCAGTGTTGTCAAGCATACACGTTGTGTACTCATGTCGTCGGATGAATAGTTTTGTGGTTCCACCAGATGAACAATTATATGAAGGAATTACATGTCGTGTACTCAAAAGTACACGATGTGTACCTTGTTTTTTTAACATAAAATTTGAAATATCTCAACCTATTCACATGGAAGGCTTACAACCGGACGGGATCTCGAGAGGGGATGGACAAATCTTCGAGGATCTCCATATAGAGCATCAAGAATCTGTTTCCACCTCGGATGATCTCGTTGGAACAGAATGGTTAAGTCCTCCACTCTTCTTGAACCATTCTTTCCAATTCTTCCTCTAATGGAAGTTATTTGAATTTTAGAATGTTTTCATTCAACTCAGATCTACCTCGTTATGGGACGATTCTTGGAAAATCGTTCGAGTATACTAATTAGAGGCATTTGAGTTAGGTTTCTTGGTGTTTAATTTTCCAACTAATGTGCATTTTTTGTACGGTTGTGATACACGCCCATGAATGGGGTGTTGTATGGCTCAGGCCACGTTTAATTAAATACCATGGATTGTATAGGTAATTAAATGAGATATTAAAATGTTGTTTGGGATCCCTACATGGATCCAAGACCACCCCAGGGGTGCGTTCGTTTATTTATCCATTTAGCTAGGATACCCGAGGGTATTCCATTAAAATAATTTTTATTAAATTTCCTTGAGAGGAACTTTATGTGAATTTCTTATTTACATGTTGGGCATGGCCCGGTTACTTGTTCCTGAGGGCAGTGTTCTTTTTATCCTGAGGGCATTGGTTGTTTACCCTGAGGGCATGGTACTGCTTAACCTAAGGGAAACATCTAATTTCTCCTGAGGGAAACCTTTCGTTTGCCTGAGGGCAGTGACTTCTGTGCATTAGGGCGACACTTCGTACTCCTGAGGGAAGTTTCTGTTATGCCTGAGGGTAATACCTATGGGCAAGATTCTGATAACCTGAGGTTAAGGGATTGTGTGTCTGAGGACACTGACAGGTTACTTAGAAACTCACTGTGGTGGTTTCTTAATAATTAATGATTAAATAAATGATAAAATGGCAATATAACTGGTAAGTTAGTTACTTTTGAGTAATGCTTGGTTTATTGCATCTACTTTTGCACACTATTGTTACTTGTTTACACACTGTTGAGAACGTGCCTTTGGTGGGTGCCTACTGAGAATATTTCTCACACCCGGTTTGGGTTATGCTTTTTGGACCAAACAGATTATGTCTCTGCATGTGTGGATAAGGGAAAGGGTCCCTATACAGGTACTTGATTGCTGCAGAGGAGTAGAGGAGCATGGGACTGGGATTAGGCTCGCGATGCTACCGGCTGTTTTGTTTTATTTTGTTGTACTCTTTATTGTATTGTACTGCTGTGTAACATGTTCTGGATATTTTCTTAGAACTTGAGCCATGTTACATCATCATTATATATATATGACTGTTAGTTGTTCTTACTGTAGTTGTTCATTTAAAATGGTGTTTGTTCATTTGCTTCAGTTATTGTGGTTGTTGTTGTTGTATGTTTTTTACATTATTCCGTTGTGCTACACTTTTACAAATGAGGGCATAGTTTCCCCACTATCAGACCTGGGACCTCGTTGCTAGTCTGCAGACTCTGGCATTTGGGGAAATGTGTTTTAGGTCACGTGGCGAACTGGGTTCGGGGAACCTGTTGGGCAGCACCTGAAACCAGGACGTTACAAAGTGGTATCTGAGGATTCTTTTCTTTGGCTTACTATTTGGAGCCTTAGTCAGGGATAGGACAGAACAGTAGTTGGTAATAAGCTGTGACTAGGCATATCTAACCCGTGTATAGGGAAAAAATAGTCTACCTCATATATTTGCAATTTTTATGATTTTTCAATTTTACAGTTGAATAGATTTTCACCGAATGGTGACATAGTTGTGATTTTGCTATTTATATTTTATCTATGGGTTCTATTTAGTCATAAACCGATGATATGAGGGTATGTCATCTCATTCATCATTTAGGCACATGCTATAAATCATATTCCATGCATAGTTACATGCCACATAGGAGAATTAGGAATTTCATGTTATTGTGATAGATATTGTGCTAGAGAAAGCATGCTGTTGTGATAGCTGCATTGATAGATACCTACAGTTCGATAGGGTATTATTGTGTGAGACTATTTATAGAATGGATGCGAAACTTTGTTTTTTGGGGAGTATGGGCCCTCATTGACCAGAATTTGGTGGATCATTGAAGGTTTATCCGGTTATAACACATATAATATGGAAAACTTTGATTCACAGAGAGTATGGGCCCCCACAGATCAGAATTTTTCACTTAGGTGTTTTTTTTCCAGTATTTTCTATGTTTCGGAGAAGTTTCTAAGACATACGGTCTGGAAACCCAGTATACACGTTTTGTAGTACCTTAAACACGCCGTGTAGTTTCTTTTATTCAGGAAGAAAAGAAAACGTTTTGATTACACGTCGTGTACACTAAGTATATTTCGTGTAGTCTCTTCTATGTCATAGACCATGTGGGAGGGGACACGGGGAAGTGAAATGCTTGGGGCGACCACATTGTGTACCGGATGTACACACCGTGTAGTGTTCACCTAGAGTTCGCCCGTGTAACTAACAACACGGACGGAGGAGACCTTAAGGCATACACGTCGTGTCCATTGTGGAACATGTCGTGTAGTCTGACCTGGGGAACCATCCATGTAACTAACAACACAGGTCGGTGTAATCCTCTTGTATACACGTCGTGTATATCTAAGAACACGCCGTGTAGTGTGGGCCATATGTTCGTCCATGTAACTAACAACACGGGTCGGAGAAGCTTGCCTAGTGCATGTCATGTACCTCTGGGACACACCGTGTAGTCTTATACGAGGAAAGACGGTGTTTACTTAACCATGTGGCTGGGAAATAGGATGGTGTACACGCCGTGTAGTATCAAGCCGAGTCATCAGCCGTGTCAGAAACGACACGGGCAGTTGGAAAATTACACCATACACACCGTGTAGTTTTGTTTAACGAGATTTGTGTGGCCTAGCCGTGTAGAAGGACTAGGGAATGGAAGAGAAGTTAGGTACATGTCGTGTAGTCAGTATACACACCTTCTAGTGTTGTTTTGCTAAACTTGAATGCATTCTTCCTTCTATTCCCTTTTCAGTCCCTTCGTATTCAGTTCTTGATAATCATGTTCTAAGGTGTGTGTTTGACCTTATAGAGTCATGCCGCTGATATGACCGTGCATTTTTCTCCAGGAGGGAAACAACGATTATACTCCAGAGATGGTGGTCCATGGGCTACCAGTGGACCTTCCAGTAGAGCCAGATGCGGCGTCAGCCGTTATACTAGACACAGACACGGAGGCACAGTTCCGTGAAGGCTTTATGCGGTTCATGAAAACCTTTCAAGGAGCACCGCCAGCTGCCACATCTATGGCTGAGTATACTCTTATCTTCTAGTAGTAGCATCCGCCGATGTTCTCCAGGGATGGCGGACCACAAGCTGCAGAATATTGGATGAGGTCTATGCAGACTATCTTCAAGCATCTTGAGATGCCTCCAGGGCGGAGGGTCAAGCTTGCGACTTATATGCTGTGTGATTCTCCCAAGAGGTGGTGGGATGTTATCACCCAGTCAGAGTATCACATACACATGGTGTGGGAAAATTGTCAGGCAGTCTTCTATGACTTCTTCATTCCAGAGACGTTGAGGGCAGATAGAGCTCGAGAGTTCATGAATCTCAAGTAAGACACTATGTCGGTGATGGATTATTATGCTCATTTAACCAAGCTTTAGCGTTTTTCACCCGTTCTGGTGGGTGATGAGACGCTGAGAGCTAGACACTTCGAGGATGGTCTTCGTTATGACATCCGAGCAATGATGAATGTTTTTAGGTTTCCTTCAGTACATGCTATTGTGAACCAGGCAATGATTTCAAAGAGGAACCTACGGGAAGTAGTGGTGTGAGCCTATGCAGTTCAGCACCAGTTTTTGGTACTATCTATATCAGGAAGAGGAAGAGACAGATGAGTTTCTCTCACGGTAGCAGTACTTGTCCGGCAGTTTCTTCAGGTGGCTTGGTCTTTTGCTACCAGTGTGTTAAAGAGGGGCACAATAGACCTCAGTGTCCATGAGACCCAGTGGAGTGCCGAGCTTGCGGCAAGATGGGTGATCTATAGCGCTTTTGTAGGGTGTTTCCACCAGTGGCAAGTGAAACGTGTTATATGCAGACTCCACGAGTGGGAGCAGGACCAGCAGCTTCTTACCAGTCGGGTAACCGGAATACGTCATGGCGTGTAGGCAGAGATGGTGGTCATGGCCATGGTAGCAAGACACCAGGATCTCAGAGGCAACAGGGAGGGATAGGCCAGGGTAGCCAAATTGTGTCCCTGGGCCACGACACCGGGCATGCATATGCAGTGCAACAGACCCAGCAGGAGCAGGATCTTGGACCTTCTACAATTAGAGGTATATTCTAGTAGCTTCTGTCTTATCTTCAGTACTTTTCGATATGGGTGGTACACATAGTTTCATATATGTACCCTTTTTGGAGAGCCTTGGGCTCTGTGTTTCTACGTCTTCTGATATCATGACGCCAGACACACTGTTGGGGGACTAGAACAGCTGGTGTGTGTCAGTGCAAGGAGTGCCCCCTTTAGGTTGGTGGCTGTTACTTCCTTTGGGACCTCTATGTCTTAGAGATGACGAGCAATGATGTCATTATCGGGATGGACTGGTTTGTTCCCTTTCGATCCTTTGTGGATTTCTATCGTCGTAGGGTGAGTTTTATGTCATCAGAGGGTGGATAGATTCTATACAAGGGCGAGTGGGATGTTTAGGTGAGTCGAGCTAGACCATAGCATCACGGGAAAGGTGGTATCACAGCCCAGATTGTGAGCTTATATCAAGATGACCAAGGGACTTGTCAGAAGGTTTTCCCTCCAGTGGTTGATCATTTCAGGGATGTCTGCCTAGACGACTTTTCAGGTCTACCTCTAGAGCGTGAGGTGGAATCCTCTATTAATATTGTGTTTAGAGTAGCACCGGTGTCAATTCCTCCTTATAGGATGGCCACGCCTGAGTTGCAGGAGCTCAAGAGGCAGTTAGAGGAGTTACTGGAAAAGGGTTTCCTCCGACCCAATACTTCTCCTTGGGGTTCTCTGGTCCTTTTGTAAAGAAGGTGGATGATACCCTCAGACTATGTGTGTATTATCGGAAGCTGAACCAGTTGATGGTTAAGAACATATATCCCTTGCCGAGGATTGATGATCTTTTTTATCAACTTCGTGGATCACGAGTGTTCTCGAAGATTGACTTGAGACCAGGATATCATCAGCTGCGTGTGAGACCATCTTATATACCTCTCATAGCTTTCAGAAGTAGATATGGTCTATACGAGTATACAGTTATGCTGTTTGAACTCACAAATGCACCATCAGTTTTCATGGCTCTGATCAATCGTGTGTTCCATCCTTATTTGGATTCTTTCATGGTAGTATTCGTTGATGATATCTTGGTGTACTATCACACTCGACGTGACCATGCCACCCATCTTGAGATCATATTGAGTACACTGAGAGAGCATCAGCTATATGCTAATATCTCAAAGTTCCACTTTTGAATGAACCAGATTCACTTCTTGGGACATATCATCTCAGAGGCAGGAGTTGGAGTAGTCCCAGAGAAGGTAAGAGCATTAGTTTCCTGGGAGTATCCCAAGAAATTGTTTGAGATGCGGAGTTTCATGGGGATGGCTAGTTACTACAGATGCTCCATAAAAGACTTCTACCGCTTAGCATCACCGTTGATAGGTTTGACTAAGAAGGGTGTGAAGTTCATTAGGTCAGAAGCTTGCGAGACAGCCTTCCAGGAACCGAAGGGAAAGTTGACATCAACACTGATCCTAATACTCTCAGAGTAGGGGAAGAGCTATACAATTTACTATGATGTATCGGGGATTGGGCTAGGAGTTGTGTTGATGTAGGGAAACCAAGTTGTTATGTACGGGTCTGAGCTGTTGAGGCCACATGAGAGGAATTACCTGACGCATGATCTCGAGTTGGCTGCAGTTGTTCATGTGTTGTGATGTTGGAGATATTATCTCTTAGGATAACATTTTGTGGTGTTCACAGACCAAAAAATTTCAAGTACATCTTCACCCAGCGTGACTTGAACCTAAGATAGTGAAGGTGGGTTGAATACCTTCAGTCCTTCGATTTTGAGCTTGCTTATGCACCTGGTAAAGGTAATGCAGTAGCTGATGCACTGAGCAAGAATACTCAGATACAGGAAGTGCAGGAGGCCAGTGGTGAATGGGAGCTTGTGGCTTTGTTCTTTGAGATGCATCTAGAGGTGCACGACAGTCAGGGGAAGACCTATCTTTCGTCTTTAGCTGTGACTTCTATCCTCCTGGATAGAGTGAGGATGATACAACTATCTGATCCAGAAGGCCTAGTACAACGGGAGTCAGTGGAAAGTGAGGACCCTCCTCCTGGGTGGAAAATAGGCGATGATGAAATTATGAATTTCCATGGACGAGTGTGGGTTCTAGGAAATATACATAAGGAGTTGATAAGATATTTCCATTCTTCAGTCTGGGCAGTTCAGCCTGGAGTTACTAAGATCTACCTTGACTTGAGGCGTCAGTACTGGTGGCTGGGTATGAAGAGCGAGATAGCTGGTTTTGTTACGAGATGTTCCACCTGTCAGCAGGAGAAGGCAGAGCCTTAGAGGCCAGCCAGACTATTACAGTAGTTACCCATCCCAAAGTGGAAATGTGATGATGTCGCGATGGACTTCTTGACTAGGTTACTGAGGTCACCTCAAGGCAATGACACAATGTGGGTTGTTGTGGACAGACTCACGAAGGTAGCTCACTTTTTGCCGATCAAGGAGACCTTCAGTGTTGATGAGCTCAGGACGTTGTATATCCGAGAGATCGTATGTCTTCATGGGGTCCCTCGTTCTATCGTTTCAGATAGGGACGCCTGTTTTAAGTCTCATTTCTAGAATATTTTCTAGAGGTCACAGTGTACACAGGTGCTTCTCACCACAACATACCACCCTCAGACGAGTGGTCATTTAGAGTGTACAATACAAGTGCTTGAATACATATTACGTGCATGCATCCTAGACTTTGGGGGCTCTTGGGAGAAGCATATACCCCTAGTTGAGTTTGCCTATAATAATTGTTTTCAGGAAACAATAAAGATGACACCTTACGAGCCTTTATATGGTAGTCCATGCCGATCACCCTTGTGCTGGTTAGAGGCATGTGACGCAGCTTTACTAGGACCACGTCTCATGCAGGAGACTTCTGAGTAGGTCCAGTTGATTCCGAAGCAGATGGCTACCGCGCAGTCTAGTCAGAAATCTTATGTTGATCGCTGTATATGACCATTGGAGTTTGTGGTCGGGGATCAGGTTTTCTTGCATGTTTCGCCGCGGTTGAAACACAGGAGGATCAGGAGACATGGTAAACATTCACCAAGGTACGTGGGGCCATTTGAGATTCTATAGAGAGCCAGGCTGGTTGCCGATCAGTTGCAGTTACCACAGAGGTACCGAGCCATGCACGCCGTCTTCCATGTATCTCAATTGCGCCGCTATCATTCAGACTCGCCTCATATCTTTCAGCCCAGGGAAGTTGAGCTTGAGGCAGATGCGTCCTTTGATGAGTATCTGATTCGTATCATTGACAGGAGCATGAAGGTTCTACGAGGCCGGTCAATTCCTCTCGTACTGGTGCTATGGCATCATGGCTGAGTGGAGGATGAATCCTGGGAGCGGGAGGCTGACGTATGTGCTCAGTGGCTGGAGTTGTTCACGGCTATAGCTTCACCACCCTTTGAAGGGCAATTCAGGGGCGAATTGCTTTAAGGGGGGAAGTTTGTAAGAACCCGGTTCTTATTTTTGAGGAATGAGTTTATTCTTTTCTCTTTTCCTTAAGTGTTTTTGAGAAAATAAGGAAAATGGAAAAAAACCTAAATTTTGGGACTACACACCATGTACTTTTCCACACGCCGTGTACTTAAGCCGTGTGGGATGAGTACACAGGGTGTGTATCCTTGTTGGTGACTAAGGGTGTAAAAAACCGACTACACGCCGTGTAGTGGTCCTTTACACGTTGTGTAGTCAGTCAGTAGACGAAACAATAAGGTAGTGGGACTAGCATCCATTTGGGCGACAGTACACACCGTGCAGTCGGGAATACACACTGTGTAATCATGTTGACAATTGAACAATCTGGTAGCACTTCCAGATGAACAGTTAAATGAAAGAAGTGCACGCCATGTACTCAAAAGTACATGTCGTGTAATTTGTTTTTTTCGCTTAAAATGGGCAGTAGACAACCATGTTCACAGGGAAGGCTTACAACCGGATAGGAGCTCGGGAGGGGATGGCCAAATCTTAGAGGATCTCCAGATCGAGCGTCAGGAATTCATTTCCACCTCGGACAATCTCGTTGGAACCGCATGGGTAATTCCTCCACTCTTCTTAAACTGTTCTTGCCAATTCTTCATCTAATGGATGTTATTTTCATTTTAGAAAGTTTTCATTCACCTTAGATCTACATCATTATGGGATGATTCGTGGAATGTCATTCGAGTATACTAATCAGGGGCGTTTAAGGTAGGTGGATTCGAGTTTAATGTTCTAACTGATGTGCATTTTTTGTACCATTGTGATATGCACACATGAATGGGGTGTCATATGGTTGAGGCCTTGTTGAATTAAATACCTAAGATTGTATAGGTAATTAAATGTGATATTAAAATGCTGTTTGGGATCGCTGCTTGGATCCATGACCAACCGAGGGGTGCGTTCCTCTGTTTAGCCGTTTGGCCAGGATACTCGAGGGTATGCCATTAAAATAATGTTTATCAAATTTCCTTAAGGGGAACTATATGTGAATTGCTTATTTATATGTTGGGCATGGCCCGATTACTTTTTCCTGAGGGTAGTTTTCTTTTCAGCCTGAGGGCATTGGTTGTTTAGCCTGAGGGCATGGTACTGCTTAGCCTGAGGGTAACCTTTCATATACCTGAGGGCAGTGACTACTGTGCTAGAGGGCGACACTTTGTACTCCTGAGGGTAATTTCTGTTATGCCTGAGGGAAATGCGTGAGGGAAAGATTCTGATTACCTGAGGGTAAGGGTTTGCATGTCTGAGAACACAAAATGATTACTTAGAAACTCACTGTGGTGGTTTCCTAATAATAAATGATTAAATGAATGATAAAATGTAAATATAACTGGTAATTTAGTTACTTTTGAGTACTGGTTGGTTTATTGCATTTACTTTGGCACACTATTGTTACATATTTACACATAGTTGAGCACGAGCCTTTGGTGGGTACCTACTAATATTATTTCTCACACCATATTTGTGTCATGCTTTTCATCCCAAACAGATTATGTTTTTGTAGGTGTGGATAAGGGAAAGGGTCCCTATATATGTACTTGATTACTGCTGAAGAGTAGAGGAGCATGGGACCGGTCTTAGGCTCGCGATGCTACCAGCTATTTTGTTTTGTTTTGTTGTACTCTGTATTGTATTGTACTACTGTGTAACATGTTCTGGTTATTTTCATAGAACTTGAGGCATGTTGCATCATTATTATATATATATATATATATACGACTATTAGTTTTTCTTACTAATGTTGTTCATTTAAAATTGTGTATGTTCATTTTCTTCTTCTTTTGTTGTTATTGGTGTTGAATGTTTTTTACTTTATTCCACTGCGCTACACTTTGACAAATGGGGGCATAGATTCCCCAATATCAGACCTGAGCCCTCACTGCTAGTCGGTAGCCACTAAAGTTTGGGGAAATGCGCTTGAGGTCACGTGGCGAACCGGGTTCGAGGAACCCGTTGAGTGACACCCGAAACCGGGATGTTACATACCAACACGAGATCTTACAATGTCCCCACCAAAACACTTATTGTCCCCTTGAAGTCTCAATGGACATACAAACTAAATCCTAACCTATTTTGGTTACCAAATCACATTTATGTAGTAAATTTTTACCTTTAAATGGTCAAGGTACTATTTATGTGCATCTTTATACATAAGACATTTAATTTACAAAAAATGATCTAATGGACATATCATTTTTATGCACCATGATGGAACTCCACAATCTAATCAAATCTAAGGCACCTTCATGCCACTATCAGAAAAGTTATTCGACCTAAGGCATACCTTAAAATAGGATTTAGATTATTCATGATGATCTTAAATCAAAAACCTTCTTACCAACAGTATAACCTACCAAATACCCATTTTGTGTTCAATCAACCCTTCCTATGAATTTTCAAAATTACCACATACTATTACATAAAAAACACCGAAAAACACCTAGTATCAATCCACATATTAATTTCAACCCATATTAAACAAGTATCCACCACCCATTCCCAATTCCCAAATATGTCATATTTTCTATGAATGTCTTAGGTTGGTTCTTCAAATACAATAACCTTATCTAATATAATACTACTATCATTGTTTCCTATGTAGATCACACAGACTTTCAAAAATGTTACTACTGGACCTCCTCTAGTTTACCCATCAAAAATATTATTAGTCACCCTCATCTATGGGTTACAAAATCAACCTATCATGATTCAATAAACACCAAAATAATAATATTATTATCCAAACATTATCATCTATGGTCAAACATTAATACTCACGAGTTCGTGTGTTTTAAATCCCAATCGATCTAAACCACACCATCTTACACTATTATATCAAATGTACTGGTGCTACCAATGTAATCACACATTAACCACCACAAATCATCATAATACCAAGGTTGATATTCATGCCCCATCTATTCACGCATATGAATTTATTCTTATAATTCACCAAGGAATCTAGTTGGAACGATAATCATTTACTCATCAACATTCAAATTAAAAAAAACTATCCAATGCTCATTTTTACCATGCCAACGAATATTCCTGATTGATGGTCATACATCCATGGAGAAAAATTAATCATTACCATATGTAATAAATATATGTATCCTCCTCACTCAAACTAGATACCCAATTATGAAACACCAACTATTTCCCATTCTGAACACATGGATAGTTTATCCTTTGCAACTAATAAAATTCATCTAAAATGAGGTTTTCATATTCAATGTCCTATTGTGGTAACCCCAAAATATATTTTACCTTATACCTATTTTTTATAGTCACATTAATAAGTTCCATTTCCATAAGTGTGTTTATTCTCCTAAAACACTCTCTCTGCATCCTATCAATACATGTCCCAGATTCACCCAGACCGGCTCTACCACCATACCTTATCCAACTTTGATGATTCCTGTACCATAGAGGGAAATATTTTATTTCCTCAAAAAACCCAGGCAAATATTCCCGTATTATTTTCATTAACATCTTTGTAAAACTTTTCATAATCAACTACTCAATAATTCATAATTCAAAATAGAAATAGTTTGAGACCTGTGTGTACAATTTGATATTGTACCTAATAAATGATGTATGATCTCTTACCACCTGATCACCTTACCGGACTCTTTATACCTAGAGTCGCACTACCAGACAAGTCTGACCATTCTCCATGACATGTTACCCAGCAAAGCTAATAACATTTCAAATTATCCCATCCAAATAGTCTGATATTTCGCCCATACTGACGAAAACCACACACTTATCCCCCTATAGATGCCTTTATAGTCACAAGCATCTACCTATGCTCTCAATAGATTATTAATTAAAAACTAAATTTAATTGGTTTAGTATCCTAAATTGTCGATCCCTCTAAACCAACCTAAAAAAATGAATCATCCCACAGGGTCGTCCCCCTTAATAAATTACAGGAGATAATCATTTCTTTCATAACATGATAGTACATCCCATGTATTGGTCTCAAACCCCACAAATCGACAGCATCCATTGAACTTATTAGAAACTATAAAGCTAGTGGAACCTTATAAAGATAATCCACATATCAAAAACATAAACCAATTCACTAAACCCTGATCCATAACCCATGGTATATAGGTCTTCATAGCTATCAAAAGAAAAAAATGACAAAGACATAACTCAAAGAAAACATCATAACCAAATATTTTTATTCCTATTAACATTATCCTAAATGATACTAGAAAAGAAAAACACCATTATAATGCATGTAATGGTAGAGTTCTATTCCAATCATTATGGAAAAAATATTTATAGGTTGTTATAGACACTTTAAATAATTAGACCTATTTCTTTTTTAGGAACAACTCTTATAATTTTCCCATAGCGTTTATATCTAAGGAATTACATTTATATGCCAACACACTAAGGTTATCAAATGTACCTTACAAAAAGGAAAAACATCATTATCATCATGGTGAACCATTCCATATACCCACATGACATCCCATCAAAATAAAATATGAATACAAGTTTCACTAGTTGAGTGGAATTACACGAAGTACTTATATGGAAAACACAGTATGATTAATTAATAACAGTTAAAACAAATAAGAATCCATAATTAGTGAAAATAATCACACTAGTTAGAATATATCTAATTTTAATCCTATGATATAAATAAGTTTAATGAAAATTGATATTTTTCCACTATGCTAATAGATTAAGACCAACAATATACCAAGAACCTCAAAATTCAATGAGAGTCACTTAAGTGAAAATCATATATGACTATAACATCATTAACTAAAAGAGAAATTAAAACCTTCAGTAACCTGATATTCATACATGAAAAGGTGTTCTTGACACACTATTCGGATATCAATCAAAATCTCTGACACATCCATGTGTTTCATTTCTTCCATATCTCAAAATAGTGAGGAAAAAATTAAATATATCTGATATCTTTTTCTAAAATCCCATTCCAGAGGCCACCGAATAAGTTACCCAGAATTATTTTCCACATGAACACAAGAATACCTCCCCATATGAATGTGGTTTCTGACTATAAGTGGTGGTTTAGGGTAGTACCACATAGAGACTATACCCTATAATCTAAGTGTGCAATAATGGATAAAATAAGCAAGTATCATACATAAATAATAAACATTATAGTATATAGTATAAATTAAACATCTAAATTAGTGAATATATAAAACATAGAAGTAGTATATTTATACAATGATGAACACTTAAAGATCTAATCTCATATAAAAATAAATGAAAAATAGAAAAGTAAAATAACATAAATGGAATCTGAACTACATCATCATGCTCTCCACATCCAACCTAAAAACTATTTGAGCTATCCAACTATTCAATCGAACCTGATGCCTCAAACCAAACTATGATAAGAAAAATTGAAAGGTATTCTCACATACCTGAGTACCATTCCCACTAGAGAAGGGTTTTTTTATATAACTCGGATGAAAACCACAATCACTATCTCATACATAGAAAGTAAAGTTTGTGATATGTTCATGTGACATTTTCACCTGAAAAAACAAACTATATAAAATAAATAAGAACTATAATACATGAATTGTATAGTGTTGAAGTATCTCTGAGCATGTCATGAATACCATTCCAGCCACAATAGCTTACTAGTCCTAGATATACCATAGAACCAGTAACAGATGAAGATCCTCAGGCTCGTGACCCTGATCAACCAAACCTTATTCATCTACTACCAAGGTGTCTCTAAACAAGTCATGATATCATTATAAACGTTTAAAATAATATATCATAGGAAATAACCCAATAATTTCTCATGATAAGGCTATAAATGACCATACATCTATATAAATGGATCAATAAGAAGAAAACATGCATTCTACACATCTATTTAAAATACGTTTATAATTAGTGGTTCAAGGATAATTCCCAAACACCCCAAAAAATATATAAATCGTAATAATCATCCATTTCACCATTCTAATTTGTTGTATAACATTCATTATATGAATAAAAAAATACTAGTAATGTTAGTAGCTCAACTAGTTGGATCCTAGGGGTAACTCATGCATCCCATAATAATGATAAAAAAATCCCAAACATAAATGGGTGACTTCAAAACATTCTATGAATCCAAGAGACTCATGGAATCAACAGAGTCCCATATAGTCCCAAGGACTAATACTGTTGTCTGGGCATTTTTTGTGTGGCTTAATAGTAAGATAATGTGATACCAATGACTACATTTCATGTATTGTTTTTATATAAAATGCTTCTATTAATATAATTGGATTTATAATGATTTATCTTATATAATTTTTTTTATGTTATGTTTCATGATGAATTTATTCAAAAGGAAAATAAGAAAAATAATGATTAAATTCATGATGAAAAATATGCTCCACAACATAAGATAATTGGAGGATTATGTCTTAGGGTCAAAATTGACGATTCAGGGAAGAATAGATCCTAAAATGTTATAAATATTCCACTCACATCATGAATCATCTATTCCTAATGTAAAAACATCAGAAACACAAGGCGTGAAAATAATACATAAGAAGAAGAGAATTGGGGAAACAAACAATGATTTTATGCATGATACCTTTTTCATACTTTAAAACCCGAGGGATTTCACACATAGAGATACCATGTGATCATAGGATTTGAATTACCTATACTAGAGTGACGAAATTAAAATTCACCATAGGGAACCACGTGTCACTCCATGAAATGTGGTTATGATTCTTTGATTATTTTCAAAACATGTCAAATGCCGAAAAGGACTGCAACTGAATGACCCATAAACCATAAAGTTGACATATAAAGACTTGAAGAATGATTTTATGACATGGGGTGCCCATTACGCTTATAAATATAGGGCTTGGTTCTCTTACAATTCACTCAATAATTTATGGAGGTATCCCCTTGATGAAGTGTTACATAATAAGATCTTCCATCATTTATTTATTTATTTATATCATTCCCTCATTCCCTATCATGAAAAATGTGAGGGGGTAATTCTCATCTTGTCCCTTTTAATATAAATAATGGGGGAGTTTGTGTGTGTGGGTTAATTTTAATTTTGTTTTTTTGTATAGGTTGCCGTAAGTACTCTAAATTCATCCAATCCTTCTTTATTGTTTTCATGACCATTGATAATAATATTAAAGATTAAATATTTTGACACATCAACTAGTCACCCTAGGTTCTGTTGGACCATTATGTAATTCAAGATGATCATGTTTAAAAATGGAATTAAAAAAATTATTCATTTTAAACTTGATGTAATTGAAACTATGAAAAGAGAAATATTTTAATTAATGAAGAGATAACAAGACCAAAGATATATATCATTATTTTCATATATAAGAAAACATGAATAAATAATTTAATTTTTAAAAATCACTCACATGCAACCCTAAAATGTACTGAACATGAAATGATTTCTCAAATTAAATTAAAATCAATATTTTCTCAACACATTATTTAATTAATATCTTTAAATTTCAATCATCTAAATTTTCTAAAATCCATGTTCATAGTATCATGGGTTATAACATTAACACACCTTTTAACTTCATTTATATAATTGATAGTATAGTTTTTTGAATTTTAATAACTTTTTAAATTTGATTAAACTATGTTGAATTAACGACACTCTATGGTACATAATATTTTTTGTTTGATTTTTTAGAGTTGTTTTTAATTAGATATTCATGATTTTAAATTATATTTTATTTAAATTTATTTTACGATTTTATGCTCAGTATGGTTGTTTTATAATTTCACGTTTAAATTATTTTATCCCAACTAATCCATAAAATCAAAATGGATGGAATATTTCCAATATGACCCCAAACTTTAATGAAGCATTATGAGGGAAAAAATTCATCTACGACCATTATTAGTATTGAATATTAAAAAAAATTATTGGGGTAAAACAATGTGATCTATTTTTTTAAATGATTATTGATTATAGATGTCTATCTAATATAGAACTACAATTGAGCATCCTTTTTCCTCCCATTATAGCTAATCCCACTGAAAAAAACATGAAGTCATCCAAATGATCATCTATAATGTGAAATTCATTGGACTACCACATGATGATCCAAATGATCACTTGGAAATTTTTCTTGAACTCTAAAATACATTTTAATTTCAAAATGTCTCAGGTAAAATGAGAAACAAGTCGATCAGAAATGCTACAATAGAAAAAATTTTATTGATACTATCTCATGAAGAAAGATACAAATTACTCAAAGAGATGACATAAAATAGATTCCAATGGAAAGGTTAAGGGACATAATTAAATGGTATCTACATATTATATAATAATAAATGTATAGAATCTCAAAATAATGCATTGGTGAGGAATTTGGATTCTATGACGGCCCAAAAATAATAACCTGAAGGTATGTATGGTAAAGAATCAAACTATATTGATTACTGTCTCAGTAATAATTTTTGGGGTTTTGGCCACAATAAAAAGGTCACGGTTATTAATAAAGTGGACCAATATTTAAAAAATTCATATAATTACCATCTCTAAAAATTCAAAAACACACCTTGGAGGAATCATTGGATACATTAATGACAACTATAATAGCTAGCTTCAAGGAACTCACAACCCACTAAAATGATTACGGAGTAGTAATTCAGGTGTTGAAAGATGAATTGGGATTCCTAAAGGATGCAATTCATAACCATGAATTTTAAGTTGGTCAAATACTAGAAAAATTATAAGAGAGGCCAAGAGGAGAGCTATCTAGTTAACTATAAGATAACACCGTTGAATAAATTAAGGTTATCACCATTTTAAATGAAAAGTGGATATAATAAAATTGTAATACAATTATGGTATAAGATGAAAAACTAGAGAATAAGGTAAAATAATAATTTTATGAAGAATAAACCAGAGAACCCCTACTATTAAGAATAGAATAACATTTCTAGAAAGGGTAATGTATTTAAAATTAAATGATCATTGAAGCTAAATCATTTAAAAAAATAAAATAAAATATTAATTTCCCTTTTTATAATTTAATATCACCATTAAAAATCTTGGAAAAATTTACGAAGGATTTGGTATCCAAAAGGAAGAGGATATAGTAAATGAGTTTAATCCCATTCATATAAGATTTCATAGATATGATATTAAAGCCCCTCCCAATGAAACAAACAGACACATGTATATTTTCAAGTCCAATCAATATCATGTCTAAGGAGTTTGGGAGGTCCGTATGTGATATATGTTCTAGTGTCAATGTAATGTTCTACAACACATTTTTGAGCTTGAAACATGAATAAAATAAGACTATAGATGTTTCAATGTAACTATAAGACTCGGTAATAAATTAAACATGATGACTAATATAAGAAACTCCATACAAGGTGGGAAAATTTATTTTGTTGTTAGAATTCATCACTTTGGTCCTGGATGACATGATGAAACCTATTATTAAAGGGAGGCCATTCATTGAAATAGGAATGACATTGATAAACGTTTAGAGTGGTGAGTTGTTCTAGTGGATCAGAAAAGATTATGATTGTTTTAAAATGCATCAGGAAATGTATAATTATGATGAGTAACATGAATAATTTTAAGTGTAAATTATTCCAAATATAGAACAGGTTTATATCACCATTACTATGAAAATATAAGTAATATTTTGGATTAAGGAAACAAACTTTGATACATGATTACCGATGATGGAGGAGTAGTCAGAGAAGATATGTTTGAAAAAGATCAGCTAGTGTGGTTTGTTCATGATCTTGATACCTGTTTTTAGGTTTGCAGAAGTTCTAGTGGATATTCCTAACATTGGTAGAGTAGGTGCTTCCCATGGGGAGGGTAAATCTAACATTAGTGAATGGAATGTGATATACATATATATTCCCCACACATGACTATTCATCAATCTAGAGAAGTTATGATATTTCCAACCCCTTTTCACTTAAGATGAGAGGAGGTAAGGATAATTAAAACGCATTAATAAAATTTATTCAAGGCCGTAACTCATGTTTTCATGAATTTTTATCATTTTATTTTTAAGGAACTACCCCCAAATGTTTTAAAATTTCATTGAAAAAGGGTATGGACTTTCACATGTAAATATTAATTTTTAGTTCCAAAGTGATGAAACAAGGTAGGTAAGAAACAATAATGATAATAATATTAAAAAATAATGAAAATAGTGATCACAAGAACAATAATCTTTGGAGCAGGGTATTACAACATTGATTTTAATATTCTTTTCTAAACCCATAAAATTCTACTTAAAAACCATAAATTGATAATTCATGACCCAATATCAAATTTTTTCATGATTTTCTAGTCTATGAGACGAAAAATTCATAGAATACCCATCATACGATCTTTTAAATATTCATTGACTTTTACATTAAATGAAAAAAATGTGTAAATTAAATATTATGAAAAATCAAAGTAACTTTATTTAATGAATCATGATTCAAGAAATTGGTTAATATTTTTAATTATAATATCTTAAACGGTTTTCATGATTTTAAATCATGATATTTATGTTAATTTATTTTATTATTATTTTTAATTTTCATTATTAATTATCACAACCACACACCCTAATTATTAAGAATTTTTTTCAGAAGCTAGTATTTCCCATTATTTTTCCTATTTAAATTTCATGAGTGAAACTCAGGAATTCTTACTTATAGAATTTTCGATCTATATTATAGAAGAAATGATTATAAAAACTCACATTTCAATTTAATGATACATTTTAAATCCCTTAACCGGATACCTATATTTACATGAATCATTTATATGGTTTGTTGAGTCCATGAAAAACTTTTCTAAGGAAGTGACACATTAAAATTGTTTTATCCATTCCTACCAAACTATATGTACATCTATTTATTATCAGAAATGAGTGAGGGGAGATGATAATATTGTGGGAGTGATTTATTTATTATAAATAGATACCAATAGGGTATTTTTCATGGTATATTTTGAAGTTTCACAATTATCCATTTATTGTATTTTATATCACACGCTCTTGAAAATAGACAAAATGAAGATAAATTAAAAAAATTAGTTTTGTTTCATATGATTAAAAATAATCATGTATTTTACCAATGATTTTCATCAATTGGGTTAATTTGTAGGATGTTATACTATTAAAAACTAATCATTTTCAAAATTGGAAAAAAATAAAAAATAACCAAGGGTTCAATTTTTTCATATACATAAAGGATTTGTAAACCTACTTTGAGTTTAGTGAATATTCAAGACAAAAATTTTAAGGGAGATTTTTTAAATAAATTTCTATTGATTTTCATTAAAAATTATTTATATTATTAAAAAAAATTATGTTTAATTTTTTTTTACTCTATTTATCCACCACCACTTATGTTTGAGAGTCATTTATCTTATTGATGAACCAGTCATGATTATTTGTGGTTTTTTTATATGGGATGGAGAATGAGATGAATTTCAAGACTATAGTAAAGAGTATGATTTGATGTATGCATATGATTCCATTTTAATTTTTACCCTAATAATGAGGGAAAAATTTATGTTAATTTAATTGTAAATGGAATGAACATTTATAATAGATTGAAAAATATTAATGTAATAACAAGTATGAATAGTTAATTAAAAAGAGGAAATGTAATATATCTTATTGACTTATTCCCTTGGAAATAGAAGTGTTGATGAAACATTACTTGTGATTATTGAATATTTAATTCCTTATTTCATAAATTGATTTTATGGAATGTAAATTTAAATAGTTGTAGAGTTCATATATTTTTGTAGTTTTTTGTGTTTTAATTATTTAGGAAAATTATGAGTTTTTTTGTGGGGGATTTGATGAAAACATTTCATGTATACTATTCAAAATTAAATACATTTATTTTTTTAATTTAATTGATAAATATTTCAAAAATATTACTTTTTTTATTATTTATGGTAGGTTATAGGTTTTATTTATTCAAAAGGGAAATAGGAAAAATGAAGATTTTATACATTACAAAAAAATGATACTCCATGAAGTAAGATAAGGCAAGGATTCATATCAAGCATTATAACTGAAGCTTCAAGTAGAAGAAAATTTGGAAATACCATAAATCTACCCTTAATTATATAAATCCATTATTCACAATTTGAAAACCTAAATACACAAGGTGTGAGAAGGAGACACGGGAAAATGGTTCTCTGGAGTAGTAAATAATGATTCACGAAATGAATCCTTTTTCAGAAATTAAGACTTTATGGTTTTATGCCCATTATTAATCCACTAACACATGACATGAATTACCCATCTTAGAGTGAAGACATGAAAAGTCATGGAGTGAAAAATGTGTCACATCATGATTCGTGTTGATGAGTTTTATGTTCTTTTGAAAATGCATCAAATATTGATTAGGTCAATGTATAAATGCCCCTTAACCCACATAATTGGCCATATAAGATTAACATAATGATTCTAGGATTAGGGGGAAGGTCATTCACACCTATTAATATAGGTTTTGGTGTTAGTCAAAATCATTTCACAATAAATGGTGGTTTCCCCTTGATGAAGTGAAACACAATAAGATCCTCTGTAATTTCATTACCTCTTTCTATATATATCTATAACCCTCTAATGAATAACATGAGGTGTAATTCTCATCTTGTGTTGTGTAATGTAAATAATGAGGGATTGTGTGTTTGAGTTATTTTTATTTATTTATTTATGTTTGGAGAGTTGTACTTGTACAATATTTCTCAAATATTTATTATTTTTTATTAAATAACCATTGAAAAAGAGATTAACGGATGACTCAATTTAATGCATCATTTTCTCAACCTGAATTTGGCATGATGACTGCAAATTTGAGGATGATCATGTTTAGAAATGGTATCATGAAAATTAATTCATTAAAAACCATAGTAATTGACCATATCAAAAGGTATTTTTTGCATTAAGGATTAGATAATAAGACCATGAATCTCAGTGCGTAAAAACTCTGTTGAAAAATAAGAAAAATAATTTCATTTATAAATTTTAGTTTCACATGAACGTTAATTTTATAGAACCTAGAAAAATTTCTCATATTATGTTAAAACCAATTTTTTATATTATCTATTTTTAATTAATATCATTCAATTTAAATCATTTAAATTTCCAAAAATATATTTTCATTATCCTAAAGGTTTGTCCTACTGAACACCATTTTAATACATTTATTTAATCAGTATTATAATTTTTTTGGTTTTTAAGATTTTTTGTTTTTATTAATCCCACATTAATTAATGAATCCCTATGGGATATCAAATTTTTTGGATCTTTATCAAACATCCATGATGACATCATCACGTCCAATTCCTATAACATTAGTATGATATAATTCTCAAAATCTATATCTTAGAAAGTGAATTTGGGAATAAACAATGTCAATATCACATCTCATCAGGCCCAATAACTAGATTCTAGAAAAAAAGTTCATACATATTTGTTTCAAGAGGTTAAAAACAAAAAAAGAGAAATAAAATGTAGTGGTTGGATGAATTGTTAATCTGATAAGCTTTATACACTACCCTTTATGCTGATATCATTAGTACCAGTTCTATGATAATACATGATACTATAAAAACGTATTCCCATGTCCATCGTCTCACTATGGTCATAAGTGATAGGGGAACCTGTGAAGGTCCCCTAGGTATCGTCAAGGTTATTATGGACTCCTTGGAAATTCACAATGGGGATATGGTCTTAAGTAAATCCCCTATCCCATGCATCCTAAGTTGGCCCGAACACTTGACTTATCAAAAAATATTTATATGGTCTCACAACTTGGGTGATTATGTCATAGTGAAGGTGGATTATCACCCCCATGGTCATCTCAATGAGCCCAACTTATCAGGGATATCCCTCATAACCAACCACATGGCCTTCAATCCCATGTCACCACTCCTAACTACTTGTTGTTCACCAGGTCACTAATCACTATAGACACTAAACCCTATCTATTTCAGTTTAATTAATTCACATGCCACATGGAGTTCTATTATTCCAAGGAACATGAGTAAATTTATATTCTCACCCAATAGCAGCCAAGAAATCCATCCATCGCACGAGTGTCCATCTAGGAACTTGAAACCTTATTCAATTCAATCATAAAAATTTAATATTTATTTTAAAAAATTAAACAATATAAATAGAACCACCTACTAATGTGGCATGGACATGCATAACACATACTTATAATAAATTAATAATTAAAATGTTTAGATTCATAAGGAACACCTACCATAAAAGGAAACAATTCCAAATTTCTAGTGTTGTTTGGAAACTCATAAGGAATATTTCCAAGCTCAACCATTTATCATGTAGAAGTCTTAAGACCTTATCTCCTTGAAAAATCACTAAAAGAATTAATTATAATAAATAAATAATTAATTAATAAAAAATTTAAAAAATAATTCCCAATTTATTTTTAAAAGTCCTAAATTCCCAGAATCACACTTTTTTCCTCTTCAAACATGAACAATGACCAACCAATCTCAAACAACCTATGTCATACTCTTGATCACATTTCTGTCCAAATACATAACCAAAATTGCTATGAAAAGGCCCAAATTAATAAAATCTAGTGAAAAAGACCTTATAAAATTCCAAATCTTAATGTTCCTATAGAATGACGTGTGGCTACTGGAAGATTCAATATCAAAATGTTTGCGACATAAGAAGAGAATGGTCCCTAAAGGGTTAAAACGTTTCAATTATCAACATAATTTATTTTGAGATGAAACAAATTTAAAAACAAAAGCGTCATATTACCTCCATTAAAACGATGTGTGAGGATAAAAAGGTGACATCACGGGATTTATACTAAGAAAGACACATGAAATCACCATGATTAAAGATCAGATCTACCATGATCCAGTGGAATTGTTATCATATCGCTAATCCAAGAAACCAAAATTCAAAAATATGATTCTGGGAGATTCAAAGAGGTTTCTATTGTAAAATAATAACAATATATTATTGAAGAACTAAATAAAAAGCACCCCTTTATTAAGGGAGAATATGGGAAGAAGGAGGCATAATACCCTAGTATGATTAAGAAAACGAGGAAAAGGATGAGAGGTTTCCCCCCACCATATTTATCTTTTTTGGGAAATTTATTTACCCCTTTTTAAACCCATTGTCCAGTTGGTGGATCTGCTATAGAATCAGATATAGATGCCACCGGGCCTCTCACAAGGATTCTATGACCCCCCAAGATACCTACTGAGCCTTTAACCAAGTATAAAACACATATTTTGAGGTTTTTCACTCTTTATAACTCCCTTATGATTTAAAAAATATCCCATATTCTAAACAAAAAGAATCAAATTACCTCATGAATTTTCAATACCGTACAAAAACAGTACCTTACATGCCCACCAATGGGGTTTCAATTTCATCCTCATGATGTGGTACCCCAGGGGCCTTCTCAACTATTATACCCTCATTAGCTGTCAAAATTGTAGGAATAGCCTTGAAATTCCCTACATTAGTTGTACTGTCTATAGGGTCAATCATTTCCCATAGTGGCATATTTCTCAATGTGGGGATCACAATCATTAAGATAGGATGCAAAAAAATTCCATACCATGATTAATGATACATGAATTCAGGGAAGAGACATTGAAATAGTATAAAGGGAAGTAATATTGAAGTTTCAAATGCATTTGAGGGTTTCTTACCCATGAGATCCTCCATGTTCAAACCCAAAAACTTATTTTTGGATGAACTCATCCACTAAGCCGATAAGAAATTCCATCATCAAGGGGATCAATGATGGATCTGATAGAAATTGAGTTTACATGTCAATAATTGTATGGATTATACCTATAGGTCATCTTGTAATAAAATGGACCTATTCTAAAATGAGGAATAAAATAGGTCAGTAGGGTGTATTATGACTATGTGTACTCAATATCAAGTGAGGGGGGGGGGGGGTTATTGTACATTTTGATCCCTACGGTTGGTGAAATGCTTCCTCAATTAATGGTAGGGACTCACTAGAAAAAGGGTAACCACCCATAACACAACATTAAGGACTAATAATATATACATCACTCAGTGGATCATGAACTACTCATTTCCCATTCAAAGAGGAAGAAAAGATAATGATTCTTCATGAATCGTCATTCAACAGTAATCACTAATTCATCCGTGAATCAAAGTAAAAGTGTGGGTAAAGCATATGGAAAAGAATAGTCATTAATACTAATTAACCAAGGAGTTTACTACATCGACAATGATACCATTGGGTTTATTTCTAGGAGAATATACTTCATGTGCCTTAGGGGACTCCTGATATGAAACACTCCCTTTGGATTCTTCATTATTGGAGTCCTCAATTTCTATACCTTTATCTAATAAAATGACCATGAGATCTCTAGGAGGGGGAATGTCTAGTGGTATCCCAGTATAATCTATCATAGATTCAATACTATTTGAGGATAAATAAAGATATAAATATCATTTAAATACAAAAAGGCCTTCATTTGAAGATCTAGAAATATAGACCTAGTACAAACATGGTATGGAAGAATTTTTAAATTCCATTGTAGATGGTTCAATTTTATTTGACGAGAGGTGAACCACTAAAAATTTTCCTAGTCATCTCATGTATTATAGAAGACTATACTATCTAGAAGCTTTATTTTTGTGTGTAGAAATGTACCTATAGTTACACTAGATATTGTTGAAAATTTCCCTATAGAATTTTCCACCCATGTAACTTTTTTCTTAAGGATTATCTATCCCCCAATTTCGCCTACCATAATAATTTAAATTTTTGTAGAGAAAGTTCCCTTAAATTTTCAACCACTGCTACCCCTTATATGTGTACCTCAAAATACTTGGAGTGCTCTTACTTCCACAACACATCACCAACCGCATTAGTAATGGACCTCCTCATATAAATGTTATCAGATTACTAGTCACCACAACATCTACCTAGGGTAGGTACACTCCCGAATCTAAGAATATTAGTTAAAAAATATAAATGGGGCATCATATGGTGGTAATTCCATTCTATCTCCACTTAATTACCACCCAAACATACCTAGGAGTCATTGAAGAAACATGGAATGGTGATCATGGTGTACCTTAGTGTACAAACATTACATCATTAAATAATAAAACATGAATTTATAAGATAACTATTAATGGTATTCTTAATCAATTATTATCCTTTTATCAATTTTGATTACCAATACCATACCTCATAAGTCTAGGAGGTATGATCGATGATTGGTGGTTCCCATCACATTTTCCAAAACCACCATAGTTGGGAGGAGAAAATATATAAAATTAATTGAACTAGTATCCCATGTCTTTAAGCACCCAAATAATCTCAAGCCATAGATGTCTACTACCAGCAATGTTTAGTGTGAATGGATTGAAATTGGTGTTTGGATAGAAGATGATGTTTATATACTAGTAACACTCAATTTCTGTAGTGGTCTAAACATATCTAATGTGGAATGAACTGCATATATGAATTTGATTCTTATGAAAACTAATTTTCTTCAAATACTTATAAATATACACCAGTATTAGGATATCCAATTTTTTACAATGTATCATTTCCACAATCATTTTAATCATGATGTTTCTAAACCTAACACCTAGGTTATCATCATGGACATGCAACAACCACCCATAAAAATTTTCTATGAACCTATCCATCTTTATATTACATGTGTGAGTCTTCACATTGTAACCCCCTAGATGGAAATGGATCACCTCTAAGAGAACCCAATACGAGCCCTGATTTCTATAATACAATTCCCCAGTGAATTTAATCAGTATCCATGGAATCTAAACTTCATGTGTGTTCAAGAAAACATCAAACAAAATATTGAACACTACATATTTAGTACCATGCATGCTTCATCAGCTACCAGACAGAGCATCCAACAGTAATTTTGAAAGCACTAATACCTACTTTTAATATATTCAATCATTCAATAATAGGAGAAAATCAGTATACATCTCACCATATATATGGATTACCCCAATGTGAAAGTGGTATCATAAACTAATTTCTACTTAAAAATTTTGAATATGAAATGAGTTGGTATTTGGTTACCACATACTCCTTACCTTTGGTATGACTTCTAAGTGAGGGTATATTTGAAATTGGGAAGTCCATAGTAACTCACAAACACAAAAACATTGTAGAGTATCTTATAACTCATCAAATTACAAGAATACCTAGTATACCCATTCTCATTAATCAGTAAAATTATCTCTCTCGTGAAAATCCCTTCCATCCAATATAGATATTTGATTTCCAATCCCACCTTGAAGATATTTTCATACAAAGTAAGAGTTGTTTCAACAACTAGATTATCTTTATTGATACATTTGATCAGATTCTATAGAGAATGCACTGGGAGTGTGGAATGATCCTTCAATGGGTGGATAACCATATATCTTCTATACTTGTAAAATTATGGGGAGCTTCTAAACCAATAACATAGGTAATATTACATAGCATTTAGGATTATGACATAATTCATCAGCCTAAAGATGTAATGAAGTGTCATTCGAAAAATAATATTGTACTTTTTCTATTTTGTTAACAATTCAGTGATAGTTAATTATCATATATAATTTGTAACATCAATTCTAAATTGATAATCTATTTCATACACTTTATTACACCACATAAACCTTTGAACATTAAACATCCTTTTCAAGAACTTGTATAACAACTACTATATATGGTTTATGAAAAATTGTCTTAGTGAACCATGTAGATTCATTAAATATAATCATCACATTCATTTCATTATAAAATAATTGGTGTGTATAGAAGTATATTCACAAAATTATATTTTTTAGAGAAAAAAGTTACATAGACCCAAATGATTTTTGTCAGAAGTACTCAAAAGATATATTTTCCTGAAAATGGAGGTAATGACCGATATTTTATGAAATAAATGTTGTCCCTTATTATGAAATTTAAATTCTCATATTATCAATGAATTATTTTTAAAAATTATATGAAATTATTTTTATACCAAGATTTGCAGTGGCATACGATTCTGAGGCTCAGATCGCTCGGAAGAAATTATTGAAATAGATTAAACTCTAAATAGCATGCATGAGCTGTTTTTATAAAGAAGGGAGATAACATTTGAATGGGTTTTTGGATCAAAAATATGATGGAAAAGTTGAGTTTAGAGTAGAGACTTTATGTTAGGTGGGTCCTATCATCGACAGGCGTGGGTCGTTTGCAAAAATTTGTTTTCAGGCATCTTAATGAAAATAAAATAAATAAATATTTTTTGCCTTCCTTTTTTAAACAATGAAAAAATTTCCCCCCTTTAAATATATTCTTATAAATGATTTACAGGGTTAGCTTCATAATCCTATGTATTGATGATTTCTATTGGAGCTTTGTGTTGGATAACACGTTTGTGGAGGACGGTGAAACAACCGATTGACGCATTGCATATTCGAAAAGCCTCACCAATGAACACTAAGGGGCAACCGTTCTTCAACCCAATTGAGGTAGGGGTTTGTTATTTTAATTCATGTTTTCCCTATTCTTGGAATTAATTATGAACGCTGATCAACCCATGAACTGGTTGATTCGTGAATAATGTTTTCTTACAAGAGGGTGTTAGTTTTCGTTTCATTTGGGGTTTTGATTCGGGAATTATTTTCAATGATTATTTTTGATTTATCATTTTGATTATACATTAAACAAACTAATGGGAGATAATTAATGTCATGATAAGCAAAGAAAGAGATATGTTCCTCCTTTTTTATTATTTGTTTCATCCCCTGCCTCGCATTCTTTGCATTCTTCATGGGGAAAATAAAATAGATTATTGCAAACCCATTTTTCAATAAAACGATCCCAAATTTGAGATTTGACATCATGATGACTCAACTGAGGTGATACGACAATGGAAGTAGTTGAATTAACATAGTTCATAAGAAATAATTCTTTGACCATCCATCATGTTGGGTAGATTGAAACATGTGTTCGGGGTTGACCAAACACCCGAAACTTACTGAATTAGCATTGATATGATAGGGAGACCTTGAACCATGAGTTTCAAAGTAATAATATGGATGGATAGAAGATAAAAGGATAACATGAAGCACGAAGATGAATAACAGCACATTCTATATATTCTCGAAGAACACGGCTTGTTCTAAGATGAACATAACATGTGTGACCATCATGGTAGAAGCTAGTGTTTGCATGCTGCACCTAGAGAAGAACACAATGTGCATCCAGGAGGACACAGTGTATGGGCCCCACCAAGTGGAAATTGTATTTCCAGGTGATAGGAAGCACAAAAATGGTGTGTGACCATCGTGACACAACATTTGGGTCCTTATGTGGACTCAGTGTGTATCTCAAGAGATACAAAGACATGGGGTGGAGTACATGACATGTACTCCGCCACATGGCCAATCATGGCCTGATACATGGACTAAACTATGTATTGGTACACGGTATGGGACACATGGGATAAATCCAGGTACAAACACATGTACAAAATACACAGAGTCCTCCCCAGATAGAGGAACATGGTGTGTCACTCTCATACTTGTCATGTATAACTTCCTCTACATGACAAGCCTTGCAACATGGGCCGTCATACGTGGGTAGTCCTCGAGGTCTGAGGACATGTCATGTGACCTTTCTACAAGATGTGCACTTCATAGTACATGGCTTGATCCATATGTCAAATGTTTCTTGGAAATATTTCATTTGGTTTAGTGTCCATTTTCTCATTCCCATGAAGGTCAGTTATTGTTTCCATCCATAAGAGTATGATCCCTTTAGTAGGACTTTTCATGATAGATTCTGGTAACCCTCTAAGAGGCCTAGAGTAATATCCTCTATCCATTAATATAATTAGGTAGAGTCATGTATCAATGTGACCAACCCTATAGGGCAATGATCCTCTACATAGTAGGTGAGTCTGGATGAGTTTTGGTATCCTCAAAGGCCCTTGTAGTGATCCTCGTCTCTGTATCATGACCTTTCCACACTCATGATTATGTTCTCCCAAAATGAGTTTATCTATGATCTCTTCAGTCCTATTAGTGCATCTATCTCTCTCATGATTTTTCCCGACAAATAGTACTTCTCAGACGGACATCATCAGAGCTATCAGACTCAGGGAGTGAGTTCTTCAAGATGGGTTCTTCGTGGAATATTTTTTATGGACCCCTAGCATGGGTATGCAGTCATGTGACTTATCTCTAGAATATGTGTATGGGTTTTGATTATATTTAGATGGTTTTATGTTTCTCTATGTTTAGTAGACATATACTATGTAGAGATGATTGTACCTTAACTTTTTGTATTGATTTGTGGTCTTCAAGGTCCCCTAATGAGTATTGTTATACTCACCCATGCACGGGCTTTTCTCAAAAATTTCGTGTCTTATGAAGATGAGTAACCTTTTGATAGAGTCTAGGGACGACTAGAACCAGACCAAGCTTTTTGAGTTTCTTATAGGCTGAGGTGTTAATATGGCAACGAGTAGGAGTCCAAGTACCTCTTTCATGCTTACAAGTTGGACTTGTAGTTTACAAACTCTATTTTTGGTGGGCTGGTAATCTGGCCCAGTTTACATTATGCACTTTAATTCTATTGTACTATGTAGGTTGGGTTTAGTCGTATTCATGGATTTATTCCTTATAGGATTCTACTTTTCAGTATTTGTGGGCTTGCGGATGTTTCTGTGAGTACATGTACATAGGAAATTCCTCCCATGTTAGTGATATGCCTACTCAGTACCAGTCACCAACCCATTTCCTATTAGAGGTGGGATTTGGTAGTCGCAACACAGGCCCCACTAGGAATGGTCATGACCG
Organism: Viscum album; assembly: GCA_963277665.1. Taxonomy (NCBI): domain Eukaryota; kingdom Viridiplantae; phylum Streptophyta; class Magnoliopsida; order Santalales; family Viscaceae; genus Viscum; species Viscum album. The sequence goes on along the minus strand of OY728159.1, from coordinate 968,030,753 downwards.
AGTGGTATCATATGTGGTTGATTATACCTTAAGACCAGGAGTCTATGTGATTTTTCTGGGGAAACAATGTCAAGTGTTCTGAGTTTGGATTTTAGGCTAGGGAATCCAGTCTTGGTGCAGGCAGCCGACGGATCGATATACCAAGACTCTGAAAACCTTCTTTTTGACTCGGTACATGAAAACACTAGTTCTAGTGAAATAAAATAATGGTAAATTAATCATATAAAAATGGAATGTTTTTTCCTTGTCCATTTGGGTAAGCTATCCAAATATACTTGTTGACCATGGTACATCCTGTTTCTTTATAGGATACCTCTACGATGCATACATGCTCGAATTCAGCAACTTGATCACAAGGATTACCCCCTCAGTGATGGGGCTTCAATAGAGGTACAAGTTCCCCAGTCATTGCCTCCAAGAGGTGCACCTGTTATACCACCACTAATGGAGAAACACATGCTACCTACAGTGCTGACAGATGAGGAGTTCAGGCTAATTGCACTCCATGAGTTTTAGAGAGAGAACCCTCAGGTTCTGAGGTGATCTTGACCCTTAGGCGGCTGAGGACTAGATTGCGGTGGTGACCATAGTTTTCTGACTGTTTAGGACACTAGAAGACCAAATGGTGATCCTAGGAGTTAGCTTTCGTCATGGTTCAGTGGGAAAATGGTTGATTTTGACCAAGAAAACACACTATGAGGATAGTATTTCATAGAAAGAGTTTGAGATAGTCATTAGGGAGGATTTATCTCTAGTAATGTTGAGAGAAGTGCATATCCAGGTGCTTCTTCAACTCCAGCAGGGATGTTTGACGGCGGCTGACTATTAATTAAGGGTCACCAACCCCGCTAGGTACTTTAGGGATATGGTCAGGGATCAGTACGTCAGAGCTTAGACCTTAGTGTGAAACCTACGGTGGGACATATTAGCTAGTGTCATGCCTCTTTGAATTTAGAATTATAATGGAGTGCACGAGAATGCCTTGGTGATCAAGAGATTCTGGGTAGAGGAGAGACATCCAGTGGTAGTCACCAAAAGGCATACATGTGTAGAGAACATAACAGTAGGGATCCAAGGTCAGGAATAAGGATCAAAACACGGGAGACATCACACGAGACCCCAGGACTGGGGATTAACAGTCCATGGATCTGAGGCTCGATCTAGTTAGCCAAGGGAGATGTGATGTTACTTGTGTGATGAAATACAAAATCTCACTAGAGACTCTCTAACTCTTCGAGATGCTAATAGGAAGGTGGAAGATGGACCACCGAGGAAGAGGTAGAGAGTGTAGCAGAGAGACTTGCTAGGATGCGGATGTGGAAGAGAACCAGAGAGAGCTACAGGTGGTGGAATAAATTGAGATCTACTCCAACCACCATGCCCAAGAGGCTTGCAGTAGGTTCAGGGAGCCGGGGGACACGAGTGAGGACAACTACATGCGGTCGAGGCATACATCACTAAGACTTGAGGGATGATTCGAGGTATGATTTGTGTCTTTTCCACCATAGATGTCATACTAATAGACATAGGTTATAGTTATTCGATCCCCGCCAGATGCCTTCTGTAAAACTGTGAGATTTCTATAGAGTCATTAACTTGAACCTTATGCTCGGGGAAAGCTATGGGAGGAGTTACAAGTAATTATTATGTAATTCCTGATATCGATTGTTTATCATCAGTCCATGCCCATATTGATTTCTTTTGGTGAAGAGTGTGGTGTGTCGGCAGTGATGGGACAAGGTTTATCTTTGTTGGGGAAAAGGAATCTCAGGGAGTAGTAAATGAGATCATTCATAGGATGGTGTAGCCAATAAATCAGGAGTTGGCTACTGATACCCTTAAAGAAGTAGATGTTGTGATCTTTTAGTTCCCAACACTAGTAGTGGGGTATGATTACATCTATCCACAAGAGGTTTTAGGACAACCTCCATGCTCATAAATCAAATTTGTCAAATACTTAAATCATGGGAAAACACTGATCTCCTCACTAGCATATCGAATGACTCGCATAGAGTGTCATGAGCTGGGGGTGCATATAGAGGATTTGCTGAGTAAGAGATTTTCAAGACATAGTGTTTCACTTTGGGAAACCGCAATTTTTTCTACCAAGAATGAAGATGGTAGTTGAGGTTATTCTTTGATTACTAGTGCCTGAACCAGGTGAAGGTAATGAACAAGTATCCATTACTGAGGATAGAATAACTCTTTGACCAGCTGATAGGGGAATGTTGGTTCTAGACGGATGATCATTGTTCAGGTTATCACCAGCTTTGACTATGGGGATAGGATATACCTAAGACAAACTTTAGATGCCTCTACGGTCACTACGAGTACTTGGTGATGCCCTTCTGAAGGACGAACATCCCTGTAGTGTTCATGGGACTTATGAATTGGATCTTCCAGCCATGCATGGACCGGTTCTTAGTGGTATTCATTGATGTCATTTTTTTGTACTTGGTGTCAAAGGAGGATCACGCAAGATAGCTTCAGATATTTAAAGACGTACTTTGAGAGCACTATATATGGTTATCCCTTGATGTTCAAGCTCTAAGAACAAGATGACGACTTTCTAGGACTTGTAATTTTAGAAAATTGAGTAGTAGTGGACCCATCCAAGGTCTAGGCAGTGTCAGCAAGGGATCCACCCCAAAGCGTGATAAAGGTGCAAAGAATTCTTGGGATGGAAGAATACTACCAGAAATGTATCCATGATTTATCCTTGATAATAAAATTGATGATATCCTTGACCTAGAAGGGGAAACCTTTATAAATGACAGGGAAATTTCAGTAGGCTTTCTAGTTGTTGAGGAAGTGTTTGAAGAGCGCACTGATCTTGAGATATTCTAGAAGAGAGTTTCATGTATGTAGTTTCATACAAATTATCATGGACTTGGCTTTATTGTGTCCTAATGCCGAGATAGGCGGTGATTACTTATGGTTCACACTAGCTAAGGCATCACTTGAAGAACTATGTGACCCATGTTCTTGACTGGGCATGAGTTGTCTTCACATTGAAGATGTGGTGAAACCACCTGATGGGCGAGGAATTTATCATATACTGTGACCACAAGAGCCTCAAGTACATATTCACATAGTGGGATTAGAATCTATGGTAAAGTTGATGGCTTGAGTTCCTGTAGGATTATTACTTCAAGGATGTCTATAATTTTAGGAAGTAGAATGTTGTGGAAGATGCTCTTAGTAGAATATAAATTTCACAACTACTTAGTGAGGCATTAGATAAGTATGCCTTGATATAATTATACTTCATGGATGGAGATGATGTTGCTTATCTCTAGTCGATTTCTATCACCCCTACGTTCTTTCGATGATTCTGGGAGTCACATCTAGGGGATATCGACTGTGAGACATTACATTCTAAGTTATCCATAAGATGTGCTCCTGATGGATATTCTCAAGGTGGGTAGAACATAGTACTTTTCAGAGGATGCACAGCTATTCCAGTGGAATTGTGGGAGGAGGTATTATAGGATTTTCATACACCCCCCTTGGCAGTAAATCCTGGAGTAGAAAAAATGTACCAGGACTTATAGAGTTTGTTTAGCGAGATAGGTATAAAGAAGGTAGTGGTAGAGTTCATTTCTCAATACCTTACATGCCAGCAGGTGAAGACTACTCATAAGGTTTTCGCATGGTTAGCTCACCTCTGGAAGTGACAGAGTGGAAGTGGGATAGAATATCGATAAAGTTTGTGACGGGTATACCACGAATGTCAAAGTAACAAGATTCCATCTGGTTAATCATTGACCAACCCACCAATGAAGCCCAGTTCCTAGCAATCAGGGGGAAGAGTTACGTAGATATCATGGGACACCTCTACATGTATGAGATAGTTCGGATTCATGGGGTCCCTTTGACGATAGTCTCGGATCAAGACACTCTCTTCACATCTCCATTGAGGAAAGGATTTCAAGAGGATTTTGGGAATCATTTATGCTTGAGCACACTGTCCCATCCACATTCCGATGGTATGATGGATTGGACCATTGAGGTTCTGGAGGATATTTTATGGGCCGATAAATTGGACTTTGTTCATAGTTGGGAGTTCCACCTACCACTGCTAGAGTTTGCGTAAAAATAACATATACCACTCCATCATTGGTATGGCACTATTCGAGGCGTTATATGGTTGACCCTTATAGTCACCACTCTCCTGGACCAACCCTAGATAGTTAGGACACATTGGTCCAAATCCAGTGAGAGATACCACTGATAAGGTTTAGATCATCCATGAGTGGATGAAGACTATACAGATCTTGCAGAAGTCTTATGCTAATAGATGACAGAGACCTCTAGAGTTTTAAGAGGGAGAAATTTTCTAACTTTGGGTCTCACCTCAATGGGGGTTTTGTAGATTTGTTCGGGGAGGAAAGTTATCTCGGATGTTTATCATCTCTTTGCAGATATTTCATAGTGTTGGTTAGGTTGTCGTACCACATAGCTCAACCATGACAGTTGCATCAGGTACATGATGTCTTCCACATGGCATAGTTGAAGAGGTATGTGCATGACCCATCGCACGACATCCACTGGGGTGAGTTGAAAATTGAGGATAGAGTGACCTTCATTAAGTACCCGATGACTATTGAGTATCGACAAAAGAGGATCCTTCATGGGTGAGAGAATCACTTGGTATTTTTCCAGTGGAAGCATAGGAATATTCAAGAGGGGACGTGGTAGTGGGAGACTTAGATTCTTGTACAATACCCACATCTTTTTGAGTATCCTTTTGTTTTTTCTTTTTAGGGACATCATGCCCTGAGGTGGGGAGAATGTAATTTCTTGGATTTTCTGAGTATTATTTTTAAATATTATATGGAATTATTTCGATATAAAGCTTTGTGATGACATTAGATTCTGAGGACTCAAGTGCATAGATTGAATGTTTGAAATAAATTATACTCTAAATAGCATGTATGAATATTTTTCTTAAAAAATTGGAATATATTTTGAATGGGTTCCCAGATCATAAATCTGAGGGAACCATTGCATTCATAGAAGTGACATTACTTTAGGAGGGCCTAACATCAACTAATGCAGGTCGACTGCCAATGTTAGTTTTCAGATATTTTAAAAGAAAAGAAAATAAGTAATTTATTTATTTTATTTCAAAATTACTTTTAACACAATAACTTATTTCCTATCCTTTGAATACATGCTTATGGAATGTTTTCGAGGTTATCAGCATAACCCTGTGAGTTAACGATTGCTAGTGTATCTTTTTTGAGGAGAACCTGTTGATGGATAACGACGACCTGGTCGATCGATGTATATTAGATTCAACAAACCTCCCCAACAAATGTGACGTGAATATCATTCTTCAATCGAATCATGATATGGGTTTTTTATTTCGATTCATTTTTCCGTATTCATAGATTTAACGATGAACGTGGATCGACACAAAAACTTGTTGATCTGTGGATCATGAATTCTTGTGAAATGATGTTAATTTCCATTTCTTTTGGGGTTTTGATTCGGGTATTGTTTTCAATGATAATTGTTAGATTATCATTTAGATTTTCCTTTTAACCTACAAACAGGAGTGAATCGATGTCGTCAAAAATGATGGTGGAGGTTTTTTACTTATTTTATATATTTTTTTCTTCCTCCCGTGAAAACATATTCTTTGGTTATACATGAGGTGATGAAAAATGGATAGTTTCCAACCCATTTCACAATGCAATGATCCCAAATTAGAGATCTGACAATGTGATGACTCAACAGAGGTGTGATATCGATGGTGTCAGATGAATTGACACAGTTTAGAATAAATAATTCTTCTAACACCCTTCATGCAGGTGTATTGAAATATGTGTTTAAGGCCAATCAGATGCCTAAAAATTGTGAAATTATCTTTTCTACGATAGGGAAACCTTGAAACACGAGTTTTAAAGTGATTAGATGGCCGGATCGAAGATCGGAGGATCACCCAAGGCATGACTATGAATAACAGAGAATTCAAGAAATTCTCGAAGAACAAAGCAAGTTCATCGATGAACATGCTATGTGGGACTAGAATGGAGGTGGCTAGGGGTTATACAATGCACCTAGAGAAGAACACAACATGCATCCAAGAAGAAACAACGTGTGGACCCAGCGGCTAGAGTTCTGAACGTCGGGAAGCACATGCACGATGTGTGACTATAATCACATGACGTGTGGGTCTTTACACCGACTCGGTGTGTATAAGAGGAGATACATAGACATGGGGTGGAGTACACGACATGTACTCCACCACATGGCCCAAAACTACTGGATACATGGAGTACCTCGTGTACCAGTATACGGTTTGGGACACATGGGATAATGCGTTGTACGGTCACATGGCCATTATACGCAGAGTCCTCCCTAGATAGGTGAAAAAGGATTGTCACTCTCTTAAACATGGTGCATACCTTCATGTACATGAAAATACTTGTGACATGGGACTTTGTACACATGAAATTACTAGGGTTGGAGAACAATGTGTGTGACACTTCTATACACTGTGTATATCCAAGTACATGGATTAATCCTCTTGTCCAACATTTCATGTACATTTTTCATTTTGGTTAGTGGGCCTTTTCTTGTTCCCTTGAAGGTAAGGTATCATTTACATCCATAATTGTATGATCCCTTCAGTAGGACTTTCAGAGATAGATTCAGGTATCCTGTTGAGAGGCCTAGAGTGAGATACACTATCCATTCTTGAACCTAGGAATAGTAAGGTATTGATTTGAAACAATTCTACATGGAACTGATACTATACATAAAAGATGTATCTGGGTGATTCATGATATCCTCCAAGGCCCAAGAAGTTATCCTCCATTGCGAATTGCGATCATTATCCACTTAGTAGAGTGTTATACCAAAATGAGTGTATTTTTTATCTATTCAGATCTATCAGTGAATCTATCTCTCTCATTGATTTTCTCAAAAAAAAATAGTACCTCTTGGAATAATTTCATCAGAGATATCAGACTCGTCTAGTAATTTCACCCAATAAAGTGCTTCATGGAAACTTCAAACAGAATCCCAAACATGGGTATGTGGTCATGGGACATTTCTTTAGGATACAGGAGTAGGATTTGATTATATCAAGATGTGTTTCCTTATTTATATGATCAGTATACATATACATTATAGAGATTATTGTACCTTAATAGTTTGTATTTCTTTAGGGGTTTCAAGGTCCCCTACTGAGTGTTGTTATACTCAACCCTGCATGGGCTTCTCCCGCACATGTCATGTCTTGTGCAGAAAAGAGGCCTTCTATCAGTGTCCATAGTGGACCAGGACCAGACTGAGCTTTCTGAGATCAGTACAGGCTATGGTGTCCCTACATATTTGAGTGGCATTCCCAATACCTCTTTATTCTTACAGGTTGAAATTGTAATTTGTGGACTATTTTTTATGGGATTGTATTCTAGCCCAGTTTACATTCAACACATTACTTCCATTGTACATTGTTGGTTGGGTTTAGTTGTATGCTTTCATTTATTACGTAGTGGCATCTACATTCCTGCATTTATGGTCTTGGATATGTCTGTGTGTGTACAGGTACATTGGAAGTGCCTCCCATGTTAGTGATATGCCTACTCAGTCCTAGTCACCTACCCTTGGCCTATTGGAGGCAGACTTGGGGAGTCGTAACATGGGCCCCACTGGGATGGTATGTAAAAGGGAACTCCCCTATTTATAGGCTAGGGCTAGTTATGATTTTAGAAAAAATAGGGTTCCTTTATGGAAAAACCTCAAAATTCTAAAATCAAAATCAAACCATCTACTTCCCCATCGTCCCCCATTCTAGATGGAAATTGATCACACTAGAAAAAAATCAATAGAGAAGTTGAAAGGGATAATGGATTAATAGTAAAAATCAGGCCAAAAAATATCCTTAAACCCACTTATAGGATTTTATTCACAATGTTTTGGAATATTGAAATTGTGAAAAGTTCCATGACTCACATCAGGGCACCAAAAAAACTCCATACTCCATGAATATGTTGATCCTTCCTGAAACATATCTCCTGACTCTCCTAGAACACAAAAAACGACATAAGTCCAATATTTTTAAGGACATAGCAGTTAGACTTACATTTTAAACTCTCGAATAATAAAACACCAATCATCATGTAAACTAAGACCGATGGATATTCACAGGTAGTGATCATTCCGGAATGAACTCTCTTGTGTCCTTCAAATCATATTCTCATGATGGATATGAATTTTAGTAATGTTTTATCCATAAAAATGTCCCTTCATGCTAGAATCATATTCTTCGTGCAAGTTAAGAACCTATGATACCTCCATTTTTCATGAAACCCCTTCCATAAATACTTGGACTTAACATTGATGTTGGGGACCCATGTCTGATGTAGGTATTTCCTTCATGAAGCCCTTGACATTCATAAAACACACTATATCAGACTTTGCATGTTGTATCCTTCCACTGAATATATTTTCATGATAATTGGGAGATCAAGGATTCTATATTTGATTGGTCTAGGAATACTAATGAAAAAACCATTTTCATAATAGGTACGACGAATCCTTAGGCCCAAACCTATGTATCTAACATGGGCTAGGCAGATTTTTTACATTATTCTCTAAATAATAACCATTCTTATGATTGGAAATTTACATTCCACCTGAAATGGGATGTTTGCAACACACTTGATCTTATAAAGAAACTATATAGTGGATATATAATCCCTGGGTATGGAATCCTCTAGGGAAACCAACCACCCCCTGTTGTGTAAAGGAATGACCCCTAGATTCTTCTCTCTGCCACAATAACTAGGAATGGGTATATTTTTCTATATAACCAAACTACATCTGATATATATGAATTTAAAATTCTTAGTACAATGTACTAGTCACATGATTTTCAAATACACTATAAAATATTTGTAGAATATAGTTAAACATCACAAAAATATAACCACTGTTAGACCTTGAACGATATCCTTACTATTTGTGATGAGCATGGGATACCTTATGTTAAGAGTATACTATGCCTTATTTTAAGAACAAAATATTCATCATGTTTTGTGCATGAGATGATCCACCAAATCTCTATGTAGATTCTATTTCGAGGACCCACACCGTCCCTTATTATCAACCCTTTAATAAAGCAAGAATCCTTTCCACTTAACATTAAACTGAATGTTTTAGTCATATATCATGACCCTAAACAATCAAAATGAACCACACGTGTTTTTCTGTAATTCTCCTAGATGTTTGTCTAGGATTCCTTTTAATGGTTCCATCATAATGTCCCAAATATCATGTATCACACTCATAATTAATATGCTGAACATGAATTCATCATCCCCCAAAATATAATCCCAATACCATATCACCTCCTTCTAGGATCCAGATACTCTGAATCCTAATCGTATTTATAGATTATAAGTAACCACAACTATAAATCCAAAATCCTCCATGATTTTCAAATACCATATGAGTCTAACCAATACATTTACTGTTACACGATGAGCATATATAGGAATTGTCCTTATATTGGAATTTAAATCTACAATCATCCTACACGAGAATACGAAACAAGAATAACCACACACAGTATTCAATTTTTTCTTATTTGATTATGTGACAAGAATACATGGGAAAATCCTCCCTCTAAACATTAAATACAAGAGTTCCATCCCTCAGCTTTAAACATGTAACCCCTCGATGCATTAGAAACCCATCATTAAGTGAAGATCTTATGTAACCTCAGTTTATGGGAGTAGGGAGCATTATTGACGAGAATATGGTCTCTTATCCCTAAAAATAAGGGACAATATTGAGATGTTTCCTCATGTAAAAAGCATTATCATCCTTATCTACCAAGAATAAGTAGCATATTAGATGATAATATGATTTGTTCTCTATATAATCAGGTGAAGAACCTATGAATCTTCCTTATGTGATGAGAATGTAATTCCATATATGATTAGAATAAGAACCTATTGTAAAATCATTTAACATCCCCACCCTTTCCTTAAGTGGTTGGCCAATGTTTTTACCCCGTGTGATGAGCATAGGATGCTTTAAGTGATGATTCTAGGAAGCCATGTCTGGTGATCATATGTTTCCCAACTTGAGTGAACACCAAATGACTCATATGATAAATGTCAGTTTCCATATGTTATTATCATAGTAAACATAAGGGCATTAGTTGTGTTTGCAATACAAAACAAGCATATGTTTCCCCATGATGATCAGGATATGAATCTAGATTTATAATTGAGATGCCTTATATCATGTCATAAAATGCCCTTATATCCTAAAATTAGGAAAACATTTACAGAAAACAAATATACCTAACTTCATTATTAGCTTCGACTATAGATATCCACCATACCTTGACAACAAGTGGTGTAATTAACCAGCATCTACAGGAAGATGGTTCCATGAATGAGATTTACATAATTGCATTTGACCTTTAAAGGAGTCCTGGACTAGGTGACATAATCCAAGGATGGATCCATGGAATTAATGGACGATATCCCATAATCCAATTCCAATTAATGATCGATCATTATCAACTATAGTGGTGAAATCTAAAAACCATTAGAAATACGGAATGTGTGGTAATGAGGATAGTGGCCATCAATGGAAGCTGATACCAATGTGAAATTTTCCATCCATTGTAAGTTTATAAAAATTATGGTTCTTCTAAACATTTTATATAGAAATTTAAAAGTAATCAAAGATAAATTAATTTTGTTTTATTAATGATATAGTTTTGTTGAATCCATTTATGTTGAAGTTAATTTCACACCAATGGGAAGAGTAGATTCTATTAGAATATTCTTATCAATACTTTTTTCAGGTAATGTTAAAATTCATTCAAATGATTATGAAGATAGAATTTTTGAATGATTTTCTGAATGAAGAGGTTAATATTGATTATTTGATTATATTTATCATCAAAAATAATTTTTCAAAAGTGAAATGAGTGAAGAGTTCTGTAAATGGAATAATGAAAGCATAATGTACATGGTATACAATGATTGATATATTTATAAGGATGGTGAAATCGAAAAAAAGACTGTTTGATCATGAAAAATGTGTGAAAATTTTATAAGAAGATGAGTTTATTGTAACGTTGTATGTTGAGTCATCCTTTTCTGAGGAAAAAATAAATTTATTGTTATGTTTCCACAATTAATGAATTTTTTATTGAGATATTAATTTTTATTGAATTAATTAATATTCATGTAAATACAAAAAAATGAAGTTAGTATATTCTTCTCATAGGTGAAGGATGTAATGGAGTTATTTAAAAAATTATATTAAAAGAGTGAAACACTGTTTCAAATACAATAGTTATTAGAATGAAACATGTTATTCAGGAGAAACTTTATCGGTTAAAATTAAATTTAAATAGATGAATCATTAGAAATTTACACTATCATATTGAAACTAGGAAAGACATATTTTATTATATTTTAATGGGAACACAAATCTAGTTTTTTTATTGAAATAGAATATTTTATATGTGCTAAAAATTATGAATTTTATCCATATAATTTAAAATTATGGTTTAATGATTAAATATGTAGAAATAATAACAACTTTTCTTATCTTGATACTGATTGGAATGGTGAAATTATTGATAAAAAATCCACAAGTGGAGAAGAATTTTAGATTGGAAGATTTTTTGTTTGTTCTAAAGACATCAAAAACAAATAATTTTCATTATTAACCACTATATTACAGTATATATAATTTACTAATGAATGTGCATAAGTTATATGGATGAAGAAATAAATGAAGGATATTAGTGAAAATGTATAATAAATAATGATTATTTATTGTGAAAAAGGTGAAATTGAATTAATAAAGAATATGTTTCATTACAATCACGTAATGAATTTTTATATCAAGTATAATTTTATAAATGATAAAGTGGAAAATAATTTATGGAATTTCATTTTTTTGGAAGTTATGATCAACCTGGATATATCTTCACCAAACCCTTAAATATACATGTGATTGAGAAGCATAGATTAAGCTTCAACATTCATCCAAAATCATCAAACTATATTGGTTCAAAATACATTATTCCCTAAAATATTTGGTTATTATTAGTATGTTTATGAAATTTTATTTTATTTCATTTAATAAAAAATGGGATACATTATCCAAGGCATCTTTTGAGGAAGTAATTTTTTAGTCAATATTAAAGGAAATCAAAAATGGATTTATTTTTTCCCTTTCATCACACACCAAAATTTTACTCACATAGGATTAGATATTAATTTAGTGATCCTTTTTAATATTTTGAATTATGGTATCATCATGGAATTTCATATCAGGGCTTTAGTATTATTCAATGAACCCTTTTAATATTATTGTAAAAAGAGTAGTAATGTTTATTGTGGCGATGTAGAATGAATTTAAAGTGTAACTAAGGGAGACTATATATTGTAGTTAGGGGGTAGTATCAGATATATATATTTTTTGAAAATATATGGTGGTTATTATTGTGCTTTTGTAGATGGTAAACAAGATGTTTTTAGAAAAATGTCAATATAAAAGATTGTTGAAACCATAGTTTGTTGTGGTTTTATTTATTTTCAACGTGATTTTTATCAGTTAAATGTATTCTGGAAGTGTTTTGAATGAGTTTAAATAATCTAGATAATTATCTAAAAGTCCTATTAATTGGTGTTATTCACGACATGATCCATGAGCCACCTAATGACTAGGATCGTTAAAGGGTTCCTTTGGTAACTTTTTAAGGATTATAATGGCCCTGGAAATAGACATCCTTTTGAAAATAAATTTTTATAATAAATTTTTTTAAAATAGATATGATGTTATCGATTATCTAATATTATCTTATATGGTTCTCAACGTGATGCAATAGGATATTCTGTGAAGGGTATTCAATAATATTTTAACTCCTTAGTCGATTGATGTTTCATGTTGTGATGTAAATGAAGTTTAATGAAGGTGGATATAATATTTTTTACTGATTATTGAAATTATTTGGTTTCACTGTGACATGTAAGGGAAATCCCTGATAGATTTTGAATAGATTTTCATGTTTTTGGAGTTGAATATCTTTCCCCACAAAAAGCTAAGTCACACTGTGAGCAAACTAAAAATATTTCAGTATTATTTTCTAGGATAGACTTGTTCCATAAGGATACTGGTCTCAAAATAACCTTTCTAACATTGATATAATTAATATCTCAATTGATACATCACTCAAGAAAATTTCATGTTACTCTGTGACTAAGGATATATTCAGAACTTGTACAATAAAGATGATTTTTATTTCTATTGATAATTGGAAAGCTAGTTGAGAAACTAAAAATCGCATATCTAAATTCCATAGAGTAAACATGATTGAAAAATATTCTATTTATTAATTTTAATTATATCAAATTTATGAACTAATAAATTACAAAAACCAGAAATTAAAATAACCTCATTTTTAGAAGTGTTCATTTTCAGAATCAAGGATACACAGAAATAGAAGGAGAGAACATTGAAGAGAATTGAAGATAGAGAATCCTTAAATATATGTATTTTATAAGTGATGTTTGTTAGAATAAATAAAATTATGTACTAGTATTAGAATAAATATTACTTGTGAATATAATTTAAGATCTAGGATAGTAGAATAAATCATCCTAGAAAACACTTCAGGTGTGTGGTGTTGACTTATTTGTTTGAAATATAAGATGATCAACATGAATGTTGATTCTATCTTGTATACCCTCTTAAAATATTTTTTTAAATGATTTGAATAGGTAATATTCAATGGTTGATTAGTGATATCCAATAAAATATTATAATTAGTTATTATTAATGTAATGGTAAGTTGATATATCAACATATTGTTAATATAGGCTCCTTGGATGTTTCCATTATTAGGTCAAGTAGAAAATCATGTTTTATTTGTCTTAATTCTTTTAAATGTTATTTTGATAATAAAATATATTCAAGGTTTATTTTATAACATGAGTATATGATCTATTTTTACTAAATGGAAAAATAAATTTCAAGTCACCATATTCTACTCCCAACCCCTCAAAGGATGTTTAGTGAGACCACTAGAGTACAAGAAAAGGGGATAAAATAGGTGTGGTATAGTGGGTGGATATTGATGGACCAATGATGGTTTTAATGAGTTTGAGAGATAAGGATTGGGTGAGGCTGATTTTGGGTTAGTGCATGTCACTATGGCCGATCAGTGATACATGTGAGGTTATTGGTAGCATATTCAAGACATGAAATGAATGGGTTTGGGAGAATCCCTATGAATGGCACCCAGGTGTAGTGATGATATAATTGTGCTAGGTCGCAGACTGTAATAGGAGTAATATGTTAAAAATGTATTACTTTTAAATAGATTTATATAAATTTATATATACATATATAAGGCACATTATCATTATGGGGAAAAGTAAAATCTCATTATTTTAGTAAGTATTCTCAACATCTCCCACATCAATTATTTAAGAACAATTTTTTGTATTTTTTTAATTTTAAAAAATAATTTTACATTATATATATATATAATTCATTCATATTATCTCATCAATATAATGTTTTTGTATGATATTAGATTTAACATCCACCTTCATCCATTTTTTCTTGTCAATGATTCAACTAATTCAAAACGCATATATGACAGGTAATTTTTATTCATTGTGAGGTATCTGAGACTTTTATATACCCTAAAACATCTAGATATCATAACAATTACCATATAATAATCTAGTTTTTGATTTCAAAAATTAGTTTTCAATCATGTATTATTTTTCATGTAGATCATGATGGTGATAATTTCAAGGTCCATTTAAGTTTATTTACATGGTGACATTGTATGTTAAATTTATTGGATGTCATGTTTGATAATGTATGAAACAAATTTTTTTAAAGGTACCAATTTGATCATTTTTATGATTTTATCAAAACTATGCTCTCCATTCAGTGATATAATGGTCCTCGGATGATTTAATATCTAAAAAAATGCATGTAAGTGAGTGTGAAGGAAGCCTAGTGAATTCATGGAAAATCATGATATATGATTAGTCTCTGGTTTAGTTTGCAATAAAAATTGTATTCTTGATGACCCATAAAAATCAATTACTCAACATGGTACATGTAATTAATGATATTTTTAAAAAAGCTAAGGGTTTTAGAACCCTTGGACAATACTCTGGGTCTAGAAGTAATCATATAAGAATATAGATAATTAATATAGTCATGTGAATAATTTATTATTTTATATTTTAAATATTAATTTTTTTAAAAACATAGACTTCATAGGGATACAACCTGAACATGATATAGTGAAAAGGATAAACATAATGTATTACGAAAAAAATCAAGTATGAGTGGGAAACAACACTGATAGTAGTGTATTAAAGATATATAAATCTAGTATTATATAATTTTATCTGGAAAATATTCACATCAGTTGTTTAGTGAATGATAGTGTATGATATGATATTCATTTTCTCCCCTCTTCTGTACTATAATAAGGCAGAGTACTCAAATGATTCCTTACTTATAAATGAGGTTTCATACAAAAATATGATAAATAATCGTAATAAAATGAACATCCTATGATTAATCATGTTTTTTTTTGTATTATTATGTGACTTGTTTATAAATATAGGATTGACTTGGAGGGTTGTACTTCCAAAGACATCACCTGGGGTGATGTTTTTTATTAAGTATATTGATTAAATTTGAATGGTTCTCCCAAGATGTGACTTATAATGTAATGTGTGATTTCATGATTTCTTGAATGATTACCTTAAACACATGAGAGTTATAAGTTTGTATTTAATGATGCATATGATATGATAATGAAATATAATAGTGGAGTTTTTTGTATATGATTATGTGATTTATTTATTAATATATTCTTTATTTTATTTAATTGATGATATTAAAATACACTTTACATCAATTTTAGCAACCCATATTTCCAATTAACATTTTTATAAATTTTTTCACAAAAAAATGTAGATACTAATTATATTTCCAATTTTTATTTATCCAAAAATCTATAAAAAAATTTATCACCAATGTTATAAATTTCAATATTTTCTACTATAATTGAAATTTATTTAGGAAAATAGGTTTTTTCAAATGGAGTCTCGCATTCTGAGCGATAACTCATCAAGTATAATGACAACATGAGGCTCAAAACCTTGATTGATGGGTGAAAAGGGTGTATCACCTACCATAAACCTACATTCTGTCATATTTTAAACTTTTATCCATCTATATACATTCTTATATCTTTTATATTGTAGTCAATATTATTTTTTCATATATACATTAATTTTTTCAACAAGATATATTTTTATTATATGTTTGTTATTATAATCTAATGGATGAATATTATTTGAACAATAAAATGACAAAATATCATTACATTATAGATGACTTGATTTTTAAAGGGGTTTTATCATATTACATTATTAGACTAAATTTCTTTTTAACAGATTATTTACTATATTTTATAACAATATAATGATATGAAATATCAATTATTTATTTTAAAAAATTAATAAATCATATATATAGTTTGATATAATTTTTTTTAAAATATTTGACAATGTGGTTTTAGAAATTTAAAATTTCAACTGATAGATAATTATAAATCATGATTTATAAATGTAGATTCAGCAAATCCAATTTTTATTGATTATGTAATTTGAAACAAAAAAAATATTTACAAATATAAAATATTCAAATGTTTAAAATCATTTGATAATAATTTAATAAATCAATAATAGTATAGGTAGAAATATATCTCATAATAATTTTTTTTCTTAAATTCGAGTTCAAATATTATGCACTATATGAATGATTTTTAAATAAATCAGTTTTTAAAAAAATTCACATATATAGGGAATTATTTTTAAGGGAATATTATTTTATTTTGACTCAAAAAATTAAAATAAAACTTGGGTGAATTTTTTGGAATCTTCTAACAATGTTTTTTTTGTGAAAAGGGTAAATTACGGTTTTACAAGTACATTTTTTTATGCCATTACTGTCATGTGGCATCAATAAAAATTTCATGAAACATTTTAATCGATAAAATATTACTTAAATAAGTATAAAAATTAATTTTAAAGTATTAAATCTTTAATAATTCATCATTTTAATTATAAATTGTTACACTCAGTGGAGATTGGATTATATAATAAAATAACCCATATTTTAACCATTAAAACCACCCCATGACAAGAATTAATATCCACCCATTATCCTATTAACATCCAATAATAATCAATTTATAAGGAAGTTACTATTATTATCCCCTTTTATATTCCTCCTAAGGTGATCCATGGATTCTAAGTAGCCTCTCTCTAGATTCATGAACCATCCTCTCAATGTAATGGTTTCCTAAACTGTCCCCATTTTATTCCAAGTTCATCTATTTATTTTATTGTCTTTTTAAATCATTTTTTATTTTAAATATATTGATAATATTCCATATTATTATGTTTCATTAAATATATAATTTTTTAGCTAATTTTTACCCCTCATTATGTAATTTTTCTAATCCGTTACTCTATTATAGTAAGGTTTCATCACCACTCATTTCCCACTACCTTTGAGAGCCTATTTTAAATTTGGATTCCATTAAATTTAAATTTTTTTATTCTTCATTTTTATAATTTACTTACTCTTTAATCAATTTGATATCACTATTCCCTCTCATTAAACAACCCTCATAATACATTATAATGCTCAAATTATCCCATATCCATAAAATTATCCATAATTTGGTAAATAAATGTATTTGTGGTATTCAAATAAATAAATCTATCTCTAGATACTATAAGTGTATTTGGATCTTGAAAATATGTTACAAGATGTAATTAAATAAAAATATTAGATCAGATATTAACTCAATCATCATCTGGTTTATGATAAAGAGGCCTTTTTTATAGCTCATTTTATACTCCTGAGGGTTTTGTTTGGATAATTAACATTCACTTTAAGATCCATAATAAAGGATCAAAAAAATATATATCATGATTAAATGTAAAATAATATCCCTATTCCTCTAATGAACCCCCAATTACTATATTACTAAATTTTCTTATTTGGGGCATTACCCATGTAATTTTTAATACCTTATAACTTATAATGTTGATAGTCAGCTATTAACCTAGATAACCCCATTAATATTATTGAAGGGGTTACTACTGACACATTTTGTAACCAATGACTATGTTATGTTCCACACTTTATCATTCACATGTATTTTACCGTTAACTTCCATGTCCATGTTCTTATATACATGTGATATGGATGAAATATTATCACTGTGGAGAATTATCCATCATTTCCTTTTTCTTTTCATGATACCATATATTCATAATTTTAATTCCAATGCCCTGTACTTGTAGATACCCATGTTTAGTTATTATGATTATTCATTTTTCATCAATATACCCATCCATCAAATGTTTGGGGGAAATTATTCATCAAATTCTATACCATTTAGTATGCATGCTGTAAATACCACATTGTTTCTTAAACTTTTGTGGTGTATTTACAAGGATATATACATTATTTCATTGAATACCCAATTATTTTCCATGGGTTCTTGTTTCTATTATTTGAGCACTTATATATGCTTTTTTCATAGTGTAGGACTCATGATATTATGCATATCAAGAGTGCACCACAATATTTCTCCAATGAATTGGGTAAATAAATATCTCTAGTGATGAAATTTTCATGATATATTAGGAACATTCATTGGTAATGTTTTATTATAGATTGGTAAAAAAACATTGTAATATATTTTAATACACCCTATTGATGTGTTATTGTGATATGTTTATGAATGGATCACATTGACGATGTACCAACATTTTTTTGTTATGTCTGGTGTACCCATGATCATGTTATGAATAATGTTGTTATGATCCTATTATAACTATTTTAGTCATGTTTTTATTTTTAAATTATGTCACATTTTTTACCCATGGTGTTTATTTAGGATTTTTTTCATCAATTAACCCTTACTGGGATTTATATGTCATCCTTATCTTATGTTTCCCCATTTCCATAGGAATTTAAATCCATGGGATACTTATAATATAGTTACATGGGTCTATAATTTTAATATACTAAATTAAATTTTTATAGAGTTTTAAAAATGAAAATGTTCTGATTTCCCAAAGACACTGAACTTTTAATATTGTGAGTTTTTATACTTAATTTAATGTTAAAAATGTATATATGTTGGTAACAAGATATATAATCGTGTGTCTGGGGAATATTATTTGGTATTAGATTAGAGTTTGGTTTTTTTAGATTTAGGATTTTGAATATTTCGGTATATAGAAATATATTTGTAACCATTTTCTAGGGAAGATTAGGTTAAGCTAATATATCCCCATAAAATTTACATCTTTTGGGTATTTATAATGTGTCATTTTTATATATGACTTTTACAAAAATATTTGGGTTTAATAAGTACCAAAGAGTAAAATTTACAGGATACTATTTCATTAAATGGGAAGAATGTGACACCAATGACTTCTAATGAAAATTGATTTAAATTTATTTAGATTATATAAATGAAAATACTAAATAAATGTCCTCTTATAAAAAAGAAAAATATTTATAAAAATAATTACAAAAATTTTTAATCATATACATATTTTTCAAGTATAATGTATATTTTTTAATAAAATTGATTTAAAAAATGGGATGCTATCATGTTTACTAATAACTCATCACATCCGATAAGACCTTGCAATTTGAAACCATGACCTAAGGGTAACTAGGTTGTATCACCCACCATAAGCCTACACTATTGAATATTTACATCTTCTATCCCTCTATATAAATTCTTATATCACTGATACTGTATTCAATATTATTTTACATATATACATAAAATTGGTTAATAAGATAAATTATAAAGTTATATTATTTATTATAAAATAATGGTTGAATATTATTTACACAATAAAGTAATAATTTACCATTGGTTATAGTTAATTATATTTTTAATAGTCTTTTATTACATTACATTATCTGTCAAATTTCTATTTTAATCCATTATATGATATGTTTTATAACAAAACAATGTTATGAAATAATTATTATTATTATTTTAAATTTAAATAATCATATTGATATTTTATTATAATAAAAGAATATTGTTAAATCCTAGATAATGTGGTTTTTTAAAATTAAAAGCGTCATTGGTAAAGAATTATGAATCCAGATATATATATAGGATGTTGCACTGAATACCATTTTTCCCATTAAATATTTGAAAAATAAATTGTAATAATAATATCATAATATTCAAAAAAACCATTGGGAATAATTAAATCATTCAAAAGTTATCAAGTCACAAATCAATCTCATAAGAAAATTAGATATTTTGAAAGTAGATTTAAGATTTTACACCCCAAATTCTTGATATTGAAATACAAAATTATTTTAACATTTTTTTTAAAAAATTTATTTTTGATAAAATGGTTCAATTTTATAACATAGGACATCTAAACTATATTATCCAAAATTATTAATTCTTTTCAAAAAAAATTGACCTTTTCATTAAAATTTAAAATTAGCATTCTAAGAATACTATTATTTTATAACATCATTGTGATGTGAGAATAAATCATGAAATTAATAAAAAATTTGACAAATTTTTCCTTTAATATGTTTATAAACTAAATTTAAAAACAAAATATTTAAATTAAAAGTTTGTAATTTACATTTAGGAACCATAAATTTGATTTTTGAGATAAGAATTTATTTTGGATTATATAAATTAAATGGATTGGTTAGTATGTGACTTTCAACATGGGATTTCTTTAAAGATCTAAAAAATTCCAGTCAGTCATTAGTATTCTTGAAAATTGGTTATAATGTCTTTCAACCACAAGTTATTGGGTGATATAATAAAATAAAAAATATTTTATCCATTAAAATTACCTATCTACAAGTATAAAAAGAAACCATTTAATCCTTTCTGGTAAACTGAAAATACAATGGGAATGAATTTCATCACTATATACTTCTATAAAATCATCTCATGGTGTTCATGCGATTCTACGGAGTCCCTAACTATAATTAAGTGGCTTCCTATTAGGGTGAGTGCTTCAAAATTCCATCACATTCCTTTTCCATGTTTAATAATTTGTTATATTGTATTTTTAACTTAATTTTTAAAATATTTGACTTATTTTTATTCGATGTTATTATCTTCTATTTAGTATATTATTTTTGATATTTCAGTAATTTTAGCTCCTTATATCATTTTTCAATTTCCTTACTCTTTTGAAATAATGATTCATCAACCCTCTTCTCCCATTACCATTGAGATCCCTTTTAAATTCATTTTATTTTTAATTTGAAATTTAATTATACATCATTATTACAATTTAATTACTTTTTTTATAAATTATAGATAACTATTTTCTCTCGTTATATACTATCATAATCCATTATAATGCTAAAAAATTCCCATATCCATTATACTACACATCACTTGGTATTGAAATGTGTGTCTGGTTTTCTATGAAATAATATCTCTATCTAGATACTATATGTATATGTGTATATATAACAACTATACCTTGGGGTAATAACCCTAAAAGTCATGATTGGTTGTTAACTCAATGTTCACCTAGTTTACAACCAAGAGGCCTTGTTTCACACTTGGTGTGTCACTCCCTTGGGATTTTCTTTAAATAATTCACATAAACGTTATGAGCCATAATAAATGATCAAAATATATGGATCAATATTCCTATTCAATTGTTATACATATTCACTCAAGGTACCCTCAATTACTAAATTATTAAAATTACTTCATTGGGATACTTCCCATCTCATTGTGTATACCTTATAACATATAATGTTGATCATCAAATATTCCACTAGATATACCCATTAATTCAATTGATGTGGTTCTTTCCTACTCATTTTACAACCAATGAATATTTTTTCTAACACACTCTATATTTATCATTGATTTTCCATTTATCCCCTATTTCCTTGTTCCATTTTATATTTTAAAGGTGGAAATATTATTTTCATGTGGAATGGTCCATCACTACCATTTTCTATACAGAACATAAATTTATCATAACTTTTCATCCAATGCCATTACCTTATGGAAACCCTTATATTCTTATTATTTATAAATTATGTTGACCTAAATACCAATACATCAAGTTATATTGAAATTTACTATCTATTTTATATATAATTTATTTTATATGGTGTAAATACCCCCATAAGTGCTTATCTTCATTGAAGGGTATTATCATATTGAGAAAATTACATTGGATACTAAGTTATTTTCCATAGTTTCATTTTATTATTATTTATGGATTTTTTATGTTTATTACTTAGTGAAACATGTTAATTTAGGAATATGAAGGGTTCACCCTCATAGGGCTCCAATATATTGAGGGATGAATTAATCCCTAGAGATAACAAGTTCATGAAAACATGACGATATTCCTGGGTCATATTTTTTCTACCCATTTTAATAGCTTTAGTAATATGTTTTATAAAATAATAGTGATGAGATATAGTGATTTTATAATGAATTTATCATGTTGATTTTGTAGCCATATTTCCCTTTTATGGTTCTGCTAATTTTGATCATGTTTTGCGTCATATTCTTATGATCATGTTATGGTTATTTGTCATGTATTAATGTAATTATATTATTCTACATATTAATCAATTATGTTAATTTATTTTATATTTTCATCATTTACCCCTTATCAAGATTCAAAGTGGTCAATTTTCATAGTTTTTTCTCATTTATCTGGGAATTAAAATCATAGAGATACGTATAAGAGAGTTACATGTGTGGATATTTTTTATATATGAAATTTACATTATATTGAGAGTTAAAGTTATAAATTTACCATGTTTCCTATGACATAGAATTTTTTATCATGTAATTTTTTTTCCTTGATGTAAGGTATAAAAATTTAATATGTTTGGATCCAGATCTAGAAATGTAGGTCTTGGGAATATCATACACTACATTATGGTAGTTCCCTATATACATGGGTGTGTATGAGGTATGGGTATGATAGAGTATGAGTGATTATTCATTAGATATTATAGATGTGGACACTAGTTGGTGGGAAACGTTTTCCGGGTCAATGTTTTTAATATTGGTTGTTATACAATACCCACAATGTTATTTAGTGAGGGATTATTTCTACAAGCTTCGGATTAAATCACATTGATTCTATAAGATGATGGATGTGTGTAGGATATAAATATGAATTTTTATACTCAATTACATGAGTAGGGTGAATATTAATGTTAAATCATTCATTTTTATCCTTAAGGAAAACTATGTTTAACAATGTTAAACGAGGTAAATTCACAAGACATCTTTTAGTTCTACAAACTTGCTAGGTTTTGGAAATATGGTTTAGGAAACGAAACATAGGAAAAGTTTACAAGGAAAATATTAATTCTTAAAGTGTATAGATTCATATTTATTAGACTATACACTAGAAAAAGAAAGTATAAGAAGGTTATAATTTCTTCATTTATTAAAATACTGCAGAAATAAACTTGAAATAAAACAAGTAACAAGTATGAAATATTTTAACCCAATGAGTAGGGTATACAACAGCTTTGGATAAAGTTACATTGATTTATAATATCAAGAAATTATATCTTACCCACACTAGGGTACGCCCTCGATAGGAATATCAGAATCTGTCTTGCTATCCTCGCAATCCCGCAAACATTAAGTTAGTGGGATCCTCTATCTTCTTTACCATGTAAGTTATTATATCTTTAAGGTTGTCAGAAAATCTATCTTCTTATCCTCAGAAGTCATTAAATTTATACAACAATAATCAGGGTCACAGAAAGTAAGATGGACATGATGTTCAATACACACAAGGTATGATAAAATATCCCTCTAGAAATCACTTCAACAACATGAAATATCTAGAGTGATCAATAGGTTGTATATATTTTTTAGAGATTTTTCAAATAAACTTGTATTTATTGGAACTTCTCTAATGGTAGGCTCTTTTCTCCAGTGGTCATATTTTTCCTTGAATTTCGGAGTGACCTGTACACATGTCACTCAAATAATGGCTAGTTAAAAATAGAATGTACAATATAGTTTCATAACTATAACAAGTGTATGAAAAATAAGGTTTCTTAACCAAATATAATTTGTCAATGTCTAAGGAAAAATATTGTTTGGAATCTATCAAAATAAACATTCAGAAAAAATAATGAGTGGATATTCAGAATCTGAATTCTGAGTCTGAATTTCATAGAATTTGGAGTCTGAATTTTAGGGAAACTGGAGTATGAATTTTTGAGAATTCAGAGTCTAAATATCAAAGAATTCAGATTTTGAATTTCTAACCTAATAACCAAATAGTATATATCTAATAATTTTTAGGATTCTTAATTTTTTAAAAGTAAAACCAAATTTTATACATATGAATAAAAATGATTAAGATTTAGAGTAACTATAAAATGATCAATGAAAACATAAGTAAGGATCATTTTCATTTGGGGAATGAAAATTTTACTTATTAATATAATTATTAGGGGAAATATAATTTTACATAACATTGAGAGTTTGTGATTTTAAAAACATAGAGGAATAGAAATTTCCTAATGAAACATTATTAGCTCAACAATATCCCCTTTTTTGGAAAGCAGAAACATCCTTCCGAAATAAAATATAAGAACATGGAATTTTTCTTTATGATACAAAAATAAATACTTATCTCCCTTTAGTTATGAATCATTTTGAATATGACTAAATCCCATTTAGGTTTTGAAATCCCTAATGATCATATACTTGACTTCCTTAAAGAGATTTTTCTTTTTCTTGAAAAAGAAAATCTTCTTTCATGTAACTTCACCTTAGATAGACTACCCCTTACTTAGGGAATTAACTTCTTTACATAGTTTTCTTTTTTATCATTCCTTTCTCCCGCTTTGTGATTTTTAAATAAGGAATATAGAGAATTGAAAAGATATTGTACCTGAAAAATTACTACTATACAACAACATGCATGATGAACAACCAAAATTTCATTTTAATGGGAAAAATTTCTAAAAATAAGAAAATACAAAAAAAGATCAGATTGGGGAAAAATTACCCTTTTTCTCATTTGGAATTAACTTATTTATGATTGTTTTTAGCTTATTTATATCCTAGTGATATTTTTACACACTCTTGAGCATTTAATCGTTATCTTTATTTTCCTTTTCTAAGGCTTCGAACTTTTCTTCCTAAGCCTTAAGAAACTCTGCCCGGGCCATTAGAAGATATTCTTGCGTTCAAATTTTTTTCTTCAAACTCTATTCTGAGACCCCTTTACCTCTTCTAATTCATGGCCACTAAATTAATCTTCCCATTCAGATCCTTGACTTCCTGCTTCTAAGTTGTTTTTTCAAGACATATCTTTTCCTCAAAACTATTAGTAAGATCATTAATCTTTCCATCTTTAGTGTCAAAATAATCATTCAGACTTTCTCACAAATCATCAAGGACTCTCATATCTTTGATTATCTTCACTGACCACTTTTTGATTTCCTTGCAGGATCATTTATGGGATTCATATTCAATGAAAAATGTTTTTAAATTTTTCTCAAGCTTGATAAACATATCCATAAGCATGGTGATATAATCTACATTCTAATTAAATGAGTACTGAAGCATCTTTCCCCTTGAGTCTATACTCAGAAATAAGGGAATAATAACAACCAACATTGCCAAATATTGAACAACAAAATCTTGTCCAAGCGAGGATGATTCTAAATCAGACTATTTGGTTGGTGAGGATTTTTTTTATATTTCTTCACTAACGAAATTTACTAATTCATATAATTCAACCAAAAACTCTGGATAAACTGGATCATGTGCCCATGTTTTGGATATTTATAGGCTCTCCTAGCCATTCAGTTGGATATACATTGAAATAATATCATACTCTATATTTAAGAATTTATTGGGTTTTGTGGTTTTTAAAAGTGAAATAGAATTTTGGACTTATGAAAAAAAATGTGTTAGATTTAGAGTAACTATAAAATGATCAATGAAAACATTGGTAAGGATAAATTTCCTTGGGGAAGGAAAATTTTACTTATTAATATAATTCTTATGGGAAATATAATTTTCCTTAAGATATAGAGTTTGTGAATTTCAAAACATAGGGGAATGGAAAAGTCATTAGAAAACTTTATTGACTCAAGAATCCTTCACTTTTTGGAAAGCAGAAACATCCATAAGAAAAAGAATATAAGGATATAGATGTTTTCTTTATGGGAAAAAAATAAAAACATATCTCCCTTTACAAATTAATCTTGTTCAATAAGACTAACACCCCCTAAGGTTTTGAAATCCCAAAGGATCGTATTCTGGTCTTCCTTAAATAGATTTTTCTTTTCCCTTAATAATAAAAACATATTTTTTGGAACTCCCCCTTAGATAGAATACACCTTACATTGGTCATTCACTTCTTTATATAGTATTCTGTTTTTTCATTCCTTTCTCCCACTTTGTAATTTTCAAAAAAGGAATAAAGTGATTGGAATTAATATGGTACCTGAAAAATTAGTACTATACAAAAAGACACATGATGAACAACCAAAATTTCATTATGATGAGAAAAATGTCTACAAAGAATGAAATAAAATGAAAGATTATATTGGTGAAAAATTACCCTTCTTTCTCTTTCAGCATTAACTTCTTTACAATGGTTTTAGCTAATTTATCACCTAGTGATCTTCTTCCACATGCTTGATCAGCTGATCCTAATAATCATTTTTCATTTCTAAGGCTTTGATCTTTTCATCCAGAGCCTTAAAAAATAATCCTAAGATTTCAAAAGTTCTTCTTTGTTAGCAAGTGTTTCTTCAAACTTTCTTCTGAGATCCCTTTCCATCTTCCAATTCATGGCCTCAGAAATAAGCTTCCCATTAATATCCTTGAATTCCTGCTTTTGAGTTCTTTGTTTGAGACATAGATTTTCATCAAAGCTGTTGTTAAGATCATCAAGAATCTCATCATCGGTGTCATAAAAATCATTCACACTTTCTTGGAAATCATTAAGGATTCTCATCTATTTGATTGTCTTTATTGAATACTTTTTGATTTCCTTTCATGATCTTTTGTGGGCTTTATATTCAATGAAAAATGTTTTGAAATCTGTCTCAAGATTTAAAAAATTATCTATAATCATGGTGACCGGATCTACTTTCTAATTAAAAGAGTGTTGAAGCATCTAGAAACTTAAGTCTATAATAAAAAATAAGGGAATAATAACAACCAAATTTGTCAAAGATTGAACAAAAAAATCATGTCCACGAGAGGATGATACTAAATCAACCACTTTGGTTGGTGAGGATTATTTTTATATTTCATCATTGAAGGAACTTACTGATTCATAGAATTAAACCAACAACTCTAGATAAAGTGGATCCTGGGCCTTTGGTTGGGATATTCATTGGCCCTCCCAGCCATTCAGTTTGATATTCTTCAAAATAATAGAATACTCTATATCTATGAATTTATAAAATTTTGATGTTTTTAAAAGTGAAACCGAATTTTGGACTTAGGAATAAAAATTAGTTAGATTTAGAGTAACTATAAAGTGATTAATGAAAACATAGTTAAAGATAAATTTCCCTAGTGAAGGAAAATTTTACTTATTAAGATAATTCATAGGGGAAATATAATTTTCCTTAAGATATAGTGTTTGTGATTTTCAAAATATAGAGGAATAAAAAACTCATAAAGAAACATTATTGACTCAAAAATATTTCCCCTATGGGAAGTAGAAACATAATTATGAAAAAGAATATAATGAAATAGAATTTTTCTTTATGTACAAAAAAACGTATCTCCATTTTATTATGAATCATGTTGAAAATGACTAACTCCCCCTTAGGTTTTGAAATCCATAAGGATCGTAAACCTGTTTTCCTTAGATAGATTTTTATTTTTCCTAAATAAGAAAAACATATTTTATGGAACTAACCCTTACATTTACTCCCCCTTACATTGAGAATTAACTTCTTTACATAGTATTAATTTTTATCATTCTTTTCTCCCCCTTTGTGATTTTCAAAAAAAAAATAAAGAAAATGGGAAAAAAATATCTTACCTGATAAATTATTACTATACAATAAGACGCATGCTGAACAAAAAAAAATTCATTATTCTGGGAAAAATTTCTTCGAAGAAGGAAATAAAACAAAAGATCAGATAGGGGAAAATTTATCAAAATTTATCTTTTGGTATTTACTTCTTTATAATGGTTTTTAGCTTCTTTATCTCTTTGTGATCTGCTTCCTCACACTTGAGAAGCTAATCATGATCTTCATCTTTCTTTTCTAAGACGGTGATGTTTTTTTCTCGAGCCTTAAGAAAATATTTCTGAGCCATCAAATGATCTTCTTGCATAGAATTTGTTTCTTCAAATTATATTCTGACATACCTTTCCCTCTTCCAATTCAGGGCCACTGAATTAATATTCCCATTCAGATCCTTGACTTCCTACATCCGAGTTGTTTGTTCGAGAAATAGTGTTTCTTCAAATTTCTTAGTAAGATTATTAAACATTCCATATTTGGCGTCAAAATTATTCTTCACACTTTTCTAGAAATATTCAAGGATTCTCATCGCTTCAATTTTCGTCCTTGACAACTTTGTGATTTCCTTTCAAATCTTTTGTGGGATTCTTATTCAATGAAGAATGTTTTCAAATTATTCTGAAGCTTGAAAAACATATCCATGAGCCTGGTGACCAAAACTGCATTCTGATTAAATGAGTGCTGGAGCATCAAGCACCTCGAGTCTATACTGGAAAATAAGGGAATAGTATCAACCAGATTCTTTAATGATGGATCAAAAAAATCATGTCCAGGAAAGGATGATTCAGAATCAGACTGTTTGGTTGGTGAGGATTCTTTTTCTATCTCTTCATTAAAGAGAAATACTGATTCATATAATTCAACCAAACAATCTAGAAAAATAAGATCCTATGCATTCAAATGTGATATACATAGGCTCTTCGAGCCATTGAACTTGTTATTCTTTTAAATAATAGATTACACTAAATCTATGAATTTATAGGATTCCAATGTTTCTAAAAGTGAAACCAAATATTGGACTTAGGAATAAAAATAAGTTATATTTAGAGTAACTATAAAATGATCAATGAAATCATAGGTAATGATAAATTTCTCTGGCAAATGAAACTTTTCCATATTAAAATAATTCTTAGGGGAAATATAATTTTCATTAAGATAGAGAGTTTGTTAATTTTAAAAAATAGAGAAATGGAAAAGTCATAACGAAAACCTTATTTACTCAACAATGTGATGTGTAGACATTTAGATAAGAAAATACACATGTTTAGTACTTTCTAAATATTTTATGATAGTATTTTTCAATATATTTGGTAAATATCACCCTTGATGTTATTGGTTGCTAAAGAAGCCAATATATATTATGATTTTACTACTTTGTTTTTCAAACATGATATTGATTTGGATATTCATCCTTTGGGTATAACCTACTAAATTTATGGATATACACATACCAAAAATATAGTTATAGGTTTTCAAGATTACATAGGAGGAGTTCGAAGGTGGAATCAACTCAATAAACATAATTTAAAGATTATTTTTTTATCTAATGATTATTTCATCTACTAACATGGTATAAAAGTTATTAGGTTTTATTGCATCATTCAGATTTGGTACTAAGGATACTACAATTATAGTTTTCATTAATATTTTTTATATTATATGGAAATCATGAATTTTATATTTTTATGACATCAAATAGTCATTGATTCATTGTTGATCATTATTTGTGTGGTTATACATTCTTTTACAATATTCTACTAGGATTTTGGAGATAAATACATCTAATTTTTATGATTTATACCCTAAATTCTAATCATTAACCCATTGTCTATTAGAGGTTGTATTTTCTGGTGACAATTGGTTTTCTCCCAAAAGTAGTATTATTTTGGGAATAATGAATTCATGATAAAATGTGGTGTAGACTAGCTATCACACCATACATTATCTTGATTAAGATTTCATCTTATTATTATTTTAATCCTTTTCATTAAAATTTTCATGTATTATAGTATAGATATGTGTGAAATATTATAATTAACATTTTATTTGGGCTTAATAATGAAATTCATTGAAAATATAATGAGTTACACATTAAGATAATAAAAAAGTTAATTTGGTTGAAAAACATGAGGCATATAATTTAAATTAAATTAAATTAACTAATGAATATATATATATATATAAACAAGGAATGAGATGTTATATTTTTATTATTTAAATAGAATTATATGGTGAGATAAAATAAATCTGCACAAAAAATAAGTGTTAGATTACTTCCAATGGTAACACTATAAAGCATCAATCATTTAGTAGAGGTGGGTCATGTGAATGTTTATTGTGGATGGAATATATTTTGTACGGAATAAAAAACAAGAGTGACCCTAAAAGGATTATTTTTTTATAGTAGATGTCAACATTGGGATACATTTTTATTGATGATACTAATATGATTTTCTACCTAGATTAAAATAGTAGTGATAAACCATAATATTGATTGGAGGAAATCATTTCCTTATAAACAATAAAAGAGTTATTTGTAATATAATTTACATGAAGGAATTAATAAATTTCTAAACTATGAGTTAAATATAAAATTTTACCCAATATTCTATGAACTATTTATAGTTTCATATTAGACCATATATTAAAAATATGGGGGGAATTATTTTAGTGATAGTATATTTAAAAAGATTATATATTGAAAAATTTTAAAACAAGACACTCATATACGAAATACCTATATCTAAGAAAACATAGTAATAAATAAATTTTCACAATTTTATTAGAGATTGATATTAGGGGAACAAATATATATATTGATAATTTATTTGGATTTATATCATAATTTATGAATATTCTTATATAAAAAATCAATGTTTCAAATTAACAAATACTTGAGGCACCAGATAAAGAATCTATTTAAGGTAAATAAATATATTTATTTCATTTCTAATAAATACTATTTTGAAATCTCTACATTGAACCTAGTTTCTATAAATAAAAAATTATAGTTAAAAATGATAATATATAATCCTTGGGGGTGATCGAAAACCACTACTAGTTCTACTAAAAAAATGACAAACATAAGATATGGAATTTATAAAGCACTCTTTTAGTGATAGATACATGATGGTGCAATAGTTTCCACTTATATACTAAATATTATTAGTTATTTTTAAAAACATTGAAATACTTGATTAAATGATTAGACTATATATGGATATTAACATTATACTATACTCATTTCTAGGTTGATATTTTCAATTAATAGATAATTGTAACAAAGAGAAATTTCGTTAATTTTACAGGATCTCATCAATTTATTTAGGATCTTTTCATAGGACTTTGTTAGTCCAAGATATAATTTATTAAAAATGGTCTCCAAATGAAATTGTATCATTTTTTCCAAATGAAAAATATCAAATATTATAGAGGTTTCAACTACATATCTAAAATAAAAAAGGAGATTATCTAGGGAAGCTGTAATGGTTTTACAATAGATGAAACATTTCCTAAAATACATGAAGGGGTATAATAAAAAATGTGAATAGTTAATTTTAGAAATTAATGTTATATAAAATCAATTATTATATTTTGAAGGGAATATGATACCAACTCTAAATTAAAAACCTGTCTTGAATATGTAAAAGATAGAAAAAAGTGTGGTGGTACTGATAAAGGGATTTAGGATTTTACCTAAAATGGGAGAGAAATGATTTTTTATTAAAGAGAAGATATATTTTTTTGTATAACTTAGTGAATAATATTGATACAAATGTATTATTTTATTTCATTCAATATTATTTTTGAAGAGGAGTATATTCTATGTAATAAAAATAATTATTGTAAAGAGATATTATTATTTCAAAAAAATTACTTGTATTATATTATTGATTGAATAAAATAAAAAAATTTAAATATTATTTTGAAGAAAATTTTTAATGTTATTGAAATAAAATAATTTTTCAAAAAAAATTATAAAAATGATTTTAATTTATACTATATTTTATTATTTATTTATATAAATAAAAATCACATTTGTTTTAATAAATTACTCTGATATATGATTTTGAATTTTTTTATTATCCCATAAAAATCATAAGATATATAATTTTGGAACACTCACTATTTATGTTAATTAGAATAATATATCTCAAGAACATATTTTATTTGATTATTGATGTGTTTAAACTCAAAAAATATAAAATTCAAACAATAATTAAATATTTATAGATAAATATTTATTTATATGGTAGCAACTTAATCATAAATGAAAATTCACTAAGAAAGTATTCAATATTCTTGAGAATATTTTGGTACTTGTATTCATAAATGTGTGACAACTATTATGAAATATCATAATAAATTTACTATATGGGATATCATATATAGTTTCAATTCTATGTTATAGGTACATTTTATAGTGTATTCCTTGTTAGATTATGTTATCATCTATCCATGAATGTGAACTTTTATATATTGAGACATTTTTTATGTTATCTTTAGGTAAAGACAATTAGAGTTTTATTGGGAATGTTGTAGATTATATAGTATATTTTTCTTAAGAAAGATGGAATATGTCATTCGTTATGGAATGTAAAATATTTATGGCCTCGATGAGAAATATTTAATAATCATATACCCATACATCATTGAGTGATATGTGATGTAATCATCTACTTAGACGAATTTTATGAAATATTTTCATTTGAATGGATAAAAATAAAAGTATTCAACAATATTGATCAGTCTTTACCAGATAATTGAGAATATATGTGTTTTCCAAAGTAATATTGACATATTCTAAGTATCATAGTTATATTAAATGTCTTGGGAATAAAGGAATATATGATTAAACATGTTGTTTTTGATATATTTATTGAGAATTTATATAGAGATTCAAGTGTTTTATTGAGATCATATGAGTTCCATTTTTATCATAATTAAATCAAATAAGTTACAATAAATTAATCATTTCTTTTTATTATATATTGTGAATTCATAATCACTAACAATGAAACAAATTCCACCAAGGTCACAGAAAAGGTTGTGTAGATGTGTACTTTAAAAAAATGTTTATACAAAACTATCATTATTATGTGATCGATTATAAAAAATAAGTCTAATAGTATGAAGAATGTTGTTTTGGATATAGTTTTATAGGTTATTATATGTACTTTTTTAGGATGTGAAATGTGTATAAATTTAAGGATGATTTATAGAAATTGGGATACTAATATTTAATTTATGAAATAAAGTGTGTATTATAGATTCTAATATAATTATATCCTTTTCTGTGATACAGTTGTGGCATGTGATATAGTTATATCAGTTTTTGTTATATATTTTTTGATGTTTTTATTACTTGGAGTAGAGGAGAGATGTCTCTTACAGTGATATGGTTATATAATTTCAATCACTCAGAGATATATATACATATTTCATGGTGTGACATGAATATAGGATTGTATGTCACATATTATTATCTTGATTCTACTATATATATATAAATATATTAAAGGATAATATTAATATCATTTAATTATATTTATGATGTTTACATACATTATAGTGATTATTTTTTCATTAATTGTTGAAAGGTTATTTTTTTTATTGAATATGATACATAATAAGTTTTGTAATGATAGCCAAATTTATTAAGTTGTTTAGTAATTAATTGGATCATTTAGTGATTCTATGGGTGATGTATTTAAGTGGGTCTAGAATAATTGTGATAGAATACATGTTTGATACAGCTCTTATATATTGGTTTATTATTTCAAATTATTTTAAAAATAATATTCAAGAAGTCCATGTAGTAAAAGAGAAGTCCTACAAATAGGTGTACTATGCGGGTTTCATAAAAAATTGATACCTTTTTTGTGAGAAGTTATTTCTTTTCAGTATATAATTTTACTTAATTATATATAACAATTATGTGGTTCATGAAATAGAATTTTTATTCTTAATTATTTAATATAATTATTTTAAAAAAATTCAAGGTAAATCTTATTTTTAGTTTTTATAAATAATTTTTTTATTGTGTTTTGTAAATGTATGTATTCCTTCAAACCATTCATATTAATATTATGTGATAAATATTCTATATAAATATTTATAATACACATGGATGAAATAAATTTTATTTTCCCATACATAGTACATAAATTCATTCTTTATTCCCAACCCATATGTCCACCTCCCCCATATTTAATTTACTCTACCATGTAATAATTTTCGTCAAAAAATTTGAAAAATATATTATTATTAATGACCATGTTTATAGTTGATTAAATTGATATTTATAACATCAATACTTGTTGTGGTGGAAAGATCACTTTGTTTCTTCTCAAAAACACTTATGCTTTTTGGATAGTTCTCCTTCTAATTCGTAGATTATTTGTAAAATAATTATTATACATACTTTTTTATTCAATAGTTACAATTAAGTGAATAATGATAAGACACGTAGAAAATAACATTAAACATTTTTTGTGTTTTTTATACTCTTTACCGTATCCATAATACTGAGGAAGTGTGGAACTTTTTTGTGCTACAATATAGTTCTAAACACACTGAGAAACAAGAAATATGGTGCAATAAATATAATTAATTTTGTAGTTAATAATGGATTGATTAAATGATAATGGTGATGACTATTGGACTATATAAATGTTTATCTTTTTCTTGAGATAGAACCCCGTCCTTTTTATGTTGTTTACGAACCCAATCATTTTCAGTTCATGGGATAAAACTGCTCTTCCATATGATATATTTCATTAGAATATTTATTTTCTACAATATAACATTTAATTTTTATTTAATCTTGATTTAGTTCTTATTTTATTCAATCATATTGAAAATTCACATGGATTTTTATTTTTTATGTTGCACATAAATCTTGGTAACTAGAATCAAACATAATATATCCATATAATCTTCCAAATAAAACATATAATCTTTTCACACTATAAAATGGATAGTTATAGTTGGATTAATTTAAATATATTTCTATAGAACATATATCTTATCACCATATTTAGTGGTAATTACTGTATTAATTTTTTTAGTTGATGGAGAGTTATTTACAATTATATTTATAATTAACATGGACTAACATAAATGATTAGAGTAAACTTTTATTTTATTCCATGAATTTACATAATATATATATGCCGTTATTTGTATCGTGTATGATATTATTTAATATAGTGTTTTATTGAATATACTCCAACTAAAATATTTATAACAACCCAATTGTATAGATATGCATACTTATTTTAATATTTTGTCAAACCAAGACTATATTCCACTTTTTTCCCAATGGATTGGTTCATAGGTTTCCCATGATTTACATTGAATAAATGGGATGGGTAGTTCATGTTTTAACAAGTGTCTACATCCTACCCAAATTATGATGGGAGGCCATTATACTTTTGGTGGCCACATTTGGGGATATTTCTTCTACCATCGAGGGTTCATTAGGGGTGCACTAGATCCTCAGTATCATACTAGAGGTCTATTGGGAAAAAATACTATCGAAATTAATTGGGTTGTTTTAGTAAATTGTGGATATGACAATTATAAAAAACCCTTTAGTATTACTCCTATTATGATACATGACGAACAATTTTCTCCCTTATAATTTCACCTTCTAGAAGAGGATTATCAAAAATTTTATGTTTGATTGATCTTTCACCCATTACATCATTGTTCAAGGGGTATGTCTAATCCAAATTGGCATTCTGAGCATTGTTTAATTTTTATTTTTACTACTCTCTGCTATAAATCCCTAAACTGGGGGATTTTCCAAGGATATTTTTTTAATAAACTCTATTCCTCTAAATATCTCTTTTTATGATGTTCTTACTTTGACAATGTAGGTGAAAACTAAAATTTAACTCAAATTTATATCAGTTTTTATGTGACATGTGATGTGCATGTTATAGTGGGTATGTTCTTATCACCTATGATAAACTATAATTTTTTTCCTTTTTGGTGTAATTGTATAGTAAGCATCAATAGTGACTTTAGAATCCCACAATGTGATATGTTTCAATTATAAGGTCATCAATGACCATATAATCTGAGTAATTTGTGAAAAAACACGAACTTATAATTTGAGAGATGTGTTACCTTATTATGTTATCATATAGTGAACCATAATAGGTATTCTATAGTACCTTTTTAAGGATTTACAATTTTAATAACAATCTAGTATAATTGTTTCCTTTGAATGTGGATTCCGGTTTATTTATATTTATTTTGGATGTCTAAACATAACATCAAGGTGAAGACCATCACCTTTAGATTTAATGGATCTGGGAAGGGAGTACCTTGGGAATTGGATGGGGTTTTGTGTTAGTGAACAATATTGATATAAATTTTGAAAATGAAAATGTATTTGATGATAACTTATGATTTATTTATCAAATAGGATTGTCTATTTTTAGAACCCATTCATCGATATGTCAAGTGTTATGTTTGATGTGAATTGTATGATAATTATTTGATATGTTATATATTTTAGTTTTTTCTAGGATAAGTCTCTCTGAAGCTCACGAGGGTGACATGATGACAACTCCAGAACTATGATGGTGGTGGACAATGTGTAAGACCCTCCCCCTCGTGTAAGAGAGGGTCCTTTGATGTCTCCCAGGGAGCAGCGTCTACCTCTTTCGTTTATTTTTCTAATGTCGGCCTTCTCCCCACATTTCCAAAAATATATCTTTTCCCTATATCCCCTAATATTATTGATGGTAACACTAACCTTCTGATTTCTACCATAGATTTAATGAGGCCTCTTTACTTTTTGATGTGACACTTATTACTTGATTCAAGAAGAGACAACATTCGTTCAAAGATTTTTACAGGTTATTCTACGCATCTTGGGGTTTACATGAATGTTCTATGGTGGGGTTTCTTGACAATAGACAAATCATGGTTTGGTTCATGTCAGAGGATGACTTGGTCGATGAATTGTTTAGTGCTCCTCATAGTTGCGACAAATCTGATTTCTTCTTCTTCAGATGGTCTTACAACTTCCATATGAAGCGTGACTCCCCATTGGTGGAATCATGGGTAATATTTCTCAAAATTACTTTACCATTTTATAATCTTTCTATCATTAGAATTATTTGTAACCTTGTTGGTATATTCTTATGTTCTAATAGTAAAAATTGTTCTGCCTATCACCCTATTAATTTGAAAATCTGTGTAGAATTTGGTGTGTCATGCGTGCTTGGTGAGTATGTGTGGATTTCAGTGGGTGAAGAACATCATTATATAAAACATGTGTTTTTGAAATATTAGGATGATTTTGTTCCCATTGTAATAGAATGAGACACACAACGAAAACCTATAGGCAGAGTTTGAAGGACATTGAGACGCATATGGGTGTGGATGTAAGAGGAAATGTTAAGGGTTCGAGGTCTAAAGGCGATGAGGATTTTTCTGCAAAGAGTTCGCCGGAGAACAGGTCCTAGGGATGTTTTCCAAGTGAGTGTGGTAAGATTATGAATATTTTTTTTGCGGGGTCTGTTGATGCTTGTATAGCATATAGTCTATGCACTGTAAATACTACTAGCACTGTAGTTTCAGGTGATGTAGTGAATATAAAGAAAGTTAGGGTATTACCTCCTGATCCAAGTGTTTTTGTAATTTTTAATAGGCTAAAGAATTATTTGGGAAGTCCCCATGGTGCCACAATTCTAGGGGTGTGCAGGCCAGTAAAATGGTTGGGGTAACTTTATATATGCACAAAGATGATGCTAAAGCTTCAAGTGAATCATTTGGTGCTGATATTTCAAATCCGAAGGGTGATGTGAGCCCAATTTCATGTACTTATGTTATGGTTGTGTGTGTTAGTAGTTATAACATCACTGAAAGGGTGATACATCCGACTGGATAAAGAAATCCTATGGATGGTTAGGAGTAGGAGTAGCCAGCACATGGGGAAAACATGATATTGAATTCCAAACGTGGAACTAATATGAGAAGAACCTTGTCATGTCTCAACTTAAATAATGTTTTTGATAGTTTGAGTATTTATGAAGGGATGGAAGACAACACCATTTTTCCCATTCAAGTTGAGTTTGAGGTCGAAATACATCCCTCAGATGAAAATAATATAAGGGGATCTAGTAAAGGCCTACACTATCCATGGATAGAGAAAGTGAAAAAATAGGGATAAGGGGAGCTGAATTATTACCAAGAAGAAAACATTAAAAGGAAACAAAGACTACTCATATATTCCTTGGCCTATATAGACACTATCATTGAAAAGGTATGGTAACTCAAAGGTATGTGAGATTCAGACATTGGATGGTGGGGTGGGTCAGTGAGTAAGAGACACAGTGTCCCCAGAGTTTGACAAGGCATTTGCAACGGTAAAGGTCCCAGAATGCAAGGAGACCCCCCATAAAAATGGTTACAAGATGTTAGAGGATATGGAAGGGGATAAAATCTTGTTATCTAAAGATGGGGTGCAGGGAAACTAGGATTCTCCCCCTCCTAGCTAGCAGCATGATACAGAACAAAAAGAATCTGATGATATGCTCGAACATCCTGTAGAATTGCTTATGAGCTAGGAAGAGGTAATGGTCAAAACTATCCTAAAAAATTAATGCTTTTAATGTTGAGGCTGAAATAATGATCTAAATGGTTCTAAGGGTGCCTCCTAATGAGGATAAAAGAAACTGAATTGATAAGTAGTACTTGATTGTAATTCAAGGCTTCCATAAAGCAATGATAAGAATATAGGAGTATATCCAATCCTAGGAAAAGCTAGTGTTAGGGTTCGAAGTTGTTCTAATAGAGGAACTAGAAACTCAAGTAAACACTATTTTTTGGAAACTTTTTACGGAGATAAAATCTGCTAGGCAGTAATTTAATTATAATGATGTTATGTCCTCTTTTGGTTCTTGAACATTTTTTTCTCACGTTTTTCTATAAAAGTGTTTGATAATAAAAATTTAATATTGATTGAGTGAAATAATGTGATTATGAGCAAATATATCTAATCAATTCACTTGATGAGTTATATAATTTTTACTATTTTTATATACGACGTTATATTGATATTGTGGTGGTATGGGATGTGATGACCAATTTCATGATGTTTATTTTGGTATTGGACCTGATGAAACCTTCATGATAATGTGATGACATAGGATTGGATTTCCTGTTTCATGATATTTTGGTGTAATTTTATGTGATTCCCACATTCTTAATATTATTACGGTATATGGTGTAATTACAAAATTCTTAACAATGAGGTTTTATGGGATGTGAATCCGACTATATTTATAATGTTATGACATGGGATGTGATGACATTCCCACTATCTAGATATTTTTATGGTATATTATGTGATGAAAAATTTCTTGATATTTTAATGAAAGGAGATATGATGAATACTTTATTCATATTATTATGTTAAGGTTTGTGATTTACACTTTTTTATATTATGTTTCAATAGTATATGATTCTACATTTGTTAATATTTTGACTATTTTATTTGATTCCCACTATCATGATATTGTTAAATTATGGGTTGTGATATTTATTTCATAGACATTATTATGGTATGGTTCCATCTAAACACTCATATATTCTTTTAGTAATCCATATTATTTTATTATTTTGGAGTATTTTATATAATATTAGAAAATGGGGAAATTTGGTTTATGGATTTAT
Source organism: Viscum album (assembly GCA_963277665.1). Lineage (NCBI taxonomy): Eukaryota > Viridiplantae > Streptophyta > Magnoliopsida > Santalales > Viscaceae > Viscum > Viscum album. Next base: position 967,990,901 of record OY728159.1, on the reverse strand, counting down.
GTTATTGTGACATTATACATGTTCATGTTTTGTTATAGATTGTGATAATTATTCATGACTATCAAATAGATATAGTTATATTTTATATTGTTCAATTTTATTTTTAATTTATTTTTAATTATGATTTTATTTATAGTTATTTAACATTTATGGAATAGTCTCCCAACATAACCTAGAGTCCCTTGTCGCTAGTTAGAAAACTCTATACTATAAGGAGTCAGGAGAGAGGAATGTAAAAACCCAATTCAATTATAGATATGGTGCGTTCAGTTGAAGAAGGTGAAAACTTTTATCAAACCCTTTTTTCATAATTTTTAGGGATTCCTAGTTAGGGGTTTTTATTTTTTAAACTGGGATGGACCCAATGTGTGGGAATATGAAAATTTCTTTTATTGTAAAAGAAAATGTTACTAGGTATTTTGTTATTGAAGTATATTTTTGGATGAAATGATTTTGTGGTATTTTGATGAATGCAGTGAGTTATTTATGGTTTTTTGTTTCACTCTTAGTCCATGGTGGTAAGAGGAAATGTGTTCATGAATCCTATTCAATATGTAGATTTAATATGAAACTAATGTTATTGTGATTTATTTAGAAGGTGATATTGAAGTATACTTGGTCATTTGAAGTTTTAAAATATGTTATATGAAATTTTAAGATATAAGTTGGTGGTGATATTAAATTTGATCAAATTTATATATATTTATTCTTATTTTATTTATATTTGGTGACATATTATGTGAATACTATTTTAATTTTGAGCCGCACTCAATGAGTTGATAGGTTAGGCTATAATGAGCGTATGTTTTATGAGACTGTAGTATGGATATGTTGTGTGTATAGTAATTGTTCCGGATTCATATTACTGCTTCCCTTAACCAATAATATCATGTAATATGATGTATATGTACTGAGACATGTTCTTGGAATTTTAGTGATATACCTCAATGGAGACCTGTAATCCTGTTTTAATAGAGAGAAATGAACCTACCCCTATAGAAGTAAAGTCATAACATCCTTTGGTGTTAGGACTTGTTATTAATTATAGATACAAGAGTGTTTTAAATAGGTTATATTGTTGATGATATAGGAGGATCCGTGAAGTATCCTTCTAGGTCATATTTAAGGTGAGTTTTATAGAGAAAACTTACAACATTATTTTTAGGATATGGTGGTTTTCAGTCCATAGAACTCTATATATTGTCCTTATAACCAATTATTGATTGGCTTAAGACACCCCCTGAGATAAGAATAGATGTTTTTATATAAAATCGTCAATGAAAAGTTAATCACTTTTTGTATATGTTGAATAACATGTCAGGTTATTATGGGAGGATATATAGGGTTTTTCGGAGAATTTATTTTCTAAGAAAACAGGTATAGATAGAGCTTGAGGGTTTTAACATCTTAATAAGAGTTATATTTTAGTTATATATTTTGTGGAAAATTTTATTTAGGTTATTTCTTTCACTATGATGCAGGTTGGTGATAATTTTATAGTTGAATTCACATTGATGTTGGGTTGATTTTTTTATACAGGTTTAGTTGAATATTTTTAACTAATTAATTTTCAAAAGGAAATGAACCAAAAACTCAAAGTTGAGAGGAACCTAATTTGGTCAATGATTTATGGATGTTTACATCTACATGAACAAGTACGGGGATATTATGTAGTAGGATAATTAGTTTTTAGATTTATCACTAACTAAATGATATATGTGGTAATAAGGGACATTGTTAATAACTTCCATTTCAAGAGATATCTCCTATTTATTTTTAATACTGTTATATTTTTAGTCATGTTCAGTCATTATGTCACTGTAAACCTTTGGGGTTTTTATTATGTGAATATTTTGAAAATAATAAATGGTTATTTAGAGTACTTCTCAATAATCTATTTTTTAATGTGGCAGAGTAGTTCTGGGATCTATAGTAAGTTCAGTGATACCACCTCATATTTATCTACATATTAATCTGGTCAGTTTGGATATGGAAGAGGATATAGTACCTAGGGTAATTGTATACTGTAATGTTGTCAATCGCGATGTAGTCATGGTTTTGGAGATATGGGTAGAAACTAAAGCCCAATATACCTTTTTTATATCAATAAGGATCCTTATTGTCATAGAGGGCGACCATCGACTATATGAGGTACGATTCATTTGACATTCACCCATGGACCTACCTTATCTTTATGGGTGCATCACACTCATCTATATGTTAAATTATAGTAAATGATATGGGGTCGGTTATAGATTATATTTTTTAGAAAAAGAATATATGTATACCTTAGTGGTGTTATGTAAGGTTATTATAATATATCATCTGTATCACCCCATGATGTTATATGAATTACCTTTAAAATAAAAACGAGTTATTTTATAGCTTTCTTTACACACAACCCAGTAACTAATTAAACAATGATATTGTTGTAATTTTATAACAATAATGATTGATTGATGGGTATAAATATGATAAAAAATTTATTAAAAATATGTATATTGGTTATGGATGGTAAAAATTTTAATTGGCACTTAATTTTAATGAAATCGTTAAATGATTAAAATACCTTTTTTCTTTTAAAATTTATTTTCCAACATTTTTTTTATTTTCATCTAATTTTTTTATTGACCTCTATTGAAAAATTATTTCAATAATATATATTTATAATTTGTATAAATAAATTAATTATCATCCATACATTTTTTAGTTAATGGTATGGAATAGTGATCAAATCCATTAAAGGTAAAAAGAGATATTTTTAAAATAATGTTTTTAGACTGGAAAAGTATTTTTATCATAATAAATTAAATAATTCCTTAATTATTAATTTTATAAAAAAAATTATAGATTATGTATTCAAATATAATATTTATTTATTTATTTTTTTATTTTTATAATGCATGGAAGGGATTCAAATTTAGTTTAATTTATATAAATATATTCCTCTAAAAATGGGATTTAATTGAATTTCACATTATTTTTTGAAATTAAATTCTAAGACATATAAAAATTTAAAATATTAAATGGATTCCATATTTTTTAATCATAATTAATATAACTTAATAGGTTCATCTTATGTTTTTTATATAATGAATTGTAAAAATAGTAAAAAAACCATTACTTTTAATGGTAAAATGTGTTTACCATGGGGTTAAACTAATAGGTAATAGTTAAATTCAACATAAAAACTATTGTTCTTATTTATAAAACATTTCAACCATATAATATTTTATATTTTAATATTTTACAATTTTTCTTTTTATAATCAAAATTAACTTTTATTATTGATATATTTTATGTAATTCTATGTTTGTGCCTCCCCTAGCATATAAAAGGGAACCTCTTATGCTATATTATTTATAAAATTTTATCCTGATATATCTTCCAATACCTTCCCAGAATCCAATTTGAATTCATTCCCTTAATCATTGTTCATCTGATCTTCTCCAATAACCAAAAAATCATGTATTAAGGTGTAATCCAAAGGATGCCTTACAATGAATAGGTACAAATTCTAACCAAGACCATTCAATTTTATTTCATTGTCAATATCCACTAAGACTATTATGTCCATGATAACATGATAAATATTGTATCATAAATATACTATGATGTTATTTTGATTATTATAAAACCATTTTCATCTCCTTTCTATAAAATTGGAAATAAAAGTATCACTCGTGCATATGTGTGGACGACCTCCTCCACATAGGGATATTATTCCTTTTTCATAAACATATTTTATGTTCGATTATTATTTGGTATTATATATATATATATATCATATAATAATAATTCGGGAATTGGGAATTAATATTTATTATTCTTTAATTTAATCCATCGAAATGCTGAAAACATCACTCTTGCGTACGTATAGACTACTCTCTCAGTGAAGTCACGTAATTCATTTTTAATAACTATTTTTCATGAATGGTTTTGATAGTGTATATAATTATTAAATAATATAAATATGATAGTATTTATACTCTGGAAATTATGTAACTATAATCAATGTGAATAGACCACAATTTCTATACCGAATTGTACATGAAAAAAATTAGACTCAATAAATAAATTTTTTTATAAAACATTATTTGTATTTAGATGTATATAATATTATAAATGGAATATATATGGTATTATGGGTATGAATTTGGTTATGTAATTTATTGATAATAATTTTAATGTATTTATAGAGAAGTTTATAGGGATTATGATGTGAGGATAACTTGTGGAAAGTGTTTCACTTTACATCTCCCTTTTTATGGGGAATATTTATGATATAATTTCATATGATGAAATTATGTAATATATCTCACGAAAATATTATGAATTTTATTCTCCTATAGTTATTTCTTGATATTACATTTTTTCATTTATTTTTCCTCCATGTGAGTACTCATGTGATTGAAATAATATTTTTAAGAAAAGATGGATGTATTTCTCTCTTCGGTCGAGATTATTATTCTTATATATCCATATTTTATTTAAAATGTTTTCAAAATAATTTAACACTAAAAATATTTTTATAAATTAATTTTTACCCCTATTTTATATAAAAAATTAAAATGTAACATCTGGAAATTTTTTAACTAAGTTTCATTGGAATTTTTACAAAAAAAAACATGATGATAGTATTTGTTTTAAAGTACTCCATGTGAACATATGTTCCCACCATTACGAATTATATTTGTTTCAATGAATCCCTTACATGTTCCAATGGTTCATTTAAAAAATTCATTACAATAAATTTCTTAAATTTAATAGATTTTAAAAATGGGATTTAAAAATGAAAATGTTATTTACCTTAAGAAAATGGTCAAGCGTTTATTTAATATTATTTTCATCTATAAAAACATACATTGATATTACTTTGGATTCACTAGGGGTATTATTGATAGATTAAATACTTATTATTTTTCTAGATAATTTATTTTTTTTTATGATGTAATATTTATGATTACTATCTAATTTTCCAGGGGTTAAGTTATGATGATATGATAACTGTTTTCAAGTTCTTGTGTCATAAAAATGAATGGATTATTCTTATTTAATGGGTTAGCCAGTTATATCCTTAAAATTACTTAGGTATAAATTAATATTTTAGGAACTCAATGGGAATGAGTGAGGTAATCCAAATCCCAAATTAGGGTACATGAAATTTTATCCCTATCCCACAATTGAGTAAATGGGAGGTTATCGCAAGCATACAAGTTTGTATAATGGAGTTTTTCCCTTCACCAGAAAGGGGTACCTAGGAGGATATCCCAATACTAAATTAGGTACATGGGTGGTTTTTCCAAGACTAACATGTGGTAAATGACTTGGTGGGTACCCTCGATATAATATTTCTAGGATTATGATTATTCAACATCTTATGCTACTATTTTATATTTGGATTTTATGACAATGTTATGTTCTCATGACTAATGTTCTATGATTCATTTAAGATTCATGTTTTTTGAAGTACGATGAATTATTACATGGATTATGATATTGATCAATGAATTTCTAGGTGGTATATTAAAATTTTACACTCATATAATCATAACATTATACTTAGGTTACAGTCAAAATTGATCACTGATTGATATATATCATTCTTACCCATACTAAGAATTTGATTTATCCATTTATTATGTTTCCACTTTAATGTGATATGAAGAGGGTATTTAAATTTTTTATGTATATGACGAGTTCTAATTTTAAATTACATATTGGGATATGTTTTAGTTATTTTCTGTTCCATTTGTTTTTGTGTCCATGTTTCTAATGGCACTACACATTTTTGGTTATCAGATTGATAAAAATTAAATGTAATTAATATTCATCTAATAAAATATAATATTTATGTATGAAATGTTTGGATCACCTAATCTGGTATTAGATAAATGTTTAGTTAATTTTATAAACAATGATGTAAAAACTTTAGTGATAATACTTATATTTAGACTACGTATAGGAGAATATATTATGACTTGTAAAATAAAATGAGTGTGATTTTCATAGAAAATAAATCCCCATATAGATAATAGAAGGTGTATGTGTATGTTGTACAAAATCATCTTGGGGTAACAACTCTAAATGAAGTAGATTGAGAGTTAACTCAATCATCAATGGTGTGTGATGAGTGGGACTAAGAGTGAAAAACTGGCTAAACACTCCCAGGGGATATACATGGGATAATGAGGATGTTTTTTATTAACCATTATAAAAAGAATAGGGATAACATAGGTTATACGTAAGGTTCCATATATTTAAAAAAGTGTCAGTATTGAAAAATTATATAAATTTCTTTTAGGATTATATGATTTCACATTATTATTATTATTGTTTATTATACTATGTTTTATGGTTTTGGTTAGGGTATGAACTAAAAGGAAATGTGTTATCACTGAATGAGATGAATAATGCAATGACTGTACTTGTAAGGGCCTGAAACTATCTATTTGGGCCCTTTGTGTGTTTTTTAATCCAATGGTTCTTAAAAGAGGCCTAGAGTGGGTTTAGAGGTGCTTGACTGCTAAAATATAGATGTAGGAATGATTTATAATGTGTATACATTTCATGTTTTTAATGTGTAGTTCCTGGACTAGGTGAGAACCCAATCAATAGTAATTCAAATTGGATACAAGGAGCCATCAGATATGTGAGGTCATGTAACACCCCATGTTATTATGGAATTTCTTTTCGAATAAATTAATTTTTCATTTATGTATTGTAATTCACTGTGTAAAAAAATTATTTCACATGGAATGTATTTAGAGTATTTTACATGGAACATTGTCTTGGTGAATGTTTTATGGAATGACCTGGCATACATTACACGCAATACCGATGTTTTTACGAAATATAATGTTTTTGTTACAATTATTAAAATGATATATTTATAAACAATAAATTAAACATAGTAATATGAATAGTAAAAAATACATTTCAAATATTTTTTATAATTATTTGATATAAATAAAACATAACAATAGTGAATGAAATAATTTTTGGAAAAGCCCTTATAGGTTTAAAAATGTAATTTTCTCAAAAAAACTTCTTCTCTTATCCTTCTATAAAAAATAATAAAATTAAAATTATATAAATTTAAAATTTTAATTAGATAAAATAAACATAATTTTTTTAATTTATAATTTCCAAATTATATTAGGTTCATTTTTTTAGAAATATTCTTTTTGGATGAAAATTGAAAAATACCAAGTTTTAATTCTAAACTACATTTTCATATACTTTATTTATAAGGATAAATTATATTTTAAATTAGTTTAAAATAATAATTATATAATATTTTCATCAATTAAATAAAATTCGGTCATTGAGATAGAATTCATATTGAAATTGGATATAAAAACTTAACAAAATGTTGAATATTATTACTTTAAAAATCTGCATTGTCGACCTGACTACATGATTAATATTAAATTAATTTCAGCCAATTATATGATTATAAATTGGAAAAAATGTATTCCATATTTTTAATAAGAATACAATATAATATATAATAATTTAAATTTATTTTTTGACAAAAATATTAGTGAAAGTAATTAAAAATAAATATATTGAATAAGGTAAAATTAAGTAAACTATGAACTAAACATTAAATTTAAGACACAAAAAGGAATAGGTACATTTAAAACACCTATTATATATCCACTATTAGTACATTAAACTTAAATTATTTATTTATTTTTTGTTTATTATGACTTTTTTTATGTAAAAATTTGGGTGCACCTAACTAGTTTTCAAAAATTTTGTGTGTGTCCTTAATTTTTCATATAAAATCCTACTAACTCTATCTGTTAATTGAACATTTAAAACCACTTTTATTATGAATATATCTACAAAATAAAATTTCCAACATCTTCACCTTCCTCCTATGAAGATTTCCATATTAAAAAATCAACCCATATAATACATTTGGCACAAATAAAAAGGAGTTATCCAATTAAGAGTTAACATCTTCTCTCAAGCTCATTTATTTTATTTTATTTCTCTACCCCTCTACTCACATTATTCCATGAGTGTATATAAATTTAATTATACTCAATATATTTTTATTTTTTTTGTTTAATGAGTTTACTTACACGTACACATACATCCATCTAATGGTTCCCAGGAATAATGTTTTTTCGTGTTTGGTGAACTACCACCTTACAAAAATGATGATTGTACATCTTTCTTTTACCTCCTCCCATGGTGGAAATTAGAATGGAAACTATATTTTTATATATTATATATTATATTTATTATGCCATAATTTATTTATATTAATTTTAGAAAACATATCTTTGGAATTTTATTTGGTTTAAATACGTTAATTGCTTTTGAGAATATATGTACTATCGCCCATTCAAAGTGATGTGATTCGTTCACACACTGCATGGAATGTATTAATTATTTTTTTAGATAAATTATGAGATATATTTGAGAAAATAATTTTACTAGAATAATTATATCTATAAATATATATAAATATGTCATTTACATTCTTTCTTTCAATATGATTATAAAAAACTGAAACAATATCCATGCATACTAACAGATTATCGTCTCCAAAAATGGTTTATTACATTTCAAAATTATATATTTTATATATTATTATAATACAAATATAATGATTATAAATTATATTTATATCATTTTTTCATTCTATGTTAATGATTTAATTATAAGGACAAAATATATAACAAGTTAAGACACATGCGAAGAACAAAGCAAATATTTCTTGAAGTGAAATCTTAACATAGGATTGTCAAAAATAGGGTAAGATAATATCATGATAACAAATATATTGTATTATATATAATAATATCATTATTTAAAATATGTATATTAAATTTATATTTGTTATTCTATTGTTTTGAATGTGTATGGTGAGAGTCAAGACATAGGGTTAGGGGATTTCATATCACTTTTTATTTCCTGGAGATACATGATTTATTCACCACCCATTCATTTTCCCGGCATGTACAATTTTAAGGGATTTATTAAATTATTATTATAATTATATTTTTTATTATTTAAATATCCATTTTATTATATTTCATTCTTATAGTGCATTTTTCAAAATTTACAAAATCGAAAAAATAGTTTTATCTCAATTATCTTTATTGGAGACTCATGTTTTGTTATGAAACTAATTTTTTAGAGATTTATATACTTCCATTTTACATGTTATATCATGAAAATAATTCTCCTCCTGATATTATATGATTCATTTTATTTTTCTTTCTTACATGGAGTGTGTGATGACAAGTAACCACATGGTAATATTATGTTAAACCAATCTCATCACTTTTCAAGATAATTAATTAATAGGATTCATTAATGAAATATTATGATAAATATATCAAAAAGCTCATAATTTTTATTATACTATGGTTATAAAATATATACTCATGTATTAGTACCATATTCCTACTCTTTCGTGCTGAATATAATGTTTTTAAGTAAAATACGATCATCTCTCTCTTCAGCCATAAATCTATTGTATTAAAATAACATGTTTTTTAAAATGTCTTAAAATGATTATTGATGCCAACATTAAGGAGGAAAATGATTTTAAAAGAATTTTTTTGGTTTTCAATTCATCCTTTATAATTTATCAATGTATTTTTCAATGAAAAAGGGTTTCAATTGTTTTTATGTTTCAAAAATTATTTTACAATGCATAAAAGATATTTTCCTGATGAAATGTTTTTAAAAGATATTTCAAAACATTTTTCATTGAAGGTAACATACCATGGTGTTACTCATTAAATTATGTGGAAGTTATTAAATGTCTCGATTAATATTAGTTCTCTTAAAGGATTATGTTTTTATCGAATGATATTTATGAAACAAGTTTCCCTTTCATGGATTATATGATTTTGAATCATGAATATTTTAACGGATTATTTTTATTATGAAATTATTATGAAACATATATCTTTCCTTAGGTTATGATATTGTTATATGATTATAATACCATTTAATTTCATGGGTTATAAAATTATTATTTATTATCTTGTGGAATATGTATGTGTTGTTTCCTTATATAATGGGAGAGACCTATATCTCCGTACAATGTATTGGTTAATGATTTATACCTCATGAGATAGACAAGGATATAATGGGAAATAAACTAAGTTTAGTATTACAGGGCTGGAACAGATAGTAAACTCGGTTCCGTAATATATTGTTGGAATGGGGTGTGCACACGGTTCAGAATAAGACTTTTTCCACAAAGATGGTGTTAGAATAAATGGATTGACTACTATGGAAATCATTATATATTCATATGTGTCTACTATAATTCCATTTTTTATTTATATGTTATGATTTTAGGGATTAAGTTCATTATTTTCTTATGATTCATTCCTTATAAACTACCAATATTTATTCTATAATTCTTAAATATAATATTATATATATATATATGGTATGCTCTTATATTTTCAGGAATATGTTCTAATAACCTTTTTTTGCTGATTATGTTTACATTTCCACTTTTATTACCCTTACTGAGCATCTGATCTTACCCCTTTTTAAGTTTCCTTACCCTATTTATGATGATATGTTTTTGGTATGATTCTTCTAGGAAGGGTTCTTGTCAAGAATAACCTAGTGGGAGATAATATAGCTCATTTATATACCAGTGTTTATTTTTTCCATGATTCCAAAGGAACTAGACTAATGTAGTATTTGGGAATTTATTTTTATAATGTTTTACATATTCCCTAAATGTTACGTAATGTTAATATCTATAAGGTGAGTTTCTTTATAGTTGATATAATATAAAGGGTTTTATTATCCTTTGTAATATTGGATAAGAAAACCATAGTGATAAACCTAATGACATGTATAAGGATAGTGAATAGAATATGAAAATGCCCCCAAATTATGGTAAATGATAGGGTGAATGGTTTCCGCACAATACATCCCTGTCTACATACTAAAAGTGGATTAATATCTAGAAAACAAGTAGATATGGGGTAACAACTCTAAAAAAACATTTCGCCTGGCATGGGGTATTCTAGTACCTGAAAAGGGGCCTTCTTGTACACATGGTTTGACACTCCTAGGGGATATTCTTTGGAAATTCAAAAATTCTTCACAAACCATCTTGAATGATTTAAATATACTTTGGCTATGATTAACCTAGGATATACCTATGGTGTCAGATATTAATGAAGGTGTCCTAAATTAGACATCCTTTATGTTAATTTTCATGATTATGTGGTTCCTGAATATGATAATTATTTTTTACTATATGTTTATGGTTTTAGTGAATGGTTAGAACCTGAAGGAACCATGTTAATAGTGATTGTGATGGACAATGAATCTATTTTCCACTAGAGAAAATGAATTCCTGGGATATGGAATGCAATAATTTGTATTGATGATCACAAATATTTATCAATCTATGAATTATGGTGGACTTACAAATGATAAAAGGAGGGATCAACATTTTGTTGAGTCCTTCATGTGGAAAATTTCACCTTATTTCATAGGGTCTTCTGATCCACTTGTCATTGAAAAATGGATCAGTACTACTGAAATGATATTCCTTATTCTTCAGTGTTCAGATTAAGGGAAATTCATTATTTTTGTTTATCCGTTCGAAGGCAGACTAGATTAGTGGTGGACTCTAATCAACAATATGAGTTAGTAATATGATATTGAATCCATGGATTGGGATAAGTTCCTGAGATTATTTTTCAATAATTACATTCTTCGGATTATTCATACCATGGTGGATAAAATGTTCCTTGAGATGAATTAAAGGTATGATGAGTCTATTGGTACATACAAGTCTATTTTCATGATACTTGAGAGATATGATTCAGGAAATATCATTAAACCCTAAATGTAAGTTTATATGTTCTTTAGTATCTTAATCCCTTGTATCAGATAAAATATATCCATAAAAGGTCTTAGTAGCTACTAAGACGTTATGTGTTGTGAAATCAATGTTGACATAGAGGCTGGAGTAATGTATCAACCTCCAGGTTTTTACAAGATAAGGAAGATGGTGTTAAAAGGAAACTCTAAAACATGGAGAAAAGAAGATGAGTTTTCTATTATGCTTTAACTGTGGGAAGAAGCATAGAGTAATTCTTCTTAAGGGGTATAATAAATTTTTTATGTGTAGAAATTAAGTTCACCAACAAGTTGATTATTGAAATGATTGGATGATGTTACCTCAAAATGTTAATAGAGAGGATGTTTCAAAAAATCCCCCTCCTGAGGTTTTGTGCTACATAGGTATGTATAATTAGCCTTATGTTAACCACCACTAAAATCTAAGTGATGGTCATGATGATGGATGTTATAAACCTTTTAATCTAACTGGAAAGGGTAAATATCATTAAATCACTATTGCATAAGAGGGGTGCGGTAACAACGTGATGAAAGGTACACATACCATCCACTCTAGAACTAATAATGTCATATTTGATTATTGATTTACCCACTCATTCATATCTACTGAATTTTATAAGGCTGTTATCATTCCACCAAAAAAAATATTGGGAATTATCAGTGCAATACCTCAATGATATGATGATTTCATATCAAGTCTATGATTCCTCTTCGATTGAAGGTTGTGTGAATGTGATTTTTTAAAATCATGTCATTCTTATTTTGGTTGAATTTGATATCATCATAGGAACAGATTATCTTATTCCTCATAAATACTACATCATTTGTCATGTAAGTGATGTTATATTTGATATTTCAAACCATCCTATGATCATGCATTAATGTGATGATACATATGAACATTCAATGGAGAAAAAATCCCTTGTATGGGTCCTAATTCTCATTCAAAAGGGTTTTTCATCTCAAATGTCTGTAGAGAAAATCATAATCGATTATATGCCAACTATTTGGGAGTTTGTAGATGTCATTATTGGAGTGTTTTCTAGACTTCCACCAAAACATGATGTTGAGTTCACAATATAGATAATTCATGGTTTCACACTAATTTCAAAGTCTCTTTATAAAATAGATCTGATTGAGTTGTATGAATTGAAGAAGAAACTCCAGAAAAACATTGATAAGGTACCCATTTGGAAAATTGTATCACCTTGGGATTCACTTGTTCTTTTTGTGAAAATTAAAGATGGATCAGTGAGACTATACATTGATTATCGGGATTTGAACAAGTTCACAATAATCAAAAAGTATCCTCTCCCTCGTATTGATGACTTATTTGATAAACTGAATGAAACTCAATAATTTTCAAAGATTTAACTTCATTATAGATATTATCTATTGAGGGTCAAGAAGGATAATATATCCAAGACTACATTTTGTACAAGGAATAGTCTTAGTGAATATACGGTGATTTATTTTTGTCTTACTAATTCCCCTTATATCGTCATGGATTTATTGAAATGATTTATTAGATAAAACCTCAATCAGTTTTTTGATGTGTTTATAGAGGATATTCTTATCAAATCAATGAAAAATTAAGATAATGGATATCAATAGATAATTTTACTAAATACCCTAAGAAAGTAGAATCTATATAAAAAATTTAAAATTATTAATTTTTGCTAGAAATTGAATCATTGTTAGGTGACATAATCTCGACAGATGGTATATGAGTAGATCCATCAAACATGAAGGCTGTTGACTGTTGGCCTAGACCAAGCTTAGTGAATTAAATCCATAGATTCCTTAATTTAGCTGGATATTATTGATGGGTTTTGTAGCATTTCTCATGGGGATCTAATCATATGACCAAGTTAACTAGAAATAGTGTCAAGTTCTCTAGTCAAACGAATGTGAAGAAAATTACAAGGAACTAAAGAGAAGGTTGGTTAGTGAACCTATGATCACATTAACCTATAGTGGTGAAGGGTTTTTAATATTTTGAGATGCATACAATAAGGGATTGGAATGTGACATTTTGAAGAATAAAATGGTTATAACCTATTCCTCAATATAGTTTCAAATTCATGAGAAATTTTACCCAACTCATGATTTTGAGTTAGTAGTGGTAATTTTTACGTTAATGATATGCAAGAATTGTATTTATGGAGAAAATTTTGTTATATATACTGATCATAAAATATTGAAATATATATTCATATACAATGATTTGAACATGTGATAGAGAAGATGGTTAGTGTTGTTAATATATTATGACTTCTCAATACATTAAAACCATAAGAAAGTTTACACGATGACAGATTCTTTGAGTCAGATAGATCACGATTTCATATGCATGATGATTATAAAAAACATCCAATATTTCATTATTTTCAAAGACATATCTAGAAATATTGAAGGGAGGGGAAAATATTATCCTTCTCAAATGAATGTTCAACCCCCTATCATAGTGGATATTAAAGAGGCACACAAAATTATGAATAGCTACAACAGAATGTAAAAAATATTCCAAAGATTAACCTTGACCAGGATGGAATGATATGTTTTAGGAACTCTGTATTTGTTCCTTTTATATCAGATTTGAAGAAGGAGCTGTTATTGGAAGCTCATAGTTTGTCATTCCCTATTAAACCTCTATGTATAATGATATAGATAGACATGAAAGAATAATTATAGTGGGATGGCATGAAGAGGGATATCAAAGAGTTTATATCTTCGTTCTTGGTATGCCAAAAACATAAGATGAAATACAAAAGCCTAAAGGGATGTTGAATCCATTACCCATACCGAAATAGAAATTTGAGAACATCACTCTAGATTTCGTTATGGTAATACCAAAAATATATTAAGAGTTTAATGTTATATAGGTGGTAGTTGATCACTTTACTAAGTCAGCACACTTCATCGCTATTAGAGAATACTTCTTCCTGTATCAGTTTTCCAGGATATACATTAAGGAAGTGGTAAGGATGTATGAAGTACCACATTACATTATATCAGGAACTGAGGTTCACATTAACATTATAGTAAAGTCTCCATCAATCAATTGAAATAGAATTGAGTTTTAAAACATCTAATAATCCTTAGACAGATGGTCATTTTAAAGAACAATTAAACCCCTAGATGATGTGTTGAGATCTTTTTCATTGGATTTCAAAGGTGGTTGGGATCAACACCTTCCTCAAGTTGAGTTTTCTTAAAATAATAGCAAAAAATCATCCATTAATATGTATCCTTATGAATTCATCTATGGGGTGAAATGTAGAGCTCCAATGTTCTGGGATGATGTTAGAGAAATAAATCTATTGGGGCCTATAATCATTGATGAAATGTTAGATAAGGTAAAAACCGTTCACCAACATATCAAGGAATATCAATGATGGTAGAAAATATACAATAATAAACTACATTAAAATCTTAAATTTGATGTTGGTGAAAATGGGATTCTATTAATATCACCCTGTAAAAAGGTAATGAAATTTTGGTAGAAAGGGAAAATTATACTTAGGTATGTCTGTCCCCATGATATTCTTAATCATATTCGGATAAAATATTATCACTTGCAACTTTTTGAATATATATCTCAATTCCATGATGTGGTCCATGTATCTCCCCTGAGTATGTACATACATGACCCATCACATGTATTGAATTCAAAGGTCATATGAAACACCCCAAGATTTTATGATAAATATTCTTTTAATTTCATTAATGTCTTGTGTTTTATGCTACACCAAGATTAACTTGCGCTATACGCAACACCGTATTAGCCTGTAATATACGCAACACTATTCTTGGATCGTGTTACACACAATTTTGATAATAGTTATTCTATGAAAAATTGAGTATATATATATATATATATATATTCAATGTATAAATGAAATATGGATGGATTATTTTAAACGAAACAACGAAGGGTTCTATCACAACATGAAACCCTGACTTGGCTTGCATTACACACAATCGCGACCTTCCTCGATAGTGTGTGTTGTACGCAATACCTAGTTTTACTAAACAATGATATATTATTATAATATTATTATGAACTAGCCGTTATGAATAGTATTAACTAAATTTTGAATTTTATAACATTAATATTTATCTTACACATTTTCTAGAACATGGTATAAGAACAAAATATATTTTTCGGGTAAAATAAGTATTTTAAAAAAAAATGCAGATTTGCTGCCTTTTGATGGAGCACACACTTTAAATCTAGTTTTTGAAATGTTTATAAGCTAAATTTGAAAAAATAAATTTCTTATTTGGAATCATAAAATAAAAATTTACTTTGGATAAATATTTCGTATTATTCTAGTAACTTTCATATTTTGATTAATAGTAAAAACACGATATATTTTAATGAAAAACAAATTTTTTCATCGTAATAATTTATATGGTCAAATTATAATATTTAATGGTTTTAAAGTATAAATAGAATATATTTTTACCATTTAATATAATTTATGTCATTAGAATTGATTTTACATTGAATTCGTAGGTTAAATCCATTCAATCTTTTGCAATGTTTTAAACAAAAACCTGTTTTCATTCGACAACGGGATTAATTTTAATTTAATTTCTGCAACTTCTGTGTATTGAATTTGAATAAATTCATTCCATATTTGGAATCATTGGGTCCAAATTATGTTAATAGTATACTTTTTATTTTTGGGAATTATGAATAGTAACTACTGTAAATTTTATTTACCATAGTTAAAGGTAAATCGGGTAATTAAGGGTAAATATAATATTATAAAATTACCCTAACACATGCAAAAAATTCTATTGGATTGCTAAAAGTAAACCCATATCAACTAAGGGTCGGATTAGATTCATTTTATGGACTTTTGACCATGAAAATAATTTAATTATAATTTAAACCAAAGAAAGTGACAACATGTCACTCTCTTAAATATTATAAGTATAATAATTTTAATTTAGTGATAAACATCATAAAAATTCGAACATGAATAGTCTCCAGAAATCTAATAAAAGTATCTACATCATGATAATTTATTTAGAATTTTTAGGGATTAAATAATTGACATTAATGGTGATACATTAATGATACAGAAATTATATATTAAGTGGAAAATAAGTAATATAGTTTTTATTGAAATAATAATACCCAATAAAGGCCCAAAAATCTGACCAAAACATATTTTTAGTGTATTTATACACCTTAGTCATCCAATGACCTAATATATAACCGTTTTGATCCTTATAAAAGTGATTATGACACTTATATTATTTTATTTTAAATGATTCCAAAGTTGTCAACATCATAATTTAATAAATATAACAATTTAAATATTGTGATTTTAAGATGAAAAATTTGATTAAAAGTATTATTGTGAAAGGTAAAAGATTTATCTTCATCATAGGATTTTATTTTAAATTTTTATGCAAAAAATCAGTATATTAAATAATTATACAAAAATGATGTAGTAATTATTTTATTAAGAGATAAACCAAATAAATGGTTTTAAAATTAATAAAATAAATATTATATGAACTATTTAATGTTATCCACTAATTTTATAGATTCATATTTCCTTTTATAAATATATTAATGCTTTTAGTTCGAACATATATTCGGTATATATTTTATTTAAATTCAAATAAATGAATAGTGTCAAAATTGACACTATTGTTATTTTATAAAAATAACATATTATAAAATTGTTTAAAAATCCCAAAAATATTTAAAAATTATAAATTTAAATTTATATGGTGTATAATGTTATAAAGGAAACAAGTATGGAAAATTCACAACAAATAAGTAATTATTTGTTATAATTTAAAACTTAGAATTCTATTACCACAAATAAACTTAAATAGATTAAATAAGGATAAATCAAAATGATAATGTTTAAAATAATATACAAACATGTCTAAATTTGATTGGTTGATGAGATTAAAACCCTATCTCATCAAATCTTCGAATATGAGTCATTTTTGGAGGTTTTTAAGTCAGGTTAGATTTATTATAAATTAATATTGTTAAGAATACCAAAGGTGCCCCTCTTCTCCCTTATAAAAGGGCACCTCATCCCTCTCCTCCTCACACCAATTTGAGCCTTAAAGCTCGGCCAACCCCTGTCAAATTATCTTCTCCACTTCCCTAGAAACATCCTAGAGGTTATGGTCTACTTTAAAGACCAATCTTAGTGCTCTAAGAGGAGGTTTCAAAGAGGTGTATCGAAGAAGAGGTAATTTATCCTCCCGATTCTTTCAAGCTTCTTTCTTCTTCAACTTCATCTTATTTAGTTGTTTCATTATAAATTAATAACATCAGTATCACTAATATACTGATTTTTTATTATAAATATGAAACAACCCCATTTCACCTTCTATCCATCCTACGGAAAACAAAATCACCGCGCGTGCGTACGTACGGAATACCATCTCCACGCCATGGTGTAATCTGTTTTTCCACCAACACCTTACTTGGATGGGTATAATGGTGTAAAGAATAACTATACATAGTTATTATAACATCATACTGATTCTGATATATTGTATCATCCACTCCAATTCAATTTAATAATTATGGAAACGATATCATCACTCGTGCGTACGTACAGACTACCGTCTCCATGATGCGATGAGATTCATTCTCCATATTAACCATTTAAGAATGATTATAAAGTTTATATAAGAAATAATAATGAAATGTATGAAATTATAAAACTACTGTATTTATGTATATATGTATGTCATCTACTTAATTACATTCAACTCAATAAGGAAACGAAAACAGCATTCATGCGTACGTACGGCCTACCGTCTCCATGAACGGTGTATTTCTTTCCATTTTTAGAACTATTATATATATGTATATTCTGAATATATATTATATATAAATCATGTTTTTTATTCTGGAATTATGTAATCATGATCTAAGTAATCATATGAATAATTACAAGTCATAACACAGACGACAACTGAAACGATTTTACCCAAAACACTCTTTAACATGGAATTTTCGAAAGAACGGGTATTATAAACTCATAAGTGAACCATATATGATATCATAACAATGAATATGATCCTGTAATAAGTCAATTAAATTATTTAAATCATTATACAGAAGGTTCGGATACATTCGAAGCATATCGGACATAAGGTAAGGGACAATTTTTCAAATCTCATTTTTATCTGAGATTGCTTATTCGTAATTATTTACTGGGGTTATTGTTATCATCCATGTCCATGTTTCCTAAAAATTGTTTCATGTTTTTTTAAAGTCCTTTTTACCCACTTTTTACTTTTAATACATGGTATGAATGGAATCTTTCTTTTGTTTACATTATGAGGTACTTTTTTTGACTTTTCCGACCAAAGTACGATAAGAATGTTTTTTAACGTATACAACATGAAAGGATTTTTATGGTTTTATAAAGCCTTATTTTCATGAAGATTATTTCAAAAGATTTAATGACTATTTTCAACAAAAACCATTTCTTCTAAAATTGCATGTCATTTTGTGAAAATAAAATGATTTTGAAGAAAAATGATATTTTCCTCAAGAATTCATTTAAAGTGTTCTACAAAAACCATTTTCATCTAAGATGAAATTATTTCACATGTGTATTTTTCAAGTGTAATGTCTCTATGATTTACATGGTTTCACTTTTTTATTATGAAATGATATCAATTTCTTTTATATGGATTATGTGATGATGGGATGATGTTTATGAAACCCATTTTATTTATTGGGTTATTATGAATGATGTATGATTTTTTTGTGGCACAAGAAAGAATGATTTCATTATGAGATGGGTGGGACCTATATCTCCCTCCAATGCTTTGGGTAAAGATTTTATATCTCATGAGATAGACATGGCTGGAACGGTAAGTTAATCCAGTTCAGTGTTACAGGACTGAAACGAGGAGTGAACTCGATTCAGAATGGGACTTTGTCCACTAAGATGGTCTTGGCAGTAATGCCTTGGCTACTATGGAAATCATTACATGTGCTTAATGGATGCCACAATTACATGTATTATTCCCATGATATTTTATCATGGTTTATGGTCCATTATAATCTATGTCTTATGTACTTCCATGTTTTATGTCGTTGCTCAAGATTTTAATGTTTAAACATTATGCTCATGTTTTTAAGTTCCAATGTATATGGTATGTTTTATTTTATCCATGCTCACCCTTACTGAGCATTTGAGCTCACCCTTTTTATGTTTTATTTTCCCCAGGATCAAAAGAAAGGTTTTAGGTTAGGAAACAAAAAGTGGAAGATCTTTATGGGAGATGTTGAAGATCTTTCACCACGATTAGAAGATTACCTTCAAAGTTTCCAAAGACACTAAACTATTACAGTCCTTGTGTGTCTGTTTTTTTTTATGTATTAAGTATTCCGCAAAAGTAATGTAATGTCCATGTACATCATGCTTCGGGTCTCTACAGTTGGTATCAGAGGAAAGGTTTAGTCAACCTTTGGAAACTAGGATGCGAAAACGTTAGTGAGATCCCTAGAGATATTTCTAAGGTATGTCTAGGGATGTACCTAAGGATAAGAATACGTATAAGATATAGTCTTAGAACTATGGTAACGATCTTAGAATTTAACCTAAGATGTTAGATATTGAGAGTGCTCCCCCTTTACTATGTTGTTTTCCCTAGAATGATTTTTTCCTCTCACACTATTCTTTTTGGGTTTTATAAAATGGCTGGAAATAGGCAGATTCGTGATAATGGAGGATATGACAGACAATGGAATGATTTTCATCATGAGAAACCAAATGAAATGGGATCTGGAAGTCCAAAAATCATTATTATGCCTAATCATAAATCTCATAATATGATCAATAATCTCAACTTTGGTAGGCTTCCCGACTCAGATAATAAAAGAAAGATGGAGTTTCATGATGATCATAGAGGAAAGAAAGTTCAATTCCCCTGATGTAAATCATGTGGGAAGAGGCATCAGGGAGATTGTTTCAAAGGAACTGGAAGATGCTTTGGGTGTGGAAATGAAGGACACAAAGCCAATAAGTGCAAAGGAAAAGGTTCAGTTAACACCATGGACAAGGATAATGGTATTGCTACGACATCAACAATGATTAGATGTTTTAAATGTAGAATGTACGGGCATTATGCAAACCAATTCCCTAATGGAAAATCTCATGAAGAGAATCAGCATGGTCATATGGGTAGTATTTATGTGGATGATGATGAGGAGACTACAAATGATATATGAGCTGAAAGAAGTGTTGAAGCTCAGTCGGTTGTTTTAGAAGTTAGTGGAATGATTGTATGTTTATCGAGAGTTATGTTGTATAGTTAATGGTACTATGGAATAATGAATCATCTAAGGATTGTTACACTATTGTTTTTCCTAAAAGTATTTGAAAGTATATGTTGAATGGTACCTATAACCATGAATGTTATTCAGATATTTTTGTAAAGTAGATGATATGAGCATAATGAAGGAATAAGAAGATAATGAGATGTTTGATTGTATTCATGAGCTCATGATTGATATAAGGACTAAGTGATATCATGGTTTGAGTATATAGAATTTTGAGGATTTTGGTATGTGGAAAGTGTTAACTTTTAACTGCATTCATGTTTTCACTAAGGTTCAATGGGTA
Source organism: Viscum album (assembly GCA_963277665.1). Classification (NCBI taxonomy): domain Eukaryota; kingdom Viridiplantae; phylum Streptophyta; class Magnoliopsida; order Santalales; family Viscaceae; genus Viscum; species Viscum album. The sequence goes on along the minus strand of OY728159.1, from coordinate 967,969,389 downwards.
TTCATTTTTCAAGAGAATACATGATTAAGGCCTTAGAATGTTTGTAATGTGACCAACAAGACATATCTTATGATATATGGGGATCAACGATGGTATTAACATGATTCTTATATGAAATCCCTGGTAACCGTTTTCACTATAATATGACAATGGACTGCAATATTATGGATAAGCCTAAGGATTGGAATGGATTATATTGGACATAAGTTAGTATTGTTTAAGGATAGAACCTTTTTTCGATATTATTGATGGGATGATATAGTAATGTAGTTTTAGAAAAAGGACAACCTGCAGGACGGGTGATAGCCCATCGCGTCGGACAAGGCTGTGGGAATCAAACCCACAACCAAAGTGCGACTGGCCATTATCACCTACCACTGGCCTACAGGAAGTCCCTGGTTAGTAGAAACAAGTTTTATTTTATTAAGTAGTATGATATATGATGTATACGTTCATTTTTGGAACCATATATGATTAATCTAACCATAAGATGGACTTATAACTTTTTCTATCCTTTTGTTTGAAAGAGATGGAATGACCCGTCATTCTATCACATGATCTGCTAACACATCACGAATAACAAATTCAACTTCATTTCCTTAAGGGATGAAGTGGAAATTGTTCAATTCACGAACAACACTGAGATGGTACCAAAATCATGCAAGTATTTCTTTTAATTCATCAACTTTAGTGAAATGATCTTGAAAACCAAAAATGTTGTCCTAGTTCCCTTATATCCGATGAATCATATGGTACCTTAGATCATCACAAATCAATAGCTTTGTGATTTTTGGCTTTTTCATAGCCATCACTACTAGAAAAGGGGGCATTGGAGCCCCCCAGACTCGGGCGACCGCCATTGGCGGTCGCTATAGGTCAGCATTAGCGACCGCCAATGGCGGTCGCTAAGCTGAATAAAAAATTTCGGGGGGTTTCTGCGCCCCCCCCCCCCCCGCGCACTCTCCTCTCCCTCGATCCCTCGCCCTAACCCTCCCTCGCCGCCCTCCCTCGCGCCGCCCTCCCCTCCCCCCGCCGCCCGGCCTCCCCCGCCGCCCGGCCTCCCCCGCCGCCCGGCCTCCCCCGCCGCCCGGCCTCCCCCGCCGCCCGGCCTCCCCCGCCGCCCGCCCTCCCCCGCCGCCCGCCCTCCCCCGCCGCCCGCCCTCCCCGGCCGCCTGGCCTCCCCCGCCGCCTGCCATCCGCCCTCCGGCCGCCGCCCTCCGCCCTCGGGCCTCCGGCCGCCGCCCTCGGGCCTCCGGCCGCCGCCCTCCGGCCTCCGGCCGCCGCCCTCCGGCCTCTCGGCCCTCCCCCCCACCCCGGACGGCACCCGCACCCCGGACAGCCCCCGGCGCGCACTCCGGACCGCCCCCCGCACCCCGGACGCCTCCCCGCACCGCGGACAGCACCCCCCCGCGCACTCCGGACCGCCCCCCGCACCCCGGACGCCTCCCCGCACCCCGGACAGCACCCCCCCGCGCACTCCGGACCGCCCCCCGCACCCCGGACGCCTCCCCGCACCCCGGACAGCACCCCCCCCGCGCACTCCGGACCGCCCCCCGCACCCCGGACGCCTCCCCGCACCCCGGACAGCCCCCCCCTGCACTCGGACACCCCCCTCCGAACCCGGACAGCCCCCCCGCACCCCGGACAGCCCCCCCCCCCCCCCCCCCCCCCCCCGCACTCGGACACCCCCCCTCTGAACCCGGACAGCCCCCCCGCACCCCGGACAGGCCCCCCGCACCCCGGACACCCCACCCCGCACCCCCGACAGCCCCCCTGCACCCCAGACAGCCCCCCCTCCCCCGCACCCCGGACACCCCCGCACCCCGAACACCCCTGCCCGCACCCCTGACAGGCCCCCGACACCCCAGACACCCCTCCCCGCACCTCGGAAGGCCCCCTCCGACCCCGGACACCCCCCCCCCTCGCTGCGCGTCCCCCGTCCCCTCACCGCCTCCTCTCCTCCAGCTCCCCGCCGCCGCCGCCGCCCGTCCCCTCCCTTGCCGCACCGCCTTTGGCTCCGGCTCCCCTTCGCTGCCTCCTCTCCCTCGCAGCACAGCCTTCGGCTCCCCTCCCTTTCAGGTTTGTAGCTCAATCAGGTAACATGAGCTTTCAGTTACATTATTATTTTATCAATGGTTCATAAAATGGTTAATATTTATTTTGAATATAGTTGATTTGAAAAATGTAAATTTAATAAGTATTGTGTAAATGTTTGTTATACAGATATTATTATGGATAAGAGTTGGATTGATCTTCCAAATCGAACGTCTAGAGAATATTTCAATGGCATTATGCAGTTTATTGAGTTCACGAGAGGATTTGAAAGTGACTATATTAGTTGTCCATGTAGAAAATGTGCTAACAGATATCAATTCACACGAGATACTGTGAGGGAGCACCTTTTCTTTAATGGATTTCTGAAAAATTATAAGAGTTGCACTCGTCATGGAGAAGAATATGTTCGTTGTCAAAATACAGATGCAGCTCAGATGGATGTTGATGCAAGGATGACTGATCCAATGCATGAAATGCTTACTGAAATGGTACGTGGGTTTGATCCTGAAGGCATTGACATCCAGAATCTTGAGACCGGTGAGATAAATCTTCGCTCTGGTGCAGATCGTGATTCGAGGAGGTTTTATGAAGTACTTGATGATGCGAAAACAGAATTATATCCTGGATGTACTTCTTACAATAAACTGTCGTTTATCGTGGAGTTGTTGCATTTGAAGACTTTGAATAATTGGTCAGACACATCATTCGACATGCTTTTGGTTTTATTGAAAAAAGTTCTTCCTGTCGACGCTAAGATTCCTGAGTCGTATTACTATGCTCGTAAGTTGACAGAGAACTTAGGTTTTACATATGAGACTATAGATGCATGTGCAAACAACTGTATGTTGTTTAGAAATGAAACTGCTCATTTGGATATTTGTACGGTTTGTGGCGCTTCCAGGTGGAAAGAGAACAGGGGAAATAAGACTCATCAAAGTCAGATTGCGATACAGGGGAAACCGATTGCCGTAAAGCAAATGCGTTACTTTCCCCTTAAACCGAGGTTGAAAAGATTTTTTATGTCATCTAAAGTTTCTAATTTAATGAGATGGCATGCAGAAAGAGTTCATGAAAGTGACATGTTAACCCACCCGGCAGACTCTCATGCATGGAAGGATTTTGATAAGAGACATCCCGACTTTGCTAAAGATGTTCGTAATGTCCGATTGGGATTGGCAGCAGATGGTTTCAATCCATTCAAGTCTATGGTTGGTGCAACTCATAGCACATGGCCCGTGGTGTTGGTTCCATATAATCTTCCTCCGTGGCTTTGTATGAAGCAACAATTTATATTACTTTCCACTCTTATTGATGGACCTAAAAGTCCGGGGGATAAGATTGATGTTTACCTTCAGCCATTGATTGATGAGTTGAATGAATTTTGGGGCGATGGTGTGATGACTTATGACTGCGAAACGAATGAAATGTTCAAACTGCATGCAGCTTTATTGTGGACAATCAATGACTTCCCAGCTTATGCAAATTTATCAGGCTGGAGTACGAAAGGGGAATTTGCTTGCCCTTGTTGCAATAAAAGTAAAAAATCTGTATGGCTTAAACATTCCAAAAAATGGGCGTACATGGGTCACAGGCGTTTTCTCCCTCCCCAGCACAGGTTCAGAAAGGACAGAGTGGCATTTGATGGTTCTAGAGAGTTCAGCCCAGCACCAAAGATCATGACAGGAGTCGAAATGTTATCGCAGATTGAGGAAGAAAACATTCGCACGGTATATGAAATTCAGGATTTGGTGGCTCCTCCAGTACGTAATATTCGTGCTGCGGGTAGGCAGCGCAGTCACAATTGGAAAAAGAAAAGTATTTTTTATAGTCTTCCGTATTGGAAAACTAACATGTTGAGGCATAATTTGGATGTCATGCACATTGAAAAAAATGTTTGTGATAACATATTGTGGACCATTTTAGGTGTCAGTGGAAAGTCAAAGGACCATGTTAATGCACACCGTGATTTGGAAGAAATGGGTTTAAGGAAACAGTTGCATTTACAGTTAGCTGAGGGAAACAAGGCATATATGCCTGCTGCACAGTATTCGATGACTACAGAGGAGAAAAAGACATTTCTTTCCATTTTGAAGATGGTCAAGGTGCCTGATGGTTACTCTTCTAATATTTCAAAGTGTGTGAATCTGACGAGCAAGACATTGCAAGGGTTGAAAAGTCATGACAATCACATATTACTTCAGCAGTTGATTCCAATCGCAATTTGTGATTGTTTATCCCCCAATGTTGTTCAGCCCTTGATTGAGATGAGTAATTTTTTTAGACAGCTTTGTTTAAGAAATCAACGAATGAGTGATTTAAAAAGTTTGCAGGACCGAATTGTACTTACGCTTTGTCACTTTGAGAAACTTTCCCCCCCCTCATTTTTCGATGTTATGGTCCACTTGACAGTGCACCTAACTGATGAAGTAATGGCTGCTGGTCCAGTGCAATTCAGGTGGATGTATCCTATTGAACGGTATTTGAGTACATTGAAAAGATTTGTACGCAACAGAGCTCGTCCAGAGGCATCAATAGCCAATGGTTATTTGATGGATGAGTGTACTACCTTTTGTGCAGAATATCTTACGGATGTTGAAACAAAATTAGATAAGCCCTCTCGGATTCATGATGGTCCAGTTGGAGAAGGAACCACATTTGATATGGACAACATCGAGTGGATACAAGCACATCGATATATCTTGTTCAATACTCCATCAGTTGCACCATTAATGCAGTAAGTATCTTATCAATGTGCTTGTATAACTTTTACATGTTTTCTTTGCATAAGTTGATCTTTTAAACATCGTGTAATCATTTGCAGGAAACACATTAATGAGATAAAAGAAGAGATGCATCGTGCGACTGAGTTGCAAATTCAACAATCTCATTATGCGACATTTCATGATTGGTTCAAGGATTATGTATGTATAAATTGATTTTCATTATGAGTGAAGTATTAAACTAATTCTTTCTGCATATATCAGTATTGATTTTTATAAATTATGTAGGTTCGTAAGCTGAGGGAGTTAGGGGACCCCACGCTACCTGAAGTATTTATCCAACTGGCTGAGGGTCCATCTATAACGGCTCGTCGTTATAAAGCTATTGATGCTAATGGTTTTCGATTTCGCATTAAAGATGTTGACGACAAACGAGCAACACAAAACAGTGGCATCGGTTGTCCCTTTGTCGATTCTGGTTATTACTATGGTCAATTGATAGACATCATTGAAGTTGTATATACACACGGTTTGAAGTACATATTGTTAAAGTGTAATTGGGTTGATCCAGTGCGTGGATGTAAAGTCGATCAATATCAGTTTTCATTGGTGAATTTTAACTATATGTTATACAGAAATAATGAACGAGTTGAGAATGAACCTTTCATTTTGACATCACAAGCGGAACAAGTATTCTTCGTTACTTTGCCTTCGGATCCAAGTTGGCAAGTTGTTGTCAAAATGTCTCGGCGAGGAGTGTTTTTATTTGAAGAAGATGAACCCGAGACTGTTCCGTTTGTTTACCAACAACTTGATCAACATACCGTAGTTCAACGTGAAGAAGATATTTATTGGGTCAGAGCGGCTGTTGAAGGAGAAACGGTCGATTTGCATGCTTAATGAAAGGTATAATTGTTTTCCCGCTATTCAGTAGAATGTCCTAGGATATCATAAATTATCTAATCATTTTATAAATCCTTATAAGTTTTAATCCTCACTTTTGTAAGTTAATTCAGTCATAAATATTTAGGTTGATTAACTTTCTGATTTTTTAAAATTCATTCACAACTAATTATTCAATCCATTTTTTGTTTGATTAACAGTTGTACAAGTTTGATTTATTAAGAACAATCCAATTTATCTTTTAAACACTTTGGACTCATTACTGATATTTTGTATGACTGCAGACATGTCAGGGGAAGAGGCAGAAAATCCACATCATCCATCTGAGGCATCTACGTCTCAGGGTCGAGGTATGTTTGAATGTCATTGTCTATATTTTTTATGTAATTGACATATATATATATATATATAACATTTGTCAATTTATATATAAAATTGTTTTCAACAGGATCAGACTCGGCTGCTTCTTCCTCTCGCAGGAGAGGCCCTGGTCGTGGCATATTATCATGGAATTCCGACACGACGACAGATGTTTCATTTGATGAGGTATTTCATCCCGTGGGACCGAATGCCCCGGCATTTATTCGTCAGCTGGGTCATATCATACGTGACCCACATCGATTTCCATTGACCACGCGTGATTGGGCTTCTATCCCTCAGGACACATTAGATCGTCTATGGAGGGAGGTTCAGGTAAGAAAATAATTTTACTTTATTTTCTATTTATAAATAATACTAATATGTTTGATTATTTTCATTATAGCAAAATTTGAAAGTATGCCCTGAAGAGTTTCGGCCGGTGTGTATGAGCAAATGCCGTAAGCTGTGGAAAGATTATAAAGGCAAAGTGAAGAGGGACCACTGGATACCAAATGTGGGTGCCCTTGACATTTTGGAAAAGGTCCCGAGAGGTGTCCTCCCAGCTCAGTGGCGTGACTTGGTTGCATATTGGTCTACTGAGGGTGTTGCGGTTAGTATATTAATTATTTTTCTGTATATATATTTTCAAGAATATGTGATTTGTTTGAAATTTGAATGAATTGAATGTAGGAGGTGTCAACACGCCATTCGGAGAATCGAGCGTTGCAGGGACCAGCTCACAGGCTCGGGACTCGTCACGTGTCTCAGATCCGACATGAGGTATATATTATTCATTTTTTAATTTATTAATTAATATGGTTTTGTGTTTATATTCTTTTAATATACAGTTGCGAGGGCAAGGTGCAGCAACTGATAAAATGTCGGTGTGGATAAGGACTCGTGATCGCAATGATCCAGAGGTTGCAGCATTGATAGTAAGTGTCTGTACTTACCAATAATTACATAAATCTATATATTAACATATATATATTTAAATATTTCACAGGATCAATTTGAAGCTGAGTTAGAACAGCTGCCAGAGGACCAGCGACAGCTTCCCATGCGACGGGATGAGATCTTTCATCGCATTATTGGTCGGGACGGGCATGGCTATAGTTTGACCTATGGAGCAGGGATTCCTCGTTCTGTAGTGTCACGCGCTGCGGTTGTCGGTCCTGCTGTTGCTCATATGACACAGCAGATGTCAGATTTTGAGGCACGGCTGCGCGCTTCCGAGGAGACAAATGCGCAATTGACAGCTGAGGTTAGAGCACTGCGGGAATATGTGCGTCGAGCTGATGGTACAGGGGATCATACGACGCAGGTATATACTGTATTTATTTATTTAATTTAAATTATTTTTGTTATTAAAATATTTATAATGTTTATTTGTTGTAGGCACCTGGCCCACCAGAAGGAGGTAGCAGTGATGGCAACACGTGACGCACCATATATTCACGAGATATGTTTTTTGTTTTTACTGGTAGGGTTGACATTGATGTACTGTATTTATTCATTTAAGTAATGCATTATTACCATCCATGGTGGTCTTTTAAATATTTTATAGATTATGTATTATTAATATATTTTTTATAAATTTCTGTATGGTATCGATAAAAGAAATATGTATTAATTAGATATTATCACTTTTATTTTTCACTTTTGTAATCAATGGGATGGCCTTTGCACCCCCGGAGAACCCCCCGCACCCCCGTACACCCCCCCGCCACCCCCGTACAGCCCCCCGCCACCCCCGTACAGCCCCCCGCCACCCCCGTACAGCCCCCCGCCACCCCCGTACAGCCCCCCGCCACCCCCGTACAGCCCCCTGCCACCCCCGTACAGCCCCCCGCACCCCCGTACAGCCCCCCGCACCCCCGTACAGCCCCCCGCCACCCCCGTACAGCCCCCCGCCACCCCCGTACAGCCCCCCGCCACCCCCGTACAGCCCCCCGCCACCCCCGTACAGCCCCCCGCCACCCCCGTACAGCCCCCCGCCACCCCCGTACAGCCCCCCGCCACCCCCGTACAGCCCCCCGCACCCCCGTACAGCCCCCCGCCACCCCCGTACAGCCCCCCGCCACCCCCGTACAGCCCCCCGCCACCCCCGTACAGCCCCCCGCACCCCCGTACAGCCCCCCGCACCCCCGTACAGCCCCCCGCCACCCCCGTACAGCCCCCCGCCACCCCCGTACAGCCCCCCGCCACCCCCGTACAGCCCCCCGCCACCCCCGTACAGCCCCCCGCCACCCCCGTACAGCCCCCCGCACCCCCGTACAGCCCCCCGCACCCCCGTACAGCCCCCCGCCACCCCCGTACAGCCCCCCGCCACCCCCGTACAGCCCCCCGCCACCCCCGTACAGCCCCCCGCACCCCCGTACAGCCCCCCGCCACCCCCGTACAGCCCCCCGCACCCCCGTACAGCCCCCCGCACCCCCGTACAGCCCCCCGCCACCCCCGTACAGCCCCCCGCCACCCCCGTACAGCCCCCCGCCACCCCCGTACAGCCCCCCGCACCCCCGTACAGCCCCCCGCCACCCCCGTACAGCCCCCCGCCACCCCCGTACAGCCCCCCGCACCCCCGTACAGCCCCCCGCCACCCCCGTACAGCCCCCCGCCACCCCCTTACAGCCCCCCGCCACCCCCGTACAGCCCCCCGCCACCCCCGTACAGCCCCCCGCCACCCCCGTACAGCCCCCCCGCCACCCCCGTACAGCCCCCCGCCACCCCCGTACAGACGGCACCTCATTCGGAGGTGCCGTGTGACCGCGGCGGCCGGAAACGCGTTTCCGGCGCCTTTAAACACCAAAACGGCGTGCGGCGGTCCGATTCGGAGCAAACGTGCTCCGAACGACCTGAAACCGCACGGGAACATCCGGGGCATGAATTGTGAAATGGTCGGCCAGACGGCACCTCATTCGGAGGTGCCGTGTGACCGTGGCGGCCGGAAACGCGTTTCCGGCGCCATTAAACACCAAAACGGCGTGCGGCGGTCCGATTCGGAGCAAACGTGTTCCGAACGACCTGAAACCGCACGGGAACGATAGAAATATTATTCCTGAGATGCAGGAGGAGGCCGCACGTCCATCGGACGTGCGGTTCGCGCGGCACGTCCGATTGTGCCGTTTTCAGCAGCGCGGCGCGCGCTGAAATGGCGCGTTGGGGGGTCAAAACCACCCGAACGACCTCCGAATGCCACGAAACCGTACGACAACATCCGGGGCGTGAATTGTGAAATGGTCGGCCAGACGGCACCTCATTCGGAGGTGCCGTGTGACCGCGGCGGCCGGAAACGCGTTTCCGGCGCCATTAAACACCAAAACGGCGTGCGGCGGTCCCGTTCGGAGCAAACGTGCTCCGAACGACCTGAAACCGCACGGGAACGATAGAAATATTATTCCTGAGATGCAGGAGGAGGCCGCACGTCCATCGGACGTGCGGTTCGCGCGGCACGTCCGATTGTGCCGTTTTCAGCAGCGCGGCGCGCGCTGAAATGGCGCGTTGGGGGGTCAAAACCACCCGAACGACCTCCGAATGCCACGAAACCGTACGACAACATCCGGGGCGTGAATTGTGAAATGGTCGGCCAGAAGGAACCTCATTCGGAGGTGCCGTGTGACCGCGGCGGCCGGAAACGCGTTTCCGGCGCCATTAAACACCAAAACGGCGTGCGGCGGTCCGATTCGGAGCAAACGTGCTCCGAACGACCTGAAACCGCACGGGAACGATAGAAATATTATTCCTGAGATGCAGGAGGAGGCCGCACGTCCATCGGACGTGCGGTTCGCGCGGCACGTCCGATTGTGCCGTTTTCAGCAGCGCGGCGCGCGCTGAAATGGCGCGTTGGGGGGTCAAAACCACCCGAACGACCTCCGAATGCCACGAAACCGTACGACAACATCCAGTGCGTGAATTGTGAAATGGTCGGCCAGACGGCACCTCATTCGGAGGTGCCGTGTGACCGTGGCGGCCGGAAACGCGTTTCCGGCGCCATTAAACACCAAAACGGCGTTCGGCGGTCCGATTCGGAGCAAACGTGTTCCGAACGACCTGAAACCGCACGGGAACGATAGAAATATTATTCCTGAGATGCAGGAGGAGGCCGCACGTCCATCGGACGTGCGGTTCGCGCGGCACGTCCGATTGTGCCGTTTTCAGCAGCGCGGCGCGCGCTGAAATGGCGCGTTGGGGGGTCAAAACCACCCGAACGACCTCCGAATGCCACGAAACCGTACGACAACATCCGGGGCGTGAATTGTGAAATGGTCGGCCAGACGGCACCTCATTCGGAGGTGCCGTGTGACCGCGGCGGCCGGAAACGCGTTTCCGGCGCCATTAAACACCAAAACGGCGTGTGGCGGTCCGATTCGGAGCAAACGTGCTCCGAACGACCTGAAACCGCACGGGAACGATAGAAATATTATTCCTGAGATGCAGGAGGAGGCCGCACGTCCATCGGACGTGCGGTTCGCGCGGCACGTCCGATTGTGCCGTTTTCAGCAGCGCGGCGCGCGCTGAAATGGCGCGTTGGGGGGTCAAAACCACCCGAACGACCTCCGAATGCCACGAAACCGTACGACAACATCCGGTGCGTGAATTGTGAAATGGTCGGCCAGACGGCACCTCATTCGGAGGTGCCGTGTGACCGCGGCGGCCGGAAACGCGTTTCCGGCGCCATTAAACACCAAAACGGCGTGCGGCGGTCCCGTTCGGAGCAAACGTGCTCCGAACGACCTGAAACCGCACAGGAACGATAGAAATATTATTCCTGAGATGCAGGAGGAGGCCGCACGTCCATCGGACGTGCGGTTCGCGCGGCACGTCCGATTGTGCCGTTTTCAGCAGCGCGGCGCGCGCTGAAATGGCGCGTTGGGGGGTCAAAACCACCCGAACGACCTCCGAACGACCTGAAACCGCACGACAACATCCGGTGCGTGAATTGTGAAATGGTCGGCCAGACGGCACCTCATTCGGAGGTGCCGTGTGACCGCGGCGGCCGGAAACGCGTTTCCGGCGCCATTAAACACCAAAACGGCGTGCGGCGGTCCGATTCGGAGCAAACGTGCTCCGAACGACCTGAAACCGCACGGGAACGATAGAAATATTATTCCTGAGATGCAGGAGGAGGCCGCACGTCCATCGGACGTGCGGTTCGCGCGGCACGTCCGATTGTGCCGTTTTCAGCAGCGCGGCGCGCGCTGAAATGGCGCGTTGGGGGGTCAAAACCACCCGAACGACCTCCGAATGCCACGAAACCGTACGACAACATCCGGTGCGTGAATTGTGAAATGGTCGGCCAGACGGCACCTCATTCGGAGGTGCCGTGTGACCGCGGCGGCCGGAAACGCGTTTCCGGCGCCATTAAACACCAAAACGGCGTGCGGCGGTCCGATTCGGAGCAAACGTGCTCCGAACGACCTGAAACCGCACGGGAACGATAGAAATATTATTCCTGAGATGCAGGAGGAGGCCGCACGTCCATCGGACGTGCGGTTCACGCGGCACGTCCGATTGTGCCGTTTTCAGCAGCGCGGCGCGCGCTGAAATGGGGCGTTGGGGGGTCAAAACCACCCGAACGACCTCCGAATGCCACGAAACCGTACGACAACATCCGGGGCGTGAATTGTGAAATGGTCGGCCAGACGGCACCTCATTCGGAGGTGCCGTGTGACCGCGGCGGCCGGAAACGCGTTTCCGGCGCCATTAAACACCAAAACGGCGTGCGGCGGTCCGATTCGGAGCAAACGTGCTCCGAACGACCTGAAACCGCACGGGAACGATAGAAATATTATTCCTGAGATGCAGGAGGAGGCCGCACGTCCATCGGACGTGCGGTTCGCGCGGCACGTCCGATTGTGCCGTTTTCAGCAGCGCGGCGCGCGCTGAAATGGCACGTTGGGGGGTCAAAACCACCCGAACGACCTCCGAATGCCACGAAACCGTACGAAAACATCCGGGGCGTGAATTGTGAAATGGTCGGCCAGACGGCACCTCATTCGGAGGTGCCGTGTGACCGTGTCGGCCGGAAACGCGTTTCCGGCGCCATTAAACACCAAAACGGCGTGCGGCGGTCCGATTCGGAGCAAACGTGTTCCGAACGACCTGAAACCGCACGGGAACGATAGAAATATTATTCCTGAGATGCAGGAGGAGGCCGCACGTCCATCGGACGTGCGGTTCGCGCGGCACGTCCGATTGTGCCGTTTTCAGCAGCGCGGCGCGCGCTGAAATGGCGCGTTGGGGGGTCAAAACCACCCGAACGACCTCCGAAGGCCACGAAACCGTACGACAACATCCGGGGCGTGAATTGTGAAATGGTCGGCCAGACGGCACCTCATTCGGAGGTGCCGTGTGACCGCGGCGGCCGGAAACGCGTTTCCGGCGCCATTAAACACCAAAACGGCGTGCGGCGGTCCGATTCGGAGCAAACGTGCTCCGAACGACCTGAAACCGCACGGGAACGATAGAAATATTATTCCTGAGATGCAGGAGGAGGCCGCACGTCCATCGGACGTGCGGTTCGCGCGGCACGTCCGATTGTGCCGTTTTCAGCAGCGCGGCGCGCGCTGAAATGGCGCGTTGGGGGGTCAAAACCACCCGAACGACCTCCGAATGCCACGAAACCGTACGACAACATCCGGTGCGTGAATTGTGAAATGGTCGGCCAGACGGCACCTCATTCGGAGGTGCCGTGTGACCGCGGCGGCCGGAAACGCGTTTCCGGCGCCATTAAACACCAAAACGGCGTGCGGCGGTCCCGTTCGGAGCAAACGTGCTCCGAACGACCTGAAACCGCACGGGAACGATAGAAATATTATTCCTGAGATGCAGGAGGAGGCCGCACGTCCATCGGACGTGCGGTTCGCGCGGCACGTCCGATTGTGCCGTTTTCAGCAGCGCGGCGCGCGCTGAAATGGCGCGTTGGGGGGTCAAAACCACCCGAACGACCTGAAACCGCACGACAACATCCGGTGCGTGAATTGTGAAATGGTCGGCCAGACGGCACCTCATTCGGAGGTGCCGTGTGACCGCGGCGGCCGGAAACGCGTTTCCGGCGCCATTAAACACCAAAACGGCGTGCGGCGGTCCGATTCGGAGCAAACGTGCTCCGAACGACCTGAAACCGCACGGGAACGATAGAAATATTATTCCTGAGATGCAGGAGGAGGCCGCACGTCCATCGGACGTGCGGTTCGCGCGGCACGTCCGATTGTGCCGTTTTCAGCAGCGCGGCGCGCGCTGAAATGGCGCGTTGGGGGGTCAAAACCACCCGAACGACCTCCGAATTCCACGAAACCGTACGACAACATCCGGTGCGTGAATTGTGAAATGGTCGGCCAGACGGCACCTCATTCGGAGGTGCCGTGTGACCGCGGCGGCCGGAAACGCGTTTCCGGCGCCATTAAACACCAAAACGGCGTGCGGCGGTCCGATTCGGAGCAAACGTGCTCCGAACGACCTGAAACCGCACGGGAACGATAGAAATATTATTCCTGAGATGCAGGAGGAGGCCGCACGTCCATCGGACGTGCGGTTCACGCGGCACGTCCGATTGTGCCGTTTTCAGCAGCGCGGCGCGCGCTGAAATGGGGCGTTGGGGGGTCAAAACCACCCGAACGACCTCCGAATGCCACGAAACCGTACGACAACATCCGGGGCGTGAATTGTGAAATGGTCGGCCAGACGGCACCTCATTCGGAGGTGCCGTGTGACCGCGGCGGCCGGAAACGCGTTTCCGGCGCCATTAAACACCAAAACGGCGTGCGGCGGTCCGATTCGGAGCAAACGTGCTCCGAACGACCTGAAACCGCACGGGAAAGATAGAAATATTATTCCTGAGATGCAGGAGGAGGCCGCACGTCCATCGGACGTGCGGTTCGCGCGGCACGTCCGATTGTGCCGTTTTCAGCAGCGCGGCGCGCGCTGAAATGGCACGTTGGGGGGTCAAAACCACCCGAACGACCTCCGAATGCCACGAAACCGTACGACAACATCCGGGGCGTGAATTGTGAAATGGTCGGCCAGACGGCACCTCATTCGGAGGTGCCGTGTGACCGTGTCGGCCGGAAACGCGTTTCCGGCGCCATTAAACACCAAAACGGCGTGCGGCGGTCCGATTCGGAGCAAACGTGTTCCGAACGACCTGAAACCGCACGGGAACGATAGAAATATTATTCCTGAGATGCAGGAGGAGGCCGCACGTCCATCGGACGTGCGGTTCGCGCGGCACGTCCGATTGTGCCGTTTTCAGCAGCGCGGCGCGCGCTGAAATGGCGCGTTGGGGGGTCAAAACCACCCGAACGACCTCCGAAGGCCACGAAACCGTACGACAACATCCGGGGCGTGAATTGTGAAATGGTCGGCCAGACGGCACCTCATTCGGAGGTGCCGTGTGACCGCGGCGGCCGGAAACACGTTTCCGGCGCCATTAAACACCAAAACGGCGTGCGGCGGTCCGATTCGGAGCAAACGTGCTCCGAACGACCTGAAACCGCACGGGAACGATAGAAATATTATTCCTGAGATGCAGGAGGAGGCCGCACGTCCATCGGACGTGCGGTTCGCGCGGCACGTCCGATTGTGCCGTATTCAGCAGCGCGGCGCGCGCTGAAAGGGCGCGTTGGGGGGTCAAAACCACCCGAACGACCTCCGAATGCCACGAAACCGGACGACAACATCCGGGGCGTGAATTGTGAAATGGTCGGCCAGACGGCACCTCATTCGGAGGTGCCGTGTGACCGCGGCGGCCGGAAACAAAACGGCGTGCGGCGGTCCGATTCGGAGCAAACGTGCTCCGAACGACCTGAAATATATTATATATATATAATATTTAAAATATATTATATAGAGAATATTTAAATTATTATAACACAATGATTTGATATTATATATGTATTAAATATGTATTAAAACATTTCAAATATATAATATATATATATATATATATATATATTTAAAATATTGTATTTAATAGTATATATATGAATATTTTTACATAAATATATATATATATTTATATTGAATTCAATAAAATTTTTTTAAAAAAATTTTTTTTTTTTGAATAGCGACCGCCATAGGCGGTCGCTGAAGGCCGAACTGACGGCCTTCTATAGCGACCGCCATTGGCGGTCGCTAAAGCCCTCTAGCGACGGGGCAACAGCGACCGCCAATGGCGGTCGCTGCGCGGCCGCTAAAGACCTTTAGCGACCGCCAATGACGGTCGCTAATTGTCTTATTTTTAGTAGTGCATGTTCTCTACCACTCTCCATCAAAACTTGATGGTTAGATTTTTCTTCCATATCCCTATTTTCACCTATGTTCTCCTATGTTGAAACCCAGTGATGAGTTAATTTGGGTAACCATTACATTTCAAACTTTAGTTTTTAAAGTCATGTTTTGGTATTCCTTTTTACGATGTGGGGTTCTATTAAACAAACTTTCGCGTAGTAAACCATTTATAACCCCGAAGAATTTCGAGGGCGAAATTCATTTTAAGGGGGGTAGAATGTAACACCCCGATATTTTATGAAAAATATTATTTTAATTTCATTAATGTCTTGTGTTGTATGCTACACCAAGATTACCTTGCGCTATACGCAACACCGTATTAGCTTGCAGTATACGCAACACTATTCTTGGATCGTGTTACACATAATTTTGAAAATAGTTATTCTACGCAACATTGAGTATATAAATATATATATATATATATTCAATGTATAAATGAAATATGGTTGGATTCTGTTATATGAAACAACGAAGGATTCTTTCAATACACGCAACCCTGACTTGGCTTGCATTACACGCAATCGCGACCTTCCTCGATAGTGTGTGTTGTACGCAATACCGGGTTTTACAAAACAATGATATATTATTATAATATTATTATAAACTAGCCGTTCTGAATAGTATTAAATAAATTTTTAATTTTATAACATTATTATTCATCTTACAAATTTTCTAGAACATGGTATAAGAACAAAATAAATTTTTCGGGTAAAATAAGTATTTTTCAAAAAATGCAGTTTTGTCGCCTTTTGATGACACACCCACATTAAATCTAGTTTTTGAAATTTTTATAAGCTAAATTTGACAAAATAAAATTCTTCTTGGGAATCAAGAAATAAAAATTTACTTTGGATAAATATTTCGTATTATTCTGGTAACTTTCATATTTTGATTAATAGTAAAAACACGCTATATTTTAATGAAAAACAAATTTTTTCATCATAATAATTTATATGGTTAAATTATAATATTGAATGGTTTTAAAGTATAAATAGAATATATTTTTACCATTTAATATAATGTATGTCATTATCATTGATTTTACATTGAATTCGTAGGTTAAATCAATTCAATCTTTTTCAATGTTTTAAACAAAAACTTGTTTTCATTCGACAACAGGATTAATTTTAATTTAATTTCTGCAACTTCTGTGTATTTAATTTGAATAAATGGATTCCATATTTGGAATCAGTGGGTCCAAATTATGTTAATAGGCTACTTTTTATTTTTGGGAATTATGAATAGTAACTACGGTAAATTTTATTTACCATAGTTAAAGGTAAATCGGGTAATTAAGGGTAAATATAATATTATAAAATTACCCAAACACATGACAAAATTCTATTGGATGGTTAAAGTAAACAAATATCAACTAAGGGTCGGGTTAGATTAATTTTATGGACTTTTGACCATGAAAATAATTTAATTATGATTAAAACCAAAGAAAGTGACAACATGTCACTCTCTTAAATCTTATAAGTATAATAATTTTAATTTAGTGATAAATATCATAAAACATCAAACATTAATAGTCTCCAGAAATCTAATAAAAGTATCTACATCATGATAATTTATTTAGTATTTTTAGGGATTAAATAATTGTCATTAATGGTGATACATTAATGATACAAAAATTATTTATTAAGTGGAAAATAAGTAATATAGTTTTTATTGAAATAATAATACCAATTAAAAGGCCCAAAAACATAACCAAAACTTATTTTTAGTGTATATCTACACCTTAATCATCCAATGACCAAATATATAACCGTTTGGATCCTTATAAAAGTGATTATGAATCTTATATTATATTATTTTAAATGATCCCAAAGTTTTCACCTTCATAAATAAATAAATATAACAATTTAAATATTGTGATTTTAAGATGATAAATTCGAGTAAAAGTATTATTGTGAAAGTTAATAGATTTATATTCATCATAGGATTTTATTTTAAATTTTTATGCAACAAATCAGTATATTAAATAATAATACAAATATGTTGTAGTAATTATTTTATTAAGAGATAAACCAAATAAATGGTTTTAAAAATAATAAAATAAATATTATATGAACTATTTAATGTTATACACTAATTTTATAGATAAATATGACCTTTAAGGAATCTATTAAAGCTTTTAGTTCGAACAAATATTTGGTATATATTTTATTTAAATTCAAATAGATGAATAGTGGCAAAATTGACACTATTGTTATTTTATAAAAATAACATATTATAAAATTGTTTAAAAATCCCAAAAATATTTAAAAATTATAAATTTAAATTTATATGGTCTATAGTGTTATAAAGGAAACATGTATGGAAAATTAACAACAAATAAGTAATTATTTGTTATAATTGCAAATTTAGAATTTTATTACCACAAATAAACATAAATAGGTTAAAAAAGGATAAATCAAAATGATAAGGTATAAAATAAGATCAAAACATGTATAAATTTGATTGGTTGATGAGATTAAAACCATATATCATCTAATATTCTAATATGAGTCATATTTGGAGGTTCTTAAGTGGGGTTAGATTTATTATAAATTAATATTTTTAAAAATTCCAAAGGTTCCCCTCTCCTCCCTTATAAAAGGGCACCTCCTCCCTCTCCTCCTCACACCAATTTGAGCCTTAAAGCTCTGCCAACCCCTGAAAAATTATCTCCTAAACTTCCCTAGAAACATCCTAGAGGTTCCGGTCTAATTTAAAGACCAATATTAGTGCTCTAAGAGGAGGTTTCAAAGAGGCGTATCGAAGAAGAGGTAATTTCTTCTCCCGATTCATTCAAGCTTCTTTCTTCTTCAACTTCTTCTTCTTTAGTTGTTTCATTATTAAGTAATAACATCAGTATAACTAATATACTTATTTGTTATTATAAATATGAAACAACCCCATTTCACCTTCTATCCATCCTATGGAAAACAAAATCACCGCGCGTGCGTACATACGGAAGACCGTCTCTACGCCGTGGTGTAATCTATTTTTCCACCAACACCTTACATGGATGGGTATAATGGTTTATAGAATAACTATACATAGTTATTATAACATCATACTGATTCTGATATATTGTATCATCCACCCCAATTCAATTCAATAATTATGGAAACAATATCATCGCTCTTGCATACGTACGAACTACCGTCTCCACGACGTGATGAGATTCATTCTCCATGTTAACCATTTAAGAATGATTATAAAGTATATATAAGAAATAATAATGAAATATATGACATTATAAAGCTACTGGATTTATGTATATATGTATGTCATCTAGTTAATTCCATTCAACTCAATAAGGAAACGAAAACAGCGTTCATGCGTACGTACGACCTACCATCTCCATGAACGGTGTATTTCTTTCCATTTATCGAACTATTATAAATATGTATATTCTGAATATATATTATATATAAATCATGTTTTATATTCTTGAATTATGTAATCATGATCTATGTAATCATATGAATAATTACAAGTCAAAACACGGACAACAAATGAAACGATTTTACCCAAAACACTCTTTAACATGGAATTCACAAAAGAACGGGTAATATAAAGTCAAAAGTGAACCATATATGATATCATAACAACGAATATGATTCTGTAATAAGTCAATGACATTATTTAAATCATTATACAGGAGTTTTGGATACATACGAAGCATATCGGATATAAGGTAAGGGATAATTTTGCAAATCTCATTTTTATCCGAGATTGCTTATTCATAATTATTTACTGGGGTTATTGTTATCAACCATGCCCATGTTTCCTAAAAATGGTTTCATGTATGTTTAAAGTCCTTTTTACCCACTTTTTACTTTTACTAGATGGTATGAAAGGAATCTTTCTTTTGTTTACGTTATGAGGTACTTTTTTGACTTTTCCGACAATAGTTCGATAAGAATGTTTTTTAACGTATACGGCATGAAAGGATTTTTATGGTTTTATAAAGCCTTATTTTCCTAAATCTTAGTTCAAAGGATTTCATGAATATTTCCAACAAAAACCATTTCTTCAAAAATTGCATGACATTTTGTGAAAAGAAAATGATTTTGAAGAAAAATAATATTTTCCTCAAGAATTCATTTAAAGTGTTCTACCAAAACCATTTTCATTTAAGATGACATTATTTCCCATGTGTATGTTTCAAGTGTAATGTCTCTATTATTTACATGGTTTCACATTTTTATTATTAAATGAAATTCATTTCTTTTATATGGATTATGTGATGATGGGATGATGTTTATGAAACCCATTTTATTTATTGGGTTATTATGAATGATGTATGTTTATTTTGTGGCACAAGAAAGAATGATTTCATTATGAGATGGGTGGGACCTATATCTCCCTCCAATTCATTGGGTAAAGATTTTATATCTCATGAGATAGACATGGCTGGAATGGTAAGTTAATCCGATTCAGTGTTACAGGACTGAAACGAGGAGTAAACTTGATTCAGAATGGGACTTTGTCCACTAAGATGGTCTTGGCAGCAATGCCTTGGCTACTATGGAAAGCATTAAATGTGCTTAATGGATGCCACAATTACATATATTATTCCCATGCTATTTTATCATGGTTTATGGTCCATTATGATCTATGCCTTATGTACTTCCATGTTTTATGTCGTTGCTCAATATTTTAATGTTTAAACATTATGCTCATGTTTTTAAGTTCCAATGTATATGGTATGTTTTATTTTATCCATGCATACCCTTACTGAGAATTTGAGCTCACCCTTTTTATTTTTTATTTTCCCCTAGGATCAAAAGAAAGGTTTTAGGTCAGGAAACAAAAAGTGGAAGATCTTTATGGGAGATGTTGAATATCTTTCACCACGATTAGAAGATTACGTTCCAAGTTTCCAAAGACACTAAAATATTACAGTCCTTGTGTGTCTGTTTTTGTTATGTATTACGTATTCCGCAAAAGTAATGTAATATTCATGTACATCAAGCTTTGGGTCTCTACATCATACAACTAGAGTATGATCATGTAAGAACCCGGATCTTAATTTCAGGTATGTCTTTCTTTTTCTAGAGTTTGTAAGAAGAATGGTGTTTTGGGAAATTTTTGAAGTACACACCGTGTAATTTCTGAGTACATGTTGTGTACTCTTCTCCAGCAAGAAGCCGTATGCTGGATGTGCCCGGGCCACACACACAGTGTGTAGGGGTAACGTGGAGGCCAATTTTGGAGAAGTACGAAAAAACCTAGTACATGCCATGTACTCTAAAATTACATGCCGTGTACCTTTATTTTTTTTCACAAAACGCACCGGGGTTGCACATAATCAACATAATCATATTCTTTTAGGTCTGATTAGTCCGAGAGTGACTCGTATGGCCGGATCATCCCTGATATCCAACCTCTCTGTCCGTTCTCCGATTCAAGAATGGTCTATTGCATTGGAAGCGCAGCGGTGAGTTCTTCCTTCTGCTTGAGCCTTGTTTTCTAATTCTTCCTCTTTCTCAAGTTATCTGAGGTTGAACGTTTTGTGCATTTTCTTAGATCTACTATGTTATAAGGGGAATTAGCCATTGTGGTTCAAGTATATAGATCTCCTAGGACCGAGATAGGTGGTTTGTGCATTATCGTACAAAGTCTCTGAGTTTTATGTGCAAATTCCACCAATACCCGTGAACAGGGTATTGTGTGTTTACCATTTTGCCCTTGTTTTTTTCTTGCATTTCATGTATTCTTTTGTAGAGGTAATTTGACCTTGTTAGAGAATAATTTATTGTGCTTGGATCTTTTTGCCATGCTTTGTTCTGTTTACGACCCTTGGGTCTCGTTTGCCTTTGGCGGCTACACCTGTCTGCATGCCTTGCAGTTATAGGATGAAGTGGAATTCATGACATGGTTGTTTCCTTGTAGAATATTTAGCTAAGTAGCTCTATATGTGTACTTTGGCTACCCAAGTAGCTATATAGGAGTACTTTGTCCTTAAAGAATTATTATGCACTGATTGGCACGGGGCTGAGAGAACCTGGTGCTATAGACTATAAGGGATAGACCGAGTGAGCTTCCCAAAGAGTCTTAGATACTACAGACTACAGAGGGGATGGACCGAGTGAGCTCCCAGAGTGTCTTGGATTTTATAGACTACAGGAGGGTAGGCCGAGTGAGATTCCTCAGAGAGTCTCAACTTGTTTGAATTTTTTTAAGAACATTCCCAGGCTAGAGTGGGAATTGACTGAGTGAACTTCCTCAGAGAGTCTGTGGTATACCTAAGGATATAGGAGTGATTGACCGAGATAGCTTCCTTAGAGAGTCTCTAGAACTTGGGGCTAAGATGGTTAGATTGTGTGATCTTCCTCAAGAGAGTCCCTAACTACCCTAGACTATAAGGGGAATTGACCAAGTGAGCATCCCCAGAGAGTCTCATAAATTTGTATGACCAAACCAGAGGGGTTAGTCTGTGTGCACTGCCCAGAGGGTTGTGTTACTTCTTGGATAGTACCGGAGGGGATGGCTATGAGTACTACCCAGAGGGTTTCCGGCTTGTTAGATGTTTGTTTCACTACTGTTGTTTGGTTGTGGATTGATTGCTACTATGTATCATCCTATTTTACTGCTTACTGTTTACTGCCTTCTGCACGCTGTTGCTATTTACTGCTTAGTGTACTTTTACCTTCCATATACTCACTGACTGTTAGGCACAGATCTTCGAGTGAATTCCTACTGGGATTTTATCTCACACCCTATTTGGGAAATACTTTTGGGCCCAAGCAGACTATGTTGTTGCAGGAATAGACAAGGGCAAGCACCCTTTGACTTCTGGAACTTGATTGCTTGGAGCTGGAGAGCATGGCACTGGGTTTTGGCTCGCGATTCTGAGGAGCTATTTACTTTTATTTTGTACTTGTTTTGGTACTGTAGTGTTTTCCAGCATTGTGAATTTTTTAGCCATTTTTCTAGTTATTTATCATGCATTATTTCATACATACATATGTGCTACAGTTTGTTGATTTAGTCTTCCACTGTTATATTGTTGGTTATTACTGCTTCCGCTATTGTATGTTTATTCTTATTCCGCTATTTACTATGCTAGTGAAGGGAATAATTTTCCCACTATCCCAACAGAGGCCCTCACTGCTAGTCGGCAGCCTCTGGCAATTGGTGAAATGCGCTTGAGGCCATGTGACCAACTGGGTAATGGGCGCCTCTGGGTGGCTTCTAGAACCAGGACGTTACAAAGTGATATCAAAGGTATTCTTTTCTCATGAATTACTATTTAGAGACATTATCCAGGGATAGGATGGATTCGGTACTTGGTAATAAGTTGTTTTTGGGAGTAGCTAACCCGTGTATAGGGAAAATCCAAACTACCTCATTTATTGCAGTTTTCTGGTTTTGAGATTTTACCGTTGATACGATTTCACCTAGAGTGATTC
This sequence comes from Viscum album, assembly GCA_963277665.1. Classification (NCBI taxonomy): domain Eukaryota; kingdom Viridiplantae; phylum Streptophyta; class Magnoliopsida; order Santalales; family Viscaceae; genus Viscum; species Viscum album. Next base: position 967,946,654 of record OY728159.1, on the reverse strand, counting down.
ACATGCCTTGTACTGTTATTGTTTTGATATTATGGTTCTATTTCTGTTGCAACCCGATGAGGTGAGGGTATTCTATCTTGCATCATAGAGGAACTTGTATAAATAAAATGTCATGCATTCTTTCCATTCCATTTAGGGTGCATTAGAGATTGCATGTTATTGTGATAGACGTTGTGTAGATTATGCATTCTGTTGTGATGGATTCTTGATAGAATCTCTGATACTTGTTAGAGAATTTTTTTATTGTACTTTGTTTAAATGAATGCCAAATTTTGATTCTGGAGGTTTTATGGCCCCTCTTGAATCAAAAATTGGTGGATCATGATCCTATTTTCTCTTGTACATGATTGTAGAAGATTTCAAGAATTGATTCATGGGGAGTATGGGCCCTCACAGATTGGAATTTGGCACCACTTTACCTCATTTTCAGTGTTTCTGGGTTTCTGTACAGTTTTTGAGCTGATGCCCAGAAAAACCCAGAATACACGACGTGTACCTTCTAGTTACACACCGTGTTGTTTTTAGGCCGTGTTATTGACTGTGTGTGTGTGCAGGAACATGGTGTTATTAAAATTACATCCAGAGCACATCGTGTACGGTATGTATATGCCATGTAGTGATGAGCCTTGTACCCGACCATGTCACTAACAACACGGGTCGAGGAATCTCGAGTAGAACACACCGTATAGTTCTTTCCAGGAACCCAGCCATGTCACGAACAACACGGGTCGGCGTGACCTTCTCTAAGACATTCCATGTTGCTTTTGGAACATGCAGTATAGTCTTTCTTAGGTACCCGGTCGTGTCATGAACAACACGGGATGGTGTCACCTTCTCCTATACACACCATGTTTGTTCGAAACATGCCATGTAAGGGCCATCTGTGTAGACGGTCGTGTAACTAACAACACAGGCCGCCGAGTTAGTGTCTAGTACACACCGTGTCCTTGGGGAACACACCGTGTAGTCTGAGGTTAGTTTGAACAGTGTGGGTTATCCATGTAAAGAGACTTGGGCAGGGGAATAGTATTCAAGTACACGCCATGTGTTGGGTCAACACGCCATGTAGTTTGAGGTGTTACATGACCTATAGGGCAGGGGTACACACCCATGTTAGTGTCTTAAGAAGACACGCCGTGTAGTTTATATACACATTGTGTAGTTGTGTTTTGTAAACTTGTGTGTTTTTCTTCCCCTATTCTTGTTTTTTACTCTTGTGTTCTCTATCCTTGTTTTTCTGATATAGGGTTTACTTTGATCTTTCAGAGCTATGCCTCCGAGACGTCCTCCGGTTGTATGTCTGTCATCAGGAAGTGATCAGATGCCAGATATGGCTGATCAGGGACTTTATGCCGATCCTCCAGTCGAGCCAGCCTTGGAATCGGCTGTCATACCCATTTCAGGCGACCAGGCGCTGTTCAAGGAGGACTTCCTGAGGATGATGCAGAGTTTCAGGGAGTGCCTCCTCCTGCCCCGTCGATGGCTGAGTTGGCGAGGGTTTTCCAGCAGCAGCATCCTCATACTTTTTCAGAGGATGGAGGACCTCAGGTTGTAGATTCATGGATAGAGGCCACACTGACCATCATTGATCACCTAGAGATCCCTCCATAAAAAAGGGTAAAGCTGGATACTTATATGCTCCGGGACACCGCTAAGAGGTGGTGGGAGGTGATCTCACGGTCAGGGTGTCAACAGGATATGTCTTGGGATGAATTTCAACGCACCTTCTATGACTACTTCTATCAAGAGACCCTGAAGGCTGATTGAGACTACGATTCTATGAGTCTTCAGTAGGGTACTCTTTGTGTTATGGAGTACTCATATAATTTCACTGAGCTGCAGCATTTCACACCGATCCCAGCAGGTGATGAGGTGTTCCTAGCTAGGAAGTTTGAGGATGGTCTCAGGCAAGAGATACATTCCCAGGTGAATATCTTCCAGTTTACTTCTATATCCTCCATCATCAACCAGGAACTGATCACTAAGTAATATCTAAGTGATTCTAGAGCAGTGATCCATGGTTGTACGATATCCAAAGTTGGTGTTCCTCCTACGGACAGTAGGAACCGTCGTAGAGAGTCTTCTCGAGGAGATTGAGGTTCACGAGATGCATCTTCTGGCAGTCATTTTTTATGCTACCAATGCGGTAGGAGTGCGAATACTAGGCCTCGGTACCAGAGGGATCCGATGGAGTGTCGGTCTTGAGGCAAGATGGGCCATCTTCAATGTTTCTGTCACATCTTCTCATCTTTAGTTATTGGTAGGGGTTCCTCTATGACCCCGCATTCTAGAGATGCTCCACCAGTTTTCCACCAGTCATGTAACTGGAGTTCTTATGGCCATTCAGGCCAAGGTGGAGGTCATGGCTGTGGTGGTCATACACTAGGTCATTAGCGACAACAGAGTGAATCAGCTCAGAGCGGTCAGCCAGGGGCACAGGGCCGCAGTGCAGGCCAGTCATTCACCGTGGAGAAGACCTATCAGGAGCAGGATCTCATACCTTATACAATTCAAGGTACAATATTAGTAGCCTCAGTTTTATCTTCAACTCTTTTCAATACTGGTGCTTCCTATAACTTTATCTCTGTTCCGGTTGTGGAGAGCCTTGGGCTCTGTATCTTTTCGTATGCCGACTTGTTGACACCTGACACGCCATTGGGAACGAAGAAATCTAGCATACGACAGTGCAGAGAGTGCCCTATCGAGGTTGTAGGGTGTCATTTCTTATGGGACCTCTTTTTCCTAGAGATGAAGAGCTATGACGTCATTCTCGGGATGGACTTGTTGGTTCCTTTCCAGGAAGTCGTCGATTTCTATCGCCGCAGGGTGATTTTTGTATCACCAGAGGGCAGATCTTTCCTTCATAGAGGCGAGTGGTATGTCCGGGTGGGTAGATCTAGACCAGAGCATCATGGGCTAGGGGAAGTTATAGCCCAGATTACTAGTCTTTATCTGGATGACTAGGGGACTTCACAGTTAGACGGTCCTCCAGTGGTGGATCGTTTAAGGGATGTCTTTCCAGAAGATATCTCAGGTTTACCTCCGGAGCGTGAGGTAGGCTTCTCGATTGAGCTCGTTCCAGGAGTGGCACCGGTGCCCATTCCTTCTTATAAGATGGCTACACCTGAGTTTTAGGATCTCAAGAAGCAGTTGGAGGAGTTGCGGGAAAAAGGTTTCATCCGACCCAGTACTTCTCCTTGGGGTTCGCCTGTCCTGTTCGCGAAGAAGGCAGACAGTACCCTTCGGCTTTGTGTGGATTATCAGAAGCTGAACCAGTTGACAGTCAATAATTTATATCCCATGCCGAGGATCAATGATCTCTTTGATCAGCTTTGAGGAGCCTGGGTGTTCTCGAAGATCGACTTGAGGTCCGGTTATCATCAGTTGTGAATTAGACCATCAGTTATACCTCTGACAATTTTCAGGAGAAAGTAAGGTCTTTTCGAGTATACAGTCATGTCGTTTGGTCTCATTAATGCGCCTGATGTTTTCAGGGCATAGATGACCCGAGTGTTCCATCCGTACTTGGACTCCTTTGTTGTGGTCTTCGTGGACGATATCTTGGTGTACTCTTACACTCGACACGACCATGCCACACACCTTGAGATTGTTCTGAGTACACTGAGAAAGCATCGTCTATATGCTAAAATCTTGAAGTGCCACTTTTGGATGGATCAGATTCACATCCTGGGTCATGTTATCTCGGAGACTGGAGTATCTGTGGACCTAGAGAATGTGAGAGCTGTAGTTTCCTGGGAGCAGCCGAAGAACATATTCGAGGTACGGAGTTTCCTAGGGATGGCTGGTTACTACAGATGCTTCATTTAGGACTTCTCGTGCCAAGAAGCACTGTTGACAGGTCTGACCAAGAAAGGGGCAATGTCTTTATGGTCAGATTCTTGTGAGTTAGCCTTTCTAGAGTTGAAGGGGAGGTTGACGTCTGCACTGATACTAGTCTTTCCAGAGCCGGGAAAGGGCTACACTGTTTACTGTGATGCTTCTGGTATCGGGTGGGAGCTGTGCTCATGCAGGAAGATGGGGTCGCTGCTTATAGGTCTCGGCAGTTGAGGCCACAAGAGAGGAACTACCCGACGCCCGATCTGGAGATGGCTGCAGTTGTTCACGCCTTACGCTATTGGAGACACTATCTTCTGGGAGAGCACTTTGTGGGTTTCACCGACCACAAGAGTCTCAAGTATATATTTACTCAACACGATCTGAATCTGAGACAGCGCAGGTGGATCAAGTATCTTCAGTCCTTAGACTTCCAGCTCACCTATACGCTGGGAAAGGGAAATGCAGTGGCAGATTCATTGAGGAGACGAACTCAGATTAAGGCAGTTCAGGAGGCCAGTAGTGAGTGGAAATTTATGGATCTGTTCTCGGAGATGCACTTAGAAGTGCACGACAGTCAAGGACAGACTATCCTATCTTCTGTAGCTATTACCTCTACACATCTTGATCGGGTACGAATGAGGCAGCTATCAGACTCAGAGGCCTTGGTCCTATGGGAGAGTGTGTTAGGAGGGGACCCTCTTCATGGATGGGCAGTGAGAGAGGATGAGATCTTGCATTTCGAGGGACGCGTATGGGTTCCAGCAGACATACGCGAGGAGCTGATGTGGGATTTTCATTCCTCAGTTTGGGCAGTTCATCCTGGTGTCACCAAGATATATTGGGATCATCATCGCCAGTACTGGTGGCAAGGTATGAAGAAAGATTTTGTTGGTTTTGTCATGAGATGTTCTACTTGTCCGCAGGTGAAAGCAGAGCATCAACGACCATCAGGGGTTTTACAACAGTTACCCATTCCGGAGTGGAGGTTGAATGATGTCATGATGGAATTCGTGACCGGGTAACCAAGGTCACCTCGGCGAAGTGATGTTGTTTGGGTTTTTGTTGACAGGCTTACGAAGGTTGCACACTTCTTGCCAATCCAGGAGACCTTCAGTGTTGATGATCTGGGATGACAGTACATCCGAGATATTTTACATCTACATGGAGTTCCACACTCCATTGTTTTAGACAGGGATGCACACTTTACCTCTTGGTTCTGTCAAGGACTTCAGAAGGCTTTGGGCACATAGATACTTTTAAGTACAGCATACCATCACCATACTGATGGCCAGTCCGAGCACACGATCCAGGTGCTTGAGGATATGCTTCGAGCTTGCATCCTAGACTTTTGCAGTTCATGGGAGAATCATATTACTATGGTTAAGTTCTCCTAAAACAATAGTTTCTAGGTTATCATTAAGATGGCACCATACGAGGCTTGGTACGGTAGGCCATGCCGATCACCCTTATGCTGGCTGGAGGCAGGAGAGGCAGCCTTGCTGAGACCTCGTCTTGTTCCAGAGACTTCAGAGCAAATAGAGTTGATTTGGAAGAGGATGGATACAACACAGTCTCGACAGAAGTCTTATGCTGATCAGCGGAGACGCCCTCTGGAGTTCAAGGTCGGAGATCAGGTTTTCCTGCGTGTCGCACCGAGGATGGGACATAAGAGGATTCGGAGATAGGGTAAGCTTTCACCACGGTTCGTCGGGCCATTTGAGGTGTTGGAGAGAGTTGGTCCGGTCACCTATCAGTTGCAGCTACCTCAGAGGTATCGGCCAATGCACGAAGTCTTCCATGTATCTCAGCTCCGATGTTACTTTTCAGACCCGTCTCAAATCTTTCAGCCTGAGTAGGTTGAACTCAAAGTGGATGCGTCATTTGAAGAGCAACCTATATGGATTGTCGATCGCAGTACGAAGGATCACTGAGGCCAGTCTGTCCCTCTGGTATGAGTGATAAGGCAGCACAAACGAGTATAGGATGAGACTTGGGAGAGGGAGGCCAAGGTTCGATCATAGTGGCCAGAGTTGTTCGAGGTTTCTTCTTCTACACCTATCTAGGGAAATGTGGGGATGAATTTCTTTAAGTGGGGAAGTTTGTAAGAACCTGAATCTTCATTTTAGGTATGTCTTTCTTTTTCTAGAGTTTTTAAGAAAAATGGAGTTTATGGAAAATTTTGAAGTACATGCCATGTACTCTTCTCCGTCTCGATGTCGTGTGCTGGCCATGCCAGGGCAACACACACGGTGTGTAGGGGTGACATGGAGGCTGATTTTGGCATATTACGGAAAAACCTATTACACACCATGTACTCTAAAATTACACACCGTGTACTTTTCTTTTTTTTTACAAAACGCACTGGGGTCGCACCTCATCGACATAATCATATTTTTTTAGGTTTGTTTTGTCTGAGATCGACCCGTATGGACAGATCTTCCCAGAGCTCCCACAGCTACATCTGTTCTCCGATTCGAGCATGGTCAGTTGTGTTGGAAGCGCAGTGGTGAGTTCTTCCTTCTGCTTGAGCCTTTTTTTCCAATTATTCCTCTTTCTCAAGTTATCTGAGGTTGAATATTTTTTGCGTTTTCTCAGATCTACGACGTTCTAAGGGGAATTACCTATCGTTGTTCAAGTATATCGATCTCCTAGGATCAAGGTAGGTGGTTTGTTCCTTACCATTCAATTTCTCTTAGTCTTATGAGCAAATTCTACCAATACCCATGAACGGGGTATTGTGTGTTTACCTTTTTTCCCTTGTTGTTTTCTTCCCTTTCCTGTATACTTGTGTAGGGGTAATTTGACCTTATTAGGGGATAATTTTTTGTGCTTAGATGTTTTTCCCATGCTTTGTTCTATTTATCACCCTTGGGTCTCGTTTGCCTTTAGCTGCTACAACTGTCTTCATGCCTTGCAGTTATAGGATGAAGTGGAATTCATGACATGCTTGTTGCCTTGTAGACTATTTAGGTAGTAGCTCTATAGGTTTACTTTGGTTATCCATGTATCTCTATAGTAGTACATTAGCCTTATAGTATTATTATGCACTGATTTTCACCAGGCTGAGAGAACCTGGTGCTATAGACTATAAGGGATAGACCGAGTGAGATTCCCAGGAAGTCTTAGATATTATATACTACAGAGGGGATGGATCGAGTGAGATCCCAGAGAGTCTTTGATTTTATAGAAAACATGAGAGTAGAACTAGAGAGCTTCAATAGAGAGTCATACCTTGTTTGAATTTCTTTAAGAACCTTCCCAGGCTAGAGGGGGAATTGACGGAGTGAGGTTCCTCAGAGAGTCTGTGGTATACCTGAGGCTATAGGAGGAATTGACATAGATAGATTCCTCAGATAGTCTCTAGACCTTGGGGCTAAGAGGGTTAGACTGTGTGATCTTCCTCAAGAGAGTCCCTGACTACCCTAGACTATAATGGGAATTGACCGTGTGAGATTCCCCAGAGAGTCTCATAAATTCGTATGACCAAACAAGAGGGATTAGGCTGAGTGCACTGCCTAGAGTGTTGTGGTACTTCTTGGATATGACTAGAGGGGATGGCTGTGAGTACTTCCCAGATGGTTTTGGCTTGTTAGCTGTTTGTTTCACTATTGTTGATTGGTTGTGGATTGATTGCTGCTACGTATCATCCTGTTTTACTGCTTACTATTTACTACCTTCTGCTCGTTGTTGTTGTTTAATTCTTAGTGTACTTTTACCTTCCATATACTCACTGACTATTAGGCACAGATCTTCGGGTGAATGCCTACTGAGATTTTATCTAACACCCTGTTTGGGCCATGCTTTTGGGCCCAAGAAGACTATGTTGTTGCAGGTATAGACAAGGGAAAGCGCCCTTCGACTTCTGAAACTTGATTGCTTGGAGCAGGAGAGCATGGGACTGAGTTTTGGCTCGCGATGCTGAAGAGTTGTTTACTTTTATTTTGTACTTGTTTTGGTACTGTAGTGCTTTCCAGCATTGTGACTTGTTTGGACATTTTCCTAGTTATGTATCATGCATCATTTCCTATATACATATGTGCTCCATTTTATTGATTTAGTCTTCCACTGTTATATTGTTGGTTATTACTGCTTCTGCTATTGTATGTTTATTCTTATTCTGTTGTGTACTCTGCCAGTGAGGGCATAGTTTTTGCACTATCACACCTAAGGCCCTTGCTGCTAGTCGGTAGCCTCTGGCATTTTGGGAAATGTTCTTGAGGCCATGTGACCAACCGGGTACGGGGCGACTCTGGGTGGCTTCCGGAACCGGGACGTTACAGATCATTCTTGAGAAGAAAAACTAGTTGAACTTTTGGACTGATCAGATAATGTTCTATTCAACAAAACCACTCCCCTAGTCAATGTTCTGTTGATAAATAACCATTTATATCAATCTATGTGGGAAATTAATGATATTGTGAAGCATATGAATCCAAATATTTTTACCCTAATGATGAATTTTATGGGAGAAATTCACTTTTATGGTTGTAGAATGTAACAACCCATATTTTTGTGGACTATTTTTTGAATAAATAAAATTTCCATTTATTCCTTCAAATGAACAAAGATAATCATTACTTTAACATGGTATAGACTTAGCATATGTTACATAGAACATCAACATGTTATTTGTTACATGGATCATTCACTTTTCGTACGTTACATGTGACATATATGATTCTACAAAATATCATATTTTTATAATTATTTAAATTAATTGATTATAACCTAGAGGTTAAACAATGTAATATAAATTGTAATAAAAAATTTGAAAATATTTTTTGTGTAATTGTTTTAAATAAAAAAAATATTCATAATGGAAGATATAATACAGAGTAAAGACTTTATATGTTTTAAAAAATATTATCTCAAACAAACTAATTTTCATATCCTTCTATGAACGATAATGAAATTAATTTTAGACAAATTTAGGAAATTAATTTGATAAAACAATCTCCATTTTAAATTTATAATTTTAAAATTATTTATGGGTGAAATTTTTGAATTTTTTTGAGAAACATCATTTTTGGATGAATAATGAAAAATACCTGGTTTTAATACAAAACATTTTTTATATAAACTATTTATAACATTAAATTATATTTTAAATTAGTTTTAAAGATTACTATTTTTATAAATTAATACATTTTAGTTTATTGAGATAAATTTCACACTGAATTAGTATATAAATACATAGTAATCTTTTGAATGTTTTTACCTTCAAAACATACAGGGTCGACCTGATTGTAGGATTAATTTTATTTTAATTTCCACAAAAAATGTGATTAGTATTTGGAAAAATGGATTTAATGATTATAATCTTAATATTTTATAATATATAATAATTTCAATATATTTTTCTTCTAAATTTATTATTGTATTTAATTAGATTTAATTAGCTCGATTAAGGTAAAATAATGTTTTACTAAGGACAGAACATTAAAATTAAAACCCAAAACAACACAAAAACATGTCCAACACCCATTTTACGTCCATGAACCTTATTTTATTTAATTTTCTTTAATTTTATAACATATTTATATAAAAAAATAGGCAAATCTGACTTTTTATCAAAAATTCCATGTGTATCCTTTCTTTTCCCAATAAAAAGCCACTACCTCTCCCCCTTCTTTATGACTCTAAAACAACTTACATTCGGAAAATATTGGACCAAAATACATAGAATAATCCCAAACATGATTCTATAAGCACCCAATTGCACATAAAGTATCACATGGAAGACTTTGGGCACAAACCAACAGGAGTTACTAGATTAAGAGGTAATGTCTTCTCTCAAAGATCATTTCATTTATTTTATTTCTCCACCCCTCCACTCTCTTTATTATATGATTGTTTAAAAAACATATATAATCAATATAATAATATATTTTATGCTATAGGTTCTACCTAAAATTACACATTCCTCCATATAATGGGTAATGAACATACGATGTACTTGTATTGTGAAGTGCTGCCTTACAAAATGATGATTGCTCATTTTTCCTTTTCCACCTCTAATAGTGTACATTATGATGGAAAACCTATTTTTATATATTATATATTATATTATTTATATATATAATATTATTTATTCCATTTAAAAAAAATAATTTTTTTACTTTTCACTTGGTATAAATACAATATTTTCGTTTGAGGAAGTGTGGGCTACCGCCCCCTCAAAGCGATAGGATTATTTCACACACTAAATGGAATGTATTAAGGATGGGTTTAGTGAAATTATAATCATATATATGATATAATAATGATACTGTAATAATGATATATATATATCTGTGTGTGTGTGTGTCTACATTTATTTAATTTACCTTCATTATTTCAATAGATAATAAAAACAGAAACAATATTCATGCATATGTACGGCTTACCATCACAATGAACGGTGTGTTAAATTTTGTACTTTTATAATCTATATATAATTTTAATACACATAAAATAAATATTATTAATATTTTTATCATTTTTTAAATTATTTAATCATGATATAAGAATAATTACGAAATATATAACAAATTAAGACACATGCGAAGAACAAAGAGAATATTACCCCATGTGAAACCATAACATAAGGTTGTTAAAAGGTGGGAATAATAAGGTCATGATAAAACTAAATATGGTATTAGATATAATAATATATTTCTATAAATAGTAATAATAAATTTATATTTATTATAAATGTGGTTTGAAAGAGTACGATGAGACTAAATACACAAGTTATGTGGATTTCATCTCACTTTTATTTCCGTAAGATTCATGATTTATTCACCAACCATTTATTTCGAATGGTGTGAATACTACCCATGGTTGAATTCAATTTTTCTTATAATTAAATTTTATATAACCATTTTATTATCTTTATTTCATGTGTTCTAGGTTTCAAAATTTACAAAACTGATAAAATTTATTTGTCACAATTTCCATTCATTAAGACTTATGTTTTGTTATGACCCTACATTATTTGGAGGTGTATATAATAAAATGTTACATGTTATATCATGAATATAATTATATTTATTTTATTTTATGATTCATGTAAATTACATTTCTTAAATACAGTGTATGAACCAAATTGATAAAGTGGTAAATGTTTTTTAAAATAATCTCTTCGCTTTTCAAGATTATTAATTATTTTGCTTCCCTGATGAAATATTTTGATCCATCTCTCAATATCACTCATGAATTTTATTCTACATTGATTATACAAGATATATTAATGTATTATAACCATTTTACACTCTTTATTACTTAATATAATATTTTTAAGAAAAATATGATTTTCTCTATGTTTGATCATAAATCTATTGTATTCAAAAACCACGGGTTCAAAACCATTTTCAAAAATATTTTCAAAAGATCCTTAAATCCCATTTTTAAGGGAAAGGTATTTAAAAAACAATTGATGGTTTTCAATAATTCCATTATATATTTTTAATATTTTTTAAAAGAATTGTTTTTCAAAAGGTTTACTATTTAAAAAACATTTTTCAATCCTGAAATGATATTTACTTAATATATGTTTTTAAAGGATATTTCAAAATTATTTCCCTTATAAGATGACATCCATTGGTGTTAATCATGATTTTATGGGGAAATTATCCAATGTTTTGATTCATATTATTTCTCAGAATGGATTATGTTTTGAGGTCATGATATTTAAAAAACCATTTTATCTTTCACGAGTTATATTATTTGGAAACCCGCTTATTTTAATGGGTTATGTGTATGATGAAATGATTATGAAACATTTTTCTTTCTTTATGTTATGATATGATTACATGTTTATAATACCCATTGAATTTAATTGGTTATGATATGAATATTGATGTTCTAGTTGAACATGTATATAAGATTTCATTATAATATGGGTGGGACCTATATCTCCATCTAATGTAATGGTTACAGATTTATATCTCATGAGATTAAAATTGATAGAATCGGAAATGAAATTAGTTTTGTATTAAAGGGATGGAATAGGGAGTGAATTCAGTTCAATAAGTCACGGCTGAAAAAGTGTGTAAACCTAGTTCAGTAACGAATTGTGTCCACTAATATGGTCTTTGAAACAATTCCATGACTACTATATAAATCTCTATATATGATTATGTGTCTTCTAAAATTCCAGGGTTCATTCCAATGTTATGATTTCATATATTTGATTTCCTATCTCCTAAGGATTCATGTCTTATGAACTGCCAAGCTTTATGCCATGATTCATTTATATGATCTTTGATATGTAGGGTATGATCTTCTATTTTCATGATTAGGTTTGCATTCTATTATGATGATGATTATGATTACTTATCTCCCTTGTTTACCATTATTGACTATCTAAGCTCACCCCTTTTTATGTTTCCTTCCCCCAAGGTTATGAAGATATGAATTATTTATGATATGTCTAAGATGGGTTCTAGTCCAGAAGAACCTAGTGGGAGATGATATAGCTCATTTATATACAAGTGTTTATGATTTCATGTTTCCAATGGAAATAGTCCGATACAGTCTCTAGGTATCTATTTGTGAAATTTTTTATGTATTACAAAAATGTAATGTAATTTTAATGTATGTAAATTGAGTGTATATATAGATCAACTATGTATATGTATTATCTATGTGAGATATAGACTATGATAAAACACTGTGTGAGTGATTGACTAAATGGATCGGTTATGTGAATTAGCTATGTGTATAGATTTTTTATGTCAATCGACTTTGTGGAATTGTTTTGTGGACCAGATGCATGAGAAAATTCCTACTTTAGTGATCATATATGTGGATATATTGTATATTTATATCATCTACATGAATCTAAAATGTGAAAATGACTTTGTGGGGATTTGAGATACATGGTGATTTTGGCTACATGGAATCAAACAAATGTAGTTTTTTAGTAGTTTCATGGAAATGAAAATGTGTGTCTTCCAGTGATGTGAATTAATGTCCATCAAAGACTAATTCAAAAAGGATAATTATATACTTAATTTCCTAATATGGACATGGTTGTAAAATATTACTAGTGTGTGTATATTAATGAGATCTTCAATAGTTGTAATTAAATATATGTAATCTGAAATTTTTTTATTACCCCATATCTATCAACTCGAAAGTAAGATTACATAACTTTATTACATCCTATTATAATTCTATTTTTATTTTACGTAACAAATCCATCCCTTTTATTGAAATAATCCTTTTATCATTGGATCATGTTACCTCTAGTGGTGTTTGCATTTTGTGTGCACCCCAATGTTTTCTGAGTGAGCAGTATGAGGCTTCTTTTTCCATGTTGGGTATTAGTTCATTATCTTATTTATTTACATGAAATAAAAATGTTATCATTATCTATCCCCTTGTATAGTATTGGAATTGAACTAATGAATATTAAAACATATTATTAAAAATTGGATTGGGATCATCTGTCATTTTATTCTACTATGATAACATTTTTCCTCTTGATTTATGTGATAGTTTATCTGTGATCTATTCGATTCTTATCTAGCATGGTGAGATGTTCATTTTTTTTATATTTTTCAAGATAGAACATGTTAAATAATATTTTCGTGGAATTAATTGATAAATAATTGTATGGAGAATAAAGAGGCATGTTAAATGAATCTGGTGGTTGTGTAATTCGATAATGTTAAAATCAATGGGATTATAAATTTTTAATTGTATATGTACTTCCATGTTTTGATGTAATTTTATAATTAACATGAAGAGTTATAATGATTGTTTATGAAATTATTTCAATGAATGTTAATAAATTTTAATTCCATATGTGTATTGAAACTGGAATGAATATTTGGTGGAATGTTTAAATTAATTAATTAATTAAATTTATAGCTTGTTATATCATTACTTTTTAGGTTTCCAATAGTTGGAACACATGAGTAGTGAATTATTTATTTCAAGAAGGAATAAAAATTGGTTATTTGATAAAGATAATTTCTACATCTCGAGTTTCCCATTATGTTGAGATGGATGAGAGCCTTATGTTGGGGCCATGAGAGATTGTTTTCATGTAAAGGATTTATTCCTTGTTATAGGCCTAAGATATTTATTTTTATTATGTTTATCTTTTTATAATTTCTTATGTTAAATAAGTGTGAGATATTCTATCAAACATAATATGATAATGGAATGGATGATTCTTGGATTGATGATGTGATGGTAGTGCCTGGGATGGATGAAGAGATATGAGCCAAGGTTGGATGAACCTTGGATGGATGATGTGTTATGGGGGATGGAGGATTATATGATGTGGAATCAGTTGATGCATATGATGATGATATGCATCAGGATATTCTTATTGGTTTTAGGGATGGAAAGAGAGATAATGGAACTGGTTAAAGTTGGGATTACGCATTGATGTGGTAAAGCTTTATTTATTCTTGAAAGGAATATAATTATTGAATTATAGTCAAATTGATTTTTTATCTACATTTATTCATCACCTCTTTAAGAAATTAGATGTTCTTGGTTTCATGTTTCTTATTTGTGGTAGCATTGGTTGGTTTTCATGAGTACCTATATTATAGAATGATGTTAATAGTGTTTAATAAATGACATAACTCTTGGAGTTGGAGTTAATGGAATGAAATTTTTGATAAGAAGTTAATCATGTGAAACTGTGGGCTTGGTTTGGATTATTACAAGAGGGAATAGACAAGAAATGATGGTTAATAATGCAAGTGGATTAATGTTTTCAATTATTGGTTAATAAATTAATTAAAAAATTACTCATAAAAATCAATAATGAATTCAGTGTATCTTTTTAAATTATTGTGTGATTATAGGATATGTACTGTTAACATTAGAAGTCAGGAGACTTAGTCACATAAGCTGTAGTTGAGTCTAAGATTAGCTTATGCACATATTGTGGTTGTGAGATATATTATATGCAGTATATTTTTTGATCTCATACACTAACCCACCCAATGCAATTAGGGATACATACACCCAGTGGGCTCAAGGAGAGTGTTTTCCCTAACATTCTAATGAGAGGATGGATGAATCACTACCCCCTTTTCCCCCATTCTTTTCTCTTAGTAGTGAATTATGCTAGCATACAGCACAGTTAGTTTTCCCATATATGTGTGTAGAGGGATGTGACATATTGTGGTTATTTAACACATATGTTTCTCTTGATAGAGTATCCAAAGGATTATTATAGGTATGATGTGTTTATGCTGTTATGGTTTGAGGTACCTTACTTAGTATATTGGTCGTGGTGGCTAGAGCTATAATTCCTAATACATGATACATGCCATATGGGTTGTGGTGGATCCTATAAAATACTTGGTTACTATATATAGATGTGATATGGGATGATTTTATGATGTGATACATGAGAGGAATGTTGTGATTCCATTCCCATGTGTCTACACGATGACTTATTTTGGAGAGAGATGTCCCTTGACGTGTGATTTTGGTGAAGAGTGGAAAACCAGTGGGGATGTATGAGAAATGTATCATTTGTGATCTTTTACTATATTATATGCTCTATTTATTGCGTTAATTAATGAGAATTATCCATGGCAAGGCTTTGAACATTGTATACATATTTAGGTGATGAGTCTGTTTCTCTTTTGTTCTCTAGGATTTAGCATTCCTCCATTCTATTTTATATGAGAGGCATCATGGTGGGTCATACTAAGTACAATGTTATGATAACCCCACATATATATAACCTTTTTTAAGTTAATATGAGATAGTTGGAGATCATGATGGATATTACTAAATTTTGGATTGGATGGAGCTGTTTGGGGGTTATGGTTGCTGCCATCTCTACATTTTTGGAACTCATAGTTTACCTATGTGTTTCATTAGTACTGTATCACATTGTATGTGTTCAATTAGTATATATATGTATCTGTGTGTTTGTGTGTGTGTGTGTGATGATGATGTTTCTTTTAGTATATCTATCTTATCACTCCCTATTATGCATGTTAACTTAGATGGAGATGCCTCCCATATATATGTTATCACAACAACTATACTAGTTACCAATATGAGGCTTAATGGAGGTAAGAATCAGGCATTCACCATCTACCTTCTCTAATTTTTAGCCTAGTATGGTTACTCATTGGGTGGATGGTGTCAAAAAACGTTGTATCATATGTTCAATTTGAGGGATAAGATGGATTTTAAAGTTTCACGTAGCTTATTTTTCATGTGATGGAAGGGAAATAGTGTCATCTGAGTTTAGTAAGTGATTTAAACACAATAAACCATTTAATACATGGGTATTTAGGCCCCCAATTATCTGATGCATTGACTATTAATTTAATTGAATCTACTAAATTAATTGATACTAGTTGCGGGGTAGAGACCTTGGAATAGATCATGTGTCATTCTTCTATGCACCTATTATTGAAATAGGATGACCCTGGGATAGGTTATAACTCTAAAAAGAAAAAAAAATAAATAATTATTTAATGTTAATTATGTCATATTTTAGTATTAAAAATCATGAAATTAGTTCTTTTTTATGAATTGTTCTAGGTTGAGGTCCTCAAGATGTTCACACGGAATATGTTCTACAGGATGTGCCAATAGATCATTGGATAATAGAGGTGACTATAATGACACATGGAGGAGGAAACACTGAGTAAATTAGCTCTAGAGTTGTTAGAATTATTATGGGCCAATTTTAGCCTCAACTACAAATGATTTTTTAAAGGACATGGAAATAGATTTCTTTTTTATGTTTAATTAAAGAGGAGATGATTTTTTTTTTGTTTTTTATGATTCCACATAGATCAATGAGGAAGTGGTGGTTTTGTTCCGTGGGGATCTCAAGGAATCGTTAATCTCATCAGTGAATATATGAGACTAGTTCTGAGTAGAATCTCTTTCATTAACCATGAATATTACCAATCTCTATGAATTTATTACACATTGATAGGGGAGTTTCAGAATGTGAGAGTTTAGGATCCATATCTGGACCCATCAGTGATATTCTTCAGAACTATTTCCAAATGAGGAGGCTAGGTAGAGTGATTTAAATGAGTATTTTAATCGACATATCTAGTTATAGTTCTTCCTATTTATGATGAATACACATCTTAGGGTGATGGGAAGAATAGAGGTTATTGAGATGATGATGGGCCGAACCAAATCAGCATGAGAGGGGAGTCATTAGGATTCCACACAAAATATAGTCATGGTTCGAGGTTCTCGTTTTCATAGAAATATGATCTTTATGTCACTTGAGTGTACGTAATAGCACTCATAAACTCATTTATATAGGGGAGGGGGATCTCAACCCTATTAAAATATATCGGATGTAATTTTTCTTAAGGAAGTTGAGGACACTAGGGGTGACAGCAGAAAAATAAATTTAAAAAACAATGTGCGCCAAGTTCTCCATTGTGTTTATTTTAGCTTTGGAAACAGTTGTAGGGTTCTCTAGATTGGGATAATCAAATACGAGATTTGGAATCCATAGTATATCCCTAGTATTCTCTAAATCCTCATAGATCATAGCATGACCATAGAGGTGGACATCAATATGGTCAGAAAGGCCTTGGAGTAGGTTGTTGTCAACATTACAATTTAACATTGGAAAGGTATGAAAACGTTTATATCACCTAACTTTATCAATGATTAGGGACATTAGGTATAGATGATCCCTATGATATTGTCATTTACTACACCAATTTTTGGTAATTTTTACTTGTATGAATTGTGTAGAGAGTATGTTCTACTATTGGGGTCTTACCGCTCTTGGGGATACTTCCTATGTTTATGGTTACATCCAAATAACATCATCCACCACATTGACTGGTTGCATTTGGTGTTGGATATCATGAATTTATTCAAGAGGTAGGTTATATTCTATGATGCTGATAATGATATATTGTTTTTCCTTGGTGAAAGATATCTCCACATGGGTTGATGGAGTGTTTTGTGATTTTCATCTTTGTGGCCGATTTGATGTAGAGATCATCGGAGGATATGAAGTTATTATTTACCAGGGTTTCAGAACAATACCATGACCGAATTCCTAAAGAGGATATATAGTTACCCACTCAATAGGATATTGATTTTGGGATTGAGCTGTAGTCGAGCATGTATCATATGAAAATGCATCATTATATTATGGAACCATCTGAGTTTCCGGAGCTATGAGCATAGATTAATGATTTATTGTAGTGATTTTTTTGTTAATTGTTTAATATTGTGGTTCACTTGTTCTTTTCATGAAGAAGTATGATGGTATTTTTTAGCTTTTAATTGATTATCATCTCGCAAACCATGTGATAGTGATGAACATATACCCTCTTCTATAGATTGATGATTTATTCAATTAGTTAAAGTGAGAAATTTGGTTCTCAAAAAATGATTTTTCGTTAGGGTATCATTAAATTTCTATGAATTATGGGGATATCCCAAATCCTTCTTTCGGTTTTTTCCTAGGAATTATGAATTAATTATGATGTTGTTTGGTATGATGAATTCTTTACCCATGATTTTGGTGCTTATGAACAAAATTTTCCAAGAAATTTTGTATAATTTTGGTTTTGTTTTCATAGAATACACCTTGGTGTACTCCACGTTTGATGAGGAGCATGAAGGTCATATTCTTGCCCTTTTTTGTGTCCATCATCATGATCATTAGTTTGTAAAATTTCAAAATTCTGAGTATTACTATCATGAATTCGGTTTCATGGGGAATGTAATTTCCAAAGAGGGTGTAGCTATATACCCTTCAAGGAGAGAGGTGGATGTGTCTTGGCGATTCCCTAATATAATGGATGTGGTTTTAAGTTTCCTTAGCCATGCAGGCTATTATTAGAAGTATTTCTTTATTCATCATGGGTTATGGTTCCTCTGATAGCCATGATAATAAATGATCAAGAATCCTTGTGTATTGACCAGTTTCATGAGGATTTCAAGGAAATGATGGATAATTTGGCCATTTCTCGGGTCTTTATTTTATTGAAGGGTGTTCAGATTGAGTGACCCTATGATGCTTCGTATCTTGGGTTGGGTAGTGTTCTAATGAAGCAGCTATTATTTGTTTCTTATGGGTCTCGTATATAAGTTCCAATGTTCCTATCTATATAACATATGATATTGGGTTAGTAGTAGTAGTGTTTTCTTTGATGTTGTGGTGAAATTACCTCAACAGCAAGCATTTTTTAGGTTTTAACCAACCATAAGAGCCTGTTGTATGTCTTTGCATAGTGTGACATTAAATTACATCAACATCATCTAATTAAATTCTTACAGGATTACATGTTTGATATTTCATAAACTATAGGAAATAGAAATTTTTTACCTGGTGTGATGAGTAGGAAGTCACATAATGCTTCCGTGAATAAATCACGGGATTCTTAGAAAGTGATGAAATTACTCTCATTGCTGCATTTAGATATGGGAGAGGTTAGTGGTAGAGGTTGTGTTTTACAAATAATGGTGCAATAATATTTGGTGAAACGTGTGGAGGATTCCACGTTAGTGGATTTTGAGGTGCGGGTATAGAGATACCGAGTTGTTTTGGGGATTCCCTTTATAGATGGTCTATATGGGGAAAACACTAGGTGTTGTTTTCTAAATGTATTTGAATCCCTTTGGTTATTTGTTATATGGTTATACATGAGTTCCATATATCACATTTGGCTAAATATTGTAGTGTTAAAAAGAAATAAAGAGCCTTGGGATGATATTTTTGGGGGCCTTGGTTGAAGCCTATAGTTACAAAGTTTGTTTCTCGATGTCTGATCTCCTAAAAGGTGAAGGTAGAGCAGCGTGTTCCCAATGGGTTTTTCCAATCAGAAGATATTCCCCAATAGAAGCTAGTTCAAATATTGATGGAATTGTTTTACCATTCTACATTGAGATCTGGAAGAGTATGATTATATATGTGTGATAGTGGATCATTTGATGAAATTATCCCACTTTATAACAATTAGGGAATCATGATTATTGGATTTTTTGTCGAATAATTACATGGATGAGGTGGTGCAGTTCCAAATAGTCCTGAGGGTGTTTATCTCTGACCTTAATCCTCATTTTACCTCTAGTGTTTAGAGAGGTATCCATCATGTCTTTGGATCTTGGTTATCACTTAATACTAAATTTTATTTGCTGTTGGATGCTGAGACATAGTAGACCATCCAGAATCTTAATGAAATATGATTATCATTAATCCAAGATTTTGGATGGTCGTGGATAAAGAACCTACACTTGGTCATGTTTTATTATAATAATATATTCCACTTAATTATTGGTATTGATCCATTTTATGATTTATATGATTGATCATTCTTTTATTTGTTGCTCTGTACTGGGGTTATAGAGACAACAATTATTAGGTTAGAAATAGTAAAAAAAATACAAAACATATTATTCTAGTAATTCAAGAAATGATGAAGGTAGTGCGGGGTCATCAGAAATCCTATGTCGATCATCAAAGGAAAGTATTATAGTTCGACAATGGGGATCTCATGTTCATGAAGGCAAATACATTTCATGGGCACTAATGTTTTGTTTATGGGAGTAAGATTTCTCCCCTTTTCCATAGTTTGTTGTTACATTCTATGTATTGGATCATGTTGCAGTTGTGTCATAGTATATATCAATACCCCTGTAGATAAGAAAAGTACATAAAAGTTTTCATTTTTTACAGCTCTGTTATTCTCTTCATGATAAATATCATTTCAATGATTGGTGAAAGAACAATTTTGACAATAATGTGACCTTTGAGAAGAATCATGTGGAGATCCAGGACTGCTAGGAGAAGGTATTTTGTTGGTGGGATATTCCAAAGGTTTGTGTCTTTGGATGAATTATGTTTGGGAGAAGTGTACCTTGGAATATGAGTCCTATATGCACACAGTGTACCCTGATAATTTTTTTGTTCATATCTTTCCTTTTAATGTTGTTCTCTTGTGAATGGTTAATGTTATAGTTTATGAGATTGTTCCCTATTTTTTTGTGTTCATAACCCATACCTATTCTGAAAGGTATCTCCCTCATGGGAGTGTTTATGATCCAGTTATTATTTCACGATTTTATTATTTTCCCTCCAATCAAGTGGTTGAGTATCAGTGATGGTGAGATCCATGAGGGGAATCCTGAAAGGTGGCTATTCAAACAACCCATTTTCACTATCTCTCTGGGATTGGTTTTGGATTCTTGAGGATGAAAATTGTTTAAGAGTTATTAGTGTAATGGAAAAAATACATCTTGCTTTAAACATTGTGTGTTTCCAAATATAGTGGTCTTTACAAGAGTCCTGGAGCTGGTTTAGACTTTTTTGGTTGCTAAAGATGAATGTAGGGAGGATTAATGGTGATTAAATATTTCATGTCGTGAATGGGAATTTCATGGCTTGGGTGGGAGATCAGTTTATATTTAGTTTGATTAGATATGTGGGTCCATCTGCTATATTGAGTAATCAACTACATGTTATTGGCTACGTGGATGGATTGAATATGTGAGATATTGGACACATGAGAGATCAACTACATGAATGATAAATTATACTAATCCACTATGTGAGGAATTGGATGTGTGGATTGGCTATGTGAATTGGCTATGTGGACGGATCAGATGTGTGAATCGGCTATGTGGATCAGCTATGTGGATTAGAAATCTATGTGATTAGAAACATTGGTGATCAGTTACCAGAATCGGTTAGGTTGGTAGATTATCTACATGGATCAAATACAATAATAGGCTACATTAAAATATCTATGTGGGGTTTTTTTCTACATAGTGGTTTTGGCTATTTTTTTTTCCTCCTGAAGATTTCATATTTTTTAATGAAAATTGATGTGTGGGTCATTCAGTAGTGTGAATCAAGGGCCTTTAAAGTCTTATTCATTAAAGATATGAATATCCTTGATTTTATAATATGAACGAGTCTCTACACACCTCCTTACATGGCAATTTTAATAAAATTATCAATAGTTACAATTAAATATTTATGATTTAAATATTTATGATCACCCCATATCTATTGACTAAAAGATGATGGTCATTCCCATCAGAACATCATGTTATACTTCTCTTGATAGTGTAGGTTTTTACTCCTTCCCTTAGAGTCATGTAATCCTTCTACCATCAGATCACATGTCCTCTAATGGATGTTCCATCTTGCGTGTGCTCCCTATTTTTGGTGTAGTGAGACATGTGAAGCCTATTCTTGCTGGTAGGGGATCAATTTATTCTCTTATTTAATTTCGTGGAATAAAATTATTTTCATGGTTTGTCCACTAGGATGAAAATTTAATTAACCTAATGAATATATAATTTGATTAATAAATAATTGTATTGTGATTATCTTTCATTTAATTCTACTGTGATAATGGTTTGCCTCTTGATTTTATAATTAGTGTGTGATCTGTGATAAGAATATATAGCATCCAGTTATGAATTTTTTAGCATGTTGTTATTGAAAAAAGATGATAAATAACATAAATACATAACTAATTTATTATTAATTGTATGTTGAATAAATATATAGGTTTAATAAATCTACTGGTTATTGTAATTTGATAATGATCAAATTGACACAAGTATGAATGTTTAATTGAATATGTAATTCCATGTGTTGATGGAATTTGATAAAGATTGTTAATCAAGTAAACCATTATTGAAGAAAATAATTAACTACATGTTAATAATTTGTAATTCCAAATGATTTTTAAAACTTATTTAATACAGGGAATCATATATAAATTAATTATTTAATTAATTTATTTTCTTATTATAGCATTATGATTTAGTATTCCCATAGTTGGAACCTATGTATAATGAATTGTCTAATTCAATATGAATACAAAAAGTTTATTGATAAATATAATTTTAAGGGCCTATGGTTTCATTCTTCTTTAGAAGTCATGGAGCTTTTTGTTGGAGTTGTGAGTTATCATTTTCATGTGAAGGATAGATGCCTTGTTTTAGAGCCTATATTACCCAATAGTATATGATTATTTTATACCAGTTTAAAAAAGTTATGTAAAGACCTAGAAATTTCAAGGAAATTTTTTTCTTAATTTTCTTTGTAATTTTACAAGAACGCAGTTTCTGACGGCACTTGATTCCGAGGCCCGGAGTGCCTAGAATCAATTTCTGAGATTTGGCTCGGGTACGTTAAGTGAACGAACGAGCGGGGTTTCCTATCTTTTGAACCGGTGCTTGGAATTAAAATCTGATGGCACTGATGAACTCGCAATGCCAGTAATCTCTTAAGGGAACCTTTACCGTAGTTGCGTTTGTGCGGGAGAAGAAGTTAATTTTTGGGGATTAATTAAATAAAGTGAATAAAATTGTTGAATCAATTCTATTTCATGTTATGTGGTTAACTTCTCCCATGGGAAGTTGGTGGTGGGCCCACATCCATCCAACTTCCCATGTGTGGATATTTGAAAGGGTGGGGCCCACACGAACCCCCCACCTTTTCAAATTCCTTAAACTCGCTAACCCTCTTAACCCCTCACTTTCCTAACCACTCTAAACCCCCAATTTAAGTTTTGTTAACTTATCACCTCATTAATTTTATAACATCTTATGTTAATAACTTAAGTGAGTTAAATGTGGGTTTTGAATTTTCAAACTCTTGAAATTCAAATGGTTAGGTTGTGTTAATAAAATAAGACTTGGTCTTATTTTATTATTGTTAGAGTTTTGGAACCTTGAGAGGATTGGGGAAGCGGTTTTCTTCTTCTTCAACCTCGACGAAGAACGCGAAGAACACCGTTCTTCAACGAAGAACTTCTCTGCCGAAGAACACGGTTCTTCCGCGACGTCGTATCCGCGACGCGACGTTCTTCTTCTGTGTCGTCTCTTCCGCGACGGGTTTCCGCGACGAAATCGCCGTCAACGACTTTGAATCCTCGCTTCGCGACGTCGACGTTCTTTTCCTGCGACACCCGACCTCCGCGACGCTCGTCTTCCGCGGCTCGTTGACGAACACCGGTCCTAAACCGAGGTAGGGGATTATTTTTATTTAATTATTTTCCATTCATTAATCTAGTTTATCGATTATCGTGGATTTTCGACTAGATGATATCGTTTAACGAGAGGGGGGCCGGACCACACAAACATGGCTGAACCCCCCTCCTAGGTTCATGTTTGATTCTTTGTGGATGGAATGGAATGGCAAGGTGCCGTCGCACCACGCGGGAATCACACGACAAATATTACACGATGCCGTCGCACCGCGTCGTGGAAGGAAGTTTAAGAACGCGATGCCATCACGCCGCGTCTAAGAAAACCAAAGAACCACGGTCGGAGTCGGGCCACGGCGAAGGGGTGCGGCGCCATCAGGTCGCACTGGAAAACTACAAAGACGACACTTTTCGTTTTGACATGAGGATTGACGGGTGATGACAAAGCATGCCGTTTTGGCGTTTGAATCCCTTCGCAGTGAAGGTGGGGTCCCGGGCGGACCATAGGCGAAGACGGCAGGAGGAACAGACAACCGGAGCGCATACGGTGGTCCGCGGAAGGTGGCGGCGGCGCGCCCTGCCGGCGCGGCGGCGCAGGCGCGCTGCCGGGGGGTTGGCAGCCGGCGGATCCGCCGCCGGCCTCAATCAGCGGCGGGCGGGGGAGTCGCGCACCCCACTCCGCGAATCGGCTCGGCCACGCTGGCCGAGCCGCGGCCGGCCGGTCGGGCCGGACCGAGCTAGACCGAGCCGGGCCGGGCCGGGCCGGGCCCAGCCGGGTCGGACCCGGGTCGGGTCGTCCCGGGGCGGCCGACCCAGGGGGGTCGGCCTGGGTCGGCCCGGGCCCGGACCCCCGTTTTCGGACCACTTTCGGTCAAATGCCCATATCTTGAGCTGTAGACCTCCAATTAACTCACCGTCAGCAGTAACGCGATCCTTGGATCGAGACGGTCGTTTCGGTATATTACACTCAAGGTTTTTAAGAACTTTGGGTTCGGCCGGTTTGGTTCGTACACGAAACCAACCGGGCCCTCAGAGCGGAAACACTCATAACTTGAGCTCCGGACGTCCGATTGACATGCCGTCGACTATGTTGGATTCATCTTAGTGAGACGGATCTTTTGGCTTACTCCGCTCGAGGTTTTGATGCCTTCGGAGTGTAGTCGGGTTGGTTCGCTCACAAAACCAAACGGGCCCCTGGAACGAAAAAAGCCAATAACTCACAGACCGGGCGTCCGATTGACGCACCGTCTATCTTGTTGATTTCCTCTTGATGAGACAAAACTTTTGGCATTTTTCGCCCAAGATTTGGATACAGTTGGATAGTGGCCGGGTTGGATCGCACCTGAAATCCAACCGGGCCCCTGGAACAGAAAAGCTGATATCTTTCAGACATGACGTATGTTTGATGAACCGTCAGTGGCATTGTTGATCACATTGAGAAACGGTCCCTATGAGCATACCCTATGAGAGTTCGGGGTACAGTTGAGATATGGCCGGGTTGGTTCGCACACGAAACCAACCGGGCCCCTAGGACGAAAATGCTAGTAACTCACAGATCGGGCGTCCGATTGACGCGCCGTCTGTTGCGTTGAGACCCCTATGACGAGACGGTCCTTTGAGATACTTCTTCATGGGACGTTGAGATACTTGGTATATCAACCTGTAGCTCGTGGAGCAGACCCTCCCGGAGATGAGTGTGCGGAGTACAGACATCGTGTAGCCGACTGAGACCTGACGACTGCTTGACCGACTCGACTTGAAGTGAGTCAACTAGCCCAGTGGACGGAGCACTACTTGTGAGGTGCAGACCCATGGCGGATGGAGCACTACCTGTGTGACAGTGTAGACCCACAGTACTCGTCCAGAGAGTACCTCAGCAGGCTACTAGGGGGTGTGCACTACTGTGTTTGGGTGACATACCTCGGCGGGAAGCACTACTATGTTTGGGTGGCTGACCCACGGTACTCGACAGGAGGAGTACCTCAACAGTCTTAGGTTAGTGAGAAGTACCTCAGAGTCGTGACAGGACCACTGTACACTCTAGAGACGGGGCTCTTCAGCAGTTATGGTTTCGATAATGAAAATCCTGGTTTGAGTTGAGACTTTTGACCTTTATGTTTACCTCATGATTTAGATGGGTCACTTGATATCTTAGGTATATGTATTGGCATATACCTGGGTAGTGGTTATCCATTGATTTCATGATCCGTGTGTTTCCTCATTATTGCAATGGGTTAGTTGATAACTTAGGTATATGTATGGGCATATACCTAAGTAGAGGTTATCTGTTGAGATCTTCTTTGTGGTTATCCTTGTTGGATTTAGAGAGACCTTGAGGGTCTCGAGGTCCCTACTGATTATTGTTATACTCACCCCTGCACGGGCTATGCCCACACATTGTTGTGTTGGTTGCCGACGACGGGAAGTGCTGACAGAGGCCGAGGGTTCAAGGACTGGATGGTACCCGGAGGTGGACCACACGACGAGTCAGTATCTGGAGGAGGACTTCACGGCGAGACGACACATGGAGGTGTTTGACAGGCGAGAGCATTGAGGAGGCTATCTGTACCTACCCTTCAGGTAGGATCTGTGGCGGACGATCCAGGAGCTGCGATATCTGTACCTACCCTTCAGGTAGGATCCGAGGAGGACGACCCAAGAGCTGCTTCCTTCTTCCAGCTGTTGCCTTTTCTGGTGTACTTTCGTTCAGTTGTAGTTGTACTTTCTTTTGGGTTTGTATTCTGTCCCATTTACTTTTCAGCACTTCTCTTGTACTTAGTGTTTACTTTTTCCTCTTGCTTACTCTGTGGTGCGTGTTTTCTTTTATAAAGGAAATGCCTTCCCAGTTATCGGGATTTACGCCTTTAGTGCTAGTCGCCAGCCCCTGGCCTATGGAAAGCGGGCATGGTGTAGTCACGGCACGGGCCCCAAGGATGGGTCGTGACAAATTGGTATCAGAGGAGTCGGTTCTACCGCAGAACTTATAACTCTGATATTTTCTTTCTCTGAAGCAATAGTGTTAAGGGTACCGAGTGTGGTCTTCAATTCAGGGAGTCCAGTGTTGGTGCGGGTGGCCGACGTATCCACACACCAGGACCCTGACAACTGATTTCCAACTTTGTGCACAAAAACCCTGATTGCATGTGTGTTTTCAAAGGTTTTCCCTTAAAACAGCTCAAACCAGGTCAGCTCACCAGGTATAATCGTTTGACCGTTTTACATTGTTTCTTTCAGAATGCCTTTTCTCGGACGACTAGCTAGAGCCTCGAGAGTGGTTCGTACTGACAGCCCGTCGAGCGATGTGGCCTCAGTACATGACCCTTTTCTAGTTGAGGCACCAGCGGAGGCACCAGCGGTACTACTACCCGTTGGGCCACCGATGCCACCAGCCCCAGCAGCAGAGGGTGCACGTCTCTTGAGCGCACTACATGAGTTCCAGCACCAGAGGCCACCCAGGTTCCAGGGAGGGACGGACCTTCAGGCGGTAGAGGATTGGCTGGAGGTTGTGGTGAGAGTCTTCAGTCTAGTGGGGAGGTCGTCAGTCCTCATTGTGATCTTTTCTGCCAGCCTTCTTCAGGGAGTAGCAGGCAGGTGGTGGAGCCACTTGTTCCAATTTTGCGACGGGATGACCTTCGCATGGGAAGACTTCGAGACCTTCTTCAGGGTGGAGTTTGTGCCAGTAGCTCCACACCCCGAGCGTGTATAGGAGCTTCTACCTTTGCCGCGTTTTTTTCGATCAGTAGCCGAGTCATCTGTGGGCAGTAGACAGATGATGCAGAGGTCCAGGAGGACTAGACCAGCAGTTGGACGATCTCGGGTTTTAGGACCGGTGGTGCGGGGCACCCGGGGTGGGGTCAGAGGAAGGCGTGCCAGAAACAGACAGTGTTACTCATGCGGCGGGAAGGGTCACCTGGCACGTGACTGTTCGACTCCTCGTACAGTTGATCCGCAGGCATTGGAGGAGCCACCAAGGCAGTAGAGCTCCAGGAGCATGTGGACAGGAGGGGAACTAGTGGATACGTCCCTTGTACTTCTAGTTCGATGTTGCTGTAGTATTCGTGTCTTTGTACTATGAGCTTCAATATTTAAAAGACACTTATCTTTGTTTTCTTTCCTGTCCTTTTGTTTGGTTGATACTGAGTGGTCCCGGTTAAAACTGTTGGCTTGACCCTCCCTTTCGAGATTTCTACTGGTGGAGTCCCAGTGACCTCACACTGATGCCGACAGTGTAACTCGACCCTTGGAGGCGAGACTGACAGTTGGATCTCTTAGTAGTTACGTCGAGGCCTTACGACGTCATCCATGGCATGAATGCGTCATTCATGTCAGGATTGACTGTATTAGGCAATGGGCATGGTTCATCCAGGGGATGAGACCGAGTTTCTCTTTTCAGCAAAGGAGAAATTTTAGCAGCTCCTTCAGATCATCCAGGAGCGGATGAAGACTGCACAATGCAGTAAGAAACAGGAAACCGACTCTAGACTTAGAGACTCGAGCGTGTTAAATGTTAAAGAAGAGGAAGCTTAAAGGAGAGATGAGTCTACGAAGCAGCAGACGTGGAGGCAGAGCTAGGAGAGTAGCATGAGGTGGTGTACATCCTAACATGCTACAACCACCTGCCTTAGTTATCCGCGCCAGGCTTAGGGAGCTAGAGGGCGGAGGAAGAGTGCGGCTACATGCGGTCAAGGAGTTTGACCCAATGGCTCTAGAAATGATTCAAGGGACTGTCTGTGTCCACTACTTGCTGCTGTAGTAATAGATGTCGATATGAATCATTCCTTGCTTTCACAAATCTTGTTCAGGACCTAGAGTTTCTGGTAAGCCGTGGACTTGACCCTCACGTCTGGAGATACCTTGGGAGGAGACTCGATAATCACACTTACACCGACGGTGTGGTCAGACCCTCGAGGCGAGAGTTTCAGTTGGAAATCTCTTGGTGGCAGCATCGAGGCCTTACGAAGTTAGTTTGAGTATGGAATGAGCAATAACTGTTCATACTCAAATTGACGGTTTTAGGAAAACATCGGGATGGGTTTTCCTTGGTCGGTGAAAAGGAAACCCTGGGCAGCACAAGTTAAACTCATGCACAGAAAGGTGCGACCGATCACTCTTGAGTCAGCCAACCTTACCCTCGTGGCGGTAGTCGTTTCGAGTTCCAGTTCTAACAGGAATTGGAGACCTCAAGAGTTCAAGGATGAAAATCACGTCCTTATACGGGTCTCACCTCGACGAAGTTTACGGAGTTGTGGCCAAGGCGGCAAGTAAACTCTGAGGTTCAACGGACCTTTCTAGGTCCACAGCTGGGTAGGCGAGGTGGTTTACCGCTTGACCCATCCACCTCAGTTGCACCAGGTGCACGACGACTTCCACGTATCTCAACAGAAGAGATAGGTGCTCGACCCTTCAAATATCATTGACCATAGGGAGATGGATTATGGCGATTAGGTGTTTTCCACGGAGGTTCTAGTTGGGATCAAGGATCAACAGTAGCAGATCCTATGAGGACGATCGATTCCTCATGTGCACATTATCTTGCAGTACAGAAACATTCGGGTGAGCACATGGGAGCGGAAGGCTCAGATGCATGCTCTGTACCGCTTTTGTAACCTTAGTTTGTGTTAAAGCTTTACGAGGACGTAAAGCCCTGAGGTGGGAGTAATGTATAGACCCGGAAATTTCAAGGAAATTTTTTTCTTAATTTTCTTTGGAATATTACAAGAACGCAGTTTCTGACGGCACTTGACTCCGAGGCCCGGAGTGCCTGAAATCAATTTCCGAAGTTTGGCTCGGGTACGTTCAGTGAACGAACGAGCGGGTTTTCCTATCTTTTGAACCGGTGCTCGGAATTGAAATCCGATGGCACCGATGAACTCACAACGCCGGTAATCTCTTAAGGGAACCTTTACCGTAGTTGCGTTTGTGCGGGAGAAGAAGTTAATTTTTGGGGATTAATTAAATAAATTGAATAAAATTGTTGAATCAATTTTATTTCATGTTATGTGGCTAACTTCTCCCATGGGAAGTTTTTGGTGGGCCCACATCCATCCAACTTCCCATGTGTGGATATTTGAAAGGGTGGGGCCCACACGAACCCCCCACCTTTTCAAATTCCTTAAACTCCCAAACCCTCTTAACCCCACACTTTCCTAACCCCTCTAAACCCCCCATTTATGTTTTGTTAACTTATCACCTCATTAATTTTATAACATCTTATGTTAATAACTTAAGTGAGTTAAATGTGGGTTTTGAATTTTCAAACTCTTGAAATTCAAATGGTTAGGTTGTGTTAAGAAAATAAGACATGGTCTTATTTAATTATTGTTAGAGTTTTGCAACCTTGAGAGGATTGGGGAAGCAGTCTTCTTCTTCTTCAACCACGATGAAGAACGCGAAGAACACCGTTATTCAACGAAGAACTTCTCCGCCAAAGAACACGGTTCTTCCGCGACGCCGTATCCGCGACGCGACGTTCTTCTTCCATGTCGTCTCTTCCGCGACGGTTTTCCGCGATGAAATCACCGTCAACGACTTTGAATCCTCGCTTCGCGACGTCGACGTTCTTTTCCTGCGATGCCCGACCTCCGCGACGCTCGTCTTCTGCTGCTCGTTGACGAACACCATTCATGAATCGAGGTAGGGGATTATTTTTATTTAATTATTTTCCGTTCATTAATCTAGTTTATCGATTATCGTGGATTTTCGACTAGATGATATCGTTTAACGAGAGGGGAGCCGGACCACACAAACACGGCTGAACCCCCCTCCTATGTTCATGTTTGATTCTTTGTGGATGGAACGGAATGGCGAGGTGCCGTCACACCACGCAGGAATCACACGGCAAGTATTACGCGACGCCATCACGCTGCGTCGTGGAAGGAAGTTTAAGAACGCGACGTCGTCGCGCCGCGTCGAAGAAAACCAAAGAACCACGGTCGGAGTCGGGCCACGGCGAAGGGGCGCGACGCCATCAGGTCGCGTTGGAAAACTACAAAGATGACACTTTTTGTTTTGACATGCGGATTGACGGGCAACGACGAAGCAGACCGTTTTGGCGTTTGAATCCCTTCGCAGGGAAGGTGGGGTCCTGGGGGGACCATAGGCGAAGACGGCAGGAGGAACGGACCACTGGAGCGCGTCCGGTGGTCTGCGGAAGGGGGCGGCGGCGCGCCACGCCAGCGCCCCGCCCGAGGGTTGGCGGCTGGCGGATCTTCCGCCGGCCTCAATCAGCGGCGGGCGGGGGAGTCACGCACCCCGCTCCGCGAATCGGCTCGGCCACGCTGGCCGAGCCGCGGCCGGCCAGTCAGGCCGGACCAAGCCGGACCGAGCCGGACCGAGCCGGGCCGGCCCGGGCTGGGCCAAGACAGGTCGGACCCGGGTCGGTTCGACCCGGTTCGGCCGACCCAGGGGGGGTCGGGCCGGGTCGGCCTGGGCCGAGACCACCGTTTTCGGACCACTTTCGGTCAAATGCCCATATCATGAGCTTTAGACCTATGATTGACGTGCTATCAGTGGCAACACGATCCTTGGATCGAGACGGTCATTTCGGTATATTACACTCAAGGTTTTCGAGAACTTTGGGTTCGGACGGTTTGGTTCGTACACGAAACCATCCGGGCCCTCGCAGCGGAAACGCTCGTAACATGAGCTCCAGACGTCCGATTAACGTGCCGTCGACTATGTTGGATTCCTCTTAGTGAGACGGATCTTTTGGCTTACTCCGCTTGAGGATTGTATGCATTCGGAGTGCGGTCAGGTTGGTTCGCTCACAAAACCAACCAGGCCCCTGGAACGAAAAAAGCCAATAACTCACAGACCGGGCGTCCGATTGACGCACCGTCTGTCTTGTTGATTTCCTCTTAGTGAGACGGAACTTTTGGCATACTTCTCCAGAGATTTGGATACAGTTGGATAGTGGCCGGGATGGATCGCACCCGAAATCCAACCGGGCCCCTGGAACAGAAAAACTGATATCTTTCAGACATGACGTCCTTTTGATGAACCGTCAGCGGCGTTGTTGATCACGTTGAGAAACGGTCCCTATGAGAATAGCCTATGAGAGTTCGGGTTAAAGTTGAGATATAGCCGGGTTGGTTCTCATACGAAACCAACCGGGCCCCTGGGACGAAAAGGCTAGTAACTCACATACCGGGCATCCGATTGACTGTTGCATTGAGACCCCTATGACGAGGCGGTCCTTTGAGATACTTCTTCGTGGGACTTTGAGATACTTGGAGTATCGACCTGTAGCTCGTGGAGCGGACCCTCCCGGAGATGAGCGTGCAGAGTACGGAGACCGTGTAGCCGACTGAGACCTGACGACTACATGACCGACTCAACTTGGAGTGAGTCGACTAGCCCAGTGGACGGAGCACTACTTGTGAGGTGCAGACCCATGGAGGACGGAGCACTACCTGTGTGACAGTGCAGACCCACAGTACTCGTCCAGAGAGTACCTCAGCAGGCTACTAGGGGGTGTGCACTACTGTGTTTGGGTGACATACCTCGGCGGGAAGCACTACTGTGTTTGGGTGGCTGACCCGCGGTACTCGACAGGAGGAGTACCTCAACAGTCTTAGGTTAGTGAGCAGTACCTCGGAGTCGTGACAGGACAACTGTACACTCTAGAGACGGGGCTCTTCAGCAGTTATGGTTTCGATAATGAAAATCCTGGTTTGAGCTGAGACTTTTGACCTTTATGATTACCTCATGATTTAGATGGGTCACTTGATAACTTAGGTATATGTATTGGCATATACATGGGTAGTGGTTCTCCGTTGATTTCATGATCCTTTTGTTTCCTCATGATTGCAATGGGTTAGTTGATAACTTAGGTATATGTATGGGCATATACCTATGTAGAGGTTATCTGTTGAGATCTTCTTTGTGGTTATACTTGTTGGATTTAGAGAGACCATGAGGGTCTCGGGTCCCTACTGAGTATCGTTATAGTCACCCCTGCATGGGCTATTCCCGCACATCGTTGTGTTGGTTGCAGACGATGGGCAGTGCTGACAGAGTCTGAGTGTTCAATGACTGGATGGTACCCGGAGGTGGACCACACGACGAGTCAGTATCTGGAGGAGGACTTCATGGCGAGAAGACACACGGAGGTGGTTGACGGGCGAGAGCGTTGAGGAGGCTATCTGTACCTACCCTTCAAGTAGGATCCGTGGCGGAGGATCCAGGAGCTGCGCTATCTGTACCTACCCTTCAGGTAGGATCCGAGGAGGACAACCCAGGAGCTACTTACTTCTTCCAGCTGTTGCCTTTTCTGTTGTACTTTCGTTCAGTTGTAGTTGTACTTTCTTTTGGGTTTGTATTCTGGCCCATTTACTTTTCAGCACTTCTCTTGTACTTAGTGTTTACTTTTTCCTCTTACTTACTCTGTGGTGCTTGTTTTCTTTTATAAAGGCAATGCCTTCCCAGTTATCAGGATTTACGCCTTTGGTGCTAGTCGCCAGCCCCTGGCCTATGGAAGGCGGGCTTGGGGTAGTCACGGCACGGGCCCCGAGGACGGGTCGTGACAAGTTATATAGGTGTTATACTCTTTATGAGATGTCATATTATCTTGGGACGGATTATGTGGTGGCTGAGACAGGCATGGTAGTGGTGATATGATCCAGGGATTGTTGAGCCTGGGATTACAGATATCGTATGTGACAATGAGGCCCCAGTGATGTGGCTGATGTCGACGCCTGTGATGGTGAGATATCTGAAGATATACATGTGGGTGTTGGTATTGAAACCAAATATTATTTAATAGGTAATATCTAGTCTTTACTATTGAGTTGAAAATGTTGATTTCCCACTTGAAATAAATATGTTTAATGGATTATTATCAGGTTACTTGTTTTATATGTATTTCTTTCCCCACTACTAGAGGAAAATGGATGTGATTGGTTCCATGTTTTCTATTTGTTATTACATAGTGTAATTTTTCTTGAGTGCCAATATTGTGAAATAATTTTACTAATGTTTAATTAATGACCTAAAACATGGGGTTTGTGTTGAAGCAATGAAAATACGATATAATGTAAATCTTCTAAAATCATTGTCTTGGTTTGGATTATTATTGGGGGGTGGAATTGTCTTGATGGTTAGTAATTTTAGTGGACTAAAATTGTAAATTAATTGTTAAATAATTTATTAACAACATCTTATGTGAAAAAGAAATAATGAATATAATGTATCTCTTTAAATTTTAGCGTGCTCATAGGATATATAGTCTTAGTAGTTACAGTTAGGAGATTGAGTGACATTAGCTATTGTGGAGTCTAATATTAGGTTATGAACATAGTGTGGTTGTTATATATATTATATACCTTTTATTTTTTGATATCATATGCTACCCCACCATTTTCTATTAGGTATACTAAAACCCAAAGAAATTTGGGAGTGATTTTCCCTAACATTTTGGTGGGAGGATGGATGGCTGGAATCCCCTCTCTAGCCCCACTCTATTCTCTTGGTAGTTAATTATCCTGGTATGTATGGTGGTTAGTTTTACCATATATGTGTGTATAGGTAGTTTATGTGTTGTTTTATTTCACACACATGTATCCCGATCTTTAGTATCCAAATTATTACTATAGGTATGATGTGTATAAGCTGTCATGGATTTAGGTATCTTACACTATGTATCGACTATGATGGATTGATGTATAATTCCCAATGTATGAGGCACATCATCCGGGCTGTGGAGGATCCCAAAGACTACATAGTTACTATATCGACATGTGATATGGGTTTATTTGATGATGTGATGCATGTGGAGCAGGTTGTGATGCATTTCCCAGGTGTATTTGAGATAAATTATTTTGGTGAGAGATAGATCAGGACATGTGATGTTGGGGAAGAGCGGAAAACCAATGAGGATGTAGGATTTCAGTAATCTTGATGATTTGTTACAATATAATATGTTCTCTTTGGTGTAATACTTGGTTAGTGTTAGCCATGGTGAGTATTGGAACTTTTTATACCTAATTCGGTGATGCATTAGTTTCATTATTACTCACAATGTTTTAGCATACATCCTTTATCATTTATATGAGAATATGTTCATAGGATCTGAATATTTATACTATTATACACACCCCATGTATATTTAAATTTTTTTCATATCAGCTGTTTCAATTTAGAGGTTCGGAAGGATAATACTATCTCATGGTTTGTATGGAGTTGTGTGGGATTTGAGGTCGTTGATGTCCTTAACTTTTTTGGGAATATAGAATCCCTTTAATTTTTTTAGTATTATCTTATATTTCATGTATGAACATGGGATATATATATATTTTCATAGTTTTGATTGGAATATATGTCTTATCTATCCCTCTTCCCAATGATTTCTTAGAAGGTAATGCCTACCCTAGGTAAACTATTATACCCTCAGTGATAGTCTCCATCCTGGGGCCTACTAGAGCTGCAACTCAGTCTGTCACCATCTCTCTTTTCTAAAATCTATCCCAAGAGGGGTACTCTTTTTTTTAAATAGAGTCATGAAATACCTCCAATGAAACTAAATGTTTTGGGATATGAATAAAAAACCTTGTTTATAAGCTTACACAACATTCTTAAGACATGAATCATGATGAGATTATAAATGGTAATAGTGGGAAAATATATTATTTATTACACTAATAGGGAACATCCAATTTATTTTAGTGGGCCTTCAGATCACATAATTTCTGATAAATGAATAAATACCATTAAAAATATACACCTTATCTAATTCGCATAGAATGGACAAGTAAATTTTGATATTTATCATTGAATCGGAATGTAAGACTCATCAATTCATTAGTTGATTAAAACCAAGTATATAAGTAGTGTTATCCATAAGAGACATTAGTAGATGTAGGTAAATAATTATATTCTACATCTGGGTATAAATAAATATTGGATTGACCCAAAAATATCATGGGTTTGGTAAGAAAATAAACATGGAATTCACAAGAAATTCTAGTTACAAAAGCCAAAGAAGGGATAAGTTGATTCTTCCTTATAAAATTACTGTGGAATGAAATTTATGGTAATTTTTGAAGGGGAATTGTAAATTATTTATGTGTGGAAATGATATTAAACATGAAATCTAATTTTGGTGTAATTAGAGGAAGTTACCTAATGATTTGAATGTGATAAAGCATCGCTAAATGAACCACCCACACTAATATGTTTCAAAATAAAAGAGTATGGATATTTTTCTAACAAGTTTTAAAAACCAAGTGAATATTATTATGATCAACTACAATTTGCTCTTAAATCCAAAGATAATGGTAAATATCATGTTATTTCTATTATCAATGTGTTGTATGATAACATAGTGATTAAAGGTACCCCTACCATCCAAACTAGAACAAATGATGTATTATTTTATTTTGGATTTACATAATATTTTATATCTAAATAAATTTACAAGGTTTTCACCTTACCACAATAGTTATTTGATGTTGAATTAGAAATAAAAATCATAATGGTAAAATGATCCCATCTCAAGAATATGACTCTTTTTTAATTGATTTTTTTTGTGAATATGCTTCCTAAAAAATGTTGTTATAGCCCCTCTTGTTTGATTTGATGTTATTTTTGTAATGGATTATCTTTATTTATATAGATCCAATACTAATTACTAAACAAGGGAAGTAATGTTTGATATTCCAAAGAAGAATATGAGCATATATTAGTTCAAGGATAAAAATAAAAATAAAATGTAAATATCTTCTATTTCAGGAGTATTTTCTTAATGAAAGGGGTTTTTTATATATGATTATTGGGGAGAAAATAAATATATATTATTCTAATATTTTATGATAATTTTTAATTTTTTTCTCTAAAATAGTTTATGTGTATTCATTTGAATCAAGAACTTGTGTTTTTTGAATAACTCATACCTGGTGTTACCCCTATTTCCAAGACTCTATATATAATATAATGGATTGATCTTCTTTAATTGATGAAGAAACTCAAATAAAATCTTTATAAGGTAATATTTTGGACATGTAAAATACCTTGTGGTGAAGTTGTTCTTTTTGAGAATAATGATGGATCCGTGCATCAGTAAATTGATTATCAGGAACATATCAAGATCATGGTGAAAAATCAGTATGCTATACCACCAATTGTATATTTGTTTGATTTAATATATGAAGATCACTATTTTTACAAAACTGATATTAAATTTAGATAAAATAAATTGTGGGTTAAAAGGGAAGACATTCCCAAGATAAGCATTAGATTTAGATATGGAAACATTGAATTTATAAAGACTCTATTTGGTGTTACAAGTTCCCCAAGTATCATGAAATATTTAATGAATAGATTTTTTAGATATTATATTTATTAATGTTTGGTAGTCTTTATAGATGATATTATAATATATTCCAAGTGAATGGAGGAACATGAAGATGATAAGAGGGTTGTACTGAAGACTCTAAGGATATAGAATCCATTTGAAAAATTTACCTAGTTTGAATATTATCTATATAAATAATCTTTTTGTCATATAATATCTTGTGAGGGTATATCAGTGAATCCATCAAATATAAATTTTTTGAACAGTGTAACTATAAAGAACCAACCTTTTGGGTCCCTCATGGACAATAGAAGGCCAAGTTATCACAACCCCAAGCCCTCCTCTATTATGCTAGGTGATGGGGACAAGCATTGAGATGGTCTGAATAAAAAAAGGAGGTTCATGAACCAATCGGTTTCTAGGAAAAAGTGGAGAGAAATAAAAAATAAAGAAATATTTAAAGTGTGAAAAAACAAGACATAATCTATACGAAAAAATAAATAAGAATACCACAATTTACAATTTATATTAATCAACAACAATATATGTCAAACTATAAATGCAGAAAGAAACCCAAACTGAAAATAACTAAAATGTGTACAGAAAGGGAGATCCCAACTTCTGATCAAAAAGCCTGTCCAACAAACACTGTTAGTGTCACCACCTACTGCTAAGCTACACTAATACTGGGTCCACCATAGTCACTAATAATCTATTTTTCATCAAAAAAAGACATTATACATACATGAAAATACAATGTATGGGTGAGTATATACATACTAAGTAGGACACCATAAATTCAACAAGAACAAATAATCAATAGAGAGTAGTCAACAAACCATAACAAAGGCATGTTAATTTTAATATGAGAAAAAAACCATAATGATAAATCCATAGAATCTATAACCCATATATACATGAAGAGAATTACAAAAAAATAGAAATGGTATCTTTATATCAACAACATAACTATAAATGAAGAGTCTACTTATTTCTAAAAAAGTCTATCTTTGGTTCCCAACATCATGTAAAACAAAATAAGAAACAATTTATAGGGGCTCTCACCACACTACTATGAACCAATGTTGAGGGATCGACAAATATACACCATGTATCCTTTGTAACCAAACCAGAACATGAGTGAAGGGGATTGAACATAGAAAAAGTTCTCTATTTATAAGGGACCATAAATCCTAGTGGGGACCCACACCCCCATAGATCAATTATGGGGGAGTATAGCTTTGTAGATAAAAAATTTTACTTTATTTAGTATGGGGGAGTTCCAACATAAGCTGTATAAAGTGTAATGGGAACCTTCACCCAGGTGCGATATGGGAGTACTAACACTAGAAACACTACGATGATCACACATGATCACTACAATCATCAAGTGACACCCGATGAATCATCATGCTCATAAAACCTCACATTGTATCATGTATTCCATAATGTAGGACACCATCACATTCTGCATGGAAAATTACTTAGTATAGGCTACTTGAATCCACACATTTGATTCAAATGAATGACATATGAGAAGAAAAATTGGAATGAGGGACTACATGGTGTGTATAGGGGTATTCATGACATGTGAACCTCCCTCCCCCTATTTCCACACAATATTATCCTCTATAATTTTATTGGAAGAAATTTCATACTACACATAATGTCCTAGTGGTACACAGTGTGTCTCATCAAGCTGGGGCTTTCTTTTGTTTAGTTGGATGTGCCCATGTACCTAAATATGTGCTTGGGTACCTAGCCATGTACCTAATTAGGCCCATGTAGGACATGTATAGGTACTAATACATTCAAGTGTACCCCTGGGTGTGCTCGTGTACTACTGGAGTACACAACATGCCTAGTTAATAGCTCTATTAATGCATGAGGTTCGTCATTAGTCAGATAGGATAAAATGTAATTCCACTTTCATATCACCAAGAATGATTCTAAATGTCTAAAAAAGTAAATTTATTGCGATCCTTGTCAATAAAAACACAGGATGTGCTATTTACATTCCTAATTGTTTCATGAAATTCAAAGTACATGTTTCGCTATAAAAATAGGGATGTTGCTTCATGGGCCCAAGATATGAGTTGGAATTAGGTACCCAACATTGGTATTAATTTTTCCATTTCAATATGAGGGTCATGATTCCATTTAATACACTTCATGATGATATTATATGAATATTTCATGACATAAAATGGATTCCTTATCAATAATAATAATATTATAAATTTATATTATTTTTATAAAATTTATTAAAATACCACAAACAAACCATCTCTATCCTTAACACGTGTCTAGGATGTCTCCTCCACCACTTGTACATATCCCAATCTATTTATCCATATTAATAATTTAAAAATTATTATTATATATAAAGTGAAAAATTAGTGAATGATTTAATTTGAAAGGGTCTGCCACACCGATCCCTTAAGTTGGCGCCTCACCCATCAGGCCATAAAATTAATTTTTTTTATTCAAAATAAATAATCATAATCATAATCATAATAATTATACCCAAAATATTATTATTAATAATAAATATAATATTTTATTATTATTAAAAATAATAATATCAGACAAAAACCACTATGGACTGTCGAAAATCAGATTCTTGATGTTCTTCACTAGAAAACCATCCATCATATCCATCCATAGAAAACACACGTATTACATCAAGGTAATTCAAAAAACCACACCAATAATGGATGTCAACATTTCTTGTAGTTGAATTCTAGAAACTCATTACTCAGAAACATCAACCAATTCTCCATCGATGATATCATCTAAATTCATATTGAAAACTATTAATAAAAAATATAATGTCATGTTCTTGTCTTAATTTTCATTCCTATATAAACTCTCTAAAATACAATCCAATCTTGTGACCCTAATATTTTGTGCTAAATAAATAATTCACCATGACTGTTATTCTTCGATATCGATGAATAATTTTTTATCTGATTGTCGAGGATGAATGCAATGAATGGGAGATAATGGAACAACCATAAAAGTTATCATCAAATGAAGGATTTTATTAGATGGATATCAGTCCAAGGATCCATGAATGTTGGATTGAAAAATTAGTAAGAACCAATATAAAATTCATATATTTAGGAAGAGAATTAATAAGTTGGACATCTTAATAGAGATTGACCAATAAAATAATTCGGAAAATAATCAATTTTGGTTTTTCACAATATTTAATGTTGATAAATCTGTCAATAAATTTACCAATCAAAAGATATGATTAATAATTGGTTAATAACATGTCTACTAGTCAATAAGTTTATGATCCTACTGCATTCATCATTCAGTTCATGCTTATCCTCGATTACTTTGTCATTAATCCTCATTACCCATCCTCTAGTGCCATCACTCTCTTCTTCCAATATACTCTCCTTGGGATATAAAAATAACCCTGGGGATTTTCCACAGTGAAACTTAAATGGAGGGATATAATTTGGATTATCCATTAGTTTCCTTAATTAAATATGTTCATTAATTAACTTAATGTAGCTGACTATAGTCACCCTCAACTGAACAACTAACACCAACAAAATTTATGTTTAACCTAAGATAAACCCCAAGCTTTACACTCATTGGAAGTCTCAATTTGAGACTCTATTTCAGAGATATTTATTTATACTATAAAAAAATTCACATGCGTGATATAATATTTTTATTATTTCAATACTGTCCTCAATGGGCCTCATAATCTTGCATCACCTCAACTCCTATCTTCAAAAATATTTTTAGAAACATTTCAATGTTTCAAAAATCAAAAATTATGTCATAACACACTCCCCACCTTCATGTATATTATTATAGAAAGAAAATAAACTATTATCATGTTAGAATATTGAGATCTCAATGCGGTTCCATATTCCAGCCAGTTATCTAGAGGAATAATATTATGTCAACAAAAATGAACCCAAGAGAAACACATTACTATGATAGGTCTTTTATGGCATGTTATCAGGCATCTCTAAGTACCTTTAAAAGGAAACTCTACACCCAATACCCATCTCATCCAGGTTAACACTGTGAAATGAGTCATGCACAAGGCTCCTCAACATTGATATGTGGAAAAGAACATGCACCTGATCATACTACTGTCGTAGGTTCAACCTGTAACTGACCTCACTAACCTAATATAGAAACTTTAAAAAGAAACTATGATCCTTAGACATATCCTGGAAACCTGGCCAACTCCATATAATCCATGATGTGATAATATCTATCAGAACACAAGATATATTCATCAAAAATAAAAGGGCATCGTCATCATTTATCTAAGACCCATGACGTTTATGAGTAGTACTCATCCAATCCTAGATGAACTACACCATTCAAAACCGTCACTGGCACCATGTCTATGACCAAAAGAACTACCTCCCACTAACTTCAACCAACGCAATAGTGACTCATCTAGTCTCATGTATGTGGCCTAAAATAGTTTTACATAGATGGTGGAATGGTAAATTATGTGATAACTAAAATCCATTGATGTTACATGATCCTACCAGATATGGCTTGAAACTAAGATGAAATTTTGAAGCATGGTCTTCATAACCTAAATGGTCCACTCAACCAAGGAATCTTCTGGAGGTTGAAAAGTTATGATACTCTAAAACTTAGCCTCAAATCCTCATGCATCCTCTCTGTAATCATGATGTGATGAAATCTTCATGGTCAGAAATAATCCTCGACGTAATTACACAATGATATAATACCTTACACATGAAATGGTGTCCTTAAATCTATAATAAGATCTACTCCCAGATGCTTGGGAAGTGTGAAAACTTAAAAATCCAGACAACAAACACACAAATAGTGTCATGACCTCTCACTAGTCATTGAGGGTCCTATAATGAAAACCACCCAGATAATCCCATTTCCAATTCAATCTAGGAACCTTGGGCGCTAAATATAGATTGGAAATAAAACAATAGTTAATCCTAGAAATAATATACAATGTCCACGGATACTAAACCTATTTCCATGGAACCTCTAATATAGCCTCACCTCCTCCTAGAGCACCACTAATGGAAAAAACATCCTCATCACTAACTTTAACTACATAAATGGAATCACTATATATCCTTGAACAAGGATGACATACTCCACACCATCAAAAAATCCATCAGGGGCCTATCTAGTGGATATCTTCTCACAAAATATATCACAATAAATATCCCCAAGTTTTGAATTCATAACTAGATAAAGAATTCGGAGAAATCACCATTAACTATAGG
Source organism: Viscum album (assembly GCA_963277665.1). Lineage (NCBI taxonomy): Eukaryota > Viridiplantae > Streptophyta > Magnoliopsida > Santalales > Viscaceae > Viscum > Viscum album. The sequence goes on along the minus strand of OY728159.1, from coordinate 967,904,343 downwards.
TAAGATGCATCATCCTCATGAATTATTTCATTAAACACTTCTCCCCTTCAAGTAGATAAAATCACATGACCTCTAATTATCCAAGGGAAATATAATCCAATTGATGAGAAATATTTTTTAAACTACTATAAATGTGGTCATACGGCTCTCTAGGGTTCACTCCTCTTAAAAAGTTGAAAATGTATCCCATAATCTAGAAAAACTTAGACACTCATTGGTAGAAAACAACTATACGTGGATAGTAGACCACCAATAAATACTGAGGAAAACATCATAGAGTCTCTTTATATTTAAGGAAGTATTATATGCAAGGCACTATATCCTCTTAGAGTTATTTTAAATTGGTATAACTGTGATCACATATCCTCTTATACAAAAACCTCTAAAAATAAGGGTTATGAAAAATACTTTACTATTTCTGACAGGTTTAAAAACAAAGGTTGTATCCCTGGGAATGTTACTAGAAACCATGTACCAAAACTAAAACTATATTAGATAAGCAATTTTTCATACCTTGATCACACATGTAAATTCGATGTCACGTTCCTCCTCTACTTGAATCCATCTGTTCTCTTACCAATAAGTACTCTTTAACAAGGGACTTATCTGACAACTTATAACAACTAAATGACATCAAATATAAAATTTAATGAAACTCATCCACCATACATCAACACTATTTACATTGAGTGGAACTAATTCTCCATCTCATATTTAAATCATGTCACAAGAGCACATGTCTATGGAGGGAAGTTCCTTTCCTCCTTGAATGATCAATGTCATATCTAAAATCACCAATCAATTGCTCTAACATTGCCCCATTTCACCATAGAGAAGTATTTCTACTAGAACCAATATAAATAGTGGTCCTATCTCATAAGCATTATAACACCACATGCTCATTCCAGCCCTCTACCACATGAGAAAGGGGGTTCGTCTCACTATAAAACATATTAAATATCTAATTCTAGAGACTATGGTGTTCAATAATCATAGGTGATTTACATACCTATACACCTAGATCAAAATGATTCTCTATGGAGAAAATTGGTTCCCTGAAAAACTACTTGATTGGTCATATTATACACATGTTATAAAAACCATACCACTACATCGTGATATTCCACAAAACATAGGTGGTATAAATCCTTGTATCTTGTGTAATATGCTAATACTTCACATAATATAATATTGTACACTGGATCGATCCATAGCTCAACATGTAGATGATCATCTTCATGGACCACTAGATAATGGTTTACGTGATACTCAATAAGAGGTAATAATTTTTAATGCTTGAATAGAGGAAACAACTCATTTACCAGTCCCTAAACTAAGGCCTCTATTCCAAACTTATTTTCATCAAAACACTGTATTTAAATACTAGAGTTCTATCATTAAAGAATAATCACTATGATTAAAAAGAAATACCTTGACCAAAGAGAATATAAATGGATATAACTCAAGAAGGACATGGAAATCAAAAGACATAAGCCTATATGATTCATGTACCATTATTTCCTGCAACTAATTTCTCAATATGATTTGCCAATAAAAAGGTAGTAAAATTACTAGTTAATGGATACATTGTTCTCCATAACAACCTTTGATTATGTATCCCAAAAGCAGGACTCGAGACACTTTGACACGATGGACCTATCTCCCATCCCATCATCTTAAGGGGAAAACCAACCACATTCCCAATGAATGAACTTCATTGATACCACTCAGCACTGAAATGAACTAATAGGGACCACCTACTCAGAAGAATGTCGATCCATAAAAACCCTAATCTCACCATCAATAGGATAGAGGATGGAGTCAATTTCTAAGAAGACATAAAAAAAGGGACGATTTTTCTAATTTACATGTATGAAAAGACCCAACCATATCCATGAATAAGTGCAGAGGAATATAATTGTATGTAAAATCTAGAGTGTAAACATGCATGAAATAACCTATAAGAAAATTCAATGAAGTAGAAAAATGTAAAAAAATGATATAAAGGGGGGAAATACACTCATAACAAGAAATATAGGGAGAAACCCGAACTAAAAATAAATGTAAAGATTATGGTAGGTGAGATCCCAACTAAATATCCCAGAGTCCGACCACCAAATATGGTTACATTCACCACATACTACATTTTTTAACTATTACTAGTTCCAAAATTTTCACTCCTTACCTATATTTTGTCTTCATAAGAGACAATATGTGTGAAAAAACTTATAAATGGATGATTATATATATACCTAGTAGTACACTCCGAAATAACCAAGCACAGATCATCATGAGTGAGTATTCAACTCATCATAATGACGACACATCAATAAGATATGAGGAAAAAAACATAATTAAAAACCCAGGTCATCCATAACACTTATATACTCGGTAATAATCGCAAATAAAGAAATAATGTTGATCTCTCACTCCAAATCCCAGTTAACAACAATAATCCTTCATGTGTCTCCATGGGTCCATCTTTTTATACCTAGAATCATTCACAATGATATAAAAACCCTATAAAGGTTCCATTTTCTCACTAATACATACCACATTTGACAAAGTCACAAATCCAAATAATGTATCATGTGTAACATCACCAGAAAATGAGTAGAAGGCCCCACACCTTAGTACCTCTCTATATTACCAAGGGATCAAAAAATCCAATGGACGACCCTAACCCCACTAGGGCTTGAATAAAGGAGTGTACCACTCTATAGTAATAGGTCCATCTCTCTATATATTGTGGGATAGTTTGGAACCAACCTATATAAATAGTGTGGAGAACCCACACCCTACTATGGTAGGGGTGTACTGAACCTAGTAAAAATTTTATTATCACACCTTATCTTTTCCATCATCATGATCCACCTGAAGAATCATCATGCTTAGAGAACTTCACACCATATCTTGTACTCCACAATGAATTCCATCATCACATAATATATGTAAAACAAATACAGATAGTCTAATTTCATACCAAAATCTATTTCAAATGGATCTTATACGAGAGGAATAAGTAAAAGGTTGTAATAAATGAGATGTATGGGGGTCCACATGGTGTGTGAACCTAACATAAATCTAGACATGTTCTCTTAAGAACATAATATGGAATCCATGCCATACTAATTAGTGTAAACATATGGTACATGGAGAGTCTTAGCCACCTAGGGCCCTCCAACATACGTATTGTTTTTCCCATGTTGTTCAGGCTATGTCCATGAAACTGGCCATCCCTGGGTACCTAGACAGGTTTGAGAACCTTCGTGTTCTTATTTACCCTTGGGATTTCCCATTTACTATTAGAGTACATGGAATATCGATTCAAAATGCCAGTAAATTCAGGGGGATTTTCTTTGGTTTGATAGGAATAAACATTTTTCCATATACATATCACTATAAATGGTCCTAAATGGGAAAATTAGTCGTGCCATTTTGATCCAAACTGAAAAAACCTAAGGGTGGGCTATTTACATTACCAAATTACACACATGGTAAAGAAATACATCTCACTCTTACATGTGTATAGGTTTATTTTTGGGCCTAAACCCTGATTTGAAATTAGGTACCAATCATTGGTCTTGAATCATCTATCTAAATACTGAGGTCATGATATCATAGATGGATCATAAATATCATACCGTAAGAATATGTTACAGTATTAAATAAATTATATAACAATAATAATAATATTTTCTATATATATTATTCTTATAATTTTTTTAAAAAAATGGAATGCACATACCCCCTCCACCATACCTTATATGTAGAAGAGGTCTCCTCCATCTCTTGCATATATCCATTTCTATTTATAAATAATAATAATTTATTAATTTTTTTTATTAAAAACTATATATTATTATTGTTAATATATTTAATGGGATAAAAGAGGGAATAAATTCATGTGAATGGTCTTCCTCGCCCATCCCTTAAGCTGGTGCCTCACTCATCACACCCCAAACATCATTTGTATTATTGTAATAAAACAATACTACTATTTTTTATAATAATATTCATCACACCTCCATCATTAATATTAATAATAATAAATATTACATGTTATTATTATTAAAAATATTAATATCACACACTTCCCTCCACAACCTATTGAAAATTGGATTCTATTCATTCATTTACTGGAAAAACCCATCCATTATATTCATTCGTAGAAATAGAACATCTCAGGTCATAAGAATCCTTCCATGCACACCAAAATGATTTTCATCATCACTTTAGGTCATATTCCTACCACATGTTTCTCCGAAACATCAATCACTAATACTCTATAGAGATCCACTCCATTGGGCTCAAAACACACCGTTACCCAATCTGAAGTTGGGTTCCCATTGAGGAATCCACACCTCCATCACATCTCTGAAATACAAATATAAACTATTGAACATGATATATTAGGGTAAATAATGAACAAACTATTATTTGTATTCATATATATCATCGAGTCACTAATTAACTAATTAAGGACGATGAATAAGAATAATAGATGGGGAATGTAACAAGAAACAATGTTTTCATTGATAAAGTATATATTCGATTTTCCTTCATTATAAGGATCCAATAATGATGGATTATAAAATAAGAAAGAACCAAAAAGGAAAATATTTAAATTTCCTTAATTTAGGAAGAGAGATAAAACGTTGGATAACCAATTGATATCGATACATGAATTTATTGGAAAAATTATTAATTTCAATTCATATAAAATTTTAAAATGAATAAAATCATAAATATAAGGAATTACCTCAAGATTAGATAAATATTTAGTGAAAAAAACATCTACTAATGATAATGGTGATGATTAAGATTTGTTCATCATTCATCTCATGATTATACTTGACTGGTTTTTCATTCATTCTCATTCTCGATCAGACAAAGACATCTCTCTCCTCATCCTATCTACTCTCTCGAGGTTATGTGGCTAACGTGATGGATGTTTGATGGAAACACTTATGAAATGTGATTGAATTTTTTTGTCTATAAAATAAGTTAAATAATTCAATAAATTAATTCACTATACATACATGGTAATGGTCACCCTCAAATGAATTTTTGATTCCATCCAAATTTATGATGGTCCTATAGTAAACCCCATTTTTTGGACTCAATAGTGGTCAAATATTTAGGATATGATACTCTATTTCAGGGTTTTTCCCTATTTAATAAAAAACCACATGCATGTGATATAATATATTAAATTGTTTTATTACATAAAAATAAGGCTCAAGAATCCCCCAAATATCATACTTCCTCAGCTACCTGCTATGAAAATATTCCATGAAATATTCCAAATTCATACAAGGAAAAAACCGAGTCACCACACCCTAGAATAACCAGCATGACTAAGATCCATAGATTTAATAAATTGACTAGATATTATTGATATGTTATAAATATTTTATCATATAATCATAATCCAATCACCATATTAACTGGTAAGTAATTATGTGCCTTTGAATTGATGAATGAGAATAAAATTTAATGGAACTAAAAATAGGGTTGGGAATGACACCTGTTCTCAGAAAACAATGCAGTATTGAGTTGTTTTTTATTTATTACATCAAATAAGAGTATTGGGAGTGTTATTATACAAAATGATATGGTTATATAATATGGGTAACTCTGATTCGAGGTTCATAAGAAAAATTATCCAACTCATGATTAAAATTTAGCAGCAGTGATGTTTTCATTAAAGATATGGATGAATTATCATTTTGGAGAAAAGTGTGACATATATAATAATCATAAAATATTAAATTATATATTCACCCCAAAAGTGATGAATTTTTTTTATAGAATATGGTTGAAGTTGATTAATTATTATAACTACTCATTACATTACAACATGTGGAAAATAGAGTCGATGGATAATGCTTGGAGTTGAAACGATCATGCTATCTTATCTATTATAATGATAAAAAATTATATATATATTTATGGATTAAAAAATAATTAAAATTTAAACCCTGTAGGAAAGGGGATAACTCTTATCTTTCCCAACCGTGTGTTAACCATATATCTATTTGAACATTAAATGAACTAAAATGAGGATATAAAAGATCATAACTCATCATTCTATCTTTATCATAGAAGTATAAAGATATATCATGATCTAAAAGAGTATTTATGGTCAAAAACTGAAGAGATATATTGCTTGTTATGTCTCTTTGTGATTAATATTAAAGCTTTTTATGTTTAATAGTCAAAATTCTATGGTTATATTACAATCCATACACATAAAACAATGAAAATAGAAATACTTCACCATTTATTTTATCATATTACTCCAAAAAAATTAAAGGTTCACATTTCAATTTGGGTTGTGCTTGATTAGTTTATGAAGTTCGTAAAATATATTTCTATCAGAAAGTATTTCAATCATTATTAGAATAGTATTATATACATTATGGAGGTGGTTATTTTCATAGAGTACCACATTTTATAATATTTTTTCATGATATGACGTTTGCCTATAAGTTCTAATGAATTTATCAGCAATATATGAAAATAAGTGCAAAAGACTAAACTAGTTAATATCTTTTAAAAAATTACTTCCCTAACCCTTCATATATACTAAATTACATTGTTTTAACATTAAATAATTTTATTTTCTATTAATAACAACTAGTTAATATCATATAACATAGTGATAAAGCTCCTTGCAAAAAGACTACTCACCTGGTTTAAGTTCTATAGCGGAATCAGAAATTCAAGGATGCTACATGGAATCTAAGGATGATATAAAGAAAATATATCCTCATTATTTGGATTATAGTGATATAATATTGAATATGAAGTTCATTTTAGGGTTTTATAATGCAACACATCAATAATTTATATGTATTTATTTTTAAATATACCCTTGGTCTTCAATAACTAACATTACATGAAACCCCCATTTGAATTTACCCTGATATATTAATGAATTATAACCTATTATTTGGATTTGAAGTTATGTATTGGTTTAATACCATTATGAAATATATGTATAATTTATATGGAAGGTAAAAAATATTGGTAACCACTAAATTTTGATGAAATTGTTTAATTATTAAAATACCTTTTTTTGACGAAATATATTTTTCCCTGTGTTAAGTATTTTTATGAAAATAATATATACTGATAAATATTAGAAAATAAATTAAATAAAATATATTGATAATTTAAATAAATAAATGAATATTCTTTTATGAATTAGTTATATGGTGGTAAATAATGAAGATAAAATCTTTTAAACTAAAAAAATTTATTTTTTAAAAAATAAAACATTGAAAGTGTTTTTATAATAATAAATTAAATAATAAATTATTTTATTGAAATTTATATATTATATATCCAATAAAAATTTAAAATTAATTTTACATTTTTTATAAATAAAATTACAAATGTAAATTAATTTTTTTCATAATGTTTTTAATAATAAGGTTTTATTGTCTTATGAGCACTAATTGAAAACTAAATTCCACAAAATTAAATAAATCTGGTCAACTGGATTAAATATTTTTAAATATTATAATTAATATAATTTATTATGTTTAACTTAATTTTTCATCATAATTAATAGTAAAAATAATAAAATTGTGCTTCCTTGGTTAAGGATAAAATGACTTTATAGGGGGTGGGGTATAGGGATTAAAGTAAGTGATAATTGTAGGAATTCCACATAAACTTATCAAATTATTATTCGTTGAATATATTTCATACTTATCAAGTATTTATATCAAAAAAAATCATTTTTTCCACATTCTCATGAAATTATCCTTATATTATTGAAAAAATTATGTGATTCTATGTGTGTTCATTCCACTACATATAAAAGGGATACTTTTATCATTTATTATTCAGACAATTTTATCCTTATTGTACATTAAATATTGATCCAAAAAACTTTCTATATTACTTCCATTAATACTAGAACTTTTTTCCTCCTATAACTAATATTTCAAGGCTTAATGTGTAAGCTAAAGTAAGCCTCTCATTAAAGAGGTATAAATCATTACCAAGCTCTTTAAATTATATTTCTTCTTCCATATCCAATAAACCAATTATATCCAACATAACCTAATAAATTTAGTTTCATAATTATACTTATATGTTATTATTATTATGATATAACCATTTCCACCTTCTTTCCATTAAATGGGAAATGAGAGTAATGGATGACATACATGTGGAAAACACCCTCCACATATCAATATGATTGTTTTCCCTACAACATGTTTAATATTTGGATATTATAATGGATTTAATATATATATATATTATTTATGATATAATAATTATTCTTGGTAGGTTAATTTTCAGTAATCATTGTTTATTTCTTTCAACAGAAAACGTGAAAATGTCTCTCATGCATACATATAGACTACCATATCCATGAAACGATGCAATTTATTTTCCATCGCCACATTGTATGAATATTTATCAAAGTGTATATAATGATTAAATATTAATCTTATGACATTAATAATATTTTTTTTATTATAGAACCATGATTAGTAGGTAAGGACCATTACTTCTGAACCAAAACATGCACGAAACATAGAACAATTAACACCGAAAAATGATGATTTTAATAAACTATTATATGTATATTAGTGTTGAAATGTTATATTTGGAGAATTTATGGTATTATAGTTATTAATATAATTATATTAAATAACTCTAAAAACATTAATTTATTATATTTTGTTATAGAGTGCTTATAAAGAAATACATACCTGAGGTATGTGGTTGACATTACTATCTCACTTTTTTGGGATTGTTTATGAATAAATTTATGGTGAAAAAATTATATGATATCTCTCTCCAGATAATTAGTTATTTACTTTTCATCTATTTATCTCAATTTATTAAATTTATTTCTTTCATTTTACTTTGTTTATGTACTCAAGAGACCAAAATTATCTTTTTAATGTAAAATCAAGGTTATATCCCTCTTTGGTCAAGAATCTTGTTCTTCAATATAACTATTTTATTTAAAATAATTTAGAGACTATATTTATCAGTCCCAATGGTATGATAAATTCATTTTTAAACATGTTTAATAATATGTATTTTTTAAATGAAACTAATTTTCACTTTCTGAGCGAAGCACATTTCACTTTTTACTGAGAATGTGAAAGGAATAATTTTTTTAATGTAAACTGCATAGATGTATTTACCCCATATAATGAATTATATTTACATTGAAACATCCATTAAAATTTTACATTGTTATTTTAATTGAAATATATTTCATTAATATTTTGAATAAAATTATTTTTTAAATATGTGATTTCAACATAAAAATGGTATTCACCAAAATAAAATGTTCAACTAATCATTTATATGTTTTTTAATCAATGAAAACATAAAATTATATTACTAATTATTCAAAAAGGACATGATAAAATTATTCAACATTTTTTTGGTAGGTTATGATTATTATGAAATAATTTGGATGAAACCAGTTTTATTTTCAATGGGTTTAGTTATTATAAAAAGATAATTGTTTTCATGATCATGTGGTGTATATATGAATGGATTATGATTATATGGAAGATGTTTGTGTTATAATTATATAATTATTTAGTTATAGATTAATGTTTTTTGATCTATAATATTGCACAAGAGGTTATACCACTAATAAAATAGGGTACACAAGAATTTATCCAAATCCCAAAAGTGGGGCCATGATAGGTTATCTCAATCCCCATAAAGGGTATGCTGGATGTGATCCCAACCCCAAAACGGGTACATAGGAGGTTATACCAACACAAAAAAATTGGTGCATGAGAATTTATCGCAATATTGAAGTAGTTACCCAGGTGGTTTCTAATGTGTACCATATGATGAATGAATTGTTTGGTAGCAATGAGATTATATTTATGTGATTATGATTATACCACACACTATTACAGTATATTATGACATGATCTTATGGAAGTGTTATGATGTCATGGATCATTCTCTGTTATTCCTTTATTATTCGTGTTTTATAAACCTCCAATATTTATTCAATGAATTATTATTATAATCAATGCACTATTAGGTATGATTTTCAAATGTTATTTTTATGTTATCATACCCATAGACTCAAGTTATGTTTAAAAATGACCATTAAAAGACAACTCTCTTTATTAACCTTATGGATAATATGATATCATATTTTATTATGTTTTCCCCTTGGATAATAATAAATGTTTAAAATATAATATTTCTATATAAGAATATATTTTTTATGAACTTATTGGGAGATGATATAGATCTTTTATGTACCAGTTGTTTACTTATCCATGTTTCTCAAGTCATAAAAATATTTCAATTCAGACATAGATCAAAATTACATCAAATAAATATCAATATAATAAGACGTAAAATGTTGTTATGTATTTTTTGGATCACATTTTAAGTATCATGACATCATTATCATTACCTATTATAATATATATGATTTTTTTACAGATGAATATCAATTATATTATCTTTGGGATATATTGTATGTCTCATTGTTGATATTTTATTGAATCCAATCAGTAGTGTGTTTCTATCACTTCCTCAATGATATATTTTTATAATTTCATCATGGAGTAGAAATTAGTGGTATGCTATTTAGGTCATTGCCACCATTATATTAGAGTGATCATAATTGGGTTTTCTTGTGTCATCCTAGATAAAGAGGATATACGATATCTAGTATTTCTTCCTATTGTTTTCCAACTATATGATTTCTTTCTTGTAGATTTCTCATGGTTTTATCTTAAGGGATTTGATGAGATCAGGAAAATATTAATATCTATTATGGAGAATATATATATTGCTCTATAGAGGATGGATTTTGGTGAGATTATACAGTTTATGGTTAGATGGAGGATCTATATGAGAAAGGATTCATCCACCCAAGAACCCCATGCTAGGCTGCTATCATTATATTAAATAATTAGTGATATGGATTCTTGAAATTATGTATTGATTTTTATGGTTTAACCAATTTATGTTTAAGAACATATATCTGATTCCTCTTATAGATTACCTTTCTGATCAGTTAAGGGGATCTAAGTGGTTCCATAAGATTGATATAAGGTAAATATATTGTTACTTTTGGTTGAGGACATCTGATATACCTAATATAACCTTCAGATATAGTCATATCATGTATGGGTTTCTTATGATGGTTTTAAACTTGTTGAATATATATATGTATTAATTACCATGATGAATATGGTTTTCCAAAAATATATGGATTCTTCATGGTTGTATTCAACAATTATATCTTCATATAGTTCCAAAATCAGGGTCACCATGATCGAAATTTGATTATCATATTGTGAACATGATAGATCATCAATTATAGGTCATGCTCTAAAAGTAATTTATTTAGAGGGGCCAATATTTTTTTAGATTAAAATATTACTAAGAAAGGTAAGAAAATAAAATAGATTCACTTAATCCTACTATTTATTTTCATCACTAATGATGTACCTTTCTATTAATAGAGGGAATTTTAATTCGTAAAATCCTTATCATGGATCCTTATATGAGTACAAGAGTACGATTACGATCAACCCTAATTACTACCTTACCTATGAATGAAATTTTTTATGAAATTTTTTATTATTAATTAAGAATATAGCATAGATCAATGTAAATGTAGGATGTGAAAGAATTTTATTATGAGTCCAAGAAGTTGAGGATGCAAGAATGGAACTACCTGAGTCCTGATTTAGTGTTTTTAGAGGTAATTCATGCTTTGTGATATTGGAAGAAAAAAGTATTTTGTGATACATTCATAGTTTATAAAAACAATGAGTCTAAATGATATAAATTTTATAATCATGTATTGAACCATTAGTAGAGGACGTGGCCTAAGAAACCATAGTCATTTAACTTTAAGATGATATATAACCATATGAAGTTATACTTTGTGGTTGACATGCTGGGTAGGACAACTCGAGATTATGTGGTCCTATAGGATATTAGTGAGTGGTAGATGACGAGCCTCTTCATTATAAGGATTTTAGATGATTGGTAATATCAATTAAGAGTTACATTCATGGATTCCAGTATAACCAAATTACATTTTTATAGGGTAAAGAAGATCTAACTATTGAATTATATCTACTCTGTCATGTGGGGAAGAATATATGTTAAATAGACACCTCCATATTATACTTAGGATGATAATTTCATCCTTTATATATAAGCTCATGTTTTTATCCTTGTGATTGTCTACAATTAAAAAATATGGATTTTATAAGGGTTTTTAGAATATATTAACACATAACCAATGCAATTAAAATCATTAGAATCCATAAATTCAAAGATCATCATGCCATTAAAAGTGAAACCATGCAAAAATGTAAAATAAATAAATTTTCAACTAACTGAAATTTATTATTTATATAAGAATTAATCAATCTCATATTTTATTATGAGCCTTTAAATGTATATAATAGAAATCCTCCGTTATGGTGTATCCATAGGCTGAATAAATCACCCAATGATCGGGTGGTATTATCCTCAAATACATGAAATGATATTACCTAACAAGGAAATGGATGGATAATGAAGACTGATTTAAGATGGATAATGGTTTATAAAAAGATTCACATAAACTAAGGTGATGTAAGAATAATATCAATACATATTCCATCATTTTAGATGAAAAAATTAATATATTAGAAAATAATTCCTGATCCCAAAACATAATGGTTTAGTGTTTTTAGAGACTAGATACATAATTATATTATTTCATGAATGATCTAAAACATCTCCCAAAAGTGATATATTAAATAATACCATTACTTTATTTATCATTCTTAAAACTATTTTTTATAAACAATGGAAAATGGAATCATAATAAATGGTGATCATAGATTCTTATTATGGGTAAACATTAGATACATGCATTTAATAACATAATTGATAATAATATAAGAATAATGGAATGAGACAATGATCATCACATAGGAAATTCATACCTAATTAGTCATGTATTATAAATCATGGGTCATATCATCAAACTTTTTCATAAAAAAATTTGTGATTCCTAAGACTTCATAGTCATCAAAAATAAATATGGATCCGTGCAATCATATCATAATGATAATAACATTCCATATGATTATGGCACAATCGTAAGCATATAAAATAATTTTAATAGAACACGATCACATAAAATACAATCATACCATATTTAATAGAATCACATAGTGGATTGGGTTTTTTTATATTCAATTTTAATTTATGTCATACATAATCCTATATTATATTGGGTTCACCCTTAATTTCATATTCATTCATGGTGTACAATGTGCAATATCGGATTGGGTTCACTCCATATTCCCTCACATATTATCTCTTGAAATATGAATAATTACCCAATTCATTGTATTAATATATAATTTTGTTTCCACAAATTATATAATTAAAACCGTATTTATTTTTCCCATAAGGAAACAAAAACATTCAAAAATTCATTTTATATTAAGTAATCCTCGGAAAAAATGGGTTTCATAAAAACAACCTTAAATAATCCTCAATATAATCTATTATGAGAAATAAAGTGGAACGTATAGTTAGATAATCACCACAGTAAAGAATAAAAATCCATTAAATTTATTTATATAGATAAAAATACTATTATAAATTCAAAAAAAATATTCTTTTAAAATAAGAAAAAACATCCTTCCCTTTTGCTAAATATTAAAATAAAAATGTTCCATGAAAAAATGGGAATATAATTATATTTATAAAAATATTTGATCAAATAAGCGAATTTAAATCATGGAGAAATGAAATGAAACTGGGGAAATTTTTTCATTCCGCAAACATTTAGAAAATATTCATTTCAAACATTTTTAATTAATGTAAAAAATGAATCATTTAAAAATTGACCAGAATTATAATATTAATAAATAGTAAATAAATAAAAATATATTATAAAATTACCTTTCATATCCATTTAAAATTAGATTATAACTTTAATGAAACTATTTTTAAGAACACAGATATAGAAGATAAATATTACGGACCAAGAATGAGAAATAAGTTTTGATTTTATTAGATACATATTTTAAGTAATTTTGAGTACCAAAGAGGGGTAAATAGAAATAAAACATGATAACTTTGAAACCATACCCAGATAAAATATATTCCAATTAAGTTATAGGGATATAACGAGTATAAAATATCTATAATAAATGTTTAAACATGAAAAATCCTGATAAATAATGAGAATGCAACATAAAACCTTATAGCATTGGCAATCATTGAATCAAAAACTCAAAAATTAATGAACCATATATTGATTTTTAAATCATTAAAATTTTCATTAAAATAATTATAAAATTCATTCATGGATAGTATATAAACAACACAAAAGAATGAAGGTGGTTAATATATAATATATATCAATGAAATGAAATTTAGATGAGGAAACCCATACCTTCTGCCCCCAATAATCATTTTAAATTCGCTGAATATTTTTTAAATAAATTTATATTTATTATATAAATATATAAACCATATTCATATATATATTATCATATAGGATTTAATCATAATTTTTAATTACCCATTTATTAAAGTTTCCCCACAAATGTAAATATTTTATGAGTTAACTGTTTCATTATTCCTATATGTTTCAATTTTTAAATTCTTCTCCTTTTACCTTTTCCTTATTTCATCGTGTAAAAAATATTAATAATTCCATAAATATTATATTTATCCATTATATAAAATTATATAAAAATAAATGTGTGGTGGAGAAGAAAAATGAATTACCTCACTTTGTGAAGGGGTGGTCCTCTCATACACATGAGTGATATTTTCATTGTTTAATGGATGGAAATGAAAAATGTTAAAGAATAATTTATAATTAAATTAATATTCATAATTATATCATTAATATGATATATATTTATTAATTCAATCAACATTTCCATCAATGTGAGGCAATAATGAAAAATGAAACACATCACTTCATTGAGATGATATTCCATCCCTTGGCTTGAGCAACACTTGCTTTTCCCATTAGATGAAAATTAGATAAAAATGGTTGTAATAATAGAATAAAAAATGTATTTTCATTTATGATATTGAATTTGGTCTGTTAATATGGTTATATACTGTTTTTTGGATGTCTAAGAAGAAATAAACTTGAACAAACATAGTTGAAATGATTACCTCTTTTTTGAATATCATCTATTGGATTAAACATTATGTCTTATTAGGATGGTATTTTTGAGAGTAAAAGACATATAAGATGATAGGAGGAAATTTTTCAAGATATTTTGGCATGGAATTGTAGAACGAGACTGGTCAAACTGTGTAAAGAAGTTTGGAGAGGAGGTTCTCTTTTATATGTGAGGGGAGTGACAACCTTGTGAATGTTTAATGTTCTATAAAAATATAAATTCATTTTTCTAGGAAGTTCACAAATAAAGTCCAATTTTATTAATATAGGATTATTTAGGGTCTAAATACACTCAATCAATCATATTTAGATAGGGGTTTCTGATACTTGGATCCATATTTCTTAGTTTAACCACCTCTTTTACAATATTGACCTTTACTATGGTGAAAAAATATTAATTATTAAAACAACTCATTATATATGAAAATTATGTTGACCATATTAAATATTATTTTTTATGATGATTCAAAATATTGAATCCATTTTTAAAAAACCAATTCTTTTAGGTTTTGTGAATTAATTCTAATATTTGTACACAAAACATATAAAAAAATTTATACATAATGTATTTTTGTGAATAAATTTGATATTATTAAAATTTCATTCATAGTAAAACCATTATATTTATATTAATTTATTTATTTTATAAAATTATAAATAAATTTTATTAATATTATTCATCAATAATTATAAAATTAAGATATTAACATAAAAAAACATTGTTCATATAAAAAGAGTATCTTGAAAAATATAACGTTTTATATTGAAATGAATTTATATTCATTTCTAACCATTTGATAATCAATGTATAAATGATCAATATTTTTTCCATTTGTGTAAATAGTAATTTCCATAAAAATATATAAAAAATAACATAAAATTAACCTTTATGTAAAACATATACTAAGAAAATATTTGTAAACAAAATATTTTTTAAGACAAGAATTATAGGAATATCATTCCTTATCATATACATTAAATTTCATGAATATTTTTAATTTATTTTATTAATTTTATTTAATCAGTATTATTTAACTTTTAATTAATGTATTTTAAATAATTTCTTTTGAATGAATTTTTAACCAGATTTCTATGTTTCAGGCATCAGAAGACATTGAGTACTTAAAAATTATGAATGATAAATATATCTAAAAAAATTAGGGTGGTACATTCAATCCCATTATAATAAATTTTTAAAAAGAAATTTTTTATTTCAATTGATATATATGTCAAGACAT
This sequence comes from Viscum album, assembly GCA_963277665.1. NCBI lineage: Eukaryota > Viridiplantae > Streptophyta > Magnoliopsida > Santalales > Viscaceae > Viscum > Viscum album. Next base: position 967,887,909 of record OY728159.1, on the reverse strand, counting down.
CTTCCTCATTACATCCTTAGGTTCCCACATTGACTCCACATATTTATGACTCCACTAGAGTACCATATCCAAGTAAGTGGCCTTATTCTAAAACACTTCATCTCTATTGTTAATGATATCCTTTTAATAAATATCATTCACTAGAATTATGACCGAAACTTTATGTAAATATGAAGGATCTAGTAAGTACTTCCACAAAATAGACACATAGAACACATTATGAACTTAAAAAAGGTTCATTGAATGTGTCAAGTGACGGGCTACCAACTCGATAAGATCAAGAATATTGAAGAATATAGTATACCTAGGGTTAAACTTTTTATTATTCCAAGGTTATATCCGTAATATAACCCTTTCCCTGATACCGATATCTAGATCTCATTGATAGTAATTGGAACAATTATTATATAAACTATGAATTTCCCTGATGTGCAGTTGTACAGATCTGAAGATATCTACCATTTCAATAGATTCCTTAAGTCCTAATAGATTTTTTTGGAAAAAATCATCTCAACATGTTGGAATTATTAACCTCTTTCCATATACAACTTCATAATGATCAATTTGAATGTCTGATTAAAAGTAATTTTGGAAATGAAATTCAACTAGATAAATGTATTTATATGAACCTCATTTAAAACCTATAGATAAATATCTCATCATATATTATAGGGTCTAAATATTTATCTCATAATCATTGTATTCCTAAGAATGATATGCAGTGCTATAGTTCAAATACATATTCAATTATTTTGGAAAAATTATCTATAAAACTAAGGTAATCCTCACATATAGATCTAATAAGATTTAGAGTGGTACTCAATAAATCTTTACTACTTCTTTTATATATATCATAGAATGTTTGTTAAGTGAGAAATATTATCTGATAGTAATGAAAGGCACTAAAGTTTTTTAGGAGATCGTCTATAACCAAAATTTATTTATCATCTTTATATATGTCTGGGATTCCTATAATAAAATCCATTATAATATATTCTCATTTCCATACAAGTATGGGTTATGGTTTCATCACCCCGTTAAACTTATTAAATTTAGACTTAACTTGATAAAATACTAGGCATTGAGTTACATACTCCAAAATATCACATTTCATGCTTCCCCAATGTAAATGATCATTATGTTTTTTATTCATATTTTTTATTCCAAGGATGGATATAGAATGATGATCTATTTTCATCATTGAAAAATGCTTTCCAAAATTATGATATTCAAATGACACATAATAACTTCCAAAATAAGATTATTCCATCAATATAATAGTTGAATTTAAGAATATTTAATAAATTCTTATATAGATCATCATATTAATGTGGTGCCTATTTAATCTTAAAATAAATTTATAGCTGACCATTAATCAAAAAAGGTATCATTTTCCCGAACTATATTGATTTTAGTATCCATCATCTATAGATCCTTAAATATTTGATGTCTTTTTATTATCATCATAGATAAGCTAGTAGGGTCTTTCCTGATCAAAGCATCATCCACATTGTTCCACTTCTCATGGTGGTAATGTTTTGATATTTCCTAATATTTAATCAAGTATAACCATCTCATTTAGAGCATATTTAACTCTTTTTTTATGAATATATTCTTCAAAACATTTTAATTTGTTTATATACCACACCTTTCCCCATAAGGATAATACTTCATTATCATTAAATAAAAATTATCACTGCCAAATAAAAATAATTAGTTGGGTTATTTATTTCATGAACATTACATTTTTATTAAGAATATACTACTTCAATATAATTTTTTTAACATAATTTATACCATTTCCTTGATTGATGCATTAAAATAGATCAAAACCCATTCCTGACAATTGGGTACTTTAAAAAAAATGCACTAACCAAAAATTTATTAAATTACATGAAATTCACATAAAATTCATCATTCTAAATTAAAAAAAATTTCTTCCATGCAATCATGGTTTATGGATTTGATATCCTCGTTAAATTTCTCAAAAAGAATCGATAGTGTCCAACTAATAAAAGAAAACAATGGGTCTCAGTCATAGTGGTTGTTCAAGGACATTTTTAAATAACTTCTATATTTTGGATCCATCGATATACCACATCTTGTAATTATGTGATATAATAATGATAATTTTTGTAAGAAAAATTCACGTTTTTCAAATTTGGAACGAAAATTATGCATTCTCATTTTATTAAAAACAATCCTAATATGACTTCATGCTCATCCTTGATCATGTAATATATAATAATTTCATCTATAAAGACCACCCCATATTAATTGAGGTATTATCTAAAGATTCAAATCATTAGATCCATGATGATTGTGGGGAATTGATAACTTCAAATGATGTCACTATAAATTCCATGTTTCCATAACTTATATAGTGGGATATTTTGTGTGTGAACCTTTGTTTTTCCCTTAACTAATGACATCCAGATCAAATTTCAATCATTGAAATTTATTGAGCTTCTCTTAGTTAGTCAAAAAAATCATTAATACATGGTAGATGAATCTTGCACTCAACTGTGATCTTATTAAATTATTGAAAATCAATTGATAGATTCATGAACCCATATTTCTTCTCAAAAAACATCCACCCAATGTAAATGCACATGGATGAATGAATCCACTATAATCATTCTCTTGTAGTTTCCTTTATAATTATAGAAACCCAATGTGGGCCAATCAATAACGATTCTTCTAAATATGTATATAAATAGGTATAATTTCTATTGAGAAATCCACTTAATGATTCAATTGAATTCTAGGAAACTATATAATAAATATATTTCCATATTCTCAATAAATAGATATATCTTCAATTTTGGTTTTCTCACCAAACATTCGATATAAATACCATCTCTAATTTGTATTAAGACCCATATAATTGATGTAATTTCCATTTTAAGTTCATGTTCTTCCTCGAACTAATAAACAATCAAATATTGATTCATAATATCAATTATGACATACCGTCCCCTATAATTGATATGGGGTCTGTGTAGAGAGTGTTAATCCATTCCCAAAATAACATCAAATTCAATTATAGGGAGAATAAAAGGTTATTTCAAAATAAAATTCCCACTAAATTATATCATAAATGAGATATAAAGTTGATATGAAATCATCATACCATTTTGATTTTTCATTGAGGACTAAACGTATAATCATTTTTTATATTAATTAATATTATTAGATACCATTAAAAATTTTAAATAATACAAAGAACTAGGCTCAAATAATATATATACAATGTGACCCTGAAAACATCACCATTCTTTCTTCCATCCATTATTAATACCAAAATAGTTAGTGTTAACATCAAACAAAAAAAATTAGTATGAGTAATTACATAAAAAATAAAACCAATCCTTATATTGAAGAAATTATTTCACATTTTTATCAACCCATTAATCTTTAGTTTTATCCGATATCACATAGAATTATCATAGTCAGTCATAATTTACTTCCTCGCATTATTTATAAAATTACATAAAAAAATAAATAAACCATTCTCTGATAATAACATAGGTAACTTGATCAATTTATTAATTCATAATCCATAAATTTTTTTTAAATAAAAAATATATTAAAAAATAGTTCATGCACAATAACTGTAATGATTTAATGGATTTGGAGACTAAAATATAATTATATTATTTAATGAAATATCATTATCATTTGACACAAAATTTATTCACATAATACACATTATATATATATATATATCTTACTTAATAAATTTATGCATAATATGGGTGAAATAAAAATATAATATTGGGTGAGCTCGGATGCTTACTAAGGGTAAACATGGGAGAAATCAATAAAACATCATAAGTGATAATAAGATAAGAATAAAAGTATTATAGAATGATAAAAAATTATGTAATTCATACCCAATCAATAATAGATCATAAATCAAGGGACATGACGTAAAAATATTCCACAACAAAACACATGATGTATAAGAGTGTGGAATCATAAATAATCAGTCATGATCAATTAGAGAATACTATAAGTATGAGAACATGTAATAAGATTTTATCAAATTAATAAGAATAAAAGTTCAATTAATTATTAAAGGATAGCTTTCAAGGAAATAATAAAATAGTTTAAATAGTTCTGTTGTGGATTGGGGTCACATCCCATTTACTTTTCATTCCCAGAGGACTGACTCCAATATTGGATTAGGTTCACTCCCAATTGCCATTTTTTTAATAATGGATAGAGTCTCATATTTCATTATTTTCACTCACTATTCCCTATCATATTATAAAATGAGATATTAATATGTACCTAATTAATTGTAGGAATATAAAATTCCATACCCACTCGTCACATAATGAAAACCATAAATATGTGCATTATATGATCATAAAAACAATCATTATTTCACCATATATTAATTAAACAATTAGAAGTAAATTATTTCCATGATAACATCGTTAAAAAATTATCCTAATTTATCCATATATTTAAATTTTACAGTATCATTGGAGATTTTCCCTAGTGAAGCATCATATTCTTTAATTAATAATAACATAGATGAAAAATACTTCTTAAAAGGATTAGAAATATTCTTTGAAAAAAAGTTAAAAAATAATTTTCTTTTGGTAACTCATAAAAACTAAAATTTACAATAAATTTGAGAATTATATTTTATTTTTAAATATATGAAAAAATTAAAATAAATTAATAACATGAAGAAATTTAATGATGATGTGAATGTATGTTTATGTTATCAATATTTAAATTAAATATTTTTCACACTTTTGTATTGAATATAAAATTTCACATTCAGAAATTGATAAGAATATTCTGTCAAAATTTTTTAATGAATAAAAATCATTGTATAATTATACCTTTAAAAATAATATAATAGGTTATAATAAATTCGATAATTTTTTTATTAAGACTTGGATATAAAAGAAAACATATTCACAACCAAAAAGGAGAAATAAGGTGAGATTTTTGTAGAAAAATCATTTCTATAATTTTAAGTTCCAAGTAGGGTGAAAAATAATACATTAAACCCCCTAAATAAACTAATTATATTTGAAAAAAAAAATTAGTAGATATAATTTAATTTCTCTAATAATTATTTAAACATGAACATTCCTGATTGAAAATGAGATTAAAGTATAAAACCTTACAACTATGGAAATCGTAGAATCAGAACCACATAAAGGAAATACACTTATATGTATTTTTAAATCCCCATAATTTTTCTAAAAATATTCATAAAATAAAGTCAAGGATAGTATATACACCACATAAAATAAATAAGATTGTGAATATAGAACATATCATAATGACGAGAAATTGAAATGAGGGAACCCTTAATTTATGTATGTACTTTCTTTTCATATGATATTACATCCTATATAATAAATTTAGAGTTAATAAATTTATATATTAGAACCATATTCATACTTATCTGGAAAAATATTATCCATAAATAATTTACAATCAACAATTTATTTATAATACTCCACTATGTCAATATTCAAGGTGTTAAATGTATCATTTTTTTTGCATGATTCAGTTTGGAGAATTAGGCTTTTCCAACATGGTTAGGGTTTCCTAGAATCTATAATATTAATTTTTTCATAAATATAATATTTATTCTTTATAAACATTTATAAGAATCATTGAATTGTTGTGATGAAAAATTAATTACATCACTTAATAAATGTGGTAGTCAGTACATATGCGAAAGTGACATTTTTATTTTTCAATAGATAAAAATAAATGAAGTTAAATCATAAACAAATTACAAGAATTAAAATTATATCATTTATAGAATTTATTTTTATTAAATCTATTATCAAAACTATCCATGTGTGTCCATGATTAAAAATAAAGCATGTTTCTTCATTGTGATAGTAGTATGTGTGTACGCATGACCAACACTTCCATTTTCCATTAGATGAGAAAAATGTGTAAAATTGTTTTAAATTTAACAAAAAAAACTTTTAATTATAATGAATATAATAATTTAATATTATTAATATGACTATTTATTATTTTGAGTTGGTGGAAGAAAAAATTGACATTAAGGAACATGATTATGATGATTAACTCCTCTTTATGTTCCTTATTTTTTATTACACATTAAGCCTTCTTAAGATAGTATTTTGGTAATATCAAGAAATCCAGAAAATGGGGAGTAAAATTTATAAGATATTTTTTAAGGTATTGGAATAACATGAGGGCTAAAATTTTCCTAGGATGTGAGGGATGGAGATTCCATTTATAAGTAAAGGTAGTGTCATCCTTGTAAATATTCTTTTTTTTAAATAATATAAAGTCATTTTTATGTAAAAGGGAACCAAATTGGAATATTGTGTAAAGACCCGTAAATTTCAAGGGAATTTTTTATCTTAATTTTATTTGAGATTTTACAAGAACGCAGTTTCTGACGGCACCTGATTCTGAGGCCCGTTGTGCCCGAAATCATTTTCCAAAGTTTGGATCGGGTTTGTTCAGTGAACGAATGAGTGGGTTTTCCTAACTTTTGATCCGGTACTTGGAATCGAATTCTGAGGGCACCGGTAGAATCGCATCACCGGTAATTGCTTAAGAATGCCTTTTCCGGAGTTGTGTTTTCCCGGGTGAGGTTATTAAATTTTTGGGTTAACTAAAGAATAAAATAAAATAATGTGCAATAGATTTTATTTTTATTCTAAGTAGTGTTAATCTTGGCATGGTGGTTTGAGTGGGACCCACGGATATCTTAACTCCAAGGTAGGATATTAGTGAGGTGGGGGCCACATGAGTCCCACCCCTTTATTTCCTTTTACCTTCCACCTGCATTAAATATGGTAACTCACCCGTACCCCCTCTTAAATGCCAAGTCAAATCTCACGTTTAATATAATTATTAAACGCCTCATTATTTGGACAATTCTCAATAACTAAAGTGTAATCTGTTTTTGAATTTCAAAAACAGTTGGCGTGGGAAATAAAATAAGGCAATGCCTTATTTTATTATAGTTGTTGTGTCATGTGAGAATTTGGGGGAGGAATTACTCAATCCTTGAATCTTCTTCTTCTTCATTGGAGAACGTGAAGAATGATGAAGAATGCCAGCCTCTGACGGAAGACGACGAAGAACGCTAGTTCCCCGAAGATCGACGGTGCGACGCCGTGTACCGCGACGCCGGCGATCCTCCTTCCACGACGCCGACGATCCTCTCCCTTGACACCGTCTCCCACGAAGTATTTTCCTACGACGATCTTCATTCATCAACACCATGAGGTAGGGGGTTTTGGTTTAATTAAATCTATGTGAATTGTATCCTCGACATGTGTTTAATAGTCGGAAGTCGTTTGAACCACTAACGCAGTGGGTGCGGACCAATGAACAAGTCCGAACCCACCGTTTCTTTGTTCATGGTGTGCGGATCATCGGGCAATGACCAAGAAGGCTGAAAAGGTGTTATGAAGTCTTTGAAGTGAAGATCCGGTCCCGGGAGGACCGCTGGCGAAGACGGCAGGCAAAACGGACCACCAGAGCGCGTCCGGTGGACTATAGAAGACCACGCCGGCGCGCCGCAGGGAAAGACCGTCGTGGCTGAAGCCGCGGTGGCAGGTGGCAGGTCCCGCAGCCACGTGGGACCGAGGGCGATGCGGCACCGAGCAGCGTCCGCTAGCAAGGAGCAGCCCCCATGTGGGGGCCGCCTCTCCAATCAAGGGGGCAGCGCCCCCTTGAGCGTCCGCTCGGCCAACGCCGAGTCGCCCCGGGCCGGATCGGCCGCACCAGGCAGGGCCACCCAGGCCGGGCCGTGCTGCGCCGTCTGGACTGGGCCGCACCCAGCCGGGTCGGACCTGGACCCGGGTCGGGTCGCCCGGTTCGGGCCGACCCAGGGGGGTTGGGCCGGGTCAGACTAGGCCCAGACCCCCCATTTTCGGACCACTTTCGGTCTTTTTCCTATAACATGGGCTACGGACCTCCGATCGATGCACCGTCAGTTTCATAGCAATCCATGGATTGAGCCTTTCATTTTGGTATATTACACTTAAGGTTTCGGAGAACATTGGGCATGGCCGGGTTTGTTCGAACACGAAACCAACCGGACCCTCGGAGCGGAAATGCTTATAACTTGAGCTCCGGACGTCCGATTGACGTGCCGTCAACTTTGTTGGACTCTTCTTAGTGAGATGGATCTTTTGGCTTACTCTGACCAAGGTTTGGATGCAGTTGGAGTGTGGTCGGGTTAGTTTTGACTTAAAAACCAACCGGGACCCTGGAACGAAAAGGCCAATAACTCTCAGACCGGGCGTCCGATTGACGCGTTGTCTGTCATGTTGAGTTCCTCTTGTCGAGATGGAACTTTGAGATACATCAACTCTGGAATTCGTGTCATTTTATGTATTGACCCCCTTGGCTTGTGGAGCGGACACTCTCGGAACGAGCATGTTGTGTGCAAGAACCCTAGAGCTGGCTGCGACTGCGACTGTGGAGACTGCACTGAAATCCTATGTGGGTTCGGCAGCGATAAAGACCGTACTAAATTCTTATGTGGGTTCAACGAAGATGAAGAATGCACTGAAATCCTATGTGGGTTTGGCAGTGATGAAGACCGTACTGAAATCTTATGTGGGTTTGACGGAGATGAAGACTGCACTGAAATCCTATGTGGGTTCTCCAGCGATGAAGACCGTACTGAAATCCTATGTGGGTTCGACGGAGATGAATACTGCACTGAAATCCTATGTGGGTTCGTCAGTGATGAATACCGTACTGAAATCTTATGTGGGTTTGAAGGAAATGACTACTGTTCTTTTATCCTATGTGGGTCTAGTAGTGTCTGACTCTGTTATTGCTATCCTATGTGGGTCTGGCAGAGTAGCTGGTTTAGTATCCCACGTGGGCCCCAGCATAGATGAATCAGTGGCTATATCTTATCATCTCTATCACCTTACAAAGAAGTATACATGTGTGAGCTGAGTCTTGACTTTCAATCATTATCTTCAATATGATTGACTTGCTTTCCTATGTGGATTGTGTTGTACTATCCTAAATGGACGTGATTGAACTTGGGCTCGGGCATTGGAGCCGAACTGGGATTGATGACTTAGGTATATGTATGGGAATATACCTAAGTAGTGTTGGTTGTTACTTCATGATTGTATCTTTCTTTTGTGGATTATCCTTTTTGGATTCTAGGAGACCTTTGGGGGTCTCGGGGTCCCTATTGAGTAGCGTATACTCACCCCTGCACGGGCTATGCCCGCACTACAATGTGTTGGATGCAGACGACGGACAACACTGATCGTGGAAGAGGCTAGTGAAGTAGTCGGTACCAGGAGGTGGACCACTGGGCGGGATGTACACAGAGCGGACGGCTGGACCCAAGGAGCTGAGGTGGCTATCTGTACCCAACATTCAGGTGGGACCTTCAGCGGACGGCTCGACATTGCTTCTTTACTTTCAGTTGATGTACTTTCTTTCCAGTTGTACATTACTTTCAGTTTGGGTTTGTATTCTGGCCCACTTACTTTTCCGCACTTACTTGTACTCAGTTTACTTAGTGTTTATTTCTGCTTTCTTTCTCTGTGGTATTTGTTTACATATAATGGCAATGCCTTCGCTTTTTGTCGAAATTTACGTCTTGGTGCTAGTCGCCAGCCACTGGCCTATGGGAGGCGGGCTTGGGGTAGTCACGACACAGATCCCGAGGACGGGTCATAACAAATTGGTATTAGAGGAGTTCGGTTCTACCGCAGAACTCTGGACTCTGATCATTCTTCTAGGTGAAGCAATAGTGTTAAGGGTATTGAGTGTGGTTATCAGTCCAGGGAGTCCAGTGTTGGTGCGGCAGCCGACATATCCGTACACCAGGACCCTAACTTCTGATTTTAGACTCAATGCATGAAAACATTGATTGCATGTGTGTTTCAAAAGATTTCTTTGTGATTACTTTGTGTCAGCTCACCAGGTATAATTTTTGACAGTGGCATGCCTATTTCTTTTCAGGATGGCCCCACAACGGCAGCCAGCTAGGGTTCCGAGCATTGTGCGAGACGACAGCCCACCGAGCGACGAGGCCTTGGTGCAGGGCCCTTTGACAGCGGAGGCACTGGCGGTACCTCTACCTGCCGAGACACCTATAGTACCAACCCTAACTGCTGATAGTGCACGTCACCTTAATGCACTGCACGAGTTTCAGCATCAGAGACCGCCCATGTCCAATGGGGAGACGGACCCTAAGGCAGCCGAGGATTAGCTGGAGGAGGTTGTCCAAGTTTTCAGGTTAGTGGGGATAACATCTGACCTCATGGTGATCCTCGCAGCGAGCCTCCTACACGCAGCAGCAGACAAATGGTGGAGATTTTTGCTCCAGGTGCACGACGAGGCGTCTCTCCTCTGGACAGACTTCGAGAGCCTCTTCCGCTTGGAGTTCATCCCAGCCACCCTCTGTGCGGTGCGCATCCAGGAGCTTCTACAGCTATGGCAGGGTATCATGGGGGTCTCACATTACTCGGTGAGATTTACCGATCTCTCGGACTATTCGACGGACATGGTATGAGACCCATTCTTCCAGGGATGGACCTTCGAGCAGGGACTGAGGCATGAGATCAGGGCATTAATGATCTCCCTCAGCATTCCGACACAGGTAGGAGTATTCGAGTGAGCTCTTCACATAGAGAGCATTCTTGCCGAGCCTACGCGAGCAGCGAGACCTGCTACAGGGTGGCATGTAGTAGAGTCGTCTGTAGTAGGCAGTCGACGGATGTCACAGTGGTCCAGGAGGACCGGACCATCAGGCAGATGACCTCAGGAAACTGGCTCAGAGGTGCGAGGCACAGGGCGCAGAGCCAGCCTTCCAAGGAGCAGACAGTGCTACGCGTGCGGCGGGTAGGGCCACATGGATCATGACTGCCCGACCCGCCGTGCAGAGGAGAAACAGACGGTTGAGGGGCCATCCAGGCAGAGTCAGAGGGTGGACCATGGCAGTCTGCCAAGAGTAGGCGGACGAGGTAGGGGAGCTGGCCGAGCAGCAGGTGGTGGGTGACGCTTTGAGGATTTACCACCACCACTACCAGGAGTCCCACCCCGACCACATGGAGCTGGCGGGCAGAGATAGTCTCAGCTTCAGGCAGCGGAGGCCTATGACCACGGAGCGCCAGAGATGATTCGAGGTACGATCTATGTCTACTCCACCCTTCCTGTAGTTCTTGTAGACACAAGAGCGGGTCATTCTTTTATTGTCGCTTCCCTTGTTCGGAGCTCGGAGATTCTGACGGAGCCGTTGGCTCGATCCGTACAGATAGAGACTCCTATGAGAGTGGACTCGATGATTACGCACTAGTGCCGGTAGTGTGAGCTTACTCTAGGGGGCGAGAGATTCAGTTTGGATCTTCTTATAGCGGCGTCGAGGCCTTACGACGTCATCTTGGGCATGGATTGGTTATTTACAGTCCATGATCAGATTGACTGTATTAGGTACAAGGTGCGGTGTGTTCGTACCGATGGGAGTAGGTTCACCTTCACCGGCGAGAAGGGATCCTTTGCAGCATAGGATGGACTCTCACAGAGGAGAGGACAGCCCAACACCCATCAGTTGGCTAGCCTCATCCAAGGAAAAGTTGACATACAGATTTCTAGTTTTCCTGTAGTGGTGGATCAGTATGCAGACATTTTCCCTGACGACGTTCCAGGACTACCTCCTCGCAGAGAGGTAGACTTATATATTGACATATACCCCGGGATAGCCCCGATATCCACTCCAGTATATCGGATGCCCCCCGCTGAGCTTCTAGAGCTACGGGTACAGTTGGAGGACTTGCCGAGAAAGGGATTCATCCGACCCAGTGTTTCACCCTGGGCTTCCCTGATATTGTTCGCCAAGAAGGCAGATGTGCGCTTGCGACTTTGTGTCGACTATCTTCACCTGAACCAGGTGACCGTGAGGAACAAGTATCCGCTACCGAGGATTAACGACCTCTTCGATCAGATCATGGGAGGACGATGGTTATCAATGATAAACCTTAGATCAGGCTATCATCATCTCAGAGTTCGAGATGAGGACGTGCAGAAGACAACCTTTAGATGTCGGTATGTCCACTATGAGTTATTATTTATGCCTTTTGACGTAACCAATTCTCCAGAACTGTTCATGGGTCTCATGAACAAGATATTTCAGCCATACCTCTATTGATTTGTCGTGGTCTTCATCGACGACATATTGATATACTCGACCACTGAGGAGGATCACGCCTACCACTTGCGGGTTGTACTAGACACACTCTGAGAGCACCATCTTTATGGAAATCTCTTAATGTGTCAGTTCTGGTTACGTGTGGTCCACTTCTTGGGACACGTCATCTATGAGGCGGGAGTTTCAATGGATCCTGCGAAGATCGAGGCAGTGCTAGCTTGGTAGCCACCCAAGAGCATGACGGAGGCGCAAAGTTTCTTAGGTCTAGCTTGGTACTACTGGAGGTTTGTTCCAGACTTCTCTAGAGTTACGGCACCACACTCAGCTTTGACGAAGAAGGGGAAACCCTTCGTGTGGTCAGACAGATGTCAGCAGAGCTTCCAATAGCAGAGCCATAAATTGACAAGCACGCTAATCTTGAGACTACCGGAGGAGGGAGTAGGGTACGTAGTCTACTGCGATGCATCAGGGACCGGACTCATTTGTGTCTTGATGCAAGAGCAGGCTGTGATCGCCTATGGATCAATCAGTTGAGGCAGCATGAGCAGAACTACGCTACCCATAACCTGGAGTTAGAAGCAGTGGTCTTCGCTCTGAAGATGTGGCGACACTATCTGATGGGCGAACACTTTATAGTCTACTCTGACCACCAGAGTCTTAGGTACATCTTCTCACAGAAGGACCTGAATCTGAGACAGCGGCGATCGATCGAGTTCCTCCAGGAATATGACTTTGAGATAGTCTATACTCTTAGGAAGGGGAATGTAGTAGCTGATTCTCTCAGTAGGAGGACGGGCATCCAGCTACTCGGGGAGGTGACGGAGCAGCTAGCCGCTTTGCAGATATCCTTCGTGGATAGAGATGGAGCATCCTTTCTTCAGTCACTCACAGTCACCCTCCACTACTACAGTGGGTCTGAGAGGCACAACATGGGGAAACTGACTGTGAGATGCGGCGTGAACAGATATCCTCAGGGCAGGCACCGGATGGATTCTTCGTAGGAGGAGAGCACAATTTTTTTTTCAAAGGACGTACCATCATACCAGCTGCTCTGTAGGAGGAGTTGCTGAGAGAGTTCCACACTTCCCCTTTGGTGGTACATCCTGGAGTGGGAACGATGTACCAGGATCTCAGACGACAAAACTAGTGGCTGGGTATGAAGAAGGTTATGGTAGAGTTCGTTTCTCGATGCCTCACTGACCAGCAGGTGAAGGTAGAGCAGCAGGTACCAACATGCTTGGTACATCCCTTGGAGGTCCCATAGAGGAAGTGGGATGGGATATCTATGGATTTAGTGACTGGACTTCCATGTACTTTCAGAGGACATGACTCTATTTGGGTGATTGTCGACAGACTCACCAAGTCGGCTCACTTCTTACCCATCAGAGAGCAGGGCTCATTAGTGATCTTGGGACGTCTCTGCGTTCAGGAGATTGTACGGCTACATGGTGTGCCATCATCTATTATCTCCGATCGAGATGCTTGCTTTACTTCCTGGCTTTGGAAGGGTTTACATGAGGCATTCGGGACGCAGCTACGTCTGAGCACCACCTTTCACCCTCAGACGATGGTCAGATGGAGAGGACCATTCAGACCCTTGAGGACATGCTCTGAGCTTGTTTCCTCAACTTTGGTCATAGCTAGGAGGACCATCTATCCTTGGTGGAGTTCGTGTACAACAACAACTACCACTCCACCATCGGGATGGCACCATACGAGGCATTGTACGACCAACCTTGCAGATCACCTCGGTGCTAGAAAGACCCTGGGGAGTCCGCACTTGTGGAACCAGAGATGGTCCAAGCCACGACAGAGAAGGTCCAGGTCATCCAGGAGTGGATGAGGACAGCTCAGAGCTAGAAGAAGTCTTATACTGACAGGAAGCGGAGGCCACTGGAGTTCGAGGATGGTGACCACACCTTCTTGTGGGTCTCACCTAGACATGGATTATGGAGATTTGGCCGAGGCAGCAAATTATCTCCGCACTTCATCGGACCATTCCAAGTCCTCAGCAGGATAGGTGAGGTGGCTTATTTCCTAGCTCTACCACCTCAGTTCCACCGGGTTCACGACGTCTTCCACGTATCTCAGATAAAGAGATACGTGCACGACCCGACGCATATCATCGACCCTGAGGAGATAGACCTTGATGATAGGGCAACCTTTGAGGAGGTCCCAGTGGAGATCGAGGATCGATAGGAGCGGGTCCTACGTGGGCGGTCGATTCCTCTAGTGCGCATCATATGGCAGCACGGGAACCTCCAAAAGAGCACTTGGGAGCGAGAGGTTCAGATGCGTGCTCAGTACCCACATTTGTTCCTCTAGTTTATGATGCATCTTTACAAGGATGTAAATCCCTGAGGTGGGAGTAATGTAAAGACCCGTAAATTTCAAGGGAATTTTTTTCTTAATTTTCTTGTTGATTTTAGATGAATGCAGTTTCTAACGACACCTGATTCCGAGGCCCGGTGTGCCCGGAATCATTTTCCAAAGTTTGGCTCGGGTACGTTCAGTGAACGAATGAGTCGGTTTTCCTAAATTTTAGACCGGTGCTAGGAATCGAATTTCTAGGGCACCGGTGGAATCACAACACTAATAATTTCTTATGAATGCCTTTTGCGGAGTTGCGTTTTCCCGGGTGTGGTTATTAAATTTTTGGGTTAACTAAAGAATAAAATAAAATAAAATAATGTGCAACAGATTTTATTTTTATTCTAAGCAGTGTTAATCTAGGCATGGTGGTTGGAGTGGGACCCAATGATATCTTAACTCATAAGTAGGATATTATTGAGGTGGGGCCCACATGAGCCCCACCCCTTTATTTCCTTTTACCTTCCATGTGCACTAAATATGGTAACTCACCCAGACCCCCCCTGTAAAATGCCAAGTCAACTCTCACGTTTAATAGAATTATTAAACGCCTCATTATTTGGAAAACGCTCGATAATTAAAGCGTAATCTATTTTTGAATTTCAAAAACAGTTGGTGTGGGAAATAAAATAAGGCAAGACCTTATTTTATTATAGTTGTTGTGTCGTGCGAGAATTTGAGGAAGGAATTACTCAAGCCTTGAATCTTCATCTTCTTCGTTGGAGAACGTGAAGAACGACGAAGAATGCTAGCCTCCAACGGAAGACGATGAAGAATGCTAGTTTCCCGGAGATCGACGACGCGACGCCGTGTACCGCGATGCAGACGATCCTCCTTCCACGACGCTGATGATCCTCTTCCTCGACGCCGTCTCCTGCGAAGCCTTTTCCGGTGACGATCATCGTTCATCAACACCTTGAGTTAGGGTGTTTTGGATTAATTAAATCTATGTGAATTGTATCATCGACATGTGTTCAATTGTCGAAAGTCGTTTGAACCGCTAAGGCGGTGGGTGCAGACCAATGAACATGTCCGAACCCACCGTTTCTTTGTTCTTGGTGTGCAGATCGACGGGCGATGACGAAGCAGGCCGCAAAGGTGTTATAAGGACTTCGCAGTGAAGAGCAGGTCCCGGTAGGACCACTGGCGAAGATAGCAGGCAAAACGGACCACCGGAGCGAGTCCGGTGGTCCACAGAAGACCTCGTCGGCATGCCATGCCGGCACGACGGCTGGAGGTGGCGTCCGGCACCGGCCGACCGCTAGGCGCGCCGCCGGGAAGGACCGCCGGGGCTAAAGGCGCAGTGGCAGGTGGCTGGTCCCGTGGCCGCAGGGGACGGAGGGCGATGTGGCACCGGGCCGCATCTGCTGGCAAGGAGTGGCCCCCACGCGGGGGCCGCATCTCAAATCAAGGGGGCAGCACCCCCTTGCACGTCCGCTTGGCTAGTGCCGAGCCGACCCTGCTTGGCCCGCGCCGCGCCGCCCCGGGCCGGACCGGCCACACCGGGCCGGGCCGGGCCGCGCCGGCCGCACGGGGCTGCGTCCCACCGGGTCGGACCCGGACCCGAGTCAGGTCGACCCAGTTTGGGCTGACCCAGGAGGGTTGGGCCGAGTCGGACCATTCCCATAGACCCCATTTTCGGACAACTTTCAGTGTTTTTCCCATAACATGGGCTACAGAACTCTGATCGACGCACCGTCAGTTGTGTAGCGATCCTTGGATCGAGGCGGTCGTTTCGGTATATTACAATCAAGGTTTCATATAACTTTGTGCATGAACGGATTTGTTCGAACACGAAACCAACCGGGCCCTCGGAGCGGAAACACTTATAACTTGAGCTCCGGATGTCTGATTGACGTGCTGTTGACTTTGTTGGATTTCTATTAGTGAGAAGGATCTTTTGTCTTGCTCCGCTCAAGGTTTGGATGCAGTTGGAGTGCGGTCAAGTTGGTTTTTACTTAAAAACCAACCGGGCCCCTCGAACGAAAAAGCCAATAACTCTCAGGCTGGGCGTCCGATTGACGCGCCGTCTGTCACGTTGAGTTCCTCTTGTCGAGATGGAACTTTGAGATACATCAACTCCAGAATACATGTCAGTTGATCTATCGACCCCCTTGGCTCGTGGATAGGACCCTCCCGTAATGATCATACTGTGTGGGGGAACCCTAGAGCTGGCTACGACTACGACTGTGGCGACTGCACTGAAATCCTATGTGGGTTCGGCAGCAATGAAGACCGTACTGAAATCCTATGTGGGTTCGACGGAGATGAAGACTGCACTGAAATCCTTTGTGGGTTCGGCAGTGATGAATACCGTACTGAAATCTTATGTGGGTTTGATGGAGATGAAGACTGCACTGAAATCCTATGTGGGTTCCGTAGCGATGAAGGCCGTACTGAAATCCTATGTGGGTTCGACAGAGATCAAGACTGCACTGAAATCCTATGTGGGTTCGGCAGCGATGAAGACCGTACTGAAATCCTATGTGGGTTCTTCGGCAATGACTACTGTTCTTGTATACTACATGGGTCTGGCAGTGTCTGACTCTGTTCTTGCTAACCTATGTGGGTCTGGCAGTGTAACTGGTTTAGTATCCTACTTGGGTCCCAGCTTAGATGAATCAGTGGCTATATCTGATCATCTTTATCACCTTATGAAGAAGTATACCTATGTGAGCTGAGTATTTACATTCAATAATTATCTTTGATATGATTAACTTTCTTTCGTATGTCGATTGTGTTGTACTATCCTGTGTGGACATGATTGAACATGGGCTCGGGCTTTGGAGCCGAACTAGAATTGATGACTTAGGTATATGTATGGGCATATACCTAAGTAGTGTTGGTTGTTACTTCGTGATTGTAACTTTCTTTTGTGGATTATCCTTTGTGGATTCTGGGAGACCATCAGGGGTCTCGAGGTCCCTAATGAGTAGCGTATACTCACCCCTGCACGGGCTATGCCCGCACTACGTTGTGTTGGATGCAGATGACGGACAACACTGATCGTGGTAGAGGCTAGTGGAGCAGTCGGTACCTGGACATTGACCACTAGGCGGGACGTACACAGAGCGGACGGCTAGACCTGAGGAGCTGAGGTGCCTATCTTTACCCACCCTTTAGGTGGGACTTCCAGTGGACGGCTCGACATTGCTGCTTTACTTTTAGTTGCTGTACTTTCTTTCCAGTTGTACTTTACTTTCAGTTTGGGTTTGAATTCTGGCCCACTTACTTTTCCTCACTTACTTGTACTCAGTTTACGTAGTGTTTACTTCTGCTTTCTTGATCGGTGGTGTTTGTTTACTTATAAAGGCAATGTATTCCCTTTTGTCGGGATTTGTGCCTTGGTGCTAGTCGCCAGCCCCTGGCTTATGGGAGGCGGGCTTGGGGTAGTCACGACACGGGTCCCGAGGACGGGTCGTGACATATTGTAACACCCTAACCCTAGAATCCTGAAGATTATGAATTACTTATTACATTAGAATGTTTAATAGGAATGAAATCCCTATGGAACGTTTATTTTAGTAGTCATGATGAAACTAGATACATAAATGTAACTCAAATTACATTGTGAAAGGTGAAAAAATATAATACAGTACCAAACAATAAAATGATACCATGAGAACTCAAAAAATGGTCTCCTCTTCAAAACATGTTTAAGGTAAAAGAAATGAAATGGGTGAGATCAAATTCTCAGTATGGTTTACAAATATCAAAATCATTAATAAAAATTAATTCAATCACAATCAAAATTTCATAGTCAATATTGAATGATAAATATATCTAAAACACACATTTTTAGTAAACACAGAAAACTGCATTCATATATTTTTTCATAGTGAAATCCTCATAGATAGTAATGATTAAATTGAATAAATAGAATTATTATTAATTGGATGTCATGTATCTGGAACATTATACCACTCTATTATCCAAATGGTTTATGTCTGTGTGGAGAAACCTGTTTGATTATTTGAATCAAACTCGAAGGGTGGGTCGCCCACTGATTTGTCTTAGGAGACTTGTTGATGTATTGAGGATATTTAGTGGGTTATTCCCATCACTGAAATTCCAAATAATTATTTATAAATATATTTAATACATGTACAATATTCCATCTCTATATTCGTATAGAGTATAGGACATATATTCCTCAATATTTTCATAGTTAAAACAGTATTCCAAAAAAATATGGTATGTAAAAGGGTATATGACTTAATAAAATAATAATATCAATGAATTAATTATATGGATATATAATATATTTAAAATTTCAAATGAAAAATGATCTCAAATGGGATGTGGATACACCTGATAGGAATGATAGGTTAACAATTCCTTGTAAGTCTCATTGAAATGGAAATTTAGACAAAGTCCATTACCACATTATAATCAATTGAGTCAGATGAAAAAAAATTAATAACCACAAATGAATAAAATAATACTATGAATATAAATATAATCATGATAATATATATCAAATGTAAGTAAAAAATACACCACATGAAAGAAATAAGTGGTGAATAATGAATTTCTCATGGAATTAATAGTGAGATAAGAAAACCCTTACCTTATGCCAGAAGGTGTTATCGATTGATCTTAATGACCAAAATAATCAATTTAATCTTCATTAATTAACAATTCCATATCTTAATAGACATATATTTTATTTATTATAAACTTATTAGGTTCATTCATTCCATTTTTGATGGGCGTCAAAAAGTTGAATTTTATTTTTTTAAAGCATTTTCTTCTTTGGTATTCATGTTCGGTTTACTTGTATTCATGAAAGGAAATTAGTTTTGAAATGTGGTTAAAAATACATAATTGTTAATATATATTATTAATTGCATTATAAATTTCCTTATAAATATTTTTTATACCATGAGGATTACTCATTAGTTAAAATTTATTGTCAAACACTTGGATTAACATGGAGGTTTTGTGCATAATTAACTTGTCTTATATAATTAGTTTATATTATGAGTGTGTATGGATTTTGGAACATTTAATAAGTTAAAATACATATATAATTATATGATTCAACAATTAAAAGGTTTCATGACTATTCTTGAGATAGTAATTGAAATTGAAAACTTGTTGTCCTTGACTGTGATAAATTAACACATCTCGAACGATATTTTCATTTTTAGTGTAAGATGAGGGAGAAATAAGAGATGATGATGAAATATTAGAATAATAAAATTTATGTAAATTTATAGTAATCTAATTATCATAGAATTTGGATTTTGTTAGGTGAGGAGATAGAAACAAAATAATGGAACATTTAAAGGAAGTTGAACAAAAAGAAAGAGAGGTTCACATCTTGAGTACTCATCCTTGAGAAACTATTTAAGGCCTTTGTTTTGTAAATTTTGTTGAGACCAGTAGATATTGGACGTGGGGGAACAACATATGGAGATATTTGAGCATAATTTAGGCATGTCCTGAAGTGTGAGTGGTCTTGAAGGAAGAGGGGGTGAGGGGTGGTTTATGTTGTGGAGGGGAGGAGGGTTTTCTTAATATTATATTCATTAAATTATAATTTCTCCACAAGACATGAAATAGTGAAGATTACAAGACCTATAATTGTAATATGTTTACCTGAGTTTGATATTTGGGTTCTTACATTACTCATGATGCTATGAAATGTGAATTTAAATTATAATGTATTTATATAGTAAATTAATGTATTTTATTATTCACCAAAAATTCAATTATTTAAGAAAAATACGAAAAACTAACCCAACCAATTTTTCAATGTGTAGAATCAAAAAATGATCTCAATTTTTCAAAAAAATCTAAATATGATATATTTAATTTATTATTAAAATCATTATTTAATCAAAAAATACCAACACTTAAAAAGTCTATCTTTATTTTTAAGGTCCCTAAATTTATTTACACATTAATGAGTAAGGATACCATTTATAAGGGTAATATTAATATTTATAAGGGCAATTTAATATTTAGATGGGTATGTTACTATTCATAAGGGTAAGTTACTCTTCACCAAAAATTATACTGATTCTATCAGACTCCAAATATCACTCTTATTGCAACCATCTATGACTGTTTTGCAAAATTCAAAACATAGAAGTGGAAAATTTAAGATCAATGGATTGGTTATGACTATCACCTAAATGTCCAAGTGTTTTTTCCAAAAATCATAGTACATTGATAAATACATGCTATCTAATGAATAGAATGTATTTAATAGAAACATTCCATAAAATATTTAGGGTGTTATATTATTCCCTCCTTCAAAATTTTCATTATTGAAATTTTTCATGTATTATTCTCCCTAAAAAGATGGGGTTGGTTATCCTTCATAACATCATTAGGTTCCCATATTTCTTACACTATTTTATTGTTTCTTCAAATAAAATTTAAAAGTCGAGTTTTCCAATTTCTCAACACCTTATCCCTTGTGTCATGAATCTTAATAGACTCTTCATAGTATAACAAATGAGGTTCCAGTTCTATTTCTTCATAGGTGGGAACATGTGTTGGGTATTGAATGTATTTATTTTACAATGAAACATGGAACACATTATCAATGTCAGAGAGACTTGGAAGAATTTATAAATGGAAGTCTACAACTCTAATCCATTCTAAAATTTCAACCGGTCTGATGTAGATGGGGATCAGATTTTTTTTCTTACTGAACCTTAAGGCGATCTTCCATGGAGATACTTTTAGAATGAAATGATCCCATACTTGAAATTCCAATTCCTTTATCCAGTGGTCAACATAACTCATTTTCCAACTTTAGGATTTTTTTAATATGAGCCTTAATTTTTATTACCTTTGTCATTGTCTCTTCGATATGATGTGATTCTATACGTTTCCTCTCACCAACCGCATCCCCACAAGTTGGAGTTCAACACCTCTTACCATATAATGCTTTATATGGAGCCAATTGAATGCTACAATGGAAACTATTCTTCTAGTAAAATTCCTCCAAAGGAAAGTATTTATCCCACATACCATGAAAGTTATGAGATTGTGATCTCAACATGTCTTCCTGTGTTTTAATAGTCATTTTAAATTGTCCATCGATTAGGGGTTATAATCAGTACTCATATAAAGCTCAGTATCCGAAGCCTTCTAGATATTTTTACAGAGTTTTTATGTAAATTGGGGATCTTAAACCGCCACAATTGATAGATTTTAACCATTAAGTCTTACAAAATCATTAATATAAATTATTTCTAGGTGCTCAAGTTGTAAATCCTCTCTTACTGTAAAGAAATGTACTGTTTTTTTGAGACGGTCAACAATTACCCCAACTGTATCATTACTTCTAGGTGTCCTCGGTAGCCTTACGAAAAAATACATCATAATTTCATCTCACTTATACAAAAGAATAGGTAGAGGTTTCATGAATACTCTAGTATGATGCCTCTCAACCTTCACTTGTTGAAAATATAGACACCTTGACACATAACAATCAATTTCTTGCTTCGTATTATCCCACTAAAATTGTTCCTTTAAATATCTATACATCACTATGAAACAAGGTTTTATTGATAAATTTGAGCTATAAGAATCATCTAATAGTTCCCTTTTTATCTCAGTTATTTATGGAACACATAACCTTTTTCAAAATTTCATTTATCCATCCTCAAACACAAAGTCTACCAATCATCCATCCTTAACGACTATAATTTTCTTTTGAAGGTTATCATCCATAGATTGATTTCTTTTTATCTTATATAGCAAGGATGGATTGGAAATCATTTGAAATAAAAAATATGTTTCCCCTTCCATAACAATCTCCACATCCAAATTTAGTAGATCCTGGAATATAAGATCTCTCTCAATACTCATTTGGGCCAGAATTCCATGATCATTCAGGGTTAATTCATCTTTCACCTTATTTTCCTTTCTTTGGAGGTGGTGTATTGAAAAATCATAATGTTTGAGTAACTCAATCCATCTTATTTTCCAAATATTGATATATATCTGTGTAAAAATGTATTTATTACTTTTATGATCCGTCTATATATCACACCTTTCACCTTATAGATACTGTCTCCATATTTTCATAGCAAAGATTACAGCTTCTAACTCAAGATCATGAGTTGGGTAATTTTTTTCATCAATATTCAAATGAATTGATTCATAATTAATAACATTGTCATTTTTCATAAGGACACATTGTAGTCTATTCTTTTATGCAACACTGTATATTACAAATCAATCATTTTCAGATGGAAGAGTTAAAATTGGTGAATTGGCCAATCTTATTTTCAATTCTTCAATGAATTTTGTGCCTTATTTAGTCCATAAAACTTAACACATTTATATGTGAGCATGGTTATCAGATTAGCTAGTTGGATAAAATTATGAATGAAATGCTGATAGTAACCTGCTAAGCCAATAAAAACTACATACCATGGTTATGTTCATTGGCATGGGCTATTCATGGATTGAATTTTTCTTTGAAGGATCAACTACGATTCCATCCTTAGAGACAATATTGTCAAAACATAAACTGATGGAAGCCAAAATTCACACATGATAAAATACCTATATAATTCAAATCTTCTAAGAGTTTTAGAATAATTTGAAAGTGATTATCATGGTCTTCATAGTTGTTGGAGTATACAAGGATATCATCGATAAATACCACAACAAGTCATAAAGATATTCCTTGAAGACTCTATTCATTAGATACATGAAAAAAGAGGGTGAATTAGTCTATCCAAAAGGAACTACTGAAAATATATAATTCCCATACCTAATTCAAAATACTTCCTTTAGAATAACTTCTTTCCTCACACACAGGTGAAGATATCCAGATCTGAGATCAATCTTTGAAATATATTGGGCTCCATGAAACATATCAAATAAATAATAAATGCATGGAATATGATACTTGTTCTTTATTGTAGTATCATTTATATCCCTATAATAAATGCATGCCTCAGGGATCCAACTTTATTTTTGAAAAAGATGACAAGGAATAGAAAAAAACTAGGTTTAATAAATGCTTTGTACTCAATTACTCAAGTTGTTTCCTTAGCTCCACTTATTCCATAGTGTCAATTATATAGTGAGACTCTGATATTGATCATTCACCCGGAATTAAATCAATAGAGAACTCAGCTTCCCACTCTTTATGATATCCAGGTAAATCCTCTAGAAATATATCCATGTATTCTTTCATAATAGGTGCTTGTTAAATTTGAATATTTCTTTCCTTACCCATTGATATAAATATTGGAACTGGAAAATGCGTCTATTTAATTCATAGAAAGCTGTGAGACATTATCTCAGAGAATAGATCATTCCACAGGCTTCGATTTTATTGGTGGTGAAGCCCAAACAGAGTTACGGATCAGAAGTTATATTCATTTGAAGGCAGACTGCTGGGAATGACCATCAAGAACGATTTTGGGGAAATGTATGGATTTTCATGAAGAAATTGAATCATGCATGTAAAAATGGAATCTTGCATGCAAAATTTATTTGAACTGAAAATTGGAAAGGAATTTACGTGCACTGACATTCAATATTTCACCTATAAATACAAGTGCACCCCTTCTTCAAGAATGGCCCCTAGAGGTCGGCTGCCGGTTCAATACGCGTAAGTCTTCATTTTCTGCACCTACACACAAAACCCTCCATCTGACACGAACAACATCACTTTTTCACGTAAATGGACCATGTGACCAATTTTTCTCACAAATCATCATTTTTTCATGCAACAGTTCCATTGTGCCCAATTTTGTGTGCACCAGTGTTGCACCTATCCAATTGTGTGCACACCTCCCATTTTGCATGAAATCATTATCTATTGCACACCAACCTTCCCTATCACATGAAAAAATTCCATGATTCCCAATATTGCACACACCTTTTCCACATAGTGTAATATTGTGCACAACCCAATTTGCATATGGTGAATTTTACGTGCAACAGTTTCTAGGAATGCACCTACAGGTCCATACTGTTGGGGCTGCACCCTTGCACCCACTTTGGGGTTCAGTGCCATCCTATGGTCCCGACCCTTTGGGATGATCCCTTCACTATCATCACTGACCCCCATGAAAGATGGAGAGTCACGCAAAAAAAATTTTAGGTCAAGACGTCAACATTTTCCATTTCACCCTTATGCGCACCCACATTACACCTATGGAATACCATGATTTCAGGTAATCCACACACCATGAAAAATATTGATTCAACATATTCCTCTTGGTTCTTTTACCATTTTGTCAGTTGAGATTCTCATCCTTTATTCCTTGAGTACCTTGAGTCGAACCATTCCTCAATAATCTCATCCAAACCCCATCACCCGACTCTTATGCCATGTTGAACCAGAAAGGGCCACCCTTGCGTAAGTCCCAACACCACCCATTTATAGGCACCTTATGCCTAATAGTTCTATATATGTGACTATAAACTGTAGTAATCATATTTTACAACTATAGGATGCCTCTTGCTCCAAACAATAGATTCCTTTTGTGTAAAGCATAAGATGCCAATAGTCCAATCTATATGACTTTAAACTGTACTACACCCTCTGTGAAAACCATAGCATGCCTCTTAATCCAAACAAGATATTCCTTATCCACCAAGAATATGATTCCAGTATTCTTATCTATATGACTATAAACAATAGTGCACCCTATATGATAAATATAGGATGTCGCTTTCTCCAGACAAGAGATTCCTTATTCTCCAAGCATAAGATGCCATCATTCTTATCTGCATGACTATAAACTGTGGTATACCCTATGTTCCAAACATAGGATACCTCTTGAACTAAATCAGATATTCCTTATACACCAAGCATAAGATTCTAGTAGTCCTCTCTACATGACTATAAATCACAGCATGCCCTATCATTCAATAATTGGATGCCTCTTGTTCCAAATAATAGATGGATTATTGGAACAAAATAAGATACCTCATGCCATGATTACAGTGGAATAATTTCAAGAGTGTTTGAAACTGTTCAAGCATTCCATCACTCCACATAACACTTTGTATGTTCTTCATTAGGATCTTTATCGTCTTTAATATCTGAAGGGACCCCCTAATGACCTAGTTCCATGCCGCATCGGCACACCTACCATTCTAGGAGAACACCATGGAAGACTTTGGACTACACATAGAGTCTAGTCCTATGTTTCAAACATGGTAAACAATCAACCCTCATTTTTTGTCTTCATTTTAGGTTAACGCGATATGGATACAATTTTTCAATCATGGTCATCATTTATCCTACATCGTCACACCACCATCACCGGATTCCGAATGTTGGCTATGTGATTCACACTTTTCAACTTCCTTAGTACGGACTGATTCCAACATCCTTAGAATTATGCCATTGTGCACTAGCACATAGTTGTAGGCCTCAATTACATGCCTCAATCCACCAGTGAGTTGGGATTCCATCATGGAAAGATATGAGGAAGAAATTACGGGCAGCTTTCATATGTAATCCACATCCACCATTTCCACTCCATAGAGGCACCTAGTCAGCATCCTTACGTTATCCCCATTCACCATTTTCGCTCTATAATTGCACTCGAGAAGCTTCCATGTGTAAGCCCCATTCACCTTTGTCGCTCCGTAGCGGCACCCGGGCAGCTTCTATGCGTACACCCCATCCACTATTGCCTCTTCTTTGTAGCACCTAAGTAGCTTCCATGCATAAGCCCCGCACAATCCCTAATCAAGAATGTTAACATCTATTTCTTCTTCATTACCACACTAATGTGGTCCCCTCAGTGGATCACACCACAACACCCCAACACCACTGCATTGCCGATGCCTTCCCTTCCTCATGGATGAGTGGGTATCTCTAATGTATGTCCTAGGGGGTGCTGAGAAAACTTTCCTTTCCCAACCTATAGGATGTTAAACTGCAAAGTACCATTGTCCTCAGCACATGAAAATAAATTGTCCTCTCCCCCTATACATCACATGTGGGGTGCCCCACCTCGAAAATTCTCCATTCTTGTTTGTCTCCACATGAGTGAAATCTTCCTCACATGGAACAAGAACTTCTTTTTTGGAGTTGCATTTGTCCGCATAGGAAGGGAACCCATCTTGGTGTGAGCCCCCTAGCCTTTCTTGTGTGAGGTAGTGTCTCTACTCTTCATTTATTCTTCTATACCAATGACCATAGAGGGGATGGGAACCATAACCTTCATCTCATCCATGCCGAATCTCTCTCATGTTGGGCTTTGTCACCACCTAGGCATCCATCCTAGAGTATAAACCAATAACTGACTCTTGGGGCTACTAATCACAGGTAATCCCCTGTTTCCTTTTTAGGCCGCTAACCATGTCTAAGACCCACTCCACTTCCCATAGACGCACCTTTCGTGACATGATGTTCAAGTATTTGATGCTTCTTGTTTCTCACACCGAGCATGAATCACATGGGCTTAGAGTATGTATTGACCATGACATGCTCTTTGGGCCGCCTTAGAGTGTAAAGCCCAACACCATTTCAAACTACGTAAAAATTGATCCTTGCCAAGGCAGTGTATGTAAGAAGCCTCCCTGAGGTTCATGCACAACACCTATTGGTGCCGAGCCCTTCATGTTGGTTTTCCAAACCATTCCGAACATTGTGGACATTTATCTTTTCCATGGTAAGGTATGTAGGAAAAATCCTTAAGGTTAAATCCCAACACCTATTAGTCTTGACCCCTTCATGTCAGTCCACCCCGATATAGTATGGTGTTAAACAGTAAACCCATTGTTTCTTGAAAGAAACGAAACTATCTCCCCACCAATGGTATGTTATTATAGTTCCCTTTATTGGGACCCATACCTCTTTTCCATCCCTCGATAATTAGACCAACCCTCGGCTGTTGTCCTCGCATAAGCCCTAACATGTCATCAGGTCTTTGTCCCCTGCGCACACCCTGATTCCATGCCCCATCCTAAACTACATGGACTTTGATAATTTCCAAGGCAAGGTAAAAAAGAAGTATCCATGAGGTTCAAGCCCATCACCCATGTCTCATCCTAGTCTTTCCCTCACACCGATGTGCTTCGGGAAGGTCAGGCCCCAACCTAGAGGTTCCACTTCCTCCGGGTTCCCTTCTCACGGGCCATCTCCTCAAGTGTCCCATTACCCAGTCGAACTACACAAACTTTGATTCTTTATCATAGGGATACATAGGAAAACTCTTAGTGGCTCAATCCAAATACTACCATCACCTTCATTATGGTTCCATCTCATTACCCCACCACTTCATTCAACTCTCCATCATCCATCGTGATTCTTACTAGTGCCGCCACATCCCAATGAGATCATGCCAATTCACCACTTCACTGCCTTTAGTAGCACTCGGTTATCAAACCACATGTTATCCCTAGAATAATTGTGCCATATAGGGGTTTCAACTCTATGATCCACTCTAGTCAGTGTTCTGGTCAGACTGATAGATCTCCTCTAGACATTAAACTCTTGGCATACCCTGTGTTAAACATGGGATGCTAATGAAAACCCAAAAGACATTCCTATGGCATAAAATTATTTTATTCGATGTGGGATTCCCCAGGCTACCACACCCTTGAGAAGCCCTATCATAAAAAAATAAACCCAGACATTCCAGTGTCCCAATGTCCAGACATGCTACTAATGTCCAATGTGACTACTCCTCCAACTGAAGGATGCTGCACTGACTGGGCCCCTTGGAATATCATGACAAAAGAAGTGTAATTAACTAGAATCCATGAAGACATGAAACTAGGAAGAGTTTCACAAACAATGTCTTAATCTAGAAGGGAGAACTGGACTAGGTGACAAGTTCTGAGGAGGAATCCTTAGAAGGAGGAACTGACATCCCATAATACCATTTAGATCAAGGAGAAAATGTCCCTAAATAAGTGATCTATGTTTCCCGCCTTTGGAAGGCAAGAAAGCGGGGAAACAATTAGCGCATCCTCCTCAAACTGATGGATGTGCACGCCCGATAAAAGAATCAGAAACAATCGTGTTCCCTTACACTCTATGAATTGAAATTAGTATAGCTACATGGAGTGGATCTAGATAGGAATTTGATTGTGTGGTTTATTATGTTAAGATAAGGGATTATACACTGTTCTCATAAATTGAAACTTCCTTCTTCTTTCAGTAGATCTTCTCATCATTATTTGATAACCTATTCATACAGAGGAATATACTGAATTCAGCCATTGGTATAATTATAGGTTTGGAAACTAAAGCATGTTTATGTGTCATGAGGGGGACTAATCGACATGCCTATGTTTTAATGATTCAACCCCTTAGTGTTTTTTCTGAAAACTCATTTATTTAATCAAATTGGACATGTCATATTTTCTTGGAAAACTAGAAAGATATAAATAAATGAGATGATCCAGAATCAAATAATTCATTGGATATGTTTGAGAAAGTAATTTATGTTCATTCCACCAGATCATTAGGAACTTCAGCCTCTCTTATTGTAATCAAATAAGCATTATATTCCTCTTGTGGCCTTTTCTGAGGCATGTTTCCCTGGAACATTGGAAACACATTTTCATAGTGTCCCAAATTTCTATAATAGAAACATTGAACATCATTTAATGGTTTCTTATCCTTGCATTCAATAGTCCGATGACCCTTATCTCCAAATTTATAGCAGACTCACAAGCATTTCAGGTTTTTCCTAAGAAGATTTTTTATAATGTTCTCACATAATGTGAATTTATTCATTCCCTTATTCTTCTTCAGAGCTTCACCTTTTCAATGGTTATTAGAGTACCACTTCCAATCATAGTTTCCCTTGAACAAATTCTATCTAGAAAGTTTTTATAGTGTTTTGATGGATCATAAAACAATTTCTTCATATGATGAAATTTTTTTAGAAGAAAGTGATCTTCGAATACATGGCTTAATAAATTCAATGAAATGATCAATATTGTCTTTCGAATCATGTATGTAATCTATAGAATACTTGTATAATCTTGTGAAGATATCCTCACACTCTACATAAATCTCTTTTACCCTTTGATTTAGGCTAAGTAATTTAGTATTCATTTCAATTAATTGTTCACAAGGGAAATATTTTTCAAATAATATTTCCTTAAAAGTTATCTATTCCATATATTCTATTTCTTCTTCCTTCATGGTATTCTAGATCAACGACCACTATTGATTAACGTCACCCTTGAGACAATATATTTCCATCACTACCTTAGCATTTTCATTGCATATTAATGCCATGAATATCTTTTCATGGGACTTGATCCACATCTCAGATACCACTGGATTAGTAGTCCACTTAAATATGGGGGAATTTTGTTTCATTAAATGACCAAACACATGTGTAGCATGGTTATTTGCCACAACTTAAGTATGTTGACCCAATATAGTTATGATCTGATCTGATATATCCTTGACTATGTTGACTTGCTTAGTGGGGAAATCCATACATCTTACACACATAATGATTCCCCTTCTTCCATTAAAAAACATTTTTAAATAACATAATTCACTATATTATGTTATGAATAATAATTTATAATGATACGTTGAAAATTACTTAGCATAAATTTACTTTCTATACAATGATAATCTCATAAACCTAGTTTCTCTAAGGTAAAATTCACATTCTAGTACTTCATAACTATTTGTAATGAAAATATTAATTAGCCTAAGCATATCCCCTAGGAGATTCAAACCAAGAGTGTAGGAAGGCCCGTTGTTGGTTACCAGGATACCTTAGGTCAAGCTCAAAACTCTTTGTTAGACATTTCACTCATAGGTACATCTATAATAGAGCCACCTCTACATATTTATATCCAGACATGGATATATTTTCTAGAAATATCCACATAATATATTCCTTACCAAAATTACAGGACATTTCTAAATTTTTACCCTCAAATACTACCTTAGGGATTTTTTCCCTAATCAAAAATTTCTAATCTAGTTTCCATTATTTCTACTAAAATTCCTTTGATAACAACTCTAACGCCCCAACCCCTGAATCCTGGAGCCAATGAATTAATTATTACATTGGAATGAATAAAAGGAATGGAATCTAGATGGAACATTTACTTTAGTAGTCTCTATGAAAATTGATTCACACATGTAACTGAAATTATATCGAGAAAAATAAAAAAATACAATATATAACAAAACTAAAAAATTGAATCCAGGAGAACACAATAAATGGTATCCTCTTCATAACCTATTGAAGGTAATCAAATAAAATGGGTGAGATAAAATTCTCAGTAAGGGTTAAAAATAGTGAAATCATGAATCAAAAATACCTAACTCATAATAAAATTATCATAGTAAATATGTCCTGGTGAATAAATGAAAAATACACAACATTAGTAAACTGATAATAAAAATGCATCCATAGATTTTGTCATAGTGAAAAACTCATGAATAATAATTAATAAAATTGAATAAATAGAATGAATATTAATTGGACTTTATATATATGGAACATGAGACCACTATACTATTGAAACAGTTTAATTATATGGGTGGAAACCTATCTGATTTTTGGAAACAAAGTCGAAAGGTTTGTTGCCAACTGATTTGTCTCATGAGACCTATCGATGCATCAAGGGGCTATATTGGGCCCCACTTATCACTAAAATTCCAAATATTTCTTCATACATAGTTTTAATACTAGTAAAATATTCCTTTCCAATATCCTTATAGAGTAGAGGACACAGATTCATCAATATTTCCATAGTTAAAACAACATTCAAAATAATCACCTTAAGTAAAAGGGTATAAAGCTTAAGAAAGTAATTATATACATAGAACCATAATATGAATATGTAATATATTTATAATTTCAAATGAAAAATGATATCAAATGGGTATTTTATACACAACATAAGAAATATTAGGTGCACGATACCAAGTAAGTTTCAATGAAATGTAAATTGAGAAAAAAGTCCCTTAACACATTGTAATCAATTGAGTCGTATGAAAAAAATTAATAACCACTAAATGAATCACAGAATACCATGAATATTAAGAGAATAATGATCATATATATCAAATTTCAGTACACAATATACCACATGCGATAAATAAGTGGTGAAATATTAAATTCTTGTGGAATTAAATGTGAGATAAGGAACCCCTTACCTTATGCCTGAAGAAGTTCACGATTGATATTATTGACCTGAATAATTAAATTTAGATTCATTAATTAATAATTAAAGAACCTAATAAACATGTAATTTATTTATTATAACCATATTAGGTTCATTCATTCCCTTTTTGATGGGTTTAATAGGTTCAATTTTATTTGTTTTGAAGCATTTTCTTCCTTGGTTTTCATGATAGGTTTCCTTGTATTCAATAATGGATTTTCATTTGAAATGTTGTTAAACAAATAGAATTGTTAATATAAATTATTAGTGACATTATAAGTGATATTATAATTATTTTGGGTTATATACCTTGAATATGAATCATTAGTTAAAATTTAATGATATACACTTGGATTAACTTGGTGGTTTTGGGCATAATTAAATTGTTTTGTATTATTATTTTATATTATGAGTGGGTACGGATTACAAAACAATAATAAGATAACATACCTATATTAAGATTTTTTTCAAACATTAAAAATTTATCATGACCATTCTTGAATATATTAATAGAAATTGAAAATTTGTCATCCTTGATTGTGATAAATTAACACATCTCGAGCGGTATTTTCATTTTTTGTGTAGGAGGAAGGGGAAATGAGGGATGATGGAGAAATATTACATTAGAATAATAAATTTATAGTCAATGTATGGTACTGTAATTATTATTGATTTTTTTTTTCTAGAGGAGATGATAGAGCAACAAAAGAATGGAACTTGCAATATAATTTGAAAGAAAAGAGAGAGAGGCTCACCTATTTAGTACTCCTCATTGGGAAACTCTTTAAAGACTTTGTTTTTGTCCTTTGGGTGATACTAGAAGATCTTGGACATAGGGGAGGATCTTATTGAGATATTTTTGAAGAATTTAGGAATGTCATGAAGCTTTAATGGTGTGGGATAAAGATGGGTGAGGGGTAGATTATATAGTTGAGGGGTGGATGGGTTTCTTAATTTTATATTCATTAATTTATTATTTCTCCAAAAGAAAAGAAATTGTGTGGATTCTAGTACATATAATACTAATAATTTCATGAGAGTTTGTGATTTTGGTGCCTACATCACTCATGATTATACGTATAGTGAATTTAAATTATAATGTATTTATATGGTAAATTATGGAATTTTACTATTCACAAAAATTCAATTATTTTAGAGAAATCCAAAAAACTCACCCAAACAATTTATCAACGTGTAGAATACAAATATTAACTCCATTTTCTGAAAAATAAAACTCCAAATAATATAAATATAATTTTTAATTAAAATCATTATTTTATCAAAATATATCAACGCTAAAAATGTTTATCCTCATTTTTAAGGAGCCTTAATATTTTTACACTTTTTTGGGTAATGTTACCATTCATAAGGGAAATATTAATATTTTGAAGGGTAAATTACTATTGATAAGGGTTAGAAGCTATTCATAATGGTAATTTACTATTCATAAAAAAATTATATTTATTATATCAGACTCTAAATATCACCCTAATTGCTACTGTGTATGTCTGTTTTTCAAAATTCAAAACACATAAGTGGAAATATTATGTTTAACGGATATGTTATGACTATATACTAAATAACCAAGTGTTGTTTCAATGAAACTGTGTGATTTATGAAATATAGTCTATCTAATGAATAGAATCTATTTAATATAATCATACCATAAAATGTTTTGGGGTGTTAAAGATATTTTCTAAGATATGAAAATAAAGAGTCAAAATAAATTTAACCAATCATATTTAGAAAAGTTTTAACAGTAATATAATCCTTATCTCTTTGTTTAACACCTATAGTTACCAATTTCAACGTGTCATGTCAGGAAAACATTTTTACCATGGTAAATATTCATCATAGAAAAAAATTAGTTGACGATATTATCAAATATTTATAATAAATATTAATAATATTTAATACATTTTCTTAAAATTCAATTCTATGTTGTTTTATAAATTTAATATTATATCCGTTCACAAAAAACAGAAGACCAATTTTTTAAAAAAATGAATTTTTAATCATAAGAATGATTTTATTTTAATTTCATTCCTTGAACCAATAATGATATGAATGCTAACATATTATGTTTAATATATAATTTAAAATTTCTATTAAAATAATTCTTAAATATTGATAAATTTTATTTATTATGATAAAAAAATTACATGCATAAATATTATTTTCTAAAAAAATTATCTTTTACTATAAAATGGTTTTATCTATATTTTTGACTATTTAAAATCTAATGAATGAATGATCACTTATTATTAAATATGTGTAAAAAATAATTTTACCTGATTTTAATGTCCAAAATTAAATAAATTGATTTTTAAAAATATTATATAATAATATTACTTTCGTAAACAAATCATTTATGTTTATTCAAAAATTTATAGACATGCATATTTTATTATTTCTCAATTATTTGTTGAGTATTATTACATTATTTTTATACTTGAATTTTATTAATTTTATTTAAATATATATATTTCTTCAATTTAGTATTTTTAGTAATCAATGATTCATTTAACTTCATTGTTTCATGTATCACATGATATATAATACATCAAATTTAGAAAATAGATATATATTAAAAAATCTAGGTGGAGTTATTTAAACTCACATAACCAATAATGGGGGTAATTCCTATAAATAAATAACATGAGGATTCCCAATGTGTGAAATTCCATTAACTCATACAATAGGGTTTTATTCATGTGATTACATTAGTTGTGACCCTCAAACATGCCATTCTCCCAAGCATTTTTTATTTTAAAATGGTCAATTTTATGGTATATAATATAGGATAATTCATTCATTAGATATTTAAATTTCCACTAAATAATTTTTCTATGGTATATTATCAAATAGTATTATATATTATATACCAAATTTAATAAATTATGTTATATAATAATTTCATGATAAATCCCTTTTGAAAAATGCACACCATTTTATACACTATACTCTTTTATAATGCATATATAGACCAAATATATCATATATATTTGAGAATTTTAGCACATATCCATAAAAAACCCCTCATTCACTAAATTCGAATAGACTTGGTGTTATTTCACCCCTTTTTATATCATATAAAATAATATGTGAAACTAAATCCAAAATGCTTTTGGATATCTTCCAAAAATCATTGGTAAATATTTTATTAACTCCATCATGTATCACATCATATGAAATAATAAGTTAATACCCATACAAACATCCTTTTTGATGAACACTAAATCACTTTTTAGTAGCTTGATGAGTCAAACTAAATCCCTATTTACTCAAACACAATGTGTGATCCAATAATAAATTTCCACATTAGTTATAAATAATTATCACTATATTCATTGATTTAGTTGAAGAGTATAATATTAGAAATATTCAGTGATATTTTAGAGATGAAGTGATATGTCATGACCACTTTCAAATAAATGTACTTATATATAGTTGCCACTAGCTACACCATGTTAATCATGAATTTCAAATTATCAATTATCTATGAAATTGAGTGAACATGGGGCTCAAATTATGTTGACCCTATGTAGCCTCCCCATATATTGTTGATTCACTAAGTATAGATTAACCAAGATGGTAAATAAATCAAAATTCTTTCACCTTTATGGATTATCATATTTCATTCCCCACAACTGAATAGATAAGAACATCACATGTATGATTTGATATGGTTGTGTACTTCCTCATTCTGTCTCAATAAAGGGATCAAATGTCATAAGAATTATATGAGAGGAAAAATCCAATAAGGCTTAATCTCAAATAGATGATATAATTAGAAACAATACCAACCACCTTGAGTATCTAAGACTCATGGTTTAAATAATAATTGTATCATGTTATAAATATTTTCATGTGAGGTTTCTCACAATCCTCAAGTATTAGAGACTAAAAAAATAAATCATGCACCCCTATTGAAGTAAACATTTAATTTATGAAATTATATGTGTTAATATTTTTTATAACTATTTTTAATAATATTTTAATGAAATTTTTTGGATAATTAATTTTACGAAGTCCAAGGTTAAATTATTAATTTTTAAAAATATTAAACATTTTTATATTTTTTGTGAGTTTTACATTGTTAGGAATAAACTTTTGAAAACCATGCATGGGGTTCTATAACTAGAAAATTAGTATTGGAATGGTTTTTACATATTTAATTTGATTGTCTGGGCTACTGGGGGAAGATAGGAATAGTGGTTCTATGAATCTAGTGTGTGATTCAAATTTTCTACATTGTTTGAATAACTGTGCTGGTAAACATAGGGATTTTCATAATGTTTAGAAATTATTTTTTCTATTATTTCCATTAAATGATTTTATTTTGGGGTTTATCCTATTATACCACCTCCCTCATTTTGATCTATCTCCCACTCTCAATACATGATTCACCATCCCCTTCTATGGAGAACCCCTTTCATGCATCTTCCTCTCCTCCTCTACCACTTATGTATCATGATACCCATGACTAGGAGGTCCTTAATTTGTGTCCTTATCCTCCCTCTCAATTTTTCATGATGTTTCATGGAAAACTAGTGAGTGTATCGTGTGAAGCCTTCCACTCTATTCCAATATTCTATTTCCCTCGATTTCAGTTGTGATTTCCATAGGTAAGGGTTTCTTATAATCTCTTGTGTTTTTTCCCATGATTTATTTTAATAATAGTTGTTCTTTAATTAATGTAAACCCTTGGTCTTCTATATAATCTAATTTGACTCAATTTTTTTTGGAGATTATGGTTCTTCATGATTTCCGATTGAATATTCATGTTCATTCCATTGAATGCTACATATTTCGAATCATCCGCTATTGATTTGAGGATGGTGTATCTATAGAACACCCTCGTATTACATGTTATAAATTTTATGTGTTCATTTTAATGAATTTATATTAACTTTTCACTATATTATAAGTCATTGAATGATTTAAATAATTTTGGATTGGGTTTTTAGAGCCTAGAATGAGCCTTCAACACATGCCATGTGCTTGTGAAATTACTCAACTATCTCTTCAATAAAATTTGTAACTTTCTGTTACCAATATGAAAGGTATGTCTTGATCCTTATAATGGTTTTTCCTTTTAATTTACTTGGTAAGGTTGAAAATGATTTTATTGGAAACTTATAATTTTTATGTCACATATTTGATGGACTCTGATCTTCAAAAGGTCATTTCTGTAGGCTGTAGGATTGTTACAGACCATGTAACTAGGGTAAAGACCACGTATTGATATCATTATACATTCCATGATAAGGGTTAATTCCATGAATGATTACACGACATGATGAGTCATTACACAGTGTGATTTAATTAATGGTAGTTTTTGAATTCGAAGCAATGCATTTTTCGACGGTTATAGAATTTAACTATTTTACAATGTGTAATGGTGTAACATGTCATGTAATACCCCAAATTCTATTTTAATAAAGGTATTATGGTTGATATCTCTCTTTTGGTTCCACTCTATTTTTATTTCACTTGACCCAAAGCCTTCCATGTATGATTTTGTATCCCTCCAACCCTTCCAAGTCCATTTTTTTGGTGTTTGATTGTCATCGCACATGTAGATTGGATTACTGAGTTAGAGTTCTCCCAATTCATCATCACTTTATCTATTTCTACACTTTAGGATTTATATACTATCTTGAAATTGATGGATC
The DNA here is from genome assembly GCA_963277665.1 of Viscum album. Classification (NCBI taxonomy): domain Eukaryota; kingdom Viridiplantae; phylum Streptophyta; class Magnoliopsida; order Santalales; family Viscaceae; genus Viscum; species Viscum album. The sequence goes on along the minus strand of OY728159.1, from coordinate 967,850,589 downwards.
TATGATTAATGTTATTGGATCCTGTTTCTAGGTTGACTTTCGAGGTCTTCTACACTTTCATTCTCATATATGGGTTCCATTGCGAGTGTTGAGTTTCAGGGGAAAGGTATATGATTCCATCTTATTTGGGAAAATTGATTAACCTTTAATTTCTTGATTTTATTCAAATTTTTTTAAAATAATATTTCTAAAACATTATTTCTATTTATTTAACAAACACCAATTCCATAAAATTTGGATATTTGAAAGGATTTTTCCATGAAAATTTGGAACACCCCCCCCCCCCCAATTTTATTGAATTAGGGCGTACTTATGGAAACTGGTTTAAATTGACTATTTGAAGGAAAACTTTTCAATTAAATTGTTAAATTTATTTTTGGAAATTGATTTCCAAAATTATTGAATTAGGTTTGAATTAATTTCTTACATGTGAATATGGATTAAATTGTTTTGATAGAATCCCATAAGTTTTATCCTGGTAAAAAGCTTGTTTTTTATTAAAAATTTCTGGGTTTTAAATGGAAAACTAGAAATTGGAATGGTTAATGATATTTAACTATTTTGTGAGAAGTATTAATATAAATTTCTCATCATTTATTGTGTAGTATAACATGAACGCATCAGGTAGATTGTGTGTTATTTTGACACAATCCTTAATTATACTACATTCTAAAACATAAATACAGCTGGTCGCATCCCCGATGGGATAGAGATGAGTCAACTTTGACCAGTGTTAGAGGTACATGTTCATACACTTATTATCGTGACTACTTAATGGGTGTGGATTCCTATAGCCTGGAACATTCGTACCTATTTGGAAGATTACCACGATTTATTTCTTGATTATGTTTGACATATAAATATATTCTAATATTATTAAACATATTACCATGACTTCTCAATTTATAAATTTTGTTTACATAAAAAAATTTATATAAGACATTGTGTCGAAATATTCCATCACTACAAAAATCACTTTCTTAAAATATTTTCCACCATTTTAACTCTATTGTATGATATTTTTAAATATACATTGAAATTACAAACTATTTTATTTTAAAATTGAATGAATTCCATTAGTTAATATTTTTTTTCATATGTTATGGAATACTTGATTAGAACCTACTATGATTTTTAGGTCACACCCAACATGTTTCTTTCAGTGATTCTATATTATATCCTTCTAGGTTTGAGTAAGGGAAAATGATCTCATTGAAGTGGATACAACTGTGAAAATTAGATTTTGGTGAGTTGTGTCCGTAGGGACATGGAATGATTTCAACTATTTTGGTACATGGGTTTTATTACAATGGGAATTAATTCATTGTGTAATTATAGTACATTACTCCTAGTGTAGTTTATTTTTTATGCATATTGACATTGTTGTCTATCTTCTTCTCTATTTTCTGTAATATTATTTTCCAATTTAATTTTGTTTGTTTCCACATACTAGTTTTCATCCCATGAGGATTGGTAACACCCTTCAGGATATATCAAGACCATCTCGGTTATCAGGTTACTAGGGTACCCATATTGGTTTATGACATATTGGTATCAGAGGAGTTCATTAAAAATGTTTCCATCAAATTAGTATGCATTTGGGAAACATATCGGGACATATTATGTAGTTGTGATTGAGTTCATAGCCAACACTCAATGTAGTAAACTATAAGTCACTAGTGGCTGATAAGGAAATATTTCATGTATATTATTTCTTGTATTTTTTATATTTTGATTTTTATTGATTTATATCCAAATAATATTTATTATACCAATCGAAATTATGTTTCCCATGTTGTTCTATTTTATCATTATCTAACGTATTTCATTTTATATATTGATGTTGTGTAGCATCATTACTCCAAGAAGAAATATGAATTAGATATAGGAAGAGGATTCTACTAAACCATTATGAGAAAATCCTATAATGGACTCAAATCTAGTTGATGTGTTTGTGCTCACTATCCAAGCATTGATATAGGAATAACCACCGATTCTTGTTTAGGCTCCAGTTATGGAACCTAAGGGGGGATGTACTTAAAAATTATTATCAAGAGTTCCTTCACAAAAATCCATCAATTTTTAGAGGATCAACGGATCCTCAACATGATGATGAATGGATGGGTAGGATAAAACACTCGTTTGAGTTATTTGAGACATTATATGGGATCAAGGTGAAGTGTTCCACCTTCGTTCTAGATAAATAAATCATAAGATGGTTAGAAACTATGTTGAAAACAATGACACATGAGTTCGTAGAGTGGAAACACATCATGTTTCATTTGACTAACCATTTTCATCCAATGTTAATGGTTTTTTCCAAGGATGTGGAGTTTTTCTAGCTATAGTAGGCCGATAGAACCAAGACTGATTATTAAAATTGTTTGCGAAGATCGTGAATTTTGTTCCTAAAATTGTATCCAATGAAAGGGTTTATATTTGATGGTTCATGTTTGGACATTGAATTGATATGAATTCTTGGGTTTTATATTTAAATCTACCCACTTATATTGATGTTCAATATAGGGCGATGATGGTTGAAATGAACCAAGATAGAATGTGAGGGGTGATGGGAGTTATTCTTTTTCTAGTGTTAGCAGGAGTTCCTTTAAGGGAAATTGGAATCATGATGATTCTAATGGAAGTTATTGATTTTAGGGTCATTCTATACCTACTAAAATTCCAAATTTAATTCCTTTGAATTCCCATTAATAATGAAATAAATGATTTTCTAAGAGGGTTTTCATTGACACACTCATTGATTATAGATCCTATGGAAGATTTGGGAACATGAAGATATTCTTCCATATATTTTTTACATCATGGTATTTAATATGATCATTAGCTCTTCCTAAAAAATATGTGGAAATTAGATACATCATGTATAAAAGGTATCTAAAAAAATGAATCTGAAATGAAGCTACTTCATGAAGTGGAAGAATCTACAAAAGAATCAGACAGTGGTCATGTGACAATGAGAGATACCTTTACTATAAAATCATCATTAGTGACCACTATATTTGATACTGGTGCATCCCATTTGATGATTTCATCCAGTATTGTTAATTTACTAAGTCTTCCTCTGGAGATTTTATCTTATGAAATGGATAATACAACACACCTTGGAACGAAGAGTGATCTCGGTCTCTATAGTCCCTCTTTTGTCTTCTTTCTATAAAATTTCAAGATGGATTGAATTTTTCTGGTCCTCGATGTTAATCCTCTGGATTTAATTTTTGGAATGGATTGGATCACTTCCAATAAAACCAAGATTGATTTTTATCATTAGTGGGTCATCCTTACTATACATAGTGGTGTGTATTTTGTCTTTCAAGGAGAATGGGACCCAATTTCAAGTAGGTACAAAACTTGTTATCCAGAGTTGGGTAATTTAATATCATTTTTTTATTTTGATATAGGGATAGAGTCATCGAGTGGGGGTCTAACACCAGTTTCCATTGAGTTTCCTAACTTGTTTCCTTCAGAATTCTTTGGTTTTCCACTGGTGAGGGAGGTCTATTTTTTTATTGACTTTTTCTTGGTACTTAACGAGTTTTTATTCCCACATACTGAATGGATCTAGCTGAAACAAAAGATTTGGAGTACTAGTTGAATGATCTTCTAGAGAAAGGATTTATACGTCTGAGTATGTCAGGTTGGGTGATGAAGGTACTCTTAACTAAAAAAGATGATGATTTTCTTCGCTTCTGTGTTGATTATCGAAATAGAAATAGTTTGATAGTAAAGAATGAGTATCCATTACCACATATTGATGATCTATTTGATTAGTCGAAAGAGGAGAAGTGGTTTCCAAGGACCAAACATTGATATGATAACCATCAGGCGAGGATAAAAGAATATGACATTCATGAAACTTCATTTCAATGTAGGTATATTAATTATGTGTACCTAGTTATGACATTTGGAATAATAATTGATCCTATAGTTTTAATGAATTTAACGAACATGATTATCCACAGGGGTCTGGATGCCTTTCTGGTAATATTTTTGGATGATATCCTAGTTTAATTTAAATCTGAGGAGGATCATGTGCATCATTTCAGAACAAATCTGAGTAAACTGAGAAATCAATGACTTTATTCCAAGCATACTAAGTATTATTTTTTAGATTCAGGAATTGAAATTCATGGGACACATTTTTTAAGAACATGGAATTTCATTTGATCCTGAGAAGTTGAATATTGTTATGTCTTGGGAACAACAATGAAATTTATTTGAGATTTAAAGATTCATGTCATTAACCAGATATTACCAATGGTTCATGAATGAATTCTAAAATATGGATTCTTCGATGTCTAATCTAAATCAAAAGGGAGTGAAGTATTCTAGAAGTGATAAATTATATAATTCAATTTTAGAGTTGAAAAATATTTTGACTACTACATCGATGATGACTAACCAAAGGTCAGGCCTGGATATGTGGTCTTAATTGATGCATCGAGTTTAAAATTAGGTTCTGTTCTTATTCATGATAATCACATTATTTCCTATAGATATAGTCACCTTAGGTCACATGAGAGGAATTTTCCTCCCAATTACCTAGAACATAATGATATTATGCCTGCACGAATGATTTTTCATAATTAACTTTTTGGAGAAAGGTTTGATGTGTATCTAGACAACTAGATATTGAGTTGTATCTTCTCTAAAAAATATTTAAATTTTCGCTAGAGTCATTTGGTGGAATACATGGAATATTTTAACTTTGGCATTACCTACACACTAAGGAAAGGTAATGTATTTGTAGATGCATTGATCATGAACATACCAACCCACATAGTGAAATAATATTTAAAAGAGTGTAATTTTATGGCTCAATTTTCACAATTTTATATTTGAGTCTAAGAATAAGTGTATTCAGTTTCTTTAGAAAGCATTCAACTATCATCCATTATTCTTGAGGTGATTCTTTTGGGTCAATATCTTGATGATGAATTTTTTGGATTTAGATACTCTCTTTATGGTTGTGAGATAGTTTCCCATTGCACAGTCTCTAAAAAAGGTTTTCTATGTTATCAAAATCTCATCGTTGTGCCATTGGTGGTAAAAAAGGCTATTATGGAGTTATAATCATACTTCCCAATGGCCTTTTCACCTTGGAACCCCTATGATGTCCTATGACATGTCTTGGTAGTTCTAGTGGCTAGTTATGAGATGGGGAATTGTTGAGGGTTTTTATTATTATGCATGCCAGTTGGTTAAGGGTGAGCACTAAAAACCTTCAAGTTTGATTCATCAAATTCAATTCCCTAATTGGATGTAGGATGATATCTCTATGGTGTTTTTTATGGGTTTCATAGTTACAATTGAAGGAAGAAGGTGATATGGGGTGTGATTGATAAGCTGACCAAGTTGTCTCACTTCATACCATATCATGATACAACCAAATTTGAGGAGTTAGGAAATGTCTTTGTTAAATATATTGTTCATTTAAAGGGAGTCTATATGATATAGTGTCATATAGGGATCCTTTATATAATTTTCTCTTTCGGAGAGGACTTCAAGAGGCACTGTGATATTTGGTATGTTTACGCACAACCTACCATATGTAGTCGGATGTTCAGACAGGGAGAGATATACAAATTCTTGAAGATATGATTTGTGCTTCTGTTATCTACTTTGGTGAGTCTTGGGAGGATCATTCAGGGATGGTTGAGTTTTCTTATGAAAATATTGTTTGGTCCACAAAATGAATGGATCCTTTTGAGGCCTTGTAAATATCTATTGTGTTGGTTAGATATTTGTGACTATTCCTGTGTTGGACTATGTTTTCTGTAAGAGATGATAGAAAAGATTCATTTAATTCGTCAGAAAATATTGACGACCCATATTCAATATAATTACTATGTTGATCACCATCATAGACCTTTGGAGTTATTATTTTGTGATACATTTTTATTTAATGTTTCACCCTAGATGGGTCACTGATAGAATGGGAGGAAAGGGACACTTTATCCTTACTTCTTGGGTCCTTTATAGGTTTTTGATCATCTATGGAAAGTTGCATAACAGTTATAACTTCCACCATTTATGATGTTTATACTTAAAATGTTCCATGTATCACCGCTAAAAAAGTATATCTTTGATCCATCTCATGTTTTGTGAGGGTGTGATCTTGATATTGAACCATATTTATCTTTTACTATGCGGCTTGTCAGGATAGTTTATTCTGAGACCAATGTACTCCATGGAAGGAAAATAACTTTGAATCATGTGTTATGGAAGCATGTATCTGATCATCAGGATATGTGTGAACTCAAGGCACTACTGAAAGAGTTTTGGCCTCATCTTTTTTGCCTAGAAGCTTCTTTAGAGGCTTTATAGGTAAAGAATGTCTTTATAGTAGACATGTTGTAAAATCCCATTACCAGTCTATCATATACATATTTGACCATGTTGTGGGTTTTCTTTTTTGTTAATTTTGTTGGGTTGAGAATTACATAGTAGGATACCAATAATGGTGATTTCATAGAATTGATATAATCTCATCTTTAACAAGTCATTTCTATAGGCTACTGGACGGTTACATTCCATGTTACTAGGTTACGTCCCATGTCATGATTTTTTGGTACATACCTTGAGAAGAGTTCATGGAAACAATTATTACATGAAATTAATTATTTCCTGACGTTTAATGGTGTTACATGTCATGTAATACCCCAACTATTGTTTTAAAAAAGGCAGCACAACAGATCTCTCTCTTTTGGTTCCTTTACAATTTCATTTATCTCAACCAAAATCCTTCCCCAGGGGATCATGGAGCCATCAAACCTTTCTGGGTCTGTTCATTCATAATTTGATTATCATTGTATTTCCGGAGTGGATTTTCAAGAAAGAATTCTACCTATTATTTATCCCTAACATTCTTTCTCAACATTTGGTATTAATAGATCATCCTAAAATTGATGGATCTATAATTTGTGATGTTGGATATTGTTTTTTGGTTTATTTTTTAGGACTTCTAGAACTTTTTACTTGTTTATGGGTTCTATCACGAGTGTTGTGTTTTGAGAAAAAGAATGGTGATTTTATCCCATTTGGCCAAATTGATTAAACATGAATTTATTGATTTATATAAATTATTTATTTAAATTAAATTTATCAAAAATTATTTAAATTCATTTAATAAAACCCAATTCTAGTGAATTAGGAGATTTTAAATGGTTTCAACATAAAAATTGGGAAAACCTACAATTCTATTGTATTAGGGATCATTTATGTAATTTTTTTGGGTTTATCAATTTGATGGAAAATATTTCAATGAAAATATTAAATTTAATTGTGAAACTGGATTGTATAATTGATGGAAATGGTTTTTATATAATTTCAAAGATGTGAAAATGTTTTTTAAATCTTTTATAGAAACGTAATTGATTAATCTTGTTAAAAATGCATGTTTTGGATTAAATTTTTTTTGGTTCTAAATAGAAATTGGCATTTGAAATGGGGAAATGATATTTAATTATATTTTGAGAATTATTAAAATAAATTTCCCATTATTTAATGGGTAAGAGAACATGTAATCATTAGTTAGAATGTGATTTATTTGGACGCACTCTAGAATTATACAACATTCTAAAAAATAAATATAGCAGGTTACATCCCCCATGGGATGGTGATGAGTAACCATTGTCCAGTTTTAGGGGGATCTGTTTTCAAAAAAAAAATTGATCACATAGAGAGTGTGTATTATTAAATCCTAGAGCTTTCATTCCTATTTGGAAGATGGCTATGGTTTCTCTCTTGACTATATTTGAGATAAAAATGTATTACTATGTTTTAAAATATCTTTACATGCCTTCTGAATTTATATAAAATATTTTGCATAAAAAATTATTTAATACATTATTTTAGAAATATTTAATTACCAGTAAAATACAATTTTAAATTTATTTTCATTCAATTTTACTATATGAAATTATTTTTTAAAATCTTATTTGAAATTCCAAACATATTTATTTCAAAACTAAAATCCTTCCTTTGGTTAATCTATTATTGGAATCAATTCTAGAATCCTTGGTGAGACCCTACTCAGCTGTTTAGCACACACCCACCTTGTGCCTTTTGTTGTTTGTAGGTTATCTAGAACCAATTTTGTGCAAGGGGAAAGTATCTCATAAAGGTTGATCTAGTTTTTGAACATTGTATTTTGTCAGTTGTGTTCTTAAGTACAAGGGATGTTTACATTTGTTTTTGTACATGTGTTGAAGTACCTTGGTCTATAATTCCATGTTGAATTCTAGTACATTACTTCTAGTGAACATTATTTTGTATTCATATTGACTTTATTGTCTTTATTTTTCTATGTTCTATAGAAATTTTCTTCCACTTTTAGGATGTATGAATCCAAGTTCTAGTCTCTGAGCTATGGGGATCAGGAATTCCCTACTTGCTATTTCATGACCGGCTCGGTTATCTGGTCACCATGGTAACTGAATTGGATTGTCATAATATTTCATGTAAATTAAATTTTTTTCCACATATTTAAATGGGTGTGAAAACTAATATTGGTTATGATTAATTTTCAAAATGTTTAAATACACTACATGCACATTGTTCTTATGCTATGTGTTTGATGAAATGCTCATTGGTCTTTTCTAAATGGATTTAAATATTTTAACCTATATATTGATACTTGTTCAATTTTTTAAATTGGGGTTGATTTATTTGAAAGTATTGTTTCATCAAAAGTGGGTTGTTTTACATCTTTTTAAATGTATTTTAGGACCATGGGTCTCGAGGAGTATTGAAATAGCCTTAAAATGGAAATTTATGTTCTTAAAAAAATGTTTTTATGACCATTTTGTTTATTTGAAAGTTTATTATTTACATAAAAAGATAATTTGTTTCATTTACTTGTATTTAAAAACTAGAATTGGATTTTTTTCTATGATAATTTGGATTTCAATGCTTTCTTGGAATATGTATTTTAAGTGGGATTTCAGAACTATATCTTAAAAAAATTTGAAAGTGGGATTTAAATATATTTTTTAAAGCGATTTTTAAATAATGAGAAAAAGGACTGGTTTCTCATACAATTTTCTAGTGTCATAGTTGGAACATTATATGAAATGGTTTTGACAATTATTTAAACCCTCTTTTATCCCCATGTGATTATGTTTTTGGATGTGTCTTATGGCCAAGAAGCATTATGTTTCAAGGTCTTTTATGTTCTCTTATGCATGGATATGTGTTTACAGATACTATTTGAAAGGGTAGTGGCAGTTATACATGAGTTTTTTTTCAAATAATTCATATTTTATGCATGTGATAATTTATTTATAACCTCTTTTTATTTTTCATGGGAGCCCTAAGAAAATATTAGATGTCATGTGTAAAGGAGACCCATAGAGGAGATAGTGGGTAGACTAGGGATTGTGGCTTTGAAACTTTATGATGATTTGACCTAAAGAGTTCAAAGGAAATTACTCAATTAATATTATTTTATAACATGTATTATGGGTTAATATGGAAAATATATTCTTTTATATGATGAAAATATATTTTCACATGATGATTATTTCTGATTAGTTTAATTGGACTTCTCAGGTTGTAGAAAGGTTTAATACTGACACCCTAGACTCTTTATCACAAGTAGAGGTCTTATATTACATGATCATTGGGATGAGACCCATTTTATGACCATTTTTGTAAATTTAGGGGTTTTTGATTAGATCATATTTCACATAGTTCATTTCACCATTGAAAATATTTTTTGATTGTATTAATTGGATTGTGTTTTCTTGATTTTTTTTGTGATTATGTGTTACTCATGAATGACCTTCTATATGTGGATTTTTTATACTCTAAAATGGACTATTTTCTAAAAGTTTGAATGCGTGGTTTACAAAGTAAAATCAATTTGATTTTATTTAAATGATTTTAATAATGTTTTTCTATTTAATGGTTTATAAAAAATTATTTTTCATGGGATACATAGAAAGGGAGAAAGTTTTATATTTGTTTTTTTATGTGGTATAATGGAAAATAACATTGGTTAAAAGTTTGAATTAAAATTTTTAATCATTCTTAATTATATTTTAAAAAATTGATGGTTTTGTGAATATTAGAATGTGTCATGATTTGGGGTTTTATAATCTAAAGAATGTGAAAATATACATTATTTGTTAGGTTTAGATTATAATTTTATATAATACTCTCCTAAGGGTTTTTGATAGATTTAGTAGGTTGTGGGAGCCTATTGGGTTCTTTTTTATCTCAACTATTATATCTTTGTTTTAGGTTCTTGGTTTTCCTTCAAACCACTATTTGTGAATTTATTTATTTAAGGATTTGTGGGAAGTTTTTGACATAATCAAATTTATCTTATGGTGCTTATTTAATGATTTATTAAGAATAATTTTTAATTTTCCCAGAATTTATAGTGTGTGATGTTTTAAATGATTTACATTTTCTAATTAAGATTTTATTTCCCTCTATAGATGGAGGGTATCTATATCTGCAGGTGGCCTAGAAGGCACTAGAGGTAGATTCAGTTTTCTTTGTAGGGGAGGGAGATAAGGGTGACTGTACTGATAGTTTTCTTACATTTATATTTTATTCTATATTTTATTTATATAAGTCTATTTTTTCATTAATTCCTAATATAAAAAATGTCCATGTCAGTTTGTCATTAGATTTTGTCTTCTGTTGGTGTTCTTATAATTGGATGAAACTATTACCAAATGTGTTCATGTGATTCCTAGGAATAGGTTGTCAACTTGTGGGGATTGGGAATATAATTCAAGCTAGTGATAGGACTATTTGGTAAATATATAGATAAGATACACAGGTTAGTTCATTTCAAAGAGTATCAAAATAGTTTTTTCATTAAATAAAGACATATGTGTTAGTCCCCAAACTAGATCAATGTATAACATAGATGAGGAGGGGGTGAATCAGTTATATCTTTTTATTTTAATTTTTTTTCTTTTGAAGTAAAATTTTCCTCTTATTAAATATTTTTCAATTTACTAAAAAACAATCACACATTCACACGAACACAAGACATTACAAGGTTCACTACATAACAAATGTAGGTACATCATTGGCATGGTTTGGAAATAATACAACACCACTAAATCCACTAGAAAACAATCCATTTATGTGGATATAATAAGTAAGATAATGCACTTACACTCATGTGGAACTATATTAGATAAAAAATTATACTACTTATTCTATCATGAATGATGTAATATATGATTGTGTAATATGTAATGAAACCTTCACTAGTTTGTTAAAAAATAAATATGCCACATTATCAACATCTACATGAATAGATTCAAAACAAAAATATTCACTTTTTACCCAATATATGGTTGAAAAAATATTCATATATTTTGTTATGAAAACATAATCTAATTCCCTATTAAAATTACCCAATCTCATTCCTCAGTTCATAAAATAAATATAAAATAATACCATTGAAACAATTCTCAACAACTTATTCTTTCACTAAAAGCCCATCTGGTGGCTCAGTCCAATCCAATAACCTAGAATACTATCCTTAATTTTGATTATTCATTTTGGAGATTTTTCTTAGGAAAAATATATCTAGAATCTCTTATAGCACAAAAAACATCAGCACTTTTTCTCTTTATTTCCAAATAAACTATATAATTGTCAGAATGTACAATGTAATTTATGTTATTTATAGGTGTTAAAAAAGTGGTATGGGTTGGAACATATCATCATTTTACCTACCAAAAAAATTTCATTAACTTATAATTTCATTTCCATTTATAATACATCATTTACTACTTCATATCTTCTCAAATATTCTTGTTTCTTACTAATCCCTCTCAAATATTCTCATTACTTCATCCAGCTCAAACATTTTAACCAATATTCATTCTGATGCAATATAATTTTTCTATAAAATTATTCATTATGATAAAAACATGTGTTCACTCTGATTGGTTTGATATACTTTCTAACACATCATAACTAATGACTTATCATTATGATGAATGCTTACAAAAACAAAATAATACCTTATCGTAATTATGCTTCGTACCAACTAATGTTCACCAATTAAAAACATCGAAAAATTTCTTCCATAAAAATCTATTTTAATTTTTTAAACTTATGTTGATTTTATTTGGTCACAAACATCATCACATATTCTAAATATAATAGAACTTCTATTATAGCATTTCTAAAACACTATTGAAACAAATTACTTTTTTCATATTTTCCATAGGCTGAGGATCATGTGTTTTATAAATTATCCATGTTAGCATGCCTCTGATGGGTATATCTCTGTTCATTTTGATGAATCGGTATTAGAGATACTTTTATTAGTATTTATACACTTGTAAATCAAACAATAAATTTTTCTCTTGACCTGTTGGACGCAAATTCAGATTTATTTTTTATTTTTCTTTCAACCAAAATTTATGGAAGATTTATTATATTATAAAAATGATTGACTACATTGTTGAGGTTCATCTGGTTTATTAGTCTTTGACTTTCTTATGCACATTGGTCCCAAAAAATCTACTTTCCTATCAGCATCAACCAACATTCATTCCTCTAACAGATCAGTGTCATACCACATTTGATAGATCGGACAATCAACACATTAAAAACATCAACTTTCGTATATTTTATTCCTTTAAAAACTCTTACTTATATCTTGAATCCATTACAACTATATGAACATTTTCACATGAATATAATATTCTGATTTAAGGTACCAGACATATCTTCTCCTCAGTCATTCATAAGTTATGCATCATAAGTTTCTCTGCAAAATTATGATTTTTTGAGAATTTCAAAATATAAAATAATTGTTAGATTAAATATTGAGTCATTAAGATCCTAAAAAAACATTATACATATCAAAACATTCATTCCAGACCATGAGTAAGTACCAAAACCTCTTTACTCTAGAAACATATCTAAAATAAAAATTCAATAAAAAATAAACTTTCTTAATAAAAGATCATTCAATATTCTATTTACTATTAATCCTTTCATCTAACCATCAGAAATTAAAATTTTATGGTTATTTATTTTCTCGAAAACAAAAAAGAAAAATTCCAAACTATCTTCTTTCAACATTCAAAAAATAATTTAGCTAAATTGTTCATAACAATATACCACTTTGGATTTTTGGTCATCAAGCCAAACAAGTCATTGATCCTTGTAACCTCTATCAATGGATCACTAAGAAAAAAATATAATCCTGCATGAGTGAACTCATTGATTGAAACAATAATCAATGATATTAAAACCATGTTGTCCATAAGTAGTGACCTAAGAAATATTTCATATTGAAAAATCAAAACTATTCAAACATTCCCTAAAACATAAAATCATATACCTATTTCATTTAAAACAAGTCTTCTAAAACCATATCAAAAAATATTAAAACATTTTCCACACATTCACGTTGAGTTCATAAATTACCCTCAACCCCATCAATACACATGATTACATAAATGGTTTTGAACAGATAAATCGATATATTTGTTAAACAATTATCCCCCTAAAAATCAACATACAATGACTTGATGATATTGGGAACAAAAAACATACATCGTCCAAGGAGGGAAAGAGTTTAGACACCCATTTGCAACCTCAGTTTTAAAAATACATCCTATAGAAAAGGTTTTTTATATGTCGGTAACTTGTTCCAATTTAGGAATATACTAGAACATGAGTTCATTATTTTTAACATAGTCTTTTATGAAATTATATTTTACATAAATTCATTTTTAGTGATACATTTTCCTTATATTTATTCTTTAGGTTAATAAAGAATTGATTATCCCATCCCAAGATCAAAGATAACTTAACATCATGAAAAAAATCATTCAATTGAGTCTTCATCAAACATAGATGTGTAGTATCTTGAGTGGAAGAAACATACTCTGATTAATCCTTGATATAAGTTACAAATTTTTTTCATAGTATTCTTACAAACAAATATTTTCATTTGAAACAAAAAGTCACCATATGTGGATCTTCTATCATCATTACTTCCTTGCTAGTCAACATCAGTATAACAATACCATTTAATAAATTCGAAACTTGTATACCTAATTATGAAATCTATTAATCTTTTGATATATTTGGGAATTATTTTTCTAGCCATGATGTGTGATTATTTTGGATCACTTTGGGATATTTCACATAAGGTATCTATATAAACAATGTATGGCCTTGTGAAGTTAGATATAATAAACATTTAATCAGCTTTAAAAAAACCTTCATGTCAAATAAATTTTCTTCTCATTATTTAGTCAACTTGTATTATGATGTAATTAGTGTGGAAATAGGTTTTCAATTTTCTATGCCAAAGATCTTAAGAAGTTACTCAGCATAAGTTTATTGAGAAATAAAAATTTGTTTCTTCTTTTGTATGATTTCTAACCAATTAAATTATTTCATTTCATCCATCATGGACTTCTCAAACAAATTTTTTATTTCCTCAACAAACCATTCACATGTATGTTTACTATTCCAAGAAAATAATAATATCATCAACGTAAACAAATGCAATTAGGGAAATATCATGAATTTATTTTATATAAAAATTACATTGAGCCATTCATTTCATAAAGTCCCACTTTTTTAATCAAGTATCCTATTTAGAATACCATTCCCTCAAATCTTGATTCAATTTATACAAGGATTACTTTTATCAGACATTTTTCCCAACATATTATTCCACAAATTAATTTCATACAGCATGAATTTTTAAAATAAGTTTTGATCTTGTCTAACATGGATTAAGTTCCCTTTTACATGTTAGAATCATTTCAAAGAAATTAAATCTTCCTCTATTTCTAAAAATCCTATATTTTTTTGAAGAAAACATCATTACATTTATAAAAAAGATATATATCACTCAGAATGTTATATTTTAACTAATAAAAAAAAAACAATTCTTTTATAGATTCCAACTTTTCTTCCCCAATATTATATGATTTAATACCATTGATTCTGAATGATTAATTACTTCCAAAATTATATTGTTCCTTTATTGAATACTTTGATAATATTCAAAAATTTCACATTTACGATATTATGAAAAAAACACCCACTATCCATGATCTATGTTCATTCTCCTTTTGCATAATTCAGATCAATTTATATAACAAGAGATTTACCTTCCCTTAATCTTTCTCCACTTATGGATTTTGAGAATTCATATAAACATGTATTTGTATGGAGAAAAAAACAAGAATCCATTTTTAAATATCATTAGGCTATTCAGATATTTCATAAGTATTTTTCAAAGGTTGTAAACTATTTTCCTATTTTTAAACGTCCTTCTTAGAATTCCTCAAAACTTCCTTCTCAGAATTCATCCTTTGAGAAGATTAAATCCTCCTCAGACTTTTACTTATATAATTCATGAGATAGTTATAATGTAATTGGTTAAGCCAAAACATATTTTTTGTATCCCTAAATCCATCATTATTTAAGAAGTACCCATAGAATTAAAACTTTTCTCTACAAATTTTATACCATCTGGTATTTTGAAAATGATTCTTGAAAACCATATTATCTTTCTTATCAAAAAGTTGTTGAGCCCAAATTTTTCTGTAATTATATGAAATATTATTTTTCATTTTATCTTTCTTACAAAAATTATTTAAATAACTAGTGGTAGAATCGTTTTTAGACTCCTTAATTTTCAAAACATCTGATATTTCATCTTTTTTGGTTTTGGACACATACATGAGTTTCCCAACATTATTCTTCCTTAGTATATATTCAAAATTTGATTCAACCTTTGAATGTAAATTTTTATCCTTATAAGGTTGACACTTTATAGTGAATTCACCAAATTTAGATATAGAATTATTGAATCTTGTAACTCCATGTTCAACTTTTAATTTCTTTTGATAAGTTACAACTCTTATTCCTCTACATTCATCTTTAATTTATTATGTCGATTCTAATTATTTTCCATATCAAGATACTTATTCAGAGAATCAATCTATTTAAGTCACTTATATTTCTCTTCAAGAATACATTTTAGATTTTTTTCTATATGAATTTCCTTCTTCAACATTTTGATGTTTTTTCAGTTTATACAATATTTTGTAGACATTATCTCAATTCTACCTTCAGATAAAATAATACCTTAGTCACTTCATCTTCATATCAACTAATTTCTAACATTTTCTCATTAACTATTTAATTAAAATTTGTTTTCTTTAGAAATATCAATAATAATTGTTACCTTAATATCACTATTTTTTCTTCATAGTATTTAGAAAAAAATATTTTCCTTTTAGATTTGGGGATCTATTTATCCTTTACCTTTGAAAGGGCTTCATACTTATCACCTTGTTTCTTCTATGATCATCTTTGGCCTAATTTCATCTTCATCACTGTCTTCTTTGTTATTTCCTTGAGGGAAATTAGAATACAAGTTCCCAACATCTCCACATTCAAAATATTTAATTTTATGTTTCCACTTTTACCTTTATATACCAATTTTAACATTTTTAGAAAACAGGCATAAAAAATAATCATGATGGTTACATACCTCATTTTCAGATTTAGTGTCAGCAAATTCTTCTTCTTTGAGATTCTTCTTTGAAATTCCTTTTTTAGTAGATTTGAATGAAATTTATCGATCAACTTTTTTTCCTTTTATTAATTTCACCCTTCTCATTTAATAAGTAATGACAGTAATATAAAGGTCATACAATGATTGAGTATCTATATCTCTATCATATAATGATGAAATGTTTTCATCAAACTTTTCAGGATGAATTCTCAATATCTTTTTGAAAATAATTTATTCTTATAATATTTCCACAAGACATATTTAAGTGCTCATAATATAATTCACCTTAGTAAATAATCCACCATCATATTCATTATCACCCATTTTTGGATCTTAATACTTTAACCAAAAAATTCATAACATGGATGTCATTACATTTTTATTACCTTCTGAAATGTTATTCATATTTTATTATATAACTTTGGTAGTAGAAATTCCCTCCACTCTTAGAAAAACAATTTAAAAAATTGATGAGATTAAATAATTCTCTACTCTTTCATAATTCTAATGATTATTCCTATCCACAAATGTATGGGGAATATTCTAATAAATATGAGAAATCCCATAAGTAGATGTTACTAAACCATCATTCCCAATATTTATATGATAAGGAATAATTCAATCTTATATATATATATATATATTAATTCCATCAAATATTGGAATCCTCTAACTATTCAAATAATTAAAATCATCTACACAAAGTTCTTTTGAAAAAAATTAATCAATTAGTAAATAAAAAAGAAACCTTTTCTCTAATACAAATTGGTAGTGGCCTGTTATGATCATTGTATCACTAAGAGGGGGAGGGGTGAATTAGTGAGGCATTTTTATTTTATGATTCCTTTATTTTTAATATAACTTCTTTTCTTGGTAATTATTTTCCACTTTTATTAAATAAAAATAACAACATATTTATAGAACCAAAAAAATTACAAGGTTCACTACTCAAAAAGACTAGCTACATCCTTACCAGGAATTGTAAATAATCATATTCCAAAAAATTTTGTAGAAAAAAAAATCATTTTGTATAGATACAAAAAATAGGTTATTCCCTTACACTTATTTGGAACAATGATCAATACAAAAACACATGTGTTAATCCTATCACAAATGATGAAACTAATGTTTTTGTAATAAGTAATGAAACCTCAACTAGATGGTTCAAAAACATTATAGTTTTTCTTTATCAACTTCCACTTGAATAACTTATAAAACATCACTTTCCTACCCAGTAGTAGGTTGAAAAATCTTTACTAACCTTTTTTAAGAAAACTCCATCTGATTCCCCATTTGTATTCATTGATCTAGAAAATATATAAGTGATATTACCCTTGAAACAATTTTGATCAACTTATTCTTTCCCATGAAATTTTCATAAAATGTCTTAACCAAATTTGGTAACAAAAATTATTATCCTTCTTTAAGATTCTTCCTTCAACAAATGTTTCTTAGGAAAACAGTTTCTGGAAACTCTTTTGGTAAAAAACCATAATAACTTTCAATCTTGATTTATTTCTGTATAGTAAATTTTTCAGAAACTATAATGTACTTTCACCTATTTATAGGTGCTCCAAAAGTTGCATGGGTGGGAACATACTATTTTTCCTCCTCAAAAATATTCATTATCTTAAAATTTCACTTCCATTTAAAAACATTTTGGACTTAATTTTTTCCTCTCAACTCTTCCTGATTCCTATCAAAACTTCTCTAATATTCTCCCAGCATCATCCAACTTCAAAAATTCTAACAATTCTTCAGTACCATACCATTTAATATTCTAATTAAATTATTTATAATCACAAAAACCTATGTTCACTACAATGTTCACAAACAACATTCTAATAAGTGAGAAATAATGGCTTCTTCATTACAATGAACACTTGTAAAGAAAAAATAATTCTTCATAGCAATGATTATATCTACCCAATTAATTTCAATATAAAAAACATCCAAAGTATTATTTTATAAACATTGTTCAATCTCTATTATTATACATTTTCATTTTATCAGTATTAAACAACCTCAAAATTCTACAAATAGTAGCACACCCTAGAAACACTCCCACAAAACACTTCAAAAAAACAGACTTTGCATCTTTTCCTTATATCAGTGATCATCTATTCAATGAATTATTGGTGTTACCATGAATCTGATGTATTGGAATCCTCTTCATTTTGATGAATCGGTATCAACACCATTTCGATATTTCTGGAACCAATTTTAGAACAAAAAATACATTTTTCTCTTGACCTACAGAAAAAATTATATGAACAATGTTTATTCTTTTATCATGACCCCATCATAATAAAAAAATGTTTTTGTAAAACTGATTGACTACATATTTGAGCTTCACCTAGTTTATAAATATTTTTATTTCATATACACTTCATCCCCAATAAGCTCCACATTGTTATCTACATAAACCAATTCTTTTATCTCTGATATATCAGTGCAATACCACGTCTGAGGGTCATAACAATCAAAACATCATCAACACTAATTTACCCACATCTTCATCTCTCATAAACTTCACCTTGTTTTATGAATTCTTCATGACTTTGATGAATCTAGGATTGGTATAAAATCATTTTACATGAGAAAAAAAATCATATATTCTCCCCCTTTCTTTTATGAGTCAAGCATCATAATTTTTCCATAAAATTATGATATTTTAGACAAAAAAAATTAAAGCATTGTCAAATTAAATATCAAGTCACTCATTTTCTGAAAAAACTTTATACTAATCAAATTTTTTTTTCTAGACCCAATGTGAGATTAAAAAACAATTTACTCAAAAAACATATCTATGACAAAAAAAAGAAAAAAAGTTTATTAAGAATTTTTAATCTGATATTTGGAGTACTTTTAATCCTTTTATCCAACCATGAAATAAAAGAAAGGGAATGTGATTTATTTTTATTCAAACATAAGTCATAACATACAACACAAACTTATTTTATCATCCAAAAAACATTCACCCAAAATGTTCTTAAAAATAATATCTTTTATTAGTATATCCTTTATTATTTGGGTATTTCATGGTAATATTGAGTTATATTTTTTGAGACTTTTATGGATAGAAATAAGTGGGTTGTGATCAAAAAACTTCATGACAACACCTTATTTTCCATTGGAAGTGAGATTTTATTTTTCAATTAAAATTTTATTATATTTTCCATTATTTATGTATTGATCCTCATTAAGGTAGTTGAATTTCTAGGGGGTTTAGTTTAGATCATGGTATATAAGGAATTAATGGTTAGGTGGAATAAAATTAGTTTGAATAGCCTAATAAACAAGTTTAATGGTTAAAAAAATGATCTTGAAACATTAAAGTGATTTTATTATGAGGAGACAATATCCCATCACACCATGGTTTCAAGTAAATCATTGTTCCTTAACCCATTTAATTTTTTTATGCTAGTATTTAGTTGTACCTAATAGAGAGGGTTTATTGAATATGGGTCTTATGATATGTGATTATGTTACTTTATTTTTGATGGATTTGAGGTGTTTAATCTTTTGGTGTGATTCTCACAAGAAATTGTTTTTTAGAATAGGATGATTATATAGAAAATGTATATAATTTAAAAGGAACCCTTTTTTCTTGGTTATAAAAGTGATTTGGAATTTCACAAAATAATTTTGGTTTAGTATTTATTCCATCAATATTTTTTATACAATGAAAATATTTTTTTTAAGAAATAGTAAATTTTTTATTTTTTATTTTTTTTATTTGGCTTCTTGGAATATTATTTGGTTTCGAAACTAATATGGGATTTTCAAAAAGTTATTTTTTATATTTAATGAATTTTAAGTGGTAAATTTTTATGAAAAGTTATAAAGAATGATACTTAAAATTAATGGGTGGTTTATATATTTTCGAAAGGAATTTTTATTTTAAATATTTGAGTAGGAATGTTTTCGAATTTCATTAAAGAATTGGGTTACTTCAAAGGTCAAACTAGTTTTGAAAAATTGGATTTTATTCCTTCAGGAATATTTGGGTTTTTAAATAAATGGTTCTTTGGAAAGTGAGTTTCCATTTTCCTAGTTGTTTTTATACCTTTTCACTTCATTTAGTATGAGACCATTAAATATGATTTAGGAAAGAAGACTGGGTTGGTTCTATGATTTTTTTCTACAATTATGCCTCCTTCAAAGGTCTCTATAATGGTTGTGTGTGTTCCTTTAAGACTAGTTATTAATTTTTTATTTTCACTCATACCTTGACTCAACGTGTAGGTGAAAGATTTTTTTCTCTTCTCTTATGAGATAGGTAATTATATTTTGTTTTTAAAACTAGGTTTAGTGGGCCCTGACCAGTCTATTTTGTGAATTTATAATAATGGATCTACTTTATCTTTTAGGAGTGAGTTTCATCTTGGGATTATGGTTTCTTTAATGATTCATGAACTTTGTTTTTTTACATTTATCATTTAGGTAGCTTATTTTTTGTTTCATTTTTATGAGTGGATTTGGAGCATGGGTTAGTGTTTTGGTCTATGAAAATATGTTTGAAAAGGGATTATTTTTTTTATTCTGGCCTCTGAATTCTTGTTTCTAATGTGGCATATATGGGTGATGATGGACTTGTAATGAGGGACATTTATTGAGTTTGGAATTATATAATAGATGTGGTATGACTATGGGTGTGTGACATGGGCGACAATGACTAGTGCAACACTAGATAATATTATGTACTAACTATTTTTGTATGGATTTGGTTGGATTCACGATTAAAGGGTAGCCTTGGTGTAAGGTTCTAGTTTTCCTTATTTCATATTAGTTATTATCATTTTTTAGTTCCCATATGTTTTATTTACCTGTGGGATGTCTTTAATCACATTTCTCTTAGTTTGGTTTGAGATGTGATAGTTTTTGTAATTTTCTCTCACGACCAATGGTTGTTCTGGATGTTTTGGTTGGGGTTCAATTTAGATAATTTGTCTTAAAATCTTGGATTCTCCTTCGTTTTAAGGTAATTTTGGTGTTTCATGAATGTTTCTTCCTATTGGAGTCAATATCTGTATGTATGTTTTTGGTTAGTGGGATCCTATGGTTTTTTATGGTTTTTTAGAATCATATCTTTCTTGGTGATGCTTTCATTTTTGTAGTGGTTGGTTATTGTTTAACTTTTTCGATCAATTCTATGTGGTGAGGATACCTCTATTTGGTATCCCTTCCGTAAGATTTTATTACTATATTCTAGTGGTTTGGTTCTTTTTAGGTGTTTTAATATTCTTTGAGGAATTTTAATTCATATTTATATTATTTATCATGTCTATTATTTTTGTCATCTTAGAATATCTAGAGTTGCATCTAACCATATTCACTACTTATGAAGGAGTGATGAGTTTTACTCATTTTATATTATTATTCATTTTATTATGGACATTATGGGGGAAGAAAGTGATGGTTTTGGGAGAATTTTTAGACACTCTTATTAGAGATATTTTTATTATATTATCTAAGTTATATTTTTATCCAATTAAAAATCGGATGTTATGGGTTTAGGATGATTTTTTAAATTTTAAGCATCATTATACTATACATAGATTGGTCCTGATTATGAGTAACAATGTATAGACCACACATAGGTATATTTCATTGGTTTAGTGCTACTAGAACTATTTTCACATTTTTTTATATAATGTGGCATTTTAGGGGAAAATGTGAACATAGATTTTGAGCATCTATTGTGGGTATTGTGACATCTGCTTGGTTTTGAAAACTATGAGGAAGAATAGTATGATTTGTCTAGTATTTATGAATTTATTTTTTTATGGTTTCTCATAAATAATTTTTCAATTTTCTACCTTACTCACTCTCCCACATATCAATATCTCTCTTCATCTCTATAGGCCATGCACTATCCCCCTGGGAGATCCCATTTCATGTGGATTCCCCCTCCTCCTATACCCCTCACATATGGTGACCCCTAAAACCATGAGGGTCTTTTTGAACAACCTCATCCTCCATATACCTCTATCAAAACCTGAATAAGAAACCCAATATAGGCCTCATGCACAACACTGCTATATCTTTTCTACTATTCCCCACAATTTTGAGATCCATCATTCCAGGTAGTGGTTTTTACTCCCTCATTGTGTTCTTTTATCTTGATTTATTCCTCTACTTTCTTTGCCTTAATTTACATAAACTATATGGGTTCTTGGTCATAATATTTTGACAGAATTATTGGTTCTTAGTGTTAATTGGTATATTAAATTTCCAATACAAGTTCCCTCCAATGAAGGAAAAATGTTTCATCCCTCCCATTGTTGATTTGAGGTAGGTGTCTCCATTGAATCCCCATGTATTGCATGTTATACATTTACTACATTATATCAAAAAGAAAATTATGACTTTAAATTCATATTTTATTTTGTGGTATTTGGGATACTTTTTCAATGTTTTTTACTTCTTTGAATTTCCCTTCCAAACATGAAAAGTTCTAGTGAAATTGCTCATATTCATCTTAAGGATGTTCTTTTTTATGTAAAAATTTTTTCTCATAGATTTTAGTGGCTGTGGAAGAAATTATTAGTTTTTATTGGATTATAATATTTATTAAAAAAAATTACATAATCATTGTTCTCATGAAATGTGTTATATTAAACATTCAATTTTTTTTCAAAGGGGATACAAATATTTTTAAATTATTTTTTAAAGAGGATCCAATTTTGAAAAAGAGTGGGATTTATATTAATGGGTTTTTTAATAAGATGTTTTAAGGAGGTCCTCTTTTAAAAGTGATTTTAAGACTATAGGCTTCCGGGTCTTCTAAAATAGACATTAAAATGAGAATGTGTATTTTTTAGAAATGGGTTAATGGGACCATTTCTTTCATTGAATGACGAATATTTATATAAAAATGTTTTTTGGAAAGAGTTGGATTTAATAATCATATTTAAAATGACCTTCGATAATTTTTATTTCAATGGATTCTTGATATTTGTATTTCATGTGGGGGTTTAGAAATATTTTTTTATAAGTTGCTTTTAGAAAATATTTTCATGTGTTTTTGGAATGTTATTTTTCATATGTTGTGAAATCAACATGGCCTACCAAGCCCTTTTTTAGAGTATCAGTTGGAACTATATACAAAATGGTTTTAAGAACATGTGAGAACTCTTATGTCTCCTGTGTTTATGTTTCCTATTATATAATTTAACCCCATGGGGGATACATTATGATTTTATTCATTTTCTATTTTCATAGGGATGTATATGTTTTTAGTTCAACTACTTATGATTGATTCAGAGGAAATATGGGAATTATTTTCAAATTATTTACATTTTATACATGTGATTATTTATTACTCACAACATTTGACTTTTCATGGGAGTCCTAGTATTACATTATATGAATTGTGTGATAGAAGACACTAGTGGAGGAAGTGGAATGATTGGGGAGTATAGAATAGCTTTTTTGGGAAGGTAATACTAGACATAGTAGTGGGACTTTATGTTTGTAAGATTCTTTGATCTCATAGATGAAAATGTTTTGGGTACGTTGTAAGGACTCGTAAATTTCAAGGAATTTTTTTTTCTTAATTTTCATTGGAATTCTACAAGAATGCAGTTTCTGACGGCACCTGATTACGAGGCCCGGTGTGCCCGGAATCATTTTCCGAAGTTGGGATCGGGTATGTTCAGTGAACGAACGAGCGGGTTTTTTTCAAACTCTTGAACCGGGGCTCAGAATCAAATTCTGAGGGCACCGACGGAATCACAACACTGGTATTTTCTTAGAGACACCTTTTCCGGAGTTGCGTTTGCTCAGGTGTGGTTTTTATGTTTTCGGGTTAAGGAAATGAATAAAATAAATGTGTCGCACCATTTATTTTATTTAAGTTTCTTAACCTATGTTAAGTGGGTGATGTGGGACCCACAATATCCTACCCACATGGTAGGATATTTGTGAGGTGGGACCCACACGAGTCCCGCCGTTTCTTTTCTTCTAAGTAACGCACCCGCACCCCCTTTTCAATTAAAGTCAAACCTTATGTTTATTCTGGTTAAGAAACGCCCCAATTAATTGGGCAGTTAAGTCATTACAATTAATTCATTGAATTAATTGTATGTTTCTTACCTTTGAATTTCAACTGTTGGCATGGGGAATAAAATAAGGCCAACACTAGGTTTATTGAGGGGTTGCTTTTTGAGAGGATTTGGAGAAACTATAAAGCATGAAGATGTTCATCCTCCTTCGTTGAAGAACGCAAAGAACGCCGGCCTC
This sequence comes from Viscum album, assembly GCA_963277665.1. Classification (NCBI taxonomy): domain Eukaryota; kingdom Viridiplantae; phylum Streptophyta; class Magnoliopsida; order Santalales; family Viscaceae; genus Viscum; species Viscum album. The sequence goes on along the minus strand of OY728159.1, from coordinate 967,825,784 downwards.
CGACGAAGGGTGACGAAGAATGCCGAACCCTCGGAGATCGACGATGCAACGCCGTGTACCGCAACGCCGACGATCCTCCTTCCGCGACGTTTCTTCCACGACGATCCTTCCCCCATGACAATCTTCGATCAACAACCGATTGAGGTAGGTGGGTTGTGGTTCTTTTAATTCTTTTTGAATTATATCCTCAACATGGGATTAAATGGTACAATTAAATATTTGTGATTTTAATCCTCGGAGGTTGACTACGCAACGCCGTGTACTGCGACGATAGCGACACCCCTTCTGCGACGCGACGATCATCTTCTTCCACGACGGTTAATTCCGTGACAAACTCAAGTTTGATGACAACGTTGAGGTAGGGGTTTATGTTCTTTTTAATCTATGTGATTATATCCGCGGTTTGTTTAAATATTTGTTGGAAGACTTTTAAAAACTACTAACGCGGTGGGTGCAGACCAACGAACAAGTCCGAACCCACCATCTCTTCGTTCTTGGTGAGAGGAATGGTGGGCGATGACAAAGCAGGCCGCACAGGAAATTTGAGGTCCTCATAGTGAAGGACGGGCCCCGGGAGGGCCATTGGCGAAGACGACACGCATTTCTGACCACCGGAACTCGTCTGGGGGTCCGTGGAGTGGCCCGCCGGCGCACCTCACCGGCACGGCGGTGCCAGCGGCAGGGGGCGGTGGTGCCCGGTGCACTTCCGGGAGGAGCCGCCACGGTCTCGCGATAGCGCGGGACTAGAGGGAGCGGGACGCGGCAACCGGCCGCGTCTGCTGGCAAGGGCGGCCCCACACGGGGCCACTGTCTCTCCACGCGAGGGCAGCGCGCCCCCCGCTTCGCTCGGCCGTAATGGCCGAGCCGACCCGCTGGCCACCCGGCCAGCGCCAGCTGGGTCGCACCCAGGCCGGGCCGGGTCGCACCCAGCCGAGTTGGGTCGACCCGGTTCGGGCCGACCCGGGGGGTTGGGCCGGGTCCGTCCGGGCCCAGACCCCCCATTTTTGGACCCCTTTCGATCTTTTGCCCATATCATGGGCTACAAACCTCCGATTGATGCACCGTCAGTGAAGATGTGATCTTTGGATCGATACTGTCGTTTAGATATATTAAACTCAAGGTTTCAGAGTACTTTGGGTTCGTCCGGGTTGGTTCGTACACGAAACCAACCAGGCCCTCGGGGCGGAAACGCTTATAACTTGAGCTCCGGACGTCCGATTGACGTGCCATTGACTTTTATGGATTCTTCTAAGTGAGACGGATCTTTTGGATTACTCCGCCCGAGGTTTGGACACAGGTGGAGTATGTTTGGGTTGGTTTGACTTAAAAACCAACAGGGCCCCTGGGACGAAAAAGCCAATAACTCTCAGACCGGGCGTCCGATTGACGCGCTGTCTATGGCGTTGAGTTCCAGTTGACGATACTGAACATTTGGATACATCAACTCTAGACTATGTTTCAGTTGATGTATCAGCCTCTCAGCTCGTGGAGCGGACCCACCCGAACGAGCTTGCTGTGTTCGGGAACCCTAGAGCTGGCTGCGACTACGACGGCGACGACGACTGTACTGAGATCCTCAGTGGGTTCGACGGAGACAACTACAGCACTCAGTGATCCTACGTGGATCCGTGCTACCAATCATTTGTGGGTCTAATCCTATGTGGGTCAGCACTTAGCAGTCCTGTGTGGGTTAGCGCCTACAGATCCTGTGTGGGTCCGATCCTGTGTGGGTATTTGCAGGGGTTAGTTACCTATCGATCCTGTGTGGGTCAGATCCTTTGTGGGTCATTGCGGGGGTTAGTACCTATCGATCCTTTGTGGGTCCGACGACATAGATGAATCAGTGGATATATCTGATCATCTCTATCGTCATACGAAGAATTATACCTGTGTAAGATGAATCCTATTTTTCTATCCTTTGTGGATTGTGTTGTGCTATCCTGTGTGGATTACGTTTTGCTTTCCTGTGTGGACTGGGTTGTGATTTCTTGTATGGACTCAGTTGTGATTTCCTGTGTGGACTGGGTTGTGCTTGGGCTCAGAGGCTGGAGCGAACTGGAATTGGTGACATGGGTATATGTATGGGCATATACTTGAGCAGTGTCGGATGTTACTTCGTGATTGTATCTTTCCTTTGTGGATTATCCATTGTGGATTCTGGGAGACCTTCAGGGGTCTCGGGGTCCCTAATGAGTAGCTTATACTCACCCCTGCATGGGCTATGCCCACACTACGTTGTGTTGGTTGTAGACGACGGACAGCGCTGATCGTGGATGAGGCTTGCGGAGTAGGTCCATACCCGGAGGTGGACCACTAGGCGGGACGTACTCAGAGTGGATGGCTAGACACGAGGAGCTGTGGAGGATATCTGTACTCACCCTTCAGGTGGGACTTCCAGTGGATGGCTTGACGCTGCAGCTTTACTTTTCAGTTTCTATTTTCCCTTTCCAGTTGTACTTTACTTTTAGTTAGGGTTTGTATTCTAGCCCACTTACTTTTCCACACATACTGTTGTACTCAGCAATTTTACTTAGTGTTTACTTCTACTGAATTCTTGCTCTGTGGTGTTTGTTTACTTTAAAAAGGCAATGCCTTCCCTTTTTACCAGGATTTACGCCTTGGTGCTAGTCGCCAGCCCCTGGTCTATGGAAGGCGGGCTTGGAATAGGGACGGCACAGGCCCCGAGGATGGGTCGTGACAAATTGGTATCAGATGAGTTCGGTTCTGCCGCATAACTCAGGACTCTGATCTTTTTTCTATGTGAAGCAATAGTGTTAAGAGTATTGGGTGTGGTTATCAGTTCAGAGAGTCCAGTGTTGGTGCGGCGGCCGACATATCCGTACACCAGGACCCTGACTTCTGATTTCTGACTTAATGCACAAAAACATTGATTTCATGAGTGTTTCATGTTTTCTTTGTGATTACATTATGTCATCTCACCAGGTATAATGTTTGACCATGGCGCACCTGTACCTTTTCAGGATGGCCCCCCGATGGCAACCAGCTAGGGTTCCGAGAGTTGTGCGTGACGATAGCCCACCGAGCGACGAGGCCTCAGTAGAGGGCCCTTTGACAGCTGAGGCACCGGTGGTACCTCTACCCGCCGAGCCACCGATGCTTCTAGCCCCAGCCATTGACGATGCACGTCACCTTAGTGCATTGCACGAGTTTCAGCGCCAGCGACCGCCCAGTTTCCATGGGGAGACGGGCCCCCAGACATCCAAGGATTGGCTGGAGGCAGTGGTACGAGTTTTCAGGTTACTGAGGACACCAGCAGACCTCATAGTGATCCTCACAGTGAGCCTACTGCACGCAGCAGCAGGAAGATGGTGGAGATCGATGCTCTAGGTGCACGATGAGGCATCTCTCCTCTGGATAGACTTTGAGAGCCTCTTTCGATCAGAGTTCATCCCAGCCACCCTCTGTGCGGTGCACATCCAAGAGGTTTTACAGCTGCGGTAGGGCAGCTTGACGGTCGCCCAGTACTCGGCGAGATTTACCGATCTCTCATGCTACTCGACAGACATGGTACGAGACCCATTCTTCCGGGCTCGGGCCTTTGAGCAGGGATTTAGGCAGGAGATCAGGGCATCACTGATATCCCTCAGCATTCTGACTCAGGCAAGAGTACTGGAGCGAGCCCTTTTGATCGAGAGCTTTCTGGATGAGTCTACATCAGCAGCGAGACCTACCGCAGGGCGGTAGGTAGTAGATTCTTTTGCAGCAGGCAGTTGATGGATGAATCATGGGTCCAGGCAGACCAGACCCTCAGGAATACGACCTAAGGACACTGGCTCAGCAGTGCGGGGCACACAGCGCGAAGCCAGTCTTTCGAGAGGCAGGCAGTGCTACGCTTGCGGCTAGCAGGGCCACATGGCTCGTGACTGCCAGACCCGACGTGCCGAGGTGTAGCAGATGGTTGAGGGGCCACCCAAGCAGTGGCAGAGGGTCGACCGTGGAAATCTGCAGGGAGAAGGCGGACGAGGAAGAGGAGATGGACGAGCAGCGGGTGGTGGGCGATGCTTTGAGGCTCTACCACCACCACCACCAGGAGGTCCACCACGACCACAGGGAGCTGGAGGGCAGAGACAGGCACAGCTCCAGGCAGCGGAGGCCTATGACCACGGCGCACCCAAGATGATTTGAGGTACTATCTGTGTCAATTCCACCCTTTCTGAAGTTCTTATAGACACAGGGGCAAGTCATTCTTTCATAGCCGCTTCCCTTGTTTGGATCTCGGTGATTCCGACAGAGCCGTTGGCTCGATCCTTATGGCTAGAGACTCCTACGGGAGCAGACTCGACAATTACGCATTGGTTCCAGCAGTGTGAGCTTACTCTAGGAGGTGAGAGATTCTGCTGGGATCTTCTGGTAGCGGCGTCGAGGCCTTACAACGACATCTTGGGCATGGATTGGTTATCTATAGTCCATGCTCCGATTGACTGTATTAGGCGCAAGGTGCGATGTGTGCGCACCGACGGAAGCAGGTTCACCTTCACCGGTGAGAAGGGAGCCTTCATAGCACAGGATGGACTCTCGTAGAGGAGAGGACAACCCATCACTCATCAGTTGGCTAGCCTCATCCTAGGAGCAGTTGACGTGCAGAGTCCTAGTTTTCCTGCATTGGTGGATCAGTATGCAGACATTTTTCCCGACGACGTTCCGGGACTACCTGCTCGCAGAGAGGTAGACTTTTATATTGATCTGTACCCCGGGACAACACCGATATCCTCCCTAGCTTATCGGATGGCTCCCACAGAGCTTCGAGAGCTATGGGTGCAGTTGGAGGACTTACAGGGTAAGGGATTCATCCGACCCAGTGTTTTACCCTGGGCTTCCCTGATATTGTTCGCCAAGAAGGTGGACGGGAGCTTGAGAATTTGTGTTGACTATCGTCGCCTGAACCAGGTAACAGAGAGGAACAAGTATCCGCAACCAAGGATTGATGAACTCTTTGATCATCTCAAGGGAGCACGGTGGTTCTCAAAGATAGACCTCAGGTCAGGATATCATCAACTCATAGTTTAGGATGAGGACGCGCAGAAGACGACCTTCAGATGTTGGTATGGCCACTATGAGTTCTTGGTTATGCCCTTCAGCATAACCAAAACTCCAGCAGTGTTCATGGGTCTCATGAATAGGATCTTTCAGCCATACCTCGATCGATTTTTCGTGGTCTTCATCAACAACATTTTGATATACTCGACGACTGAGTAGGAGAACGCCTACCACTTGCAGGTTGTACATGACACACTCCGAGAGCACCAGCTTTATGTAAATCTCCCGAAGTGTCAGTTTTGGATACGTGAGGTCCACTTCTTGAGACGCATCATCTCTGAGGCGGGAGTTTCGGTGGATCCTGTGAAGATCGAGGCAGTGCTAGCTTGGGAGCCACCTAGGAGCGTGACAGAGGTGCGGAGTATCATGGGATTAGCTTGATACTACCGGAGATTTGTTCCGGACTTCTCCAGAGTTGCGACACCACTCTCAGCTTTGACGAAGAAGGGGAAACCCTTTCTTTGGTCAGACAGTTGTTAGTAGAGCTTCCAGGAGTTGAGACAGAGATTGACCAGCGCACCTATCTTGAGGTTGCCGGAAGAGGGAGTAGGGTACGTAGTCTACTACGATGCATCAGAGACCGGAATCGGGTGTGTCATGATACAAGAGCGGGCAGTGATCGCCTATGGATCAAGTCAGTTGAGGCCGCATGAGCAGAACTACGCTACCTATGGCTTGGAGTTAGCAATAGTGGTCTTCGCTCTGAAGACATGGCGACACTATCTGATGGGCGAGCCCTTTATAGTCTTTTCTGACCATCAGAGTCTCAGGTACATCTTCTCTCAGAAGGACTTGATCATGAGACAGTGGCGATGGCTCGAGTTCCTCCAGGAATATGACTTTGAGATAGTCTGTACTCCTGGGAAGGGGAACGTAGTGGTCGATGCTCTCAGCAGGAGGACGGGTATTCATCTACTTGAGGAGGCGACATAGCAGATAGTCGCTTTGCAGATATCCTTCTTGGATAGAGATGGAGCTGCCTTCCTTCAGTCACTCACAGTCACTCCTCCACTACTACAGCGGGTCAGAGAGGCACGGTGTGGGGACACTGACTGTGAGACGCGGCGTGCACAGATATCCTCAAGACTGGCACCTGATGGATTCTTTGTAGGAGGAGAGTACGACGTCCTTTTTAGAGGACGTACCTTGGTACCAGTTTCTTTATAGGAGTAGGTGATGAGGGAGTTTCACACTTCCACATTGGTGGTACATCCTAGAGTGGTGAAGATATACCAGGATCTCAGGCAATAGCACTGGTGGCCGGGCATGAAGAAGGTCGTGGCGGAGTTCGTTTCACGATGCCTCAACTACCAGCAGGTGAAGGCAGAGCACCAGGTTCCAGCAGGCTTGGTACAACCCTTGGAGGTTACGAAGTGGATGTGGGATGGAATATCTATGGACTTCGTGACTGGAAATCCACGCAATTCCAGAGGTCACGACTCCATTTGGGTGATTATCGACCAACTCACCAAGTCGGCACACTTCTTACCCATCAGAGAGCAGGGCTCAGTAGAGAGCTTCAGACGTCTCTACGTTCAGGAGATTGTATGGCTTCACGCTGTGCCATAATCTATCATCTCTGATCGAGATGATCGCTTTACATCCCGGATTTGGAAGGGGTTACAGGAGGCGTTCGGGATGCATCTACATCTGAGCACCACCTTTCACCCACAGACGGATGGTCAGATGGAGAGGACCATTCAGACTCTCGAGGACATGCTCTGCGCATGTGTCCTCAACTTTGGGCACATCTGGGAGGACCACCTACCCTTGGTGGAGTTCGTGTACAACAACATCTACCACTCTACCATCAGGATGGCACCATACGAGGCGTTGTACGACTGACCTTGCATATCTCCTCTATGTTGGACAGACCCTGGGGAGTCGGCACTTGTGGGACCAGAGATGGTCCAGGCCACGACGGAGAAGGTCTAGGTCGTCCAGGAGCGGATGAGGATAGCTCAGAGCTGGCAGAAGTCTTATGCTGATAGGAGGTGGAGGCCACTGGAGTTCGAGGATAGTGACCCCATCTTCTTGCGTGTCTCACCTCGATGTAGATTACGAATATTTGGCCGAGGCGGCAAGTTGTCTCCACACTTCATCAGACCATTCCAGGTCCTCAGTAGGATTGGCGAGGTGGCTTATCGCCTGGCTCTACCACCTCAGTTGCACCGGGTGCACAACATCTTCCATGTATCCCAGCTGAGGAGATACTAGCACAACCCGACGTATATCATTGACCATGGGGAGCTGGACGTTGATGATGGGGCGACTTTTTCAGAGGTCCCAGTGGAGATTGAGGATTGACAGGAGTGGGTCCTGCATGGACGATCGATTCCTCTAGTGCGCATCAGATGGCAACTAGAGAACCTCCAGGAGAGCACTTGGGAGCGGGAGGCTCAGATGCGTTCTTAGTACCCACATTTGTTTCCCTAGATTATGATGTATCTTTACAGGAATGTAAAGCACTGAGGTGGGAGTGATGTAAAGACTCGTAAATTTCAATAATTGTTTTTTTCTTAATTTTCTTTGGAATTTTACAAGAACACAGTTTCTGATGGCACCTGATTCCAAGGCCCGGTGTTCCCGGAATCATTTTCCAAAGTTGGGCTTGGGTACGTTTAGTGAACGAACGAGTGGGGTTTTTTCTAACTTTTGAACCGGTGCTCGGAATCAAATTCTGAGGGCACTGCTGGAATTGCAGTGCCTGTATTTTCTTAGAAACACATTTTCTAGAGTTGCATTTTCTCGGGTGTGGTTTTTATGTTTTCGGGTTAAGGAAATGAATAAAATAAATTGGTCCCACCATTTATTTTATTTAAGTTTCTTAACCTATGTTAAGTGGGTGATGTGGTACCCACAATATCCTACCCACTTGGTAGGATATTTATGAGGTGGGGCCCACATGAGCCCTGTCGTTTCTTTTCTTCTAAGTAACGCACCCACACCCCCTTTTTAATTAAAGTCAAACGTTACGTTTATTCTTGTTAAGAAACGCCCCACTTAATTGGGTAGTTAAGTCGTTACAATTAATTAATTGAATTAATTGTATGTTTTTTACCTTTTAATTTCAACTGTTGGCATGGGGAATAAAATAAGACCAACACTAGGTTTGTTGAGGGGTTGCTTGTTGAGATGATTTGGAGAAACTCTAAAGTATGAAGATCTTCATCTTCCTTTGTTGAAGAACGTAAAGAATGCGAATAATTCCAGCCTCCGACGAAGGGTGACGAAGAACGCCGAACCCTCGGAGATTGACAACGGGGATGCCGTGTACCGCGACACCGATGATCCCCCTTCCGCGACGTTTCTTCCGCGACGATCCTTCCCCCGCGACAATCTTCGATCAATAACCGATTGAGGTAGGGGGTTTCGGTTCTTTTAATTATTTGTGAATTATATCCTCAACATGGGTTTAAATGGTACAATTAAATCTGTGTGATTTAAATCCTCGGAGGTTGACTACGCAACGCCGTGTACCACGACGAATGTGACGCCCCTTCCGCGACGCGACGATCCTCTTCTTCCGCGATGGTTAATTTCGCGACGAAATCATGTTCGAAGACAATGTTGAGGTAGGGGTTTTTGTTCATTTTAATCTATGTGATTATATCCATGGTATGTTTAAATATTTGTTGGAAGACTTTTAAAAACCACTAATGCGGTGGGTGTGGAACAACGAACAAGTCTGAACCCACCGTCTCTTCGTTCTTGGTGAGCGGATTGGTGGGCGATGAAAAAGGAATCCGCACGGGCGATGTGAGGTACTCCTAGTGAAGGAAGGGCCCCTGGATGGCCATTGGCGAAGACGACACACAATTTCGACCACCAGAAATCGTCCGGGGGTTCGCGGAGCGGCCCGCCTCTCCGGCACGGCAGCAGGCGGCAGCGGCGCCCGGCGCACCGCCGGGAGGAGCCGTCGCGGTCCCTTGACCGCGCGGAACTAGAGGAAGTGGGACACGGAAACCGGCCGCGTCTGATGGAAAGGGCGGCCCCACGTGGGGCCGCAGTCTCTCCACGTGGGGGCAGCGCGCCCCCCGCTTCGCTCGGCCGTAACGGCCGAGCCGACCCATTGGCCCCCCGGCCAGCGCCAGCCGGGTCGCGCCCAGGTCAGGCAGGGCCGCGTCGGGTCGCACATGGCCGGGTCGGACCTGGACCAGGGTCGGGTCGACCCGGTTCGGGCCAACCCGGGGGGGGGGGGGGGGGGGGGGGGTTGGGCCGGGTCTGTCCGGGCCCAGACCCCCCGTTTTCGGGCCCCTTTCGGTCTTTTCCCATATCTTGGGCTACGGACTTCCAATTGATGCACCGTTAGTGGAAATGAAATCTTTGGATCTAGATAGTCGTTTCGATAAATTACACTCAAGGTTTCGGAGTACTTTGGATTTGGTCGGGTTGGTTCGTACACGAAACCAACCGGGCCCTCGGAGCGGAAACGCTTATAACATGAGCTCCGAACGTCCGATTGACGTGCCGTTGACTTTTATGGATTCCTCTATGTGAGACAGATCTTTTGGCTTACTCCGCCCGAGGTTTGGACACAGGTGAAGTACGGTCGGGTTGTTTTGACTTAAAAACCCACCGGGCCCCTGGGATGAAAAGGCCAATAACTCTCAGACCGGGCGTCCGATTGACGCGCCGTCTGTGGTGTTGAGTTCTAGTTGACGATACAGAACTTTTGGACACATCAACTATGGACTACGTGTCAGTTGATGTATCAGCCTCTTGGCTCGTTGATTGATCCCTCCCGAATGAGCTTGTTGTGTGCGGGAACCCTAGAGATGGCTGCGACTACGACATCGACGATGACTGTACAGAGATCCTTAGTGGATTCGACGGCGACGACTACAACACTCAGCGATCCTACGTGGATCAGTGCAACCTATCCTGTGTGGGTCCGATCCTGTGTCAGTCAGCGCTCAAGGGTCCTGTGAGGGCCACCGCCTATAGATCCAATGTGGGTACGATCCTGTGTGGGTCATTGCGGGGGTTAGTTACCTATTGATCCTGTGTGGGTCAGATCCTTTGTGGTCATTGCGGGGGATAGTACCTATCGATCCTTTGTGGGTCCGACAGCATAGATGAATCAGTGGATATATCTGATCATCTCTATCGTCGTACGAAGAAGTATACCTGTGTGAGCTGAATCCTGTTTTTCATTCCTTTGTGGATTGTGTTGTGCTATCCTGTGTGGATTACGTTTTGCTTTCCTATGTGGACTGGGTTGTGATTTCCTGTGTGGACTGGGTTGTGATTTCCTGTGTGGACTAGGTTGTTCTTGGTCTTGGAGGCTGGAGCGAACTGGAATTGGTGACTTAGGTATATGAATGGGCATATACCTAAGCAGTGTCAGATATTACGTCGTGATTGTATCTTTCCTTTGTGGATTATCCTTTGTGGATTCTGGGAGACCTTCGTGGGTCTCGGGGTCCCTACTGTGTAGCTTATACTCACCCCTAGAAGGGCTATGCCTGCACTAAATTGTGTTGGTTGCAGACGAAGAACAACACAGATCGTAGTTGAGGCTTGCGGAGCAGGTCAGTACCCGGAGGTGGACCTCTGGGCGGGACGTACTCGGAGTGGACGGCTGGACCCGAGGAGCTGTGGAGGCTATATGTACTCACCCTTCAGGTGGAACTTCTAGTGGATGGCTCGACGCTGCGGCTTTACTTTTCAGTTGTTGTTTTCCCTTTCCAGTTGTACTTTACTTTCAGTTTGGGTTTGTATTCTAGCCCATTTACTTTTCTGCACTTACTGTTGTACTCAGCTTTTTTACTTAGTGTTTACTTCTACTGCTTGCTTGCTCTGTGGTGTTTTTTTACTTTACAAAGGAAATGCCTTCCCTTTTTACCAGGAATTACGCCTTGGTGCTAGTCGCCAGCCCCTAGCCTATGGAAGGCAGGATTGGGGTAGTCATGGCACGGGCCCCGAGGACGGGTCATGACATATGTTAAATTCTTTAATGACATTGAAAAATGTGCTCTTGGGAATATAATTTTTGGTTTGTTTTTTGGGACCTCAATGAGTGTGGATAGGTTCGGTAGTCTCATACTTTGTTCCTTATTTTTTATTTAGGTCTAATGTTAAAAGATACTAGGGAGTATTTCCATAACACTAGGTCTTTTTAAAAATATTAGGGGATTTATTTCAATGATTTGATAGTATTCCCCTTATTAGTTTGACTATTAATACCATTACCTGATTATCTCTTTTGGATTTTGTTTCCTTGATTTTTGGGGACTATGTTTTATTCATGTATCATCTTTTCTGGTTTATTTTATTTTACATTTAAATGGGTGATTTTCATAATGATTTAGAGCGTGTTTTATAATGTAAAATGGAATATATTTTATAACAATAGTTCTAAGAATTGTTTTCTCTATAAATATTTTATGAACAAAGATTTTCTATATGATACATTGTAGGGTGAAAATGATTAATTTTTTATTTTATCAAGATTTAAATATTAATTCCCTTGGATAATTGTATACATTTAATTATTTATTCATCATTGATTTAAATTTATAAAAAGGGTTGGTTTTTTGAAAATGATAATGTGGCGTGTTTTTTGGTTTTGTTTTCTAATGAATATGGAAACCTTATTTGTACATTATATTCAAAAATTATCTTACTAATGATTTTTCAATGATTTGGTGGGATATGGGGGTCTATTGAGTACTTTTTTACTCACCAAAATTATATCTCATTTTCATCTGTTAGTTTTCCTTTAATCCGCTCCCTATGAATTTATTTCTCATGGGATTTGAGGTGAGTGTTTATTTAATTAAATATATATTTTTTTTTCACATTCATGATTTAGTAGAACCTGTCTTTAATTTTCATAGAATTTATGACACGTGTCCTTTTATATGAATTACTTTTTCCAATTAGGCTTTTATTGGTTTTATGGATAAAGGGTAGATATATCTATGTGAGGCCTGGAGGGCACTGAGTTGGCCTCAGTTTTCATTATGGGGTAGGGTGACTATGGGTGAGAAGAGGTATTATTTGTTTACATTTATTTATAACATTATAGATTATTTCTACTTGTCTATTTTGGAATATATGATTAACATATGGATTTTCCAAAATAGTTTTTTCGTATTTATACTATAGTTTGTATTTATATTATTGATAAAATAGTTCTCATCTATGTTTCTATGATTTTGAGTCCATATTTTCCAACCCAAAGAGATTGGGAACACTCTTTGGGCTTCTAGAAGTCTAGTTTGGTCATCCTTTATATGGATAACTTACACTAGTTTATTAAATACATTGTGGTTCATGTAAAGAACAAAAATAATTTTTTTCCTCATGAGAATATTTCATATCCCAAAACATGTATCATACTCATGATAATATTATCATGTTCTCATAAACTCTAATACTCAAAAATCAAATTTTTTATGGGTTAATTCGAGTTCCTACATTGAGAGGATAATTTTAAATTCACTTCATTATATATATATATATATCAATCAAATATAAATAAATGATAAATTAAAGATTTAATTTTGTATAATAAGATAAAATTTGTACTCATAAATGATTTTATTCTCATTTTCCAATAAATTCATTAATATATTTATCAATTTATCACATATGATATACATTAATATTAGACTTACATTTACTCTACTTTTAAGGTTTTTTATCCTCATTATATCTCCATATAATTACTTCAACATTTCTATGTGACCAATTAATAAAACCCTTCCACTAAACCCTTAAGTGGTTAAAGTATATAAATAAATCTAGTTTGAATGAAATTGAGGATTAAGAATCATATTTCTAATTTTAAACTCTTTGGACATCTTCCAACTCACTAACTTGACAATATTAAATGTTATTATGTTAATAAATTTTGTCTTTTATTTTAATAATTTTAAATTTTACCAAAATTATACATGATACTATTACATAAAAATTTTCATTCTAATATTTTGGTAACGTGTGATAGTATTTACATTTTTTACATTCCAAACAAATCCAAAACATCTTTAGGATATTATGTTACATTGACTTTTATTTTTTTCTAGCATGATTTTTTATTTTTTAAAAATTTAGATTTATATGTACAAAATTATCCTACTTATCTTTTTGAAAATATAAACTCTTCAAAATATCATTCTAATATAAGAAAACTCTTTTTTCAAATAAATATTTCATATTTAATATTATAATGATTGTTTAACAAATAAAATAGTGTACCCAAGTCGTATATGGTATTCAATGTGTTTAAAGACTATATTCCAAAAGGATATCATTATTATCTAAAATATTATTAATATGAAGCTATAATCATATTCCTAATGTTTAAAAAAATGTCTCAGATAAACTTCTTTATCCTGAAAAAAATATTTTTATCCTTATCTTTTTCTCAATTATTTTATAAAATTAAATGAATCATAAACCTTGTGTGATATCTCATATTTTTAATAACAAATATTTGTTAAAAAATTATATCATCATATATAAGAAATAATATGACTATACAAATCCATCACTAAGATCTATGTATGATAGATATATTCCATCCCATTCAAATAAATTATTTATAAACTCTTTTATTCATCATTTCCATAGAAAACTCGTGATATTTTAATCCGTACATTTATTTTAAACTTCTATATACTAAAAAAAATTATGAAGTATACATTTTTCCCATTCCATTTAACGATTAATAATTAATACTTATTATATTGATACTTAAAATTTAAATTCTCTAGAGTTTCATAAACCCCTTGAGGTATATTTAGTAATTCTTTATTATGGATCACTACACTACGTTTCTAATCACTCTTAGGTTCAACGACCTTTAATGGATACTAGAAGAAACATTTTTTGTACTTTTGAATGATATTTTCTTCTTATTTTATAAATTTGTCTAACTGACCATGGGCCTCCCCTAGACCGAACACCTAGGTTGACTAATTACATATCCATGGAATATCCATGATCACATTAGGGTGAAAACAAGTGCTAGGAAATCAATGTAAAATTAAGGAAAATAATTTCTCACAAAAAAATAATAAAAATCAAAGATATTCGACCAATAAGTATTGTGTGTGTGACAACTATGACCCGATGACAGCACAGACACCCCCGCTTAACATGGTTGTTAGGTCCTAGCCATCCTGGTACCACCAGTTCTCCCGCACACACGTGGTCCCCACCCTAGGGCCTCCCCTAGACTGAACACCTAGGTTGACTAATTACATATCCATGGAACATCTATGATCACCTTAGGGTGAAAACAAGTGCTAGGAAATAAATGTAAAATTAGTGAAAATAATTTCTCACAAAAAAATAATTAAAATCAATGATATTCGACCAAAATGTATTGTGTGTGTGACAAATAGGCCCCAGTGATATCATAGACACCCCACCTTAACATGGTCGTCGTTTCCTAGCCATCCAGGTACCACCAGTTGGCCCGCACACACGTTTTCCCCACCCTAGGGCCCTCCCACATGCCCGACCAGGTCATCTAACAAATGATTGTCCCCACAGGCCAACACACGTGGTCCCCACCCTAGGTCCCTCCCACATGCCCGAACAGGTCATCTCACTAATGATTGTTCCCATAGGACAACACATGTCTTTTCTAGTGAGCTTTGTCCTAACTCGCACACACCCTAGGAATCTTTCCAGAGTGTCACCCATCCTAATAACTACTCCAGGACAAACATACTTAATTGTGGAGTTCTAACCAAGTAGACTCTTGAAAATGATGTTTCACCTTGTTGACATGAGTCATATAATTAAGTTATTTAACCCTTTATCATTTGGGGGAGTTACAATCACCCCCGCTTTAGAGCGCAACATCCTCATTGTGGCTCCTACAACTCAACCCAGGTAGTGCACCGCCGCACTTAAGGCTGGGTTCCTCCTTTGATACAAAATGTTAAAACTAGGCCCCAGTGATGGCACAGACACCCCGCCATAACATGGCCCTCGGGTCCTAGCCCTCCAGGTACTACCAGTTGCCACGTACACACATGGTCCCCACCCTAGGGCCCTCCCAATTGCCTGAACTGGTCATCTGACTAATGATTGTCCCCACAAGACAACACATGTCCTTTCCACTGAGCTTTGTCCTCACTCGCACACACCCTATGAAACTTCCCAAAGGTTCACCCATCCTGATCACTACTCCAGGCCAAGCATGCTTAACTGTGGAGTTTTAACCAGGTTGGCTCCTGAAAAGGAAGGTGCACCTTATTGACATGAGTCATAACATTATGTCATTTAAACATTTATCATTTGGGGGTGTTACAGTGTGGACATTATATATTTCATATTGAATGTGAAATAAGAATTTTAAGATAAAAAATATAAACAAAACCAATGAGATCATAGCGACAACAAAAAATGAGCATAAAATAGGAAATTTTGTAGAAGATATACGACATCTTGAGTACTTAATGCCATTATGGATGATGAAAACTTGAAACAATAAATGAAACCAAAATTAAACCTAACAAGGTCTCTATGTGACATATTGGTCACTATACACTAATAATAACTAATTCTCTATTTGAACAACCATGATCCAAATATGAATCATATAGAAAAAACATGATTCATTGATAACACATGGAAGAATTAAGGTGTGAGAATATAATTCCTTGGTATGAAATCACTAGAGAGTTGATACATTTAATTTTATAAAATAGATGATAAATTCTAGTTTTATGTACATATAGAAAGTATATTTTATTACTTTAAGAAAAACTAATCAAAATATATCATAGAAAATCAATCATTAATGCTAAAATAAAATTTAAATAAACATTAAGGAACCATTTATTAAAAAATCACTTTTAAAAGAATTATACATTAAATCCTATTTTGTTACACCCTCTAAATATTCCAATGACTCTAATAACAATATACTAGAAACATCATCCAATAAATAAATCAAATTAAAATAATGAGTATGATAAAAAATGGAACCATAAAAAAGTGAATAAGTAGTGTATCCATGTACCGTAAGTTCGAAATAATATAGGATATATTATTTTGGAAATTAATAATCATCCCATGAAGATAACCATGAAATACTCAGTTCAGAACCATCTAAAGGCTTGTGGATTCATTCTGAATTCTATAACCAACTTATTTCCCACAATTATCCACATTGATAGCACTCCCCTATAGTCTTTACTTGCCATAGTGGATTTAGTATATCTAATCAGGACTAGCTAATAACTGTCATTCATCCATAACAAGGTGACAAATAATATACCTGAATAATAACAATATGAATTGAGGTGAATAAAATGTTATGAATAAATAATATATCAAAATATCACAACTTCATTACATCTCTATACACCTACCAAGGTGAATCTCCGACAAATCAAATTTATCATAATTATACTATAACATGCGGACATCCACTAGTGTGCATCTCATTTACGAAAATGCAATGAAGGTTCCAACCAATCATTATATATGATAACTAGTAATACCATTTAAAAATACCTTTTCAGACCATTTAAAATTCAATTCTACTTGAAAATTACATTTTATGTGATGAATAAGCCTCATGATCATTATTAGAATTAATTATTGAATCCCCCTTTTTCAGAAAGTTTTTGAAATATATGACACTTTAGAAATCGAAGATTAAATAAAGGCATCCTATGGAAGTCTGTATATATATATATATATATTTCCATACACATATATATGTTTTCATCTGCATAAATATATAGGTGAATATCCATAAGAACACACACACATAGGAATATATATATGTATATCAACATACATATGAAGAACAGATGATCCTAATAATGTAATGTGTTCCAAAGTAAACATTAAATCCAATGATAAAAAAACTCAAAAAAACCCCACAAGAAAAATTAATTCGATTTAATAAATACTTCAAGGCATTAACATATTAATAATGAGGCATCAAAATTATAAAACAACAATAAAAAATCCAAATACACAAAACAACCCCTTCATAAATTTTGTCAAACATATATCATAATCCAATTTCATGAATAAAATTGTTGAGATTATAAATGTTTTATCAATGTACATATAATTGAATAAAAAACCTCAGAGAAATAATATTATTTTGGAAAATATTTAGAAATATCATGAATTCATGGTGTGTGGTGAAAAATCACAGTCATAGAACCACCTACCTCAAATTATGTGAGATTGAGATTAAATAGTGATCATAGAAGGAGAAACATGTAAGAAACAATCCAAACAGCCTAAAACTACATGAATCATAACGAATACTTTTCAAAACTCACCCATGAGTTCAATAATAAATGAGACAAGGCTTGAGAAGGAGACAAAATAAGAAAAAGAGGAAGGGGAGAAGGAAAAATTTGTTACCACAAGAGGAACACTATAAATCGAAGGATAAAGTCCTTTAAAATAGAGAAGGGGAAAATGGGGACATGCCCTTGTCATCCTGGGTGCATCTTAATCATGTGATAGAGATGGGAGGGTGTTTTAGTGTTATACATAGTATGCTATTATAATAATATCATGATTTGAAATTTATATTTGATTCATATGATTTTACCAAACATATTACTAAATAATGCACTAACCATGTTCCCTCACTATACTCACCATGACACCCACATTGTTTGTACACACTATTTGGGAAACCATGCATCAATCATGAAGAATAGATCTATTAAATTGAATACCAATTTGAACAATTACCATATACATTCAACTAACCATACACCAACTGTTCACCAATGTAGAAATTTGAAATTTTAAAAATTTCACAGCAGATCAACCAAAAACTCAAGTAACAGATAAACAATAATAAAAATAGAAACAATCATTAGGGAAAAAGAGGTTCAAGGTGTGATAAAACATCTCACGATAGTTATTTCTTCTCATATTAAATGAATGTGTTATATAAGAACATAGAACAAGACAATGGCTTTAGCTGAAGAATAAATGAACCTATAAATACATCTTCCAAAATCTACTAGAATAAATTCAAACCATCATTTACAAATATATCAATAAAAACACTCACACCAATATTCTCTAATATGATTAGCAATAACCAGGAATGCTTGATTATGTCACCACTATTTTGAAATTCACTAACTTGGAGGATTAATAAAAAAATGAAACTACCTAATGTTCTTGTCATGTAAATTAAGTAACCAAAACCAATCGATGTTACATCCATAAATTCAAAAAATTTAATTTATTGTCTAAGTTATCAGATGACACTCACATCCCAAAATTCTATCTAGAGAATAAAACTAATAAGAAAAAATGTGTAAATAATGGAATAATATAAGATTCTATGATAAAATACCATAAATATTATGAAGTTGAAAGATATTTCTCCCCTTCATGATTAATTTTAATATAGAACAACTAATATGTCCCAAACGATCACATAGGTTACATGTTTTTTATCTTCCATAAAAGAGGGATTAATGTGCCCGAACTGACCACATTTGAAACACAAGAGATAATTCCCCTTGATTTAGTATAAGATTAAGAATAAAATCCACCCAATATAGGTTCCTCTTAATTATGATTCTCACTGTATTGGGATCCTTTAGTGGCTCCAAAAGATATAGAGTTACCACCCATCATGGGATTCCTTATAGAAACATTCTCAACTATATTATAATCATCCACCAGATATTTAAATGATTTTACTCTACCCCACCACACTTTTTTTGTGATTTTCAAATAAAATCACTTTCGGTTAAGTGAGAACCTAAATGGAAGAACAACAATCAAAACGGTGCACTCAAGGGAATCCACCATTGAAGACACCAGTGATAGAACCAAAACACAAATAGAAGTATAATTATGAACCCAAAAGGGTCAACCATTGCTAGAACTAATCAGAAAAAACAAAAACACCAAAAACGGGCTACAGAATTAACAACCAGATCATTCGTGGGCCAAGGGACATCGGGCTCGGCCTCTACCATCACTACACTATAAAATCGCGTGACACCATCACCGTACCATGGAACCGTGCATCTAGTCAACTCCTCAACAGAGCTGAAACCACCATGACTCGAACACCACCATGAAAAATGGCAATGAACTGGAACAACTAGATCCACACAAAAAGGAGCAGAGAAAACACAGAAAAATAACAAAACAACACCATATCCACAACCGATGTGGATTCTTAGTCAGCGTCGCGAACCCAAAAGATAAAGAGACTCTGTTAGCATCAAAATTTCTTGAGGACACCACCTGCGACCTCATAATGACTTGGGAGGAGACGGCGACCCTGTCAAACCCAATCCAGAAGAAAAAGAGGGGCACCATCAAAGAAGCGGGTGAGGTCATTGCAGGTGCGGAAGCGAAGACCTGCAAATCTAAATCATAAGAGGAGGTTGAACGGAAATCTTCATCGACAGAGCTCCGGGTCCACAAAACCAAAGAGCATCGACACACCATGCCACTCACAACCTAACGACAAACCGTGCTGATCCTATAAGGAAGGAGAGTAGGTAAACGGAGGAAGCGGAAGAGCAATGGTTGGAAACCCTATCCCACTGAGGGAAGATCCCATTCGTTGATGCCCCTTATAGGCCCATCCTAAAAGATTTCAGTCTAGATTAAGTAACTATAGAGAATAAATCTAAGTGAATGCCCTTCACAAAATTAAGATCA
Organism: Viscum album; assembly: GCA_963277665.1. Classification (NCBI taxonomy): domain Eukaryota; kingdom Viridiplantae; phylum Streptophyta; class Magnoliopsida; order Santalales; family Viscaceae; genus Viscum; species Viscum album. The sequence goes on along the minus strand of OY728159.1, from coordinate 967,806,077 downwards.
TTTAGCTAGTTATTTTATAGGATATCAAGAGAAACATAGATCTTCTCATTAAAACGTTTTTTGTACTATTTCACTATCCATCGACCAAAATAGAGACTTATAATCTACACAAAAATTTTCAGCTAAAAATTTATAGGAATTAACTTTTAAGAAAATGTGCTGTAATAAAATCCGACATCATCCCATATTGGAAACTAATCTGCGAAGAACATCTCTTATTGATCCAAATATACCCATTCAAAAAACCATCGAAAAACTGTCCCTCACAAAGAATAGGGAGTTCCCAATGATTTATAGACTCTATTTTTTATTAATCCACTACCGAGCCTCTAGGGAATGATGATCTCTAAGAATGATAAAAAACTACTGAGGAGAAATTCAGTTCCACCACCATACCATGAATATGGGTGGTGTTGTTAAATAACATAGCCAAAATCATGTATGTATAATTATTTATTAGTTTTTTGAGAGGCATATTATCAATAAAAAAAGTAAAAATAAAAACAAATAAATAAAAACTAGGCTCGAAAAATATATATCTCGAACAAATAATAATTCAAAATAATAATCCAAGAGAATCAACCCATGCCACTATGAACATCCTAATAAATCTTTCATTAAAATCTTTTAAAAGCATCACAAATTTTTTTAAAATATTAGAACTCAATATGAAAATCATTTTAAACCCAAAATTTAAGTCAAAAAATTAATATTTTATAATAAATCGTTTAAGAATTTAATAATACAAAAAATTAAAATATACAATGATCCTCAACATTAAACTCGCTCCATGTAATTTCAAGGAGATCTCTTTTTAAACATCATAATCAACATCCACTATTAAAAAACCATGGTTCAATTACCAAAACCAACTGAAATAAAACGATAAATCATTAACACATAAATAAAATCCCATTAAAATTTCCTAATTAATATCTAAAAACACCATTAAAAGATCTTGATAAAAGTGGGATAAACATAAAATTTCAATCCAATGCTAGTAGCTATACATGGTTTGGCCATTTTTATTGGTGTATTGTGCCCCAACCATATATAATTACATTGTAAGAATAAAGATATAGATTCATGGGCTCTAAGTAGTTTTTAAAACCATGAAAGCTAATCATATTCCTTGTTCTTCTTTTAAATTTTCCTAAATGAAATATAAATTATCAATACTTCTCATAATATTTGATGCAAATCAAAATTATTTCAATCCAAATCAAAATACCCCATGAATTAATAAGTAAGATTATAAAATTCATGTCTCAAATCCCAATATCCTCTAGAATCTCAAGGTTAAGAATGTGTAGGATCTTTTAGTACTCTTCCTTCACCTACCTATTTTTTTGGGAAGGTCTTAACCCTAATTTACTAGACATCTCTAATAAAAAAGGGTGATCCAAGAATCTTTGTATCCATAAATCATAATAAATGATACCATATTTCCATAAATAACCCCTAGGGAATCCATATATCATACACCAAATTTGACCTATAAAAACATGAGGAACATCCCTGATCACCCTAGGTTAGAATCTTGTGTCATCATATCAAACATAATCCAATGGGTATGATTTCACCGAATAAATAATAAAAGACACGTAGCTTCCACATGGATGTTTGACTTGACTATTCCATACATCTGATTCTATTTCTATCAATAATAAGTATATATGAATATAGAAAAGACTTAAAAAGTACAGTAAATATAAATAATGAACCAAATATAAAATGAACAACCACATTGAAAAAGGTACAAAATCTAGAGAATTGAATTCTCTAATCTTAAATGAAATATTAGAATGAAAAATAAAATTTGATAAAAACCAAAAATGATATTCATGTGACCTATTAGTCACCATTCATCCATAATATCAACTCTCACCCCATGTAATAATTAATGATTCATAAATCCTACAATAAAACTCATTTCTACCATCATCGAGTGCCAGTATTAGTGTGTGAGTATATTACATCATAATAGGAAATCACCAAAGAAACCATTCATTTAATTTTCTAATAAAAAAAATCAATTTTAGTTTTAAATACATATCTAAAATCTATTTTAATCCCTTCATAATGATCAATAATGTTATTTATAATAAAGAAGTTTCATTAAAAATAAAATATGTTTTCATTAAACGTTAATAAAAACATTGTTAAATAATACCTTTTTAAAACATACCAATGTAAATCCTCTTTGAAAACACCCTAAAACCATACAAAGTAATGCAATAAAAAGGAAAAGCAAACATAAAATAAATAGACCTATATAAAATATGAACTATATAAATATTAAAATAATACCATAAAAAATTTAATTAGTTATGTAATCAATTAAATTATGTAGTAAATAGTGAAGGGTATATAATAATGGTAAGTTCTTAAACGTCTCATGATGATACCCTATAAGTACGTTCTTTAGAACCATTTATAGGCCTATCGATGAATTTTAATGTTTATTAACAATAAATTTTCCATGACTTTCCTCGTTCATGAACCAACCCTATATCCATTATATGAAATTGTTGATCTAGACTATCTAATCTGAACTTTGTAGTAACCATCTATCATACCTCATTAACATGCCATGTTTCCCCATGAATAATAGCAATACGAGGTGTAGATATCAGTCAAATTTAATGAATAAAAAACATATTATAATATCAAAAACCCATAATACTTCCATAAACATAAAAATTCAAATCCCATCTAAATATGACCCATAATACTCATACACGAACATGGGGGATTCGACTTGGGTGCACTAATTTTTATAAAATTTATGAAGGTTCCAACCAGGCCATGTATTTGATAAATATATATGCCCATTAAAAATTCTTTTCAAACCCATTTATAATTAAATTATATTTTACAAATTCCTTTTTATGTTCCAAATATTTTTTAAGACCATGCTATCAAAATAATAATTAAACCCTCTCTCTAGGAAAACTTTTGGGAGCCAAGAGGCAATTTGTAAACCCAATATTAAATAAAGGCATCCTATGAAATTCCATATATATATATATATATCCATAAACCTATATATTTATTCTTAATTTTATATATAGGTACATATCCACAATACATATGTATATATACACATCAATATTCATAAGATGAAAGAAATAAACAGACAATATAAAAACTTATAAACCACTCATCACATCAAAGGACAAAACAATATAAATCCACCATAAATCCTGAAGAAATATTAATCCAATGAAAATGATATATTAAGAAACTAATAAATCATAATGATTAATAAAAAATAAAAAAAAATTAAAACAATTAAAATTCATATAGAAAACACCTTACAAATTTTATCAACTATATATTATACACCCATTTCTTTAAAAACTATGTAAATATTCAATACTCTTTGTTTATCTATTTATAATTGTATCAAATAAAATAAAAAAATATTTATGTAAAGAGAAAATTTAGCAGTATCAAGAATTCATGGTGTGTAAATAAAATGAAAAGTAATTGAACCACCTTCCTCAAATAGAGTAAAGATACAATGAAACATTTAATACAAAAATGAGGAAGTCGCAAAAAATATGTACATGATAAAAAATAATAACTAGAATGAATTAAGGGAAATAATCATCCTAGGTTTCATCAATGAAATAAATAATTTATGATAATGAGAGAAAATAATAAACTAATGAAGATGAGAAGAGGACAATATCTTACCATAAGAGAAGCACCATGAATCAAAGAGAAAGATATCAAAATAAATTATTGGGAAAGTGGGTCATGACCTTAGAACCCCTAGTTCATATCGATTGAGTGAGAGAGAGGGGAGGGATTTTGGGGGTTAAAATATAGTATTAAAATATAATAATTTAATTATTTAAAATTCATAGCTGATCCATATGATTAGGTTCATGTTTTACCAAACCACCCACTAATTGTGTCCCCTCACTAGACTCATTAATACACCCATTTGGTATGGTTAAATTTTTTTGAAAATTGTATGCCAACCTTTTGGAATGGATTTGTTATACTAAATTCCATATTAATAGTTAATTCATTGTTTCTACTAACCATTCCCCTATAATTAAATTCAAAATCAATATAAAATCACAACTGATCAACCAGAAACTCAAGGAGAATTTAAAAAATAATTATCTAAAAACAGAATTAATAAAAATAGGGCTACAGTGTCATAATAGTCTTTTACCCACTTATTTTTTAAATAATGGGAAATAAAAAAATGGTAAAATTCCTAGTACATCTATCCTAAAGACATTAGTACAATGGGGTAAAAATTTATTGATCTCGTTTACACTGTTATAATATTTCCACTAATGATTCTATAATTAATTACACAACATGATAAATCCATAAAAGAAAATATTAGTGAATTATTTACATTAGAATATCGATTTCCATTTTGAAAAACATCAATGGTTAGTTATTTAAAAAAGTAATATTAAAACATGTGAAATTAAATTATTTCATAATAATACTTTTTAATTGATTATAAATGTCTAAAACGTTTCTTACCGTATGTTTCTTCTATTCAAGTGTTGATCTCAAAGATTAGCTCAATGATGATGATGATGATGTTATTTATATAAAATATAAACCTTTATCAAATTAGTATCATTTTAAAAAACATATGTAATTTTATTAAATGTTCCACCCAACTAAAATAATAACCCTTTAATTAAACACATCTTATCAATAAGTGGGAAAGAGACATATTTTACCATGTTTTGGGTCTCTTTTTTTATTTATCCCATCACTTAGCTTTATAGAGTTTTAATTATCCCTATAATATCATATATTACTATTGGATGTTGAGTAGAAAACATTTTTCTCTATCAATCATATTGATAGAAACAACACTATTACTGTAGTAAGATAATATTAATAATTCCTTTTTAACAAGTGTAACCCAAATAAAATATCAATAATGTTCACATAATCCTACACGGGTCACCCATTACATTCTTATCTTATAGAATATATATTATGTGTATTAAGATTGGGAATTATATACCTAGTTGTATGGTCAAGGTCTTGATAATTGTTTTAATGGAATCTCATCCACATTATCTTAAATGTTATTTGATCTCACCATCTTATATAATGTATTCCCTTAACATCAATACATGCCTATGGTGATTTAGTTTGAAATATTATTCCTTCAACCAAATCAATATATTCATACAATATTTATATGTAACTTTTTACACAAATCATATCTTGTGTTACTAGATAGAATTAAAATATAATAATATTCAGAAATATCTAAATGAATCCAAAGTATAAGGTATATATTGAAACTTATTGTAAAGGATTAAAATAATGTTTATTTCAAAATCCTAATACGATTAAGCATAAATAAAAATATAGTCAACCCCTACTTTTCTATAAAAGTAATAATGTTATAGGATAGTTTTTAGTCTAAACCAATGTTTCTCTACCAAATGATACCTTCCTCAAAAGAGAATTCCAAATCATCATGATTTTAACACCTTATATTTATAAACTATAAATAACAATTGGATTCAACCTTATTACTCAATTCATGAAAAACACAATGTAAAATTATGATTAATCAGTTATTATTCCAAGTATATGACTCTTTAGATGCATGTATGATGTCTTAGAAGATGTTTAATAACTTTTAAATTAATCATACACCTATATAATAATAATAAAATAATTATGATTAGGAATAAAATTGGTATTTTTTTATATAATTGATAATTTTATATATTTAAACATTATATAAACCATCAATTAAAAATTAATAAATATGAAATCATATAATCATCAGAATATTACATGAATTATGGATATTTAATGATTTAAAGTAATATAAAATCATTATATTTATATCTTATATGAACTCCTCCATCTATTCCTTTATATGGAATTTATTTAAATATAAGATATCAAGTGAAATAAATACATTTTATTCTATATTTCAATAAAGTAAAAAAATTTATATAATATAAATATAACATATTTTATTTTTATTTTAAATATTTATAAATTATCAAAATTCAAATGATATGGTTTAAATAATTTCACAAATAAGGATTTTAATCTGAACAATTAAAATTAATTATTATGAACAATTCATAATAATAAATCAGTACTATTTTATAATTAATCCTTTTTGTAATTTAGAATCATTTTGTAAATTACACTTATAATTTTAATATTTAAATTTTATATCTAAATTCACAGGCAATCTATATATTTTAGAAAAATGAATTTAAATATTAACTATTAATATTATTGTATAATTATTTAGTAAATGATATAAAAATTTTAATTAATTTATTAAGAATTACATGATTTTAAAAATTTTGTAAACCATTTTATTCAATTAATAATAAATAATTAAGAAAAAGTATTTTTTTCATATTTATCATATTTAATGATATATCCATACTGTATTTAATAATAGATGGCCACAATGTGAATGACACCCCTAACTATTAATCTTATTTTACGACGGATAATCTTATGCATGGTAATTGTGTCTCTATGTAAGATAAACTCAACATGCAATGGTAATAACAATATATGATATTAGGACTAAATAATATTAGAACCTTCATCCCTTGGTATTGAATCAATTAATATATAACAAATATCATATTTATAGACTGATACTCTATTTTACAAACATGAAGTAGCACTTTCATATACTATAAGTATCGTAGGTCCTATATTGTGACATTAAAAATTGGAAGAAATTAAATAATGTCACTAACTAAGACATAACATATCCTAACAAACAATTATAAAATAGATTACAATATTCTATATCATAATTGATGTCACAAAAAAATTAATAATTAATTTTAATAATAATTAATCATACAATAATATGATATGAAATTTACTCAAATTTCAAACAAGTTGTCATAAATCAAATATTATGTTAAAGCTCTAATACCACTGTTAGGTTTATAAGGATATATTGACAGTTAATCAATGTAATGGAATGTAATAGAAACCATAAATCCCATGAACACCATGCCATTGGAATCAAATCCATACATAAAAATGAAATTATCAAACAATATTTTACCTTATAACAATGATGTCTCTACTACTTCCTTCACTACATATACATAATGGAGATCCCTTATAGGCATCTAAAATGTTCCCTAATTCATGGTATATCAATGGGTTCATGTAATCACCTAATTATTAGTTAGGATATAATTATTATTTGCGATCATCCTTACTCCCATGGTATGTTAGTACCTCACTAGAAAAATGGAAATTAAAGAATATAACTTTGAGAAGAAGAGATGTTTGAAAATATATTCACAAAAACAAACACATGCCACCATATATATACTTCCGGTAACACATATCATTTATGTTCTACTATATGGAAATGAAAGTGGAATTTTATTCGATAATAGGCTATGAGACACCCCCAATGAAATTCTTTATGATATAGAATCATTGGAAAAAATTCCTTTTGATCAATGAATTCCATAATATATGAATTTTTGAATCATAAAAAATAAGTAACCAAAATATATTTCATATATATATTAGAACATTAAGAAATATCTCCAATGATGTTCACATTCTTTAAGGTGGGATATTCACTCAGGTTGGTCATAAATGTTTCATGATATAAATTAGTAGTATCTATAGCCCCAAAATAAAAAAATACATTATAGGGGTTGTAACACAATTCAACACCTGTTAGTATTTAAAATATGAGCACAAAAACCCCATTAGTATTTTAAAAATGTTCCACATTTTTTAGTAAATGTGGGATAATGTTATTATGAGTTTTATTATAGAGCATACAATGTCAATCCAAGGTAGTTATATTTTGTGTGATATAATGGATGTATTGGGAAAATTGGATAATCTCCAATAGATCATAAACACCCAATTAGTTTGCGATATACGTTGGATATATATTTATGATTTCATAGGTGTTCACGGTGGGTTCAGTATTATCAAATCTAATTTGGAAATTTGTTTCCTGTATTTTTTGTACAGAAACAATTTTATAAGGAATTTTATTAATAGGTGCATTTTATTAGAGAATAATATCCATATATGGTTGGATAGTATAAGCATACAATTCAACTATTAGCGGAAATTCTATGGGAATGTATCCCATATTTTGACATGTGTATGAGATTAATCTCATGCATATATTATTTATTTAAAAAATAGTTATTAATAATTGATTCAGACAAACTTATTGAAGGCTATGTATGGAAGGTTTTACAAATCACCTATTTTCTTATTAAATGCATGAAATGTTTTCTATTACTGAATTAAAAAAAATACAGAAGTCTAAAAAATATATTTGGTTCATTCCAAAGTGTTAAGAGAGAATCTGGTGAAGGAAATGACCATACAATGAGAAAAGATACAAGCCTATAGTGTTTAAGGAATGTTTTGATGTCCCAGACTGACTGAATCTATAAATCATTTCATGACCAATGGCCACATGGCGTCATGTGTGCCTCCCCCTTTGTTAGAGGCTACCGACTATTAGTAAGGGTTTAAAGAATACAATGTAGAGACTATAAAATTTGGTAAATATTTTTAATGAATTAATTAAATAGTTGTAGATTGTCAAAAATATTTGAAATAATATAAATAGATAACCAAGAAACCAAAGATGTGAATGGAATAATTTAATAAATCAAAATAATAAAAAATAATGTATTGAAAAGATAAATGAAAATAAATGAGGTACTTAAATTTGTAAAAATAAAATACTAATTAGACTAAATTAATAACTCCATCACCCTAATCCAAAACCCTATGATAGTTTCTTCTCTAAAATATAACCCATCCAACAAGAATTAATCAATAACATGGTCCCTTTCCCTTGTCCAAACCTACATCCATGAAGTCTGTCTTGGTACCAAATGGTATCACATCCTATGTGTGAGTACAACATAGTTAGTCGGTAACACAATGTATACACAAATCCATTATTGGAAATATAATTCCTGAAATATAGTGATAAACATGTTATTGATTTAATTCATTAATACCGCATAAGAAATAAACATGTTGTGCCTCATATTTTGTAGTGACACTCAGAGCCACACCAAACATTCTTCAGTGCCCTAATGAATAACTCTATCTAAGGGTTTATAATACTTCATCTAGATCGATCACATGAGTGATTTTAATATTATCTTACTTTTAATGAATCACTCTTAACATATCATAAAAATTGTCTTTTCCCTCAGGCTAGTAAGAATCTCTCCACCATGACTCCAAGAATCTATCCCTCAAGAATCCGGTGAATGTGTATATGGTCCTCAAAGGTCTGATATAATAATATACACCACCCTCAGGCATCAATTAAATGTGTTAATTTCCCTCTTGTGGTAAAAAAACATACCACATTCACTCATCCATCAACACAAACCAAGAGTTATATCTTCACAAAATCAACTTTCCAAAAATCACTCCCCTTAGGAATCAATCACACAATTTTCCTATAAAAATAAAAGCTTTGAAAGAAATATCAAGGTAATAAACTCACAATATAGATATATAATCATAAGAGAAAATGCTTAATTTATAAAATTATCATTTTTACATCCATGAAAATTTCATTAATTCATGTTCGTAATTATCATCACAAATATATAAATTCTTCGTAAATTGTAATTTTTCTATAATAAATTTAATATATAAGTTAATCCAAATTTTCAAGGGTGATTTTACTATAATAAATCACCCACAATATATGTTATGGAAATTCATAAAATTAATCCAATAATCAAACAACCTATAAATTCTTTGAAAGATCTGTAACGATAAAATGACCCTTTCTTAACATGCTCCATGGCTGGAACACCAATTAGGTTGTCATAGGTCTCAGTCTCCATGCCTATTGACTAAACAGACTCCAATGAATTTTCTGAAAAGGATTATTATAATTTATCAGGGATTATCCATTTTATTTGGTCACATTTGTGGCATGCTTGCTTGATCAAACATATTTCATATAATAAGGATACTTAAATCAAATCCATGTGATGGTATTTAGACCACCCATCATTATTTGGTGATAAAAAACACTTACAATATGTAATCCCAACAACAAATATGGTCCAAAAGGTCCCAAGGATAATCCTCAATCACACGAGATCAATATAAAAATCCAAAACAACCATGGTCAATATCTTCCACTAATATGATGTTTAGTAATATAATTAAGGTAAAAACTATGTAAAATAACTCCCTGGATATTTATCATATGAAGGAGATGTCCAAAATTGAAGATGATGCTCAAAAATTATCTAGAACAGACTAGATATTATGAAAGGAGGGTTTAATGAAAAACAAATCAATAAAACATACACATTGTTGTTTTAAAACTACGTAATCCATCATATACACTATGTGTAACCCCCTTTCACATCGTGTATTTTCTATTTAAGAGTTATGCATAAATTCACATTAACTAGGGTGAATTTAATATTTCCCAAACATTACATATCATGTAATATGGATTCATTGGTTGTAACTAGTTCATGGTCTGTATTCATTTCATGGAATATTTCTAACAATAGTTACATGTCATGTAACTCATATACCCTGTGTGCAAATTCCCTATAGACATCATTCATCCCAGTTTCCTCATAATTACATTAACCACCTCTACATCCTTCAAAACTCCTCAAAAACCCTTGAACTCCCATTTAACATGTGTATACATAGACTAAATTAAATCAAACAGGTATACATCCCCATGCTTTAGGTCATTTTGCCCAACAAAAATATCCCTATATCTGAACGAGACATGATCGATAAGGTTTATAGAAAAATAAATCCAAGCAAAATAGGGTTTTTTCAAAAAAAAATAATGAGGAGCATACCTAAAAAATTACTGGATCGTAAAATCTCCCAAACATATGATAGCTCATCCCCAAAATACTCTAAGTATCACTCTGTGGTCTCAGTAAAAAATTCTGGCCAGTGTGCTCACACATCAGACTCCATCTCCTACTTTACCTCTTGAACACGCCCATGATGCCATTGTATATGAAATATTGGTACATTCCTACCCTATATATAATTATCACTATTTTCTATAGTCCATTTTAGATAATCCTAAAAGAATGTATCTACACTAAGCTCGATTTTACCAATGCATACCACATGAGAAGGGCTAGGATAATATCTCATGTGGAAGGTATAATCAGTAGACTAATCTATTGAACATTTCTAATATCTCATGTGGAATAAAAAACATGGTCACTAGCTTTTACTATTTCAAGCTATGGTGTTTCGAAAACCTCAGCGACACCTGAAAGAAAAAGTGATGAAACATATCACACTCAAGAGGACATATTCGATGGTTATCATATGATTTCTTATCTATCTATGTGGTCACCAAATGAATCATGATCTACTGAACCTTCTCATACATGTCTTACATGAGACTAGGTCAAATAAACACTAACTCACCAACCTCTACCAACAAAGATGAGAATATAATGACCTTCCATAAAAATCCTATAATGATTCCAAGTGGATTGATTCATCAAAGTTGTGATTATATGAAAACTACATGAGTGCTATATGATACTCCCATGAACCACCAAAATAAAAAACACAGGCTTGTAAAGTATTCCCCAGAACTAGTATAATCTTCTCAGATTGAAAACATGTCTAAGGATGATAGTCCATTATCAGAAGAACTTATGATCCCAAAAACTTATCAATACCTTCAATAACTCATTTGTGAAATGATGATCATATTAGAAACGAAAATCCTCAAAAATATGTGAAACTAAACTACCTATTTCACATAAAGACTAACCAAAAAATAAATTATGAAGGTCTCCCTGATAGGAAATAAGTTTACTAACTTCATCATCTAGTAGAAAATCATCCATATATTGACATTTTTATGAGTATTATATTGTAAAACTATCATAAAATCTATATTGGCTTCACCCCACTTCCAGTTTGTAATCAGAAGAGGCTACAACAACCCCACCATCATTTAAAGCATGCAGATTTCCAAAAGAATTAGAGTTTTTTCCATTAGAGGATTATCCTTCATAAATTTTGGGAACTATAGTGGGGTAATGAGGGTTTGAATGGCTATAATTTATGTTTTAGGATATGTTTTATATTTCAGTGGATGCCTAAAAGGTTCGAGTGAGCACTGAAAGAAGAACAGGTGGACAATATGTTGAAAGAATACAAAGCTAGAAATTCATGTTATTTATTATTTCCATGATGTGAATGTGTTTCATGGGTTGTGGTCATGGAATATACTAGATGTGAAATACCTAGGGGATTTAACCTTTTAAATTCCATATGTGATCATGATTCACATTGTGAATTGTGGATTCCCAATGTAGATCCACTTTATGTCAAAGAATTCGCAAGGCATTTTAAAAAGAGGGAAATTGGGGGTTTGACCCCCTTGTTTTTCTTTAGAAACAAGAGGATCCTTTAGGGTTCCCACAATAGTGAATCCTATCCCTCTCTTAGGGATCTATGGTTTATGTCCACCTAGACTCATATTCAAGTGTCATCTATCACATCGTTAAGTTCTCTGTAAGAGCTTCAGTCCTCATAATTAGTTTTTTCTATTTATCTCAATTTATTCAACATTATTTTGGTGTGATCTTAGATACCATATTTTTTTAGATTTTATCAAATCATATTATGTCACTCATTTTCGATGGATTCAAACCATGATATATGATGAGAAAAGTTTCTTAATTTTTAGGTAGGTGGTCTATATATTTCCTCATGAGTTTCTTTGATTTCTAAATCACCTTATTATTTCGTGTGCTATTAATTCCATGAAACTCATATTAAATATAAATTTAAGTACTTATTACATAATTCCTGAATTTATTAGTCATTGAGATTTTAATATTTACCCATTTGACGTTTTTTTCATCATTTATAATCATATCCATGGTATGTTTCACTTTTATGCCATGACCTATGCTTCATCTAAGTAATCTAACCACCCCTATTGATCATTATTTTAAATGGTTTTAAATATTATATATTTAATTTTTTTTAATCGCATTAACTATTTTGGAATTAACTATCAGGTAAGGGATTTATAAATTGAATCCAATGATACATTTTTTCCTCTTTGTCCCATTTTTTTAAAAACCCTCATTTGATGTGTGTTATATTATCTAATCAAAAGGGAGATAATATATATGAGATAAGAAAGATTATGATTGGCATGATTTAGTACATGGATTTCAGATTTATAATTGAAATGAATAATGGACATGGAAATCTTTTTTATACATTAGTAGTGATACCTTTCTTCTAAATATGGACACTTTTTTAATTGAACTTAATTTATTTAATAATTGTTTCCTTTTGAGGGATATGTGGGTTACATTTTACAGAACACCTTGGATAGGATCATATTATGTTAGAGAATATATGAATGTATTGTATTACACTTGGGTTTCATTTTTATTTAATATGAGGGATGAGAATAGTGGGATATTAATTATGAGTCTTAAGAGATACTTAAATTATAATATTGGAAGATCTTGGATGGGCTCATAGGCTAATTCAATTTGTTATACCCATGAGTGATACCTAGTCAAATAGTGGTTTATCATAGTTGTAATTGGTGGGAAATTTTTCTATACCATGAAACAAAAAATACATGGTAATATATGTGTTGTATTAGTGAAATAATCAATGGGTTGTGCGTTATAAAATACTAAGAGTGATACTTGGGATTCCACTTTATAGATCGCATTTGACAGAATATTAATGTGATGGGTTATGGATCACAATGAATGGGAAAATAATTATATTTGATTAATAACATTAGTTCCACTTGTCTATAGATATAAGGATTTTTAGTTTATTAATATTTAGGGTGCATCCTCCAACATAATGAACATTATTGGGTTCAATCCTTGTTTTCATTCGGTCATTATGAAGACCATGTTCTGTCTCAATGTTAATACACCAATAATATTATATAGGTGTATATAAATATAATTTTTTATTCAGATATAATTTTTTTAAATAGGTTTACCTTGTTTTAAGAAATTTTTGATTAGCCTAAAGTAGGTATGGTCAACCAAGTGTCCTTAAGGATCACGAGTCTACATGATTACTTTTATCTATTTACTAATTCACTGATCACACTTGCATGCTGTTGTATTTTATATTCATGGATAGTAAAACTATACAAACTATTATTGGTGGCCTACTGAGTAAATATCACACCATTTTCTGTAAATATAGTATTGGGGTACCTGAACTGACCTCATGATTGTAGGTTCATGTTCATTGAAATGGGTTTGTGTTGTATGTTTGTACCTATGGATTTAGGATCATAAGACTAAAAAATATTTTAGGATTCTCTTGGAAATATCCTTGTTGATTTTTTTTATTTCTACTACAGTTGTAGTTTTTATCCTTATGAATGTTTTCTTCATGGTATATCATTTCATCTATTGGATATGCATGCTTGATTATATGTCTGGTGTTGGTTGCTTTTACTTATTCAATTATATTAATATATTTAGTTTCTCTCTCCATTATTCACACTATTTTAACTACCTATTAATCACTATATTATAAGGCTTTGTGCAACTCTAATCATGAGGGTATAATCTCCCAATTGTACCACCTTTAGATCCTCACTTCTAGTCAACAGCCTATGGCATACGGGGTGGCACTCTTGAGTCCATGTTGTGACTTATCCAACTACTATTCATAGAGTCAGTTGGGAAAGGATGGTACATAAGAAACATGGTAAGAGTTAGAGATTTTTGGAACCTTTATTAGTGGTATTTTTTTATGTTCTCAAGAAATATAATGTAGTGTGATTCTAGTGACTTCATCCTATTTGATATCGTTCCTTATGTAACATATTCATATATCTCAACTCTAGAGTTATCATATAAAAAATTCTCACATGGTAACTATCAACGATGTTGAACTATAACCCAATGTTTCATTCATAGAACTATAAATTTTTTTATTTTATCAATGTGATAGGATTCTTAGAGAGAATATGGTACCCCTCAAATTTGTTGAGAAGTATCACTAATGTATCCTTAAATAGACAAGGGAAATTAGGCAAATCTGACAACTAGATGGCCAATTCTTTCACAAATGATGCTTGGTGATGCATAGTAGGATGAATTGTGTGTATATTGAAGATTATAATGAACTATGTGTTTAAATTTGGATACCCTATTTTTTGGGACCATGTTAGATGGAGAAGGAAGTTTGAAGAGTTAGCCTTTGTAGAGTGTTGTATTTTTTTATCTAAGAAGATAAGCCAATTCACTTTGTAAAAGGACCAGAAACTATGACGATGCTTTCCTGATTTGTATTTGATAAATTTCATAAGTCAGGAGAACTTGTGATGCAATAATTATGAATAATAGGGGGTGTAAATAAGTTTTTTTGTAAAAGGGAAGAAAGTGGCACACAAGTCAATAGTGGCGTGCAAGTATTGGCGTGCAAGTGTAAGTAGCGCCTAAGTCAAATATTAAGATCATCACAAAAAAATTTGACAAAGGAAATAAAATAGAGAGCATGTTAAAGATTGGAACACAAGTCAAAAACTGGCACGCAAGTATAAGTGGCGCGCAAGTCTGGTGCACAAGTATAAGTGGCGCAAGTGTGGGACAAAAGAATATGTGGTGCACAAGTGTATATTTCACGCAAGTAATATTCCAACATCATCATATCAAAATATAACAAATTAAAGAAAGTGTCGTGCTAGTAATGGAAGGGCGCGCAAGTGATGGAGCAGCGCGCAAGTGATGGAGTCATGTGCAAGTAGGAATGATGCACAAGTGTATGTGGCGCGCAAGTCACCTAAATTCCTATAAATAGATGAATAGCCTCTTCATTTTTCCATTCCCAACACGTCAGATAAAATTAGAGCATCGATCGCACATGTAGTAGAAGGTTCTCTGATCGTGCAAGTAGTAGAGGGTAGTGCGGAAGCTGAAGTGGCGCGCAAGCTGAGTTTTATTTATAAGGCGTGCAAGTAGGGTTCCGTGCAAGTTTTGTCACGTAGGTTTTTCCGTGCATGTTTCCAATGGTGTGAAAGTAGGGAGGTTCTTTAAAGAAGATGCCTGTGTATAAGCCAAATATGGTGTGAAATTTGTTAGCGATGCTCAATGGTGGCGTGTAAGTATTGAGTATGCGTGAAAGCTAGTGGAGCACAATCAGTGAGGCGCATAAGAAAGTGGTGCATAGGCAGGGAGGTGCACAAACAGGGAGTGGCACACAATCTGTCTACACCAAGAGGTTCTTACCAGCTTCTGGGTAGGAAAGTGAATAATTTTGTTAAAGATTTTATTTTTAATGTTCACTAACAATCATATAATCATTAAATTACCTTATTTGTGATAAAAGGAATCACACACACTATTGGATTGTTTTCAAAGTGTTACACGAGTGTAAGGGTATATCCTAATCATTGTATTCCACATCAAAGGATTGTTTTCTAGTGGATTGTGTGGTAATGTTTTGTTTCTGTACCATACAAAGGACATAGCAACTCTTGTTGAGTAGTGAACCTTGTAAATGTTGTGCTCCTATGGTTGTGTGTGTTCAACAGGGAAGAAACTCTATAACATTATGTGAAGTTTGTTTAAAAAAACAGGAAACATAAAAACAAAAAGATATCACGGATTCAACCCCTCCCCTATCAAGGATACTTGGATCCGGACTGGGAACTTCAATTAGTATCAGAGGGATAGGTTCCCTTCATTTATTCATTGCTGAAGTGGTTGCAGAGAAGTTGTTGTGGAGAATCTAAATTACATGAATAGTAAGGGGATTCTGATTTTTGATGGAAAGAACTATCACATCGGGAAGGAGAGAATGATGCCTTATCTTACGTCTCTTGGATATGAAGTTCTTGAAACTACAACATATGGATTTCCTGCTACTGATGACAAGGTTCCTCTTACTCCTATTGATAAGAAGAACCTTGATAATGATGGAAGAGCTAAAAATGTGTTACTCTCATCTCTTTCTGAGATTGAATTTTTAAGAGTGAAAGGTGTTGCTACAGAAAAAGGAATCTGGGTCAAGCTAAAGAACATCTATGAAGGAAATAAAAAAGTGAAGAAGGCTAAACAACAAATCTTCAGACTCAAGTATGAAGATTTAAAAATGATAGAATTTGAATATTTTGGGGATTTCATTACTAGAAAAAATGATGTTGTCAGTATAATCAGATGTCTTGGTGAAACATTGGATGATTCTATAGTTGTCATAAAGATCTAGAGAATTTTTCATGACATGTTTGATGCTAAAGTGTCTTCATTAGAATATAGAGACACTGAAACGTTATCTTTGGATTATTTTCATAACACTCTCGTTACTTATGAGATGAGAAGAGATAATACTACGAAGGGAAAAACAAAAGCTGATAGAGAAAATTCATTCAAGGATACAGAGAGAGAGAAGTAAAAGATGAATCTTCTTGAAGATGATGCTAATTAATCTAATTCTAAGGATGAGGTACATAAAAATTTTGATGAAATTTTATCCTTGTTTTCTAAGAATGTTAAATTAGGTACATGAAAATACAAGGGTATACTTCCCTTGGAATGTTTTGAGTGTGGAGCCGTTGGTCACTTTGTGGCTAAATGTCCTCAAAATAATAATGAATAAGACAGTGATGATGATAACAGAAGGCCAAAAAGGTTGTGGAAAAAACAAGCTGAAAAGGATAAGTATTTTTCAAAGGGGAAGGATAAAAGATTTTTCAAATCAAAAAGAAGAAGTTGTTTCTCTTAAGATGAATATGAAGAAGATATCAAAGATGAATTTGAGAAATTATTATTTGAAAAATCTAGAGAGAATACCTTTATTGTTGTAGTAAATAATTAACAGTATGAGAGAAAAGGATCAGAAGAAGAAGATACTCAACATAAATATCATCTAAAAGAAGTTTTGAAAGAATGCTTGAGGAAGATCAGAAGGCTTGAGAAGGAAAACAAAAAGTTGATAAATGAAAATTCCACATTAAACAATAAAAATGGTTTTACTGATGAGAAAATCAAGATGGAAAAATATATTGATGATCTGAAAAATTCTCTTTAAAATATAATGAATCGTAATGATCATCTTGAAGTAATGTGGAAGGAAAAAGAATAAGAGTTGGAACTTGTCCAACATAAAATTTATAAAGCTAAAGAAATAAATATCAATTTCAGAATTTCTATCTCAAAAGTTGGTGAATGTTCCAGTAAGAATGAACCGAACAAGTATCTGAAAAAGTTACCTTCAAAGGTAGAAATGAAAGATAGAACTGGTTCTGATAAGAACAAATCAAGAAAGTCAATATATGTGGTCAAAGTCAGCAATGATGAAAAATCAGAAGTGCATAAAAATAATTAGTCAAGAAATTCTTTTAATAGTTCTGGTGCTGGAAAATCTGAAATGAGAAAGGGAGATTGAAATGAAAACAATAAATTTGATGGTCAACATAGTTCTATTAAGTTGGTTGTTGAGAAACGAATTCACAAATCTGGTCAGTATTGAAGTTTTAGAGGTAAATTTTTTTCCTATGGTTATTGCTGGTATTGTGTTAGATTAGGACACATAGAAAATATGTGTTGGTTCAATAAAAAACATTACAACTATTCCACAAGATTTGAAAGACAAGGATTGAGGGGGAGTCAATCCTTTAAAAATATAAAGTCTCCAAATAAATTTCATAAGATATCTGAGAAGACAGTTGTGAAAGTTGATAATAGGATCCAACAAATGGAAACTATTTATGAAAGATGTGATCGACCTGGACATCTTGCCAAGGGCTGTCTAATTGTGTTACTAGAGCAACAAAAGATTATTAATAATTCTCAAAATATGGTGTTTTTAAAATCTAAAAGTGATAGGTCTAATAAGTGCGAAAAGAAAGAGTGCATGTTTTTCTAGCCAGAACACATTGAATTGGCTAGGAAATTGGAAGAAGTGCAACAGAATGCGAAGGAAAAGGATGAACAAAAACCTCTTGTTGTCGAAACTGCTTTGAAAGCTAAAAAATTAGAACATCCATGTATTCTTGATAGTGTGTTCTTCTCAAATGACATGAGACATAAAGTTTATGAATAATGTGAATGACTTCAAAGAAGAAATTCTATATTTGGAAATCATGAATCTCTGAGAATCAAAGGTGTTGGATCAGCCATCATCAGAAAAGAAAAAACGAAATCTATGAAAACATTATATGTTGATGGGTTGAAACATAATCTTATGAGTGTTTCAAAACTCTGTGATGAGGGAAAAAAAGTTATATTCATAAATATGGGTTCGTTGTGAAATTTGAAAATGATGGAAATATAGTTACAAGAGGCCAATGTATAAAAGGAAACTTGTTCCAAGTTGGTGAAGTACAAAATTCTTGGTACATAGGCATGGTGGATGAAAATCAATTATGGAATAAAAGGCTGGGAAATATGTGTCAGAGAAACATGTGTAAGTTATAAATGTGAGACAATGTCTGAGATATGCCTAATTTATCAAGAAGAAGATGTTGGTGCTGCACTATCTGTGAAAAATGGAAGATTGCAAACTCTTTTCAAAAGAGAGTTGAAATTCGTTCAAAACAACACTCAGAACTTATACATTCTGATATATATGTACCATTGAGCAAGCCATCAACAAATGGAGATAGTTACATGAGACATAAGTCAGATTCTCTAAATTTTTTTAAGAGTTTCATGAAGAAAGCAGAAAAATAATATGAATATTCGGTGAAGAAGTTGAGAACTAATATTGGTGGTGAGTATTAGAATGAGGAGTTTGAAAGTTACCTTGAGAAACATGGAATTCAGAATGAGTTCAGTTCACCATACACACCTCAAAAAAATAGGGTTGCTGAAAGAAAGAATCGAAGTCTTGTGGAAATGGGGAGAACTATGTTAGTTGAACATATTCTTTCTCATTATTATTGGAGGCAAGACATGATAAATACTATTTATATTCAAAACCAATGCTTCTATAGGACAAACTCAATTATGACTCCATATAAAATGTTCTGTGAAAAAACTCCAAGTCTGAAACATTTAAGAGTATTTGGGTGTCCATGCATTATAGAGAAGAAAGGTAGAAACCGTAGAAGGTTTGAGAAAAGAAGAGATGGTGGAATTTTTCATGGCTGTGCTCTAGAAAGAAGAGGTTATAGATGTCTCAATAATGAAACAGGAAGAATTATTTATTCTTCATATGTAAAATTAATTGAAAAATTTGAGAAAGAAAAGCAATAATATGTTGATGTGATAGTTGAGCATGATAGAGAAGCTTTTGTTAATGATTCTGATAATGCTACAGACTGTGTTAATCCTACCAGTGAAGATTAATCCGACTTAGAAATGTTGAGTGATGAGGATGATTTTGAACAACTCATCCTAGTTTGAATAAACAAGTGGAGGCTCAAAATATTATTGGAGATAAACATCCGAGGGTTAAAATAAAAACAACAACGAATGCTATATCACATACTTCTCTTTATTCTAAAGTTAAACCAAATGATGAAAATGAATAATTTGAGCATCCAAAATGGGTTCATGCAAGGAATGAAGAGCTCGATCAGATAGAGAAGAATGATACTTGGGAACTTGTACCCAAGCCGGACAACAAGGAAATTATTGGTACAAAGTTCGTTTTCCAGAACAAGATGAATGAAGATGGTAAAGCAATAATAAAAAAAGAAAAAATTGTTTGTAATGGGTATTCCCAAATTGAAGGCAATGATTTTGATGAAACCTTTTCTCCGGTGGAAATATTAGAAACAATTAGAGTCTTTCATGCTATTGCTGCCCAACGAGTTTACAAAATCATTCAAATGGATGTAAAATATACTTTCTTGAATGGTGACCTTGATGAGGAAGTTTACATTGATCATCCTTGTGGATTTGTTATTGGAAATGATGAAAGTAATGTGTGAAGGATGAAGAAGGCTTTGTATGGGCTAAAACAGGCTCCGAGAGTATGGTAATCTAAATTAGATAATTTCTTAAAGAAGATGAACTTTAAGAAAGGGAGAGTTGAAAACAATCTCTACATCAAGGAATGTTAGGAGTTTTCACTGATCATTATTGTTTATGTCAATGATATTATATTTGATGGAAATGATGAAAGATCATGTGAAAAATTTTCTGAGGAGATGAAGAAGTTATTTGATATGTCCATGCTAGAAGAAATGATGTACTTTCTTGGGATACAAATTTCACAGAAGAAGAATCACGTTTTCCTGTCTCGAGAAATGTATGCTAAAGAACATCTGAAGAAGATTGGAATGGAAAATTAGAAACTAGTTTTCACACCAATTTTAGTGGGAACCAAGTTGTCTAAAGATAGAGAGGGCAAGGAAGTTGATCGGAAAGAGTTTCAAAAGCTGATTGAAAGTCTGTTGTATTTGACTGCATCAAGACCCGACATCGTTTATGTTGTCACATTATGTGCAAGATTTCAGAGTGGTCCTAAAGAATCACATTTTATTATTGGAAAAATAATACACAAATATATCGAAGGCACAAAAAATGTTTGAATCAGGTATGATGGCTCATGAAATATTGATCTATTCGAGTATTCTGATACTGATTGGGCAGGAAATTTTGATTATCGAAGAACCACATCTACTGGAGTTTTCTTTTTTGGGGAAATGTTGTGTTAGTTGGCATACTAAGAAATAGAATTCAGTAACACTTAGTAAAGATGAAGCTGAGTATGTTTGTAGCTACTGAAGCTACAACCCAACTAATGTGGATGAAGACTCAGTTATAAGGACTACTTGTTGAAGTAAAGCAACCATTTCTCTTGGGTTGTGATAATCAGAGTACAATTAATCTTACAAGAAATATAGAACAATATTCTTGTTCGAAACACATTGATATAAAGTACCACTTCGTGAAAGAGCAGGTGGAGATGAATGAATTGAGGCTCGAGTATGTTCCTACATCTAAACATGTTGATTATTTATTCACAAAACCGTTACTGAATGAACCATTTTCAAAATTGTGGTTGAACATGGGTGTCCAGCCTCCTTCTCATCAAGGATAAGGTACGTGTTACTATTCCCACTATCATCTTTCTTTAGATAGTATTGTCAAGGGGAAGATTTTTTTCATAAATCAATCATTATATATGCATGCATAAAGGGGGAGTTGTGGGTATGTTGTGAATCCAGCATGTGTATTTGTGAAATATTCTAACTGTCTGTTGGAGTGGTTGTAGGAAACCATTTTTTTGTATTCCAGGAATGTTGAAGAAGTGAATAACGCTTATGTAGAAGCTTGAAATATGTTCTAAAAGATTTTTTGAAGAAGGCTGAGGATATATGATCATGAGATTTCATATTAACTGCCTTTGGATAGCATGGTTTTGGCTATCAATAATTCTTGTTTCCAATAATGAGTTAGCTCATGTAGGCTTAGAATTGTGGATAAGTAATCAATTGCATAAGTTTACAAAGTTCAGTGATTTATGAATATTGGTTGAAAACAAAATCCAAAGGGGGAGATTTTTGGGACCAAGTTGGATGGAGAAGGATGTTTGAAGAGTTAGCCTTTACAGAGTGTTGTAAATTTTTATCAAAGAAGATAAAACAATTCACATTGTAAAAGGAACAGAAAATATAACGATTCTTTGCCGATTTGTATTTCACAAATATCATAATTCAAGAGAACGTGTGACGCAAGCCTTATGAATGATAGGGGGAGTAAAGATGTGTTTTTGGCAAAGTAAAGAAAGTGGCATGCAGGTCAAGAGCGGCGTGCAAGTTTAAGTGGTGCGCAAGTCAAATTTGAAGAACATTACATAAACATTTGAAAAAAGAAAATAAAATGGTGTGCAAGTTAAATATTGGTGCGCAAGACAAAAAGTGGCATGCAAGTATAAGTGGAATGCAAGTGTGACATGAAAGTATAAGTGGTGCAAGTGTGGCGTGTATGTATAAGTGGTGTGCATGTGTATATTGCATGTAAGTCATATTCCAACATCATCATATCAATATATGAAAAAGGAAAGAAAGTTTCACACTAGTGATGGAAGGGCACACAAGTGATGGAGTGGAGCACAAGGGATGGAGCGGTGCGCAAGTAGGAACCTCACACAAGTGTATGTGGCGCACAAGTCACCAAAATTCCTATAAATAGACGAATAGCCCCTACATTTTTTCATGATCAACACTTAAGAGAAAATTAGAGCTCTGATCACGCAAGTAGTAGAAGGTGATTTGATCGTGCAAGTAGCAGAGGGCGGCGCGCAAGCTGAAGTGGCAAGTAAGTTGAGGGTTATTTATATGGTGCGCAAGTAGGGTGACACACATGTTTTGTCGCGCATGTTTTTCCATGATTGTTTCCAAAGGTGCACAATAAGGGTGGTGATTTCAAGAAGAGGCATGTGTATAATCCAAAGGTGGCCTGATTGTTGTGAGGTGTGCTCAATGGTGGCGTGTAAGTATTGAGTAGGTGCGCAAGCAGGTGGCGCGCAAGTAGTGAGGTGCGCAAGAATATGGCACGCAAGCAGGGAGGCACGCAATAAAGGAGTGGCGTGCAAGTTGTCTCCACCAGGAGGTTCTTACCAGCTTATGGGTAGGAAAGTGAAGAATTTTTTTGAAAGATTTGATTTGTGAAAGTTCATTAAGAAGCACAGAAACATTACATTACCTTATTTTTGTTAAGAGGGAGCACACACACTATTGGATTGTTTTCAAAGTTCTATACGAGTGTAAGGGTATATCCTACTCATTGTATTCCACATCAAAGGATTGTTTTTTGTTGTAGTGTGTGGTACTGGATTGTTTCCATACCATACCAAGGACGTAACTACTCTTGTTGAGTAGTGAACCTTGTAAATCTTGTGTTCCTCTGGTTGTGTGTGTTTAGCAGGGAAGAAACTCTTTAACATGAGGCGATGGTTGTTTAAAACAAAAACATGAAACATAAAAAGAAAAAGATATGACTGATTCACCCACTCCCCCTCTCAGTGAAACTTGGATCATGACTGGGAACTTCACTATTTAATTATTTTTAAAACATGTGATTTTATACAATTGTTACTTATAAAAGGGCTTTGAGGAGTATCAATTTTGAGTTTTAGGGATTGTGATTAATGGTGGAAGCCTTATTAGGAGTAGAATTCCCTCTAATATAATAGTAATAGGACACTATAAAATTGATCTCTATGACATAGGGTACTTCCCCCACTATTATATATTGTATGGGGTTACACCAAAACCCTAATATCTCATGAAACTCTTTGTGTGGTTTTTTGGAAAATTAAATTTGAATCTAGACCTATAGTTTAATTGGGGATATATATATACATTGGACAGTAAGGTCTCATTAAATCCCAATTTTTTTCTCTTAAAAATACAAATTATTCACCCCCTTAAATACTTTATTCATTAAATTTATAATAGAGGATTATTTCTCATTAATTATATGATTAATGAACATATAATTTCATATGATTTCTATGGGTAATACCAATCCACTTTAGAAATTTAGTTGTGGTTTCATGATTTTATAACATACCTATATTCTAAATCACATAATTGGGAGTTATAATTGAGTTTTCTATCATTTTTGAGTGATTTTATTTCATGTAAGGATACTTTATAAGGAGGAACCTACTATGAATGTGCCAGTGGTCCATTATATTTCCCATCAGTTTTTATAAGTTTTCATGTGAAGTGTGGGTTATTGAATGTGTGCCTTCATATGAACTTAGATGAAACATAATTATATTCCTTGTTTGCATATGAATAAATTATGTATTATGAGGGGAATAATTGGTCCTTCAAGTTACATGTGTCAATTCCATGGTCATTGAGAACCATTATAATACTATAAAGTGTGAGGAAACTTTTACATGGAATCCAAATGTGATTTTTCCTTATTTATTTAATACATAGTGAACCTTAATAGGTACCTTGAAGTTTCTATTAATGATTAAGAGTTAGTTTATAAAATAATATAGTATAAATATAGAATTTTCATGGGTTTTTTGGAATATTTATATCAATTAGTATTAACAAAACCACTGAATAGGATGAGGATAATATACCATTAATTAAAATGAATCTAGGTAGGTTTTACCTAGTATTTGAGAATGATATTGGAATACATGTTATCAAGAAAACATAAAACAAATTAGAAAAGTAAAAATGGGTGTTACTCCAATATATTTTTGATTTATCTCATGGGATTTTCTGTTATATCAACCCATACATTCACCTATCTTGTGTAGTGTTTGATGTACTTTCACTGATCTTAATTTTACATTTTATGTATTTTATTATATGTATAATATATTGAAAAGAATTATTTTTTACATAGATTTTACATATTTTATTTGAATAATATTCCATAAATTACACAAACACATGCCTAAGCACAATAATAGTTTGGTGTGTTTGAATACTAGGTACATAATCTTCTAATTTGGTGAAGTATATTCTATGTTTCTGAAAACGAACAGCCAGTTTATTACTATTTATAAATATACCCTACATAAAATGAATCTACATAATCCGGGGAGTGAAATGTATGAAATGGAGAGCTCAAATGATTAGTATGGGTAAATAAGGGTTATATCAATATAACAAGAGTGTGTGGTTATTTTAACAAGATAATAACAACTGTAAACCATACCCTTCATATCATAGATCATAAACATGAGTCGTGACTTAAATATTGGATGTTCATAAAACATTAATCAAAATAGAATAAAAGAACATGGGCCATAAGAATATAACATTGGCATAATTCAATAATTTATGTCATAGAAATTAGCTCATAATATTGTGAATCGATACAAAAAGAGGAAGGTCTACTCATTAGGTTATTTACATGAAATCATGACATCAAAAAAAGTTATGGATTGTAACCAGGTCCACACATAACATTATAGATGTTAAATGTAGTTCCACACATAATATTGTGAACATGTATTCTGGTTCACACATAATATTATTAACATGTTATAATTTTCACACATAACATTGTGAATATGTAATTAGATTCACATATAGTATATTTTCTCATGAGTTATCCATCTCTAAACAATTCATTAGAGGGAGATATTGGCCCTAACGATCACATAATAACAAATATATATTTGTGTGCCACAAGATCATAAAATATCCATCAAATCATAACCCAGGAAATTAAATTTGATTCATACACATTTCATCATATAATAAGGTGTATAAATCAAATATTTTTCATAATCAATTCATAAAAACATTACCAATGAAAAAATAAGTGAGTTTCATAACAACATTATCATGCTATAACCTGTGGAAAAGAAATAGGTTTCATAAAAATATTGTCATCATAAATCTTTATATGTAATAATAAAAATTTAATTCATGTATCATATCCATGGAGAATCATAAGATATATTAATGTATATCATCTTAGATGAATAATTATTTGGAAACATAAACCACTTTTAATGTTTCTTGACAAATTTAAAATTTCATAGATTTTTTTTTTCAAAACATAAATTTATTTGGAAATTATTTTCATTTAAAATAACATTAAAAAATTATAAATTAATATTTAAGGAAAATAATCATCATGAAAGATGGAAAATCCATTCATGAAATACACGTCAAATTAAGTATTCCTTTCAAATTGTTGGTAAAGGCTAAATTGGAATTCTTCGGAAAAAGTCCTAATGATTCCTTTAAAAAATCTAGTCAAATGTAAAACATGGGAAAATTTTATTTTATAAATAATTATAATAATATAAAAATAATTTTTAAAATAATTTTTACAGAACATTATTTTTGAACGGTTATTCGACCGAATATATAAATAAGATTATTATTTTTTTATAAAAACATTCATTTGAAATATTGAGTAAATAAAGAGATAAAAATTAATATAAAATGTATATTGTCATTAAATAACTAGTGGATAATAAGATCAATGATTTTTTCGAAAGATGGATCATAATATTTCATCATTAGAAACATAATCATAAACAAACCTAATAAATGATGAGATTGTAATATTAAATCTTTACCAACATGGTAACATTGAAATATGATCCTCATAATGCAATAAAATTTAATAAAACATAAAATATCAAGAGAATAGATATATTCAAGACATAAAATATAAGAGGGGTTAATATATACCTCAAATAGAAAATACTATCATAATATAACTCATGTATCAAGGAAAAATATTGAGGAAAAAATCCATTACCTCTTAAGTAATCTTTTGAATCATATTCCCCAATAATGTATAACATAAAATGAAAAGATTAATATAATGATAATAATTATATTCATGATATAACATTTAAAATGTATAGTATAGACACTACATAAAAAAGTGTTGAAATTTTACATGTCTCCTAGAAATATAACATAGACTAGAAACCCTTTATATTAAGTGTCGACATCAATCATACATGTTCAAAACTCTTGCATAATAAATATATGCTTATTATAAATATATTTTTGGGAAATAAATAAATAAATAAATAAATAAATATAAATATATATCTATATAATACCATATATGATTTAATTATTACCATTCACTACCCTTTTATTACCAGTTCCCTATAAAAATCATGTTTTGGGTAATACCCACTTTGTTTTTCATGGATGTTTTGATTTGTTTCTTAATATGTCGTATATTGATCATTTTTCATGATCAATAGAAAAATAAAAATTACCTAATTATCATATTTATAAAGAAATTAATATTTTAATACCTATCATGAAATATGGTTTTAAGAAATAAATTATGTTATGATCATGGAGACAATAGACCCTACGTAACCATGAGTGATGTTTCCATTTTTCATCATTAATTACGGAAAGAATGTAAGTAATATTATCATCAAAGTTTTTATTAATATTAAAAATATAGTTTTTTCATTAAATATACGTATAAATATCGTAAATTTTTTGTGGTTATGAAATTAGAGATTCATATTTCTTTGTGAAGGCAGTATTTGACAAGTACATAAATGATGATATCATATTTCAAATGGTGTAAATATAAGAAAGAAAATATTTTATTTTATTTTATTACTGAAAAATATATCATGAATATAATAATTATTAAATTTATATAAAATATATTAGTTAAATTTATCCTTATTATCTTCAATGTAAATCATTAGTGAAAAGTAAATCACATCGCTTTTTGAGGCAGTAGTCTGCCGTACACATTGGGGACGTTATCGTATCTCCTAGGGATTGAAAAGTAAATGGTAAATAAGATATAATTAATCAAATTTTTAATTATGTTATAAAATTATAATATATACATTAGATCCATCATCATACACAACTAATAGAGTTGTTAATAAAAAAAATAACCTCATTTCATGGGGCAGTAGTCTATCATACAAAATAATGATGATTTGGTAACACATTTTTTGGAGGTGGAGATGGTTGTAGGTTATTAAATCAATATATAAAATTTTATTATATAGTATATAATTTCATTGTTAAATTTTTTGTCTTAATAAATAATTTAGTGATGAAAAAAATAAATAAAACAAATGAGCTTAGTGGAGACAACTAACAATGGTTTGAAGAACCCCCTTTGGATATCTTATTAAGGACCATTGTGTTGGTATTTTGGGAGGAAAATCATCTCTAGAAAAATTATATGGATGTTGGGGAGGGATTTGATTAGGGTTATACATAACTATAATTCTTGATAAGTGTGAATAAGTGAATATTTGGGGTGTCCTATATTATGTGGGGTTATGGAACCCCCATGGAAAATACATGGAAATTTCCCATAAGAATCCAAAATGATAAAATCATTCACAAGTAAAAAAGGCTCCACATTACCCTATATTTGATGAAGGGAAGTATGATATGGAAAAATGACTAAAAATGATATTTATACTAGTTTGGGTCTTTTTTAACCCTCATATGTTTAGTTTAAAACCGGATGAACCCATTTCTTAATTTCACCATAGTACTTAATTTTTTTAGTTTTCACTATCGATTTTTTCCAAAAAATAATTTGACCTTATTTTATAACATAAATTATGGAGATTCTAAATATTGAAAGCATTTTTCAAAATTCATTTCATATAATTTGATAATTTTAATTTAAAATTAATCTCGCAAATGCGAGGAAAAAGTTTGTTTTCAAAGAGAAAATGATCAGAAATTTCTTAGGATTTTAAATCAAAATTCTTTGTAAAAATAAATAAATTAACATAAATTGGATAAATAGTTATATTATTTAAATGATTTTTATTCAAAATAAATTTTTTATATATTTTAAAATTATAAATAATTTAAAAAATTGCAATATTCAATTACAATTTAGTATTTTCACTATTCATGAAAAAAATTATCTTTCCAGAAAATTATAAAAATCTATCCCAAAGCTGATTTCGAAACAAAAATTTCAAAAATAAGTTTTTTTTCAAATAAATTTTTAAATTTGTTAAAAATATTAAATTTTTTTAAATAATTGAGAAAAAAAGAAATCGAAATTTATTTACGTTATAATATTATTTTTTATTGATAAAATATGACTTATTCTTATCTCTTATATAGAAAACAAGAAAATATGAATTTTAAATAGTTTATTGAATATATACTATATAAATATACTTAAAATCATACACCAAAATTGTTTTTTATTTTATTTTATTGATTTAAAATGTGTTTGTTCAAAAAAAAAATTGGTTTTCCGAAAATGTTTCATTTCTTTTAATTTTTAATTAAATGGACACCCAAGAATTCAATTAAAATAATTATGTAAATAATATATTATTATAATTAAGTTAATCCTATTGATACATACTATTCCAATTACTAGGTGATATCTATCATATAATAATATTTTAATAATATATTACATTTCATTTAAACTCATTATTTCATGTAACACAAGATATAATTTGTATTTTATTTAAATAAAAAAATTGAAAAGATTAAATTAATATGAATAAAATATTTCAAAAAATATCAGGGTTTTACATTATACCCCCCCTAAAATTAATTTCTCTCTAAAAATTCATCATGGTCATCAAATGTTTAATATTTTCAAATTATTTCAGGGAAACCCACCTCATAAAATGGGTTGATAAAAAATAATATTGAAAAAGATAAAGGGATGTGACAAAGTCATCTGGAATAACACATAATAGGTCTCCAAATATGAGAAAATACATGGGAATTAAAACATGGACAATGAAGATAAAAATAACACCCAAATACTAATATATAAATATAGAGAGAATGATGAAGTGATTGTTAACAAACACAAAATCATAAAATAAAGAGGTGCAAAAAAAGGTCATTGATATCATAAAAAATTATGATAAAAAGACAAAATCTTATGTAAAATATATTTCCTAATTTTGAAGAATTAGTATTCCATTAAGACAAAGATCATATAAAAATTCACTTAATTTATATCCTTTTATTTCGTAGACTCAATTTTATCTTTTGGTTATGTCCTGATCAATTCCCACATTATCTATTACTCTAAGAGAATAATTTTTCATGTTTGAAGCAATAAATAAGACCCATAATAAAATGATAAGCCATTCCTTCCATATCATTTTTAAAAAATGGTTATATTTGTTCATTCAATGTGGATAAATCTTTACATGGAAAAGTTATAGGTTAATATCTAAAACCCCATACAATGTTAAAAATAAACTATTTCATAAATGGATGACAATATAACCCTTCAAAAGTCAAAATTTATAAATATGGTTATGAAATTTCTCCAAATAAACATAAAATTGATCATCCATATATCATAAGGTACCTCTTGACTATCACATACCAAACATGTGAATATCTTCATCATGTATTGCCTCAAAACATCAAAAAACCTGAATTACCATAAATGTATATTAGAAACATACATTCATCCTCATTAATTATATAAAACACAAATTATAGGATATATTCCGTAAATCCAAAAAATGTTGTAAACACCATCACTTATAGTATAGACAAGTTTTTCAACAAATCATTAATTAGTTTTGAGGACATCAATACTATCAAAAATAATTTATTCATATAATTCTTTTATTTCTCAAAAAAATGAAAGATTCTAAATATTAGGAACATATTAAGGGTTACCTTCCCTAAATCATGTGTTTTACAAAAAATATTACCCTGAAATTAAATATCAAGTCTATATCATCAGCACTATTTGACAATTTTTTCAAATCCATAACAAAAAACATATCATGATAAATCATTATATATTTCATGATTTATATACCATCATTCTTTATTTCCATTTCAAAAAGACATTAATAATTACACCTCTTCCTGAAGCCATTATCTATGCTTCATCATCTTATTTTGTAACACCTATTTCCTATCATATGCCATTTTTATTCTCTTAATAGTAAACAGTTAACCATTACTCATACAACCTCATATGTTTTTTTTTCATGAGAATTCCCCCTAGGAAATTGATTTTCATAATTCTCAAAATATCCAAATTTCTATAATTCAACTATTGATGATACCTTAGGATACCAATAATCCAATAAATTTCATTCACTAATTGTTTCATTTCCCCCCATAAATTGATTACTCTATGGCCTTATTAACCATTAGTAAAACATTGTCATTTTCCATAAAGACATTCTTTGAGTGATTATTACCACATTATCAACATATAAGATACTAAATCATCTTTTCTTAAGGGTATCCACTACAAAAAAACTCTTAAAAAACTATCCTCCTCAAATTTGGTTAGTTTGGGAGTTAGTTAAGATTCATGTGTTTAATCATGCTTCATAATAAATAATTAGGGACAATCATAATATAATCCACTCCACTAATCATTCTATTTTGTTAGTAATCATAAAATTTTAAATAAAATGCAATATTAACCTTGTTTCTTTTGGTTCCCACCAGTAAAAAACCAAAAAAAAATAGTGTGAGTAACACTAATCATTTGGTAAAACCACATAATCAAAAAAAGATCACTTATATGATATTTAAATCATAACAGGTTATTTTTAATTTATGAAACCATGGGATTATCCATGTTCATTCATATTCATCATCTATTTATGCCCTTAATTATTGTTCATAATGAGTTTGTGAATTTCAAAGTCATATCCCCTAGGAGTGTCCTATTAGGATTGGAGCGCTGCCCGTTTTCATGCACCATGTAACGATCGAGTCCATATCTATGTGAAATTTTTGAAGTTATTACCCCTATGTACCACTATGAAATATACACATCCACCTTCAGTAACTATATTGGGTTGAAATTTCTTGAAAATCACTCATTCTATCTTTTAAAAAGACTACAGGAAGTTTTCCTATAGTTAGACTCATCTATAGACATATCCTTATATAAATACCTAGAGAAATCCATAGAAATAACCCTAGAGATCTCAATAACATTTTCTCATCCTAGTTTCCAAAGGTTAACTGTGTATTTCCTTTGATACCAACTATAGTGACCCTGGATTCTTATACATAGATATTATATCTTTTTAAATTATTATTCATTGTGTTATAGAGAGACATACCTCAAGACCATAATAGTTTAGTGTCTTTAGAGACTTGGTACACAATCTTCTAGTTTCGTCAAATATCATCAATATATCAGATAATGATCTTCCAATTTATTATTCTTCAAAAACATACCCTACTTAAATCCATTTTTAATTACTTGGGGAAGAGAATAATAAAAAAGGTGATCTCTAATGCTCAATAAGGGTAAATAGGGGATATATCCATTTAACAAGAGGATATGGGTATGATAATAAGATAATAACATTTCAAAACCATAACCTTTATATCATAGATCGTAAAAAAGAGTCATGGAATCAATCAAGGTAGATCATAAGACATGAATTATAATGTAATAAAATAACATGATCCATCATAGAAAAACATTGTCATAAGATATATATTTTTTCCACACACATCAGTTTATAAATCGAGATAGGTTTACTCATTATGATAATTACATGATATAAGGACCTCTTATAAATATATATACATTACACTAGGTCCACACATAATATTATGGACATGAAGGACATGTCCATGCATAACACAATTGCAATGTAATCTTACTCATGCATGACATTGTTAACCTGTAACCATGTTCATATATAACATTTTTTACAATAATCAAGTTCATGTATAAAATATTTACTCATGAGTTATCTATATTTACACAATACATTGGAAGGAGATATAGGTCCCAACTATCACACAATTTAAACCATGTATATGTCTTCACTAAGATCATAAATCCTTCATCATATCAAAACCCATGAAAGGAAATTGTTTTCCTATAACATTCATCATATCATAACCTATATAAAATAAATAGTTTTAAAAATCATTTCATAACCGCATAACCTATGGAAAAAAAATTTCATAATAATTGTATCATAGTATAACCCATGAAGGAGAAAAGGGTTTCATAAACTTCATATAATCATAATCCATTAAGAGAATTAATAAGAATGATATCCAAATTTAACATCCCAATAAAAAGAAAACTTATATCAAAGGTTTTCATCTAATATGGAGATTTATTTTGAATGAAAAATAACATTGGCCATTTAATGGGTAAAATAACTTTTCATTTAAAAATACTTTTTTAAGGAATAAAATTTTTTGAAATAATTTTCATTGAAAATAAAACTAAAAACATATAAAGAAATCTCTCAAGATTATAATGGTCTGTACAGTGAGAAATTTCATTCCTCACATACATGTTAGAAAAATGATTCCTTTCACATATTTAGTAAAATAAAAATGGAAATTCATTAGAAAATGACATGGATATTGTTTTAAATTGATTTTAAATATTCAAAAATGTGTAAAAATGTTTTTAATAAATAATTGTAATAATATTTTAATAATATTTTATTTTTTTATAAATCATGGTCATGGAAAAATTGGGTTTTCAATTTTAGAGATAAATAAAGATGAATTTTTTCCTACAAACATTATTTTGGACTCTTGAGTAAAAAAAAATTG
Source organism: Viscum album (assembly GCA_963277665.1). Classification (NCBI taxonomy): domain Eukaryota; kingdom Viridiplantae; phylum Streptophyta; class Magnoliopsida; order Santalales; family Viscaceae; genus Viscum; species Viscum album. Next base: position 967,772,095 of record OY728159.1, on the reverse strand, counting down.
GAAAATAAAGGTAAAATATAAATTCTCATGACATAAAAATAGGATAAGAAAATTTTTGAATTTAATTATAAAGGTATCCTAGGATTTCATCATTGGAAACATACTCATAAAAAATCTCGATAAATGATTAGATTCTAAAATAAAATCTCTACCAGTTTGGTATATTACAATTTTTGACCCATGAAGGAATAAAATAGAATGAAACATAAAATATAATTACAATTAATAAATTAATGATATTAAATTAAAAAAGGAATTTTTATACTCCTCATAATGGATGAACGTTTTATAATGTAAAATATGTCTCAAGGAATGAAAATTGAGACAAAAAGATCTTACCTCTTTTGTAATATTTTGAATCATAATACCTAATAAAGAATAAAATCATATGAAAAATTAAATATCCTGAAAATATTGAAATTAATGATGTAAAAAATAATTTGGTACTATATAAACTACACCAAAATGATTATTTAATATTGATGTCTCCCAAAAATTAAAGAGAGATTAGAAATCCATTCCCTTAGGTATCAAATTCCATCATAATCATTTTGTATAATAAATATAAATTTATTATAGATATATTTTAGATCCATAATTTTATATATCAGAACATATGTGATTTAGTTATGAATATTCATTACATATTCATTAACAATTCCTTGCCGAAATCGAGTTTCAAGTAACAACTACTTTGTCTTTTATATATACTCGATTTGGTGTTTTCGGTCATCATTATTTTATCATGGTTCCACTATCTAAAGAATAATAATCAAGAAATAATTATCATATATATATATATAATGATTTATTTTTAAACCATTCATGTAACATACTTTTGAAAAATGAAGTATTTTATGATCTTGGGGACGGCAGTCCATACGTACGGATGAGTAACATTTCCATTTTATAATGATCATTATGGAAAAACGTGAGTAATTTTATATATTTAAAAAATTCTAATATTATTATAAATAAATTATTATTCACATAAATATTCATATATATACCATCCATGTTATGTGGTGATGAAAATATTAAGTCACACAACATTTTTAATGTCATAGTCCACATGTACATGAATGACGTTATCATCTTTCAGTGAGTGAAATGGTATAATATAATATTTTATATTATCTGATAAGATTGATAAATATTTCATCAATGTGATGATTATTTCAAGTATATCTCATATATTCATTAACATTATCCTTATTATCTTCCATGTAAAATGTAAATGAAAAACAATTCACATCGCTTTGTGAGGTGGTAGTCAGCCGTACACATGAGTGACATTATTGTATCCCCTAGATAATGGAATGTAAAAAACATATATATTATATAATTAATAAAATTTAAAATTATGATATAAATATCATATATATAATTTATGTCCATCATCATACCCATCCATGAGAGATGTCAACGTAAAATATTAATGACATCAGTTTGTAAGGTGGTATTCATCCATGCCCATGAATTATGATTTTGTAACCCATTTCATGAATGTGGAGATGGATGAAGTTTAATATATAAAAATAATAACTTTTTAGTATATGTAGAATTATTTTTATTTTATGTTTTAATACATAATTGATAGTGTAAAAATAATAAGGTAAATGAAGGATCTTAGTGAAGACAATTACATTTTCATAGAAGCCCCTCCTTTGGATATCTTATTAAGGACCCATGCACGGGTATTTTGGGAGGTAGAATAGCTCTATAACATTTATAAGAATGTTTTGGAGGTATTATATAATATTTTTGATGAAATATATGTCTTGAAAAGTTAGAATATGTGAAGGGTGGTGGTGGCCTTTTATATGTTGGGGAAAGGAACCAACTTGGAATTTACATGGAAATTTCCCAAAATAAACCCAAATGAAAAATTATTTAACATGAAAAAATATTCCAATTAAACCTAAATTATAAATTTGTAATAATTATATGGAAATAGTTTCATGAAATATGATTTAGAAATGTGTTCTGTTATTTGTAACCCTTTTCTTTTTAATTTAACCCAAAGTAAACACATTTTTAACTTAACCATGGTAATTATTTTTTACTTTTTTTACTAATATTTTTGGTCAAATATTAATATTCCATTATTATATAATGTAAATATTTTTTATTCCAAATATTTAATCCATTTTTAAAATTCAATCTACAAAAGAGGGATATTTTCATTGGAAATTAACGTTAAAGGCATGATGATAAAATGGGTTTTGAAAGGGAAAATGATCAGAAGATTACTAGGTTTCTATATCAAAATTCGATATGAAAATAATTAGAATAACATAAATTGGATAAATAAATATATAATTGAACTATTATTTCTTTGAAACCAATTTCTCCTATAATTTTACATTATAAATAATTTCAACAAAATCATAGTTTTCAATTACAATTCATATTTTATGAAAATTTGTCAAAAAATAAATCTTTTTATAAACTTATAAAAAATTAATCAAACACAATTTTCAAATTTTAAATTAAAAATATTTAATTTAATTTTTTAAATAAATTTTATAAAAGTGTAAAAATGTATTATTTTTTATTATAAGTTCTCAAAAAAGGGACAATTTGTTTTAGATCAAGAAAATTTTATGCAGAAAGTTGGATGAATTCTTATATATTGTGTAGAAAAAAATAATAAAAAATTTAAAATTGTTTATTAAATATATAATATATTAATTTTATTAAAATTTGTCACCAATTTTTTTTATTATGTTAAAACGTGCCTATATGTATAAAAATAGTTTTCCAGAAACTGATTTCTTTTATTTACATTTTTAATTAAATGGTCACCACAGAGGTTTTTTATATTCATGTATAAAACATATATTTTAATAATTTAGTTTATAATATTTTTACCCCCAATTATAATATTTAGGTTATATCTATAATATAGTATTATTTCAATAACATGTCATGTTTCATTTAAATTTTGTGTTGTATGTAACAAAAGCTAAACATAGTATTACATGTGATGAAAAATAACGAAATGATTAAATTAATTGGGAAAAAAAATTAGGGTTCTGCATAATCCAATATATTTATGTTTTATATGGTTTTTATATATTTTATATTCAATTTATTGTTGATATTTTAATAGTATAGAATGTGATTTCCACTTTCATTATATTGTTACTTAATGGGGTGTGATACCCAGTTTATTCATTTTATGATGATATGGAATGTGATCCCCATTTTTTATAACATCGTGATTGTATTGGAATTGATGAAAACATTCTTGATATTTTGTGGTCATGGGTTGAGATTCCCACCATCATGATATTTTAATTTTATGGGACATGATTCCCACTTTCTTGATATTATAATAATTTGGTATATGATTCCATATTTCTAGATATTATAAATTTATATGGCATAATTCATATATTATTGATATTTTTATATAATGGGATGTGATTCTTACATTATTAACCTAGTGAGAGCATGGGTTTTGATTCCATAATTATTGATATTGTGATTGTATGAGACCAAAACTATGGATATTGGGAAACAAGGGGACTTATAACTACTTTCAAGATATTTTTATGGTATGTTACATGATTCACACATTTTGAATAATATTATGGAATGTGTCTTTATTCTCAATTAATTAATATTACATTTATATGTGATATAATTATCATGTTGATGATATTTTTTTGATAGGAAATTTTCTTCCCTAGTACAAATACTATTATGGTATAGTAACTTAGGCCAACTAAAACCATGTGTATCTATAACACGATGGTGATACGATGAATTACAATTAATTTCTATAATTATTAATAATATAATGGATGAATTTTATGATAATTTATGTTTTTTAATTTATTTAAGACTTATATTTGTATGTTATGTTGATCCTCTGTTATCATATCTTATATATTCGTTGTTAAACTATCATTGGTCAAAGCAAGTATGGTTTATAACCAAGTTTCTTGTTTTATACTCAATTATTTGGTGAAAATTATTATTGTTTTTTCTATTTTTTTCAGATCAAATTATACATTTTTATATATATTACTGATTTTTTAGTACAACCATTCATGTTTTCTTAATGATTTTTACTCACAACCTACATGTGTTTCTCAATAGATGTATTGAAATTATGGTTACGGATATAGGTATGATTAAGGAATTTAAATTCAATGGTTAAGCTATGGGATATTTTGGAATGGATACATTACTAAAAAAAAACATGGATCCCATTTTTAGTCATGTCGATATTTTTTATTTTATGTAATTATATATATGGTCATCCCTTAGTGTGATATAGTTTTTAAATATATTTCAATGAAATATTACATATGGGTTGTGTTTTGTTATATTATGTGAGAATAATTTATTGTTCACATTTAACTATAATTTAATTCGATATAGTTCAATTGTTATTGAATATTTATTGTTAGATACATTGTTATTTATGATTATATGATATAAACGACATATCCTCTCAACATTACTTATAAAATCTCAACACTAGTCAATAACCATTAGTATATAGGGAGGTTTAAATAATATTATATAAAAATGAACTTCTATTGTTTTTGTGTGAGATGATATAGGTATATTAAAATAATATCCCTCACTTTTATATAATATAAATTTAGAGGTCTGGGATTCATATCTACACAATTATAGTCTTATATAAATTGGTTTCTTATTCCATTTATATTTTGGTGTAAAACAATTATTAATAGTATCAAATAAAAATCATAGATTTATAGATGAACATATTTCCTAATTCGTCTCATTATTTTACTCAAACCCTTACCTCTAGGGAATAATTCTATTTGGTTACTATATTAAGTGTCATGAAATTTTTTAAAATGGAAAAAATACTACTCATAACATTTAATATAAGATAGATCAATAATGCTCATATAAGCAAGTCTGGTTTATTTTATCAATCAAGGTTTTAACAAGTAATATTTTATCAAATATATTCTAATATTTTGATATATTATTTGGGATTTTTATATACACTAGTCATTAATTTTTAGGAATTATATATATTTTACAAATGAATAAATTATTTATATATGTTCACTACAACTCAAAAATATTTATCCAATACACAATTAATGATTATAATTTATATTTAATTCTTATATATTTATTTTATTTTCACATTAATATTATAACATTTTTATAACATTCACTAAATAAAATATATAAAAATTCTATTCATTAACTTAAATTAATATAAAAAATAATAGATGACAAATTAAAATAATTTTTTGTAAATTAACTAAAAAACATTTGATATTTCATTAATAATTAATAGTGGTTAATAACCCCCCATGTTCAATTAATTACCCATTCTAGAAGAATTTATAAAATGAATCATTCCACATTTTCTGTATGTAAGTACAATATTAATTTTATATAATGTAAATACCTTATAAATATTATACAACACATTAATATTAGAATAAGTAAATAACCTATAAGATTTTATTTTAAAATATATTATAAGTAATATATTATTTCGTTTTAATAAGTTTATAATGGATATAACACAACTATTAAGTATTTTAGGTGTTATTTATGCCACACATATAGTAAAATCATTCAACAAATACACCAAATATGATCACAAATAAAAAAACTGATATATATATATATATACTATATGAAAATGTTTTGAAAATTGAATCATTCCTGAATCATAAAATTATAAACTCCCCTATAATTTATTATTAACATTAATCACTGATGCCTTGGAAGGATTCTATTCTAAACCAAGTGTTTCTAAACACTGTAATTAAAATAATAGAAGTAATGATTAGGACAATATATCAAATATTTTAAAAAACATCATTGGTTTTCAACCATGGAATGACGCACTCAATGATTTCTCTATTATATTTATAGGAATGTGATCTCATTATAGAATTAAATATCCTCCAAAATTGTAATAATGACCAACCACCTTGAGTAGTGCATTAATGAGCATCTAAAAGTTCTTAAAATAGAAAAGGAGGCACTTCATAGTCCCCCTTAGGTGATTAATTTAAAGATTCACATGTACTGGTACTTTTATTTTTATTACATATTTTTATGTTACAATTTCATTTAGGGTATATTATTTATTAATTTATATGTTTTAATAATATTAATAATTAATTATTTATCTTATAATGTCACATTATATATTTTAAATTAAACATCTCAAATTGGTTAGACACAAATATATTTTTATCATTATATATGTAGAAATATTATTATATCAATCAATCACATTTGGTTAAATAATTTTATTTTGGAATTATACTATAAAAATCCCCAATGTCCTTATATAAATTGTGTTTTAATATCGTTCAAATTTGGAATATTTTCAATTATATTTGTAATGATTTTAAAGGATAATTTTACATGTTTAATGTATAAAAGACCTATATATGCACTAGATATGAAATTATTGGTGTATTTATATTGATTAGGTATATGGGGATTAAATTGATACCAACCATATGTATTTTGAGGTACCATTTATGTTTTTATGGAGGCCAAAAATTGGTAGTTCCAAATATCTCTCCCCCATAATTATGATAGATTTCATGAGGGTTTACTAAAAAAAATTTGTGTAACTATAACGCTTAAAATATATTTTAGGTCATTGGTAGATCAAGATTTGGTAAAATTTGGTAGGGAGGTAATTTCCCATCCCTTATATCTCCCTATTTTATTCTATATTTTTTGGGGCTTTGTCTGGTGTCATCTTTGAGATCCATTAAGGGAAGAATGTTTATACTGATAAAAAAACATAATATATGTGTTTTCACAAAAAAATGTTTTAATATACATCATTATATGTGAGTTAAATATATATTATAGGTGTTTTTTCCTAGGTTTCATTGCTTCATGTCAGTCGAGAAAATCTGACTTAATAATTTTCATAAACCGGTTCTGGTTGAAATATAATAAGGGTAAACCAAATAATTTACCTATTTTTACATGTTTCCATGTTTAACTACATGAGGGTATGTATGTGAATTTTTCTCAATGAACCTGTAAAAGTATTTTATGTGTAATAAAATTAATAGTTTAAATAGAATGACATTTTAGAGTTGAAATATAAACTCTATCCGAAGTGGTTGTATTTAATGGTGGCATAATGACATTGTCACTATAAAATATATAATTTTAAGGGGGAATGGTTTTAAAAGGGGTGCAAAGTTTAATGTAAAATTAATTAAATGATTTTATGTATCAACTAAAAATTTGTGACCAATTGTGAGGCTGATTAACACATGAACCAATGTATATATATATTATCACACATTTTGATGTTTTGTAAGAATTATATGGTTATTAAAACCTTTTGTATGTTTAAAAAATACCTGATATATCATGTAGAGGATTTGAATGATAATTTTCAATATATCATGACAATAATTTGAAAAATGAATTACGAGGACAAAAAAATAATTATTCTTTTTGATACTGTGGAATTTGAGTGATTTTTATTATTTAATGATTATAATCATAATAAGATTATATAAAAAAGAATGTTATGTTTTTATCTATATTGTAATTAATATATTGGTGGGGTAAATTATAATGGTAAATAAGACACCAACATTGTGTTTCTAAAAAATGTAAACATTGGGAGGGTTCCTAAGACTGTATAATTTTGGACCAAGAGTGTTAGTATAGAATATAGACCAATTATGGTTATTTATATTATGGGAAAGAAGATTTAGTGTGGAATGTGATCTTAGTGGACATTTCTATCATGATCCATAATGTCCAGTGTGACTTTTAGGCCATCAAGAATTATTTATATTATGTTGTGGTCCAATGTATCATGTGAAACAAGTGGTCATTACAGTTATTATATATAGGGGAAACATTAACATAAGGAAGAGAGGTTACCCTTAATATGGTCCAAAGGGTTTAGTAAGATAAATAAACTAAGTGGTTCCTTATTGTTATGGGAAAATGATATATGATTTAACTTTAGATCATGGTTATATATAGAAATATGAGTCAGGAGACTAGATATAAAAGTATGATAAGGAAATAAAAGTAAATTATGGGTACGGAACCATAATTTAACATAGTAAAAGAGACAAATGATTCACTATAAGAAAACGGCTCAGATATCCATGGTGATTCAGGGGATATTATATATTAGATGACAATAATAATTTGTTTTTCGAAAATATTAGCATTCTAAAAATAAGTAACAGTTAAATACAAATGTTTTTTGGAAATCTAATGACATAACCACATTGCTTGTTTATTTAAATTAAACAAAATTATTTGATTATTGTTATATATGTTTCAATTATTGGGAAATTTATTGGGTTTTTTATTATTGGTAGAATCACATCACAAATACAAGTATGAAAATTATTAGTGATGATTACATGGTGTCTCATGGGGTTTGTATTAAAAAAACTTCTCATAGCCTAAATTTTTACCACATTAAATAATAAATTAATATGGTATTATTAAAAAAATTATATGTGACAAGGTATAGGAACCTAGATGCATGTGTTTCCTATGAGGCAAGAGTTAGAGTTACCATCTACGATTAGATATAAGGTATTCCAATAGGGAAATCAATAACCTTTTTTATCTTGTTATTTTGTTCTTTTTCAATATGATCATCCATAGAAAAATAATCTTTTTGGAAACAATTTTTTTTATTTATTTTATTTTTCATATTGTATATTATGAAATAAATTCCATATTTGTTTGTTATTTATTATTTTTAATTGATATACTTAGAGGTAAAATATTCCCTCAAATTTTATGATATACCCATGATTCTAGTATTCATACTCTAGTTATTTGGGGATGTACATCATGACTTGTGAGCCCCACCTAGATTAATTTGTGATATGTCCCTAAGAAGGATGTTACATTTACAATGATTTTGAATCATATTAATAGTGATAGGGTAAAAATGGTATATGGTAAAATATAATAACGACCAATGTTATAAAGAGGTTTTGTGTGATATATCAACCATGTTCCCATATAAATTGTATTTTTTTTAATTTTAATTTAGTTTAATCATATATATTTAACCAAATAAAATCCATTTAGATTATACTTTTTTAGTTCTTAATATAACTAAAGAAAATATAATTAACTAATAGGATACATTATATGTATGATTATGTAATAACATAGTCCATAATACAATTAGGGTCATTGTTTCATAATCCAACATGATGGGTGACACATGTAATGACCTATGTTCTTGGTTAATTAATTTAAGGTGATTGTTTATGTTAATTTAAAGTGATTAAAACAAAATATTAATTGAATATTTTTTCTTATAGAGATTAATTTTTTTAGGGATTCAGTCATGATTTCTAAAGTTTAAGGATGCAATTTTAAGAGCTTTTTGGTTACATGAAGTTTGATAGGAGGCTTCGATGTTTCATAATTCTAGGAGGATGATCCAACAAAATATTAAATCTAAAAAATATAATGGGTACTGGGTGGGAGGAACCAGGTAACCATCTAAGAAGGTAATAATTTTAAGTGGTTTTAGTGTAATAGAATGTACCATGTAGCACCATACTAGGTACTCAATGTTCTGGCTCTGATTTTTATTTAATATGATTTCATTTTGGTCATTTCCACTAAATCCAATTTTGCACAATTTATTTTCACGTTGACATCATTCAACCATGGTCGGATACGATACCCTTCCTTATCTCTCCAAGGGGTTCTTTATCTCCCTTATCAACCCTCTTCAATCCATGGATTTCGAGTATGGTCTTTCATTACTAAAATCTTGTTAAATCCCCAATAAAACTGTTTTCCTTGATCATATAATCATATTTTGTAATTTCATTTTCATTTATTAGGGACTGTATTGTTAAATAAACTGGGGAATAATAGATTTTATATGAATTTATAGGCATTCTTATTATATTTTCTATAGTTTATAATGAGAGGTTATCTACTCTTTATTTAATTTTGCCTGGATGAAAAGTTAATGAAGAATATTTTATTCGATATATTTTTTGATTACTTGATGAAATTAGAAGATTTTAGGTTGATATATTTTTAGTTAATTTTGTAATTGTGACATTAGATGGATATTAGGATTTATCTTTCTAGGATTTCTTTGCGTATTTACATTCTTAAATTATGATAAATTGATTATCAGATTCTTTTGTTTATATAATTTAATTTAATGGATGATATTTTATGTTTTTTGATTATGGGTGTTATTAAATCTTATTTATAGTCATGGAAGGTTTTCTTTACCATTCATTTCAATTTATATATTTTTTAAATTGATTTTTATGAAAAATAATAATCCAACATTTTATTTAGAAGATCTATGAAATTTTAAAGGGATATAGAGAGAAGGGGTGTACTCATGTCGCACCCATACCCATATTCCCTTTTGTAAATCATACACATGTATAATGAGATCCATCAGGATCAACCACAACACTACACACTATATTCTTTCACTAGTGCAGAAAACATTTTTTACGTCGGTTATTTTTCATTATTTACGTCGGTTTTTAGGCGACGTTAATACGGACGACGTTATAAATAACGTTTTTTACGTCGGCTATTTAAAACCCGACGTAACATCCCTAACATCACGGTGTTTATCACGTCGGTTCATTAATGACCGACGTGAAAAATGATGGGGGATGGGGATTTTTAACGGCTGTTATTATATAACCGCCGTGATAAACCGCGGGTGGCGGGGTTTTGCACGTCGGTTATATAATAACCGACGTGATAAATATGCGCGGGGGGGTTTATCACGTCGGTTATTTCTAAACCGACGTGATAAAACGACTGGGATATCGTTTATCACGTCGGTTATGACATAACCGACGTGATTAACCCTTCCCCGGGCCTATTAGCACGTCGGTTTCTTAAATAACCGACGTGATAAAAAGGCCCGGGAACGGTTTATCACGTCGGTTCTCGAAAAAACCGACGTGATAAACCCCTACCGATTTATTTACCACGTCAGTTATAAAATAACCGACGTGAAAGTGATATTTTTTTTTAAAATAATTGCACTGCTCTCACCAAAAAGCAACCAGAAACCAAACAAAAATAACCATGCCAGCCCTCCCCCAAGCCCCAACTGAACCCCACCCTCATCTATACCCACCTAACAACCTGGCCAGCCCTCCCCCACCACATTGGAGCCCCACCACAACCCTTGGACACCCCCACCCCTTGGACACCCCCACCCTCATTTACACCCCCACGACCCCTAGTACAGCCTCAAACACCCATTGGACACCCCTCCCATATCCCTTGGACACCCCCCACCCCTTGGACACCCCCACCCCTTGGACAGCCCCCCACCCTCATTTACACCCCCAAGACCCCTAGTACAGCCTCAAACACCCATTGGACACCCCCCCACACCTTGACAGCCCTCCCAGACCCCTTGGACACCCCCTGACCCCTGGACACCCCCCCGAGCCCTTGGACAGCCCCAAACACCCCTTGGACACCCCTCCCATATCCCTTGGACACCCCCCACCCCTTGGACAGCCCCCCACCCTCATTTACACCCAACCGGCCCCTTGGACAGAACTCCCAGACACCTTGTACACCACTCCCATATCCCTTGGACACCCCCCCCCACCCCTTGGACACCCCCCACCCCTTCGACAGCCCCCACCCTCATTTACACCCCCCGAACACTAGGACAGCCCCAAACACCCCTTGGACACCCCTCCCATATCCCTTGGACACCCCCCACCCCTTGGACCCCCCCACCCATTGGACAGCCCCCCCACCCCCTAGACACCCCCCCGACCCCTTGGAAACCCCCCGACCCCTTGGAACCCCCCCATCCCCTTGCACAGCCCCAAACACCCCTTGGACACCCCTCCTATATCCCTTGGACACCCCCCACCACTTGGACACCCCCCACCCTCATTTACACCCAACCGTCCCCTTGGACAGCCCCAAACACACCTTGGACACCCCTCCCATATCCCTTGACACCCCCCACCCCTTGGACACCCCCACCCTCATTTACACCCCCCGACCCCTAGGACAGCCCCAAACACACCTTGGACACCCCTCCCATATCCCTTGGACACCCCCCAAACACCCACCCACCCCCTTGGAACCTCTCCCCCCATACCAAAATCCAGACCAGAAAAACCATCAACAGTAGACCAAAACAAGAAGTAGAGAAAAATTAAACATTCACTTATATAACATTCAAAACTTACACTGTCAACTTCAAAAAAAAAACTAAATCCAACCGAAACGACTACGAAATACACAATTACATTGACAATATTCAAAATTACATTTTAAATTACAAACAACTAAAAGTCAATCAAACCTGTAAAATAATTTGACCACTCCACTTGTAAGTGTTTGATATCTTCAGCAGTAAAGGGTTGAGGGTCATCAAAAAGCTACAAAGGAAAAGGATAGTAGTCAACGTGTATAATGAATAAATAAAATTTAAATATTATGAGAAAGAGGATATCTTACCAGGTCAAAACTCAGAACTGTCCCAGTTGTTATTATTTCATACATAAATCTTAAAATGTAATATCCACATTCGATGATGCCTTGTTGCTCATGACATTTCTGTTTGAATGAGTGTAAATTCAATATATTATTTTAATGTAATAAATCAAAATGTACAAATTATAAATGGATATTTACCTTCGCATGTACATATTTGATCTTGAAATTCTTTTTTATTGCGCTTTTTCGAAAGTGGACCCATGCCCTGTTAGAAAATAATACGAATGGGGTTAATTTAAAATTCATTATAATATATAAAACTATTGTGAAATTGAAACTTACGTTTCCAATATATTCTTAAAACTTTCTCGCACATCATCATGGAGAGAGCATATCCAATAAAGTGCTTTCTCCCTAGGGCAAAAAACCCCTAACATCCAATGATCCCTGATAAAAGTAAATTTAACGTTAGTGGTTTTTTATGTTAAAAGATAATTAACTCTTTGAGAGGGATGTGTTTCATACCTCTCACAAAAAGGCATCATCCAACACTGTGTGATTACATTCTTTTCAAATCTATCAGCAATATAAATTATTCTTTGTTCCTCATCCAATGCACATGCTTCAGGGGAAATCAATTGTGGGTCCACGAATCCATATACATCTGTCAGCTCATTCCTCTCACAAATTTTATACAGATACCTAATACAAAGAAGACATAACTATACATTTTTAATAAATATAACGCAAGGAAAAGGTGTTAAGACTTACATGATAAAAATTTTCACCACGTTGACGCCCAACTTATCTCCAGTGACAAACTCCATGATATCAGTTTTCATAATCCCCACACTTAGTTCACGTCCACAGACATGAGCTTCCATTGTAAAGTCATAATGACCCGCCAACAAATTTGAATATCTTGAAAATTTTTCAAGACTGCTAGTATCTGCATCTGATGTCATAGCTATCTATCTTTGTTGTTGTCTATACAGTATTTCTTTACCTTTGAAGTATTCCTGTAAAAATAAATTGAAAAATATATTAGTTTTCAAATGATAAAACATTAATAAAAATATAAAATAAAAGATATAACATCCATACCTCTATGGTAATGAGTCGAAAGAATTCTGGATGGCCAAAGTAAAAAATGGCCGATACTATGTCCAACTGTCGTCACCTCATCTGTAGGTAATGGTATCCGAGCTGATCTATCTATAATATCCTGTACAGTGACCCTCTGATTCTTTACCTCTAACTGTTGATGATGAACTGTATCTCCTATACAATATACCATCCCATATGAAACTATATGATGTTGAGGATCATCAACATACAACTCACAATAAGTAGGTAGCTGCGGCGGAGGAGGAGGATAAAAAATGGGGTCCGCAGGCTGAGGTGGGGGAGTGGGAGCTACTGGGAGAGGTGGAGTAGGAGCTGCACCCTGAAATTGTCTTTGCAAGTCTGCAAACATAAACTGCACTGATGCTCTAATCTTGTCCTCCATTGTCGCATTAATATTATGGACTTCACCCTCCAAGGATTCTATTTTTTTTTATAAACTCCCTCAACGTTAGAAGTTGAGGAACGTGGCAACACTTTTCTTACCGATACACCTGCCAGATATCCTCTTACACGGCCAGGATGTTCGGGCTTTCCCAATGCCACAGATAAAATATCTTCCCTCCCAGATGGTGTAAATGTCCCCTGTGAACTCTGCTCCTCAAGAGAGTCCTGTAATAATTAATTGAACATTTCTATAATGATTGGAAATATATGACGAAAATAGTAAACTTAAATAAATAAAATAGATATCTTACAATCCTCTCAACTACGAGTCTCGATTCTTCCGAAATATATTGTCCTTTTTTGCACTTCCGAGCTCTTTTCCATTTCTCATGTCTAGATGGAGGGGATGGAGGGGCCACCTCTCCAGATCTTGAAGACTCAGCTCTTAGTTTTTGAAATTTTTCTGCCATCATTTGTTCTTCCAATAATGCATACCCTCCCCGAGATAAACTATGAGGGTATACATTTTTAGATTGGATCTCTTGATGAGCTTTCCTTGTTTGCTGTAAATTAAGAATAAGTAATCATTAACAAAACAATAATAAGATCATTTATATAATAAAGCTTATAAAAGTTTACATTTCCCTTACCAAAAATGATTCTTTTCTTCTACTTTCAAAAAATTGTCTCCATGTGTCTTCATCTATAAAAGGATATATATGACATGGATTCTCACGACTCCTATGACCATAAATGAAATCAGATGAGAGGGTTGATTTGAAATCCCTCCATCTCCTAGCAGCCAACGATAAGCATTTCTTCCTGACTCCTCCAGTGTCAGGAATATCAAATGTCATCTGATAAAAAAGAGGTTAAAAATATTATATATGCTAGAAACATTTAAAGAACAGTCAAACAATAGCAAAAGATCTTACCAAAATGGTCTCCCACAGCTGAGAAATTATTGCCTTATCCACACTTCTCCAATCATCATAGAGAATGCTTACTTTGCTCTTAGCCTGAGTTTCTACAAAACCCTTAAAATCATTAGCATTTGGACCTCTAGGAAGATCATCATCATCAAACTCCACGACTATCCGCTCCTCCTTCGTACGGGCAAGTGATAATTTTGGTAAACGTGTGCACCCACGCTTACCAACCTTTGAACTCTTTTTCGTAATAGGAGCATGTGAATGTTCCTCCCCAGATGTATGACCAATATGCTCATCTCCAGAATCATGTGGCTGATCAACTGATTGATCTGTCATTTTCCTTCAAATCAAAAAAACAAACATTAGTTCACAAATATACAAATTCAAATATTGTAATACTACTTAATCAGAAAATAGAAAAGTGTACTAAATTACATAATAGTAAACATTGCTAATATGGTAAGCATGTTAAACAATGATAAACATGGTAAACACAGTCTGTTGTACCCCTCTCTCTTGGATTTTAATGATCACAATCACTCTTATTATGTTCTAACTTGTTTTCAAGTGTTTTTGTTGATAGGAAAAAGGTTTCCAAGGATTTGGCCCAAGAAAGATGAAAAGTGGACTCACTGAGTCCACCGGTCAGCCGGTGTGAGCTCACCGGCCAGCCGGAGGACCCAGGCAGTAGACTTGCCCACTGCCTGGTGTCACCGGCCGGCCGGTGGACCAGACAGAGAGCCTTCCTCTCTGTCTGGACCACCGGCCGGCCGCTGGCTCATCACCGGCCAACCGGTGATCCACCACCGGCCAGCCGGTGCACCCAGGACTTCTCCTCTTTACGGTTTTTATTGTTTTATCATTTTGGTTTGATACATGTTTTAATAAGTAAAAAAATTTACAATATCTAACATTATATGAAAAAACTAAATGTAAACAAGAAATAAACATGTGTTACCTGTAATTTTAGGAATGTACAGTTGGATTGTTTTCCCAAATTCCTTCGTCGTGATCGTTCCTTATGGAACAAACCATGTCTTCAACATACTCATCATTATGTTCTGTTAATCTTTCCATGGAAGTAGGGATCTCACATAAGTCAGCATCTTCATCAAATTCATCCTCACCAACATATTGTTTTTTCCCTTGTAAAACAACAGCCCACTGCATATCTGATTGATCTACTACATAGAAAATTTGTTTGGCATGTGTTTCCATTATAAAAGAATCAGTTGTGTCTTCCAGTCTATTCAGATTTACAAGTGTCATTCCAAATTCATCGTGTCTGACACTATTGTTACCGATAAACCATTTACAGTTAAAAACAGGAACTTTAATTTTAAAGTAATCATCCTCCCATATGTCTTCAATCACTCCATAATATGCACTTGATGCCGAAATTGGGTTTCTGTCCTTAGCACTTGAAAAATGCATTGCTTCTGCAAACACCAATACACCACTATTCTGAACTGCACTTCTGTTGTCCTGATCTTTCGTATGAAATGTATAGCCATTAATGTCATAAGCGGACCATGTTATCACATTTAAAGATGGACCACCCACTATCCATTTTAATGTCTCTGATTCATCTGATCTACCAAGCAAGGTCTTTTTAAACCATGGCAAAAAAGTTTTGTTGTGGTCATTCAAAATCCACATTTCTTTCTTCTTTGGATGACATTGTTTCAACTCATTAATATGCAATGTGATATACGGTTGAACATCAGCTATGTTATTCAAGATGTATGATTCTAACTTCTTCATCTGTTCAGCTGACAGTGATTTGACTTTCAAGCCACGAATCCCCTTTCCCTCATTATTAACCCGTTCATGGCGAGATGGAGGCAAACCTATGTGTTGCGTCGTAGCCAAGTAGCTCGTAAAAAACTCTGCTACCTCCTCAGAAATATACTTTTCAATAATGGAGGCTTTAGGTCGATATGAATTTTTAACATATCCCTTTAATATTTTCATATACCTTTCAAAAGGATACATCCAACGAAGATATACAGGTCCACAAAGCTTTATTTCTCGAACCAGATGAATCATTAAATGCACCATCATATCAAAAAAAGTTGGAGGAAAATACATTTCCAAATGACAAAGTATAAAAATTGCATCCTTTTCCAAAATGTTCAAAGCATTCACATCAATCGCCTTGTTACAAATTGAATTGAAAAAATAACACAACCTCATTATAGTATTTCTGACACGGATGGGCAATATTCCACGCAGTGCAACTGGTAGAATTTGTTGCATCATGACGTGACAATCATGTGATTTCATACCTATCAACTTCAAGTCCTTCAATGAGACAAAATTTTTTACATTTGAAGAATAACCTTGAGGCACTTTGATATCATGAAGGCACTGACAGAAGCTACTTTTCTCCCTCTTCGATAATGTATGACAAGCCGGGGGAAGAAATGTTCGTCTTCCTTTATGAGTGGGAGCTAACTCCAAACGTATTCCCATTGATAGTAGGTCTAACCTTGCATTCAACCCATCTTTTGTCTTTCCTTTAATATCTAGCAATGTTCCGATCAAAGAATCACAGATATTCTTCTCCACGTGCATGACATCAATATTATGTTTGACTTCATGATACCTCCAATATGGTAGCTCAAAAAATATTGACCTTTTCTTCCAAATATATCTATCATTACCAGATTTCTGTGTCTTTCCCAATGTCACATCAAGGTTTTTCACCCTCTCAAAATAAAAATCTAGGGATAAAGGTTTTGGAGCAGTATCAAATTCTTGTGAGCCATTGAATGCCTTTTTTAGTCTTCTATGAGGGTGATCCATAGGCAAAAACTTTCGATGACCCATGTACACTGTTTTCCTCCCATGATGCAATTGACAATATGATGTCTGTTGTTCACAAATTGGACATGCTTTATGCCCTTTAACACTGTATCCAGACAAATTTCCATATGCTGGGAAGTCATTTATAGTGAATAGAAGCACTGCATGCAGTTGAAAATATTTCATTTTATAAGAATCATACACCCTAATACCATCAGCCCATAACAGTTTCAAATCATCAATCAGCGGTGACAAGTATACATCAATATCATTGCTGGGTTGCTTTGGACCAGAGATCATGATACTCAACATGACATATTTGCGCTTCATACAAACTTTAGGAGAGAGGTTGTAAATTACCTATAAAACAGGCCATGAACTATGTGTGCTACTGAGGGTTCGGTATGGATTCATTCCATCTGTGCACAAGCCTAGTCTCAGATTTCTAATTTCATTTCCAAATGTAGGGTACTAGGCATCAATTTTATTCCATTGTGGACAATCAGCTGGATGACGTATTTTTCCATCACATACCCGCTCATCAGCATGCCATCTTAACCTTTTTGTATCATGTGAATTAGCAAATAAATGTTTGAAACGAGGAATTATAGAAAGATACCAAAATACCTTGGAAGGGAGCTTTCTAATCTCTACATCAGCTTGTGATTTTTCTTTCACCGTATACCGTGATGTCCCACATTTAGGAAACTCTTTCAGAAATTCAT
Organism: Viscum album; assembly: GCA_963277665.1. Lineage (NCBI taxonomy): Eukaryota > Viridiplantae > Streptophyta > Magnoliopsida > Santalales > Viscaceae > Viscum > Viscum album. Next base: position 967,753,650 of record OY728159.1, on the reverse strand, counting down.
ATTCCTTCCTATATATAATGCAGTCATTCGGACAGGCATGTATTTTCCTGTATCCCAATCCCATCGGGCATAATATTTTTTTGGCCTTATAATGTGAATCTGGAAGATCGTTATCTTTTGGAAGAATGTATTTCATCAATTGTAGCAGCTCTGTAAAACTTCTGTCACTCCATCCATGTTTCGCCTTCAGGTTAATCAATCTTAACATCTCCGACAAAACCGCAAAATCTGTACAACCAGGATATAATGGTTTTTCGGCATCACCATATAGACGTGCAACTGTCGGTTCTATCTCAATTTGTTCTGCTACAATATCGCGATTCATTTCTTCAATTCCATCGGAGTTACCATCTTGCGATTCATTATCATCAGTGACATTCTATCCAGTTTCGCCATGCCAAATCCAAGGGTTGTAACTCGGATTGAAACCATGACAAATAAGATGATCTTTTATCTCTATACTTTTCAACTTCTTCATATTCAGACATTTCAGGCATGGACAGAAAAAAATGTCACTACTTGGAACATTTCGTTTAGCAAATTCCAAAAAGGCATCAACACCTTCCTCATATTCATTGCTCATTCGATGTGCCGTAATCCAACTTCTACTCATTATTACCTATAACAAATAGCAAAAATATATATATTTTTTAGTTAAGACAAATATATGTTTATATGAAAAAAATCATAATTTGAATGTAAACAATTTTGAAATATAAAACAAATCGATGTGTATTTAAAAAAATATGCTTGAATATTATTTTTTAAACAAAATATAGTAAGATATAACACCCCCCCTGGACACCCCCGACCCCTCTGGACAGCCCCCCACCCCTCCTGGACACCACCCCCACCCCCGAACCCCTTGGACACCCCCTGGACATCCCCCAACCCTCTGGACAGCCCCCCCACCCACCCGGACAACCCCAAATACCCTCTGGAGAGGCCGCCACCCACTTGGACATCCCCCCACACCCATCCACCCCCTTGGACACCCCCCTGGACACCCCACCGACCCCTCTGGACAGGCCGCCACCCCCTTGGACAGCCCCCCACACCCACCCATCCCCTTGGACACCACCCTGGACACCCCCCAACCCCTCTGGATAGCCCCCGACCCCTCTAGAAAGCACCCCCACCCCTCCTAGACACAACCCCCACCCCCGACCTGCTTGGACACCCCCCTGGACACCCCCCAACCCTCTGGACAGCCCCCCACCCCTCCTAAACACCACCCCCACCCCCTACCCCCTTGGACACCCCTCTGGACACCCCCAACACCCACCCACACCCTTGGACAACCCCCCACACCCACCCACCCCCTTGTAAACCCCCCTGGACACCCCCCGACCCCTCTGGACAGCCCCCCGCCCCTCCTGGACACCACCCCCACCCCCTACCCCCTTGGACACCCCCCTGGACATCCCCCAACCCTCTGGACAGCCCCCCCCCCCCCACCCGGACAACCCCAAATACCCTCTGGAGAGGCCGCCACCCACTTGGACAGCCCCCCACACCCATCCAACCCCTTGGACACCCCCCTGGACACCCCACCGACCCCTCTGGACAGGCCGCCACCCCCTTGGACAGCCCCCCACACCCACCCATCCCCTTGGACACCACCCTGGACACCCCCGACCCCTCTGGACAGCCCCCGACCCCTCTAGAAAGCACCCCCACCCCTCCTGGACACAACCCCCCACCCCCGACCTGCTTGGACACCCCCCTGGACACCCCCAACCCTCTGGACAGCCCCCCACCCCTCCTAAACACCACCCCCACCCCCTACCCCCTTGGACACCCCCTGGACACCCCCCAACACCCACCCACACCCTTGGACAGCCCCCCACACCCACCCACCCCCTTGTAAACCCCCCTGGACACCCCCGACCCCTCTGGACAGCCCCCCACCCCTCCTGGACAACACCCCCCACACCCTACCCCCTTGGACACCCCCCCGGACACCCCCCAACCCTCTTGATAGCCCTCCCACACCCCTGGAATCACTTAAAATTTACCATAACAAGAAGTTGGGCCATTCAAAGAATGTTTTTAGGTGTGGAGGAAGAACTGAGTTTCAATAGATAGAGAAGGAACTCGGCATTAGGTTGTCTATTCCAGGTGTGGATTTGAAGGAGTTAATGTTTGTTCAGCGACCCAAGAGATTGAATCAGAAATTCAGATGTTGTGCCATTTTCTCATGATGAGGATGAATAATTGGTTGGGTTTGACTTTTAAATGGAGATCTTAGCAGACCATCATATTTTCTATAGATCAGTAAAGGATGTTAGCATCGAACATAAGGCTTAAGGGATGCTTTCAGATCCAAATATGTATGTTGATGGATGCAATGGATCTAGTAGAGGTTCTAGAAATAATGGTGGTTTTATTTGTTTAGGATAAGTAGTGAAGAAAAAACTAGTTATTTTTTTACTTGCTGAAAGGAGGGTATCTAAAATTTTTAACATGCCGAGGGGAAATCTGGCGAGTCCTCCTCGTGAAACTTTGTTTGCAGGGGGTGAAAATGGTGATGTGATCCCAAATCCATGCACCTATGCCATGGTTGTGTGTGAATAAAGTAGTAACAACTGTAAAAGGGCAACCCATCCAAATGGACACGCCCCAACCCTCTCGGGGATTTATAGAAAACGATGAAAAATTAGTGAAATCATAAAATTAGTCAATATTTCAAGTCGAAATAATAGATCTAGGGATGATAAATAAGATTATGGTGCCAAAACGAGTTAAAAGGGTTCGCAATCGAAGAATCTTAGCTAGTTTCAACAAAAAAATCACAACACACATATATATACTATCCGCGAAAAAAAACGAACAAGTGGGAGGATTACCTGAGTGCTGCGAGATTAGATGATTGATCCGAGGAGATTAAATATGAGATACGATGATCGCAAAATGAATCTAAACCAACGAAATGGACGAGCCGATTCGGGTTTACGCGCGAGAGAGACGAGTCGCGACTGTCGAAGGTAAACTCACGAATGACAATCCACGGGTCTGGGTAAATTTTTAAATGAGTTATCACATCGGTTATTCAATAACTGACGTTATAATTTTTTTAAAAACATTTATAACGTTGGTTATTCAATAACCGACGTAAAAACCTTCCTCCGATTCTTTTTTTACGTCGGTTATTTTATAACCGACGTTATAAAGGGCTCAAAATCGGCGTTTTTTACGTCGGTTATTCCATAACCGACGTCAAAAACATCTGCGGATTATTTTTTTACGTCGGTTATAAAATAGCCGACGTAAAAAGGCCTTCAAAAACCGCGTTTTTTACGTCGGTTATTGAATAACCGACGTAATAACTCATACATATGTCGATTTGTTACGTCGGTTATTGAATAACCGACGTAACAAACACCCCCCGCTTCTGTTTTTTACGGCGGTTAATGTATAACCGACGTAAAAAACGAAGCCGCGCGATTAATAAAGTCGGTTATAAAAATAACCGACGTTAAAGGTGTACTAAACACATGTTTTTACGTCGGTTATTAAATAACCGACGTAAAAAACCTCCTTTTACATATTATGACGTCGGTTTTATATAACCGACATAAAAAATGGTGACGTAAAAAACGTTTTCTGCACTAGTGTTTCAATTTTATATGATATGTATTCATTTCATTATGCACCATGTTTTTCTTATTTCCACATTACATGCCCACTTTAGGAAAATGGGGTGCCCAATTTGGTTATTAATTCTCTTCTAGGTTCCCATATTCCCTTACATATATAAAGATCCCCCAATATTCCATCTCTGGGATGAGAAGAAAAAACATTATACTTTTATATGAAGCATGCACCTAGGCATTCTAATCTTCACCTTCAGTAGATTTTGGGAACGAAACTATAGGAAATCTTTTTAAGCATAAGGGTATTTGTTTCCTTTGATGATTAAGATCATTATAAGAGATAGTTTCACCTATGTCCACAGAAAGACCAGGATGGAAGAAATTTATTAATAAGTAATTCCATACAACCGACTTATGATATATTGATTCTTGGTTCCCCTGTAAAAGGACCATGGAGAATCCTTCCATAAAATGTCCATACACAGTTCTTTAATAAATGGGAAGTGCCAAATTATCCATAGAGTATTCACACCCAATTATCAAAATCCAAAAAACAAAGCAACCATTAACTGATTCCTCTAATATGGGGTAAAATTCAACCTTAATTACCTTCCAAATATAGTTAAATAGTTTTAACCACTCATATTTTTCTAATTAATTTAATTCGGCACCCATATAAAAATCCAATAATATAGAAATCCATTATCCCTTCTTACCACACTTGTTTCCCAATCACAAAATACTCTTACCTTAGGTCATCCTTACATTCCAATAGTCTCCCAGCATGAAACCCTCCAAGGTTCCCCATTTACTCATGTCATTTATTTGGGATAAATACATTTGTTAAAATATCTTAATGATAATATTTAGTTTTATTTTTCTAACTATTGATCTCCATCTACCTCAGACTCCTCTATGGACGACTGAGATATATGATTGGATTATGTACACAAGGGTTCATTATTTAATTATGTATTCCATTAATAATGTTTATAAATAATTATATAATATATATCCCTTAGTTTTCCCCCAAAATTAATTATATCATTTGGATACAGTCAATCATGTATTCCCTTGATAATAATATCTCTCTCTCCAGGGATAATGGTGTAATATTCTTTATCCAAACTCTTTTGGGTCGGCGGACTTGAATATCTTAAATTTCATTATGTATAATGGGTTCCTAGTTGTTATTTCAAAAAACTTCAAATGTATAATCAATAAGCTTTGAATATATATAGTCCTCTAGTTAAGAGAAATCCTAACTTGGTTCTCAAGGATTACCATCGTCCTTTATATTCAATTACTAAGAAAGAAATGCATATATGTGATGTCAATTTTATGTAAGTACCAAATATTACTGGATGGCCCCCATCACCTATATATTGATTCATTTTTTCCAATATACCAATAAGAAGGAGGCAACCTGAATACACATCTTATAAGTTTTCATCCCCTACCATGTCTTTAAATATAATTGCATCCATATGCCCTGTCAATGAAGTATAAATTCTTTTGTACTCATACTAGATGTATGTCCCAACCATACCCGATCTTTTTTAATTACAAATAGATAGGATCAACCATAAATAGATACTCATGTGCATGTCCCACAAATACCATTAATAGGTTCATTCCACCTATTATTCCATTACTCAACAATTTAAACTGCTCAAAACCAGTCCTAGACATATGGCCTTGAAATAAATTTAATATTGGTCTAAGACGCATAACCATTAATTGTAGAACATTTTTCTTGGATTCATAAAATATAATGTAAACTCGTTTTCTAAGTTTTTGTGACTGTAAATGGCACAAAAATGTCCCATTTTCATAAATATTTAAAACGTATGATGTGTTCTGATTAGTGGAACCAGACTTTGCGGTCTCCAAAAAAATTCATGGGAAAATGTGAGAATCCCATTCCCAAACCCAATTCAATAATAACTAGTACATCCATGAATGGTGACTAATTTTAGATGTCATATTCTGTGGATTTAGACTATAGTAGAACTAACAAACAGGTGAATGTTGGAGAACCTTTGATATATATTAATGTTAACATCCATGAAGAGTATTGATCAATCACTTTCATGACTAAGGTTACCAGTATTTCTAATAGGAATGATCTTAAAAACATGACACAAATCTATATTATAATCCCAGGATATTTAATAATATCCTCATGGGATGAGATGACATCATATTTATTTGACCTAAATGTTCAATTCAATGAATCTATTTCTTACCAAAAAAATTGAATACCATACAAAAGTAGGTATTTTGATGAATATGACCACAATTTTTAATTAATTTATGAACAAAATGGTAAAATTGATATGAAATCCATTACTAATAAAATATATTGATTGACCATTGAATTTTTCTTGAGATATTTCACTGATAGGTTCTTTGTTTGCTATTTTCCTATTTTAACTCATTTTAATCCAAATGGAATAATCTATTAAATAATGGTAAAAGTTTCAAATTACATATATAGTAGATGATATATAGTAGATAAACCATGATATGAGTATTCCGCCAATTAATGTCACTCCAAAGGCACACCTCGACTAAATTAACTATTGTGGCTTTGTAGTCCAGATGCATGAGACCACCAACCTAATGCATCTATATCTGTGTGGTGAATACACTCATGATGTTTTATTACCATAGTGATATCATACTGAGCATTAAATTTTCTAGTAAGAGTCTCTAAGAGATTAATTCATTTAATTTTTCTATTTAAAGATAGTTCATTGAGATATAGGTGGCCCGTGTTACCATATCCAACATTTTGGGAGTATTTACCCAATGATAAGAATAAATCCCCATCCATATATCAAGTATATAAAGGAGGAAAATATTTATACCCCTGAAACAATCTAAGAGATACCTATGTGGACTCTCCTCAACAATTAACACTCCTGGTACTGCATAGTACCGAATCCTTAAGAACACTTCAAGGATGATGGTTTGGAGATTTTTTCCCTTGGTTGTTTTGGGAAAAATAACCTAAAATAAGGTCCCACTAATATTAGTTGACTAGAAAATCTATTGAGGGGATCCACAAAAATATTTTCATCAATAATCCTAAAACTCATCACTATATCTCATCATAATCTAAGCATGAATATAAGAGGAATCATACTGATGAAGGTTTATTACTATATTACATGACCTTAATTATGGTAATTTATTTAGCATTGATCGACTAATTAAAAATAATATTGAAGGAGGGATTTTCAATGGAAATGCACAATGAAAATCTAGGAAAATTATATGCCTCTACGAGTAATATCATATTCAAGGCCCATCAGTGTACCCCATCAATATCATAAGGACCATATTGAGTAACCCATATAATTAATTATCAAATATTGATAAACTAAATATTGATTATTTTATCAAAAACCTCATTATCAACAGTCAAATGAAATTGTTGCTTTGGAGGTGCTCTCTATGGTATTATGAATAAAAATATCTTGAGTTTTTCAATAATAAATTTGTTGATGTATTTTTTCCTACTAAACAATAATCATCTACTTTGGATATCCTCTCCATAACACTTTCTAAGGAGGCCCTCCCGGTAATTTGAAAAATGTATGTAATAATGGACTACCTCACAACTCTGAATAAGAAATCAATAACCATTAACATCCTCCCCATGGTAATAGGAATCCATTAATCTCTAGAGGTCCCTCTCAAAGCATTGATTATATAGTTCCTCTATGTAGAAATTTAAAATAAATTATCATGGTGAATCTTACTATAATAATTATAAATTTCCTCCCAAATGCATAATTATTGACCAAAAAAGTTATCTTCCATTAACTAACCCATAAAAAATAAAATACATGGTGGAACTATATGTTGAAATAATTTTAAATCCAAAAATTTACTCCCCATTGAACATATTATACAGGTATTCATATTGATAAAGTACTTATCCAAAATAGAGGTCCCCCACATGATGGTGAAACAAGAATCAATAATTGTAAATATTATCCTTGTGGAACTTATTGCGAATTACATCACGTTGATGACACATATTCTCAACATAAAGGTCTTCCTCTTATCAAATTTTTTCCAAATTTTTCCTTTTATCGAGAGGCAGCAAAGAATCTAAAGTCATATACATGAGTAACTTAATCATCTATCAATGATATTTCATCCTAAAAAACTGAAAAATTGATGATGTAATAATTATTCATGCCATTGTAAAATTTTACACCCATGTATATAGTTGAGGATATCAAGAAAAATCCTAATGCACTTGATAAAATATCAGGGAAGTAAATTTTACATTCATACCTAGTGCAAAAATCATTCACTAATGTTGAATAAAATTTTATTTTCATGTACATGTAATTTGATTATGATATAATTCCATTAATGGTATACCCCATGGTAACTACTCAGTTTGATATTCCTAAGACAATAAGGGAGGAATTCATAACCAATGTTTATTTCATTATATTAGACAATCAGGTCATACCATGTCTAAGAATTTATTTTTTGGGGGTAATTTAACTATCTCAGTGTACAAGATGAATAGTTCAACCATGCTAATCTTATCACAATGAAAATGGATTGAAATCCAAAATTAGGAAAATAGAGTGAATGCCTCCAAAATTCATGCCTTTTTGGTTTGGATAAACTATTACCAATGGTCCGTGATGGTCTTCCCACAATGAATATCAGAGGGTGGGGTGAATATCCATCTTTTCACTACACTCTATTTATAGGCTAAAAATTATCAATAGATTTGGTAGCCTAAAATATTATTACATAAGTCTAAGTCATCAGTCCTAGATCCATATATGTTAGTTGGTATATCCAATTAAATCATTTCATTCTAGAACCCCATAATAGGTGTTCTCAATGGGATTTATCTATTGATAAGTTTCAAAATCAAGATATGTACAAGGTAAAAAAATCCTATCATTTATGGAATGAAAAACCTGCAATTGTACAGTTTCATTAGATGAAGGGTTATCCTCATAAAAAATATTCTATATCCACCTCATTTTGGGATTAAGTATATAATTTCTAAGATAGCCATTATAGAATTCTCATCCCATCGGTTTATGGAATTGTTTTCCTCCACCACCATCTCACGATCCTCAAATACTATATTTGTCTGTATTTTTTATGAAAACATAACTTGGCCCACTTAATTTCTTTTAGATGTATAAATTTTTCTCTCTCCCTCCTCTATGATAATCACAATTTTTATGATTATGATCATATTCAAATGAAGGGCCCCAAAGATTCCTCCATCAAGATTTCATCTTCTTTCAACTTCAATAAGGCCACATTCAATAAAATATGAGCAAGAATCCCTAAATGTTATCATCCAAAAACTATATACATGAGTGAATAGAGAGGAAGGATAAACCTTGTAGGGTGATTATTTCAAAACAAGCCACTATGAAGACAAATATCAAGGACCATTATAAAATGTACTTCAAAGGATATACCAAAGATGATAGACACACTAACTACTCTGACTTGGATGAATATATTATTTTTAAAACTGGATTCATGTATGTGAATGTTACTGACATTAACGGTATATATTTTATGGATCTTTACATTAACATAAATGAATATGATGATGATTCATATGTTTGAATTTTTTTTACACTGAAATGTGATGCAAGATGAAATTCCTCGAGATGGTGGGTTCACCTTGCATCAGAGATTGGATCAAGATTCAATAAATATTCTAAACATTCATATATAACCTATATGATGATATTTATTCAAGGATTATTGGAAATAAAAGTATATTCTTATATCTTACCCATCACCTAAAAAATTTGAGCCACTTTTGATTATGGAAAATATTAAACATTATGATTATAACATGGAAAAACTAGAAGGATTCAACGTAAAATTACTCAGAGGTAATATACCCACTGAATATAACCAATAGGATAATTCAAAAATACATTGAACACTAAATCCAAAATTTTAAGATGATGTATCTTGACAAATTAAGGAAAAATAATGTTACCCAGCCGAACCTAAGTCAAGGAAATCATTTTTACTGATAACAAATCGGTGGATTATCAATAACTCCATCCACCAGAGATGAAACCATAACTTACTAAGGAAATTAACCTAAAACATTTCAGTAAACTCTTTATTCTCATGAATATGTGAGTCTACCACAATAGGTTCCACCTAATACCTTTAATTGAGCTTCAATCTAGGATACAATGCCCCTAAGCATAATTAGTTAATTGAATCCCCTATTGTTCATATGGAATCCTTATTGATATGTTATACACTGGTATAAGTAAAAAAGGAAACCATATTATAAGTGGGTGGTCTTTACATAACATTGTCCCATAATTATAAATCTTACTTTTTCAAAATTAATTCATTCAAGAGATGAGAAACGACAACCAAATCACTTTGTAACCTCATGTGTCACAATGATAGGAATACCAGAGAAGAATGTGTTTTCAAAAAGTAGGTTACTGGGGAAAATTTTTAAGGGATCCAAATTTTTCTATTACTATAACATACTGATTGGATCAATATTTATTTGGGAGGATCTCTGATGATAGTTTCTTTACCAATTGAGCTTGATGATGAAGAAATTTATTATCCTTCATCTCTCAACTAGAAAATGTATTGAAGTTGAAAAGTTTTCATATGATATCACTAGGTAGGAATTCATGAAGATTCCCCTCAATATGAAAATTATACAAGATAATATATTAATGATATTACTATAATATCTATGAGATGTTTTGAGAATGAATCTTATCTATTTAAAATATCAAGGTGGGTTTCAATAATTTGTAGTAGTAGTGTAATGATTAGAATCTTCCATTAAACACTATAAAGACAAAACTTGTTTGATGAAGTGGAAAGATGGGATGAATTTTGTTAAAATAGAAGCTACAGACATCCCACTAAAACTAATTTTGGTGCAATCTCCACCCCATTAGCTCAGTCACTACTACATAGTATCTCATCCAAAACAAAAATCATAAAATCAAATGTCCATCAAAAAAAATTTGGATAAAAATACAGAACATATTCACCTTTTTAATTTAATAGAATTTAATCATCAATAATAGGTGAGTCACATAATTGAAACGTTTCCAATGAAATAATAGTTGTGGAATGAAGGTTTAAGTAGTAATATATAGAAATTTTATGATCAGATGACCCGAAAATCAGTCAATAATGCACATCAAATCATCAGGGAAAGAATAAACCAGTCAATTATACCCTCTATTCCATCATAATATTTAGTAGAAACATCACCTTCTCTACTTTAATAAAATATTCTATGTATTTTTTTATACAAAAATGTGTAGTTAGATAAGCCCCCAAGGGCACCCAAATAATTTTTTAAGCATCTATATTTCTTACACCCATCACTAGGAAGATGAGTAATACCCTAATAAATAAATTTTTTATTTGATCGATAGTAAGAAAATATGAATAAGTCAATTCCATTCATAAGATAAACCCCTTTATTGATGAGGGGGACTCATATAAACCCTATTTCTACTTTCATAATCAGGGAGTAGGCCTTATAATCTAAAGAAGGTCAGTTCATGGTAGAATCTATCATTTAGGTTTCATTATTGACAAATTTATAAATTTAGCTGAGACCCAAATTGAGGTTCATCTATAAACTCAGTAAGAACATCAATTTTATACTAAATCCATTAGGTCTAATTTCAATCTAATCATACCAATAAACCAACATGGACCAAAAATATCATCCAATAAATACTGATATGTGGGAAGGCCAGTTTAACTCCACCCATGAATGGAAATAATACCCCCCCTTTCGCCACAATTCTAGACAATGGAATGAGTATTAAGTATAGTAGTCTTTAAACCTCAATTTGTATGAGATAGAGAAACCCCAATGTAAAGGACACATACCCTTGTATGAAAAATACAATATTTTTAAATATCACTATATCATCCTTTCTATAATTTCAGTATTTTATATTGTTAACCAATTTGAGGAATTTAAGTATGTCCTTATTGGTTTGATATAAATTCTTTAAAATTTTGAGACTATGGTTGCCACTGTAAACAAATACGCTATAGGAATATGTTTCATTGTGTGTCAGTCATTTACCTTACAAAACAAGTCTGAGAGAATATCTTATAAGGAAATATCAGGTTGTTTTACAAGTATATAAATATTTTAAATATAAATAATCATTGATACCTATTTGAAAATGGTTCTAGAATCAACCTATTCATGATCTAAACACTTCATCATATATTCTAAAAAAAGAATACTTTCTCCCCATTAATCTAAAAATCTAGGGTTTTGAAAAAATTTATCAGAGAACACTCAGAGGATTATGTAGAGATCTGAATTTATAGATATTATTCATTATTTATATTTCAGGGTGGTCCAATATGAAATGGATGTTGACATATTTATAGGAATTTCATGATGTTATATGAATGCAACAGTGCCCTAATCATATCACCAATACCAAAAATTCCATTTTAAGGATGCATTATATTACTGTATAGTGATGGACTCCCTTTTGATTCAGTTGAATTTTATTACATATATTTAGTGTATTATAAAAGTTAGAGGAATTAGCCTTTGGTAAATAATTACACACAAATAAATACGCCTAATTCCATATAAATCCCTACTATCAATCCAGTGAGTAAAATAATTTATTATTTTATACTTTACGTCATTTTCATTTTTGGGAAGATCCATATATAGAGAGAAAATGGGCTCTGTTATCCAGTGATATTGACCCTCCAATAACTATTTCCTCTTATGATGTTCAACCATATATCATTTTTGAAAAACAAAAAAAATATAATGGAAAGGATCATAAGTATGTCCAAGTGGATCAATTTAACCCTTGATTATCTTTAAATGAATTTTCGTTTGACTGATATTTGGATAAAATAACCAATTCCTTTTGATTGGTTATGAATGAACCTTGGAAGATGAACCTGATTTTGATTCACGCATTATCTATTGTTATAGTATCTACTATAATAGAATATCAAATCCATTATGTATAAGTATTTGACCCATAATAAATATAATAATTTCTGAATATCACCTTGTATATCTTAAAGGATGAGTATATATTTTATCCTGATAATGGTGGAGAAGAAATATAAGATCAAAAAAATAATATATGCTTCACCAAAACTCAAAGAAGGATTCTCAACCACTGTTAATAAACTCATATAGTTGAATTTGGTATAGAAGAATATTGGATTCCCATTTTAATCATTTCACCCATATCCCCTGAATATTATGAGAAATATATCACTTTTAAAAATAAAAATAAATATATATTCACATGAAATTACCAAAAAATAGATTAGACCTCGGTGAATATTCACAAATTATATATAATAAATAACCACCTTAACTATAAGAAGGAAGTTAAAGGATTAATTTTATGCATGCAAAAATGTTTCAAAGTGAATATAATAAGCATGTCTTAAAAAAATTCATCCAATAGTCTTATTGTTGAAAAGGAGACTTTCCTTTTTTCAATAATTACATGTCCCTACCTAAGTTTATTAATTTATTTTTTATTATTATCACCTTTTTATACACATTAATACTTTTTTTGAATTTATTATTTTGGACTTTTGGTATTTCTTGGTAGGATACTTTTTTAAGGAATGTGACCTTATTTATTCTGAAGAAGATGAAGAAAATATTGTATATAAAAATTTGGAAATGTAAAAAACTTTACATATACCGTAATGATGATAAAATATCTCACATACTAAAATTTTTATAGGGTAAATTTATTAATTAAGAAGAATGGTATATTACATTATATTTTTTGAATATTATATATGAACACATTTCATACATTCATTAATTTTAAAATAATAAAATACATCACATATTGAAATTTTCACACAATAAATACATTAAATATTAAATACATTACATATATGGAAGATTTGAAAGAAAAATTAAATTCTCAATTTTGAAAAATTATGACAATTTTAATTAATCAATTACCATTGTTCAAATAATCTTAATTTTTTTTGAAATGTTGATTAATCATACATATTACAGTGAAGGTGATTATTAATTAATGTTAAGAGCTATTTCAGAGAAATAAAATGTCTTCTATTCTAATTTTAACAATTTTCCATTATGATTACATAATCCATAATATACTATAGAAGATAATTTGGTTCATTATATTTAAATTCATATTATTTGGATTTCAATGGTATTGTTTCATGTGATTTCAAGAAGTAGTGAACTTGTTTAACACTGATTCTTATTGTGGATATTAATTACAATTTGAATAAAAAGTTATAGTAATTAAAAATACATAATTATTAGGGTCCTTCATTTATTACACATTGTCACCATTGAGGTAATTAGTTATATATCTGAATTATCCAGACAGTTATACTTTAAAGGATGTTAAGCTATTTTTGGAAAATATTGATGTAAAAGAATCATTAATAATTAAAAATGATCAGGCTGTTTAAACATAATTAATTAGTTGTAATTACTTCATAGATATAAAGGAAAAAAATGGATACATACTATGAGTCTGAATTCATTACTAAATGAAGACGTGATGCATGTTTCAGAGCTTCATTTTTTACATACTAATGTTCTTTATTTTTTATTTCATTCTACACTTTCCAAGTTCTTAATTCTATATATTTTAATTGACAAAGATATTGTCTCCAATACAAAATCTCTCTCCTAAACATTCATTTATTTGATTATTTTTCAATTTTATTATGTTTTATGATTTTTAGTGTGCGGTTTTGTTAGGTTATGAAAAATATCACACACTAGTTATACCTCTATTAATAGTTATGTGTCTAGTTATGCTTACCTTTCTAAAAATAAACAAAATGTTATTTATGATCATATTAAATGAATGTCTTTTTCTTCTCCACTTAAAATCAATGATTCTAGGTTATTTCTTCTTGGTGTGAAAAACAATCAGTGTTTCAGTTTGTGCTTCCATGTGTAGAAAAAATTATATGTAAAGAGTATCAAATCCATTTCCATTTTAGGATCCATTAAGAGTATACAGTAACTCTTGTGTATTAGATACATATAAGGGGTAAAAATGATATATTTATGATCCAAAATACTATAAAAATTCATGTTCTCTATCTTAATCTTTTATTCAACCTATAATATTCATAAATCAACTACACTTATTTTTTTGCTTAAATTTTATATAATATTATCCGTGGAATTCCATATAATTGATTAAATTTATTATATTTTTTTAAGATATAAAATTTACCCCCTTCATTACACTTACCATATCATTTGTAGGACCTATAATTTGGTATTAGAGACTAACCTTTTGTGAATTTTTCTCTGTTTCTTTTTCACTAAAACCAAAATACATGGTATAAAATCCTATCATTTTAAAAGTAATTATTTGTTACATTTACTAGGATACAATAATAATTGGTATCAATGAATCATTCTTTTTTATATATTTATGTTTCTAACATTATTATATACTTAACATTATAAGTGAGAAATAATTCCAAATAGTATTATATGGATGTGAAGATAGTAGGATTCCATAGAATCTACCCCTTTTGATTGATATGGATATGGTTATAAGAAATATAGGATATATGCTTATATTAAGTATTTAATCCTATAGGATTAGACCTTACTAGTAAAAAATTATAAATTTTATAATATGAAACCATATTCACTCACTAATAATGATGTTTTTATGTATATTTTTATGTATAAGAACAAAAATATTTGGTATAATGATATTAGACAAAATCTTTTTAGTTATGTATCTATATGTATAATTTTTAATGATATATTAATAATTTTTAATGTTACACATTTATGGAATAGATATGTTGAAAAATAAATATTCATTGAATATTATGGGAAGGGTATCATGATTTCAATATTGGTGAAAATGAAACTACAAATCAAATGATCCTTATGTTTATAATAATTATGAAAAAAATTAGTTCTTTTAGAGAAAAACTGTACAATACTGACATTGTTAATAAAATTATCATATACCTACCAAATAAGTGGTGTACTAAGATAATATATATTGGTGAGATGAATAACATCAACTAATTCACATTATATGAGTTTATTAGATTACTTTTACAATAAAATATTGAATTGAAATATTTTTATCATTAAAATGAGTAGAATATGAGAGGTATTGTGCTAGAAAATAAAATTTAATTAATGTAGTTCTAGAGATGATATTTCATGTTCATACTCTAATTAAATATATAGGATAAAAAGGTCCTCAAAGGATTATACAATGAGATTTTAAAGATACTACTGGTCAATGTATGATGAAAATAAGTGGGGTGAATGGACTTAAAAAAACAAACATTTGATATAAAAAATACATTGATCAATAAATTAAAATAATCAACTTTTGTGTAATGGAATGATAAGAGTTTTAATTTTAAAAAGTATGATCACCGAATAAATGATAAATTTTTTAATTAAGTGATTTATTTAATGTGATTAAGTGATTAAAATAATAAATGATTTATTAATTATAAAAATTAAAGAGAATAATAAATAAATGATGAAAAATTTAAATAAGGAACAAAATTTTGTTTAGGGAGTTCGGAAATGGATCAATTATGTGCCCCAATATATCTCACCATAATTTATTGAGGATTTATAAATATATATAACTTAAAATTTTTTGTTTCTGATAAATGTGAAGATAAAACTAACCATTTAATTTCGAATTAACAAAGAAAGAATGAAAAGGAATCATGGTTTCAGGGTTTTTCCAAGAACCTGAAGTGAAAGATCCATTTGGTTTTAGTGGTTTACAAAGAACTTTAAAAGATAGAGAAAATAATGATTTTATTTGGCACTAACCCTTTTAACAAAATCACTCAATTCTCCATGAATATAGATATGAGGTATTTGAGATTAATAAATAGAGAAATATTTGATATGGTGGTGATTTGAGAAGGATTAAAAAGAGATCTCAAGTGGAACGATAATGGGAGTGAAATTATTGTTGATGGTCGTTGATGATTTCTATGTATTAGTGTAGTTAAATATTATTGCTTTATTTTCCTTCCATTGGTGATAGTTATAGCCTCAGGGGGACCAAGGGTCAATATGGATGTGTTATGGGTTCAAGGGATTCGTTGAAGACAACTATATATCTTATCTTTGACTTGTTAACTGAATACCGTCGGCTAGCCACTCGATGTAACCAGATATCAGGTAGTCATGATATAGAATTCATGGCTAAAATAGACACTATCGGTTAGTTTCCTTCTATCATTGGGTGGCTAGTTAGGTACCTACATACATTTTGGTTATGTAAGAGTCTACCTGCTAGGTAGTTAGACTCTAATGGCATGTTTATGAGATTTAAATATCTAGGGTCTTCTCTCCAATTCCACTATCTGGCCAATGAAATTCTACTGGGTAGCCAATGGTTACAAGTTATGTGGAATCCCCTTTTAGTCTTCTTAATTCACAT
Organism: Viscum album; assembly: GCA_963277665.1. Classification (NCBI taxonomy): domain Eukaryota; kingdom Viridiplantae; phylum Streptophyta; class Magnoliopsida; order Santalales; family Viscaceae; genus Viscum; species Viscum album. Next base: position 967,736,549 of record OY728159.1, on the reverse strand, counting down.
TGAATCCTTATATTTTATAATTTAAAACCTATATCTATACTCAGACACCAATATTTATATACACATCATTGAAAATGTTAGAACATCAAAAAGTCTTTTTTATCATTAAAAACATCTAAGAGTGTGAGGAAACAAATATCCTCCATAGTGATGGAAAAAAATTATTGTAATATACAAAAACAAATATTAAAATGGATTTTAATATTTCATAGTAAAATTAAAATGGGATTTTAAAAAATTTCCAATACTCAAGAGATAATAATTTAATTTTAAAAAAATATAAAAGAATGGAAACAAACTATAAAAAATTCCATTACAAAAACATTCTCCAGTTCTTCTCTTATATTAAAATTGATTATAATGATAAGAATTATAAATATCATAATGATTCCATAAATTTATCCATAAATTTAAAAACAATTAATTTCTAGGCCTTTATAAATTTTAAATAAAACATAAAAACATGGTCAGATAAATATTAAAATAAAAATAAATTAAGTTACACATCATTAATTGTCCTTTGAGAGAGAGAGAGAAAATATTTGAATATAATATATGTATATATATATGTTTAAATATTTTTTTAAAAATTACTTGCTTTTAATATTATAAAAATTGAATAAGTGATATATTTTCAACGGATAAAAACATTTTTATACTATAATTTTAGTAAGATCATGATTGAAATAAAATATTGAGTTTTTAAATAAAATAAAAATTTAAATGTAACTTTATAGAATAAAAAATTGTAAAAATAATATCTTGGTTGAAATAGTTTTAATATTCTAAGAAAATTTCAATATTATTAATATAATTCCCCTTTTATTAATGCATTAAAAATTAAATTAGCGATAATATAATGAAATTAAATAGATAAATGAATAAAATATAATTTTAGATCACAATACATTTCCCATCTATCATTATGTTATATAAAGGTAATGTTAATTATTAGAATCATATTCCCTAGGAGTTTCAAACCATGTGTGTGGTAGAGAAAAATTTATCATGATTACTGTGAATTATGGATTGAAAATCCAACAATCCCTTTTTGATGTTATATAATCTAGGGGAATTTTCACCAGATCTGCATCCAATTATTTATATCTAGATTGGAATTTATTTTCTAGGAATATTAAACTTAACTTTATATAATATAATTTATTTATAGAATGATTTAGAATATTTTGATATTAAAAAATAATTATTTACGAGTTGAAACATTTCAAAAAACTCAATATTTATAAATATAAATAATAGGTTCTAAAAGTGTACCTTACCTAAATAACCGATAATAAATTCAATATTATCTACTATAATGGTAAATTTAAATATTTAATCTAATTTAATATTTTGGATAATAAAATTAAGAATGATGTCAACTTATTGAAGTGATATATCAATAAGTGTTGTTAAAGGTTAACGTTATTAGTATGAGAGTGTTGAATAGTATATCTAGAAATAATAATGTCACAAGTGTTATAATAATTAATATGGTCATGATTGTAATTTATCCCATGATTTATGAGATTATATTTTATCTAAATAAATTGAGCGCCTCAACTCTAAATGGATATACATTCTACTATAGTAATATATATATATATAAACAAGATTTTTCTTCTTACTACTCTATGTTACATATAATTTTCTATATAGGTTATATTCCCCACTTTTACTTTTCATATCTATCCTGAATCTTCAAAAATTAGTATTAGAAAATCATATTCTTTTAAAATAGGTTCCTTTTAAATAAAACAACCCTATATTTATAAATCTTGTTAAATATCTATGAAATTTTATAAGAGGATTATAATGATATTATTTATAATTTTATTGATAATTATAAAAGAGGAATACACCAAAAATGATGTCTAACTAGTTTACAGTAATGTAAATAAGGCTCTTAATCATGCCTCTATAAGTCATTTTTCAAACTCATTTACCAGCTATATTTAATGTTATATTACAATAATTAATCATTGGTGTACATATTTACTTGACTTGATCCCTCACAGAACATTTTAAATGATAATTAGTGTATTTCCTTTGGCTTTGAAAAAATACCTCTTTATTTTTAGAAATATAAAATCATTGTAAAAACATAAGTTTAAAAATTAGGTATATTTCAAGTTTTTTCTCATTAAATAATAAATTTAATTACAAATATCTTATTTATGAGAACATATAGTAACAACATCAACATAAATTTTAACTATTAATAAATTATTTGGAAAAAAAATAAGAATTCGAGATGAATTTAATTTTACCATTTTTAATTAATTTTCATTAATAAATTTAGTTAAATAATCATACAAATCTAGAGAGGCTTTTTAAACCACAAAGTGCCCTGGTTAACATACAAATAAGGTAATCATTGAATCATTAAAAATATGATATTGATCAAAAAACATTTTCATAAATAAATATATTTTAAAAAAGATCATTTTACATCTATATGAAAAATCATAAAATTTAAATAGGTGGTTATTTCCAATAAAATTTTAATTGATTTAATCCCAACAATGGGTGGAAAAGTCTTACCGTAATCAGTTCCTTCTTTTTGATTATAGATTTGTTTGTGAGTATATCACTGTTATTATTGATTCTACATATATCATATAATTTATTCATAAGGACCTATTTAGTACTAATAAATGGATGATAATTGGTTATCTCAATGAGATTCGAAACCCTTTTCCTTGAGAATTGGTTTAAGTACGCTTCAAATTCAATTACCTAATTTTATTATTAATAGAATCATCTATATTTATGATTAAAGGTGTGAAAAAATACATGACATTCAAACTCATTTATAATTGACATTCTAGTACATGTTCTATAATGTAAATCATCGATAACATTTTATAAGGTATGATCTTTAAATTTTACCCATACCTTTGGTAAAGGGATAAATATTTCTTCTTATACAATACAAGTTTCTTCAGAAATGGGTTTATGATTAAAGGTAAAATTTTATATATCAATCTCATCGTTAATTTGGGTATGAGGTTTGAAAAAATCCTCATCTAACATTTTATTGATTGATTCATACATGTTCTTGGTCTTCTTGTGAATGGATTGGAGTTATTTACTTGAGTTTGAGTAACCATTAAAGATACCATCATCATATTTTTGTTCCAAATTTCTTCGGTCTTTTTTCATGTAAAAATATTATAACTTACATAAAAAACATTAAAAATTGAAATTCGTAATTGTTTTAAAATACAATAAGGGGTATTATTAAGTATGGGTCTTATAAGAACTTGTTTCAAGTTCTATCATGCAGTATTAACTTCCTCAACCTAAATATTTTTCGAGATTATAAATTCATTTAAGAGAGTTCTAGATATTTATTAGAAATTTTTATTTCATCTCTTAACAAACCAAATTTTCTATAGAGTCCATTGATTAAACAAAATATTATTATAACCTTCTGAAGTAGAATATTAATAAAAATATATATTATAAAAATATCCTACACATTCACTCTAATAAATATGATATTATAATATTTTTTATTTCTAAACTTCCGTGAATATTTAATAATTTCACCAGAAGACTCATTTTTAGAAGACCTGAAATAAACCAGTTAAATCATATATAATCATCTATAATTACAAAATTTAATATTTACCACTAATACATGCATCATTGTTTGGTCTAAAAAGATCAAAATGAATAATGTGAAGGGATATAGATGTGGATACATAATTTTCATATTTAAAGGAAATTTTTTTTTTCTTAATGAGGTGGAAAGGTTCATAAATATTGTTACTTTTAAAATTAAATTTAGGTAAATCACATACTAGATCATTTTTTATTGAGTTTACCAAGTGTGTGTACCACAAAGACGAAGGAACATATTCTGAATCCATAACTCACAACCTTGTGCACATAAACTTTTAACATTTTTACATAAATGTGATTTTAAATCAATAAAATATATATTTTTTTCAAAGTATAAGATTGATGTAATAGTTTTCCATTATAATCAAATAATTTACGAGAAGCATTTTCAAAAAAGACTTTAAAATAGATATATATAGTTGACTAATACTTGGTAAAATATTTTTTAACCATTTGATATATATATATATATATATGATCCTTCTTTATTATGATTTATCCAAAAGTGTTGTTTCTTCTAATAATCTTATCAAGATGATTGAACTTCCAATAGTAACTCCACATGTGTCTCAAGAACCTGTAACCCTAGTACCATTTATCTCCATGGATTTTTTTTATAAAATAAATTTCTTATAAAATAATAATGAAATATGAGACTTTAGTACCCAAATTTTTGGTCCACTCATGTTATCCAAAATAGATATTGGAATACAAACTTGTTAATAATATTATTCTTGATGATAATTCCAAACCAAACTATTATCAGAGAGATAAATTGAGTTATTACCACTATAAAAAGAATTTTTTAAAATCAAATTCATAAGTAATATATCTTTTTTCTTCAATAAAAAAATTATCATATGACAACCATTTGAAAAAATGTTATTGCTTTTTTAGATGATTCATTGGATTTTAAATCCCAAGAAAATTCTATTATATGTCTTCAGATCCTATAATTGTATTTTATTTATGTCAAATTAGGTGAATTTATCCATATAATTGTTTAGATACTTATTATATAATTCATTTTTATTTATATTATTTTTCTCTTTTAATTTAAGAGATAAATCTTCTTTTTATTTATAGAGATGATTCATTTTTAAAAAAATTGATATAATTATTTTTTAATTCCTCAATTAGTTAGTTATTATCATAAAATACATCTTTTAATTCTTCAAAATATAATTACCATGATGAACTAGAATAAATGAAATAAGTTGAAGTGTAGGAAAAGAGTGAATTAAAATCATTACATACCTCACTTTCATCTATGAGAAATGTTTCACATCCATCACATGAGTCAAAATAGGATAATGAATTGTCAATTACACTCCAATTAGAAACTTTCAGGGATTTATTGATTTTATACTTTTCCTTTTTGACAATGGGGTAAAAAAAATTAATTTAACCCTTTTTGTTTCTATGATAAAAATATTCCACATATTCTTTCAATTTTTTTAATTATTGTCATAGTGAACACCTTTATTATTCATTATTTATTTGTTTAATTTCATTCCCATATCTTCTATATCATTTTCAATTTCATTAGTATCATCATTGAATTATTTAAATGAAATTTTATTATTTTCCTCCAATTTTATTTCTTTTTTTATTATCTCTTCATGGTAATCCCTTAGGTCATGAGATAACCAATAAGTTATTCAAATTCTATGTTCATAATGTATTTTTTCAGAATAAATCTCCATAACTTGGTTTTCCCAATTACTTGGAAAATATAAAGAATTGTCTTCATAATATTTTCTATAGTAAGATCATTATGACTATATTTTATACCATATAAAATGTCAGAAAAATGAGTAAAGATATCAAAAATCGATTCATATTAATTCCTAATAAAATAATTAAAATCTTATAAATACATGTTAATTATATTGTCTTTATCATTATTAATACCTTTATGAGTATTCTAATATAATTTACAAATTTCATGGGAATTTTTTAAGGAGAAACATGATTAAATTAATTTCAATATTATCCAAAAGGAAGAATGATTTTTGTATTTTTATTATTATTAAAGAAGTGTTATTTTCATCAAGATTCTATTTCTCTTCTAATTATTCAATGGCTGTGTTACCAAACATGAATAGTTTTTAAACAGAATAATTAATTCTTCTTAAAAAATTATTTTTTTTAAAATTACAATGATTGTAGTATATTCCATAAAAGAAAGGGTAATGAACCACTATGTGCCTTTTGGGGCCACCTTCAGTGATAGAGGTATAATTCATCTTAAAAAATAATTTTTTCAAAAATAATAATTTTCAAAATTAAAATTTTTAAATCACAAAAAAAAATAAAATTTAGAATATAAAGTAAAAATAGTGTTTTGAAAAAATAATTCCAAACAATGTTTTTGAAATCAATATCAAAACAAATTTGAAAACAAAGCCACCTTTTATACCATTTATTTGTATTATTAATATTTATGGGGTAATTATTTTAAAACAAATAAAACAAATGATGAGATGCACAAAATAAATTTAGTGGTAAATTATAAAAATCATGGTATGAATTATTTAATAATAAGTGTTTTAATATTCATAAGAATAATAATAGTCAAAAAATTAAAATTTTAAGATATTAATGAAAAGTTATTATTTTATTGATGGATAGAATGAAATAATTTAAATAATTAATAAAATATACTGAAAATAAATAAGAAATAATGTTTTTTGAGGATGTTCATCAATAAGAAAAATTTGATAGACCCTACATCATAGAACATAACAAATTGAGGTTTCATGAATATATAGAACTTGACATTATTGGTTTAAAATAAACCCCAAAATACAGGAACCATTGAATTTATAAGTTCCAAAGAATGTTGAAAAATAAATCTCTGTTCTGGTGGTTTTCAAAAAACCTAAAGAGAATTTTCCTCAGGTTTTAACAGTTCGCCATAATCCTAAAAAGAGATATAACATGGGGTTTTTTTAGGTGAAAACCATTTTAATTAATGATATCAATTCATTTATAAGATAAATATGATGTAATATAGAGAATGAGATAGAGAGATTCATAAAAGATAAAATTGATTAGGAAAATGAGTGAAAATATATCTAAAGAGGAATATCAGTGGTAGAATACATGTACCTCGTAACGTCCCGGTTCCGAGTGCCACCTAGAGGTGCCCCGTACACAGTTTTTCACATGGCATCAAGTACATTTCCCTAAATTCCATAGGATTATAACTAGTAGAAAGGGCCTTAGGTGTGATATTGGGGAAACTATTCCCTCATTGGCAGGGTAACCCAGTGGAAGTAAAACATATAACCATCATGAAGAAGTAATAATAAAATGTAATAAATGAACAGCATAAGACAGAAGAAATAAACAACTAGAGCTCATATATAAACGATGCATGATACATGTGTTTAGAAAATTATCCAAACAAGTCACAATTTTGGAATATATTAAAAAAAAGTATAAGAAAATAAATAAACTCCAGCAGCATCACAAGCCTCAGCGTAGTCCCAGGCTCTCCAGTTCCTGAGCAATCAAATACCTCAAGTAGATGGGTTCATTCCCTAATCTAGACCTGCAACAATATAATCGATATGAACCAAAAAGCTTGACCCAAACAGGGTGTGAGACAAATCCCAATATGCAACCACCCAAACTTTTGGGCCTAAAAATCAGTGATTATATGTACCAGGAAATAAGAAAAAAGAATCAGTAAACAAGGAGGTACTCAAAAGTAGACAATCATACTATTTTAATTACACCCATTTTCATTTATCAAATAAACCTCTAATCAAAATAAGTAACCCTATGGTAAGTAATCACAGCCTAAACCCTCTAGTTCAACCAAACAAACACAAGCAACCCTTTGGGAAGTACTGATAGTATAACCCCTCTGGTTCAGCTTTATCAAAGACTCTCTGAGTAAGCACTCACCGTCAATTCCTCCATTGGTCTCATATCGATAACTAATATTCACTCTGAGGAAGAACTCAACATCCAATTCCCTCTATGGACCATATCGAGGAAACTACATACACTCTAAGGGAGAACAAATTCCACCTCCAATGATCTCACAACGTAATAGTGAAATAGACACTCTGGGGAAGCACTCAGTGTCTATTCCCCCTATGGTCTACTACACCAGGTTCCCACAGCCCTATGTAAGTCAATAGTTCAAAACCGATACTTGGAATCCAAATTAAACCTTAATAACTACTTGGATAAACAATCTACAACATATCATAGCATTTTAGATAATAATCCCTCCATCTAAACAATACTAGGCATGGAAAGCACGAACCCTAACTGGAAAGCTAGATCAAATGGTCAAAAAAAGAAATCATGGGAAAAACATCCATAGCATGGATAAGTTAACACTATTCAAAAAAAATTAACATCTATCCAAACAAACAAGGAATTTCAGGAAATAATAGAGCTGGAAAACAGAAACACATAATATCTAGGAGAAGGGTATTCGGCACTTTTGCACATAAAATTCAAACACTATTTATGGAAAGGAACAAACCACCTACCTCGGTGTTGTATGGATGATATACATGAACCTCGGGCCTTGAATATCCCTAGTCACTATAGATCTACAAAAAATAAAAAAACCATCAACTGAGAATATATCATGAATGATGATAATTCAAGAAATGAGGTTCTATAAGAAGGAAGAACTCACTGATGTTATTCCAACGCAACTAATGGAGTTCGGATGAGAGACGGAAAGGCGAGTCAGGGGATCAGAGAAGATCTGGTGGTCTCTTTTTCTCCTGAATAATATAGGTTTAGAAGAAGAGGGTTTTGTCTATCAGATGTGACCCTAGTCCATTTAATGATATAAAAAAGTACATGATTATTTCTTTAAAATTACACGGTCTGTACATGTCTTTTTTGGCTTCCATATTAGGTAGTCTCTAGGCTACGACAGATGACCAAGTACTCAGCCATTACATGGCCAGTACATGCTCACCTGTGGCAATCGAGTACACAGTGTGTACTTAAAGTACATGGAATGTACTCTTGAAATTTCCAGAAACATCTGTTTTTCTCAAAAACAACTAGAAAAGGATAACGTACCTGGAAAAAAGATCTGAGTTCTTAAAAACATACCCCCTAAAAGAAAAATGTCCCTGAATTTCTCTAGAAAGGAGACATAGAAGAAGAATCCCTGAATAGCACAGGCCACTACGATCGTACATTGGACTCCCTCTCCCAAGTCTCGTCTTGTACTCGAATGTGCTGCCATAGCACTCATACCAGAGGAATAGAAGTGCCACAGAGAACTTTGGAACTATGATCAATAATCCAGATAGGATCCTCTTCGAATGATTCAACCACATCTAGACCAACCTCCTTGGGTTGAAAGACATGAGGCAGGTCTGAGAAGTAACCCCGTAGCAGAGAAACATTAATGACGTCGTGCATAGCCCAGTACCGCTGAGGTAATTACAACTGATAAGAAACCGGCCCGACCCTTTCCAAAACGACAAATGGCCTGACATACCTCGATGAAATATTAACATGTCTCATAATCCTCATGTGTCCCATCCTTAGTGTGACATGCAAGAAAACATGATCCCTAACCTCAAACTCCAGAGGTCGTCTCTGTCGATCATCATAAGACTTCTGTCATAACTGTGCAGTTTCCATATTCTTCCAAATCAACTCTATCTTCTCTGTGGTCTCTTATACAAGATCAGGTTCTAGCATAGCTGCCTCTCCTACATCAAGAAAGCATAAGGGTGATCAGTATGGCCTACCGTACAAAGCCTCATAAGGTTCTATATGAATATTATCTTGAAAAATACAATTATAGGTAACCTACACAAGAGGAATGTGATTCTACGAAGAACCTCCAAAATCTAGGACGCATACTCGAAGCATATCCTCCAGCACCTGAATCATACACTCAAACTGGCCAAATGTCTGGGGATGGTTTGTTATACTTAGATGTACCTGTGTACCCATAGCCCTCTGTTATCCCTGCCATACCCGAGAAGTAAAATGTGAATCCCTATCTAAAATGATAGAGTGTTGAACCCCATGTATAAGTACAATCTCCCAGATATACAACCTTCCCAGCTCATCTACACTGAATGTCTCTTTGATTAGTAGGAAGTGGGAAACCTTCGTAAGTCTATCAATGACAAACAAAACATCATCATTCCCTTGAGGCAACATTAGTATCCCTATCATGAATCCCATCACAACATCATTCCCCTTACACTCAAGAATGGGGAACTATTGAATAATCCCTGCTAGTCACTAATGCTCCGCCTTCACCTATAGACTGGTGGAACACCTCATGACCAAACCAACAACATTTCTCTTCATACCTGGCCACCAATACTGATGGTTCATATCAAGATACATCTTGGTGACACCAGGATGAACTAACGAAATTGAGGAATCAAAGCCCCACATCAGCTCCACATGAATTTCTACTGACACACATGCACGCCCATGAAAATAAAAAATCTCATCCTCACCTACAGTATATTTAGAAATGGGATCCTCTCTGGAAACACCCTCTCTTAGGACTATCCCTTCAGAATATAAAAGTTTCCTCATTCACACTCGATCAGGTAGAGTATAGGTAATAGGTACAAAAGACTAAAATGTCTTCCCCTGTCTATCGTGCTCCTCCAAATGCATCTTAGAGAATATATCCATAAGCTGCCACCCACTACAGGCCTCATGAACTGCATGTATTTGTGTCCTCCTGCTCAACGCCACAGCTACTACATTGTCTTCCCAGGTGTGTAGAAAATCTCAAAGTCAAATGACTAAGGGTACTCTACCCACCTTCGCTGTCTCAAATTCAGATCAAGCTGTTTGATGATATAATTGAGACTTTTTTGGTCAGTGAAAACCAAAAAATGATCTCCCATATGATAATGTCTCTAATATCATAATGCATGAAAAAATTTAGCTAAATTGAGATCATGCATCGGGTACTTCCTCTCATGTGGCCTCACCTACCAAGAACCATAAGAAATGACCCCTTCTCCATGCATAAGTATTATTCCTAGCCCGATAGATGATTTCTCACAGTACATAGTATAGCACTTTCTCGGCTCTAGAAATACTAGTATCGGTGCTAAATTCTACCTCTATTTTAACTTCAAAAAGGTTGACTCACAAGAATATGACAACAAATAATTCACACCCTTCTTATTAAGGCCTTCCAGTGGCGCTACTAAGAGTGAAAAGTCCTATATGAAATTCTTGTAGTATCCATCCAACAATATAAAACATCATACCTCAAAAATGTTCTTCAACTGCTCCCAGGAAACTATTGGTCTCACTTTCTTTGCGTCTATTGAAATGGTTGTATCTAATATAACATGATCTAAGAAGTGAATTAGGTCCATCCAAAAGTGGGATTTTGAGGGCTTAACATATAACTGATTCTATCTTAGAGTACTTAAAATGATCTTAAGATGTGTCGAATGGTTGTGTCGAGTGTGAGAGTAAACCAAGATATCATCCCCGAATATCACCACGAAAGAATCCAAGTATGGATGGAACATACAGTTCATCGGTGCCATGAAGACTGCAGGCATGTTCGTGAGACAGAATTAGATAACCACGTACTCGTACAAACAAAACCTACTCTGAAAGGCTATAAAAGTTATATCAAATGTTCTATTGTGCAACTGATGGTAACCAGATCTCATGTATATCATAGAGAACAATCAGGATCCTCAAAGAAAATCAAAGAGATAATCAATCCAAGACATGGGATATAGGTTTTTGACTGTTAACTAGTTGATCATCCAATAATCCACAAAAAGTTTGAGACTACCATCCATCTTATTTTCAAATAGGATAGGTGAACACCATGGAGATGTACATGGTCAGATGAAACCCCTTTTTTAAAACCCCTCCAAAATCTTCCTAATCATCAGAAACTCTTGTGTAGCCATTCTATAAGGAGGAATGGACACCAGTTCCACTCATGACATAATCTCAATAGAAAATTCAACCTCCATATGTGGAGGAAAACATGGAAAGTCTTCTAGAAAGATGTCCCTAAAACAATCCACCATTAGAAGAATGTTCATATTTGAATTCCCCTATTCATCCTGATATAGAATGGAAATCTATGCTGTAACTCCCCCCAAACAATGATTCTTGGGTCCTTCCCTGATTGACTGGACATCCCATTCTCCCTTATGAAGAAACGATCTTCCCTATGGTGATGTGAAACTCACCATACAATGATAATAGTTGATGACTACCTAGAACGGACCCGACCAGTCTATTTTGAGAATGACAACATACCCTGTCATCTCTGAGACATAGAGGTCCCATAGAATGTGACACCCACTAACCTTGAGAGGGAATTCCTTGCACTGATGTAGACTAGTGGTTCGAGTCCCTAATGGCGTGTCTAGCATCAAGATATTAGTAGAAGAAACGATAAAGATCCCAAGAAACTCTACAATAGAAAAAGATATAAATCTATGGGAATCACCTGTGTTGAAAAGAGAAGAAGATTAAACTGAGGTAATTGGAATAGTACCTCAAACTATAGAGGGTCTGAGGTCCTGTTCCATCTATGTTTGCTCCAAAACAAATGCACGTTCTGTGCTACAGCCCTGTGACCCTGCTTGACCACCCTGAGTTGATCTACCCTATTTTCACTAAAATCATGGAGACTGGCTACCACAAACATATCCTCCAACTTGACCTAAATGGCCATAAGAACTCCAGTTCCCTAACTTATGATAAAATGGTGGTCCTTCTCTTGAATGAGGAGTCATAGAAAAACCAATGTTGCTAGCTACTGGTGAGAAAAACTAACTGAGATGTTGAATGTGACCCATCTTGCAGCAAGATCGGCACTCTACTTGGTCTCTCAGGAATTGTGGCCTCATATTCCCACTCATCCCGCCCTGGTATCACACCACCTAACTACCAGATGATATCTCTTGTCTCCTCGGATCTCCGTACGTAAACTCTCTACGGTGCTTCCTGCTATCTGTAGATGGGATACCTACTCTGGAGGTTGAGCCGACCTGGATGAAAACTCTATAATCACTCATATTATGCTCTTTGATCAGCACCTGGTTGACTATAGATGTGATGGAAGTCAACCTGAAGATATTCACCTAAGTTCAGATGTCATTCCAGAGACCATCCTCAAACATCCTTGCTAGAAATAAATCATTACCTCCCGGGATGGGAGTGATGTGTTGTAGCTCAGTGAAATGAGAAGAGTACTATATGACTGAGAGAGTACCCTGCTCCGGAAACATGAACTCTTGGGCTCGATAGGCCCTCAAAGTATCCAGGTAGAAGTAATCATATAAGGCATGCTGGAACTCATCCTAGGAGATAACCTTCTGGACTCCTGCCTCTGAGATCACATCCCACCACCTCTTGGTGGAATCTAAATGCATATAAATAACGAGATTTAACCTCTTCTCTGAATGTGTCTCCAGATGTTTGAAGATAGATAACATGGCTTTTAACCGTGTCTCTACATCCTGAGGTCCTCATTCCCCTGTGAAGGTGGGAGGATGGTACTTCTATAAAACCTACATTAATTATGCCATTAATAGGGCATGACGCGGTACTTCTAGGAAGGTCTGCATGAACCCCAGGAGTCCCTCTAAGATATTTGCATCAACACATGTATCCGAGATAATGGTTGTTGCCATGACGGGCACGACTAGAGGATCTACTGGCAGTTCTTGATCTACTATGTTTGGTGTCTAATCACTGCCTTGCAACTAGCATAGAACCATAGCACATCTCGGTGGAATGAATCTGCAAGGTCAAGCAGACACCTTAGACAAGATAAAATGGACTGAAACATAGAAGCTCAAGAAAGTAAAAATACAAAGAAAATATTCATGTTCTTCAAAACATAGATACACGGCATGTTTAATTCCTACATGTCATGTTCCCTTAAGCCTTCACATGGTCGTTTACTTATACCAAAAATGTTCGTGTAACACCCCATACACATTGTCTGTTCTCCCACGAGATGGCATGTACTTGAATCCTCTTCCCCTACCTGAGTTCCCTTACATGACTAAACCACACGTATCTCCTAGATCAAGACTACACGACATTTTAGTGATAGAAACAGCGGGTACTAGATGAAAATTACTGACTTGTATTGTTCATCACATGACCGAATACACGGATCACTCTACACAGCGTGTTTCAGATAAACACGATATGCACATAAAAGATTTAACCAACCTTTTTTTTTGTTACACTACCGAATTCAAGGGTTACAATACACAGCATGTTCAATATTGACACGGTGTGTATAACCTATGTTTTATCCATCCGTGTCACTAGTCACATAGGTGGACACATGGTCAAAACACACGGTGTGTAATTTCGATACACGATGTGTTTCACTAATAATTTCCCAACCCTGTGCCTATGCCCACACAGCCAGTGACATGCATAGAGACTACACGGCGTGTACATATATTACACGACATGTACTTAATAAAAACAGTTCTTCCCCAAACAGAAGGACACATAGAGGGTATTTGTCATTAAATTCCATGTATCCTGGGTTTTTTTTTGGATATTAATCCTTAGAAACCACTTGGGAACCTAGAAAAAACACTAAAATGGACATTAAAGTGCCAAATTCTGATCTGTGAGGTCCCATACTCCCCACAAATCAATGTGTGGCATATTATACTTGTCATATACAAGAAAACAAGGCAATGATTCACCAAATTCTGATACATGAGGGGTTATAACACCTCCAGAACCAAAGGTTGGAATTCATTGAAACAAACCATACACAATTCAATACCCTATCAAAAAGCAGGTATTCGGTCAAGTAATCTATCACAACATCATGCATATCTTACCCCAAATATATCACAATAACATGAAATGGGTAATGCACCCTAAATGGCATGGCATGGATGGATGACATGTGATGTCTAGAAAGTGACTATATGATGCATGAGATGGCATACCCTCATCTCATCATGTTGCAACAGAAATAGAACCGCAATAATATCAACAATAATAGCACAAAACATGTGAATCACCCAATGGTGAAATAAAATCAACGATAATAATTTAAAAATGTGTAAAAATTTATATATATGAGGTAAATTGGTTTTTCTTGATATATAGGTTTTCTACTCACATGAAAAACTTATTACAAGCCTCACCTTGGTCCCATGCTCTCCAGCTCCCCAGCAATCAAGTACCTAAAGTCGAAGGGAGCTTTCCCTTATCTATACCTGCAACAATATAATCTCTTTGGGCCCAAAAGAATGACCCAAATAAGGTGTGAGATGAATCCTAGTAGAAAACCACCCAATGATCTGTGCCTACCATTTAGTGAATATATATTGTAGGCAATAAGAAAAAAGAAGTAGTAAACAAGGATGTACTCAAAAGTAAACAATCCTACAGTTTTAGTTACATCCATTTGCATTTATCAAGTAAACAGCTAATCAAAATAAGTTACCCTATGGGAAGTACTAAAAACCTAACCCCTCTATTTTAACCAAATAAACACAAGAAACCGTCTAGGAAGTACTCATAGTCTAACCCCTCTAGTATAGCATTAGCAAAGACTCTCTAAGGAAGCACTCATCTTCAATTCCCCATGTGGTCTTGTATCAGTATCTAATAGGAATTATGAGGAAGCACCCAATGTCCAATTCCCCCTGTAGCCTATATTGAGGAAACTACAAACACTCTAAGGGAGTAAAAATTCCATCACCCTTATGGTCTCACAACATAACAGT
This sequence comes from Viscum album, assembly GCA_963277665.1. NCBI lineage: Eukaryota > Viridiplantae > Streptophyta > Magnoliopsida > Santalales > Viscaceae > Viscum > Viscum album. The sequence goes on along the minus strand of OY728159.1, from coordinate 967,721,178 downwards.
TAAATAGACACTCTGGGGATGCCCTAAATGTCAATTCCCTCTATGGTCTACTACACCAGGTTCACAAAGCCCTGTGTAAGTCAATTGTGCAAAAAAGATACATGGTAACCAATTTAAACCTCCATATCTATAGGGATAAATAACCTACACCATATCATAGCCTATCAGATAATAATCACTCCACCCAAATAATACTAGGCATGGAAAAAAAACTACCAAACTAGAAAGCTAGACCGAGTGTTTAAAAAAGAAATCATATGGAAAACATCCATAACATGGTAATGATAACCCTGTTGACAACAAATTATCCTCTATCCAAACAATCAAGTCATAGTAGGTAATAACAGGTCCAAAGTCCATAAACACAAAATACCTCGAATGAAGGTATTAGGCACTTTTGCACATAAAATTCAAAGAATATCTATGGAATGGAACAAACCACCTACCTCGGCATTGTATCGAAGATATACATTATCTTCATGCCTTTAATTGCAAAAACATGTATTAAATATATAAAATTTCTAAAAAAACTCAACTGGGGATATCTCGTTGAAGATGATAATTCAGGAAATGAGGTTCAAGAAGAAAGAAGAACTCACCAATGCAATTCTATTGCAACCAATAGAGTTTGAATTAGAGAACGGACGGTGAGTCAGAGGATCACTGATGATCTGGTGGTCTTGTTTTCCCCAGGATGAGATATAACGAGAAGAAGATGGTTCTTTACATCAGATGCAACCCCGGTATGTTTTATGAAATAAAAATAAATTACACGATGTGTTTGTTAAAAGTACAGGGTCTGTACTTGCCTTTTTCAGCCTCTACCTTAGGTGTCTCCTGGTCACCACACACGACCATGTACTTGGCTGTTACGCAGCCAGTACACAGTCACATGCAGCAACCAAATACATGGTGTGTACATAAATTACATGTTGTGTACTCCTGAAATTACCAAAAACTCCCATTTTTCTAAAACACAACCAGAAAAAAATGACGTGCCTAAAAAAGAATATCCAAGTTATCACATATCTTAGGCTTTCTAATTATTTACATGGATCATATAATTTAATTATTATAGTTTTCAAAATCATTAATAGTTTTTATTGATATCCTTGAGGGAAAAAGTGTCGAGTTTGAGGTTAAATGGGGCTAAGGGATCCTTTTAAGTACACCGTAAATGTGCCTTTTGACATTCAAATTCAACACCACTAGATAGACACCCAATGCCACCTGCTAGTTGGTTGGGATATTGTTGGATTACTAGAAACTAAAACCTATTCCATGTATTTTTTTAGCTACAACTAGATGCCTGATAATTTACCATTAGTATTGGTGATTCTTTCTAGTACCACTAGATAACCAATGAAAATCTACTAGATATTCTTTCTGCTTTCGCATGAATGATTCTTTTGTATAATGCCACTATCTATTCAGTTACATTCCACTAGGTAAACCATAGTAACAAGATGTGTTGGGTCGTGTTTTAGTGTTCATGCACATTGACACATTTTCTATTCCATTGATATCCTATATCAATCAACAATCATAAATATTGAAATACATTCAACTGACAATATTAGAGCACAAAAAAGTGTTTTTTAACATTAAAATAAATATAACTAATTAACATATGATAGATACAGTCAAGAGGATATAAAAATGAGTTTAGGAAGAATGATAAAAAGTAAAAAAAAGAAATGTAGTTCATATATGGATTTATGTATTTCAAATCATACTTTCTATTAGTATAGGAAAGAAGGAAACACTAAACATAGATATCCGAATATCGAAAAAAAAGAAAATAGAATATTTTTAGAAATAAATTAAAAATAATTGAGTATATAGATTAGTTATAACAAATTTTATTCATGTTGTTAATCTACCAGTTCAAAGGAAAAAAATATTTATTTTATAGAAAAATATGATAAGATAGAGTATTTACCAGCACATTCATGTTTGTTATTTGACTTGGGTAAATTATAAGGATTGAATTGTATGTTTCATAGATCTAATTGATGAGCTAGTCAATTTAAGATATGATTTTGATTATAATTCTATCCTTGATTATGGATATAATATTCTTATTGTTAATGAGTTTGGAAATATTTATTTGAGTGATAGGATAGTGTGGACACTAATGGAGATGATTATATGAAAATAAACATGGATCACAATGGTTTGGTAAAGGAGGAAAGTAATGTCAATTATGATGTTTTGAATCATTGAGAAAAAAAATAAGAACATAAGTAATAGAATAATAATATTAAGAAAAAAACTTCTTGTACTAATGAAATGGTTTAGGATGAGTTTGAAGTCATTCAAAAATATAATGGAATGTTAAAAGATGAGGTTTGAAAAACTAATGGAATATTTTTCTAAATTTACTATTGTAAGAGAATTTTTTGGATATGTTTATAGGAATGAAATCGGCGACTATAATGATTAACTAGAAACATAGTCTTGGTAATGATGGTAACTCAACCATGATGTATAGGTAATTTGTTTTTAAAGGAAAAAATAAAATAATTTATTCCCTTAGCTATATTAAGTTTCATGATTTTGGTCATTATGTATATGTATTTTCATTAAGATGTTTTCAATCCCTTTTTCACAAGAAGGATTTTCTGTCTAAATGTAATTTTAACATTAAGGTATTCGACACTTTTATAACCTAGGTTTAATGATTTTATTATTAAAATAAAATTGATTCTATGATTTTTTACGTACTCAGTTGATGTGTTTCATATCTCAAAAATACATAACCATTATTTTTTTATTATTTGATATACGGGAATTATCCATATTTTATTTGTTTTTATTAGGTCTAGTAAGCAATTATTATTTATCCTAGATTTTTTATAGGCAAGTGCTTAAATGATATTTCTTTTTAATTCAAAAAATAATATTTTAATATATTAAATATTATTAACTATTTTAGTGTACCATTGTGGTTTTTTATAGGATTAATTTAAAAAATGATGGGAATTTACTATCAAATTATTTCAAGAAGAGAGGGTGTTTAATAAAGACAATATTTTATTTTAAAAAAATTATTGATTTCTAAAAAAAATTATATTTATTATTTATATATTTACGGGACTATTTATTTTAAATTATTAAGTATCCTTTGATTAATATTTATTATATTTTAAGAATAATTTTTCATGCCTCACATTTATTTTCTTATTTTTTTTAATAATTAGATTATGGGGAGTTGTTTATTAGATGTTTCTCATTCGTTTATTGCTGATAATTTTTTACTATTTAAGGGAAATCTTATTTTCCTAAATTTCTCTTCATTGTTTTTACTTTTGAATATAAAATGGTTGATAAATATTTTGTCTCTCTAATTACCAAAAAGTGGAAGGATGTATAATTGAATCCTTACATTTTTTTGTTTGTGTATTTTTATAATTACTTTTCTCTCTCTTAGTTTATTCATTTATTATTTTTTATTTCACCTTGTTATGATTCATTTTTATCACTCTCAAATTTATTATTCATTTTTTCTCTTGTTTTTTAATAGAGAAATATTTTTTAAATACTGGGAATTATGTATCATGAATATTTTGAAAACAATATTACATTTGAGAATTTTTAAAAGTAAAAATATATACATATGCATCAAAATTTAGAAAATATCCTACATAATAAAATTTACCAAAAGGAAAAAATCATTTTTTAATATAAAATATACTACATATGGTTTTTATAATATTAAATATTATGAAATTTTATAGTGTTAAATATATTTCGTATTGGTATTTTCATAAAAGAAAATACATTAATTATTAATTATATTCTATATTCAATAGATCTATAGAAAATAATTAGTTTCTAAATTTTAGAAAACAGGGTTATTTTTATATATGTTATGAGATTTTTTGAAATAATGTTACCCATTGATTTCATGAAAAAGTATATTAAATTTATATATTAATTTGAATGTGATTCGGAAGTTAAGTTCAAATCTATTTTGGAATAAGAAATGGTTGTTTATTTCAAAGTTATTAACCACTATTTATGATTATGTTTTCTTTCATATTCTCGGATAGTTAATTTGGGTAATGATATTTAAATTTAGATTCCTAATATTTTAAATTTACTATGACTAATAATTGTATGGATTATTCAATTTTTTTTTAATATTGATTCATATATAAGACATGAATAATAATTTTTATGGTGAATATTTATAAAACATTTCAAAGTCTATGAATTTATTATTGAAATAAACATAGTAGTAATTTAAATATAACATTAATTATAAATTTGAATTATAATAAATATTATATTTTTTATATTGTTAATAGATTTTAGAAAACATCCACATGAAGTAATAATTAATAATTTTGAAGGAAGATCATATAGTTTGAAAAAACAGTGATTATCCATTTCTAATTCATTGATATAAATTACATAGAAAAATAGAAGTCAACTATGAAAAAAATCTGTTAATAAACACTAAAGTGATTTAAGATTTTCCAGCATCATTATTTACACAATACTATTGAATATTAATGATATTTTTCTTTCTTTCTTAAGGTTCATTTTTATGACTTTGCGAATTGTCGAAACTAATACTTCAAACTTGTAAATTCAACATCACCATTTATTTATTTAATTATTTTTCTATTTAATCATACCATATCATCTATACTATAATATCTTATTAGTATGTAAAACTACTTACACATTAGTTATATATTTATTAAAAGGTAAATCTTTGATTATTCTTACCTAAAAAATATCAGGGCAAGTTTTTTACCTAATACTATAAAAATAAATGTTGCTTATTCAACCACTTCAAAAGGATAGTTTTGAGTTTCTGCCACTAAGTTTGAAAAAGGAGTGGTATTTTGTTTCTAATTTTTTTAAATGACATTTTTAATGATTTATCACACTCCAGGAAAACTTTTTCAATTTACTATACATTATTCCTCTTGAATAGGAGAGGGGTATGACGAGTATATATAGTCTCTTTTTGATATGAATATATTAAAAATTATTCTACTCTCTATTATTCATTCTTACTATACTTATACTCTTAACACATTATATGAAATTTTTATTTACGCATAAATGTTTTTATTCTTATTATCCATTGAATTCTAAATTAATTTTCAAATCACTATGATTATTTTAAGATAGAAATTTCACCCCTACCCTCTTGTGTATTTTTATATTTTATTATGTATATTCTCATTCAATACTTGATGTTTCATAAAGCCACTATCATTGTTTATAAAAATAAAGGGAATATCATGGTCTATTTCAAAATTAGGGTTATAATCCATCATTTTCCAAAATAAGACTTCCTAGTAACGATTATTGAGCTCCTAATAAATGTGATGGTTAGTTTTAAACCCCACTAATTTATTGATGTGTATTCTAGCTAGAATCATATTTGAATTGACCTCAAGGATGAAGGATCAATTTCTTTAAAGGAATATTGTGAGTAATATTATTTCCTAGTAAATCCATTTAGCTTAAAGAATATTAACACCACCTTATAATTATATATGCATTAAATTATTATGTATATTTATTAAAAGACCATTAAATGTGATGTATTTAAATTCCATCCTAATTTTCAAATCCTTTATAATTCAGAGGAAGTTTTTGAAAAATTACTGTAATACATATTGATGATAATTCCCCTAAAATTTGATTTCATTGTTACATAGATAAAATTTTTCTTCTTTTTATTATAAGATATGGTTATCAATTCCATATCTAATAATACTAAGGAGATAATTGATATTCCATTAATGAAACCTAAAACCATTTATATGATTGAAGGGGTTAATTAATTGAATATGGTTCCCTAAAACAATCCTCACAATAAAACATTTACACTTTATAAAGAAAATAAAGAAAGTAGTCACCTACCAATGGGGGGAGATTGTCATAAGTCCTTTGATAATCCCAAGGAGTTCATGTTTCATCCTCTTTTAATGATGTTTCACATAGAAATAATACACATTGTAATTTATATGTAAAACCAGTCATTATCATATGGATCACTACTTGACCAAAACTATGATGTGGGAGAGGAGAGAAAACTCCATTATCTTTTGAAGAAAATGTTATAAAATGATACCTAATACTCTTATATTAAGATACACTACCTCGAATTAGTATTTCTGGATACGGAACACAGAAATTCTCTAATCCATTATAAGGTCTAATTAATCTCCTATGTCAAAAAACTCAAGTGTATACTCAATCATCTGATGCCTACCAGATTCCTAGAATAATGAAAAAATAATCATTATAATTTTAGAATTCATTTTGTTTCTAAACAATAAACCATGGTATATGCCTTGGTAGATTTTATTATTGAGTACCCAACCCTAGAGGAATCACCATTAAACATGGAAATCTCTAATGAACAAGTACAGTCCATTATGTAGAGTTCTCAATATTTTGAAATCGAAATGGTGGTGCTTCAAGAAGGACAAAAAGAAGAAGGTTAGAAGATCAAAATCTCATCTTGATCAATTCGGGGATCGTCTTCACCTCTACAATAATTTTTATCATACCACTATAATTACATTATATTTTATTTTATATATTTTTAATTGAAAACTATTGTGTTGATTGGTTTTTTCAATTAAAATAATAAACTATAACAAAATAGAGTTGTTTTAAATATAACTTATTAAATTATTTTTTTAATATATAGTCGTTAAATTTGTAAGTATAAAATTAAGTCACCATATTATGAAATATTTGAATTGAAAATTAATAAATTCAATTGGGTAGTGGAAGTATCATTGATATGTGCCAAATTTCGATAATTATGATAAGGATCTTTAAGGAGTTACCTAAGAGAGAACATCTAAAGGGGGATGTAAAATTCTTAACCTGGCACACTTAGTTTGTATTCATCCACCCTCTAATTTTTTTTCTATCCATGAATCTATGATAACATAAGTAATATTTAAACACTAAACTAAAATTAAAAAAATGAAATTCAACTTTTATATCTCCCTCTATAACCATTTGAAAAAATGAACACATCATCATGTGTTCGCGTGGACTACCAACTCTAAGTGAATAGTTTTTTATTTTTCACAGAAACCACAAAAGAATCATAAAAATAGATATTTAATTAATAAATTCAATAAATATAACATTAATACTATTATTAAATTATTTTTTCAACTTTTTCTACACCAATGTTTCCATGAAAAATGATAGATTCTTTAACGTAGATTTGGAAAACCACCTCCAATGGATGACGTATTTCATTTTTCCATTACCCCAAATATGGTTGAAATTAGAAATGAATTAATGTATAATTAATTTATTTATAACACTATTAATATATTTAAAATATAATTTTATAAACATTATAAAGGATATTAATATTAAAGGGACAAGGTTAAAAAAATCCTTCATAAATGAATTTATCAAAGAAAATTTAATAATTTGATTATATTATTGTAAAAAAATATGGATAATTATAAATTTATTTCTAATTTAAAAATAAAATAAAACAACATCTAAAATTATATAGAATATGAATATATTTTACAACACATTTGACCATATTAAACATACTAATTTTTTTCAGATAAATAGAATGAACAGACATAAGGAACTGCCATAAAAATGTATTTTATAAACAAATATCATATGATAATTAATTGAAGATTCAAAATAAAATACAAATGAATATTATTCATAATAATGATTTTAGTAAACATAGTAAAATATATTATTATTTTAGGTGTATGCACAAAATGGATTGGTACCAAGGATAAGGGTTTTTAATTTCAATTTTTCTTCATTATTATATGATACGTATTGACCAATGGTTTCCTTTTAAGAATTATATATTGGCCAGAAAATTATTTTCTCATAATTTTTCATGCACTCTAAATGACTCAAAAATAGATGTCATGTTTTTCCATTCATTGGTTTTTAATTGGAATGATAACTATATAAGATGTAAGGGGTTTTTTAACTCAACCACCTTTCCTTGTGTTATAATGTATCATCCAAAAATTCCTACAATGATGTTTGTTTTATTCTACAATGATATTTAATATTTAAATATTTTTATTTTTCTATATAAAATGAACCTTTTGATTCAAATATTCCTCCTTGATGAATTTATTTTCCAGAACAGTATAACAGTGTTAATAATAATTATATTTCTCTTTGATGATGATTTTTATCCATTTACATATTTTACCTTCATATAAATTGTATCCTTTCCTATTTTTGAAACTAAATATGGTTTTTCTCATATGATCTTCATATTTTTCTTACTCCTTCTCATAATAAAGTTTTATTTTACTTTTTACAACGTGTGATTTCATAAAAGATATTTTAAAATAAAAAAATGGATATTCTAAACCACACTTGTTTCTTTTTCATTATGAATTATGTTTATTTTTCTACCTTTTAATATATATTCTTTTAAATCCATGAGATTTAAAAAAACTAATAAATGCTCGATAATAAGGAAAACTTGCAGCATCGATTTTAAATGATCCATGAAATATTATTATTTTAAATATGGGCATTATAACATTTCCATTAAATTAGATGGTATAGATAGTATTAGCCAGTTAATTAATGATATATATAAAGTTATAAATCAGATATAATTTTTTTATATAAATATGTAAATAATAAATCATCGTCTAGTAATGTAATTTTATTTATCAAAAATATGTTTTCTTTAAAAATTATTTTTATTTACTTTTATAAGAAAATATTATAATTTATTTCTAGTGATACTATAAAATTTATTTCAAAAAATGAAAATAATTTTTAAAATCATTATATCAAAATTAAATTAGCTTCAGATATTTTATTTTTACAGAAAATATTTTTTCAGTTATTAATAAAAATACCATTTTTTTGAAAATGTTATTTCCTTTCAATAACTTTTGTAATTTAAAGTCCTATTACTTTTTGAATATGATAACAACTAAAATAATTAGAATTTATTCAAATTAATTACATTTTATTCATATTCATATTATATTTCAGTATATGTATATTTTTGGGTTAAAAAAAGGGTATTTCTCATAAAATTTTGTTAATATGAATTACATTGATTAATTTAAATTAATAAAAAAATAAATGAGGAATAATATAAATGAAATTTGTAGATTATATATCAATAATTATTATATTAAATTCATATAGTGATTATTACTCGTTATAGAGTTAATAAAATAATATTTTTCATGAAAAATACACTTATTGAAAAAAAAAATTTTCATAGTTTTTGTAACATTAAATTTAAATTAAATCATAAAACTTATGTGAATTGAATATTTTAAAATGGATTACATATTTTCAATCAACTTAATTTATATTATCTAAGAATTTAATCTTATTTTTATGAAGATTGTAAACAATAAAAACAATTATCACAGTTAAGGTAAAAAACAGATTTACTGTTGCTTAAAATAAAACAATAAGAGTTAAAATCCCCAGAAAATAGTAAACAATATATTTTATGGACATTTTTAGTCCATATATTGACTATTAATCTATAATAGAGAATTTTGGAGCCTTTTTTAATGAAAAAACATGGGTTCTGCTTGTTATTTTGAAAAATTTCAAGTGTGTCAATCACCTCACTTATTAAAGGAAAACCATATCCTCCCCCACTTCACAACATAAACCCATTTTTTATAAAATTAAATAATCTAATATCATCCCTAGTGAAATAATAATTACCTATATCTTTGTTTTGTATCATAAATTCATCATAATAATGTTATTGGTGCAAAACTAAAGAGGTCTTCCAAAGAAGAGGTATTATGCTAAGCCAATTGTATTTATTTTAATTATTATTCAACCTCATTAGAAAGTTATAAAATTTTGATGATGTAATAAAAAATTTATATCCCATATACTAATGTGTTATAATTTTAATTTCATAAACTTAATACATTTTTTCTTACATCAAATGGAAAATGTAGCCATCATTCTTGTGTACAGTGGACTACCTCCACATTGACCGATGTAATTAATTTTTGATCATTTTCTATCACAGATGTTTATAATAGTAGAAATAGAGTATATATTAGTTTTTTAACATAATTATAATATTTTAATTATGATTTAACATATACCTTATTAATTTTCATCATGTTGGGTGGGGGGTATGATAACGTCTCTCGCATGTATGGTGGAGTATAACATAGTGAAGCGATGTGATTCATTTGTCTTTAAAGATTTACATGATAAATAATATAGATAATATTAATGTATATATGTGATATAATTAGAAAATGTATTATATTCTTTACCGATTTATCAATTTATAAATAAAATATATAATTTTTTTTCTAACATTGAAAAATGATAATGTCGTTCTTGCGTATCTGTGGAATACCAACTTCATAATGCAATGTGATACTTTTCCCATCCCCAAATCACATGTATGATATATATATATAATTTTTTTAATGAAATATTATTATATATATGATATTATTATAATTTTAGAAATATTAAATAATATTTATATTCTTTCCATAATAATCTTTGAAAAATCGAAACATTATAAGTGTGTACATATGGCATACCATCTCTATGATTATAACATAAATCATTTTTTATAAATATTATTCATTGATTATATTAAAATTTTAATTGATTTATAAAATTATAATTATTTCATGTTTAATATTCTATAGATTATGGTATAGTGATTGTTTAACCTCAGTTGACACACTGGAGTCTTTTTGAAACAGTGAACTGAATATCTTCAATACATACGATGTGAAAAAAACTGATTAGGTATTAAAATATTCCATTAAATTAAATAAAATAATTTATTTATATATAATGTATTAAAAATGTAATATTTTATTAATAAATAAAATAGTTCATATAATCTTATTATACATGAGTTAAAGGATTTTCCCGGAACGTTTGGACTTGTAGTAATGGACTTCGCCTCAATTTCCCTTCATTGAAGAACATTTTACTATTATAACCCAAATTAATTTTATATTATGTATATACTCCCTCTATAAATTTTAATTTCATGATAACTTTATACCTCAGTGTATTATAATATTTTAGTTTTAATTATTTCATCCAAGAGGGTTTTAATTGAAAATTACCATATGGTAAATAATTCTATAATTGGATTTCTCTTTATTATATTATATTACATCTCTATTTCAATTGATATTATAATATAATTTGTCTAATTGATTTTTATTTTATTGTTTTTTATTTAAAAATATTTTGTAGGGATTTATATTTCATTCACATAATCAATTCATTAACTAATTCTCACTTCATCGTTATGATCATTGAGAGGGTTTCTAATATCAAATTATCTTCTTTGGGAAATATGTTATGTTATAAAAATATCTTTTTTTATGTGGTGTATTAAATTACCATATGATATTTTATATAATTAATGTATTTATAGTCATGGTATTTAATTTTCATTTGATTTAATTTCTTTTGTTGGTGTGATTATTTAAATGTTACAGAAGCGGTAAGTGTTTTTCCTTTAATCTCACTTAAATTGGGATTGTTTACGATCAAATTTATATTGAATGAAATTTTTTGATAATTGTTTAATGAAACATTTAATTTTATTCTACTCTGGTTATTAATTATTTTTTGAAGTAATGTTACAATTTTCCTCATTGAGGTACTTAAAATGGGTGAAATTTTTTTTTTAAGAAATCCATAATTTGTTTCTCTCTTTGGTAAAAAAACAATTTTCTTTCAAATCCAGGTTATTTAAAAATGGATTTATAAATGTTTTATTATGATTTTATAAAATTCATAATTACCCATGATATGTTATTAGAAATGTTTTCATAAGTAGTTTTCATTTCTTTTTCCAATCAAGTTACTTTATAAATTTTATTAGACAAATAAAAAAAGGAATCATACTCAACATGAACATTATTTTCTACTATAATGAACACTCATTGATTTAACTTTTTTTATTTAACTTCAAAAGATTAATTTCAAAAGAAAAATTAAAAATATTTTTGGGATTTTTTTTGTTTTCAAATGTTATTTTCAAAGTAAAAAATATATTTTCCTCAAGAAATTTTTTAATAATATTATAATGTAATTTATATTCATCAACACAAACAACCCATGATGATACATATGACCCACTATTATCATCATTATTTATCTATAAGTATTATGATTGTTTCAAATAGACTTTTATCAAACGTGATTCATTTCTAAGTGTTAATAAAATTATGATATTAAAAATGGATGTTTTATGTTTTTTCGATAAAAATAATGATATATATACTTTTTCTTGTTGTAGTTATTTGAAACTATTTATTCGATTAGTTGATCCTTGTTATAGATCATGGTTAAGCCCAATATAGATTTTACAATGGGTGGAGTACCATGATTTCTCATAAAAAATTTTGAGAGTGATATAGCATACATAAATTATTAACCCCATTATGGATCTCCAATGAATTGGGTCATGATTATGTTCTCCAAAAAAATATTATAAATTTTTCATATGTTTATTATAATCTGTAATGATGTTTTAGGGTTATATTAAGGTAATGTTCAATGATACCAACAAATTTTCTTTATATTTTCTATAGTTTTAAAATGTATCCTTTGACCAACATTAAAATCATATTGCTTATGATTATTGATTTTCTTGAATATTGCTTTTATTAAAGAATTGTTCTACACCACATGTCTATTGACCCAAAATTTGTGGTTACAAGTTATTTTATACATTGATCATGCACTTTGATTATATCAGCATACCCTTTTGACCATATTATTTAAACTAATGACATTCATTTGTACATTCTTATTTTTACCCTTACTATGAATTTGAGTTCACCATTATTATTTTTCATATTCCACAGGTAATTAAGAATGAGTATTAAATTTTTTTTTGTCTAGAAATTTTTCTATTGTGATAAATTTGTGGGTTATTTTTAAGACATAATAAAAAAATATGAAAATCTAGGTATAGTGGGAAAAATAATACCTAAATATTGAGGGTATTGTTTATGTAATAGATTGTCTGAATTTTCTAAATCTCTTAACCCAATTGTTACTTGGGTATTTAAGTGAACCAATATATCATTTTGATGTTATATGTTTTGGATTATAAATTTTGGGTCACACTGTGTGGTACTAATGCGAGAAATGAATTTTAATTGTTTTTAAGACTGGATCTAGGATTGTAGGTTCGGGGTTGTTATAATTGTTAAAATTTTATTCATCTAAATTATTTTTATATTTTCATTACATATATAGATAGTTTACCTTTACATTATTGGGTTAATATATATTTTAATTTCTCTTCACAATTCCCACTTCTAGAAAAACATGATTTTGAATAATTTCATTATTTATGGTTTGATAAAATGTACCATCTCCATAAATTTATTTTTAATAACCATCCTTATTTTATTAAAACACATGTGGATTAATTATGGTTTGAAGGTAAATTATAATCTCTTTCTGTCATTAAAATACCATTTCCCATTTTATAAATTATTACATAAGTGGTACATTTTTATTCTTTCTTTTCCAATCCTTCTCAAGAATTTTCTACCATGATATTAAATGTTGAAGACATAAGATTATTTATTCAACTATGAACATAAAAAATGACTTAATTAATTATAAAAAATTGATTCCTTGTGAGATGTAATTTATTTTTTATATGAGATGATACTATGAAACTTACTTCATTTTGAGGATTTTAGCTTGGTTTTGATTTATATATGGTTAATTTTACATATTTGGAACACATATGCTTATATGTGTTATTGATTTCATGGATACGCTATGATAATTCTCCAATACATTTGGCAATATTTTTATCACATTAGATACCATTAATGTATCATGGTTTGTTATCCTAGAACAATATATTATGATGTCATGGTAGTGACCCTGAACTTATTCTTATGATGTCATGTGTTAAATTATTTTGACATGTGTATAATTCAATGACCTTTTGATATCATTACCTAATTCAATGTTTCCATGCTTGTCTCGCACTCTTATATAATGGTATATGTTTTTTTATATGATATAATATATTTCTATATCATTATTTATGGATAACTCTTATTATTACATGTTTTTTAACATGAAAATTTTCCATTGGACATGTTTTCTTATAAAATTTTGACCTAACCCTTGATGATTTGATTTAACTTTCTAAGAATTCAAGATCACCATTTTCTCATTTTTAAATTCCCTCGGTTATGAAGATTAGTATAACTTATGGGAATCCTAGAATATTGTCTACTGTGGCTCAATTGTGGAGATATTTTCAAAAGTATCATAATATTTGTTTCTTATATAGTTCATCCTCAAATTTAATAATCCCTTATTTATTGGTATTATGTAATTATTTATGAGTTTAAATTTTTATCTTATGGAAATGATGTAAAATAAATATATCTTTATTTTGATGCATTATAATTGGTATTTAAGAAGGATTATTATACATTTTTGAATTAGTTTATATATTATTTAGTAATAGTAAAATAAAACAATAGTGATCACCTATGGAATATGTCTAAGGTATAAGTTTAAGTGCATTATAACATCCAAAACTTTTGGTGAAGTATTGAGTATATGGTACTCCTACCAATTACATCCATTTCTACAAAATTTAGATTAGATATAGTTGTGGTATATATGAACCTCGAGGTTATCACCAAAGAAATGGTTTGTTTATTATGAACTCAAACATCGTTTGTGCATGGGCCTAAGACTGCAGACCTGGATAAAAACACTTGGGGAAAATAATTTTTTCAATCATATTATTATTAAAAAACATTATGAAGGATTTATTATTCAAAATTATTAGTTTAAAGATTGTAATATAATCTTACATATATAAACCAAGATTGAATTGATTGTGATTTAAGATGAAATAAAACATGATGTGATGTCTTTAAAAAGTAATGTATTTTGATGTTGAATTTTACATAATATAGTTGATTATAATTCAATTATTATGTTATCCATTAATCACTCATGTTAACCAATTTTGGTTTTAGTAATGGTTTCCACCTGAAGGAACCATGTTAACAATGGATTCTATAGACAATGTACAAATTGTCCCAACAAGTAACCTAATGGGATAAGATGTGGATTGGGAAACCATGTGATTATTCCAAAATAAAAATAATGAATTGTTATTGTAAATGTATATTTAGTAGATTTTACAAACCAACCAATCAATAGAAGGGTGTAGAATCATGAAATTTCTGGTGATGAAGATGATGAGGTAAAGATTATTTAGTTATATTTGTATTAAAAAAATAGGCAGATGAACCTAGTGAAATTTATTTATGGACATGTAATATTTTTATCAATGTTAAATACGGAAACAGAGAAACTAATTCAGGTTGTAAAATTAAAAACTAATTGGAAATTAATAAAGAATAAATATTTCATCTGGAGGCACAACTAGTAGTTTGACTTCTTAAATTCATAAAACCTGTTCATTACCAAAATATATTACTTAATACAAGTTACAACGAGGATTTTAGGAATGATAAATTTCCAAGACCAAGGGAACAAGATAATTACTATGAAACCCCATCTTCTAAAGTGTATTTAAAAAATTATTCGGATTGAGGAACACCAATCATCTTCTTAAGAACGTCATTTTTTTGTATTTTTTCTTCTTATCAAACTAGATTTATTTTACATATAATGTTTTTTAAGGACATAAAATCATCACCTCAAAAACTCGATGATAAATTATTAATAAAAATTATAGTGCTATTATTATTTTATAGGATTCTTGTTTTTATATGAAATTTATTTTTCTTAATAATATTATTAATCCTTTAAATAAATTCAATGTTCTTATTGAAATGGATTGTTTCTCTCCACTTAAGGGAAACATTTTTTTGAATAAAGATATCACATATAATTTAATTTTATTCCATTAAGTCAAAAAAATGTGATTTTGAACACCCTTTATACTGAAATTATATAATGTGGGTTGGGATACAAAATAACGATATACTCTTTGATCAAACGGTTGGAGAAAATCCCAATATTAGCGTTAATCCTATTTTAAAGAAAATGATATGTTACCAAGTTTTTGAGGTTAAAATCTCTCTTTAAATCTTGTCATGATTCATGCTTATTTTTTATATAACCTTATTTTTTCCATTTTTAGGTGATAATCAATATCATGATGTTGAAATTTATTTAAGGGGTAGAAGGTGATTCCCTAAGATTTTACTATATTCTTTTCCTTTATAACCTAATTTATTGAATTACATTGTTCAATAATAATAACGAACTAAGATGAATTTTTCATACTATTGTGAGAACCTAGGTAATATTAATAACCTATTATTCATTTCTAATTAATATTCATGATTAGATTTTATGGATTCATATTCACTATACTAATTTGGAGTAAAATTTAAATCAAAGAAGAAATAGTTTTCTTATCACTATAATATATTTCATATATTAGAGGGTTTTATTTAAATTATAAATACATAAATTTTAGAAATTGACTTTGATAAAATAAATTTCATTTTTATATCATCATATAAAATATATATTATGGTCAAATTTTTAGATTATTTTGAAAGAATTATTTTTTGTGAATAGTGAAAGAATGTTTTTTATAAAAATTGTAATTTATTTTCATGTATTTAAAAATTACCTTTCTATTTTTATTGCATATTTCAATCTTATTTTGTAAATAATTTATGAATTTAAATATATTGGAATTTAAATTTTTTTCCCATTTTTGGAATCATGAAGTTCAAATTTAGTATCTGGTTTAATTGGATTTTTGGTCGTAATAAATAATAACCATGGTAAAAAAAATTTAATCTATATGTAACACCCCAGGTAAATAAAGAATATGACATTTTCATATATTATCCATATTTGTGAATAAAATATTGATATGACTTTAAAGGGGACGCTATGCTCGATGGCGTACCCAACACGCAACAACGAGTTTCTTGGAAATCTTACGTTGCACTCTAATAATAAAATAATATTATTTTAAATGGTAGTTAACATGTAGCCATTGTAATGGTGGGAATGGATAGAATTAACTAAAATATGATTATATATGTTTTTAAATGTTTGTACATTTATCCAATAAAGGATAGAAGCTTAAAATACGGGAAGAATTCAATTTTAGGCGTATATGCCCTAGTTTTCACTAAAGGTTCACTTATCACCTTTTGATGGAGAACCGTCATTAAATATAGTTTTGTTCACTCTTAAACATTATTTTGGACCAAATAAAACTCTTATTAAGAATCGGTACATCAAAATTTACTTTGGGTAAATTTTTGGTATCTTTCCGATAAAGTTCATTTTTTTAATGAATAGTGTAAAATGTTGTATTTTAATTCAAAACCTCTTTTTAATCTAATTTATTTATATGATTAGATTATCTTTTGAATTGGTTTTAAAGTGAAATTAGAATATATTTTTACCATTAAATCCAATAGTGGTCGTTGGAATTAATTTCTCTTTGAAATCAGACTTAAACCAGTGTCAATCTTTTGATACTTATTGTTTTATAAAAACACGCTATTTGCTCTGACAGCGGGAATTAATTATTAATTTAATTAATGTGACTAATATATTTTTAATTTTGTAAAACAGACTTCATTTTTGAATTTGGAATATCAATTATAGCTTAGGGTGATGTTTTGGTATTTTTCTGAAAAACTCCAATTTTTGATGAATAGTGAAACCACTAAGTGGTAATCAAGCAAACTAATTTTTCAGTTAAATGAAATTTTACCACTAATGTGTATTGAATTTTAAAATTCCGACATATATGGTTGTCATTAGTATTTAAAATGTGATTCAATGTGATGAAAATAATTTTTTGGTGAATAGTAACTTTTTTTCATTAATCGTGATTAGAGGTAATTAGTGTCATTTAAGGTAAAAATGATATTATAAGAATGTGAAAACACCATGACACGTTTCCTACACCTATTGAGTGAGTCATGGCCGACCAAGAAAAGCCATGGGCCAACTTGGGGACCCCATGGAGCCACTTTAGTTGGAAAATGACAATAATATATTTTTATTTAATGTTAAAATTAAATTGACACAAACATTAGTTGTTTTACTAAAACAGTTTTTAAGTGGGGATACACATGTCCAAATTTTGATTATAAATAGTAATTGGAAAGATAAAAATATTTCCTACATCATAGTAATTTTTTTATAATTTTTAGACATTAAATAAAATAAATTATTTATGACATAATAATGATGCAGCGATGACATCATTATTTGACGATTTAAATAAAATGGAAAGATAATGTAAAATCTATGAACTAAACATGTCCAAAACTTATTGGATGGGTGGATTTCGAACCCTTATCACCTTATCCACGAATTATATCAATGTGTAACCTTTTAAAACCGAAACACATTTTCAAATAAAGTAATATTTCTTACTTTCCAAAAGTGCCCATCCTCTCCTCTTATAAAAGGCCCCCACCTCTACCTCATTTCACAAACTCCTCAAGCCTTTGTCTCGGCCAACCCCTGCCCATTTACTCTCTCCACATCCCTCTCATCATCCTAGAGGATTCCCTTTGGGCAGAATCCTTTCAAAGGAAGCCTTTAGGCTCAAATCAAAAGCAGTTACACTTTTAAAGGTAATTCATTCTCTCATGTTCATTTGTTTTATTTTGCTTCTCCAACCCCCTAAACCCTTTTTATTTATTTATTTTGTAACAAAACCAGTATCTTCAATATACTAGGATGTTTTTATAAGATTTATTCGAGCTACACTCTCACACAACTACATAAAATGTCTAAAGAACATACGGTTTCCGTGGATGGTGAAATTGTGCCTCCCGAAACGATGATTGTTCAATACTCATTTAACACCTTCAAAGGTGGCCATTATGATGTCACTATTTTTATATATGATATATAATATTTTTATGTTTTACTTATTCTTCTGTATTTTTCATTTTTTTCTTACCTTTATGGCTTCCATTATGGGTATACGCGATATCTTCATTTTAGGATGTGCGGACTACCGCCCCCTCAAGGTGATGTGATTCGTTAATGCCATATGTGGGACGTATAAAGGATGGATTTAATGTTATTATATATGATGTTATACTGTAATTATTATATACCTCTATATCATTATTATTTCTTTCCATTAAAGTATTAGATAGAAATGAAAGTAGCGTTCATGCGTACGTACGGCTTACCGTCTCCATGAACGGTGCATTTCATTTCTTATCCCCAAATGTAATGTACTATTATAAGTACATATATATAATGGATATATATGATGTATGATACATCTAAAGGATTAATATAATTCTGGAATTAAAATATACATACCTCTCATATAGTTTTAATTCCATTAATACGACATAGAAATGAAAGTAGCGTTCATGCGTACGTACGGCTTACCGTCTCCATGAACGGTGCATTTCATTTCTTTCTTCTAAATGATTATGTGATTTTATAAATACATGTATATGCTGGATATATATGATATATATAATATCCAAATCAGGAATGTCATTTTGGATATAAATAATCTTTTACCACATGAAAAACATGTAATTGTATGAAGTCCACTTTCGACTTAAGAACCAAATATCGACAAAACAATCATTATTAACTTAATGATTATATAATGTTTATAACATGGAAATAAGTGATATAAAAGGAATAATAAGCTTGAAAAATTTTCTTAATCAAGTAGAAATTAACTCAAGTTTATTATTCAGGACGTTAAAGAACGATCGAGTCAAGTCGGACCCGAGGTAAGGGATCCTACTCCTCTCTTTCTTTTTAAGTACACACTTTTATGTCTTTCCTTTTAAAGATCATCTTTCTTGTTATTGGGATGATCTTTTATATTAAACATTCTGTAATTTTTATGTTCATGTGATGAGAGACCATATTCTCTCCCATCAATCCATTTCGGAAGTTTTGAGTGGCGCTGTTAGGCTGCCGAACTTTCATAAGAGATCTAACCTCTCTCTTTCTTTTTAAGTACTCTCCTTTATGTCACTTCTTTTAAGCTCCTCTTTGTAATATTGGGGGATGTTCTTTAATATTCCTCTTTATGTACATTTTATTGTAATGTGATGAGATACCCTATTTGATCTCATCAATCCATATTCGGAAGTTTTATGTGGCGCCGTTAGGCTGCCGAGTTTTCGTAAGGGATGTTTCATCTCACTTTTATTCCTGTGAGATTTATGCTACATTTGCCACAAATTCCATTGAGTGGTGTATGTACAGACCATTATTCTACATTTTGTGTAATATACTTTCTTTTATGAGTATTTACATCAATGATCTATTGTCCTTCTTTCATGGGGTGTATGTTTTGAAAGATACCCAAGTCGGTAAGGGAACCTTTCACCCTCCTCTTTTTTAAAAGACTTCTTTTGTTGGGTCTTTTAATTTACATATTGTTATGTTGGGATATGTTCTCATATATCCTTATTGATGTAAATTTTATGTCCAAGTGATGAGATACACTTTTTATCTCTCATCAACTCATTTTGATGTGATGCCGTTAGGCTGTCAAGGGAACTTTTTAACCCAATTTTGATTTCTTTGGATTCAACATATAGTCATTGAATATGTCATCCATTGAATATGTGTGAATGACCTTTTATTGTTTTACACATAATATCCACTTATATTGGGTGTACTTATATTTTTCACACATATTTTTGAGATTGATTTGTCCTTAATTTAAGGATACCTTCTTTATAAGGGGTTTCATCACATTTGACATTTCTATTGAGAGTTCATTGTTGTTATGCACCAATTAACTATTATATGGTGTATATACTGTCCTTTGGATTATTATATCATGAATCCATTTATTCTCATGATATTATAAAGTTCTGACTAAATGTTATTCCTCAATTATTGTATTTAAGTGTCTCTAATTTTGGTAAAACCCCTTTTACCAAAATATCGCTTTAAATGTTTTAATTATTTGTTCTTATTAATATCCATGTTTTAAAAATGGTTTTAAGGATTTATTTATATGGATATTAATGGTTTAAAATTTTAAGCTTCAAGGTGGTATGGGACACTTTTATTCAAAAATCTCTTTATTAAATGTTTTAAATGGTTTTGGAAATGGTTTCTTTTTGTATGGATTCATTATTTTAAAATACTAAAATGTTATATTGTGATTTAAATGTGGAAATTTTTTGATTCCTTTATGCATGTTTTATGTGATACGTTTATGTTATGGTTCTTGAGCATTGTTATAAAAACGGGTGGTTCTGTGATAAACTAAGGGCGGGTGAGCCCGATATAGCTCTCCAATGCATTGGGTAACGCGAAGGAGTGAAACGTTAAGGTTTCTCCGAAGAGATTTAGGTAATATACTGTGATGGGTATTCCAAATGTAACCAAAAGGGTTACTCCCTACGTAAGAAATTTATGAATGCCTCAAGTTACCTTTATATCTTATGATTTCTATGATTTATTCATGGTTTGATGAGGTATGTTAAAGTGCCTATGTTTTATGGGTAATGTATGATTTCATTATTATGTGTATATGAACTCATGTTTCCTTTCCATATTTTTATAACCCTTACTGAGCTTTTTATGCTCATCCCAAGTTTTTGAAATGTTTTTCACAGGTCTAGGGAAAGGTACATGATATGATGATAGTGTCAAAGATGTGTCAAGAAAGAATCCATGTTTTATTTTAAATATGTTTCCGTTGATGGGAAGAATGAATACTGTCTTTTATGTAACCACTTTGTTTAAATGTGGAATGTAATGCAAGTTTCATGATCTAATTCTCTAAAACTCTAAACTTGAAAAGATCCTCAACGTGTAATCTTGTAATAACTCAAGATTAAGTAAGGTTTAAGGCTGGGGACATATACTATAAATATTAAAACTGGTTGATTAAGGAATAAACTAAGTGATAAGGTCAAAAATATCAAATTAAATCTTATCAGATGAGTTTATTTTTAAACTTATCATATAAAACTATTAATGTGATAGTCTGAGGGCCATGTTCTCAACAATAGGACATTAAATTATTTTAAAAATTTACAAGAATATAATATTACCACTCCAATCACATATAAAATTGAACCCTTTATACTATATTATTCATGTACTTTGATCTATTTATCCTGAAAACTCCAAAAAAAAAATACATTTCCAACATCCCACCACATGTTATAAGGGACTTCGTTTCGCAAAAAGCCTTTCAAAGACGGCTGAAGTTGTATGCAAAGGGAGGTTTTCAAAAGAATATGTATAATTCATCATGAATTTTATCATGTTTAATCCTTCTTAAAACACATTAATAATATTAATTAACCACGATGAAATAACAAAATTAATATTTTCCATATATAGAGATGATATAATTATTATTATATAACTCTATTTTATCTCATTTTCCATCCTGTAGACAATGAAATTATGGAATGTTCACATACATAGACAACCACCTCTTTGAAGAGATGTGCTTATTTTTTCATCACCACCTCAAAAGTACTATTATTACGATGTATTTAATGAAAATAAGATATTTTTATATAATTATTATTTTTTGAGACAACATGTTTCTTACTTTTTTACCCTTCTATTCTTTGGAAAATGATAGGGTCCCTTTTTTGTATGTATGAACTATAACCACCACAAGTTGTTGTGATTTATTTATTTAGTATTTATTTCATATATAGTTATAATTTTTTTAATGTATAAAAATTATAATTATATCCTGATTGATATTTTGGATATGATGGAAGAGTGACCCCTTTTGATCGTGGTTTTCCTACCAATGATTTTTTGGGATTATGAACCAAGCATCCTCAAGACATATAACATGAACATAAATAATTTAATATATATATAATGTATAATAATATAAAAATAAAATTAATAATAATAATTTAATAAAAATAAAATTTACATAATAATTTGAATATTTAATATAATTTTATTCTATTTGAATTAATGTACATATGTGGCGAGTCATATTTTCAGAATGTGATTTTTATTTTAAACCTTATATTATAAGATTTAATGTTTTCTCAAATGCTTTTCCACCATTTATATGTTATTTAAAATGTTTCAAAAATATTATTAATATATTTAATTTTTTGTAAATTGTCATTTTAAACCATGTTTGAAATTATTTATGATTTTATAAAATGAATACTTTTGAACATTTTACAAATATATTATTTATAGAAATTTTTTACAAGGAGTGAATGGAATGTTTTTTAATGTATAATGCATGATAATAATGTATCTATATCATGAAAATAATTATTTCATAATATTAAAAATAGTTTTTCATTATTTTTCAAAAGAATATCTTATTTTCCCTTTTTGGAATGTTTTTCCAATGTGTTGTAAAAGAAAATTTTTTTATCCTTATTTTTACATGAAGCCCAAAAGTTCTTCTATATATGTTTTAAATGGAATAATTTATGAAATACTATAATTTAATTAAAATATTTTTTGTGGTTTAAGTATGTTAGGGTCCATTTACATTATTCATGACGAATAGTGAGACTATTATATATTGAAAACACATTAGGTAATTATTTTGTTCTTTGATGAATGTATATTGGAAATGACCGAGTAGGTTTTTCCTTTTGTAAGAGTGATTATAAGAGTGAAATAAGGATGATTTCCCAGGGTACCTCCATGATAATCTATTCTTGTTAATTAGTATTCAAGGATAATTTTTTTTTCAAAAGGTAATTTGTGAATTTATTTTAAAATGAATGTTTTTTCTCTTTAATGAGATAAATTTATGTTCTTTCAAGAACAATTATTCATGAATTCTAATGATTTATAAGAAACCCTCAAGATTATAAATTTTTATTTAGTATTGTTTATGGGATGTTTTATGAAAATATTTTTGTTATGAAGAATATATTATAAGTGTGAAAATGAATATTTGATTTTAAATTTTATAATTTCAAAGGGAAAATTTTGTTAATGGATTTAATGATTTTCATAATGAACTAATGGGACTATTTCCATTCTATCCATTATTGATATATTTATTCTCATAGAACATTTTTAAATTCTTTTTAGAGGGTCTAAGAATGAGTATGAAATGTAGAATGTTCTAAAATGAGGGTATGTGGATTCATATTTAAATAAGAGAACATTTTTTGAAAGAAATGAGAGTTTAATTATTAAAATCATGTTTTGTGTAAAATTGGATATCGAGTGGAAGTTCACACTTTTTCTTGAAAGGGTTTGATATGATAGAGTATTTCTATATTCTCTAATAAACTAAACTAAAAATAAAATCAAAATATAAGAAAGTGGAATCATTTTTTTAAATCATTTGGGGTGTTTTATAGTTAGTATCAATAGAATGTTTAAGATAATGTTAGAGGATATGATATTATTAAATAAGAAATTGAATTTATATTAACCTATGGATTATGTTATAATGAAAAAATATTGATGGTTTTCATGTTTCTATGTATACCATGTTTTAATTTCAGATTGGTATTATGAAGATGAAACCCTGTGAATGAGGTAGAAAGAAATAATGAGGATAATGTATTTCTAAATGAGAAACCATGAATTATTATAATTTGAATATAAACTTTTTTATTTTTTTTACATAGTTGATGCAAGATATTAATGCTGGTACCCCTACTATAGAGTGATTGAACACTCCATATAAGAACATGTATATATTAGATAATTTCATGAAACAACACCCTCCTACATTTAGTGGAACCTCATATATTGGGGTAACAAAAGGATGGATCAATTATTTTAAAGAAAAATTCATGTTTTTGGGTTCTTATGAACATTAAAATGTTATGATTTTAATATTTATTATTTTGAAGGTGAAGCTGATTAGTTGTTTTATTTGATCAATAATACTATTAAAACAATGAGATTGATTACAATGAGTAGACAGTATTTTAAGATCTCATCCTTGAGAAGTATTTTCCTATACTATTCTCACATAGGATGAAAAATAATTTTTTTTGAATTATTAGAAAAGGAGGGAGAATTTTTTGTTTCCTATGAATCCAATTTTACGAGATTGTCTAGGTAAGAACCAGATTTCATTTTACACTATGATAGTAAAATTGAGAGATTTTACTCCATACTGAATGTAATTTTAAGAATATATTTGTACTATCCTAAATATAAAATAAGTGAGTAATATTTATATATTGATGAGATGGTTGATATGGGAATGTTTACATTTACAATCATAAAGGGAAGAATAATTTAAGATGAACAAAAATGGGAATGTGTCCATCAAATAAAAATGAAGTTAAGTTGTCTAAATATCCATATTCTGATAAGTGTAGTTATAATAATCCAATTAAGTTTTTTTTTGAAAAATTGAAATTGTTATCTAGGATGTATGCTAGTACATTTGGATCATTATCACAAAGAAAATAATAATGGTAATGGTGAGACCAAATATGAGAAGTAGATGGTGTGGTGTTTTAAATCCAGTGAGATAGGCCATTATATAGATGTGTATTTAAAGAAAATAATTAATTGTATGAATGATAAAGACTGTAAGAACAAGGAATTTTAAAATTAATTCATGAATACGTTAAAAAATATAATCCCTTTAAAATAACTGGTAAAAGATACATTAATTATTTACCCATACTTTTAAAAATATTTTTTGATTCGGTGTCTGCACATTATTTTATTTCTAGTGATTTTTCTAGTAAAAAAGTATATTTACCACAATAAATAGATAAATAAATTTTAGTTAAAAATCATGGTGTAAATATTAAGGAAAATATATTTATAGGAATATTTTTATTGTTATATGTGGAATGATTTTTCCTAAAAAAATTATTTTCTTTCTTATAGATAATTATGATATTATTTTGGGTAATTATTAGATTTAAGATTACCATTCAAAGCTAGATTATTGAGATAATGATTTTATATTATTTTTTCTAAGTGAATTTAATTTTTTTATAATATTTAGTTTATATTTATGATAATATATCATGAATCGTATAAAATGTTTAAATATGTTAGAGAATGTTATCTTGATTATATTATTAAAAAGATAAAAGTTATTCAAATTAGTCATGATATAGTGGTGAATGAATATATGGATGTATTTACTAATTATTCTTAAGTTATTATTTATAATCATGAGGTTTAGTTTAATATGGACATAGTTTTAGATGATAATCTAATTTAAAACCCCCCTTATAAAATCTATCCATTATTTTTATTGGAATTTAAGAAGAAGTTATAAGAGTTACATTAAAAGGATTTTATTCATCCTCGACCTTTAAATTGGGATCTATTTTTTGTTTAAAATAATTATATTTTTATGGTAATTTCAATTTATTATAGATAATTCACTAAAAAATATGTTATGAACAAGTATCAATTACCTCATCTACGTGACATGTTTGATCAGCTTCAAGGGAGAAGTATTTTTTCAAGGATTAATCTAGTTTATAAATATCATCAATTGAATGTGGATGAGGGAGAAATTATGAATGTGGTGTTTTTACTTGTTTTGGGAATTATGAGTTTTTGGTTGTTACCTTTGTGTTGAAAAAGGCACTTGTTGTATTCATGGATTTTATGAAGGATGTTCTCTATGATTATTTGAATAAATTTATAGTTGTGTTTATTATTGACATTCTGGTTTATTCTATGTTTTATTAGGAACATATAATATATATAATGACTATTATTAAGACATTGGAATAAAGTATTCTGTCTAAGTTTTTTTTTGAATTTTATATTATGGTTATTCAATAATTCATTCCTCGGGAATATTGTCTCCAAATATGGTAAAACTATTTGCCCTATTAAACCTGACATGATGGATGAGTGTCCATAAATTAAAATTTCACGCATATTCAATTTTTTCATGTATTTAGGGGTTTCTAAATATGCTATGATTAAAAAAAATTCAATTACCAAGCCCTATAAAAAAGTTAACTCAAAAAGGAGATAAATTCATTTAGATATAGGAATATAATTATTGTTTTTATAAATTGAAATAATATTGATTAATAACCAAGTTTTTTCCTTAAAATCTAGAAATTGTGATTTTTTTATCAGTAGTGATGATTCACTGAAGGGAATTAATTTTTTCATAATTAAAGATTATTGGTTTATTGCAAATTTATCATGAAAATTATAAATCTATTAATAGAATTACCCATTATATGATCTTGAATTGGATTTAGTAGTTTTTTCCTTCCAAATAAAGAGGATTACAATTTAACGGGTAAAATATGAAATATATTATCATACTAAATGTTTAAAGTATATATTCACTTAAAAATTATTGATCATGTTGTAGAAAATATGGTTAGAATTAATATATTTGTAATATTTCATAATTCCTTAGAATATAGGTTATGAAAATTAGGTAGTATATGAATTTTTCAAAATTGATAATGCATCCTTAGCTATGAATAATTGGGAACATTATACTTTGGTTGAATATTTTTTTATTATTTATCGAGGAATTTTTAATGCAGGAACTCCTAATGTTTTTTATGTGTTACTTTTGTCATATGTGTGAGAAAGAATTTTTGATTATTAAATAGAAGATAAAGGTTTTCAAGGAAGAGAAGAGTTATTTAGGAAGGTTATTCTTCATGAATTTAATATTTACACGTAAGTATTCATATGTCTTGTAAATTTCTATATGTGACAATTGATCCCTTTTAAAAGATTGAAAATATAATTGATTTTCATATCTCTCTATTTTTTGTTAATACTGGAAGTAATAAGATCTAGAGAGACCTTTATGAACATTATTAGTGGGAAGTAATTAACATAGATATTGTTAATTTTATAATGAAGTGTTTTAATTATCATTAAGATAAATTTGAGAGACAACGTTTAGATTCTAATTTTTTATACTTTTCGAGTTCCTTAGTATAAATGGATTAATATATCATGGGATTTTTTTAGATTACCAAATAAATAATTATATAATAACATAATTTGGGCTATTATTCATCATTTGAATTAATCTATTAATTTAATATATATTAAATATACAAAGTATTTGTATCGATTAATTATAATTTATCATAATGGTATAGTCAAATTACATGTACCCCTCTCTCTATTGTATCAAACATTGATATCTCATTTATGTAAAATTTTAGTAAGGGAATTCAGAAGTCGATGAGATCTTAGTTGAGTTTCTATATATATTTTCATCCTCATTATGATGGACTATAAGAGAGAGAAATGTAGAAATTGCATGATATTCTCTGGGCTTAGTTACTAAATTTCTAGGGAATTTTGGATCAAAATCATCTTTCAATGGAATTTTCATATTATAAAATTTTTCATCAAAATATATAGATGGTAACTTTTGAAGAGTTTAATAGAAATCTACATTAGGATCTAGCATGTTGGGATGAAGTAATTAAAAGAATTATTTTGGTACTATAACTAGAAGTTTAAATGGATGATATGATAAATATAATTCAACATTATATGAAAAAATCACATATTAAGAAGAAGAGTTATAAAAATAACAGGTGAAGATAACATTCTTTTGAGTTATGATATCATGTATTTCTTGAAATTTCTCACAGAAAATGATTTATTTGTTTTTTAATTAATATAATTTTCATCCCAGTACTTATTGGTCAATATCAAATTCTAGAGAAATATAGATCAGTATCTTACAAATAAATGTTGCATCTAATCTTATTTTGAGTACATGGCCTATTTCATGTTTCATTATAAAGGAAATATATACATGATAAATCTCATGTTTTGAGCCATGAGGTGCTATAGTTGGAATCCAATATTTCCAATGAGGAGAATATAGTAAAGATTCTTTATCAAAGAGAGAATGTGGTATGGAATATGGTATCTCATCTAGTTTATTCTATTGGAAAGAACCTTATGATTGAGGAAGTAATAAGGGAACTAGATGAGGCTATGAGGAAAAAATATCAAAAACATGCTAGGTATTAAATAAAATTGTGAGGACACAATTTCCTTAAGAGGGGAAGAATTTAGCATTACAAGTTATCTTATTAATAAATAATCTCTATTTCATATAAATATTCAGGATTAGATTTTATGGATTCATTATCAGTATAGTAATTTTTCTGTAATTTTTCAATCGAATAAAAAATAAAATTATATTAACTAAATTGTTTCCCATGTATTATATAATTTTTAAATATAAATTTAAGGTTTTTTTGAAATTTATTCAGAAAAAATGTAATATTTTTTATATCATTATAAACAACATATATTAGAGTGTTTTTTTGAGATTTTTAAAAAAATATTTAGTTTTAGTTGAATAATTGAAAATACTATTTTTTATAAAATAAATCATTCCATTGACAGTATTTAAAAATTAAAAATATATTTTTTATTGGTTTTAAAGTAATAATATTCTTATTTTATTAAATATAATTCAATTAATTCTATAATAATCAACATTATTCTTGATTTTGGTATAAAATCAATTTTCACTTGAAACACATTTTTTAGAAACAATATTTTCCTGTAGTTTTTCATGGGATTACATTAAAATTAATTTCATAAACTTATAAAAGTCGAATCTTGAAAACATCATCACATATTTTTAAAAATAAGTTAAAAAATTTTAATTATTTTTATTTCATTTTTTTCATAATTAATAGTAATAATAGAAAAAATATTTAACCATGGAAAATTTTACAATGTGTTAATTAATCTTAAAAATATGTAATGAGGTCTCATAATCTTATCCAAACTATAATTTTAGGTGATTATTTCAATTGTTATCAACTTTAATTTTATATTTTATATATTTATGATCACTTTCCATGAATAATAATCTATATTAATTTAACCCTATAAAAAAATATAAGTGTGGCCCTCCCCTCACTTATAAGAGGGTCCCCATGTCCTATCTTAATTAGATAATTTAAGCCATTTATATTAACAAATACATACACAAATACAATCCCAAAATTCATCCTCACATCCTAGATATCCTGGTTTTATCAAAATACCAACCTGGGAGAGCATAAAGTGTAATCCAAAGATGATGTTCCTAGAAAGATGTATAATCTTTTATCGATTTTTCATGGTTATTTATTCTTCTAAATTAATAAAATAAAATTTAACCTTTAATAAATAATTAAATTAATATATTTTATATACTAATATATAATTATGATAATTGTTCAACCATTTTTCATGCCCATATCTTTTCTACGAGAAATGAATACATCGTTCATTCGTATATGTGGACTACCTCCTCCATGAAGCGATGTCTTTCATTTTTGATCACCAAATCACAGGGATGGTTATGGTAATATAATTAATGAATATATATTATAACCATTAAATTATTTTTATTCTATAAATATATGATACTTCATTCCTTCTTTCCTTTTTGTTCATTGTAAAATGATAAAATTACACATTCGTACGTGCAGACCACCACCTCTAAAAAGTGATGTGATTCATTTTTTTATCCACCACTAATTTCTGGTTATAAAAATATATTTAATTTGAAAAAATTATAATTATTTCATGACTAATATTATATATATTAATAAATAACTACCCCTTTTGACCATGGTCACCCTACAAATGTTGTCTTCATATTATGAAATGAAAAACCTCAAAACATCAAACATTAACATAGCTAATTTGATAACTATATAAGACATTATAATAAGTTAAACAAAAAATAAAATAATTAGGTAGTAAAACTAAAAATATTTCTTAATCATGTAAATAATTAAAATCATATTATTATATACTAATTATTGTATATACATTGTTAGACAAACATGATGAAATATATTTTTCATTAAAACATTATTTTACATGTTTTAATGTTTTTTAACTTTTCTTCCACATCCATGTTATATAAAGTGTTTCAGGTATGTTCTTAATATTATCAAATTTATATAAAAATTAATTTTTTAAAAATACTTAATATATTATGTTTTTAAAAGAATACATTTAAATGTTTTACATATGGCTTATTTTTTAAATTTATTACAAAATATTAAAAAGGAATCAATTTTTAACATATACAACATGAGTGGAATTTACTATAATCATAATATTTATTATTTAAGATAAACCCTTTATAATATTTCATGATGTTTAAAATTAATATCTTGTTTCATATTTTTTTTATATTGTTTTATGTTTTGAAATAAAAAGTATTTTTATCTTTATTTTTACTACTATCTTGAAGGTTATTTTTTATATGTGTTAAATGGAATAGATTTTGAGATTCTATTATTTAAATAATATATTTTATGATTTTATGTATATTAATGTCCTTGAACATTGTTCATAATGATTGGTGATACTATTATATCTCTAGAATGCATTATTGAAGGATTTTGTTCTCATAGGAACATATATTTTAATAAATCAAGTATTTTATTCCATTTGTATGAGTGAGTATAATAGTTATTGTAAGAGTGATATCAATCTGATATCCCAATTTACAGACATGAATATTCTATGCTTGAGAATGATTTTTCATCAATATATTTTGATTTCATAAGGTAAGCTAATGAGATTATGGAAAAAGAAAATTGTATTCCTCTTTTATTGGTGAATGTATGTTTTTCAAGAAACTTTTTTCATCTGTACCCATATTTTACAAGAATGTCTCATGATTATTTTTTTCCCTTTTTATTTTTTTATGAGATGTTTTATGAAAATATGTAGTCAATGAATATTATTTCATGATTAATTAAATTAATATTTGAGCTCAAATTTTATTATGTAAAAGAGGAATATTGTTTTATGGTAATTTAATATTTTCTTAATTAAATAACATGTTTCTTAGTTTTTGTATCAATTGTTGATATTATTATGCTCATCCAAAGTTCTAAGAAAATTTACATAGAGTAAGGTTGAGTAGTAATTATAACAAGGTGTACCTTTTTCACTCTATGGATTCATCATTAAAGAGAATAATTTTTTTAATGATATAGGATTTTAAATTTAGGAATCGTTTCTTGTGGGAAAAATGGATATTAAGTGAAAGAATCCACGTTTTTTTAAGTGTTTAAACATGATGTCAAATTATTTAAAAAATATTATATAGATGTTAAATTTAAATGTATAAACTGAAGTAAATATAATACTTAATATGAAAAGAAAAACGAACGAAATGGAATTGGATAGAAGAAGTGCCCATATGTTGATCGTTTTTTCATGCCTATAAAGGAGTTAAATTCTCAAGGGTTTCCCATATATCAATCCCAAGAAAAAATCCAAAAATTATGGATGGAAAAAAGTTTATGTGAAAGAAATTCACTATCATAGAAAATTCCACAAGATCCATGCTAGCGAAATCACTACCCGCAACATCCACCGAATATTATATTATACATAGGTTTTAAATTAAGGTGTTTATGGGATATATTACTATAAATTTGGAATATATAAACATGTAAATATTAATGTAACAATTTTGTTATCAAATGTATTTTACACATTTTAATATTTTAATTTTAAAGAAAAAATATTTATTTAACAATTAAATGATAAAATCTAATAGATAATTTTATTTAATGAATTATTTTTACACACATTTTTAAATTATAAAAAATCTTTTATATGTTTTTTTAATATAAATAATATATTAAAAATAATTAGTAGTTTCTCGAAAAAAAGTATAAGAGTAGTTATAATTTTAAAATATTATTTTTTATGAATTTTATTTTTCAATATATATTTATGATCAAAATTTAAAAGATATATTCAAATTTTTTAAATTTTTATAGGTAAAAATGGATGTCATTTTTTTATTTAACTTTTCAAAATTAGATTCTGATTGAATTTTTTTTTATTTTTCTAACAAAATTAATTTTTTGATAAATATTAAAAAAAACTCTTTTACAATAACTAGAGTGTGTTTGATTATATCAATAATTATGTATAACTTATTAATATATAAAACATTTATGAACATAAAAAATATATTTAGTGTTAAAATTATTCAAAATAATACTTTGTTTAAATTATAATGGTCATGATTAGAATTTAAGAGGTATAAGTAATAAATTACTATAAAAACTATTTGTGTTCCCTTATAATATATAATTTTCAATAATTTTAGAAATTAAATTAAAAAAAATTATATTTTAGATTAATATTTTGATATTATAAAATTTTCTCAATATAATTTTTAGAGATAAGAATTATTTTATAGGGATTGATGTTATTTACTAATATAAATCTAAAATTAGTATTTTAAAAGAATTGTTTTATTAACATTCTGATATTTATTTCTAATCAAATCAATTTATCATTTCTCAAAAGAGAATGTAATATTATTTTTAAATCTATATGTAAACATTTTTAAAAAAAATTCAATTTTTAATCAGTACTAAATAATATTGCGAAAATTAATGGTAAAAATAACATGGTTTTTATAAGAATTTATTTCTATATATCGAATATTTTAATTTAGAAGAAAATTTATATTATTTAAAAATTGATTTATTTTATTTTTTTATTAATTTTAGTTGTATAACATCAAAAATTTTTAATATGGGATGTATTTTATTTTTAATAAATTTAAATTATTTGGGTAAAAACTAGTTATAATGGTAAAAAAGAAAAAAGGTATGTGCAAAAAACTTATTGGTAACAGAAAAAAATAATTTTCAAAACATTGAAAAAATGAATGATGAAGGTATGATCACCGTTAAATAAACCCCCAATCATTTATTTTTCTTTTTAAATTATTCTAACCTTCAATACTATCATTACATCATTGATTAATTAATGGGTGTTTATAAAAGTGTCTTTTTCATTACATATAAATAAAGTTCACTTCCAACTAATTTATACACCCATTCCAAAGTATTATATTAACCAAATATCTGAACAAGTGTCTCATAAACTCTCTCCACCTATCCTATAATCCATTTTCCTTCCAAATTACCAATCTTTGTATCCTTAAGTTGTTACCTATGAGAGAATATCCCAAGGGAGAGGTAACACTCTCAACTGAGCTCACTTAGCTGTTCTTTTCTTCAACCCAATAAAATTTTTTCTATACATGAAACTATTTCAAATTAAGTATTATTTTTATATTAAAATAGTATTACACTAATTTCATACAACTTTCCTACCTCCCTCCAAAACCATTCTAAAGATATATACATCATCATGCGTTTGTGTGAAGTACTACCTCTATTAGGGGTGTGTTTTATTTATCACAACCACTTTACAATGATGGTAATAAATTTTATTAAATGAATAATAATAATATTAATAATAATTTCATTATAAATATTATTAAATGATAATTTTTTTACTCCCACTCATTCTTTGAATAATGAGAGTGTCATCCGTGTATGTGTAGACTATCGTATTGATAGAATAATGAATTTCATTTTTTCATACTTTTGAATATGGATGAAATTTAATTTTTAATAAAAGTATAATAATTACATTTATGACACTATTAAATTTTATTAAATAAGATATTGGACATTATTATAGTGGTATTAACAAAAATATAGACATAGTAATCTCAATCATCATAAATTAACATATCGAGAAACCTTTTTAAATTTGAATCCTTTTGGGTTTAAAGATTAGAAATATTTAAAATATTGTCTAATAAAATAATATGAAAACAAATATGATATTTTAATGATTATTATGATATTTTAAAACAAACTTTTTCTATATTCGACATACTGAAAAACCTTCATAGAAATCAACTGTACCTCCTCAAGTGACCTTCTTAAGGGAAAATTATTTAATACATAAATAACATATATTAATATATAGAACATTGAAACATAAATATAGTGTAAAAATTATTAACAATTTTTTAATTATTTTAATTTAATTTTTCATGACATTAGGCACACATACAGAATATGTTAGGGGCCATTGTAAGGGCTTTTTTCAACTCAATATTCTTTATAAATACTTTATGTAAATCCACCAATTTTATCATTTTTGTGTTGTATATATATTCCATGAATTTAATTTATCATAATTTTCCATTTAGTATATGGGATTTAAAAATCAATATCATGTTCTACCATTCATGGGTTTTAAATTCTAAATATAATAAGAATGTAAGGGTTTTTAAATTGAATCCCCCATTTTTTGAGTTATAATTTCTCATCTGGACCATCCATATTCTATGATTGGTTACCGCCAACATAATATTTTATATAATACCTTATGTTCCTCCTAGATAAAATTAATCTTTTGATTAAAATCTTCTACATTGAAAAGTTTCTTCCCTAAAACAATAAAAAAAATTAAAAATTATTCTCATTTTATTCAATAATGTAATTTTTTCCAAGTCCATAATTTTCCTTTCCTCCAATATTCTAGAGTCGTATTTGGGATAAAAAAATGTATGATCTCATTTTAACTTCATATTATTTCAAAAAAAATTTAAAAATAATGTTTTATTATAATTTTTATTATACAAGATTTCAAAAAATGTATTTTAAAACATAAATAATTTCATTCAAACCACCTTTGTTACTTTGGGAATACACATTCAAATTATTTTTCTCTATTTTAACTTATATTTTTCTAATTTAGTTCCTAAATATTATGTCTTTAGGTTCCGTAAATATATACATATTTTCATTTTCCTTTCTTATTAAAGGATAGTACTTGTTTCATGTCCCCTTTTTATTTTCCTCTTTTATATTTACATGATGTCCAAGAACTTCCAAATTTCTTATTTCTTGCGATATCACTTTTATAAAATTTTTATTAACCAAGAATATATTTTTAAAAACCAAAATATTTTATTGAAAACCCACATTGTTGAATTCTATTTTAAAGTGAAATAATAATATTCTTCCTTATTTAAAATATCTTATTCCAATTGTATAAAGCATCACCTAAGTGGTTCATTTCTATTTATGATTTTACAATAATTTATATGAATTTCTATTTGTTAGAACCCTATTTTCTTGAAATTTTATTATTTATTCAAATATAAATATCTACCATTATATAATTAATTATTCTATGAGTAATCCATATAATATATACATTAATTATTCATCATGAAAATATTAAGAAACCCACATCATGCTCCTGGGTTTTATCAATCATACGTTTTACGTATTATTACATTTCTTAATGGTCCATACATATTAATATAAATGTTATGAATATGTAGGGTGTTTCATGATAGTTTCCCAATTAATTGGGTATTGTTTATTTATCATAAGATACCATTTAGGGTTCGTGATTATTTTTTCTAACACATAATGTTATGGTGTATTTCTAGTGATACATAATTTTTGATAATAATGTCTTATTTTAAATTTTTTCCACATATGTATGATTACATGAACTTATGATACCATTAAGATGTGTCATATTTACTTAATTATCTCACACTCTTATTCCATGGTATATGTTTCTTCATTTTTATATTACATGATCTTTTATCATGACATACATATAGCTCTTATTTTTCCCTCTTATTTTTATTAAAAAAATATATTTATACCATGTGTTCTCATATGATTTCAATATAACCCTTGATGAAATGATTCACTTTACTAATAATTTAATCTCACCCCTTATGTAGGATTTATTTTCCTAGGATATGGTGATGATTATAACTTATGATAATCATATAATGGTGTCTTGTGTGGCTCAATTACAAATAAATGATCAAAAGAATCTTTAACTATGTTTCTAATGTATTTTATACCTAAATAAACTAAACCTTCCTTTCATGGGATTGTGTTATTTTTATTATTATTAATATTACTGAAAATGGTCAAATTTATATATTTTTATAATAGGGGATTATATCTAGAATCTTGGCTTGTGTCAATTATTTTTTATGATTATTGTATTTAGTTTTGTAAAATATGATAGGACAAATTTAATGATAATAGTTTAGATGTGTCTATGGGAAAATTCTAATTGTAGTATAACATATGGAAATATTGTTAATGTTTTCAGTATATGGTTCTCATAGAAATTACATCCCTCTAAAAATATTTTCATGTTTATGCAGTTATAGAACAAATTCATTGTGGGCTAATCAACCCAAAAAGGGTGGTTTAGTACCAATTTGATCTCCACTCAATGCCCTATGAGTAGGCCTATAACTATATATCATAGTCTACACTCTAATGTTATATTCATTGGTTAATCATATTTTATTTATGATCCATTAGGATGGATTATTATATTATGGAATTATGGTAATGAGTATAGGAGAACCTAACCAAAAGATACCAGGATTGAACAGAGAGTGATTCTAGTTGAACGAAAGTAAATATGATGGTTCTAAAGAGTATGAAATTTTGTCACTGTGTTTTTCATACGATAATTTATGATAATTATCTTATTGTTTTATTTTTTCATTACTCATATTAACTCCTTTAATATTTTGTAATTGAATAAGCCAAAATGAACCAAGATAACGATTGATGTTATGGACAATGTGACAATTGTCCCAATGATCATACTAAGAGGATAATAGAGAGAGTGATAAATATTTTCATTATTCAAAACATGTTATCAGAAATTATGGTTAATGTTTTTAACATTTTAGGGTTTCCAAACACACTAAATAAGATAAGTATGATGTCTCGTGGAGGTTTAGATGATGTATATTTTAAAGGAAAGAGGATTCAATTTTAATTGTGTCTAAAATTTTGGAAGAGGGACCTATGAGAATATCTCAAAGGAACAAGATAATGATTTATCTATAGAAAATGAGGTAAAATAGAAATTAATTTCATATGAAAAATGAATACATGATTATGAAAGGTGACTCAATGAAGGGTTTTCCCTTAAGTTCCACTAAAAATTAAATATCATAAATGTTTGAAACATGGTCATTATCCAAATAAATTCCTCAATCCAAGGGCTAAAAATGATGATAGAAATAAAAACTTTCCATGATTATGGGAACAATGTAATTACTCTATAACCCCAACGTCTAACTTAGCTTCCAAAAAATACTGAGTGAGGTACATTCATCTACCACTAAAGAAAAATTAGTGTTGTATTCATATGTACTTCAGCATAATTATTTATAACTAGAATGTTTTATATGAACATAAAATCCTTATCTCAATGTCTAAAAATTAAATTATTAACAAAAAATATTTTGGTTTTATTACTTCATCCCATGTTTATATTTAGATTAATGTTCATTGTAAAAATTATACTATGATTTCTTTATAAAAATGTAATGTGATTTAAGAAATAAATTTTTTCTCTCCACTAAAGGGAAAAATTATTTTGAATAAATAGATCACATTGCATAACAAAAATTAAAAACATATCATTGAAATTATTATTATAAAACCCATTTATAAAATTATATAATGTGGGGCGTCACACAAAATTATGATAGAATTTTTGCAGAAATAGTTGGTGAAAATATCAATATTATGTTTAAGCTTATTCTGAGGAAAATGATAGGTTTTCATGTTTATAAGGTTAAAATACCACAACAAATTGTATCATGATCCTTTTTATCTTTTATATACCCCTTTATTTTTCATCATTGATAATTGATAAATAATATTTTATGGGTACAATTTATTCAATGCAGAATAATACAACACCCCAATATTTTAAAAAAAAATTAATTAAAACCTATTATCTTGAAAATATTTGTTCACAAACAACCCCAAAATAAAATGAAACTGTAAAGGCCCCAACCCTAGTAGTGTAAATTCTATTCCTATTTCATTACATTGTAACTAGATAAAATTATCCTCCTCCTAAAGGTCTGAGTCATTTTTTTTAGTCTTCGTAAACTAGACAGATAACTGAATCTTATATTATATTTGAAAACATAAAATAAATAACATTATGAAATTAAATATTTTTAATCCTTGAACTCATTCAAATATTAATTCTTAATATCTTAGGAAAATAAGAAAATAGGTGTGAACTCATATTCTTAGTAAGGGTTACATACAACAGAATATATCATTAGTCAATAAATCATATTCAATATGGAATGATAAATAACTAAAAATGAATTATATTTAATTAATAACAAGATAATTAAGAGTCATCCATGAATAATATCAAATTATATATTCTCATGGATAATAATAACAAAATTTTCAATTATAGTAATGATTATTATTTTAAAACATGGTTTATTATACCATGATATCTATATCATCAAGACCATTTTCCAAGAGATCTTAATCTATGGGTGGGTGTACATCAATAACCCATTTAATTTAGTTAATATATTTTTCTCATAAAACCTATCGATGCATCGAGGGGATTTATAATATTAGGCCCCACCAATCACTATATGTAACACCCGGAGATTTTATGAGAAATTGTTTTTTTCTTATGTTATACACAAAGATATCTTTCACTGCACACAACACTAGCTTGGCTTGTGTTACACGCAATCGCGACCTTCCTCGATAGCGTGTGTAGTACGCAATATCGAGTTTCACTAAACAAAGATATATTATTATAATATTATAAACTAGCCGTTATGAATAGTATTAACAAAATTTTTAATTTTATAACATTATAATTTATTTTACACATTTTCTAGAATGAGGTATGAAAACAAAATCAGTTTTTCTAATAAAAGAAGTATTTTTAAAAAATTGCAGTTTTACCGCCTTTTGATGGAACACCCATTTTAAATATAGTTTTTGACATGTTTATACATTCATTTTGACAAAATAACATTCTTCTTTGGAATAAGAAAATAAAAATTTACTTTGGATAAATTTTTCATATTATTCTGGTAACTTTCAAATTTTGATGAATAGTAAAAACATGCTATATTTTAATTAAAAACATATTTTTTCATCGTAATAATTTATATGGTTAAATTATAATATTTATTGGATTTAAAGTATAAATATAATATATTTTTACCATTTAATATAATTTAAGTCATTAACATTAATTTTACATTGAATTCATAGGTAAAAACATTTCAATCTTTGGCAATGTTTTAACTTTTAAAACCTATTTGCTTAACAATGAGATTAATTTTAAATTAATAACTACAAATTTTGTGTTTTGAATTTTGAAAAATGGATTACATATTTGGAATCAGTGGGTCCAAATTATGTTAATATGTTACTTTTATTTTTTTGATATTATGAATAGTAACTACGATAATTTTTATTTACTGCGATTAAAGGTAAATATAGTAATTCAAGGATAAAAGAATATTATAATAATTCAAAATTACCTTGAAACTTGTCCTAACCTTATTGGATGCATAGTGGCCGACCATGGGAATCCTTGGGTCGATTTTGGGACCCCATTGAGCCACTTGGTAGTGATAATGACAATTTGGATTAATTAATTTAATGTAAAGACAAAATTGACATTAACAAAAATATTTTAGTAATTAATTTTCATAAGGGTTTATATAAATTATATTTTCAACTATAAATATTCATTGTAAAACTAAAAATATTTTCTAAATGATGATATTTTTTTTCTAATTTGTAGACATCAAAACATTTAAATTATGTATGACACAATAATGATGCAGTATTTACCTCACTAATAAATGATTTAAATAAATAAGATTATAATGATTAAAATATTTTCCAAAACATGTCCAATTCTGATTGGATGATTTTATTTCAACCATTATCCATATTATATTCATCTTTAATGATTTATGGGCCTTTTGAAACCGAAGGTAAATTTATAATAAAAAAATATTTTAACATTTTCCAAAGGTTCCCCTCTCCTCCCTTTTGAAAGGGCACCTCCTCCCTCTCCTCCTCCCACCACATTGATCCTTAAAGCTCGTCCAACCCCTGAAAATTTATCTTATCCACTTTTGTAAAAACATTATATAGGTCTTCTTCTACTTAAAAGACCAATCTTAGGGCCCTAAGAGGAGGTTTCAAAGAGGCGTATCGAAGAAGAGGTAATATCTGTTACCAATTCTTTCAAATTTATTTCTTCTTATACTTCTTCTTATTTAGTTTTTTCATTATAATGTAATAACATCAGTATCACTAATATACAGATATGTTATTAGAAATATAAAACAACCCTATTTTACCTTCTATCCATCCTATGGAAAACGAAATCACCTCGCGTGAATATGTACGGAATACAGTCTCCACGTCGTGGTGTAAGCTGTTTTCCACCAACACCTTACTTGGATGGGTATAATGGTGAAAAGAATAACTATATATGATTATTGTAAATTTATTTTGATTATGAAATAGGATACATACACTTTAATACAATTCCATGATCATGGGAATGATATCATCGCTCGTGCGTACGTACGACCTACCGTCTCCACAATGTGATGCGACTCGTTCTACATGAGCTTCATTCCATAATGATTATATAAATGAATTGAATGAATAAATATGATATATATTACAATAATACCATTCTGTAAATGAGGTATCTATAACCTAAAAATTAGAATATGAATTTATTCAACAAAACACACATAAGAACATAAAGCAATAAACACCCGAATAACAAGTAGCAATGAAATATTACTAATAAGAAGCTATGAATATGACCATATATGATATCATTACAATTATTATGATTATGGAATAAGTCAAAGACATTATTTATATCATTATACAGGAGTTTTGGACAGGTACAATGAAGATCGGACCTAAGGTAAGAGATAATTTTACAATCTCATTTTTATCTGATATTGCTTATATGTAAGTATTTACTGGGGTTATATTTTTCATCCATGTGCATATAAATGTTTTCATAAAGTGTTTAATATTCAAAGATGAATTTTTAAAGTCATTTTTACCTCTATTGACTTTTACTTTGTGTTATGGAATGAATCTTGCTTTTCTTTACCATACATGGTACTTTTTGACTTTTCTGGCCAAAGTAAGAGAAGAATGTTTTTTAAATTATATGGCATGAATGGATTTTTAGAAAATTATTTCCAAGAAGCTTTCTTTACAAGTTTTCATGTTTATTTTTAATCAACTTCTTTTAGTTTAAAAATTTTAGGACATGTTATGAAAGGAAAATTTTTTTTGATGTAGAATGGATATTTTCCTCAAGAATGGAGTTCAAGTGTTTTATCAAAATTATTTTCCATCTAAGATAAAATGGGGTTCTGTTTCTATCCCTATTTTTTACATTGATTTGGTTTTTTTATGATGGAATTAATTTTATGATGTTATTTTATCTTTTATGGATTATGTTATGATGGCATGATGTTTAAGAATCCCATTTTTATTTCATGGGTTATGCTATGATGTATGATTTATGATTTTGTGGCAACATAAGAATGGTTTCATTATGAGATGGGTGGGACTTATATCTCCTTCCAATGCATTTGGTAAATATTTAAATCTCATGAGATATACATGGCTAGAATGTAAAGTTAAACTAGTTCAGTGATACAGGACTGGAACGAGGAGTGAACTCGGTTCAGTAATTGACTTTGTCCCCTATGATGGTCTTGGCAGTAAGTATTGACTAATATGAAATGTTTTCTATGATTATGTGTGTATTCCACAAAGTTTCATGTTTTACGTTATGATTATTTAGGATTACATTTCACCAATATGATTTATCCCATGTTATGATATTATAATATCTTTTGCACGTTAAGATATTCAAAATGTTATATTAATATGATATGATTGATATTTCTTTTGTTTACCCTTACTAAGAATTTGAGCTCACCCTTTTAGTATGTTTTCTTTTCCCTAGGTCTGAATGAAGGGTATTGAGTAGAATATGCCAAAAGGGACTCCAGATATGATAAAATAAATGGGAGACAATGTAGATGATTTATGTACCAGTTGTTTATGCTTCCCAGTTGCTAAAGACATTATACCTATACGGTCCTTTCATGGTTTTGTTATATGTTGTATTAAGTATGCTTGGATTTTGAAGTAATAACGATGTATGTAGAGTTTGGGTCATTATACTATATATCAAATTCATTCCTCATACATTAAATATATAATGTATTTCCTAAACTATATAATTTATCAATAAATTTATTTTTTGAATAAA
Source organism: Viscum album (assembly GCA_963277665.1). Lineage (NCBI taxonomy): Eukaryota > Viridiplantae > Streptophyta > Magnoliopsida > Santalales > Viscaceae > Viscum > Viscum album. Next base: position 967,678,200 of record OY728159.1, on the reverse strand, counting down.
TAATATGATATATCAATATTTCCCCAGTCAGTCAAATTGTTTTCAAAGTAAAACACTGTATATATATTTGGTCCTTTTTTTAGGAAAAAATCATATCCAAGATAAAAAATATAGTTATTAATGTGAAATTTATATTCCATTGATCACATTAAATTTAAGGTTTCAAGGAAAAGATAATATCAAAAAATTAATAAATATGTGAGAGATGACAACCACAAAACTATATTTTTTAGTAGAATCAGTTATTTAAATGAATATAATATAAATATTTAAAATAAGTTTTCATAAATTATTTCCTTTGAGAAATTATTAAAAACATATATAAGAATATAAATAGTGTAAAACCATTATGTTTGAGATAAATTAAATTTACACTATATACATTAAAAACTAAACATTCCATTTGAATTTTTATAAAAAAAATGATGAAGGTAAACCTTTTAGGAAACTTTTTACAAAGATTCCTTTAAATTATTTTCAAAATTTATGGATTATATAAAAATTAAATAACAAATTATTTTATTAGTAATAATGTCTTTTCATAAAATAATATTTAAATATATGGACATGGTAGAAAAATATACATTATTAATGTGAGAAATAAGATCATATTATATTTAAATTGTTTATATTGAAATTGTAACTAGATTTAAATCATTATTCATTATAAATAAATATATATTCATTTTAAAGACCTCAAAGTGGTATAATATACACCACATAAGAGTAAATTGGTGAATAATAAAAAATATGTCTCAATGGAGTGGATCTTGATACGAAATACCATAAAAATACCATTTTGTTGATGTGAGAATTAATCAATTACTAGATTTTTGTGTATCAGATAAAAATAAATATAAACAATTATAAATAAAACATATAATAATAAAAATAAATCACACACAAAAATCATATAATATAAAATATGATGAAGAAGTAATATAACCCAATAAAAATAAAGTGAGTTATAAAACCCCTTACATCAGGTTATACTCATCATATATGTTATTTTTCATTGTGGATTATAAGCTGATGTTAATTATTACATTCTTAATAAAAAAAATCATTTTTATTATTCATTTAATTTTATTTAATACTATGTTATATCTAGTAACTTAATCAATTTCTTTCATGTTGGATGTTTCGCTGATGTTTGGTTCATATGTCCAAAATTACTTCGATAGTTTTAACTATGGTAATTTTGGTCATTAGTCCATATTATATAGAAAAATAATAATGACAAATCGACATTTTTTTACATAAATAAATGTTTTTAAACAAAAAAATTTCAAATTATTATGAAAAATAAACTATGTTACAATAATGGAGACGCAATGTCATACCTATGCATGAGTAATGCTTCAATTTTTGAACAATCAAGATAGAATGAACATTAGTATTATTTAATTTTTAGATAATAAAATTTATAACATAAAAATTATATTATTTCATTAAATAAAATTATATGTAATAGTCATGTGAGGTGGTTAAGATAAATTAATTGCATCGCTTCGTGGAGGTGGTAATCCTCATGTACGCACAAAGAAGTTATCATTTTTAAATTAATTAAAAAGTAAAAAATTATAGGAAATATTATCTTTAAATAATAATAATTACATAATTAATATCACACACATATATATATATATATATATTAAACCCATCATTAAAACCATCGATGAAAGGTGGAGTTGGAAAATGAATTACATACGTTCGTAGGGCGTTAGTCCACTGTACACACTAACTACATTTTAATTTCCCATTTGTTAGAATATGATATAGATATAAGGTATGAAATTTACAAAAAAAATATAATTATATGTGATATTATTATGTTATTATATTATTATGGTTTAATTTGATTTGATGGATATATAAGAGGAAATAAAACAAAAATGCTCGATAAATAACAAAACATCATCTTTAGAAAACCACTTTAGGATTACATAAAAGCCTTCATATTTGGGTTTTATAATTAAAAAATTACTCTAAGATTTTGAAAGATAATTAATTATGTGTTTTGGTAAGGTATTAATGTAATCAAAATCAATTTTTTGTGTTTGTAAAATTGGAGAGGGGGTCTCTTTTATAAGTTAGATAAGGAATCTTTTGGAATTTTATAAAAAAATTAGTTTGATATAAATTAATTTTCTTAGTAAAAGGTTCCAAATAGATCAAATTATTATATAGGATTATTATGGGCAAAAATAATATCATACAATAAAATTTGAACATGTTAATATATGGTTTTAACCATTATCTCTTTGGGTTATCATTTTTGAAAATTACCGTGATAATAATATTTTTTCTCTTTAGGGGATAACATTTCAACTCTAAAAAGGAAAATTGGCCAATAAATTTACCATGGATTACATTTTCAACAATATACCAACTAGTTAGAAAAATATAAGATTTTAATGAATTTTAAATCAATTTATAAAATATTATTTTCTAAAAGATATCATTAATTTCATTTTTAAAACTATTAATTTAATTTGAATTTGAAAACAACATGACAGAAATGGAATTGCAACATAATTTTTTAACGAATCACTAAAATGATAAATTTATCTATTTTTTCAAATAAAATTATTCAATAAATTTATATTACATTGTATATTTTTCTAATAATTAATTTTGTTTTTCTATTGATTGGATAAATACAATGTGAGTACTACATACGCATTTAATGTAATTATTTTATAACTAAATATTATAAATAAATAAAAATGAAAAAAATTATATTTAAAACGGTTATTTATAGTCGAAAAAATTATTTTTTTTGATCATAATATATTATAGCTATTAATAGAAAGAAAGTGGAATTATTGTCTTTATCTATCACTTAAATATTGTAAAGACATAAAACAATGAAATTTGAAAATAGGTGGCCATGTATTCGAGAAGCGTGTGTGTAAATTTCCCTCATAAACACATAAAATATAATATAAAAATGTATTAGGGTCTCTTATTAGTCCTTATCATATATTTTTTACCTTAATCACTCAGTTTAGCATTACAGTAGTGAGAATTAATTACTATAGTTAATATTTTTAATGGAAAAATATAAAAGGGGCCTATAAATAAATTAATTCCATATTTAAAATTTTTAACTAATTTTTCATGATTAAATTCATTGAGGAGGAAGAATCTATTTTAAAATTAAATGTAAAAAGCGTGATGAAAATATGTTTTTAAAAATCATGTTTTCTTCAATGAAAAGATAACGCTATGTTTACCCTTTGGTTATTAATATTAATTATCTGAATTTCAATTCACATAGATATATATAAAAATATATATATATTAAAATTTTAAAATATATATTTCATAATTAGGTGTTATTTTAATGAAATAAAAAGAAGAATGTTATGCACATAGAAATAGTTTCTACAAATAAGTTTTTAAGCATAAAAATAAATTTACACCAAAATCAAAAAAAAAATGATGATTCAAATGAAATTAATTTGATAATAACAAAAAATTGGATATTATAATCATTAATACAAAATCTAGAATATATTTGGATTCTAAATTACTTGATTTGATGAAAATAAATGATAGATTTACAAAAAATATATTTTTCACTATTCACTAAAACCCAATCTTTTTTGAAAAATAAAAAAATTTATCAAAATTTCATTCATTTTATAAAATAACATATGTAAAAAATTCACAAATTCATTATATTATCCACACAAAAATATAATAAAAATTGTTTTTAAGGAAATATATTTTTGAAGAATAACATAATTTTACTAAAACATTGTCCGCATATTTAAAAAAATTAATCAACAAATTTTTATCTACTAGGACCCTTATGTAAATTAAATAATACAGTTAATGATATTTGTTCGTTCTATTCCAATTTTTATGTTATGATGATCATATCAAAATAATATATTTCTCATGCCATCTAAAATCAATGTTGTGTGTTATATATGATATAGAATATAATGATATTCCATTAAAATGTTCATGTGTAACATTATCCTCACATTCAGTAGAATTTCTCCTCATAATATGAAATTTTACATGAAAATAAAGGGATTGGTATTTGATAATTACTTTTTGGAAAACTTGCATTATAAAATGGATAATATAACATTCTTTTAAGAAGTAGGAAGTGGAAATACAAAGGATACCTAGAAGAACACACAACTATGTTTCCAAATAATAGAAAATTAATGGAAAATAAAAATATATACATACAGTATAAAAATAATGCCTATTGTCTAATATATAGTGATAGGGAAATGGGAAGGAGAATTTTAATGACCAAAAATCCATAAATTTTTTATTAGTGAAACAACTAGAGATTCATAAAATATGAACGTAAATGTATAAATTTTTTATTTCATGATCCAATTAATATTTTTGAGGGTTTATTTTTCTACCAAAATTGAGAAGAACATAAAAAATTACTTACTTAAAATAATTAATTTTAAAATAAAAAATTTTCCTTTGGTTTTCTTTGATCTTTTCCACGTTATTTCTTACTCAAGGAAATTTAAATCCAACTAGAATTTTCTATTCCTAAATCACTTAAAATAACATTTAAGGAATCATAAGATCCATTAAGGAGTGATAATAACCCATTTTTTGCCTCTAAATATTTACCAAAACTAAAACGGTTAGAAGTGTCTATCTAATATAATACATTAATCTCTAAAACCTCATCAATAACACACAAAAATCAACTTAATCCATTCTATAAGTATTTATCATCGAACCCTACTGAAATACTTCAGAAAAAATTCAATATTCAAAAAATCGGAAACATGGTCGCCAGATCTGAAATATCAAATTAACATTAATCCCTCAAACATTATTAAGTAATTAATAATGTCACATTCCAAATATTTCAATACCTTGATCACCAAAAAACCTCAATGAAACGAAAAATACTTATAAAATTAATTATATTGTTGTTCCTGAAATAAAATAAAATAAAATCATATATAATCTATGAATTTTAAAATGTAGTAAAATACTTCAAAAATTATATTGTCACAAAATCCTTAATTATTTTCATTGTAACCAATATTATCAAATTTACTTCATAATTTTCAATCATCTCTTTATCCTAAAAAATATTATTACATCAATATCAGTAACATATTGAGGTTTATCTTTCCCCCAATCATGTGTTTTCCATATAATATTACCTTACCTTTAAATCACATTTCTTGGTCATCAATACTTTTCAATATATGAATTCAAATCCATAAAGAAACAATTGTTGAATAATAGATAGATGTTTCATGGTTTTTATAACTAAAATATCATTTATATAAAACTTATATATCAAAATTATAAAATCCAAATACATAAACACTTCAATTTTTCCACTTACATGATTTTCATGGCATTGGACATTACATGGTCTAAGAGTTAGCACTTGGATTGGAAAACTAACTCGGAAAATTCTTTTGTTCCTCACACAGAATACAATGAAATATTCATCAATTCATTAATATATATCCTTTACTTCCACATAGAATACATATTATACTTCTATTGTGACATTCCATAGGGCATCTCTTTCTATATTTCAAAAATGAAGGAAATAGATCCTTATTTCCTCCACTGTCTCCACTACCCAATCATTCATTAAACTCTATCCTTTTCATATTTATTGAGTCATATATTTGGTTAAGGTTGATGTTATTAATCATATATCATGATAACTAATTTTTCATAATCATAATATTTTTCACTCCATCCATAATCCCATTTAGAATCACATAATCACCACATTGCCCATCATATTCAATGTTAGCAAGATTCCTTCTAGTTTTATCAATTAATTAAAATCAAAAAACATTGTATGAGAAACAATAATCATAGTGTGGAACAACAGATTCATTTATTGGATGTTTATATTATGAAAAGTTCTTTCCAATATAATACACCTTTGTATTAGCCTAGGTTATTCATTTACATAACCAATTCAAATCCTTCACAATAGATCATAATAAAAAATATTAATTAACCTTATAATATCCCTCAAGAGTTTTAAACTATATTCTTAGAAAGGGTACACTTATTATTAACTAGAATTTTGTCCCTTATATACTCGAAAAACTCTTTTTAGAGTTATTGTCTCAAGATGCATCTATTCCAAAACCATATCCATTTGTAGTATTCATATAGGGATGTATTTATCATAAAACCACATAACCTCTACCTCACTAAAATTTTATGATGTTATACTACACGTATACTTATTGAAAACTTCATTCTTAGGGTAATTTTCACAACTCCATATTTCTCTAAATTATGTTCCCAAGGTTTATAGTAAACTTTCTATGATACCAACTGTAAGACACATACCTTAGTATCCCAGAGATAGGGTTTAATTTATCACATAGTAACTATATAAAATGAATTTTATCTATAAGTACTAAATAGTTTATTAATATTGTTAAACTAGATATATACACTAATCTCACATTTCATTTGAAAACATAAACTAAATAAAATTATAATTAAATATTATGAATCCTTGAATTCATTCAAATATTACTTCTTCATATCAAGGGGTATGAAAAAAATAATCATGAGCGATGATTCTCAATAAGGGTTACATATTGTATAATTTATCATGAATCAATAAGGAATAATCAATATTAGAAGTTAAATAACTAAAAACACATGTCATTTAATCAATAACATGACCATGAAAATGAATTCATATATAATATCAAATGAAATATTTACATAGAAACTAATAACTGAATTCCCAATGAAATAAATTTTTAATATTGGATTTCATGATCTTATACATCATGATATCTATACCATCAAGGCCTTACACTAAGACAGTTTAATCAATTAGAAGGTATACACAAAAAAATATTTAATTTGACTATTTTTTTGTCTTGTGAGATATGTCGATGCATCAAGGGAATATATAAATAAAGACCCCACATATCACTACATATAAAATTCAATTATTATAAATTAAAAAAACTGCTTAATTAATTAAATATATTGTTTATCAATTATTGACTATATTTAATAAAGAATAACTAATATATTATTTCTCTAGTTAATCAAATAAAATTCAAAGTAAAACACTATATATAGAAATTATATATTGTTTCATAAATAATAATATCCATGATAAATAATATGGTTATTTAAGGGAACCATAATGTCCAATTATCATAAAAAATTGTTTTTTTGAGTGAAAATTAATGTCCAAAAATTAATCAAGAGAATTTAGACGAACATCAAAAAATAATATTTCATATTAGAATGAGTTAGATTAATGAATATAAATAAAACATTTAAAATATCTTTTCATTAATAGTTTCATTTTAAAAATCATTTAAATATAATATAATACGATAAAAAATGTAAAATGGTTTTGGACATGGGAATGTTATTTAACTTTTTACGCATTAAAAAAACATCACTTTTGTCTTTTTATATGGAAATGAAGATGATACTTTTAGGATAATTTTTTAAAATATTTTTTTAAAACCATTAAATAAATCATGGATAACATTAAATTTCCTCAATAAATAATTTTAGTAATAAAAAATTATTTTGTGATATCATTTTTAAAAATATGGACAATGAAGGAAATTATACATGAAAAAAATTGAAATAAGATCATCTTTTATTTCAAAAACTCATCTTGAAAGAGGAATTTGAATTGAATTATTAATCATCATGAATAAATATATATTAAAGTTATAAACCTTTAAGAGGTATTATATAGACCACATAAATGTAAATAGGTGTATAATACAAAATATGTCTCACATGAGTGTAAATTAAGATGAAATCCCCTACAAAGATCATACCATTAAAGTGAGAATTAATAAATTAATTGATTATGTGTATCAAATGTAAATTCTTATAAATAAGTGTAAATAAAGCATTAAATATTCAAAATTCATTACACACATAATCTTATATTATCAAAGAAAATAGAGAAGTAATATAACCCAATGAAAAGAAACTAAATTATGAATCAACTTACCTCTGGTCCGACTCATCACATTGGTTACTTATCATAAAGAATAATAAACATATATTAATGATTTAATTTATTATGAAAAAAATCATATTTATTATTTATTTTATTTTATTTAATACCATTTTATATTTATTTACTTATTCAATTTAGTTCATGTCGGATGTTTTGATAATATTCTATTAATATGTCCAAAATGAATTTGGTTGTTTTGACTATGTTAAAAGAGTTCATTATTATATATTATCTAGATTAATAATAATGTCATAATTATCATTATTAGCCATAAATTATTATTTTTAATCCAAACTTGAATATGGTTATCCAAAATTAACTATGTTACAATCAGGGAGAAGGTAGGTTGTAGAAACATAGTAATAACATTCCCATTTGTCAATAATATTTATTGAAAGAACATAAGTATTATTTTTTCATTAATTATTCAAAATAATAAAATAAATATCATATTATTAATTAAAATTATCTCATATATAGTATTAATGTGACTTGGTTATGAAAAATGAATCACATCCCTTTATGGATGTGGTAATCAACATGTACGCACGAATGATGTTATAATTTTGAAATAAATATATAGGTAATAAATTATATGATTTATTAAATTTATAAAATGATACATATTTTATTTTTATATTTTATTTATATATATAATCAATCAATCATTAAAACCATCATTGAGAAATAGTGATGGAAAATTAATTACATTGGTTTCCGAGGTAGTATTGTGTCGTACACACAAGTGGCGATATGGTTTCCTATTTGGTGGAAGAAGAGATGGATATTGGGTATGACATTAACATTAAAACATATCAGTATATGTAATTTATAATTTTATTTTTTCATCATGTTTTAATAAGATTTATAGGGGGTGGAATATGAAGTAAAACAATGTGTGGCTAAGAACGATGTCACTTATTTGGAAGGCCTTTTAATGTTTATAATAAAATCCTTCCAATGATTTTTTTATAAAAACATTATGGACTAAAGGATATGTAAAGTTAATTAAAGAATGTATTTTGGAAGTTTTTGTCCAACTTAAATGCTTTTTAATGTTTGGATAAAATGGGATATGAGGTTCTATTTTATAAGTGCGGAGTGGGGAACTTTTGTAATTTCTTAAATTATGATATTAATATAATTTTTTTTCATTTTAAAAATTATATAAACTATTATAATTTAAAAATAATTTTATTATGAGTAGAAATACCATAATAATAAAAATTGGACATTTTTATTTTAGGATTTAACCCTTATGTCTTATCATTAATACTTTTTATAAAATTACCATGACAATAAAGAATTTACAATTATGGGTCAAGATAGTTACCCTAAAAGGATAATTGTAAACTACATGATAAATGGTTTATATTTTAATACATATTATAAGAACTTGAAAAAAATGGGATTTTTTAAGAATTTTAAATCTTTTAATAAAATATTATTTATTGTATAATATTATTCATTTAATTTATAGAACTATTCATTTACATTAAAATTTGAAAAAAATGAAAATAATAAAATTAAAATAAAATCCTTTAAAACATCAAGAAAATGTTATATTTTTATTAAAAATTTATGGGAAAAAATAATTCATTCAGTTTATAATACTTTTGGTATTTTTAAAATCATTTATTTTATTATTATATTAATTGAAAAACAATTCTGTCCGTGTTTCATAAGAATTTATGATAATTATTTCATGACTATAAATTAGAAATATATTAACATGATAACAAAAAATTTATATTTAAAATTAATAATTATGAACTAACTTATGTTTTTTGTATCCCTGTCACAAAATATTATAGTTATTGAAAACTAGAAAGTGAAATTATTATCTTTATACTTTAATAAAATATTATAAAGGCCTAACAAAAATATATCTCACACAAAGATTCCATATATTTGAGATATGGATATACATGGAGGAAATAAATTCATCCAATATGATAAATTAAAATTTTAGTGTCAATTGATTGTTCTTTTCATATTATTTTTAACATTATTTAATCGATTTACCCATACCATGGTCATAATTATTTAATATAGTAACTATTTATAATGAATAAAATTTGAAAAGGGTTTATTAAAAAAATTGGACCTCATTATTCCAAATATATATCCATTTTTAATAATTCAACACAAACCAGTGGTAATTTTTAATTTAAAATTTATCTCACGATGCTTGATGAAAATAGATTTTTTAAAGAATTACATTTTCCAGGAAAAGCTAATTTTTCTTTAACTCTATGACTCATAATATTCATTATAGGAATTTAAATTAATATATATATATATATAATATACATATAATTTAAATTAACCCACATTTATGGTTATTTTAATCCACTAAAATGGGAAACCATTATACACTTTACAAAAAGCATTTAGAAAAAATGAGTTTTTAATCATTAAAATAAATTAATACCAAAATATTGAAATTATCATATTCAAATGTAATTAATTGGATTATTATAAATCAAATAGATAATATGTCACATTATGTCCAAAATATAAATATAATTATATATTAAATTACATTCCTTAATTATAATAATTGATAGCTTTTTAAATATCTATTTATCACTATTCACATAAAACACCCATAGTTTTATAAAAATATAAAAATTTCAAACTAAGATGATTTTTATCAACTAAATTAAAAACATGTATACTTTTTTAAATATATCATTTGAAAACTATTAATAAACTAATTATTTTATGCATTCAGAATATGGAAAAAAATTGAAGAAAACATATTTTCGGAAGCATAAAATGACTTTACTATAAATTGTGTGTTTATCTATTAAAAATTAATCAATAATTTCATATCAATTATGAACTTTATGTATATTTAATAATGTAGTTAAATATTTTTTTACCTTCCATTTAAATGGATAGGTTATAAATTTCATATTTAAAAATTATGTTGTGTGGGTCGTTTATGCACAATGGTGTTTGTCGCATACACTTTCAAACATGCAATTTATATTTTATATTATTGGGGTGTTATAGAAACCTTGATACATTGAAGTAAAATTATTATATATGAAAATAATAATTTGGTTATTAAATTTGTGAGAATAAAATGAATTAACTATGTTATTCAATCAATGAAGAAAAAAAAAGAAATGTCATCTGGTAGTGGAGGTGTCCCTTATGAAGGTCATTTATCTGATCATGGAAATGAGGAGGCTTTATTATGGTTTTCCCTATACCAAGCCCAATATGAACTCAAAAAATTATAGTATGATGGATATAATTGGTCAGATAATTTTAATCACATGGATAATATCACAATATCCATGCTAGGGGAATCACTACCCACAACTTCTTCTAATGAATACATTATGCATAAATATTACATGAAGATCATGAGGGTATATGTAACTTCAAATTAGGATGATATATAGCCAATGAGAATGTTCCTGAGTGGTAGAGGCTACTGCTTGGCATCCAAGAGACCCAGGATCAAATCCATATGGGGGTAAATTTCTAGGTTAATATAGAAGTACTGTGGAAGGTACTTTTCTATAATGTAGTAGGTTGCAATATTCATCTTATTTGGGCCTTCAGGAAAACGGTATCGGCCTATGGGTCTCAGGGCCTTCGGGCCACTAAAGGCCTTCAGGACACAAGGCCTTCAGTTTTGAAGGGCCTTTAGATCACCAATATCCTTTGGCCCATAGGGATTTTGGGCCATAGAAAATACAAAGAATAAGCTCAGGTATACCACGCATGAGTAGACCCATACGAGGATTTAGATCAAAAATAGAAACCACTAGAGTAGAGCTAACAATATTAGAAAAATGAGAGGGTATGGAAACTACCATAGGGATCAGGCACCATGAATCTCTGCACAGGTAAATTCAAGCCAATTAGCCATGTATGGTGGGGAGCTAGGCACCTTAAAGAGGTATATGATGTGGGGGGGGGGGGTTGTTTCTAGTGATTTAGGTCTTAGGCTTTTAAGGTTATGTATGTGCCTTATGCCTTTGGCCTATGGGTCTTGTAAGGTCTCACCTTCATCCCTTAAAAGGGGGATTATCCAAAAATTAATAATTAAAAGGAATTCGGGCCATTGAGCGGGATGATATATGCATGTAACTACTTATAAAAAAGTTATTTATAACATGTATTTTATATCTTTCTCATTTTGACTTTTACAAAAAAATAAATTTTATTTACTAATGGATTAGTAAAATCAATGAAATCATATTATGTATAATTGGATTTTTATGAACATTATTTAATGGAACAAAATATTATACTAATATATATTTGATACTAATTATATTTTAAAACTAATTATTAATTATTAATAAATAAGAATAATAATAGTTAACATCTTAAAATGTTATTTCCCCATGAAAAAAATTTTCACAATATTTTTATACATTTAATTAAAATTAAAATTGTAAAATTTTAGAATTTTAATTTGGAAATTTATACATAATTTTTGGATTTATAATTTAAATATAATCCTAATAATAATATTTCTTATTTTTTAGAAAGAAATTATTTTTAGTTGAATTGTGAGAATTATTGTTTTACTAACATCGTAGTATTTAGTAATATACCACTAATTAAGTATAAATTAAGAAATTATAAACAATATAATGATAAAAAAATAATTTATAGAGTAACATTATTTATATAAAAATAATATGTTGAATTTAAAAAACCCGTGTTTATATTTTTAGGGATATAAGTTTTATTTCACGAAACCAACTATTTTTATTTTCTTATATTAAAACTTAATTTTAATAACCTATAGAAATTGAAAATAAAAAACATATATTTTAAATTTTATAAACTAATTCATATTATTTGATAATATCAATTTCATTTATTCTCATAAAAATAATTGTAAAGGGTTAATGTTAATAAAAATGATTTCAATGATACTATTATTTTCATAGAATTTTTTTAAACCTTATGTAATTTCTATAAAAAAAATTAATCTCTTCTTATAAAATAAAATAATAAAATTAATTATAAAATATAGAAATACATTACCTCTTATTAAATTTGTAAAATATAATATATATTATTGGGAACACTTAACAAAAATAATAATATTTTCTCTCTAAACTATTTTTTCTTTATATTGATTTTTTAATTTAAAAATTTATTTTATATTACATATAAATTAAATTGTATTATATGGATCTTACATTTATGTGAATGAAATAGAAATATTCTTATAGAAGTTACCTTACTGTTTTATTAAAATGTAAATTACTTGGGTAAAAAAATGTTTTCCATTGTAAAAACTAGAAAGATAAAATTCAAAACCTTAATATTAAAAGTCTAATAAATTTTTTATAACATAGACTAATATGAACGGTGAATATATGGTCAACCTTAAATCATACCCCAATAAATTTATTTTAATTTTCAATCCTTTGACCCTTGAATAGTGTCATGTCATCATTGAAAATGTAATGGGTACTTATAGAATTGACATTTTCATCACGTATAAAAAGGGATCACATACACCGGCTTTTGACACCCACTACAAATATTTATATGTAGAAAAATACACCATATTATATCATAAACACTCACCCAATGTAAAATAAGGATTTTTCTTTCGAAAATACCAATCTAGGTAGACCCTACGTGTAACCCAAGGGAGAATATCCAAAGGGAGAGGCAATGCTCTCAACCGAGCTCTTTTATTTCTTCTCTTATTCTACCCTCCAAAATATTTTCTTTCTAGGAAATTATGATAAAATAGATATTATTAATATAAATAAATTTTATTATAAATATTTAATATAAATTTTTTACCACTTCGCAAAGCTATATAAAAGATGACGTTGTCATCATTTGTTTTTTAAAACTACAACATCCATGAGTGACATTTTATATTTTTTCCAACATCATTATATGGATAGTCCAAAATATTCAATTAATTAAAACATTTAATTAATATAACCTGATAAATATTATGAAATTATGGGGATTTTAATTTTTTTTATTCCATATCATTCTATGAAAAATGAGATCGTCGTCCATGTACGTATGGACTGTCACCTCCACACCAAAACATATTTTGTTTTTCCTTTATTGAATCACCGAGATAAAATTATTAACTTATTTAATATATAAGAATTATATTTATTATGTTAAAAATATTCTATAAACATGATATTGGACATTATATAAGTGACTTTAATAATAAAGGGAATAGTAAACCCAGATGCGTTAAATAAATATATTGAGACACCTTTCTTAATTTGTTTTAATTTTTTGGAAAATATAAGTGACATTATAAAAAAATTAAATGTAATAATAAAATAATTAAACCTTCATAACTAGTTATATTATGAAAATAATTTTTGAAATATTTAACATTGTCAATATATATAAAAACATTTAGAGAAATAGACCAAAACACCTCAAGTTACTTCCATAAGAAAAAAACTATTTAATAAATAAATAACAAATGATAATAAATAGATCATTTTATATAAAATATATATGATGAAAGTTATCAATAGTTTTCAAATAATAATAATTTCTTAGATCAATACATTTGGGACACAACTAGAACAAATCAATACACAATTTAAGGGTTATTTGTATCTCGATTTTTCTTCATTAATATATTATGTACATTCACCGGGTGACTCCATTATATTTTTTATATATTGGAAAAGAATTACATTTATCATAATGGTTCATTAATTCTAATGTATTTAAATATCCATCTAATTTTTTACTTTTCACTTGTTTCTAATTTTTATGATAATAATTAGGTATGTTTATTTGTTAACTCCATCCCAATTTATTTGAGTTATATTGTCTCTTGTTGAAGTTAATATTTATATGATTAGTTTCTTAAAACATAAATTTTATATTTTACCTTACATTTAACTCTAGGTAAAATAAAACATTTTCTTCAAATCTTTATCCTCGACAAATTTCTCTCCTGTAATAGTGTGACATTGTTATGAATAATTCTCATTCTCTTTAATGATCCTCATTATTTAATATCCATATTTTTCCATCACACCAATCATCTCATTTCTTAAATGAGAACCCAAATATATTTTATCTCCCATGATCCTAATTTTTATTCACCCCCATTTTCAATAGACAATTTTATTATACTTTTTATGTTTTCAAATTTCAGAAAAGGCCATTTAACATATAAAAAAGAGATATTATAAACCACCCTCATTTCTTTTAGATTTATCCTCCTATTTATTTTTCTCACTTTTATAATATATTATTCTCATGTAATCCATCAATTTTATTTATATATGTTACTTAAATATTTACCATTATTAAATTACATTTCTTTATAGTGGATAATATATATGTTTTTAGTTTCCTTCACAATTCATTCTTTTATGTAAACCTTTTTTAAGGGATGTTTCCATTTTTTATTTCATTTTTAGTGACACCACCATAAAATAATTTCATAACAAAAATATGTTTTTATAACCCTAATTATTTTATGAAATACCCTACTATTTCAATTATGATTTAAATGGAATGATAATATCAATCATCCATTGAAATATCCTTTACCCATTTCAAAATTAATCATATAAGATACTCATGTTTATTCATTTTTTTTTCAAATCCTTATCATGAATGTATCTTTATTAAAAACCAATATTAAAGACATATTTTTTCTTAAAATATGAATATACAAAATTATTTAATTTCTTATTCTATTGGTAATACTTAAGATATATACATAAATTAATCTTTGAGACAAAATTATAAAACCCACTTTGTTCGCCTATATTTTACCATAATTATGAATAATATATGGTTATTTTTTCTCATATGAAACACATATTCACGTACATGTTTTGAATAAGAATGTTTCACCATTAGTGCACTCTAATTCATTGGGTAATGTTCTCATCTCATGATATCCCATTATGTTGTATAGGAAGTTATCCAAACACATTATATTATGTTGTCCTGGCAGTGCACCTTGATATATAATGGAGATATCATGATTCATGTTGTTGACCCATATATGTGACTCCATAAAATTTTTATATCATTCCTTCTAACATTTTTATACTATGGTACATGTTTTTTCATTTCAGATTACATGTTATTATATCATGACATATGGAAAAATATTGTTGTTCCATGTTTTTTTTAATAGAAAAATTATCCAATTACAATTTCTTCTCCTATAATTTTTATTTAACCTTTTATGAAATTTTTTACTTTATTGATCATTTGAGCTTAACCCTTTCTTATGTTTTTATTCCCCACATTATGAAGATTAGTATAATATATGAGAAGTCGATAAGGAATTCTGGTGGGGATCAGATATATTGAAATTATCACATGTATCATGAAATAAGATTTTTATGTATAAAATACTCAATGCCACTAAAATATCCATTATTCTATTACACTGATTATTTATAAGTTGTAATGATTATATTTTATAAATGAGGTAAAATAATGATATTTTTAGTCAAAGGAGATATGACGACATTCTTTCTTATTATATAATTTATGTATTTGTAATTAGGTAGGATACGATACCCTCATAACGAGATTAAAATTTCCCCTCCAAATATAAGTTTCCTTATCGGAATTGGATAGTGACTCGGAGTTTTTGATCAATAAAATCAATGGAGAATTCTACATCAAGAAGGATGAGTTTATTTTATGAAATTTTTAAGTAAAAGATATAATGAATTAATTACTATTAGATGAAAAAAATATCCCAAAACTGTCAGTTATATAATTATTGAGTGGATACACTGGCAAGAGAATCTACAAGCAATCAAGGCTGAGATCAAAATGAGATGATCCTTAACATAGTGCATCTTATTGTGGCATCTCTTTTTATCAGCAATGATGTGTAATAAATCGAGAATATTAATGAAACTGAATATCATGTAAACACATTACCCTCACAAATCAACACCATATTTTGTTGGATGTATCTAATAATATAGTATCTTCAAAACAATACTCCCAATGGGATCATATCAAGATATAACATATCCATCTATAGTAAACAATCATTTATGATGACCCAAAATCCCAAAAGTTTCACAGTAATTAGGTCAATAATGGGATCCTCCTAATATTCATTGAAGGAGTATTGACTCATGCCATTACATAGGAATCCCATACTAGTAAATTTGGTTCTCACCAGATAATATCCAAGATCTTTTACTAGGTTAGGAGACGTGGACATGTCTAGCAACCATTGATTCAATATTGCATGGAATTCATGAAAAAGATATATATATTCTATATTCACTTGAATTGCATCTATAAAACCATAAATTTAATGAAAACAACCAAATAATACTGGTTATTTATCTTGTGGTGGATCAATTCGATGGTTCTATACCCTCCAACTATCCAAAAAAAGGTTTTGTTCATTATCACTACTATAAATTAATTCTTTAAATGTGAAGAAGAATTTCAATTGAAGGAATTTTATATAAATTTTTTCATCAACTTCATAAAGATAAATATAATTAATAAATTCAGATTCCCATTTGATAGTACTAATTAGAAATGGTACCAATTTCTATGCCTCTAAACTACAGAATTTGTATGAGGAATATAACATTCAGTCTAACCGCACATTCTATTTTCCTACTATAACAATAGCAACTTCTGTAACAGAATATTGATTGTTACGTTATTAAATGGGTACAAAATAAAAAAATAACATCCCTAGTGATCAAATTGTCTAATAGTTTGATGAGACTAAATAAATACATTAAAATCACATTATATTTTAAAATAAGAAATACATTTTAATCTTTGAGTGAGAAAATTATTATTTATTATATTATATCCATAAAATCATTTAGTATTCACTTATAGGAACCATTGGGATTTGAACAAAACAAATGTGTGATAAATTTCATAGTAAGGGGAGTTTATAGTAAATTCTATCTTTAAAGACCCAGAAATTATAAGGAATAATTTTTAAATACAAGGAAATTTTAGGAGTTTGTAGTTTCTGATAGCGCCTGATTCTGAGGCCCGATGTGCCCAGAATCAATTTTCTGATGTTTTTTTGGGTACGTTCCGTAAATGAACGTACGAGATTTTATATCTTTTGAACCGGTGCTCAGAATTGAAATTTGAGGACACCGATGAACTCACAGCGCCAGTATTCACTTAAAGAAACCTTTACCGCATTTGTGTTTTATCGAGATTGGAAGTTAATTTTGGGGTTTTTCTAAGTAAATTAAATAAAAATATGACTAACATATTTTTATGTAAGTGGTAGTTTAATCCTCAAAGGGGAAGTTAGAGGTGGGTTCCCCCCCACATAACCTCCCATGAGAGGATATTATGTGGTGGGGCCGACACGAGCTCAACCCCCTTAAACCCCCTTAACCCTTTTAAACTCTTGGACTTCTAATTAATGTGCCAACACTCCCTTGAAATTAATTAATCGAATCCCCTAAAATTATTGCCAACTCCATTCATTTAATTAAGTGAAACCACATAATTAAGTTGAATTATTTTGAACTCATGCCAACCATTAAAATAAGATATAAGATTGATTTATTTTGGGTTGGCATAATCATTGGAGAGTTTGGGTTGGAAGGACATCATCCTCTTGAAGAAGAATGCTCCTCACCTCCGAAGAAAGACGATCCTGTCTATGATATTCGACCAAGCAGCAAGAGAAGGAGCCACCCACGAGGAACACAGATGACGCTTCATACTCAGACGTTTCCCAAAATCAACGAATCAACATCCGTCCTCTTTCCATGACTTCGAAAATGTGCTTCGAATCGAGGTAGGGGGAAATTGGTTTATTTTTATGTGTGAATTATATCCAAGAACTTTGACCTTTATTTTTGGATTGATGGTGGCCGAATTTTTATCACCTAAAGTGGAGGGTATGATCCGAACAAACACGGATCGACATCCCTCCATGGAATCTTGTTTGCTTGACGTCGGAGGCGGAGCCGAAAGGGCGCGGTGCTATCGCACCGCGTCGGAGAAGAACAACAGTGGACTAAATAGGAACCAAAGAGGATGAAAGAGGAACCACAGATGAGAGGTCTGTGGTGGATGAAGAAGCATGGCTCTGTTGTGCTATGCAGTGGAGCTGAAGGCTGCAGCCATGTCGGGCCGTGGTGGTGGCTGCGCGGTGCAGGCACGCCGCGCGGAGGGCAGCAGGACCGTGGTGTCGTCGTGCCGTGGTTGTGGTGCAGAGGTGGTCGGCCGAGCCGGCGGCCATGGAGCCGGTCCACGGAACAACTGGCTGGCCCTGAGGAGAACCGCTACGCTCGCATGCGCTGTGTGGGAAGAACCGCGGCCCGCATCACGGGTCGCGTGCGTCGTGCCGAATCGGCTGCCTAGGGCTGGCCGGGCAGAGGAGGAGGCGGAACCACTTTGCACCGCCAGGTGAACCAAACCAGCCCGAAGTGCAGGTCGAGTCTGTAGGTAGGCCGCACCCCACTGGGCCGCCCTAACCCCCAGCCGGGTCGGACCCACCGAGCTGGGTCGGGCCGACCCGCCAGCCAACTAGGCTTGACGGGTCGGGCCCGTCTTCGCTTAAATGCGAATATATCTTAGACCGCACATCATATTGACGCGCCATCTGCCGCACTGGGACCCATGTGATGAGGTAGTACATTTGGTATTCTATAAGTGAGTTTCGGAAAAATATGGAAAATGTCAGGCTTTGGATCGAGAGTAAATTCAACCGGGCCCCTAGAACAGAAATTCCAATAACTCTCAGACCGGGCATCTAATTGACGTGCCATCTATCACGTTGAGTTCCATATTATGAGATGGAAGTATGGGATACATAAACTCATAACTTTTTGATAGTGGATGTATCGACACTTGGCTCGAGGAGCAGACCCTCCCGGAATCGAGCGTGGTGCGTGCGGGAACCCTAGGGCTGGCTGCGACTGCAGTGACTACTATACCAGAATCCTCCGTGGGTTCAACAGTGATGACTACTAAACCGGAATCCTTTGTGGGTTCGACAGCGATGACTATAGAACCAGAATCCTCTATGGGTTCGACAGTGATGACTACTGTACAGGGATCCTCTGTGGGTCCGACAGTTCTGACTTTTGTTCATGTATCTTGTGTGGGTTCGACAGAATAGCTGGTCATGTATCCTGTGTGGGTCTGACAACTTAGTTGGTCATGTATCCTGTGTGGGTCTGACAGCATAGATGAATAAGTGACTACGTCTGATCATCTCTATCACTCTATGAAATATTTATACCAGTGTGAGTTGAGTCATATCTTTCAACCATTATCATCATGGTGATTGTCTTTACTTCCTTTGTGGAATGGTTGGTGCTTGGGATCAAGTGTTGGAGCCAAACTATGATTGATAACTTAGTTATATGTATGTGCATATACCTAAGTAGGGTTGGTTGATAGTTCATTATTTTATCATTATTTTATGGTTTATCCTTTTTGGATTCAGGGAGACCTTCGGGGTTGTCAGGGTAACCTACTGAGTAATGTTATACTCAACCTTGCACTGGCTTTGCCCGCACCTTGTTGTGTTCTGTGTAGATGACAGACAACAGTGATCGAGGCTAAGGGTGATGGATGGGAGGCTTCTCGGAGCTAGACTAGACAGGACGTACCTTAGGGATGAGTTGTTTGAGATCTGTACCTACCCATCAGAAAGGATTCCCGGGTGGACGATCCAGGACCAACACATTACCTTTCATCTATTTTCCCCTTTTCCAGTTGTACTTGCTTTCCATTGTATCGGTACTTTACTATTGGGCTTGTATTTCCGCCCCCTTTACTTTCAACACTACTTTTTGTATACTATATTCACTTAGTTATTTTCTTCTAGCTTAGTCTATTTGTGTGTGTGTTACTTTTATAAAGAAAATTCCTTCCCATCTTAGGGATTTACGCCTTTGGTGCTAGTCTCTAGCCCCTAGCTTATGCAAGGCGGGCTTGGGTTAGTCACTACAATGGCCCCGAGAACTGGTCATGAAAAATTGGTATCAGAGGAGTTTGTTCTCCCAAAAAACTTGGACTCTGATTCTTTTAATGGATACAATGTTAATTATTTTTGGTGTGGTTGTTAGTTTAGGGAAACCTATGTTGGTACAATGGCCTATGTATCCGTACACTAGGACTCTAACTTCTGATCTCTGACTCAGTGCACAAAAACACTGATTGCATGTTTGTTTCCTTTGAAAAAGTTTTCTTCATGATTAATTTGTGTCAGCTCACTAGGTATATTGTTTTAATCGTGTTACAATTGTTTCTTTTCAGGATGGCCCCATGAAGGCATCTAGCTAGGGTTCTGAGTTATGTACGAGATGGTAGGCCACCTAGCGATGAGGCATCGGTGTAGGGCCCCATCACAGCGGTGGTACCATCGGTACCATTACCCGCATGGCCACCAATACCACCAGCTCCAGCAGCAGAGAGTGCACGCCGTCTGAGTGCATTGCACGAGTTCCAGCTCTAGAGGCCGCCGAGTTTCTGGGGAGAGACGGACCCACAGGCAGCTGAGGATTGGCTGGAGGCTGTCGTGAGAGTTTACAGATTGGTAGGGACACCAGCTGACCTTATGGTGATCCTTGCCATGAGTCTCTTGCATGGATTAGCAAGAAGATGGTGGAGCCTGATGCTCCAGGTGCATGATGTGGCATCATTACTATGGATAGAATTCGAGAGTCTATTTCTCTCAGAGATTGTTCCAACCACCCTTCGTGCGGTGCGGATTCATGAGTTACTTCATCTGTAGCAGGGAAGCGTGACAGTAGCTTAGTACTCAGCAAGGTTCACCGACCTCTCGTGCTACTCCACTTATATGGTGTGGGACCCATTATTCAGGGCCCAGACCTTCATAATGGGACTCAGGAATGAGATTAGGGCTTCGATGTTCCCCCTTAGCATCCCAACACAGGTGGGGGTTCTTGAGCAAGACCTTCTAATGGATAGTTTTCTCGCTCAGCAATCACCAGTAGCAAGACCCACCACAGGGCGATATGTAGTGGAGTCTTATGCAGCCGACAGAAGACAAATATTGTAGAGGTCCAAGTTGACCAAGCCATTTGGCGGGCGACCCCAGGATAAAGGTTAGGTTGTGTGGGGCACATGAGATAGAGCCAGCTATATGATGAGCAGGCAATGCTATGCATACGGCGGGAAGGGCCACATGGCTCGTGACTGCCTGACCCACCATGCAGATGAACAGAAGATGGTAGAGGGACCTCCCAGGCAGAGGCAGAGGTTCCACCGTGGTGGTTCGCAGGAAGCAGGCAGACATGGAAGAGGGGATGGCCGAGCAGCAGGTGGTGGATGACGTTTCGAGGCCCTACCACCCCCACCACCATGAGGTCCACCCGGACCACAGGAAGCAGGCGGACATAGGCAGGCTCAGCTCCAGGTAGTCGAGGCCTATGACCATGGCCCACCTGATATGATTCGAGGTACTATATATGTCTAGTTCACCCTTGCTGCAGTACTTATAGACATAAGTAAAATTCATTCTTCTATTGCCACTGCCTTTATTCGGAGGTCGGAGATTTCAAAGGATCCTTTGGCTCGACCCTTATGTCTAGAGACTCCGACGGGAGCAGACTCAATGATTACGCACTGGTGCCGTTAGTGTGAGCTTACTCTAGGAGGTGAGAGCTTCGGATGGGATCTTCTGGTAGCAGCATTGAGGCCTTACGACGTCATCATGGGTATGGACTGGTTATCCACAGTTCATTCCTAGATTGACTGTATTTGGCACAAAGTGTGGTGTATCCACAAGGATGGGACCAGGTTCACCTTCATCAGCGAGAAGGGAGACTTTTCAGCACCGGATGGACTTACATAGATGAGGGGGTAGCCGATCACACATCAGTTGGAAGGTCTCATCCTCAGAACGGTTGATGTGTGGAGTCTGAGTTTTCTTGTTATGGTGGATCAGTACGCGGATGTTTTCCCTGATGACGTTACGGGACTACCTCCTCGTAGAGAGGTAAACTTATACATTGACATGTTTTCTGGGATGACACCGATATCTAATCTAGCATATCGGATCGCTCCCGCCGTTCTTCGTGAGCTGCGGGTATAGATGGATAATTTACAAGAGAAGGGATTTATCTGACACAGTGTTTCACCCTAGGCATCTCCGATTTTGTTCACCAAGAAGGCGGATGGGAGCTTGCGACTTTGTGTTGAATACCGTTACCTGAATCAGGTGACTGTGAAGAATAATTACCCAAACCCGAGGATTTATGACCTCTTTGATCAGCTCAAGGGAGCATGATGGTTCTGGAAGATAGACCTTAGGTCAGGCTATCACCAGCTCAGAGTTCGAGATGAGGATGTGCAGAAGACGACCTTCAAGTGTTGGTATTTCCACTATGAGTTTTTGGATATGCCTTTCGGCGTAACCAACACTCTAGCAATGTTCATGGGTATAATGAATAGGATCTTCCAGCCATACCTCGATCGCTTTGTCCTAGTCTCCATCGACGACATACTTATCTACTTGACTACTGAGGAGGATCATTCCTACCATTTGTGGGTAGTACTGGACACACTCCAAGAGCATCAGCTTTATAGTAATCTCTCAAAGTGCCAGTTCTAGATTCGAGAGGTTTACTTCTTAGGACACATCATCTTGGAGGCTGGAGTTGTATTGGATCCAGCAAAGATTGAGGCAGTACTTTCTTTGGAGCTACCCAGGACTGTGACAGAGAAATGGAGTTTTAGGGGACTAGCTGGGTAATATCGGAGATTTGTGCCAAACTTCTCCAGAGTTGTAGCACTACTTTCAGCATTGACTAAGAGGGGGAAAACATTTGTGTGGTTAGAGAGATGCTAGAAGAGCTTCTATATGCTGAATCGGAGGTTGAACAATGCACCCATCTTGAGGCAACCATGGGAGGGCGTTGGGTACATAGTTTACTATGACACATTAGGGACCGGAATCGGCTATGTCCTGATGTAGTAGAGAGCACAAATCTCATATGGTTTACGGTAGTTGATATAGAATGAGCATAGCTATGCTACCCATGACCTGGAGTTAGCAGCAGTGGTCTTCGCCTTGATGATGTCGAGGCACTATCATACAGGTGAACGGTGTATATTCTACTCTGACCACCAGATTCTTAGGTACATCTTATCGCAGAAGGACCTAAACCTGAGATAGCGGCGATGGATCGAGTCCCTCCAGGACAATGAATTTGATATAGTCTATACTCCTGGGAAGGGAGACTTTGTATCAGATTCTCTCAGTATGAGATTAGGCATTATGCTGCTAGTAGAGGTGACAGAGCAGCTGACCGCATTGCAGATATCCTTTGTGGATAGAGATGGAGCGGTTTTTCTGCAGTCTCTCATAGTCACTCCACCACTTCTTCAGCGAGTCAGGGAGGCACAACGTAGGGACGTTGACTATGAGATGCGACGTGCACAGATATCTTCAGGGAAGACACACGTTGGGTTTTACTAAGGTGGGGAGCATGTCATCCACTTCAGAGAACGTATCATGGTACCAGTTTTACTGTAGGAGGATATGTTGATGGAGTTCCACACTTCCCCTCTAGCGGTACATCCAGGAGTGGTGAAGATATGTCAGGACCTCAGACGACAACACTAGTGGCTGGTTATGAAGAAGGTGTTAGCCATGTTTGTCTCGTGATTCCCCACTTGTCAGCAAGTGAAGGCCGAGCACTAGGTTCTAGCAGCCTTGGTTAAGCACTTAGAGGTTCTAGAGTGGAAGTGGGATTGGATATCCATGGATTTCATGATAGGACTTCCACGTACATCTAGAGGACATGAATCTATCTAGGTGATTTTCAACTGACTCACCAAGTCAGCCCACTTCCTACCAATCAGATATTAGGGCTCAGTAGAGAGATTGGGATGCCTCTACGTATAGGAGATCATACGACTTCATGGTGTGCCATCGACGATCAACTCCAATCGAGATGCCCATTTCACGTCCCAGCTATGGATGGTGTTGCATGAGGCTTTCGGGATACAGCTTCACTTGAGCACCACCCTCCATATTTAGAAGGATGGCCAGACTGAGATGAACATTTAGACTCTTGAGGACATGCTCTATGCATGTGTCCTTGAGTTTGGTCACAGGTGGGAGGATCACTTACCCTTGGTAGAGTTTGCGTACCAGAACAGCTACCACTCCACCATCGAGAAGGCACCTTATGAGGCACTGTACGGCCGACCATGCAGATCACATCTGTGCTGGACTGACCCAGGGGAGTCAACACTTGTAGGACCAGAGATGGTGTAGGCTACGACGAAGATGGGGCAGATCATCCAGGAGAAAATGAAGACTGCATAGAGTAGGCTGAAGTTTTATGTTGTTAGGAGATGGAGACCACTGGATTTCAAGGATGGCGACTGCATCTTTCAATAGGTCTCACCTCGAGGAGGCCTATGGAGATTTGGACTTGCCGGAAAGTTATCTCCATAATTTATCGGATCATTCTAGGTCCTCAACAGAGTTGGCGAGGTGGCATACCACTTATCTCTTCCACATCAGTTGCACCGGGTGGACGACATCTTCCAAGTATCTCAGCTCAGAAGATACGTGCATGACATGTCCCACATCATAGACCACGGGGAGCTAGACATCGATGACGGGGAGATATTCATGGAGGTTCCAGTAGATATTGAGGATCGACAAGAGCAGGTCCTACGTGGATGATCAATTCCTCTGGTGCGCGTTCGCTGGCAACACCGGAATCTCTAGGAGAGCACATAGGAGCGGGAGGATCAGATGCGTGCTCAGTACCCCAATTTGTTCCCTTAGTGTGTGTTATAGTTTATGGGGACGTAAATCCCTAAGGTGGGGAGAATTTAAAGACACGAAAATTCCATGGAAATTTTCTTTAAATACATGGTAATTTTAAGAGACCGCAATTTCGGATGGTGCATGATTCTGTGGCCCGGTGTGCCATGAATTAATTTCTGAAGTTCTATTCGGGTATGTAAAGTAAACGTACGTGCATTATTTTATATCATTTGAATCGGTGCTCGGAATTGAAATCCGAGGACACCGATGAACTCGTAGCACCGATATTCTATTAAGTAGACCTTACCGCAGTTGCGTTTTATCGAGAGCGAAAGTTAATTTTGGGGGTTTTCTAAATAAATTAAATAAAAATTTGTCTACCATATTTTTAAGTATGTGGTGGTTTAATCCTCCAATTTGAAGTTAGAGGTGGGTCCCACCCCCACATAACCTCCCATGGGAGGATATTTTGTGGTGGGGCTCACACGAGCTCAACCCCCTTAAACCACCTTAACCCTCTTAAACTCTTGGACTTCCCCTTAATGTGAAAACACTCTTTTCTAATTAATTAATTGAATCCCTTAAAATTCTTTCCAACTCCATACATTTAATTAAGTGAACCAATGTAACACCCCGACCCCAATTACCCAGATTCTGTGCATTATTTTAATACATTGACCTGATTACAAGGAATCAAGTCCCGAAGGACTGATCAGTTTAGCAGTCTTGGAAAATAGATTAAATACATTTACATTACATTACAATTTCAAACATAAAACACAACGTAAATAGTTCTTTGAGAACGCCATTAATCCCTTTAGCATAACCCTGCATATCAATCATAATACACTTATTGTAATCTAGGGAAAATTAATCATAAGGATGGGGTGATCTCAAATGCTCAGTAAGGGTAAGTAATACAGCGGAAAATGACATAAATATTAAGCATAGTGAATAATTGAAACCACATTCCTTTACCAATAATAAACATGAATACTATTATGGCAAGAATATGAGCCCGAGTAAATAATACCATAATAAATCATATTCATGGGTGTAACATCCCCAAATGTTAAAGGGTTAAATTACTAAATGATATGACTCATGTCAACAAGGTGCACCTTCTTTTTTGGGAGCCTGTCTGATTAAAACTCCACAGTTAAGCGTGCCTGGCCTTGAGTAGTGATCAGGATGGGTGACCTTCTGGGATGTTTCCCAGGGTGTGTGTGAGTGAGGACAAAGCACACTGGAAAGGACACGTTTTGGCCTGTGGGGACTATCATTAGTTAGATGACCCGTTCAGGCTTGTGGGTGGACCCTGGGGTGGGCCCCACGTGTCTGCGGGGCAACTGGTGGTACCTGTTGGGCCAGAACCCGACGTCCATGTTAAGGTGGGGTGTATGTGCTGTCACCGGGACCCGGTTGTCACATTTGTTATCAGAGGAGGAACCCAGGCTTAAGTGCGGTGCACTGCCTGGGTTGATATATAGGTCCCACAACAAGGGCGTTGTGATCTAAAGGGGGGGTGATTGTAACATCCCCAAATGTTAAAGGGTTAAATGACTAAATGATATGACTCATGTCAACAAGGTGCACCTTCCTTTTCGGGAGTCTGTTTGATTAAAACTCCACAGTTAAGCGTGCTTGGCCTAGAGTAGTGATCAGGATGGGTGACCTTCTGGGATGTTTCCCAGGGTGTGTGTGAGTGAGGACAAAGCACACTGGAAAGTACATGTGTTGGCCTGTGGGGACTATCATTAGTCAGATGACCCGTTCAGGCATGTGGGTGGACCCTGGGGTGGGCCCCACGTGTCTGCGGGGCAACTGGTGGTACCTGTTGGGCCAGAACCCAACGTCCATGTTAAGGTGGGGGGTATGTACTGTCACTGGGACCCGATTGTCACAATGGGTATTCAACTTGTCGAATAACCACATGAACCATCAATATTATTTCCATAATGAGGGAATGTATAATGTCGGACATTCTGAAAAAAAAATTCAAGGACTCGACCAAGATGTCTAAAATGATTAAGGCCTCGGCCAAAACCATATATCAAATTGGGAAAGGGTCTCTTCCAATTCCATGTCTAGTTGTTTCATGAGACCTACATATGCATCGAGAAGCTATAGCGGGCTCCACCCACCACTCACTATGTCTAATACATTCCTCATATGAAAAGGTTGAAACAAAACACAAAAATTTGTATAAGAACTAGGATACCAAATGTCAATACATAAACCATAAACCATGAATGGTATAAAAATAACACATCCACATTCAAACATATCACAAAACCATCAATACAATATGGATGATTTTTATCATAATAAATCTACTTCAAACAAGATAAAAATCCATCAAAGGATGTTGACATAGATTAAAATGATTGTTAAAACTCTCTGAGAGAAATATCCATTTTCATGAAAAAATTTAAAAGTCACACAATTCTAGAAAGGAAGACATTTAAAGGCGTTTTTGAATCAAAGTGTCCCATACCACTTTGAAACTTTTGAAAATAATTATCACTTCAAAACATTCATGTCCATATAAATAAATCCTTAAAATCAGATTGAAAATATGGACATTAATTAAAAGGGGTTAGAAAGATAAATATTTAAAATATTTAAAATAAAGATACAGTTAAATAGAACCTCCCATAAACCTTAAAATATTCCTTTTGAAAACATTTTTATGAAATATGGGTATCTATGATAAGTATGTCTCAGAAAATACTTACACATGAACAATCTCGGATAATAATGAGATTGGGGAAATAACCCTTACCAATTTTGTAACTTTAGAAACATACACCCAATGAAAGAGGTATCAAACAATGAATATGTAAATACACCTAAATTAAAGTGTATTAAACAAATAATACAATTATGGGCAGTATATATATCACATAAAAGGTAATAGTGGAAATATGGCACGAATCTCACGGGAATAAGGAGTGAGATGAAGACCCCTTACCTTGCACATTCCTTTAGTCGATGGTGCATTTAACCTCTTGTAAAAAGACTATAATATGTTATTAAAATATTACATAACCATATTAATATTTATGATATCATACATTATTCATTTATGACTTTATACTACCCATTTAATAATAATTTCCATGTTATATTAATATTTCGGGTAATAATCTCTTTCTTTGTCGTCCGTGTTTTAAGTTGTTACTCTTGGTTGTATCACTTAGATCATGATTTAAATACTTCCAGAATATAAAACATGATTTATATATCATATATATTCAGAATATAAATATGTGTAATAGACATATATATGACATGTAAAACACCGTTTATGCAGATGGTAGTCCGTACATATGCATAAACGTTGTTTCTGTTTTCATATAGTATTGAACGGAATTAAGTGAATAAGATATATGTAATAACATAAATACTTATATATATAAATATATATATATATATCTATTAGCATTATCTTGTCATATATTACATACTTATTAGTAATGTATATTTTTATAATCATCGATGAATGGTGAGCTTGGAAATGAATCTCATCGCGTCGTGGAGACGATAATCCGTACGTACCAATGAGAGAAAATATCATTCTTTTGATATTAAAATAATATATAATTGGATGGTATATCATATATACAGAATCCTTATCATGATATATATTTTTTTTTCATAAAATACACAATATTATTATACCCATCCAAATAATAATGCATTGAATAACAATTACACCATGACGTGGAGACGGTAAGCCGTATGTATGCATGTATGGTGAAAAGTCATTCAAAGGGTGGGTAGAATAATGAATTTAGTTGTACCAAAATTATAATAACATCACTGTATATATAGAATACATGATTTATTATTTCAGAATGGAAACCAAAAAGAAAAATGAAGTGGAAGAAGAAATGAACTTGAAAGAGGTTGGTGAAATCTTTACCTCTTCTTTGGGTTCTTCCCTTTGATTTGATCAAAAGGGCTCCTTCGGTTGGCTTTCTAATCAATCTAAGGCCTCTATGTTGATGGGAGGATATTTTTTAGGGTATTTGGGCAGGGTTTGTATGAGCCAAATGGCTCAGAAGGAGTGAATCAGAGAGAAGGGGGTGTGCCCTTTTATAAGAGGGGTGAGGGGCACCTTAGTAAAAACATAAAATATTATTTTATAAAAAAATTAATATTCGGATTCTAATGGCTTAAAAGTTGATTATTTAAAATCTAATTTGGGGCTAGGTCGAAAAAAACTCAAATAATTTGATTTAGACAAGTTTAGGTTACCTTTTTAACCATATCATTTAGATTTAACTCTAAGTTAAATAATTTAACTTTTACCATGTCTTCTTGTATTCATACACTATATGGTCAATAAACATACTATATACTACCAATTGAACTCCAATTAGTTCATTAATGTCATATATATTATTATATAAGTCTTTTTTCTGAACAATAGATTTTTAGGACAATTATATCAATTAATAATATAATATTTGTTTTAAAAACAATTTTATGTCAATTTTGACACTATTTGGTATTTGTTTTTTGTTAAAATAATAACAACATGATTACATAAAAAAAATACATTG
Organism: Viscum album; assembly: GCA_963277665.1. Taxonomy (NCBI): domain Eukaryota; kingdom Viridiplantae; phylum Streptophyta; class Magnoliopsida; order Santalales; family Viscaceae; genus Viscum; species Viscum album. The sequence continues at coordinate 967,647,875 of OY728159.1, read as the reverse complement.
GATCAATAATAACATGTCATATTCTCCTAGAAAATTCGTGTATATCATAAAAACATTGATATTATATTTATTTTAATATTTATAATACCATTTATTTGATTCATTCATGAATAAGGTAATTACTACATCATCATTGTGTCATAAATAAATTTATTTATATAATGTATAAAAATTATAAATAAAATACCATGATGTAGGAAAAATTTTTATATTTCTACTGAAAATCTATAATCGAATTTACCTTCTGTAAAACTCTATATTAAAAATGTTTTAGTTATGAAACACTGATTTTAACTCTTTTATCTCTTCTTTGAATTAAATAATAATAAGTGTCCTAATCTAATCCAAGTGGACCTAAATGATAATATTTTATTCCTAAGGTTGTTTGTTTCTAGATAAACATTCCCAATTGAATTAGGTCATGTGTGAGGGTAATACTAATATCATTTTTACCCTTAATTACCCTATTTACTTTTAACTATGGTAAATAAAAGTATAAAGTTACTATTCACCAAAAATTATTTTCATCTAATTAAACCACATTTTACTCCTTGATATTAACCGTTTCTCTTGGAGATTCAAAATTCAGTTCACAGAAGCGGTATAATTACGTTTTATGTGAATTTCCAAAAGCTCCTAGGAGGTGGGTTAAAGACGGTAAAAAGTCCGATACAAATTTTCATATATCTAAAATTATTATAAACTGACTCCAATGACTAAAATTGAATTTATATAGTTATTATGTATCTATTTTGACCTAAAATAAATTTAAATAAAATAAATTATTATTTAAATAAAAATATGGTTTAAAATAATAACTTAGTGTTTTTCACTATTCATCAAAAATTGAAAGTTTTCAGAAAAATACCAAAAAATCACCCAAAGATAATTTCGATATTCCGAATCCAAAAATGATATCTATTTTACCAAATTCAAAACATAGAAGTTTCATTTATTAGTTTAAAATTAATTCTCGTTGTCAAAACCAAAAGGCGTATTTTTAAGAAATAACAACTATCAAAAGATTGACAGTTGTTAATGTTCAGTTTAAATGTGAAATTACATCCAATAACCAAAATTGTATTAAATTGTAAAAATATATTATAAATATACATTAAAACCACTCAAATTCATAATTTAAGACTATTAATTATTTCGTTTAAAAAAGTTGTTTTAAATTAAAATTGAGTAATTTTCACTATTCATCAAAATATGAAAGTTATCAGAAAAACACCAAAAATTATTGAAACTAAATACATATGTCTCGATTACAAAAAATAAGTTTATTTTGTAAAATTGTATATATAAAAGTTTCGAATGTTGGATTAAAAAATGGTTCACCATTAAAAGGTGGTAAAAGTGCATTTTTTGGAAAAATACTTCTTTTATCTAAAAAAATGAATTAGTTCTTACATTATGTCTAAGAAACACATAATATGGATTCTAAAATTATGAGGATTATATATATATAGTTCAACATTAAGTTAATACTATTCATAACCGCTTTTGAACGACTAGTTTGGTAAGTTATGGTGCGCTTGAACTTAGTGTTGCATGTAGTGCAAGTTATTTTATTTCATTGAAGAAAAATAACATTCTATGAAATCTTGGGGTGTTACATTATTCCCTCATTCAATAAATTGCATCCTCATAGTTTTGAATTGTTCTTCAACAATAAAAGCTTGAATATAGAAAATAATTTTGTGGGAAAACCCTCATCGGAAATTGGGTTAATAAATTTTATTCTTAATAAGAGGAAAAGGGGAATGAAAAAGTCACCACCAAATTATGATCTTGATTAGGAGAACATTGGTGGAAATTAGAGACACATAATTGGAGGAAAAACATAAATATTTATAGGGAGTAATTGGGGTCATCAGTCACAAAATATTGTAGAATTTTTGTCCTCAATGCCACCAATCTATGATGATTTAAAATACCACAGGTTCAACAAAATATAAGGTATTAGGATAACACATTTTTTATTTTAAGATGTCTTACCTAATGTATAAGAATTTAATTCTTCATAGAATAATATAACAAAATAAATGTATACTTTTCATGTAGGTTTCCATCCTTTAACTAATTTCTACCACAAACTCAGCATTCACTCCATAAGATTTCAAAAAAAATCTATTTATCCTAATCGTATAGTGGTCAAAAAAATGAATTTATAATTCATTTATATGAATATTTAAAAAAAGATAAATTATACAAACCAGTATATCATGTAGTCCAATCATAGGTGATGCACCCTTGTCGCTCTTCGGTTGCGAGTTTATGTCTCTCGGCCTTGTCGGACGCGACTAGTTGACGCCCGACCTCTAGGTTGTCCTTTTATAACAATCCAAAAATAACCTTAACAATAGTATCTAATTTCAAACTAAATCCATTCCAACCTTTAGAATTATCCAAAGTACATATATCCAAACTCTTAGTCCATAGTTTATAAGGAAGTTAAACATAATAAGGATCCTTATTCCTAGGTAATAACATCTGAACGCCTCCATAATGTATTCTTTTACAACACCACAACATCATGAATTACCAAAATCAACCGTCTCTTATTCCAAAATCACTACCTCATTATCATGACCATATTAAGGATTACCTTTCCTTCAACCATTTATTTTCCAAAAAGTGTAGCTTACTATTAAGTAACTTTTCTTAGAACCATATAATCTTAAATCCTCAATAAAATAGTACTGCAGTACAATCATTATTTATCTCCATAATTCATGTAACCAATATACTGTTGATACAACACTCAAATGAAATAATTCTATAATAACAACATAAGAACACTAGTCATTCCTCTTCATCTGAGGTAGTATTATAACTTGATTATTATCCAATAACATCATTTGCGGTATAATCTTATGAATGGGACATTGATTCTCACAGTTTCTCAACGCCTTGGAGATGAAGCATTTTACATTTGAAAAAATTTTCTTACCCATGCAATCGTGTAATTGGTGTCATTTTTCTCCACACTTATGACAAATTCCCATTCACTTCAAGCATTTACCAAGGTGATTCATTCCACATTTTTCACATATTGGAAAATTCTTCTTTCCCTTATTCCCTTTATCCATCTTTCTTTCTACCATTCTTTTCTTCTCTTACTTCCCTTTAAAGCCATGGGATTTAGAGAATTATTTACTGATCTTATGATACTATTTATTCATATGATGATAACACGTGGGATACTATTTCTTTTCTAACCTTTATCTTAATACGATGAATGATATGACCCTTCTTACTCTTTGGATCACACGTATTACTGGAGTTCTCATTCCATATACTGGTCTCCATTTCTAAACAATGGCATTCACTAAGTCAGTTTATGAATTGTAATTCATAATTCCAAATATTTAAAATAGCGAACATAAATTGAATAGTTTGTGGATATAATCTATAATCACAAAAATGTTTTCATTGATGATGTATATACTCATAATCCCGTTATAGTGGTTTGTAAAGAAAATTGGAATTATCCTAAGCATATCTTTCAGGAGTGTCGTAACCAGGAGTGCAGCAAGGCCCATTGTTGTGCACCATTTCCCATTCGAGTCTAGATTAAAGCTGTGTTTTTGTGTTTAACCCCTAGGTACATCTGTGCCAGAGCCGCCTCTACCTGCTCGTATCCAGACATGGATGTATTTTCTTGGAAAACTCACAAAATATCTACATTACCAAAATTCTAGGAAGTTATTCTATACTAATCCTCAAAGTTTATCTTAGGTCTATGTGCTCTAATCAGAGGTTATCTAATTCTAGTTTCCAAGGTTATTGCTAAACATCCTCTGATAAAAACTGTAACACCCCGACCCCAGTTACCCAGAGTTAGTGCATTATTTTAATACATTGGCATGATTATATGGAATCACGTCCTAAAGAACCGATCGGATTAGTAGTCTTGGAAAATTGATTAAATACATTAACATTAAATTACAATTTCAAGCATAAAACACAATGTAAATAGTTCTTTGAGAACTCCATTATTCCCTTAGACTTAACCATGCATATCAATCATAATACACTTCTTGGAATCTGGGGAAAATGAAACATAAGAATGGGGTGAGTTCAAATGCCCAGTAAGGGTTAGTAACACAGTAGAAACTGATATAAATATTAAGCATGGTGAATAATTGAAACCACATTCCTTTACCAATAATAAACATGAATACTTTTATTGCAAGAATATGAGCCTAAGTAAATAATTCCATAATAAAACATAATCATGGGTATTCTAATAGTCGAATGACCACATAAACCATCAACATTATTTCCATAATGAGGGAATGTATAATTTCGGACATTCTGAAACATTTTGACAAGGCCTCGGCCAAGACGTCTAAAATGATTAAGGCCTCAGCAAAAAACATATATCAAATTGGGAAAGGGCCTCAGCCAATTTCATGTCTAGTTGTCTCATGAGACCTACCGATGCAACGAGGATCTATAGAGGGCTCCACCCGTCACTTACTATGTCCAATACATTCCTCATATGAAAAGGTTGAAACATAACATAAACATTAGTATAAGAACAGGGATACGAAATGTCAATACATTAACCATAAACCATGAATGGTATAAAAATAACAAATCCATAGTCAAACATATCACAAAACCTTAAATACCATATGGAAGATTTTTATCACAATAAATCAACTTCAAACAAGATAAAAACCCATTAAAGGATGTGGACAAAGATGAAAATGATTTGTAAAATACTTTGAGAGAAATATCCATTTTCATGAAAACATTTAAAAGTCACACAATTTAGAAAAGAAGACATTTAATGGCTTTTTTGAATAAAACTGTCCCATACTACTTTGAGACTTTTGAAAATAATTATCATTTCAAAACATTCATGTCTATATAAATAAATCCTTAAAATAGTTTTGAAAATATGGACATTAGTTAAAAGGGTTTAGAAAGATAAATCATGAAAACATTTAAAATGATGATCTAGTTAAATATACCCTCCCATAAAACCTTAAAATATTCCTTTTGAAAACATTTTTATGAAATATGGGTATCTATGATATGTACGTCCCAGAAAATAATTACACATGAACAATCTTGGATAATAATGAGATTGAAAAAATAACCCATACCAATTTGGTATCTTACAAAACATACACCCCATTAAAAAGGTATCATACAATGAATATGTAAACACACATAAATTGAAGTGTATTAGACAAAGAATACAATTATGGGCAGCACATACACCACACAAAATGTAATAGTGGCAATATGGCACGAATCTCATGGGAATAATGAGTGAGTTGAAAACCCTTTACCTTGCACTTTCCTTTAGTCGATGGTACGTTTAACCTCCTGTATGATAACTATAGTATGTTATTATGTTATACCAGAACCATATTAATATTTATGTTATCATAAATTATTCACTTATGACTTTATACTACCCATTTAATAATAATTTCCATGTTATATTAATATTTCGGGTAATAATCACTTTCTTTATCATACGTGTTTTAACTTGTTACTATTGGTAGTATCGCTTAGATCATGATTTAAATACTTCCAGATATAAAACATGATTTATATATCATATATATTTAGAATATAAATATTTATAATAGACATATATATGAAATGGAAAACACCATTTATGGAGATGGTAGTTCGTACGTACAGATAAACATTGTTTCTGTTTTCATATAGTATTGAACGGAAGTAAGTGAATAAGATATATGTAATTAAATAAATACATATATATATATATATCTCCAGTATCATTATTATGTCATATATTACATAATTATTAGTAATATATATTTTTATAATCATCGATGAATGGTGAACTTGGAAATAAATCTCATCGCGTTGTGGAGATGGTAATCCGTACGAACGGACGAGCGAAAATATCATTCTTTTGATATTAAAATAATATATAATTGGATGGTATATCATATATACAGAATCCTTATCATGTTATATTTATTATTTACATCAAATACACATCATTATTATACCCATCCAAATAATAATGTGTTGAATAACAATTACACCACAACGTGGAGACGGTAAGTCGTACGTACGCACGTATGGTGACAAGTCATTCAAAGGGTGGGTAAAATAATGAATTTGGTTGTACCATAACTATAATAACATCACAGTATATAGAACATACTAGATTTATTATTTTAGAATGGAAAAAATGGAAAAGGAAGTGGAAGAAGAAAAGAACTTGAAAGAGGGTGGTGAAATCATAACCTCTTCTTCGGGCTCTTCCCTTTGAATTGATCAAAAGGGCTCCATAAGTTGGCTTTATGATCAAACTAAGGCCTCTAAGTTGATTGGAGGATAGTTTAGAGGGTATTTGGGTAGGTTTTGTCTGAGTAAAATGTCTTAGAAGGTGTGAATCAGAGAGAAGTAGGAGTGCCCTTTTATAAGAGGGGTGAGGGGCACCTTTGGAAAAACGTAAAATATTATTTTATAATAAATTCATATTCGTTTTATAATGCCTAAAAAGTAGATTATTTAATGTTTAAGGTGGGGATAGGTCGAATAAAACTCAAACAATAGGTTTTAGACATGTTTAGGTTACCATTTTAACCATATCATTTAGATTTAACTCTAAGTTAAATAATTTAACTTTTACTGTGTCTTCGTGTATTCTTAAAATATATGGTTAATGAACACACTATATACTGCCAATCGAATGGAAATTTGTTCATTAATGTCATAAATATTTTCATATAAGTCTTTTTGACGAACCATAGATTTTTAGGGCCATTATATCAATTAATAATATAATATTTGTTTTAAAAACTATTTTATGTCAATTTTGACACTATTTGGTATTTGTTTTTTGTTAAAATAATAACAACATGATTACTTCAAAAATAAAATACATTGAATAAATAATAACATGTCATATTCACATATAAAATTCGTGTATTTCATAGAAATGTTGAGATTATATTTATTTTAATATGTATAATACCATTTATTTGATTCTTTCATGAATAAGGTAATTATTGCATCATCGTTCTATCACAAATAAATTTATTTATATAATTTCTAAAAATTATAAATAAGATATCATGATGTAGGAAATCATTTTATCTTTCTAATTAAAATTTATAATTGAGTTTATCTTATGTATAACCCTATATTAAAAATGTTTTAGTTATTAAACTTTGATTTTAACTCTTTTAACTCTTCTTTGAATTAAATAATAATAAATATCCTAATCTACTCCAAGTGGACCTAAATGATAATATTTTATTCCTAAGTTTTTTTTTGGACGAGATACCCTTTTCCAATAGAATTAGGACATGTGTGAGGGTAATATTAATATCATTTTTACCCTTAATTACCCTATTTATTTTTAACCGAGGTAAATAAAAGTAAACAATTACTATTCACCAAAAATAATTTTCATCTCATTGAACAACATTTTACTCCTTGGTATTATCCGTGTCTCTTGTATTTTCGAAATTCATCTAAAAGAAGTGGTAAAATTATGTTTTATGTGAATTTGCAAAAGCACCTTGTAGGTGGGTAAAAGACTGCAAAAAGATCGATAAAACTTTTTATATATAAAAAATTATTATAAACTGACTCCAATGAATACAATTGAATTTATATAGGTATTATGTATCTATTTTTACCTAAAATTAATTTAAATAAAATAAATTATCATTTAAATAAATAGCCGGTTTAAAATAATAACTCAGTGTTTTTCAATATTCATCAAAAATTGAAAGTTTTCAGAAAAATACAAAAAATTAACCCTAGGTTAATTTCAATATTCAGAATAAAAAATGATGTCTATTTTAAAAAATTCAAAAGATATAATTTTCATTTATTAATTTAAAATTAATTCATGTTGTCAAAACCAAAAGGTGTATTTTTAAGAAATAATAACTATCAAAATATTGACACTTGTTTATGTCCAGTTTAAATATGAAATTATGTCCAATAACCAACATTGTGTTAAATGATAAAAATATATTCAAAATATACTTTTAAAACACTCAAATTCAAAATTTATGGTAATTAATTATTTCAATTAAAAAAAGTTTTTTTAAATTGAATTTTAGTAATTTTCACTATTCATCAAAATATTAAAGTTATCAGAAAAACACCAAAAATTTATTGAAACTAAATTATTATGTCTAGATTCAAAAAAAGAAGTTTATTTTGTCAAATTGAATAAATAAAAGTTTCAAATATTGGATTTAAAAAGGGTTCACCATTAAAAGGCGGTAAAAGTTCATTTTTTATGAAATACTTCTTTTATCTAAAAAATGAATTGGTTCTTACATTATGTCTAAGAAACTCATAATATAGATTCTAAAAAACTCATAATATGGATTCTTTGAAACTCATAATATATATAGTTCAAAATTCTATTAGGACTATTCATAACCGCTTTTGAATGGTTAGTTTGGTAAGTTATGGTGAGTTTCAACTCAGTGTTGCGTGTAGTGCACGTTATTGAATTACATTGAAGAAATAACATTCTATGCAATCTTGGGGTGTTACAAAAAACTTAATTAATTTGAATTATTTTGAACTCATGCCAACCATTAAAATAGGGATAAGATTGTTTTATTTTGGGTTGGCATAATCATTGGAGAGTTTGGGTTGAAAGAACATCATTCTCTCGACGAAGAACGCTCCTCACCCCTAAAGAACCACGATACCGTCTACGATCTTCAACCAAGACACAAGAGAAAGAGCCGCCCATAAGGAATGTCGACGACACTTCATACTCGGTCGTTTCCCGATGTCAACTAATATATGTTCATCCTCTTTCTGCGACTTTGACAATGTTATTCGAATCGAGTTAGGGGGAAATTAGATTATTTTTACATATGAATTATAACTGTATACATTGACGTTTATTTTTTGATTAACGGTGGCCAAATTGTTATCATCTAATGCGGAGGGTGCAGGCCGAAAAAACACGGCCTGACATCCCTCCATTGAATCTTGTTTGGTTGACATCAAAGGCAGAGCCGAAAGGGCACAGTGCCATTGCACCATGCCGGAGAAGAACCACGGCGAATGAAAGAGGAACCACGGTGGATAAAAGAGGAACCGTGGTTAGGAGGGCCACAGCGGATGAAGAAGCACGACGTCGTCATGCCGTGCGGTGGAGCCGAAGGCCACGGCCAGGTCGGGTCGTGGTGGTGGCGGTGTGGTGTTGTCGTGCCATGCATTAGGCATCAGGACCGCAGTGTCGTCATGCCACGGTGGTGGTGCGGAGGCGGTCGGCCGAGCCGACCTCCGTGGAGCCGGTCCGCTGGGGCAAACCGGTCAGCCGGGTAGAGGAGGAGGCAACGCCGCTTGGCACCACCGGGCGAATCGGAGCAGCCCGCATTACGGGCCGGGTCCGCAGGTGGGTCGTGCCGCACCGGGTCGGGCCGACCCCCAGCCAAGTCGAACTTGCCGAGCTAGGTCGGGCCGACCCGCCAGCCCACTGGGCTTGACGAGCCAGGCTCGTCTGCACTTAAATGTGAATATCTCTTAGACTGCACGTCTGATTGGCGCGCCGTCTACGGCACTAGGACCCTTGTAATTAGATATTCCTTTTGGTATACTCTAAGTTAGTTTTGGAAAAATTTGGAAAACGACTGGGTTTGGATCGAGTGTAAATTCAACTAGGCCCCTAGAACAGAAGTGCCAATAACTCTCAGACCGGGCATCCGATTGATGCGTCGTTTGCCACGTTGAGTTCTTAATAATGAGATGGAACTACGGGATACATCAACTCAGGACTTTTTGATAGTTGATGTATCGACACTTTGCTCGAGGAGCAGATCCTCCCAGAATCGAGCGTGCTGTGTGCGGGAACCCTAGGGCTAGTTGTGACTGTGATGACTATTTTACTAGAATCCTCCATTGGTTCAACAGGGATGACTACTAAAACATAATACTTTGTGGGTTCGAAAATGATGACTACTGAACCAGAATCCTCCGTGGGTTCAACAACGATGAATAATATACTGGGATCCTCCATGGGTCCGACAGTTCTGACTTCTGTTTCTGTATCCTATGTTGGTCCGACAGAATAGCTGATCATGTATCTTGTGTGTGTCTGACAGCTTAGCTGGTCCTATATCTTGTGGGGGTCTGACTGCATAGATGAATCAGTGACTACATATGATCATCTATATCAATCTATGAAAGAAGTATACCTTTTTGGGATGAGTCATGTCTTTTAACCATTATCATCATAGTGATTGACCTTACTTCCTTTGTAGATTGGTTGGGGCTTGGGCTTGAGAGTTGGAGTCGAACCATGATTGATAACTTTGGAATATGTATGGGAATATACCTAATTAGGGTTGGTTGATAATTCTTGATTGTATCCTTATTATGTGGTTTATCATTTTTGGATTTTGGGAGACCTTATAGGGTCTCAGGATCCCCTACTGAGTATTATTATACTCACACCTGCACTGGCTTCTCCCACACCTTGTTGAGTTTTGTGGAGATGACAGACAGTAGTGATTGAGGCTGAGGGTAACGGACGGGAGGCTTCTCGAAGCTGGAGTAGATGGGACGTACCTCAGGGATGAGTTTTTCGAGATATGTACCTACCCTTCATGTAGGATTCCCCGGTGGACGATCCAGGAGCTGCACTTTACCTTTCACATGTTTTTGCCTTTTTTAGTTTTACTTTCTTTCAGTTGTATCTATACTTTAATGTTGGCCATGTATTTCTGGACCCTTTACTTTCAGCACCACTTTCTGTATTCAGTATTCACTTAGTGATTTTCTTATAGCTTACTCTATTTGTGTGTGTGTGTTAATTTTATAAAGGCAATGCCTTCCAAGCTTTGGGATTTTCACCTTTGGTGCTAGTCTCTCGCCCCGGGCCTATGGAAGGTGGGCTTGGGGGTAGTTACGGCATAAGCCCTGAGGACGGGTCCTGACTCTATCATAAAAAAATGCATGACTAATATATAAAAGAGAAATAATAATCCTATATTTCATGTAACTAATATCATGAAGGGGGGATTTATCAATGGATGACCTAGACACATTAACAATCATTTGGAAAACTAAAAACTTGTTTTATAGTTATATAATGAATAATTAAGTATGTCTTAATATTACTGTTAAGGCCTCCTTCCAAGAAATCATACATAAATATGTAAGGGAAATCCAAATACACATGCTAGTTTGTTTCCTTGGGCCTATATATGACTCGAAGTGCTATAAAATTTTCTGTCCCACCCATCACTATATAAGCCCAATACTTTAATTATATTATAATAATTAATATAACATATAATACATAATCAATATTACCTTGATATATATAGACATTAGAACTAAAAAACTAGTATATGTAACGTTTTTATTTCCTCTAATCAAAAAATGGAATAACATGATCATAATCCATATAGAGAAAGAAGGCGGACGAAATAAATAGTGAATATCTCCAATTTAGTACAGTAAAATTTAAATGATTTTCACTTTGAAAAAGATCTTTAAATGAGCATTAAAAATTACATTGAGAAAGAAGAATAAATACCCTTTTATATTTTTTATACCTATAGTCACTTCTTAATCAATCAAGGCACCACTCAAGCCATTAGCATGTCAGAAGTGACACCCCAATCTTACCATTAATAGGAAATGGGTTTATTCTTGCACAATGTAGTTTTATCACATATATGGTAGTCCTTGTAATAATTAAATGATACACACACACACATAAACTTACCTCCGATCACACATGACTAATGTATAATGTAAAAATATGGAATAATAAATGAATGCACAAATCATATAATACCACAAACAAGTAAAAAAATACATAAACCGATAAGATAATTGAACATATAGTCTCAAAAATTGAAAATTAGTTCCAATATTATTAGAAGAGTAGAAATTGTCACAACACACTACCACCAGTTCTATAGTATTTCATCTACCACAGTCTCTAGGTAGCACTAAACACCACCAACATGAGGTCCCCCTGGATCTCTATATACAACCCTATTAACTGCATAATACATGAAACATAAACCAAAATCCTATGTAGGTTTAAGTGCATACATAACCATTAGAACACCTTAAAATCCTTAAAAAGTATATCATTTTAAAAAAAAGTTGTAGGGTGAAAATATAACACATATATAAAAGGAATGTGGAAACCCCTATATGATCATAGGAGGTACTACAACCACAAAGTTCAATCAGTTTCCACATATCTAGTTAAATAATTGGTAATCATCAAGATACCTCAAGAATATGTATTATCATATATCTCAAAAATATGTGACCGTAGAAAAATCTAAGATGGATGACACCTCATATAAGATAATTCAACTCAAAGATAGTGGACCATACCCTATTCCACTATGGGATACCTGAATCAAACTACACTCTCTTTTATGGGGGGATTACATTAACCTGATATAGATGATGGGATACATGATCCTACATAGTGAGATGGAAAATGAGATCTGGACATTAGGCCATATAGGGGATAACTAACCCTACCTTGGATTTTCCCATAGAAGAGGGAACACATAGCCAAAATATTGGTTGAGATACATGACCTTATATAATGGGTATTAATGACTGTTCATCCATGTTTGACAAATCAATACATCAATCCACTCAAATGAAAACACTTTAAGGCACTACTCCAAGGAGAGAGATGTATATTGTGTGTCTATAGAGAGAAAGAAACGACCTCCCTATGTCAACCACATGGTTAGATAATGACCTTCAACATGGGATGTATAAACCTATATACATGGTGTGATGAATTTATAAATTATGTTTCACGAATTTTCGGGTATTCGATGTGTATGTGATTTTCCAAACTATATACCTCTAATGGTACATGTGGTGTGTCTAGGAAAACATAATGTGTTGGGATACACAAGTCCCTAGGTGTGTACTCCTATTATAAACCTATTCATCTAAGTATGGTTCACATGATTTATGTGATTTTGTCTATGTTGGTCACATAACCCTATGATATTTAACTACAACTGATCCTCAGTTCCAAAGAAAAGGGACTGCATAGCCATTGTTCTTCCAATATACAAGGTGTGTAGTTAGTAAATTTCATAATATCTAAATATGTGTCATTCCATCAAATTTTATTGCCCTGTATTTTGATTTCACAAAACAATTCATCCAAAATACACATAACAAAGTAGAAAATCATCAAATATTTGTTGGATATTGAACATTATCCACTATATATAAGATGATCGAATTGGTGATTCCTTCTATAGAAGAACAATAATAATGCCTTCATTGCCTCATTAATCCATAATCATTCAAATGTTCTTATATATTTTCATCATCATAAAAGAATCCCATTAATATAGAAATCCTTGACTATGAACCAACAATAATGACCTATGGAATCCATGATCGATCATGAAATAAAACCGGTTGCGTAAATTATTACTACCCCCATTAATAATATTATAGATGATGAGTACACATGGAAAAGAGGGAGAAATCCCTAAAAAATAAAATTGATAAGTAAATATAATCATGTAAACTTTGGCTACTATTATTTTATGGAACCTGAGAGGATGGGGTTAAATAAGAATAAAATGATCAATAAAATAATGATTATTATTAAATATAAAAATTAACAAGTAAATTGTTTGTTCTAGATGAGAAAACCTTGTATAATAAATCTGTAATAGAAAAAATGTTAAAAATGGGCTAGAAAACATAGAACAAATTCCCCACCTAGATAAAAGAATTTACATTAGTGAAGAAAATGGATGTATAATAAATGTTTTTAATGAAACAGATGTGTTGGTTGTTGATATCATGCTCTGAATACACCTACTAAATCCCTCTACCATGACCACTCCTCTATAATATCTACAGTTATTTGGATGACACTATAGTTGATCGATAACAAATCATAAAAATAGTTTAGTTTGGATTATTAATTTAATTAGATTAGTTTAATAACATAATAATTTTTTAATTTAAGTTGAATTATCTCCCCCCTATGATAGTGTATCAAGATGATGCATAATTTGACCAAAACTTCTGTCTTTTAAAGAGAATGAATTCTATTCTAAATTCAAAGTTGATCTTGATTTATCCATCTAAGACTAAACTTTTTTGGAATAACACAACCATGAGAATAATATATAATTTAATAAAATTAAATACTAAATGTTGGGGTTAAAATATCCCATGATAATCATGTCATTTCCATTATAAAACTCATGGGAATTCATAGAAATGTTCAAAATATCCAAACCAAAGAACTGGTGTTGTTACATTTTTTCCATATTCAGAGATTTCATTTCAGAACGAATAAATCACTCAAAAAGTTAAGGGTATTTATCTCACATTTGATTATCAATCACCCAAAATTTCAAATTAAGATTATCATTATATCACATGATAGGAACTATGGGAATCACATTCCCATAAGGCATCCTTTTATGTTGCTCCTCAAATAACATTGGCTACTAGACAAAGGTTACCCGGTCTTAAATTTTATGCTTTCCCCAGCCTATAAAATGTGTCTTATATTGTACATATCTCCTTATCTATGAAATATGAAAGATGTTATGGTCTTAGTCCAGGTGCAGAGGTAAGGCTATATGGAATTCAACCATACACACCCTATATAAAATCTATAATGGACTAATATACATTATATATATCTTTCTATCTTAGCCAAATCTCTAATATGCACACCAAGGAGATACCTATAGGTATATGGGACTAACTTCTTCAAAATTTATGGGTCTATATCAAACATTTGTAAGTAACTTCTAGATGGTTTAAACTATCATCATCTATTCCGAAATGATATACAACTTCTTATTTTTTTGCTGGTACAACCTCTAAAACCTTTAGTGTGAACCCCACCAACATAGAATACGATAAAGGTTAACTAATGTGTCTCCCATAATGGACCTAAAATAGTTCCATGTTAATCATGGTGTGATAGTTATTTTTATATGAAAACTCTATTTGTGGAAAATGGTACTCCCAGCATCAGCTAAAACCCAGCACAGAATTATAAAAAGTTCTCTCCTAGATAAGAATTGTCATTTATGTTCGGCCATCATTATGTGAGTCAAAATATATGGCCATTCATAATTTAGTCCTAAAATCCTCCTACAATCCTCCCAAAAATTGGGATGTCCATCAGGAATCATTATTGGAGGCAATCATTTCGGTAAGGCCATGTACTTGAATGCACTCATGCATATAAAATCACCATAGGAATCCCATTGAACACTTCTCCCATATTGAAAAGAAGTGGGTTGAATTTTAGTTTGGTTTAACAATCACCCAGATAGAGTTCTGACCACTCATAGACTATAGAAGTCCCATAAAAAATCCATGCATATGTTATCCCAGTTAAACATTAGATGTAACTACCGAATTATTTTCAATGAAATTACCTTCTTAAAAATATCTCATTAAATCACATGAAAACACAGCATAATGAACTAATAAGTGTTAGGTGACCTTTAAACATAATTTTGTCACTTCATTATTTGGAATTTTGAAAATCTGACACACATGGTTGCAATGAGTATGTTATTTGGAGTCCCATAAGAAAACAAAATTTTTGGTGAACAGTAACCTACCCTTATAAATAGTAACATACCCTTATGAATAGTTATATACCCTAATTAATAGTAACATTACCTATGATAATATATAAATAATATTCCTGTTGAAAGTACAATATAACTATATTTTAGAATAAGTAAATTACAATTTTAAAATTGGTTATTGATAATAAACTATGATATTAATTAAATATTTAAATAATCATATTATAAAATTATTTTTGAAAAATAGATTTTAGTTTTTGGATTCTACACATCAAAAAATGATTAGGGTGAATTTTTTAGATTTTTTTGAAATACTTGAATTTTTTATGAATAGTAAAATACAATATTTTGCGATAAATGCTAAATAATGGATTTATTGTGTCATTGATCATGATCTACTGATGTAAGACCAATTGGTTTGATGTCACATGCATTTATAACTTTTTTGTGTTGTAGAATCCTCGCTATGTCTAGTCATGAGGGAAAATAATAATCCAATGGTTATAATATTATGAAAACCCTATCCTCCGCCACTATACCCCCACCCCACTCCCTCTTCGCTTCACTACTCTCTAGCCTTGTGCCTTGCCAATATTCTACCCAAATATCTCCCCAAGCTCCTCCCACACGTCCAAAATCCTCTAGCCTCTTCAATGTACCAAATCCTTACCCCTTAAGAGGTTCTCAAAGGAAATAAGTCTCAATAGGTAAATTCATATTTCCAATTCCTTCATTTCTTTTAGGTTATTTTCATTAAGTTTATTTCATCACCTCCTTTAAACCAGATAGTATGATAAATCTAGTAACATTCATGTACTGGAATGTTATTATGCTAATGGGTTATTTCATTATCTTCTCTCCATTCCCCACCTTTTATTTGAATGAAATCAAAGAACTATTTGAGATGTTCTAATTTAGCACATTCAAAGACAACGGTTTATCAATTTCTATTATCATCTTTAATTATGGTCCTGAAACCACTTGTGTTATGGTTGAAAGAAATTTTTATATATTTAATATATCAAATTATTTTTCTGTAATACTTTTTTACAAATGGTATTACGTTATAAAGCAAAACATGTTCTTGGTAATCAATCCCATTGATTAACAAAAACTATTGCACTATGGTTTTATATAATAATTCGTATTCACTCTAATTAACAAAATTAAATTTAAAACGATTTAATGTCATGGATGTTCAATAATATCATATAACATTAATTCTAGAAAACCACTTTCATCTTACATGTTTATCCAATCATGAATATAAGCGAACCGGTCATTAAAACCATGTAAACAAACGAGTCCAAACAATGAAATTGAACCTAATAACCATTAAAAATGTTTATAAATGAATGTAAAATGATTATACCAAACCAATTACAATTATAATAGTTTCTTTAATTGTTAATTAAGAAACATAATTTTATTATTTGGGTATTTAATAACAAGTGGAGAACACCAATGGATTTAAGGTAAGGGATCCACTCCATTTCTCTCTTTGTCAAGATTGCCCTCTATTCTATTCCTTTTGAGGTGTAATCCTAAATTATAAGGTATGTTTTAATACCTCCCCAATACTGCCCTCATGGTGTTTATGTGATGAGAAACCCTTTTACCTCTCATTAATACCTCTTAGGTACACCTGACACCATGCTACTAAACGGTAACGAATTCTACCTAAACCTTCTTTGTTCTTTCGTGTTTCCTTATCTTTCATTATATAAAAATGGATTGAACTTTTCTATTTTTGTACATATTATAAATTCTATTTATTTTTACAAAATTTATTTATGAAGACCCTTACATAACTCTCTTTTGGGGATATACATGTTTTTAAAAAATTCCCTCCTTAGAATTTTCTGATAAGAAAACCGGTTTTAAGGTAACTTCTAGAATTTTTACCCAATTTCAAGTGCATTATGTCCTTTTTTAAGCCAAAATTGTATTTATGAATTCATTATTTTTATTATCAAATCCTTTTTGGTTCAATTATAGTTTTATATAAAATATTTTTCTCTTTTATATATTAAAATCTCAATATTTTTTCCTTAGAACCGCAAAAAAATGTTTTAATGCTAATGTTTATCAAACATGTTTTTTATATATTGTAACTAATTTCTGACACCACCTTCCATGTAATATTCCTATTTTACCTTATGAATATCCATGTTTTTTCTAATCACTTTCTTTCATGGGCAGTTTCTTGATACGCTCATTGGTTATACTTTATGTCATGATTATGGTACCCAATTCTTTCCATGGGTACCCTTATGTTTATATATGGTTGATTATGTATGATTTTTTATGTGGAAAATTATTCCTGAAAACTTTGAAATGGGTGCTCCTAGATAGTGCTCCAGTTCATTGGGTAAAGTTATGTCTCATGAGATGCGATGTGAAACGGGATTGGCAGTTAGCCTTGACCTGTATTGAAATGGAAAATGGGATTGGTGGTTAGAATTGACCTACACTAAAGACATGTGTATTTATTATTCCATGGTTATATGACACCATGTTTATAATATTCTATCCTTATATGATATGATTTTATATTTTCCAGTATTTGGATATCATTATGTCATGCCTCCTAACTCATGTGCTTAAGACGTATCCTTATGTTAATTCCCTTACTGGGTATTTCAACTCATCCCTTTGTTCATGTGTTTTCCAAGGTACCCTATGCAAATGTAAGGGCTCAAAGGAAGTTAGGAGATATTTATAGAGATTAAATAATGAAATGTTTTTTATCCCCATTATTTAAGTTTTATATACCTAGCCATCCAAGACACTGTACTTAATGACCATTGTCTTATACTCTAATGTATAAATATGCTTAAAATCATGGAATGTTCTATGTAAAAGGTTTGGGTCGCAATAGTTGGTATCAGAGGATGGTATAGTTATTTTTGGAGATTTTGAATATAGCACCTTAGTGAGAACCTTAATGATGAGACTGAGTATAAGAAAACATTCCTAAACTTTGGTGAGTATTGAGTAAGTGTTTTATCAAGAAAGTACATCCATGTCTTGATACGATCACGTAGAGGCAACTCTAGAATAGATGTATCTAGGGGTAAAACTCAAAAACACCGCTTGGAGCAAGACTCGAATAGGAACTTGTGAACAACAACATGCCTTCTTTCACTCTTGGTTACAACACACTTGGGGGATATGCTTGGGTATATCCATGAGCTTAGTAAAAACCATTATTAAGGGATAAAAAATCCCATAAGAAAATAATATAAGAAATAGATTGAGCATAACCTAGATATAAACCTAACGAATCAAAAGTTAGGATATACTTCTTCTTTATATGTTTATCATTTTATGTTCAAATTTTTCTTTTTATGGTCATAGCTAACTATTAAAGTCCTATAATTATATGTTCCTTTTTATAGTTAATGGTGTGAAATAGAATAACACATTCCAACAACCAATGTGATAGGCTATGTGAAGATTACCCAAAATATATGCCTGATATGATGGGATCGGTTGCTCAAAAATTCATGATAATAATTGCTCATCTGGATCGAGTTATGAATAATAACATGAATCATGTGGAACTCCCTCCTCCTCCAAGGAAAGAGAAAATTGTAGTGGAGTCCTTCCTAAGGCAAAGGCCTCCCATGTTTAGCTGATCTTCTAATCTCCTACTCATGGAACAAAGGATTAACTCCATTTAAAAGTTATTCTCCATCCGAAAAATGCTTGTAATAAGAGAAGGTTGTATAGACGGTCTATCATTTTGATAGAGAAGCTGATCAATGGTGGAAATTGATTACAAATACAATGTCCCAAGATGAAATTGATTCCATGGATGGGGTGGAATTTAAGAATATGTTTTTCAGAACATATTTTTCTTGAACCCTCCATCTCAAGATAAAAAAGAGAGTTCCTCAGACTCAAGCAGAAGGAAGATGAGTCCATCGGGGCATATCAAGAAAACATTACAATGCATGGAAGGTACACCTCTAGCTTTGTCATGAACACTAAAACAAAGGTGGATCGCTTCATTAGCATACTAAATCTGAGTCTATGAAAATCATTAAAGATTGGAAAATTCAACAGTTATGAGGATATTTTCTATTATCCCATAAAAGTAGAAATGGATATTGGAGACTATCAGTGGTCTCGTGGGCCTATGGACAAGAAGTAGAAAATGGATAACAACATGGGTGGTTCACCTAACAAATCCCATAATGAAAAGAAGACTGACTTTTCCCCTTGTAAAAGTTGTGGGAAGAAACATCCTGGTAACTGTCATATGGGAACCAAGAATTGCTTTAAATGTGGAATGTTTGATCATCTTTCCAAGAAATTCTGAAGGGATATGAAATATACCACTAATGTTGACAAATAAAGGAATATTCATAGCAACACTCAGCCTGCAGTGTAGTGTTACAACTACAAGGAGCATGTGTATTATGTAAGAAATTTCTCTAAGATGAGGGTTATCAGATTAAATCAGTAACAACCTCCAAGGAATCATGAAATGTCTTATTATATCACTACTATTGTGGTGGATCCAAACAAACAATGTGGTGATATGTATGATAGTTATTCATTCAATAATAGCTAACTTACTATTTGATTTTGGTTCTATGCATTCTTTCATATCTTGCATGTTTATTAGAATTATTTAAACACCATCTCAAAATTTGGAGGAAATTTTATCTATGAGAATAGAAAATGGGGAAATTATTTCATCCATGTTTTATAACTTCTCCCATGTTAATGTTTGTGGATAGAACCTCCAGAAAATTCTCATCATACTTCCTTTAGTAGAGATTGAAGCTATCTTGGTCATTGATTGGCTATCTTTATACAACGACAACATCAAATGTCCGTAAAGGGATATCACTCTTCACATTCCAAAGCATCCTCTGATTAATTACTAGTGAAAGAAGGAAGATTAATCTCCACTAGATTCATCATCCCATGTATGGATATTTCTTCCCTGTGAGTAGGCATATCTAGCTCAAATTATTGAGATAAATGAGAGAATAATTCTTGAATACATGTTCATTTTGAGGGATTTCATTGATGTATTCCTTTAAGAGTTTTCTGGTATTTCTCCAAACTGAGATGTTGATTTCTCAATTGATCTTATCCCTGGATCTCTACCTATCTCAGAGACACATTACAGAATGTCAACGGTAGATCCAGAAGAGATGAATAAGCAGTTTCACAAGAATCTGGAGATGGGTTTTATATTCCTGAGTGCTTCACATTGGAGTGTGCTGGTCATCATCATCAAAAAGAAGGAAAGATCCATGAGACTCTTCATTGGTTATCACGAGCTCAATAAAATCACGATAAAGAACAATTATCTCCTACCATTGATAGATGACTTGTTTGATCTGCTTTGTGGGGAAAATTATTTCTCTAAGGTGGACGTTCAATTAGGATATCACCAATTAAAGGTGAGGAAAGAATATATTCCCATGACTGCCTTTATAACAAGGTATGGTCAATATGATTTCATAGAGATGCCCTTTGGACTCACTCATGCTTCATCAATTTATATGGATTAAATGAATAGTGTTTTTATTTATTACCTCAACAAATTTGTGGTAGTCTTTATTAAGGATATTCCGATATACTCTAAGTGTAAGGAGGAACATGAGGAAAATTTGAATAATGTGTTATGCAATTTTTGAGGGGAGAATTTGTATGCCAATTACATTAAATATGGGATTTGGATGGAAGAAGTATCATTTTTGGGGCATGTTATCACTAGCAAAGAGATATCTTTTGACCCTTCTAAGATAAAGGCAATTGAAGAGTGGGCCAAGCCGTCTTCTGTAATGGAGATCTGCATCTTTTTTTGTCAAGCTGGGTCCTATTGAAGATTTTTGAAAAAAAATCGCGATTTTCAAACCCAATGACCAAGCTGACATGGTATAGAGTAAAGTTTGTCTGGACACAGGAATGTAAAGATTGCTTCAAGGAGTTGAAGAAGAGGCTTATGACTGCGTCAGTACTCACACTACCTATAAGTGTAGAACTCTTTATGGTGTATATTGATGTTTCTAAGAAGGGATTAGGTTATATTATAATGAAAAATGATAATTATATAGCATATGATTCATGGAAGCTGAAAATCCATGAGAAAACCTGTCCCAAACATTATCTGGAGTTGGTGTCTATGATCTATGTGTTAAAAATTTGGTGGCGTTATCTATATGGGATGAAGTTTGAGATATATACTGACCACAAGAGTCTAAAATATATATTCACATAGAAAGATCTTGATATTCGCCAGCAAAGATGGATAGAGCTCATCAATGATTGTGACTGCTCAGTCTACTACCATCCCGATAAGGCAAACAATGTGGCAGATGCTCCAAGTTGAAATGATCTTGTATCTTTGTCAATAGTGATAATTGAAAAGGATATGATCTTATTATATTTCAAATGGATGGAAATGGGAATCATTAGGAGAGAAACACCATCAATCCTTTTTCAAATGTTTTATCAACCATTTCTCTTGGTTAAAATAAAGGCTTCTCAAAGAAAAGATATGGAAATTCAGAAAAGGGTGGAAGCTATCAGAAATAGAAAATCCTTCGATTTAAAAATTGATGAGGAAGAAGTTGTAAGATTTAGGACATGATTGTGTGTGCCATCCAATCTAGAGATAAAGAAGGAGATTTTGAATGATGCACACAGCTCTACATTCTCTATTCACCCAGGGAGCACAAAAATATATCGAGATCTCTGAGAAAACATTTGGTGGGACAATCTAAAAAGGGATATTGTTGAATATACAAAAAAGTTCCTGGTATGTCCACAAGTGAAGACTAAGAGGATAACATCTAAGTGGATGATGCAACCACTACCCATACTAGCATGGATGTGGGAGAATATTACCACAGTCTTTGTCACTGGACTTCTAAGGACATTCAGAGGAAATAATTCCATAGGGGTGATTATGGATTGTATTACAAAGACATATCACGTTATAGATATTTTAGAGGACTTCTAATTGGATCAAATTTCACAGATTTACATCACAGATGTGTTAAGGTATCATGGAGTACCACTATCTATTATATCTAATCATGAACAGAGATTCACCTCGATGTTCTGGAAAATTCATCAACATGCTCTAAGGAAAGAACTGAACAACAGTACAGCCTATCATCCTCAAATTTATGGTCAATCTGATAGAACTATTTAGACACTCAAATACATGTTGAGAGCATGTTCTATGTAATTAAAATGAGGATGGGACCAACACTTCATAATACTATGAACTCAACCCCCACTTTTGGAAGCCTTTGGATTACATCACTCTTTGTCCTCAGTTATAAGTTCTCAAATAACATATGAATCATGTATGTCCAAATTAAATGTTTCCCATTGTGGGGAAAGGTTTTCCACGAATTATAAATACATGACAATTTTGGAATTAATCTACAGTAGTAGTCATTCAACCCAAAAAACCTCCTCCGCTATATTTTTTTCTTTGATTCCTTACAAGTAAGAATGTCATTAATCTTTACTGGGTCCATAGATACACCCACCTAGGATATGGTATGTCACATAATTAGGTACTCTCTTATCTAGATTTAACACTTCATTAGTTTTTCATACAACTTATTCCCTAGAAGTACATGCAGGGCCATCCCCAAAAATATCTTCATGCTTAGTTTCAACTGTTGAGTAAATGATAATTCCATCAATAAACACCACCATGAACCAATCAAGAAAAATATTAATTGTATGTTTCATAATGTCCATAAACATTATTGGTTTATTCATCCCTCTAGAGGGAATAACCAGGTACTCATAATTACAACATCTGCATCATAATTCCATCTTCATTATATCCTCCTTACATACCTAAATCAAGTGATACACCCATATAAAGTCAATCTTAGAGAACTACATGGAACCTCTTCGGTGATAAAAGACATTTTTAATCATTTATATTAGATATCTATTCTTTATGGTCACCTAATTCAGGTGATGATAATCCAAACATATCTCCATGCTCCAATATTCATTCTTGGAAAATTAAATCAAAATTTCATTGGGTGACACACTAGGTATGACAACTCAATTCCTCTAACATTCATCCAACTAAACTATATAATTTCAAATATTATAAGGATCCATAAGATATAAATTAGAAGTTATCAGAGTTTTCCTTATGTTCTAGTCAATATATAATTCATCCTCTTAATAAGTAAGTAAACTATGCACAACATTAGGGAAGATATCATGTTACTCCTATAATACTACAGGGAACTAAAAATATGTTATGTATTCTACACCAGGGACTAATCCATCCAATTAATGGGATGTTGTTTAAAATATCCTTCACAAATTTCTAATGTTTTCTTATTGAAATTTCTTCTCACCATCATTGAAAAATATCAACATGTCTACTAGGGTTCACCACATCCTTTACGAAAAACAATTATCTTAAGGATGGGTAGTTAATAACAAGTGTATACCAAGAATGAAATCATATATCCATATAACCATTATGAAAAGATTACACAAAAATATCTATCCTCTAGGATAAAAATAACTCTACTAATAGAATGGTGTCACATTAAATATCATCTGGTAGAAGTCTCAAGTTATAATTGTTTCCTAGAGGTTTTTTTGGAATGTCCAGTTATTGAAGAAGGTATAAGGCTAAAAAGGGATGGATAAAACATGTGTCTATCAAAAATATAATTAAGTAAGAGAATAAATATATCATAACTTGGGACATTTCAGGAGACTCTGAGTCACAATAATCAATTTCCTATAACTAGAAGCATCCCTCACACCAACTCCCCAAACCTAATAGTGCTTACCTGGATGTTGTGTTGGTGTTATTAAATCATGATTTCATCCACCTCTTTCCTCTCCCCCAACCCCTGTACCCTAATAACCTTTTGGAGGATCTCCTTGAAAAACTCTAGGAGGCCCCTAGTCATGTCATGACCTTTGACATGGCGGTATATCCACTATCTTATAATTTACGACCGCATGATGGGATTGGATGTCCTGGGAAATATGAACTCACTCATCATAAGAGCAATGAAACCATTAAAATATCTAATTTTATTCATTGTCTGAGTCTAATGACCATGATCTTATTGAATGATACTAGACCTAATAAAAACTATGGAACCCATGTATTGAATCCTATTGTAGACTTTCTTCTACTGAGGTCTCTTCCACTGAGTGACTACCGTGACTAAATACTAACTTCTAATGATCTACTAGGATGTTCTCCACCATTGGGGAATGCTCCAACATCCAGAAATACTGGGTGATAGAAAGAGGAACCTCTCTATCTCATACATATCTAAAATTACCTCTCTCAAACTTTTGTTTCATAAAGTGCTATCACAATACAAGTTAAGAGAGTACTGATTGAGGCTAGTTAACTTTGACTTATATTATGCCACAAACGATATCACCATATTCAACTCAAAGAGCTACCGAATGTTCCCTGCTCATAGAGTCATAAGGAAAAATTACACTTAGAAGATACACTCAAACTCAATCTAAGGGAGATTCAAGTTGTCTTCTTTCTAATTCACCAAGATCCACCATCTTCTTATCATTTCATGAAGAAGACTAGTCATAAAGGCCACCATCCGGTCAGAAAGGGTCCAAACAAGATAAAATACATGATCCACTGACTCAAACCACTCATCTTATTCCTAGAAGACTAACTCCCATTTGTTCCAATTTAGAATTTATCTATAAAAGTCTTGTATTAGGGTAAGTCTACTTGAATCATCATCCCACGTAGATGAAATGTTGTAAAACATATCATGAAGAAAAATGTAAACTTGCTCTACTGGGGGTAGGTCATCTCACAACTCAATGGGGGGAATCACTTCTCTTTTTTCTATCTGCTGGGAAAATCACCTGAACAATCTTGATCATTATATTAATCTTTATCATGATCCTATTATGGAAGCCTTATTGGTTATCTATATTGAGGAATCCTTCAACAGTCAAGATATACCACAGTCAATAGATAATATCTAAAGAGTTGAATCAAGAATTATATAAAAATAAAAACAAATTCTTCTGTGATTCATGTACCATTTTTTTCCTAATATTAGGTCTCTCAGGGTACTATATTAAAAATTACGTTATCAAAATCCTGATGAATAGATATGTCCACAACTGGACTGTCACTAGGATTCTTAGACAATAAGCCAAACTCAGAAATCATTAATACAATTTACCTAAGTCCCAAGCTATCCTCACAACTATTCAATATTTAAAATCCATACATGGTAAACCTAGGATCTAATACCACTTTGTCACATATCAATCTATAGGTGTCCCACTCGAGCTAGTGGAATGCTAGAAGTGACATCTCATACCTGCCTCTAATAGGACATTTTTTATTAGCTACAACTATGTATCCATATCACACATTTAGGTGTCCTTAGCATAATACACACACACACACACACACACAAACCTACATACACACTAGAGTATTGTGGAATGTAAGCATCAAGAATAGTAATTGCAGGTCCAACCACTTCAATACCAAAATTAAGAAAGATAATATGCATTCAATTTAAATAGGAAAATGAACTATACAAACAACTACAAAGGGGGACCATACTATCAAGTAGAGGATAAAATTCCGAAAAAAAACCATCAATCTTCCAGTAGACCTGCTTCCCCAAACATTAAGCACCACTAAAAATATTCCACATGATTTCCCAAAGATATCCATTGAAATTTATTTTTTATGAATAATACATGACATGTGAGTGAAATAACATGTAGGGATGAGTATATAAATACCCAATAGGACCCCTAAAATAACCAATATGTATAGAATAAAATGAAATACAGTCAACTCAAAACCACAAAAATGGGATAAAATTAATATTAGAAAATAGATATGCTCATTGGAGGCTCTCAAGAAATAGAGTATAGATAAATTTATCACATCCATTCAAATAATTTGTAATCATCATGTGGATTTCCAAAGCCATTACATCAAATATTTTATAAACATACGAAGTTAAAACACTTCTCACTATAAGAATCCTCTAAAAACGGAATTCGACTCACATTTAGATGACCCTAACCTAGTACAATGGGGCTTACCTAAATCCATATGAACTATACCTTGGGATGGGATTGTACACCACAGATATAGGTGATGGGATACTTGAAGCTAAATATGGGGAATTAATAAGGGACCGGGAACCTATTTCCTAAGATAGGATACCTTCCCTAAATTTTCATGTTGACAAGGGATCAAACAACATGAACAGTCGTTGGGATACCCAACCATACCTAAGGGGGGTTAGAGACTCATTTGTTGAATTCAACATGAAAATAAAATCACATGAAACAACCTGAAGGACCTAACCTAAGGAGAGAGGCATACAAGACATTTTTATAGATTATATTACATGTCCTCCCCAAGTCGGCCACTTGGCCATGTTCTACCCTTTCACTTGGTATGTCTTAGTCCATAGACATTTAATTGTAATGTTACACATGGTGTGTCCAATATATTATGTTAATAATAATGTACCATGTGTTCCTGATCCATACATATTGAATGGTGTCTGGGTCTGGACCAACTATATCATCCTAATTTGGGTTTCCAATCGAACAGTGATCTAATATGGTTGGAAACTAAACCTTAGGTGTGCCTCCTCTTATGGTGAATGATAACAAATAGAAATGAAGATCTGATTATGTGATTGTGGGGAGACTATACCCTCATGTGATGATAATAATGATGGTATATATTTATATATAGTATAACAGAAGAATACCAAGACATAGTGGAAGAAAATTAAATTGAACGAGTAATACATAAACAAGCCCAGAGGCTGAAGGAATGTTTTTGAATTAAATAAAATTAATATCAGTTCATAAAAAATAAATAGTACGGTCAGCCATAGAAGAACATATATGAATATACTCATAGGGCATGAAAAAGAAAAAAAATAAACAACATATTATGTAAGAACCACCATGGTTCATTATCATATATTCCATAAAAATGGTACATCTATGATCACTATGATCCGACTCTCGAGCTAGATCACTGACGTGATCTCAAAGACATAAAGACTAAATGTTTCTTTAAGGGAGCATGTAGGGTGTGACAATAAATTTAGTGGGCCACAACAAAATTGTTCATTTCAAAAATCCATAATTATATAGGTGTATTATTAATATAAATAAAATTGAACACCAGAGACATTAATTAATTACACTACTTTTTTGTGCTAAATAGAAACAACGATTACCCGCTTCAAACATCACTAGTAAACATGTCAACCCATTCCCTGAAATATGGATATGAAATATATCACATGTATTCATATATATATATATATATATTCAGTGGTTAAGACCCAAAACTTATTTCCCAATATATCCCTTGATGAAATACCATAACTGGTGAACCCTCAGGTTCCACCCATAATTGTCACTTACACGTCATATAGCCAACTAGGTGTATAACATCCTTACAGCAGACCCAAAAAATGCCCCAAGATCCTTACACCTCCTCTCCAAAGTCCCCTTTGTCTCAACAGCTTGACAGCCTGAGGCAAAATTATATATTTCCTTCAATAAATAATTATGAATGGTTTAACAACTAAAGTATCAAGGAGATTTTATATAAATCATCCCAAACTCCCAACCCATTGGCCTCAAGTGTAATGCTGAGACACAACCCTCAACTGATGGTATCAACACCATCACCTAATGATACATCACTATCCACATGACTTTCTACTATTAGAACCTCTAATACAACTGATGATCAACACCATAACCTAATCTATACTAATGATAGAGGCATCAACCAATAACTAGTGACCTATAACACCTCGTTCATTCCATATATATTTTTACATGATTCTAATGGTGCATTGGACAACAATGGTTAGATGAAATCACCAAAAAGTACCTAAGACACATCACCTGGCACCTCATTCCCCCTGTGACCATGGCTCTAAATCATTATGGACCACACCATCTCAAATATCATAGGCCCTACTGTAGAGACCCAAAGATTGACGTACATGGATATTAAATTACTTTTGTATAATACTTAATACATAACAAAAACAGACACCAAAGGACCATAATAGTTTAGTTTCTTTGGAATCTTGGAACATATTCTTCTAATCTTGGTGAAAGATCCTCAACCTCTCCCATAAAGATCTTCCCCGTTTTTTCTTACCTAAAACCTTTATTTAAATCCTGGGGAAAAGAATACATGAAAAAGGGTGAGCTCAAATTCCCAGCAAGAGTAAACATAGAGAACATAAAACAATCCATAATCATTTGAATGCAAAAACATGAACATAAAATCTAAACACCAAAATCTCGAGAAAATACATGAATCATGGATGTACGTAAGGCATATATCATAAGGGAACATCAATCATAATAAAATAGCATGGGAATAAAACATGTGATTGTGGAAAACCATTAAGCACATGATATTATTTCCATAGTAACCAAGGCATTACTGCTAAGACCATCTTAGTGGAAAAAGACCCTTTCTGAATTGAGTTCACTCCTCGCTTCGGTCCTGTATCACTGAACCTGATTAACTTACCATTCCAGCCATGTCTATCTCATGAGATATAAATATTTACCCAATGCATTGGAGGGAGATATAGGTCCCACCCATCTCATAATGAAATCATTCTTACTTGTTCCATAAAATAATCTTAAAACATTCATTATAACCCAAAGAATAAAATGGGTTTCATAAACATCATCCCATCACCACATAATCCATATAAAAAAATGGATATTTCATCATAAGAAAAGTGAAACCATGTAAATCAAAGATAAATTATACTTGAAACATAGACATATGAAATAATGTCATCTTAGATGGAAAATGGTTTTGATAAAACACTTGAAATGAATTCTTGAGGAAAATTATCGTTTCTTCTTCAAAATAATTTTATTTTCAAACAATTCCATGAAATTTTAAAAGAAATTTATTCTGTTGAAAATAGTCATAAAATCTTGTAGTGTAAGCTTCATGAAAATATGGCATTATAAAACCATTAAATCCATTCACGCCGTATATGTTAAAAATAACATTCCTCTCGTACTTTTGTCAGAAAAGTCAAAAAGTTCCCCATGTGGTAAACAAAAGTAATATTCCTTTCATTAAATGTTGTAAATTTCAAAAATCGGTATAAAGGATTTTAAACATACATGAATACATTTTTATAAAACATGGACATGGATGATAACAATATCCCCTGTAAATACTTACGAATAAAAAATCTCAGATAAGAACGAGATTGGAATAGTTATCTCATGCCTTATGTCTGATATGCTTCATATGTATCTGGACCTCATGTATAATGATTAAATAATGTTATTGACTTATTACAGAATCATATTCATTGTTATGATATCATATACGGTTCAATTATGACTTTATAATACCTGTTCTTTTATAAATTCCATGTTAAAGCAGCGTTTTGGATAAAATCGTTTCATTTATCGTACATGTTTTGATTTGTTGTTATTGATATTATTATTACTTATATCAAGATTTAATTACTTCCAGAATGTAAATAATGATTTATATATCATATATATTCAGTATATAATAGATATATGAATGAAATGAAATACATCGTTTATGGAGACGGTAGATCGTACGTACGCATGAACGCTATTTTCCTTTCCTTATTGACTTGAATGGAATTAAGTAGATGACATACATATATATATACATAAATACAATAGTGTTATTATGTAATATATTTCATGATTACTTATTATATATACTTTATAATCATTCTTGAATTGTTAACATGGAAGATGAATCTCATCAGGTCATGGAGATGGTAATCTGTACGTACGCATGAGTGATGATATCATTGCCATATTTATTGAATGGAATTTTAGTGGATGATATAATATCATAGAATCAGTATTATCTTATAATAATCATGTATATTTATTATTTAAACCATTATACCCATCAATGAAAGGTGGTGGTGGAAAAACAGATTACTCCACGGCGTGGAGACGGTATTCTGTATGTACGTACGCGCGGTGATTTCGTTTTCCGTAGGATGGATAGAAGGTGAAATAGTGTTGTTTAATATTTATAATATCATATCAGTATGTAAGTAATACTGATGTTATTACTTTATAATTAAATAACTAATGAAGAGGAAGTAGAAGAAGAAAGAAACTTGAAAGAATCGTTAGCAGATAATACCACTTCTTTGACACACCTCTTTGAAACCTCATCTTAGGGAACTAAAATTGATCTTTGAAGAAAACCAGGAACTCTAGTATGTTTCTAAGTAGGTTTAAAATGGAAATGGGTAGGGGTTGGCCGAGCTTGAAGGCTCAAAGTTTTTTAAAGATGAGAGGGATGAGGTGCCCTTTTATAAGGGAGGAGAGGGGCACCATAGGAAAACAAAAAATATTATTTTATAATAAAGTCATATTCGGTTTTTAATAGCTCCAAATTGATTTATTTAGATGATATGGAGGGTATGGGTATAAAGCCTCTCAACCAATAAGTTTTAGACAAGTTTATGTTACTATTTTATCCTTATTATTTAGATTTAACTCTATGTTAAATAATATAACTTTTACGGTGTCTTTTTGTTTTCTTACAATATATGGTTAATAATCATTCTATAACATGTCAAACGAACCTCAAGTGGTTTATTATTAATATATATATCCTTATATAAGTCATTTGGCAGAACCTTGGATTTTTAGGAATAAAATAACAATTAATAATATAATATTTGTTTTTAAAACTATTTTATGTGAATTTTGACACTATTTGGTACTTGATTTTTGTGAAAATCATAACAACATGATTAGTTTGAACAAAGTTAATTAAATAAATACTAACATTTCATATTAACCTATAAAATTATTGTAATTTATAAATATTCTAAATTACATTTATTTGGGTATTTATAACATCAATTATGTTAATATTTTATTAATAAGTTAATTACATCATCATCATTGTGTCATAAATAAATTAAATTATTCAATGTATAAATTTATAAATAAAATACCATTATGTAGGAAATGTTTTTATCTTTCTAATAAATATTTATAGTCTAATTTATCTTATGTATAACCCTATATTAAAATGTTTTAGTTGTTAAACTTTGATTTTAACTATTTTCACTATTCTTTAAATAAAATAATAATAAGTGTCCAAATCTAATCCAAGTGGACCTAAAGGTTAATATTTTATTCCGAAGGTTGTTTTTGGTCGAATTACACTTATCCAATTGAATTAGGATATGTTTTAGTGTAA
Organism: Viscum album; assembly: GCA_963277665.1. Lineage (NCBI taxonomy): Eukaryota > Viridiplantae > Streptophyta > Magnoliopsida > Santalales > Viscaceae > Viscum > Viscum album. The sequence continues at coordinate 967,615,991 of OY728159.1, read as the reverse complement.
TAATAGTTTCATTTTTACCCTTAATTACCCTATTTACTTTTAACCGTGGTAAATAAAAGTAAAAAGTTACTATTCACAAAATATTATTTTTATCTTATTGACCCACATTTTACTCCATGATATTAACTACGTCTCATTGATTTTCGAAATTCCACTCACAGAAGCGGTAAAATTATGTTTTATGTAAATTTTCAAATTCTCCTAGGAGGTGTGTTAAAGACGGTGAAAAGTTAAATTAATTTTTTATATATATAAAATTACTGTAAAATGACTCAAATTAATTAAATTGAACTTATATAGGTATTATGTATCATTTTTTACCTAAAATAAATTTAAATAAAAAGTCGGTTTTTTAATAGTAACCTAGTGTTTTCACTATTCATCAAAAATGGAATGTTTTCAGAAAAATACCAAAAATTCACCCTAGGCTAATTTCGATATTCATAATCCAAAAATGAAGTCTATTTCGAATGATGAAATTTATAAAATTTAAAAAAGTGGGTATTACTATTCATAATAGCTAGTTTATATAACATATCGTTGTTTAGCGAAACTCGGTATTGCGTACAACACAAACTATCAGGGAAGGTTGTGATTGCGTGTAATGCAAGCCAAGTCAGGGATGCGTGTAGTGCAATATCCTTTTGGTGTAGCGTACAACACAAGACATCAATGAAATTAAAAAGTATATTTTTCATAAAATCTCGGGGTGTTACATTCTACCCCCCTTAAAATGAATTTCTCCCTCAAAATTCGTCGGAGTTATAAATTGTTTACTACTCAAAAGTTTCTTTAATAGAAACCCACATCATAAAAATGAATACCAAAACTTATCTTTAAAAACTAAAGTATGAAACATAGCGGTTACCCAAATTAACTAATCATTGGGTTTCCACATAGGAGAACATAGGTGAAAATATGGATATGGAAGAGAAATTTAACCATCATGTTCTGATAGAGAGTGGTAGAGAACATGGCTATGAAAAATCCAACAATCAAAAAGCCATAAATTTGTGATGATTTAAGTTACGATCTGATTCATCAGATATAAGGACACTTGGACAACATTTGTTGTATTCAAGATCATTTCCCTAAAGATGAAGAATTTTTGAATTAAAAGAAATACTTACTTTATTTTGGTATAATATTACTGTTGTTTGGGCCTTGAACAATTTTCACATCATCTCTTAAAGAAATGATGTTGAATTTGTCTTTCGTGATGTGTTAGCAGATCATGCGATAGAATGATAGGTCATTCCATCTGTCTCAAACAAAAGGATAGTAAAAGTTATTAAATATACCTAAGTCCGTCTTTAGTGATATTAATCGTATATGGTTCCTAAAATGGACTTATACATCATATATCATACCTATTAATATAATAAAATTAGCTTCTACTAACCAGGGACATCCTGTAGGCCAGTGGAAGGCAATAAAGTCATGTCGTACATCAGTTGTGGGTTCGATTCCCACAACCTTGTCCGACGTGATAGGTTGTCGCATGTCCTTCAGGTTGTCTTTTTTCTAAAACTATACTATCATAACATTTCATAAATAAATACAAAAAGTTATAGCCTTAATCAATACTATATGATGTCCATTTCAACCTTTAGGCTTATCGAAAATACTTCTATCCGAATACTATATATTTCATCTATCGAGCATGTGAATTCCTTCATTTGTCCCCCATATATAATAAGATATATCTGGTTATTGGTCACATTACAAACATGTGGATACCTTAATCATGTATTCTCTTGAAACATTAATTACCATATATCCTTAGTGAAAACATGAGTGCTGTGAAAATTTAAATCTTTCCACATACCAAAATCCCAAAAATTCTATATACTCAAACCGTGATATCACATAGTCCATATATCAATCATGATCTCATAAAGACTATCAAACAATTTATTTTCTTCTTATCCCTTTATTATGTGCATATCATCTGATTTCTAATTTATATGAATTACTTTTCATGGTTACCGATACCATACAAAATATACTCTAAAAAACATAAGGAAAAACAATAGTGTAACAATCCTTAGATGTCTCATTATTCCATAGTACCATGAGATTACTTATACAACATTACTCTTGATAATGTAATCATTCCACTACCTCGTTGTCATACTCAACATTTCCAATAGTGATTTCATGTGACTTCCCTTTTTCCTTTGCCTTAAAAGGTTGCTCACGTCGATCATCATTAACCCTTAAATTAGGGAATTGATTAGCATAATGCTCCATTTCCTTGCACTTGAAGCATTGAAGTGTTGGTGGAGCGTTCTCTGTAGTCTTTTCTCTATTCACATCATTAGCTACCTTTTTCCCATTACTTCGACACTCAACTGCTCGATGACCTTCTTTTCCACACTTGAAACATTTTCTAGTAACTTTTACACAATCTCCACCATGCTTCTTTCAACTCTTTGAGCATAAAGTAACATTCATCTTCTTTTCACCATTGTTCTAAGATTTTTCCTTGAACTCCATCTTTCGTTTCGTGTCAAAACCATGAGATGGATTTGTAACACCTATTTCCAATTCTACCTTGATAGCACAACGCACAATTTATACATTGCTACTGAAGTCTCTTATAGCTAATGCCCTTCAAAGATTTGGATTCAATCCACTGAAGAATTGATCAACATTACTTTCTGGTTGAATGATAAATCTAGATGCATACCTTGAAAGCCATGTAAAATTCGCCTCGTATATACCAACAGATTCATCATCCTTTTGCTTATGTTCAAGAAAATCCTTCTCCATCCTTGTTCGAAGAATACGAGGGAAGTACTTATTGAAAAATAAGTTATTGAACTCGTCCCATTCCATGGACTCAATTTCATCTCTTTGCCTCGTATTCTTGATAAGATTCCACCATTGATTAGCATCACCTTCCAAATAATATAGTGCTATGATTACTTTATAATGCACAGAACATTGTGGAACTGAAAATATCTTTTCAGTGGTACTGATCCATTGTTCGGCCACTAATGGATCAGAAGACCCACTGAATGAAGGTGGACGCTTCCTCATGGAGGATTCAACAGAATGTTGCTCTTTTCTCTACTCATTTTGAAGTCCAGAATGATTCATAGATTGTGTAAGTATAGAAAAAATATTGTTCACTCCATCTCCCATAAGATTGTTTTGTTCATGAGGACAATCATTGCATTTTACATTACATTGATCAACATGATTCCTTCAGGTTCCAGCCATCATCTAAAACCCAAAAAGAATAGTGTGAGGAAAACATCATGATTGGGAAAACAACATAATAAAGGGGGAGTACATTCCACATCTAACATCATAGGGTTAATTCTAATATTGTTACTATAATTCTAGGACTATAACATATACTTATACTTAACCTTTGGGACATCCCTAGATATACCATAGAAATATCTCTTGGGATCTCCTTAAAGATTTCGCATCCTAATTTCAAATGTTAACTAAACCTTTCCTTTGATACCAACTATAGAGACCCAAAGCTTGATGTACATGGACATTACATTACTTTTACAGAATACATACTATATAACAAAAATAGACAACAAAGGACCGTAATAGTTTAGTGTCTTTGGAAACATGGAACATAATCTTCTAATCTTGGTGAAAGATCTTCAACATCTCCCATAAAGATCTTCCCCTTTTTTCTTACCTAAAAACATTCTTCAAATCCTATGGAAAAGAAAACATGAAAAATGGTGAGCTCAAATTTCCAGTAAGGGTAAACATAGAGAACATAAAACAATCCATAAACATTTGAATGCAAAAACTTGAACATAAAATCTAAACACCAAAATCTTGAGCGAAGACAATAATCTTGGAAGTATGTAAGGCATATATCATAAGGGAACATAAATCATGATAAAATATCATGGGAATAAAACATGTTATTGTGGAAAACCATTAAGTACATGATATTATTTCCATAGTTTCCAAGGCATTACTGCCAAGACCATCTTAGTGGACAAAGTCCCTTTCGGAATTGAGTTCACTCCTCGTTTCAGTCCTGTAACACTAATCCGGATTAACATACCGTTCCAGCCATGTCTATCTCATGAGATATAAATCTTTACCCAATTCATTGGAGGGATATATAGGTATCACCCATCTCATAATGAAATAATTCATACTTGTTCCATAAAAGATACTTACAATATTCATCATAACCCAAAGAATAAAATGGGTTTCATAAACATCATCCCATAATCACATAATCCATATAAAACAAATGGATATTTCATCATAAGAAAAGTGAAACCATGAAAATAATAGAGGCATTATACTTTAAATAGACACATATGAAATTATTTCATCTTAGATGGAAAATGGTTTTGATAAAACACTTGAAATGAATTCTTGAGTAAAATTATCCTTTCTTCTTCAAAATAATTTTCTTTTCACAAAATTCCATGAAATTTTTAAAAGAAAATTATTTTGTTGAAAATAGTTATAAAATCTTGTATAGCAATGTTCATGAAAATGAGGTGTTATAAAACCATAAAAATATGTTCACGCCGTATAAGTTAAAAATAACATTCTTCTCGTACTTTTGTCAGAAAAGTCAAAAATTTCCCCGTGTGGTAAAAAAAGTAATATTCATTTCACAACATGTTGTAAAATTCAAAAATGGGTAAAAATGACATTAAACATACATGAAAACATTTTTATAAACCATGGACATGGATGATAACAATAACCCCAGAAAATACTTACGAATAAACAACTCGGATAAGAAGGAGATTGGAATAATTATCTCTTACCTTATGTCCGATATGCTTTATAGGTATCCGAAACTTTTGTATAATGATTTAAATAATTTTATTGACTTATTAAAGAATCATATTAATTGTTATGATATCATATATGGTTCAATTATGACTTTATAATACCCGTTCTTTTATAAATTCCATGTTAAAGCAGTGTTTTGGGTAAAATCATTTCATTTATCATACGTGTTTCAATTTGTTTCTATTGATATTATTATTACATATATCATGATTTACATACTAAAAAAATGTAAATCATGATTTATATGTCATATATATTCATTATATAATAGATAGAGGAATGAAATGAAATACACTGTTCATGGAGACGTAGGCCGTACGTACGCATGAAGGTTGTTTTCCTTTCCTTATTGACATGAATGGAATTAAGTAGATGACATATATATATAAATAAATACAGTATCATTATTATGTCATATATTTCATGATTACTTATTATATATACTTTATAATCATTCTTGAATTGTTAACATGGAAAATGAATCTCATCGCGTCGTGGAGATGGTAATCCGTATGTACGCACGAGCGATGACATCGTTCCCATATTTATTGAATGGAAATCGAGTGGATGATCTAATATCATAGAATCAGTATGATGTTATTATAATCATATATATTTATTCTTTACACCATTATACCCATCCATGTAAGGTGGTGGTGGAAAAACATATTACACCACGGTGTGGAGACGATATTCAGTACGTACACACACGCGGTGATTTCATTTTCCATAGGATGGATAAAAGGTGAAATAGGGTTGTTTCATATTAATAATAACATATCAGTATATAAGTAATACTGATGTTATTATTTTATAATGAAACAACAAATTAAGAGGATGTAGAAGAAGAAAGAAACTTGAATGAATCGGTAACAGATATTACCTCTTCTTCGACACGCCTCTTTGAAACCTCCTCTTAGGGCACTAAAATTGGTCTTCAAAGAAGACCAGGACCTCTAGTATGTTTCTATGTAGGTTGATAAGGGATATGGGAAGGGTTTGGCCGAGTGTGAAGGCTTAAAGTTGTGTGAAGATAAGAGGGAGGAGGTGCCCTTTTATAAGGGAGGAGAGGGGCAGCTTTGGAATACTTAAAATATTATTTTATAATAAAGTCATATTCAGTTTTTAATTGCTCCAAATTGATTTATTTAGAATCTAATGGTGGGATGTGTCTAAATCCTCTCTAAAAATAGGTTTTAGACAAGATAAGGATACTATTTTATCCGTATCATTTAGATTTAACACTATGTTAAATAATTTAACTTTTACCGTGTCTTTTTGGTTTCTTACACTATATGGTTAATAAAGTTACTGTAAAAAGCCAAACGAACTGAAAGTGGTTCATTATTAATATATATATCCTTATCTAAGTCATTTTTCCGAACCTTATATTTTTAGAGATAAAATAACAATTAATAATATAATATTTGTTTTAAAAACTATTTTATGTCAATTTTGAAACTATTTGGTACTTGATTTTTGTGAAAATCATAACAGAAATATTAGTTCAAAAAAATTTAATTAAATAAATACTAAAATGTCATATTAACTTATAAATTTAGTGGAATTTATAAAAAGACTAAAATTATATTTATTTGTTTATTTATAAAATCAATTATGTTAATATTTCATTAAAAAGGTAATTACTTCATCATCATTGTGTCATAAATAAATTAAATTATTTAATGTCTAAAAATTATAAATAAAATACCATTATGTATGAAATATTTTTATCTTTCTAATTAATATTTATATTTGATATATCTTATGTATAACCCAATATTAAAAATGTTTTAGTTATTAAACTTTGATTTTAACTATTTTAACTCTTCTTTAAATAAAATAATAATAAGTGTCCTAATCTAATCCATGCGAACCTAAAGGTTAATATTTTATTCCTAAGGTTTTTTTTGGTCGAATTACACTTATAAAATATAATTGGGACATGTGTTAGGGTAATAATAGTATCATTTTTACCCTTAATTTCCCCATTTACTTTTAACCGTGGTAAATAAAAGTAAAAAGTTACAATTCACCAAAAATTATTTTTATCTTATTGAACCACATTTTACACTTTAATATTAACCTTCTCTCTCAGATTTTCCAAATTCCACTCACAGAAGCGATAAAATTAAGTTTTATTTAAATTTTCAAATTCTCCCAGGAGGTGGGTTAAAGACGGTGAAAAGTTCAATAAAATTTTTATATATCTAAAATTATTATAAAATTACTCAAATTAATTACATTGAACATATATAGGTATTATGTATCAATTTTGACCTAAAATAAATTTAAATAAAATAAATAATTATTTAAATAAAAAGTCGGTTTTTAAATAGTAACCCAGTGTTTTCACTATTCATCAAAAATTAAAAGTTTTCAGAAAAATACTAAAAATTCACCCTAGGATAATTTTGATATTCTGAATCCAAAAATGAAGTCCATTTCGGAAGATTAAATTTATAAAATTTCAGAAAAGTGGGTATTACTATTCATAATGGCTAGTTTATATAACATATCGTTGTTTAGCGAAACTCGGTATTGCGTAAAACACACGCTATCCAAGAAGGTCACGATTGCATGTAATGAAAGACAAGTCAGGTATGTGTGTAGTTCAAGCTCCTTTTGGTGTAGTGTAGAACAAAAGACATCAATGAAATTAAAAAAAATGATATTTTTCATAAAATCTAGGGGTGTTACACCTACCCTCAACATGATAACTTTTTTCCTCAATCCCAAGGACATTGTCACCTCAATCCTGTGACCAACATCACCCCTTGTGACTCAGGCCTTGCCATCATATGAACAACATTTTTATCTCCATTGAGTTGATAGAAATAACCTCAATCATTGGACTATTCCCATCACGTTTCCATGGAACCAAAAAAAGTCGTATCATAATTACATTAATTAATTAAAAAGAAAATTAACAACACATCCATCTAGATCAAGTCCCTTACCTTATATTGACATAAGTATAACGAATAGGTTATTCCCAATGGTATCACATGATATCAATAATTTGATTTAAAATTGATAATTGATTAATTAAGGGTCTCTTTCAAACTAAAAATATGTGTGTATTTAGAACACACCCCGAAACACAGATAAAATTAAAGAGAAATCTTGGAACAATATACCTTATACTAATAGAAGATCTATTTTTTATATCGGTTTCCACATCGAGCCAAAATTAGAGAAATATGATATTTAGACAAATTCCAATAAAATATGGAAAATTAACACAGATAGATTTATAATTCATTATGGTGATATAAAAGGGAAACTGGAGGAATTGGATTGAAGTCCGTACCAATATTCTCTTAATGATACTGATGGATCTTGGATCTGAGTTTATATGATAGTGGTAGACAAAATAATTGGTGGAGAAGAAAAAAAGAGCTTCACCTTGTGATATTTGAAAAATGGAAGAGAAATAAGGACAAAAGAAAATAGGATGATGGGGAAAATTTAACTTCCCACTTTTTAATGAACCGCGCAGTTTGGTTACATGATTTTATTAAACTAGTGTCAACCGTGTAATGCCCATCTCCAGGAACCACACTAAGCATGATTTTATTAATAATTCTCGGGCCATATGATTTCCTACTATAATAAAATTCATATGTCTTGCATGGGCTTGTTCCCCCCTCCCACATATTTTGATAGACATAGTCAAATGTAAAAAGTGGGATGCACAATTTCTTTTAAGAGGCTGTATAGTTTGATCAAAATATTTTCCTCTATCTATAATTTCCCAAAACTATGTTTATAGGGTATACAAAACCTGAAAATAATTTGAAACCCCGAGATAGTTTACAAGACTTAAAAACGACATAAAAAGAATTTGGATCAACCAAACACTAGGAATTATGTTTCTAAGATCATGGGAAAATTTAGCAAGCTCACCAAACATAAAAAATTCCAAAAGATTGAGGAATTTCACCCTTCTAAAAAACCCAGGATGATACAATCTCCCTACCTTAAAATAGATCATCCTCAATATATCAAGATTCATAAATATATGATAACTAATATACCTGTCTCATAGACATAAACCATTTCTACCCCTTTCATTAAGTCATGGGACAATTCCCCTCTCTAGATCCCCACCTGAATAATTACTTACTCAGTTGCTTCCAGAACCAAAATCAAACATATAATGGTTCCATTGACTATCCCTAGGTATAAAAGTACTCATGTGACATACCATCTCTCTTCTACCTCATTAGGTGCTCAAATAATGAATGTTCCATACTTGACACCCATCAAGTCTTTTATCTCAACTGATTCACATTCTATAAAAGTGTCATTCATGACACTCATCAAACAACACATCTCATTATATTCCCATTAGTTCCAATGACATACACAACACTCTTCAAAACCTTCATATCATCAAATATCCAAAGATGGTACATCTCAATATATGGATAAAATAAAACAATACCATATATATATATATATGTGTGTGTGTGTGTGTGTGTGTCTATGTGTGATTTTTGTTGTGTGTTCACATCATCATCCTAATGCCTATGCACCTCATACAAGCCATACATATGATCTGATGCCAATAATGAAACCCAGTTCCAACACACCTCATATAATTATATATATATATAATGTATTTTAACTGATGAAATTGCATTAACTAGTTTTTTGTGAGTCCAAAAACAATACACGTGAACCTTGTTCATAAAAAATTATCAATGCCTAAACAAAAATTCCATGCCCAAAATCACAGAATGCCTCTAACTATCATATGTTTCCCAGCTTTTTTGGCACCTAGCATCTTATCTGCATACACATAGACTAAATCTTGAATGCCCAAGACATATCTCCCTCTGGTGTTGTACCTACTACTGGCCACCGAACCCACTACTAGGTCTCTATATCTCATCGAAAAAAATTCAATGCAGCTAAATCTTGACTACATTCTCTTGGAACTGCTCTCAATCCTACCTCAGATTCATGTGTCTGACTTGGTCCCTAACTCACAGCTCTCCAAGAAGGATTATATGAAAAGCTCTCAATATTCCTAGTCTAATCACATGTTAGACACTCCTTTGGATCTTTCCCTCATAGATCTAGGAAATTATTTGGACACCCAAACAAGATGCACACTACTGAAGACCCACTCAAAAGTGGGATACTTAAATCATTGGCATGACTATCTAGTTGAGACTCCTCATAGCCCCACTTCCTAACACCTAAAGCATCACTGTTAGGTATCCCCTATCTCCATAAACCAACATTAATAATAACGGTACATCAAGTTTCCCTTAACTATCAGTGCCTAATTCATCATCACAGATAAAAATTTGAGTATTAAGATGTCTGACTAAACACTAATGGCATGTCGGAATCCATCCGTGAAATACCTCCCCATGGAGAAATTTTCACCAACCATAGAAGGTGAAAATGAGATTGGTTTGTGATGTTTACTTAATAATACATTACTGATGATCCTTCTTACTAAACAATTATGAAGTCACGGGCTCTGTCTTCCCTCTACATATTTGGGAAGAAGTTCTTGAGAAACTAGCCTTGATATAATTCCAACCAAGTATCTGATGTATTTCTTCCAATACATGTATATCCCAATATCTCATTGATGGTCCTATAAGTATTTACATCTTAAAGTATATCCTATAACCATGGATTTTCTCATACTTATAAAATATAGTCTGCACACACACTATCCGGTTATCAGCTTCCTTTATTCCCCCATCACCCTAAAACAATTTTTGAAGCTAAGACTGGAACTTTCAAGTCATGTAATCCATGGATGGGTCATCTCCTTGATCTCCCTGGTCAATACCTTTATGACCTGATCCCTGATCTCCTTAATATGATGATAATTCCATGGCCAAATTCCTACAATATTTTTTTGTTTTAATTTCAATATGGGAGGATTTACTTATATATCATGATTATCCTAACCCCCATGCCTCATTGAGACCCTCAAGGGTCTCGTACTATGCATCCTCATGCAGCACCATATCTCATCCATCCTGAAACTCTATTTAATTCCATCTGGGTGTCATCCAGTTAAGTACCAAACCTAATGGTCAAAGAACCATAATATTGTGTATATATATATGTATCATATATAAGAAATTCTGTAATAGGCAGCACATCACACAACCTTTACACTCCCCTATCACACCCATGTCACACAAAATTCAAATTCACAGCCCCTTATCTTCTCATATCAGAGTAAGATATCAAGTATCATCTAGCCTTCAGCCCCTATCCAACTCATAACAGAGTCAGGAATCCTATATAATCTAGACTCAAGTCACTTTCCCTACCCATAACAGAGTTATAAATCACATATAATTCATATCAATATGGGGTAGCTTAGTATAATTCAACAAAATAGGCTATACAAGAAAATTCTATTTAACTTATTTGTTGAGACATTAAAAAATTCACCTCATTTTACCATCCCTACCTATTAAAATTAGATTCAGAACCATATATAACAAATCAGTCTCACGAGGAACCACATACCTAGGATGGATGAAGATTATTCCACTAAAATTACAATGAATGAAAACATTATTTAGCTATATTTTTTACAGATTCCACCCCTCTTCGCATATTCCAGGTTCAAAAAAACTATTTATAGGAACATACTTATATCATGTCACCCTATGCACCTAGCGTGATGCATAACAATTCCCCATTTCCATACCGGGCCAGGGGTCAGAACTGTAAAAAAAATAATCATTGGACCCAAGAGAACCACTCAATGTGGAAATCAAATCATATATAAAATCACATAGAATAACATGAATTTCCCGTAGCTACTAACTTGGTATGTCCCCTACGCATTGGGCTATGGGAACCTAAGAATGAGATATTTACCCAATTCCAACTACATACAAGTATCCAACCCACCATGGACCCAAAGAGTAGTATAAATGTAAAATAAGAACTCGTCAGATACAATTTATAGGTTCTTCTCCTAGTTTTCCTCTCAAACAGTTCTCAAGGATGGTTGTCCACTAGGCCTTAGGTGTCCTTCTTTTTATGTAAAATGATATCGATTAACATGGAGTTTATGATTATGAGATAGTGGGGGTGGATATACCCTCAAGTGATAATAATAATGATATATATATATATACACATAGAACACATTATAAAAAGACCATAAATCATCAGAAGGATAATAAATAGAAAAGTAAAAAATAAATAAAATCCCAAAGGATGAATACCTTTTGTGGAATAATACACAAGTCATAGTAGGTCAATAAAATTAATATATATCATGGTTTCCCATTTCCAACCATATAATTTCATACATATTAACATGAAAAAGTCAAAGGAAACTATGTTGGATTCAAGTACCACCACGGTACAATTCCATCCATGACATGAGAAAGTTACATCTACGATCACTAAGGCCCATATTCTGATCATTATCCCTTATATAATATCAACTAAATAATTCCTACATGCATTATGAAGGGTTTGTTAAGGGTGTGATTATGAACTCTATTTTCCACCATCAACGTGTCTCTATATTACATTCAAAATTATGTAGGTGTATTATTTGTTTATGTAAAACATAAAAAACTAAAAATTAATTAATTAGACTTCTTCACTTGTTCTAAATATCCATAATTATATATTTCATTATTTGGCCATCATCGTTATATCCTTGATCCCGTTTCCCCAAATATATATATATATATATGGAACGCATCTCATATATTCATATTTAAATATATCTTTGTGTGTGTGTATTCAGTACTGAGGACCCACGACTTTGTGCTCGAAGCTCCCCCTAAAGAAAGAACATATCTAATAAACCCTCAAGTTCCAAACATAAATGTCATGTGCACCTCATGACACCATCCAATAGTTTGAAGTCCTAATGGAATTCCCAAACAATATGGACTATGAACCTTAGACCACCACTTAGACGGTCTCATCATTTAAATGGTATGACATCCTGAGGGGGAATGATATCTTTCCTCTAAAAAATAATCATCGTTGTCTTGGCAGCCAACATCCTGAGGAAAAATGATATTTATCCTACCATAATCGAAGTCTATCAGCCTCAAGAATAATTGGTATCCTCAGCCCCCAATTGATGGTTTTAACACCATCACCAGATGGTCCATCACAATCCACATGGCTTTCTCCAGTGAGAACCTCCAACATAACTGTTATCCAACACTGTCACCTAAGCTTCAATAACTATAATTCCCCTACCCTAGAATCTTGTAGCTAGTAAATTATTTTAATTCATTGGCTTGATTACAAGGAATCAAATACTAAAGTACTGATCAGTTTAACATTCTTGGAAATCTAGATTATATACAGGATACCCATAATACATTAGAAAATATAAAATAAAAAAATTATACATAATAAAATGAAATAAACTAAAACCATGAATTCTTATTCAAATAATTATTCATCATAAGATAGATAGAGAAAACATAATAAGGGTGAGATCAAATGATAATTAAGGGTATTTAAAGAGGAATAAATAAAGATTAAATGGTAATAAATTAACAAGTAATGGTAAATAATGGATAACACCTACCATTAAAATTAATAGACAAGGAACATTCTAAATGGAATGTTAATAAAATAAAACAAAATCCATTTAATCAATGAACTAATAATTAAATGTATCCATATATATATCAACACAAAATCTTATTGATGAATTATAAAAAAATACATATTAATGAAATGCTTAATTATTAGACATCATGTTTTAGGCACATTAAAATCTATACCTTAATGACCTTTCACAAAAGTTTAAAACTATGGATAGAAACCTATTTATTTTGGCCAAAATATTCATCTCAAGAGAACCTATTCACGCATCAATGGGCTATATTATGTCTGGGGTCCACCCATCATTACCAGTCCAAACCACTCCTTATATCAATTAATAAAAATTAATAATACACCTTATCAAATATCAATAATAAATAATGAATACATATTTCTCAATAATTCCCCAGTCAATCATATAACTATCAAAGTGAACACCATATTTGAAAATGATATATTGTTTAGGAAATAATAAAATCCATTGTATGAGAATAAGGATATTCAAGTAAATTAATAATAAAAAATAATTAAAATAGTGTGACATTTTTGAAGAGAATATTAAAAATCCAAAAAGTATGTGAGATTAAAAATATAATAACAAAGAACATTATTTAATAGAATAATCATTAAACATTTAAGTGTGTTCAATAACAATTTGAAAATTTTAAATAATAATAAAAATCAAAAAATAATATTAAATGAAACATATAATATCATTATAGTAACTATATTCATGATATAATATGTCAAATTGAATTATATACACCCAATAAATGTGAATTGGCTCGTAATAAAAAAATTAGACTCAATGGAATGTAAATCGATTCAAAATTCTATTACCTTAACCTTACATTTTTGTTGTGTGTTCCAAAAAATAATGTATAATGGTTTAAAATATTTTCATAACATATAAAAAACCATAATAATGTTTATAATATCATATATCTTCTTCTTATGATATATTATTAGTTGTTTGGTAACAGTCTTTCATTGTTTTTATTATTCTGGTTGATAATTTCTAGTTTTCTTAATTATGTTTTGACTTGTTATTTGATGTTACAGTTTTATAGATCTTTATTTTATCATATAAAAAATTTTAAAAAAGATTTAATTATCAAATATATTTACTTTACATGTAATTTTAATAATCTATATTATTTGGATATTAGAAATGAAATCCATTGTTCATGGAGACGGTAGGTCGTACGTACGCATGAAATCCAGGTTAATTTACCTGTTGTATTTAAAGAATGAATTGTAAATGATACATCTGTAAATTTTAATTCTATTATCATATATATTTAATATATTTTACATAGTTTTATTAAAATTATACTTAATATGTTCCATGTGTAGCATGAATGGATCACATCACTTTGAGGTGGCGGTAGTCCATACATCCACAACTGATGTTATCGTATTTAAAAAATTAGGATGTATATATTTATAAATTATAAAAGAATTAAAAATTAAATTATAACATAGAAATTTATCCATCATAACTCCCACCATAAGTGGTGTTAACCGAAAAATGAACCATCGTCATTTCGTGAGCTGGTAGTTCACCGTACATGCCAACACTATATTATTTACACATTAGATGGAAGTGTATATGTGTATAGGTCAAACCCTTATAATAAATTAATATTAGTATATTTAAGATAATATTTTTTTATATAATCATAGAATAAATCTATTTTATGGGTTGGATAATGGAAAGGAAACAATAGATCTTACAGAAATATGTTACCTCTTAATGGGGTAACATCTTTTTGTTTGTACCAAATGGATTCCTTGGATGTATTTCTGCCAAAAATAGGATTCAAGATTTTGGGAATGGATTTTGAGACGATATTTTATCAGATCATGTTCTAGCCAAAGTATCTTGATATGATTAATGAAGTGGGAGGATGGGAGGCCTTTAATAGTGGAGAAGAAGCAGCACTGTTATAATATTTTGGAAAATGATTTCTATACACATTTATCAAATATAGTGTGCCTACAATAATGGAAATAATTAGATATAAGGTATTATAAGGTATTCATATTTCATTTATTTGGATTTTTAAGTTTTTTGAATCATTTTCCCTTCAAATTTAGGTTTAGTCCCTTATTTAGCTTAATGTTACCATAATCAATGTAAATAATTTTAATTTTTTTAATAATATTTCTAGTCACAAACTAATATGAAAATATTATAAATAATAAGTTATTATTATTCTAAAAATATAATCTATTTTTCCAAATTCCAATAACATAAGTGAATGAAATTAATTTAAATTTAATCTCATATATGGGATGAAAATGCAGGTTTTTAATGTAAAAACGTTCAAAAGATTGCATTCTATTTAGAGTCAATTTCAATGTGAAATTGATTAAAATTAACTAAACATGATTACATGTAATTAATAATTAAAATAAAGATACAGCGTATTTTATCCTTATAAATAAAAAATATAAAAATGGTTTTGAATTAAAATTCCTTATTTTTCACTAGTCATTAAAAATGAATCAGTACAAAAAAACCATAAATTAAGCCTAAGAAAATTTTTATCATTCTAAAAAAATATAATGTTTAATTCAAATCATTTAATTTATAAAAGATTCAAAAAAAATTATTTTAAAGGGGTTCTCCTTGAAAATTGGGAATAACTACCTTTACAAAAATATAGTATTTTATGTGTAATATTGGGTTTGTTCTTTTAGTTTTCTTATCAAATCCATTTGATAAATACCAAATATATTTGTTTGTATATTATATATATATATATTAAATTAATATGACTCATTAATTTTAGTTAATTTAATTTATTGGGATAAAATATATTTGTGATAATAAAAATATTTTTCTATAAAAACATTACCTATATATTCAATTGGTTCTTATATCAATTTCTAATTAATTTGAGACCAATGAATTTATTTTATATTTTTTTAAACCATGTATTTTAAAAATTTATTCAATAACATTTATAATATGTCATTTGAAATCTAAGTTAAGTATTATTATATTGAATAATAATATTTTAATAATATTTTTTTTCATTAAAACTCTTTCATGCATGTCATGTATGCTTTTGAAGAATGTCACTCTTTCCTATAACGCAAGATAACTAGATGTTTCCTGAATTTAAAAATATATAAGATATCAAATCTATTCTAATTATGTAATATTTTTTATAGTATCATGGTATTATATTCCCTTAAACAATTGGTGTCCTGTGTCATGCATGCTATCGAATATAAGGTACTTACATTAGAATTTATGGGTCTTACATTCCCCCTGCCTTAAAAAAATTTCATCCTCACAATATAATATTAATATCAGTAATATAAGGATTTAAGATAATCTATTTTTGAAAGAAATTCATTTTAAGAAGGGTTAATATCACATCTTCCTAGTAATAGAGAATGAAAAATACAATCGTTATGTAACAAGATTCCCTTGTAAAAGAACAAAGGTGGGAAATGAAAAAATTGATACATAATAAAAAAATCCAAAAATCAATTTCTAATAGAGAGTACAATAGAACTTGTTAAGATGATATTAGTTGACCACAAATCCATAAACCATAGGTGAGATTAAAAGAGATTGATATTTAAAAAAATTACGATAATAGGACAACATTTTTTAAGGTACCTTTCCTAGAGTTAAGGAATTTATTCACTCTCTATGTATATAAGTAAAATATCTGTTTCTATAAAAATATTCTTTTCCTTTGATTAAACATTGAACTATTTCTACTACATCTATTATTATAATATGAATCATATGATGTATTAATACATTATTTTATAAAATATCATGTAATTATCAACATTAAACACTTTATAAATGGAAAATGTTTTCAAAAGATTATGATCCAACACTTTTTAAGAATGGTCACAAGATTTCAAAAACAAACTTATCATTATCCTTCAATCAATAAGAAGTACCACAAAATTTTAACATTCCAAACATTTTAATAACATCATCTTGTATCCTCTTGAAATATGGTAATAACTCGAATCATTATAAAACCTTATTAGAAACCTGAATTATTCCTTATTCTTTATGTAAGACACATGTTTTTGGATATATTACATAAATAAAAAACTATTGTAATTACCATAGATTATATCATAGACCACTTTTATACAAGTCATTAATTATTTCCAAGGGAGTCATCACTTATGCATATCAATAATTTCATCACCATTATCTCAGCATCATGAACAAATTTCTAGTTATCTTTTTATTAGATCATGTGTTTTTATAAAATGTTAACTTTCTATGTGATAAGTTTTCTCAGTACCATTAAGTATATGATATAAAATCCTTAACAATAGAATTACTATAGTGCAATTTTTATATATTTCATAAATCATTTAATGAGAAAAGTTTAATAAAATAGTTTTACAATATATTTCACATATCCAAATACAGAAGTACATTATTAATTCCACATTGGTTGTGTCAGTAACATCTTCATGACCTTGATCAGATAGCTTATTTTAAGGTATATTCTCTTTATTCCTATGTTATTCATATAAATATTTCCCCATATATTTACAGTTATAAAACTGAATAGAAGGTTTTTCCTTCTTCCCCTTGAATTCCTTTTTTCTGGTGAAACTTTTTTCTACACATATAAAAAAATAAAAATCCATTCAACCATTTCTTAGGGTGATTCATTTCATAGTTATCACATGTTGAAAAATCCTTGTTTACCACATCATTAATTGACACATTCCTTTTTTCATGGTTCTTAAATGGACTCTTATTATTTTATTTTTCCTCGAATATATTAATTTTAGAAAAATCATTCCCTATCCAAATGTCATATAAAACAATTTCATCATATGATTAAAAATTTTGGATGACCATTTCCCTTAGGAAATTTTACTTGAGACCTTCGAATAAGTGGTCAATCTTGGACTCCATGTTATACATGAAATCTATTTGATACCACTATTTACATGTAAAATTATTATCATAATATGCAACAATATCTTTCTCTACTGTCCTTAAACACATGAACTTTCTATTCATATCACATTTTTGATCACGAGAGAAGTATTTTTTAATGAATGAATACTTTAAAGTTATCTATTATTTTTTTAAATTTCATCTTCCTCCCTAGTATTCTTCATCAAGAACCACTATTTATCATTATCTCCATTCATACAATATTTTGAAAGTGTATCCTTTTCCTTTTATCCACATCCCAATGCCATGAATATATTTTCCAAATACATAATCCTTTTTTTGGAAGCCATTGGGTCAATAGTTACCATAAATTATGGTGGCATATATCACATAAAATGATCCAACATTGATGATTATCTCTATGTAATAGGTTTATCCATTCATGTATGGTTATTTTTTATAACTTTTCTAAGCTACCCTAAAATATCCATAACTTTCTCAGTTCCAATACAAGATACATTGAATTCCACAGTATGGAAATCACTACATTGTGCATGAGTAATAATACCATTCTTCAATCCAGTTTGCATTTATAAACAATGGAATATACTAAATTAGATCATCAAATTATGAAATTTGTATAACTATAAATATTATATAACACATAACATAAATTTAGACATCGTAAATCCAAGAATCATAACCATTTGTTACTTCGAGGAAATATTATTTGTCAATAGCGTCATGATGGTAGGTAAATAAATCGTTAATTTTCCTAAGTGTATCTCTTAGGAATGTCGAATTATGTGTGTAGTATGAACTATTATCGTGTACTAGGTTATGTAAAGTTTGGCCCAACACTTCTTGTTAGAGTTATTACTCTGAGTAATATATATTCCAAAACCACATCCACTTGTAGTATCTAGACATAGAGGTATTTCTAGGAAAATCGTATAATCTATACCTCCCCAAAATTATAATATTTTCCACTATACTAATCCTCAATGCATATCTTAGGGTTATATTTCTTAATCTATGCTTTCTCAATCTATTTCCCAATGTTGTTTATAAACATCCTTTGATTCTATATTTAATGTCAAAACACCATAAGCCTCACGTTGGTGCATTATTTTATTAGATTTCCATTACAAGGAATAAAATACCAAAAAAAACAATCCATTTATCAATCCTTTAAAGCCATATTACATACATGATATCCGTACTACGTGGGGAAATATGAAATACCAACATTATACATAATAAAATTAAATAAACTCCATCCGTGAAAGCTTACTCAAATATTTATTTTTCATAACCTGATGAAAGGAAACATAATAAGGGTGAGCTCAAATTCTCAATAACGGTATGTAAAAAGGATTCCTCAAAGAATCAATGGGAATCAATTAAAATTTCATGGTAAATAACTAATAAAACATTTTATTATGAAAACTGTACATGGAGAACACATTGGGGAATGGTAAGAACCTAAAAAACATAGAATTTAATTAATTAACTAAAAATTAAATATATCCATATATATGTCAAAGAAAAATAACATGGTTGAATAATAATTAAAATATATATATATATTAAATACTTAATTATTCAACGTCATGTCAAAGACACATGAAAACATATACTATCTATAACTTTCAAGAAGGTGGTTATAACTAAAAATAAAAACCTGTTTAATTTGACCAAGTTATTCATCTCAAAATAACCTATAAATGCCTCAAGGTGATATATAAATTACAAGACACCCCCATCATTACGAGTCCAAAGCATTTCTTATATAAGTTAATAAATAATAAATAATGTTCCTTATCAAATATATGTTTTCAATAAATAATATAGATTTATCAATAATTCCCCAGTTAATAAAATAACTATCTATGTTAACACCATATGTAATAATGAAATATGGTTTAGGAAATAATAATATCCATTTTATGAGAATAAATATATTGTAGTAAATTTTCAACTAAAAATGATTAAAATATTTTGATTATTTTAAGATAATTATTACAATCACAAAAGAAAGTGAGATCGTAAATAAAATCCTTAATAAAATTCTTTAGGAGAATAATCTTTAAGCATTCCAAACTGCCCCTTCCACTTTGAAACATTTAAATCATAATCTAAATGAAGAAATAATAATAAATTAAACTTATAATATCAAGGGAGTAAGTAAATACATGATATAACATGTAAAAATGTAGTATATACACACAAAAAAGTGAATTGGTGCATAATAACAAATAAATCACAATGTAATATAAATCGAGAAGAAATTCTCTTACCTTAACCTTACTTATTATTGTGTTCTCTTTATCTTCATGAATAGTGGTTTGAAATTTTTTAATAACTTAATCCAGAATAATTATTAGGTTTATAATATCATATATCATCTTCCTATAATATCTTATTAGCTTTTTGTTAAAAAACATTCATTATTTTCATTATTTTAGGAGTTAATTTCCTTGTTTTCTCAAGTATGTTTTGACATATCTTTTTTTGTTCACATTAAATAGATCATTATTTTATAATACTAAGAATTTAAAACATGGTTTAATTATGTTGTATATTCCATAAACATGTAATTAGAATATTCTATAAATTTTGGAGATAAGAAATGGAATGCACCATTCATGGTGACAGTATGCCTTACGTATGCATGGATGCTACGTTCATTTAGTTTTCTTTAAAAAATAATAAATAGTAAATGATACATATGTATATTATAATTATGTTATATTGTCTATTTCATATATTTTACATATATTTATTCAAATTATACTTAATATATTCCATGTATAAGATAAACAAATCACATCTCTCTGAGGAGGCGGTTGTCCACACTTCCACAAATGATGTTATCGTACTTACAAAAAAATAGAAAGTATAGAGTTATGTTTTATAAAGTAATTATAGGAGAATATAGACATAATATATATATATATATAGACAAATGTTTCATTATAATTCCACCCATGATAGGTTGTATGGAAAAAAATGATCAATCATTATTTCATGAGGTGGTAGTTCACCTTACATGTAAACAGTTTGTCATTTACACATAAGATGGAATTGTGTTTGAGTATAGGTAAAAATATTATCATAAAAAATTATTATAAAAATTATTATATGAGTATTTTCATATAATAATATAATAAATATATTTTAGGGGAGTATAATTTAAATAAAAAAAGATCTTTCAGAAAGAAGTTGCCTCTGAATCAGTTAACTACTTTTTGTTAATATCAAAAGGATTCCATGGATGGATTTATGATCAAGGTGAGGATTAAAGAATGAGGGGATATATTTTTAGGATCTATTTCGGATGATATTGGTTGATCCATATTGGATTTATAGGTGTGAGGATGTGGAAGTAGAGGAGGCCTTTTTATAGTGGATGTGGAGTGGGACTCTTGTAATATTTTGACAAAAGTATTACATATACAGTTCTTACATTTAAAGTTGATCCATTAATATAAATAAATATATAAAATGTATTATATAGTAGAAATATGGCCAAAAAATGGCTATTGAACAATTTTTATGTCACTTGGGCACTTAAGATTGATGTTTAGTCCCTTATTAAGCTTAATTTTACCATAATCAGTGTAGTTTATTTTAATTTCTTTCACTAATCTTTCAAGAAAATTTTTTCATGACCATATATCAAGTTATAAATTTTATTATTACCAATATAAAAACCATTATTTCATATTACATTCACATAAGTGGAAGAAATTTATTTATATTTAATCCCATAGATGAGATGAAAATGTGGGTATTTAAAGTAAAACATTTAACATTTTGCTATGTTTTTTCAGTCAATTTCGAAGAAAAATTGATTCTAATAACCTATATTAGATTAATTAATAAAAATAATATCTAATTAAACAATTAAAGAAAAATAAATTTTAATTTATTCTTATAAATAAATTATATGAAAAATTAGTTTTCAACTAAAATTTAGTATTTTCACTATTCATTAAAAAATGAATTTTTATCGAAAAATACAAAAAATTATTTCTAATATAATTTATATATTTATATTAAAAATAAAAAAGTTTATTTTGACATATTAAATTTATAAAATGTTCAATATTGGATAATAAATGTGTTCTCCATCAAAAGGCTGCAATACTACCTTTATAAAAATATTGTATTTTAAGTGTAATATTGGGTTTGTACATATATTATGCTTATCAAATCTATAGAATGAATATCAAAAATATTTTATTGAATAATATATATATATATATATATATTACATTAATATCACTCACTAATTATAGTTAATTTTATTTATTATGATAAAACATCTTTGTGAGCCTAAAAATAGTTTTCTATAAAAACATTCTCTTTATATTCAATGTTTTTATATTCGTTTATAATTATATTGAAACCAATTAATTCATTTTATATTTGTTTAAACCATATATTTTCAAACTTTATTCACTAATATCTATATCCAATCATTTAACATATAGTATACATCTTATTATATTGAATTATAATATTTTAAGAATACATTTTCATTCAGTGAAACTCGGTCTTGTGTGCAATGTTGGCTTTCAAAAAACGTTTCTTTTTCATGTAACACAAGATAACATTTTTGTTTGAATTTTTAAATATAAAATAGATAAAATATATTTAAAATAGTAAATATATTTTCATGTATCATATTATTATATTCCCTAACATGCTTGGTGTCTCACATACTATCGAATATAAGGTTCTTACGTTAGAATTTTGGGGTGTTACAATAACTATAGAGCCCTCCACCCACACCAAGTTGGGAAAAACACTTCCGATGACTCATATATATGTCAAAAAGAATCAAATTCTAATAAAAATAATTAAATAGTACCTTGACACATAATCTATCACCTCATTCCCCCTATGACCATGTCACTAAATAATGATGGTCTACCTGATATCAAATATTATAAGCCATACCCTCGATCTGATTACCTCACTAACCCAATCCAGATAAGCTTGTTATTTAAAACTGGTAATCAATATCAACCACGTATCTTAGGACTCGTCCACTTCCTGACAACCATGTCATCTCATTCCAGGAAATCAACAAGACCTCAATCCTCGATCCACGCCCATTACATTCCCATTGAACCAAAATAGTCATTTCAATATTCAATTAACTATTTTAAAGAAAAAGGTACAAAATTACTATATTGATCAATCCCCTTATATAGATTAACATATTTATAATGACTAGGTAATTCTCAATGGTATCATATAACATTAAAGAATCAATTTAAGAGATATCATTAACTTATTAAGGTTACCACAAGGAAAACCCACATAAGAATATTAAGAAGTCACCCTAAAACACAAGTAGAGTTGAGGATAAATATTGACACTACATACCTTAGACTCAATGGAGCTCGGTCAGCTGATATCGACCGCTGAATCAATTTGATAAGAGGGAAATCATAGATTTAGAAAATATCACTATAAATATAGAAAAAAAGGTATTGAATGGATTTAGTGTTCAATACACAGAGGTAAAAGAGATATAATAAATAGGATTTAATGACATATCGATATTCTTCCAACGACATCAATGAAGCTCGTATAGGAGTTAGGATGATGAAGGTAGCCTAAATCCTAGTTGGAGAATAAAATAAGAGCTCCCCCAATGATGTGTCTGAAATAGAGGTGAAAGAATTATAAAAGGAAATTGTTGTAAGGGTAAAAATGTATTTTTACACTTTTTAATTACACAAAATGTTTTGCCTCCATGTTTGATTAACCATGAACCAATCGTGTGGTGGCCAGAATTTAGGAACCAAACTGTACATGGTTGGACACATAGTTTTCCTAATCATGAATAGACCATAATTTTAGCATTTGTTAAAAACATTTGAGGTCTCACACGACCGAGAACTCCCACCCACTTATTTTGAAAAAACCTTGTCTAGTGTAAAATTTTGGTTGCACAATTTCTTATGAGAGGCCGCATGATTTGATCAAACCATGTGTCTCTCTATATATGCTTTCTCAAAATTGAGTTTCTTTGGCCTGATGTACCCAAAACATATTTGAAACCCTCAGGAATGTAAATATACATAAAAATAACAAAAAATGCATTGTACCAATAGAAATATCAGAATTAGTTTTTTCAAATCAAGAGAAAAGTTTGCACACTCACCAAACATCAAAAATTCAAAAACGTTTAGGAATTTCAACTCCCTCAAAAACCTATGACATCATAATTTACCCAATTTTACATATCTCATCCCTAATCTATATACCTTTACAAAAAGATGTTACATAATAGGATCATCTCATAAACATCACCCCTTTACCCCTGGTTATTATGTCATAGTCCAATTCCCCTAGTCGACTCCCCACCTTATGAATTCCAAACTCGGTTAATTCCCAGAAAAAATCAAACATCTTATTGTTCCATTGACCAAACCAAGACATAAAATAGTTCAAGTTACATACCATGTCTCCAATACCCCACTGTGTTCTTCAATCATGTTTTCACTATAATTGGCACCCATTAAGTCCCACATCTCAACAGATACTCATTACATACATCTTTTATCCTTGACACTCATCAAAACCCACATCTCATCAGATGATTGTTAGTTCATGTTTCACACAATATACATATAAATATCTAATCTTTTACAACCCCACATTTTTATGATATGTATTTTTTTAAATTTAATCTCTATGATACGTTATGTTTCATGCAATTCCCAACTAAACTATAAAATGAAATATTTTTATATCTTAACCATTGATTTGGAAAAAATGAATATTATTAACCACATAATTAAATTTATACATATTAAAATGTTTTTAAATTTATCAAATATATTTTATATAAATAAAATAATAATAAATCCAGTTTTAAACATAAATATTCAATATTATTATAAAGACAATTGTATCGCTTTTAATGATGCACTTTCTAAAAAAATTAATCTTTTATAAATTATTTCTCATAAAATAAAATTAATTTTTAATTTTGAAATATTAAAATTTACTTTTATTTAATTTTTTGGTATTTTTTTATAAGAATTAATTTTTTATTAAAAGAGAAAAATAATGCATTTTAATAAAAAACTATTTTTCATCAAATTTATTTTTATAGCTAGATTGTATTTTGAATTATTTTTACATTATAAATAGTAAAATTATATATAAATAAATAAAATTTGGCTATTTATAATCTATTTAACATTAAATTGGATATAAAAATACTTTACACTTTTGCTTGTTTTTACTATAAAACCTCGTTTTATCACCCCATCTAGGAGGTTAATTTTAAATTACTTTTTCCAAATTGTGTGTTTTTAATTTTAAAATAAGGATTCCATGTTTATTAATAATAATATTAAAATTATTAAAAAGATCCCTTCTATTTTTTGGCCAATATGAATAGTAAAATTAGTAATTTTATTTACTAGGGTTAATGGTAAATTGGGTAATTAAGAGTAAAAAAAAGTATTATAAGTATCATAATATTGCCTTAAAAATTTTCTAACTTTTATTTAATGAGCTAGTGTCTAACAATATCAACCTTGGGACTATTTTGTGGCCTCATGGAGCCACTTGGATGACTTTATTCCTTTTATAGTATTTTATTTTTAGGAAAGTAAAATATTTCTTGCCCAATATTTTAATAAGTATTAAATTTTAAATATGTGGTTATCCAAGAGATATATTTGAAAATAAGTAGTAATTTTAAAGATCCTTTTTTCATCATTATCACGATAATCTATTTTTTATTCATTGAAAATAAATAATTACTTTAAATTTTTACACAATGATGATGCAGTAATAGCTTAATTAACAGTAAAACTGAATAAATGATGTTAATAATATTAAAATAAATATGATTTGAGATAATTAGTGACATAAATTAATTTTTTAGATAAGAAAGACATATTAGTTATGTATTTATTTTTTTCTATGTTATCTTTTGTATAGATAATTTTTAAAATGTCAATATAATGAATAATATCAAAATTGACATTAATGATATCTTAAAACAAATAATATTTTATTTAGTGATATAAAATTTATCAAAATATAAAATTCATCTAAAAATTTCAGATAAAGTTTAAAATTTCATCCATGATTCATTGATAGATATTTTTTATTTTATAGTATCAATATTAACCCTCAAATAGTAAACATCCATGTTGTCGTGGTAAGAGTTAAAGGCATTAAAAAAGGCTTAAAATAAAAAAGAGAAGGGTATTAATGTACCCTAAATAAGTCTAGATATTATTATATGAAATTATTTTGAATTATATTCATATTACCTTTTATGAAGATCACTTTTAAACCATTTTAGATTAAAATTTTATTTATATTAATTTTATATATTGAGAGTTTCCAAAGTACCCCTCAAATCAATTATAAAAGGTAACCTCCTACCTTGCTTCTTTACAACAACATGAGCCTTCTAGATCAACGAAAACCTAACTATTTATTCACCCAACATACTTATCTAATTTATTGATATCTTTACCTTCTAGGAATACCAACCCTAGATTTTTCAGAAGACATCTAATGAAATTATTTTGAAGAAGAGGTAGTAGTTTTTACCATCTCCCCCAAGTTTATTGCTTCTCACAATTCCTCTTTATGTGTTTTTCCAAGATAAAGTAATAAATATAGTATCTACTATATGTTTGTATGTTATTATGATTATGAGACACCCATATTATACCTTTTATCCGTCCTATCAATAACAAAAACATTATGTGTGTGTATGTACAACTTATCGTCTCCACAAAGTAGTGTAATAAGTATTTCATCACCACATTATTTGGATTGGTATAATTATGGAAATAATAGATTTATATGATAAATATGACATTATAATGATTCTTTAAAAATTAATATACCATTATATTCCTTATATATTTAATTTTAACGGAATAATATTGTCTCTCAAGAATACGTACAACCTATCATCTCCACGACACAATGTTACTCGTTTTCTATGTCGACCATTCAATAAGGATTATAAACATGTATAGTGAAAAAATAAGATATTTGTGAACATAATATCATTATTTATATGATATAAAAATATCATATTCATAATAATCATGTATTTCATGACAAAACATGAATAGTAAAGTGAAGCAGTTAACACCAGAAAAAAGGGTAATAACGAAATATTATAAAAAAACAATATAAGAGGATTAAATATGATATCATAAATATAGATATTATTATGGTATAAATTTATAACATTATATAAACTATTATAAAATATTTCAAATTGTTTTTAATATTATCATAAAAAAAATTATTCTATTTTACCCATGTTTGATTTTTTTATAAAATATTTTGAAATGAATGTTTTTGTAATTTTCCAAATAAGGTACTTCATGACTTTTGTAAGAAAACTAAGGAAGAAATATTTTTTAACTTATGTGTAATGAGACTAATTGTCCAAAATTTTTACACCTAAATATTTCAAATATTAAATAAAAATTATATAACATTATTTTCGATGAAATATTTTCCTTTTATAACCATGCATCTTTTTAAATAAATAATTTATAAGTAAATAATTTTATTTCTCTTGAGAATTTTCAATGATTTTATATTATTATATTTATATATTTCTTCACTCATTGTGTAATTTTATTATTTATTAAGGTTCATCAATTAGGATATCATATAATATATGTTATAAAATGTATTATGATCAGTTTGACTGTGGATGTTCTATTTTGATACCCTTTTCATATTAATAAGAATGTTTTGTCATTATGTTTACTGATTAGAAATATTTATTTACATTTAATATATATACATATATACATATATTCTTAATGTTATACCCCATTGAAATGTGAAATAATGATAACTTAGTAAGGGCGGTTTGGGTCCTGTTATAGCCCATAGATTCATCAATAGGTCTGACGAGACAAACAATACTAAGTTTTGGGCAAGGCCTTACCCATTTATTATATTCTTGGTATGAAGCCTTGACAATGTTAGATTCATATCATGTATCATATCCATTATTATATTCTTGGTATGAAGTATCAATTGTATGTTTTATATGTTCATAGTTTTTGAATTTCATCATTTTGTGTTATATTATTAACATTTCATGTTATTATTCAAATATTTATAATATTTACGGTTATGTTTCATTTTCAGGTAATTATTTATATTCCATTATTTGATTATTTTTTATTCATATCATATTATTCCCATGTTATTGACAAGGTGGAATGTGTTTCAATTATTTAACATGTCATATTTTTTTTCTCATAGCTTCTTTTGTTTGTTTACCGTTACTGAGAATTTGAGCTCACCCCTTTCATAGATTTCATTTTTCTACAGGATTCAAAAACGTGTATTATAATTAATTGATAGGGTTACACAATGAAGGAATAATGGAATACTCAATGAAATTCATTATATAATTTATGTTTTAAAATAAAATTTAAATTTCAAGTATGTATCTAGTTTACCCAGGCTTCTAAAAAACTAGATCATTTGGGATGTGAATAATTATATCTTATGCCAATGTAATAAAATAACTATAATCTATGATCTATTTTGGTCAGATTCTTTATATTTGTAATCAATGAATGATTAGTAGAAAGCCTGAGAACCAGATTTACGAAAACATAGTTTAGGGAATACTACCCACTAATTTAGTGTGTGTAAATATTTTATTTAAGGAATAATTCCTTTTCATTTTTTGGATATATTTTAAAAAGTAAGGATAAAAATTAGGGTATATATGATAAATCAATTTATGTTAATAATGGGATATTATATTATTGAGAATACAAGATGAAATGTATGAGATAACCTTTATAGTTAAAACATTATGTTAATCTTGAATATATTATGGATATTGTTTAGGGTGATTATCACATTTTTTGGATAATATTAATATAGACTTAGAAAGGGGACAATCCACATGACAGTTGATTACTCATTACACCTGACAAGGTACAGGGTTTTAACCCACAGCTGAACGATTATAAGGGTGTAGCGCCTTCCACTATCCTACATGATGTCTTTGTTAGAATGATTTTTTTAGTTAAACAAAATAATATATGTGTTTTTGTTATTTTAGAGATAATTTTTTCCTCAAATAGATAACCATGATATTGGAAAATTATTTGGTGATTAAATGATTTAGGTTATTTTGGAAGATTTTCGCTCTTTTGGGAATCATATACGATTATGGGAAATATAATATTTTGAGGAATAAAATTCGAATTATATTTTAGAATAAAATAGGATATTATTCTTGAATTATAATGATTTATATTATTTCTGTAAATGATAAGAATTTTATGGAGATTATATGGTTTAGGTAATTAAATGTTTGGTTTGATGCACTAAGAGTGGTTGATACAATTTGGAAGACTATTTGATCAATTCATTATAATTTTTAGGGTTTCCATATTAATATAGAATATGTTTTATTATGGATAGTAATTTTATAAATGATCTATGTTGAACTTTGGTTATTACTATTGAAATATTAGAGATTAATGTTTTTTTATCATATAATGGTTTATAATTTTTCAATAATTTTATTATATTTTCCAATACATTATTGTTTTTTAATATATATAGACATGGGGAATATATGGTTATACATTTTTAGATTTTTTGATCAGTAGAAGTTGATTCGGATTCTTCACACATAAAATTTTCATCTTAAATACTCATCATTTGGAGAAAAAATGAGTTTGTTGTAGAAATTGGAATAAAACTATACGTTCCATCTACTTATGTTTCCTTAGGTACTTATTCTATAATGTAAATTAATTCCTTGAATTTTTTAAATGTATTTTGAAACAAAAATGTTATATGTTTATGTTTATCACTGTCCTTTTAACCCGTCACATATTTATGGTTTTACGACGGTTTAATTTCCCAGGATCATGTTCTACACAACTCTATATTAGTCTTGGAGAGTTAGTTTTCTCTTCCATGTCCATATTTTTCTACATGTAATCTTAGTACGTGTTATCTCAGGTGACCTTCTTACTTCCCTTTCTTTTTTTATATGGAAGATTATTTAATAATTTTCTTGATGTCAGTTTTAAATATTATTATTTTGAAAATTCAAGCATTAGTTACTCAGCCTGAATTCAGAAATTAAGAGGACATAATTTATTGAGGGATGGTAAAAGATAACCCCCCCCCCAATATTTAATGGTTTGTATCTTTTTTAATTCAATCTCTTCGATAGATTATATTGCACGCAACACCCAGCTTGAATATACACTAAAGTATTATTATAACTTAGCTATTAAATGGGATAGAATTATTATTAGTAACCACATTATGAAATTTATATATACTAATACAAATAAATTCATCCAATATTTTTTATATGAATAAAATAACAATAAATCCAACATTACTTAGAAAAGAAATATTTTTGTAAAGAAAATTTTGTCATCATTTAATGGCACAATTATTTTAAAACAAAAATTAGAATTGTTAATAATTTATATTTGAAATAATAAATTTTAATTTTGAAAGTGTAATATAAAAATTTACATTGATTTATTTTTTGGTATTTTTCGGTTATATTTCATCTTTTGATGAATAGTTAAAATTAATGCATTTTAATTAAAAAATATATTCTGTATAATTTATTTAAATAGTTATATTATATTTTAAATTTTATTTAATTTATAAATAGTGAAATTATAAATCATTAAATTGAATTTTGGTACTTTTAATCAATTTCACATTAAAATTGGATATAAAAACATTTTAAACATTTTCATGATTTCACTTTAAAAAATTATTTTCTCACCCTATCTAAATGATTAATATTAAATTAATTTTATCCAATTTTGTATTTTTGATTTTGAAAAAATGGATTATAAATTTGTAATTATATGTTAAAAATTTAGTAAATTGGTTCCTTTAATTTTTTTCCAATAAGAATAGTAAATATAGTAATTTTAATTACCACAATTAAGGGTAAATCGGGTAATTGAAGATAAAAGTCATTTTATAAGTATTTGAAATTTTTACAGAATTATATTTTTATTTCTATTTAATGATTTATTCTCAGAAATCATCATCCTTGGGTTGAATTTAGGGACTCTTAGATCCACTTGGATGACTTTAATCCTTTAATATTTGTTTATTTTCAATAAAGTCAAATATGCCATGCTGCAATTTTTCATAAGATTTAAATTTTTAATATGTGGTTAATCAGGAGATATATTAAATAATAAAAAATAATTTTAATATAGATTTATTATATATATCACGGTAATTTATTTTTAATTATGAGGAAATAAATATTTACCTTAATGTCTTGCACAATGATGATGCAATAATTGTTTAGTTAATTAAAATATCAAATAAATGATAATAAAATTTAAAAATAAAAATTATTTGATATAATTGATGTCATACAAAAATTATATAGACTCCCTATAAATTCTAAGGATGTATTAATTTAATTTTTATAAACATATCATATTTATTAATACTATTTTCATATTAAATTTAATTAATTGTGTCAAAATTTATATTAATGATATTTTCAGATAAATAATATTTTATCAATTGATATAAAATTAAGGAAAATATAGATTTCATTCAAATGAATTATATAATGTTTAAAATATCATTCATAATTAATTTATGGTTATTTTTGTATTTTATATAACATTATTGACCATTAAAGAGTAAACAACCATGTTGTTATGGTAACAGTTAAAGAGAATAAATAATGGTCAAAACCAAAAGATAAAAGAAATAATGCGACAAAAACTTACCAAAACTTTATGTATTTATTTTATTTAGACCCACACTCATCTTATCTTTTAAATAAATCAATTTTAATCCATTTTATATTTAATATATATTAATATTAATTTAATTTTTTGAGAGTTTTAAAAAGTTCCCCTCACCACAATTATAAAACGGATCCTCCTCCCTCACTTATTCAAAACACATTGACAATTATCACTCAAAATACCCTACCCATATATCCTTCCATAATCCTTAGTCAAGTTAAATAGATCCTAGTATTCTAAAAATACCATACCTTGATTCCTGAAAAAGATATCTAAAAATCTATTTTAAAGAAGAGGTAATAGTTTTTAACAACTCATCCAAGTTCATTTATTATTATAATTCTTATTCATGTTTTATTCATGATAAAGTAATAAATATAGTATATTATTTATTATGAGACTTTATGATCACGTTGGGATAACTTTATTTATCCTTCTCTCCATCCAACAAGAAATGAGAACAACATGTGTTTGTATGTACGACATACCATCTACACATTGTTGTGTAATCTATTTTTCATACCCACATTACATGGTTGGGTATAGTGATGGAAATAATGGATATATATGATAATTATGAAATTAGACTAATTTTGGAATATTTAATATTCCATCCACTTTCTTACTCTTTTTCCATTAGGGAAATGACATCGTTGCTCAGGCATACATAGGGTTTATTGTCTCCACGACGCATTGTGATTTATTTTCAATGTTAACCATTCAAGTATAATTATAAAAACATATACAATGAATAAATAAGATATCTATGAAATTTATATCATTTTGGATATTAATGAAACATATCCTATACATATAAAACCAGACATAAATGACAAAACATGCAAAGTAAAATGAAGCAGTTAACACCTAAAACATGGGTAATAAAAAAATACTATTAACAAAACGATATAAGAAGATCATATATGTTATCCTAACTATGGATATGGTATTGGTATAAATTAATAACATTCTTTAGAACATTTAACATGAGGTTAAATCATATTCAACAAATGGAAATTGAATGTTAATGGTTATTTCAGAATCTCATTATTATTTAGGAACTTTTATGTTTATGCCTTCACTGAAGACCATTTTGTTCTTGTCCGTGATTTCTAAAAAAATTAAAAAAAAATTTATATTACCCCAGAAAAGTATTATTATTTTTTCCAATGTAATAATTTTTATAAAATTGTTTGAAATGAATCATTTTGTAATTTTTCAAATGAGGTACTTTATGACTTTCAAAAAATAACTATGGGAGGAATATTTTTTTAACTTATATAGCATGAGTGGATTTTTCCACTATCAAGATGAGTTAATGTTTTTATGGTTCATTTAAAATTTTAAACTATTATTTTCATTGAAAATGATCCTTTTTTTAATCAAACATCTTTTTAAATAAATAATTTCAATGTTAAATTTTTTTAATTCACTAATGAATTTTCAATAATTTTATTAGATTACATTCATCTATGTCAACTACCTTTGTTTAAAATTATTCATCTCATAGGATGATATATTATGATATAATATATATTATTTTATAAAAAATTTTATGATTAGTTTGACTTTGGATGTTCTATTTTGACACCATTCACCATATTACTCATCATTTTTGTGATTATATTTACTGACAGGGGAGAGTTATTTTCATTTCAAACACACACACACACACAGATATATATATATATATATATATTATGTTCACCAAATCATATGATTAAAGGATTGGACTTATTATGTGAAAGGAGTGTCCCACTATAGCACCTCGATTCATCAGTAGGTCTCATAAAACAAAATTGAATGGGTTTCGGCCATGGCCATACCCATTTAGTAGATTCATGGTATGAAGCCTTGAAATAATGTTTCAGATGATCGACGTTATTCAATCCATCATTATGAATTTAGTTTTTGATATTCCATGTGATTATTATATTATGTAAAAGATCAATGGGAATTCTTAATTTTTATGTGATTATTTATATATAATTATTTGACTATCATTTATTCTTGGCATATTATGCTCAAGTAATTGATTAAATGGAATTTGTTTTAGTTATTTTCCTTATAAAATTGTTTTTACCTTACGTACTCTAAGATTTAGTTTTATTTTTATCCTTACATTCCATTTAAGCTCACTACTTTCATATGTTTTTTCCCTAGGATTCCATGAAGTATATTATTGATGATATATGAGGTTACAAAACGGGGGAATAATGGATGACTCAATAAAATTATTTGTAAATTTAATGTTTTAAAATATAATGTGAATTTAAAGTATGATTATAGTTTACCAAAAATAATAAACCATTCATTACATTTGGATGTTATTCTTTATATATTATGATAACGTAATAAATTAACAACCATATCTCGGCTACTTAGGTTAGGGTCTATAAACACATCTTATCAAATCCCAGAGATCCTAAGTCTCAATTGATGGCTAAAATAAACATGCATCATATATATATATATATATATATATATATATATGCATTCGCATCATCATCCTAATGCCTACACACCTTTTGAATGCCATGAATCTTAGATGATCCCAATAATAAAGCCCAGTGACTATGAACCTCATGTGAATATATATATATATATATATATACTTCCTATATAATTCTAACATTGTAAATATCCTATGGTTTATTTAAAGAAATACACATGCACCTTATACACCAAAACTGGACATGCTAAAAAAATACCATGCCCAAAATCACAGTATACCTGTAACCATCATTGTCTTCCCATCCTATTTTACACCGAGTAGCTGAGCTACATGCTTCTAGACTAAAGCCCAATTAACTGAGGATGGAACACCACCTGGAGTTACACTAGATACTACCCATAAAGCCCATTTTGGGCCTCTCTGTCACCTTCAGAATCTCCAAATTCAGGTAAATCACGGCTGCCATCTTCTATCACAGTTCTTAGTAATACCTCAGATCCTAGATTCTAACTCATTCCCTCACTCCCGACTAACTCAGAAGGCTTCTAGCAAAACCTTTCAATATTTCCCCCCTGACCACATGCTCATAACTCCTTTTCAGCCTTCTCACATTGGTTTTGTACATTCCTCAACCTCCCACATTGGAATCACAATACTGGAGACCGACACCTTGATGGTCTTCTAGAATCTATGGCACTAGTGCCTTATTGTGACTCTTCACAACCCTACTTCCTACTACCTGAAGCATCACCGCTAGGATATGCTAACACCATCACCCATCTCAAGTAAGAATGGACCATCGATTTTCCACTGGATATCGTTTCCTTATTCAACACCTCTTAAAATAATTGGATCCTAAAGAGGTTTACATGAACCATGATGGGATGCCTCAAGCCATCCTTGAAATGATGCACCCTAGTGATGTCTTCAATTTCCATAGTAAGTGAAAAATGAGATAGGTCTATGAAATTAATTGCATAATCCATGAAATTTATGTCTCCATTCTTGAGGTTCATGAACCGGTAGGCATGTTCTACCATCAAATTATACAGGGAGAAATTATTAAAGAAACTGTATGAAAATTTATTCCAATCCAGTCCCTCATTTCTTCTTTCCCATACTTTTATATCCAACGAGTTCTTTTTCATCCCTATGAGAATGTACATATCCAGAATTACCCGTTAGCATGGGGGTGTCTCAAGATGATCAATGATAGTCTACGATGACTCAATATAGTTATCAGATTCCTTCATTCTACCCTAACCATAAAATAATGGTTGATGTTGATACTGAAACACTCTAGTTATGTAATCCATGGACGGTTTAGCTCCCTAAGCTCCATGTTCAATAATATGTATGACATGTACCAAGAACAACTTATGATACTCATAAATCCATGAAAAAAAATTATTCCATAATCTATGTTTTTCTTATCTATACTAGAGACTTCACCTAATTATCAAGATCATATCGACCCTTAGGGGCCTCATCTGGACTGTTAAGTACTTTATCTCATGTGCGCTTATGCAGAACCATTTCTCCTCCCTCCTAATGCTTCACTAAAGACTGTCTTGGTGGAATCCCACTAAGGAATATAAATATTTGTCAAAAATACAAAATAATATATATATATATATATATCATAGATATAAAAATTTTAATAGGAAGCACATCTCACCACCCTTACACTCCCCTATCACACCAATGTAACACAAAAACGATGGAGGTCAACCTAATCATGGGAGGGGGTGAGGATGTTCAAATTGGATGGTAAAGATAGATGATCTATCTAGGACCTGGATGTATCAAATATAGAAAGCCTCCTTCAAAAAGAGAAAAAATTAGAATCACTTCACTTCCGAGGTCATAGGAATAAAAAAGGCCGAGGAATAAACTGAGGTTCATACAAATAAATAACTATATATTGTCGAGAAGATAATGAGAAAACATGGTTCCTCGTGATGGGGGTATTTACAATTTGTGGGACCCCCTACTTCTCGTTTACTTGTTTTGTAATTTTTATTCATGTTTCAATAAAAAGGGTCATCAACCATTAAAAAACGAAAGTGATCCCCACAACCCCTTAACAATCTATATTAGAGTTAGGTATCAAGTATCATCTGGACTCATCATCCTTTGCCTACCATTAAGAAAGTATAAATTCACATATAATCTTGCCACATGGCCCCTGACCTATCCATAACATAGTCAGACATCACATATATGAATATCAATCTAGGGTAGCTTAGTATAATGACACCAAAGAGGCTATATAATAAAATGATGTCTAGTTTCTTTGTTGACAGTTTTAACCACTCTCCCACTTCTACCATCCCTGCATACTCATAACATATTTTGGACCATATATCACATATCAGTCTCGCTAGGAACAACATACCTAGGAATACATAGTCTAATTACACTAAAAGTCCAAGCAAGAAAAAAATAATATTCCTTGTTAGCACATAAAACAACCCAACCACTCTTAGTCCATTTGAGGTTCTAAATAACTATTTATAGGAAAATAAATTTAACATGTCACCCTAAGGGCCTACCAAAATGTTTAACAATCCTTACTTATAATATTTTCCCAAGGTTCAAAACAATATAACAAATAAAAATCAAACCCAAGTAAGCTACTCATGGTGGAAATCATATCATCAATAAAATAACATAGAAAAATATAAATTTTCCACCCATCTAGACATAATTTGTCCCTTGTGCATGGGGATTCCGGAACGCATACATGATCTCTTTACCCATTTCAAACCATGTCCTAGTCTTCGATCTACCATAACCTTAAATAGTTTGACCATAATGAAAATTAAAAACTATTTTGATACTAATTTTATGGTCTCGACCTAGTTTTCCACACAAATAGTTCTTGATCCAATTTTACATTATGCATTATTAGTTCCTCCTTGTACACCAATGTCTTATGACTAGTAGCGAGTGTCAGATTAGGTTATTATTGGGAGGCTATACCCATAGATTATGATAATAATGAGTGTCTATATATATAACGCAATATTAGAAGAAAATAACTCAATTGAAGAAAAATAAACAACAATGATAATATTTAAAAATATCCAAATGATGAATACTAT
Organism: Viscum album; assembly: GCA_963277665.1. Classification (NCBI taxonomy): domain Eukaryota; kingdom Viridiplantae; phylum Streptophyta; class Magnoliopsida; order Santalales; family Viscaceae; genus Viscum; species Viscum album. Next base: position 967,578,305 of record OY728159.1, on the reverse strand, counting down.
TTTTAGAGTAAAACATAAATCATAACAGTTAATACAAAAATTTAGATAGAAAAATTTATTATAGCTGACCATATAAGTACAAACATATAATGAAAATAGAAAATAAAAGGAAACTCTAAATAATTTAAGAACCACCATGGATCATTTCCATCCCTCCCGTGTGAAAGGTACATATGTGACCACTAATGTAAATCTCATGAGCCTGGACCCTTACATGATCTAAAAGACAAAAATTCTACACGCATCATGAAGAGTCTGTGTAGGGTGTGAGAATGAACTTAGTAGTCCACAAAAAGGGTGTTAATTTCTTACATCTATAATTCTATAGGTGTATTCTAAGAATAAATAAAATGAAAAATAAAAAAAAATATTAATTATACCTCTTTTTTGTGCTCAATATCCATTAGGTAGTGTTACCTTCTTCCGCTATTATCAGCATATCTCTGAAACTGTGCCCCAAATAAATATACACCATGCAACACTTGTCAGCATATATATATATATATAGTGGTGAGGACACAAAAGTAAGTTCCCAAGGAATCCAATGAAGAAATATCATATCTGGTGAACCATAAATTCCAATCCATAAATGTCCTTGACATCCTATGCTACCAACCAAGAGCCTATAATCCAAAAAACATGCTCAAATAGTATGTCATAAGTCCCTCAAACAACCATTTATAATTCCCCATCATCTCAATAACCCAATGTCCAGAGACTCAATGATAAATATCATCCAGTAAAAAATCATTGCCATCTCAACATCCAACATCCATATGCATGATAGTATTTGGCCTCCCATAGTCTCAACCCATCAACCTCAAGTGTAATAGTGATCATAGTCCCCTACCTGACAGTCTCAACACTATCAGTCGATGGTCCATCATCATCCACATGGATTTCTATGATGAGAAACTCCAACATAACTGATGGTCCACACCACCACCTATTGCATAATAACTATGGAGGCTTCCACCCATGATTTGTGGTCAACACCACATCATCTGAGTCCTCTATATGTGAATATGACCCATCAACCTATTATACAATAGGGACAAGAGGAAATTAGTAAAAATACATAATCCACATTATCCAGCACCTCATTCCCCCTAAGGCCATGTTGTTAGATCATGATGGCCCACACCATCTAAAATCTCATGGGCACGTCCCTCATCTGGATGAACACATAACCTCAATCCTGATAACCATGTCACATCAACCTGAAGATCAACATCACCCTTTATAACTAGGGACTCTCTCTTATCCTGAAGATAGAGTGGTGTAAGTCTACATGATCAAAATTACATAAATCCACATTCCATTCCCATCACATTCCCATGGAACTAAAAAATTCAAATCACAATCCAAATAATAAATTAAAAGAAAAAGGCACAACATGACCATGTAGCTAAATACTTTTATCCATATTAGCATATGTATTAGGAATATGTAATTCTCAATGGAATACCATGAGGTCAATGAATTAGTTTAAAAGAGTGCATTAATTTATTATTGGTCTCTCTCAGACTACCACATGGGAATATTTATTCCACACCATAAAACACACCTAAAATTATTTATAAATCTAGGAACCACCAACCTTATACTTGTAAGAACTATCTCACTAGATATCGGCCACTAAATGAACTGAAACGAGGGAAAAAAGATATTTAGATAGACACCCCAATAATAGGGAAAAGGATCTATGATGAATTTAGAATTTTATATAAATAGATAAAATAGAATGTGATGCAATATAATTGATGTCCTTACCAATATTATTCAAACGATAACAACAAAGCTCAGATAGGAGCTCATAAAATGATGGTATGTAAAAGTATAGGAAGATAATAAAAGAAGAAATCCCACTTATTCTACTTGAGAAATATAGAAAAAATAAAGAGGAAGATATTAAATATAAGGGAGAGAGAAAAATGTAATTTCTTACTCTCTAATGACCCAAATAGTTAATCCACATGGTTTGGAAAATCATTCACCAACTGTGTAGTTCCCACTGTACAAACACAACACTATGTACAGTTAGGATATGGTTTTCCAAACCATGTGCTAACCATGAAATTCCCTTATATTAGAAACTGTAGAGGTATCAATAGAGTTTCCCCCCCCCACCCACAACATGGTTTTAAAAACCATGTCCTTTGCAAAATGTAGGCCACACAGTTTCTCTTGGGAGCCACATGGTTTGATCAAATTGTGTGCCTATGTCTATGCTTTCCTAAAAATAAGTTATCAGTATATAACACACTCAAATCTTATCTAAAACCCCATGTCCCATGACAATATGTAAAATAAATTAGAAAATAATACATTTTATCAATTAAACTCCCAAAAATTAGGTTTTGGAGATCACAAAAGATGTTGGCATGCTCACCAAACATAAACAATTCAGAAAGGCTGAGGAATTTTGACCCACAAAAAGAACCCAAGGAATAACACAAAGATAGATCGAGTGTGGATAAACATAGGTGCCTAATCACATTCTTCTGGTATAAACTAGGTTAGTTAGATATGGGTCACACGGTATGTGTATTGGTCACACATACATGTAAACCTTAACTTTAGCTAATACCATAACATCACATAAGAATTAACTACATGATGTGTCTTCTTCTGACATACACTCAGTGTAGTTAGTAAATTTACCTATTTTATTATATATAAAATTCCCTTCACTTTTTCAACTCATTCCTTTGAATTTATTACAAAATACATTTAAAATTCTAGTAACTAAGTTCACCATCGTAAAATATTGGCCAGAAGTCATATTTTTTCCATCATTTATCTACAGAACTAATCATCATCCCATCCAATAATATAACCATAATATCACATGTCTCTCCCCACAAATACACCATCATAAACAATACTCTAGATTTATTTATTCATCATCAAATCCCAGTTATCTTAAAAACATAAATTTTAAATCAATATCTATTATCATCAAAATACCTGGTTGATAATGAAATGAACTGGGTTGGCAAAATGTTTTAAGCCACTAGAGAAATTAATATTAATCATGTATAATGGATGTTGAAATCCATAAACACACAATTGAGTAGTGAATAATATCTATGTTCAGTTTGGACATTGTTCAGTGGTGGAATATGAGTGGATGAGGTAAACCTAGAGTAAAATGACCAATTCAAACATATAATTTAAGGAATATATAAATTTTAGGTTTAGTAAATTATTGATGAATAATTATATTTTTATTAGAAATGATCGATAATATAAATAATATTAATATGCATGTGAAAAATAAAAAAACCTATCTCCAGACCATATCAATCATTTGAAAATTATTTCTTACTACAATTGATTTTATGGAAGAGTTTATTGTGTCTATCATTGATCTCATCCTCTTAATACACCCACCAAATCCCACCACATCTACCTATCATCCCAAACCTCTATGGTTATATGGTTAACCCAAGAGTAGAAATGTAACACAACAAAAATTTAGGTAGTCTATGATTAGGATTTTAATTAGATGGATTAATTAATTAATTAATTTATTTCATTTCATTTATTTTCTTCCCATGATAGTGCATAAACTAGATGTACAATGTGAATGAATATTATATCATGACAAGGATGAAACTCACATTTTGGATTCAATGAAAATCACAATTTCTTCATTTAAGACTTCAATTATTATTACCTGTAATAAATCATGCATGCTAATAATAAATATTTAAAAAACTCAACATTGGTGTTCAAATGACCCAGGAAAATCATTTATTTTAACGAATAAAATTCAAGGGAATTAACATAAATATTTAATGGGTTCAAACCCAAAAACTATGATTATCACACCATTGGAGAAAATGTTTTATAAAAAAGGGAATATAAATGTATTTAGAAAACCATGAAAAATTGGAGAGGAATATTATTAAATAAAATCCATAATGGGTAGTGAAAAAAATTCGTATAAAAAATATTAAAAAGTTATTCTTCTCCCTCTTTTTTGTTGAAATACTAAGTCATTATAAAAGAACACCTTTATGAAAAATTGAAAATATTCATTATTTTATTTTTTTTTAAAATATATTTTGTTTAATAAAAAAATATCCTTAAGAAATAATAAATGTGTAGATAAGGACATTCATAAAAAAAATAAAAAAAATGATTATAGTGGAGAAATATTACTGATCAACAAATAATAGGTAAGTTCAGAATCAATTAAAATAATGACATTGGGTTAATTATATGAAAAACCATATCTTTAATAAACATTATTTTTATGTTATTTTATAAAGCTACACATAATTTAATCCTTGAAGTTCATGTTTCACGGTTTATATGGGAAATTATCTGAAACAATAATAACATGAATGGTGATTCACCCTAATTATTTAATACTCCTTTAACATTATCTTAAAACCCATTACTCTTCTAAAACTACATGGGATTACTTATGTACATGATTAAAAAAGTTGTGAGTTATAAATCCCAGTAACGAGATAAATAAATAATAATACTAGGAAATTAATTTTTGTTATCCAATAGTCATATCAATGATATATGAAAGGGTAGAGAATTATAAAAATGAATATAAAATAATGATAAAAGATTTTAACTTGAATGTAACATTCAAATGTGAAAATAACATAAAAATGACATAATCCAAAGTTAAAGATAACTGCCAAGATAAAATCACATAGTGGGAAAACTCCCATCATAGATTAGGTTCACCCCATAATCCCATACATACCATATCATGAGATAAAAATATTACAGAATTAATTAATTGTATATATAATTCTAGGTCCACCCATCACATTTATATCATGTACATTCTTATGTGTTCTATATAGATCATATAACCCAACGATATATTTCATCAATTTTAGTCAAATAAATAATTATTGTGGGTTACATAAATGTAATTACCCAATAAATTAATTGTATTTATATCTAGGTGAACCCCATTGAGTAGAAATGAGGATGGGTATTCACTAAAAAAATTGGCATAAAAAATCACAGGATAAATTTAGAAGAACAACCGGGGATTGTAATGGGTCAAGGAAGGATTAAATAAGAGTTAAAGGGTGTATTTCATCTATGTAACATAATGAAAATAGTAATAGGGATATTTGAAAATATTTAACATCATAAAAAAATTGAAAAAATGAATAATATAAAGAAGAAGCTTGAATAAAAAAGAGATGGAGATGGTCTCGTACCTTGATGGGGAACTTCTAAAAACGTGGGAGGAGAATCTTAAGAGAACTGAAACACCTTGGGAGGATAATCGATAGGGAATGGTTTATAAAATTAATTCTTAAAGGGTTATTAGTGAAGAGTCAGTGGAGCATGTGTGGGTTTTTATAGAAAATAATAGTAGAATTATTTATTAATTTCTAAACATTGGGTTTTTACTCTATATAATAAATTAATTAAAACTGAAAACCAAACATTGGTTTTCCTTCATATTTAAAAAAAATGAATGGATCTAATTATTTTGAATGTTTAAGAATCGAACTCATTAATATAATACCCCTCAGGAATTAAAAGTCAGTCACGTTTCTAAGGAATTGATTTTAAAAACTCAAAATATAATGTAGATTTTAGAGGATTCATGAAGGATTTATAAAATTAATCAAATAACATCAAAAAAATATAAACAGAAAAAATATAGTCATGGATACACTTTATAGTATTTATTACATCAGTTTTTATTTTATGATTTCATAATACAAACCCTATAATTTCAACATATTTATTTTTTAGTGAAAATTTCTAGTCCGCTGTAAAATTAAGATATATTAATAGTTGGAAAATAATGATGATTGGATTTCAATAATAATATTTACTTTATAAATATAATTCTCCAAATATGATAATTTTCTCTATAAATCTGAAAATCAACATTTTTTAACAATATAAGGTTTTTTGACATTAATAGTTTTATGAACCATATAAAAATTACATTTGACTTCATAGAATTATATTATAATTTATTATTATTAGATATTATTTTTAAAAAATATTTTTTAAAAAAATAAATTATTTAAAAAAATCGTTAAATTTAACAAAAAGAGTATATTCATTGAAAGCTATATATTTCCAAAAAATCAATATTTATTGCTTCATCATATAAAATTTTTATTTTTTCCAAATTTATTATTTGATCATCATAAATTTATAATAAAAGATAAAAATAATAATTAATTTATATAAAAAACCTACTGTTAGGGTATATATTCATTTCCATTTATTACACTAGTGAATTCCCTAAGTGTATATTGTGTGCTTGTGAGATTTTATTAAGTTGTTTAAGTGAAGAAACTTTGGTCCATGATTTCAAGGAGGATGAAATTATATTGTAATGATATTTTATCGTGCTTTTGTTTTTGAATCTGGGATTGGAATTGGTCAAGTGAAAATCTTAATGATGTTATCACCCATAGAAGCTCTAATAAATGGGATTCATAGGGAATGGTCTTACTGGTCAGGCCATCACTTCCATTTTCAATGACCTATGGATATTTCATAACCCTATATACATATATATTAATCATATGATCACATTATAATGATTGTAATGTCAATAATTATGATGATTAGTGTCATTTTAAATTCAATAAGATATAATATATAATTTTGTAAACAAACTATTGTATCCCTTGGGTTTTCTATAATTTCAATAACACATTTTGAAAAGGAATTCCATTTATAATTGTTTAGGTCAAAACATTATTCCACCCTTCCAAAATTTCACCTTTTAAATTTTATTCACACACTAAAATAGATTAGGGAACTTTGGTTTTATCACATCTTCTAGTTCTCAAGTTTCTTCCTATAACTTGTTGTCCTACCATAGCTCTTTGACTAGATTAGCTGTCTTGTTTTATAGAACCTTGTAATTAAGATCTAATATCTTCACCAAGTGCTCCTCAAATGAATGAACATTCTCCAGTGGTAAAACCCTTAAATTTATTACATGTTAGGGGTCTGGTAAGTACTTCCTCAAGAGGGATACATAGAAAACATAATCTATACAGGATAGGTTAGGTGGGAGTGCTAGTCGATATACCACCACTACAAAGCGATCAAGGATCTGGAAGGGTCCAATGGATCATGGAATACACATTTACTTCTTCCCAAACATCATGAATTTTTTCCACAATGATATTCAAAGGAATAAATTATCTCTGACCTAATAATCCAGGTCTCATCAATGATTTCATGCATAGCTTCTATGTAAAATTCATGTATATTTAATATGAAACTGAATATTTTGATCCTTCTATGTCATTTATTGGATAATATCACGTCCCATCAGCTTCCACTCTCCAAATTCATCCAAAAATGATTTATTCTAACACATATTATCATAGAGATCCCCATTATATGCAATTTGAATGCTAGAATGTAAACTATTGATATATGAGAAATGTACTAGGGGAAGGTGATGATCCCAACATCCTTGTAAATCTATTGAACAATATATTAGCATATATTTTAGAGTTTTAATTCATTTTTCAAGATAGCCATCCATATGTGGAAGATAACTTGTGTTGAAGCTGAAATATATATCTAATACTTGCTTAAGGCTTGTCCTTAACCTCACAGAAAAATTTAGATCTCGATCAGAAAAAATAGGGAGTGGAACTCTATGTAGTTTTACCACTACATTTATATTTATCTTGTTGATTTTTTCAAGAGATAAATATTCCCTAGTAGTGAAATTTTACTGGCATGGTATGTCGATCAACTATTATCCACATGTCACTATTTCCTTTAGGTGTCCTTCAGTATTCTATAATGAAATCCATGGTTATGTTTTCCAATTTCCATATAAGTGGTTGAATCATACCATTAGACTTCTATAATTTGTACATGACCTATTGGTATACCACGAATCAAGATAAATACTCCATAATCTCCATCTTTATGTTACCCTGTTAGAAGTTTTACATCTTAGTGATTCATGTATGAATAGAAAAGGATGAAGAATTAAAATCACCCATAATTTTGTTCTTTATCACAATTTTTGATGAGAAACATATCTATGTTTCAAGCCTTATAACTCTATATGTATCAAAGTTTATCTTTTTAATATTCTCTATGATTTTCTGTAGTACAACTTCATCATTATTGGCCTCCTTGATCGTATTAATAATAGAAGGATTATTAGTTTTCTGATTACGGTAGGATAAAGGTCCTCTTAATATTCCCATGTATATCCTATGTATATCCAAGAATATTAGACCCCTTTAAATTGTTATCATTGATATGGTTGAAGGATCATTCATACTTATATCCTCTACCAATTTATTCACCATTATTTGATGGAAATTAATTGAAACATAATCCTTGATTAGTTATAACCTATTTCATTGTAATATATAGAGGTCATTTGGTGTTAATATATAATTGATGGTTTTATGATCTGTATATATGTCAAAGTTCCCCTTATATATATAATGTCTCAAAATATTGTATTTTATGATCAGAGAAACCAATTAAAGATCATTTTTCAAGTAGTTATACTCATGGATCATCAATTACCAGGAGGCATATGATATCACTCTTTCTTCTTGCATGAACATATAACCAAATACCATTCAGAATGAATCACTATAATAATAAATTCATTCCCATTTGTGGGTAATATGAGTACAGGTACAGTTTCTAGCCACTTATTATGTTACTTATATATTTATTTTTATCCATTAGTCCAGAAAAAATTCACCATTTAAAATTTATCTTGTTTATTTGGCTGTAAAATTGCGATAAGATTCTCAAAAATCAATTATATTACCCATCTAATACAAGGAAACTACAGATATTTATCACAGTGGTTGATTTCGGAGATGATTCTATTGACTCTATTTTTTAAGGATCCATACATATCCCTTTTTAGTGATAACATTCCCCAGGAATATTACTTTCTCCGTCTAAAACTCACACATATTTTACTTTTCATACTTATTTTTATGCAAGGTCTTTATTACAACATAAAAATTCTCCTTCTTCTCCATCTAAATTTTGGAGTAAATAAGAATATATTATATAAATACTTCTACAAACTATTCAAGGAAATCCCAAATGACTCTATTCATTGTATAAATGAAGATTCTAAGAGAATTAGTGGTTCCAAATGAAATCACTATGACCATATTATGCTTGTACCATGTATGAAATGATGCCTTGGGGATATCCTCATTATTTACTATTAATTGGTAATACCCCAAATAAATATCCGCCTTATAAATTTGTTGGGATGCAAGTAGATGATCAAAAAATTCATCAATATATGATGGAAGATACTTTTTATTTATTTATTTCCTTCATTCAATGATCATAAATGTAGAGTTGAATTAATCAATAAAACATCTAGATAAAGAGGATTGGTACACCCCATGGTGAAACACGAGGTTGTATAATCAATTTATTTAAATTCTCTTATACTTTTTTTTCTTAGGCTCCTTAAGTTGAACATTATCCATTTTATATGGTGTCTTGGATATTAGAAATTTCCTCATATAATTTTTATCAAGAAATCAACCTCTCAACTAAGAGGACGACTATGTCGTTATTTAGGAAATTTATTGTTGAATTTCTATACAATTCATGTGTCATTACTGATAATATTTTTATTATTCTCAATCATTTATTCAAGATATTCTTCCTTGTAGGGAAATAATATTCATGCATGACCTGATAATACCAAAGGATACTTTTCCTCCATTCACATTTATAGAATGGATGGATTATTTTCAATACGAAGGTTGATTTCATTTTCATAGAATTTTATGTTAGCTCTATATAATGAAATATAGTCCCATCCTATAATAGCATCAAATCCCATATAAGGGACTATAACATGGGTTTTTGGTAAATATTGCCCAAAAAATGTCAAGGGGAGTTGTATACTTGGGATGTAGTAATTTTAACATATGTTATTTCACTGATAACTCACCTTCCATTTTTTGTGGTTTTTAATAGTTCTACAAAGACATCATGATATGAAGAAATGTATAGAACTAGTATAAAATTATATGTTCTTTATCCTTGAGTGAATGATAATTATACATGTTAGAACTTCATTTTTGTGTTCCACCTTATTATTTGTGATGGTATAAGAGAGCGCTTTCTCACTAGGATATGGATTTAGTTTTCATTAATTATCATCATAAAATTTCTTATTTCATAGATTGACATAGTTTCTTTATTCCTTACAGCTGAGACATTGTAATATTAGATAAGGGTTTAATGCATCATTTCTTTTTCCCATCACATTGGGGGGATTATCTTATAGGTAACAACTTGTAAGGATCCATTTTTTCTTAAACCAAAATCTTTTCATTTTCCCCTTTGAAAATTTTTTGGGGTGATTCTTACCACACTTTTGAAAATTGGGATACTGGAATTTCTTTCCCCCATGAATATTTTTTGTCACATCACTAGAAATAAAATCGAAAATATGGTTCTTATCTCCAATCCAACGAAACCCTTAAGATTAAAAAACTTCCAATTCAACTTTCAAGGAACATTAAAAAATCTACGCATACTTTTTAAAGTCCAAATCATCAATTATTATCACAGACTTGACTCCATCCCTTTTAAAAAGTAGTCAAATTTATTTTCATGAGAAATGAAAAGGTTATAAGAGTATCATGAAAGTCTTGTGAATTTTTCATTATATTCCATAATGTAATTTCCATCATTTTCCTTTGGTGAAATGAAATAACTCTATAATTTTTTTTGGAGATGATGAGGAAAATATTTCCTGAATCTTTTCCTAAAACACTTTACATGCCCTCTCACCAATACCTTCCTAAGGATACTTATTTTTTATCAACATCTACCATTGATCAGCTTCTCCCTCTATAAAGTAGATATACTTCATAAACATTACATTATCAAATTATTAATGTGTGTATAATATCATTTAAATAGATTTGGTACATTTTTGTGATTAAATGATATGATATTCCATGAATGATAGAGGCCTTAGTCACATAAATGTCTCAATTATAGCTTTCCCCTTCTTAGTGTGGTGTCTATATTTCTGCTGATTCATGTTAATTTTCAATGATTGTGTTAATTAAAAAATTATTTCCATAATGTTCTCTACTAATTCTTTCATCTATTTGGGAATATCATTTGGTTAGTTAGAGCATTGCTCAAAACATGTCTTATTGACTCAATTCTTTACATTTCTATCCATTGAGTAAAATAAAGGAAAATTAGGGATGAAATATATTAAACTATTAAACACATAAACAATAAGCTATGCATATTAAAGTGGTAAAATGTGAATTGTATATATTCTTTAACATATGAATTTATAGGATTCAATATATATTATTTGGGATTTATTTCATAATATAAAGTCACATGTGAATTTTTACACATTAATAATAGTTCATAATGAGCTTGATAATTTATCGAAGAATATCCCCTAAGAGTGTAAAAAAGGGTGTCCATAATGGCCTCTTTCTCATACACAGAATGAAAATAAAGTCTAAAAAAAAGTACCATTTCAAGGATATTACCTCTAAGTAAAATATGAAATCCACATCTAAATCTAGTAACCAGATTGTGATTTATTTTTCAAAAAACTACTTACTGAATAAATTACAAAAAATTGGTTTTTTCCCTAATTTTAGTATTATCCTAAATTATTTCACTAGATGTTTTTTATTCCTAATACAAAAAAATAATCATACCTTACTCTGATACCAACTATAACAATCTATATCATTAATACACCATAATTCTTGAGTTATTACATAAAGGTACTCATAATAAAATCACATAAAATCACAAGGCATGGTTTCTTTGGTAAATTGGGTAAAAACATAATAACATGAATGGGGTACAACACTATTATTTAAAACTACTTTAATATTCTCTTTACATCTATTTATCTTCTAAAACCTCATGGTATAACTTAGTGATTTACTTAGGCAAGGGGTGAGGAATAAAGTTTAATAAGAGGTTATTTAAAGCATAACATGATGAAATTAATACATGTTAGTCTGTAGGTATATCAACAAGAAATAAAAGGGGTAAGAATGATAAATATTAATATTAAATCATTATATAAGATGATAATATGAATGTGACATGGGAATGTCGTAACAACATAAAACATGAAATAATAATAAGATGAGGATAACTACCAAGACAATATCACATATTGGAAAAACAACCAACATGGATTAGGTTCACTCCCTAGTCCCATACATACAATATAATGAGACAAATAGATTACCCAATGCCTTGGAGGGATATATAATTTCAGTCCCACACCTCACTTTCATATCAATTACTTGGATAAGTGTGTCACATAGATAAAATAACACAAGGGTATATTTCATCCCTTTTAATAACACTATTAAAGAGTATGGGTTACATATATCAAAGTACCAAATCAATGAATTATAGGTACATATAGTTGAATAATATTTAGTGTAAAAGGGGACAGGTATTCACAAAACATTGTCAATTTTTGGTCCACTTCTCTTCTCCAAAATTCTACCCTAATGGAACTAGCTGATCTCATAGGCATTCCCAATGTGTGGGGGTGGGGGGGCTCCCCAACTATGCTGATTCCTCCTTTTACAGGGGTTCCAACCCATTCTACCCCACCTAACATTATTATATCTTTTTTACTCACATTTCACTAAGGCCGAAGGTTCTTAGGTTTGTAAATGGTGTCTTTTTATTTATTTTATCGATGTTGGAATTCAAATATGAATATGACCTTCATCGCTTCTATATGGTGGATCAGTTTGGTATTTGGTGAATTTCTATAGATTATTTTTATAGTTTCATTAACTCAAGATGGGGGTTGAAATCTCACATGATGGTAGGTTTTCCTGACACAATGCATTTTTTTATTCTTGAAAACAAAGAAGAGATTTCTCTCACCTACTCCAAAGGTAAGCTATTTTTTATTGTTTTTTGTAATTTATTTTATTATAGTCTTATTATTTTTATATGAGGAATGACCACATGATAGTGGATATTTGGTTAATCCTACTGGTTTATCATCACCTTTTCCCCATTCTATTATTCTATGTATGATTGGAATTTAGTTGGTTGATTCTTGTGCTTAAATAATTGGATGTAAGTTGGATGTCTTCCCATTACTCCATATATCTACAAGAAAGATGATGTGTATAATCCTCTGATTGATTCTATATTAATTGATTTAGAATAAGAATTAAGATGTACCCAAGCTGTTCATTATGAATCATAGTGTGATTTTTGTTGTTCATGCAAGATGTTTTGCCACATTGTGAAGAATGTATCTACGATTCTAACAAAATCTTGTTTTTTTAATTCCCAAGAAGTTAGTCCTACTGTCAGAGGTAATGGTTAGGTTATGTTTAAAGGGAATTCACCTCTATTTTCTGAATAAGTTCCAATTAGGGTGGATCATCATCCTTAAGGATTAGGGTGGCAGAGGACTCAGTTACTACAGATCCTTCATTTAAATATGGTGCTTCAGATATACATACCTCATATAACAATGAGTGTGTCCTACTTTTGATTCAATTTTTATTCCTAGGGAGAATTCTTACTAGCTTGTAACTGGTCCCCAAAACATGTCTAGTCTCGAAATTATTCTCCCATATCACGATAAAGATGAATGGATGAAGATGAAATATAAGGATCTAGGTGAAATGGAGCCCAATAATGGAAAAAACTACAAGCTTAATCAGAAGAAGGAATCTGGAATTGAAACTCATAATTTGTTTGTGGAGTTAGATAATGATGTGTAGAATTTTAGTTTAGGGGTTGAACAGATAAGAATAAAAACAAGAAAGTAAAGAGAATAAGGTTGGTATAATGGATGAAATTTTTCTAAGAATGAACTTGATACTAATACATTATATTATGATATCATTCTATAAACTCAAGAGAAGGATTTTCTTCAAGCCTCTACTAATATCTGAATGGCATGAAGGCCTTATTTTTTTTATAGATAATCCCCCTATTAAGGGTTTAAGGGGTACCTATACATGACCTGTAGGCCCAAGGAACAAGGCCTGACTGACCCGCAATACATGACCCGAAGGCCCAAAGCCATGCCATTCCTATTACATGACCTGTAGGTCCAAACCACTAAAACTGTCCCTCCCCAGCTTATGCGTCATTGATCTCCTAGCTCTTCACCTTGCATTGTTGATCGGCTAGCATTTACCCATACAAAGCTACATGGTTCTTGGTCCCGATGGTGGCTTCCATACCCTCTCATTCTTCCAATCCAGTTAGCTCTTCTGTTGGTGGCTGCTAATCTTGTTGCTCTAATCCTCTTCTAGGGCATGTTCTCTATGAACTGGGCTACTCCATTTTCCCAATGGCCCGAAGGCCCTATTTTCATATGATATTCTATTAAAGGTCTCTTATATCTAAAAATGGGACTTGAAGTCACTAAAGCATCGGTCCAGGAACTACAAGTGAAACCAGGCTAGAAGATATCCTGCCCCAAAACCGTTAATAAGGAATCATGAATGCAAGAATAAGGGGATAATTCATTCTCATAGAACATTTATATAAAAATGAAGTATTATTACATACATTTTGTAGTGATTATCCTGAGTAATTATTTGCATCTCATATAACCACTAAACTGAAAAAGGATTAGTATAATAGATTTTATAAGGTGGGATATCCTTATGGACATGATGAATCATTTGAGGAGTGATTCAATTCACATCCTAATTCCATTTTTTAGAATATTGATCATGCCCAGATCCCTATTGATGATTAATTTTTCTTTGTAATTATTTTCACCTCTTACATTTTTGAGGGTATCTGGCTTCATCCTTGAAAGGATAGATGATACCTATTCTAGGAATATATGAGTTACCTCCCAATATCACAATATAATTTCAGCTACATAATGGGTGTTCAGAAAGATTCATGGAAGGTTTAAATGAGTGTCAAATGGGTCTATAATCACATAGTAATAATAATTAGAGTAATATGGATTTGAAATATGATTTTATACTATGAAAAATTTGAAAACAATGCATAACCTTAAGAAGGTTCTTGAATATAGAAGAGAAGAATGGGATCCCATAACTTCTTGGGGAGCATAAAAAAGAATGGGAGGAGCTTCTAACGATATTATGGACACCCTCAAAAGGATATACATATTGAAAGGTAGAGAATTTTTATTATTTACATTTTTTCAGTAATGATATGTCAGATCTTGGGTGGGGTGTTATTTAAAAATATAAGGGGTTCTTTAATAATTTCTAAACATAGGTTTTAGACTATATATGATAAATTAATAAAAAACACTTACCATACCATGGTTTTCTCCAAATAATTCTTCTAAAGAGGAGTTTATTTAATTTTTTAATAAGTAAAATAATTTAAATCAGTAGAATAATACCCATGGTGATTTGTAAGTGGCTCGTGTTTATAAATATTTTTTAAACCATAAAATATAATACTAGTTTTGGATTATTCATTAAGGTTTATAAATTTAAAAAAAAATAACATCAAAAAAAATTATTTTAATGTTTAAATATATTTTTTGGTCAAGTATACTCTTTATTGTATTTATTATATCAGTTTTGGGATTTTATGATGTCATAATATATATAGTATAATTACACTATATTTTATATTTATCAAAAAACATAATATTTCTAAAAAATTTGAAAATTAACCATTGGATAATTTCAATTTTATAATTATAAAAATAATATTAATTTATCATAATAATCTTCTAAATATTATAATTTACTCTTTTAAATAAAATATATATTGAAAGTTAACGGTTTTTGACAATAACGATTTTCTTACCATATGAAAAATATATATGAAATAATTAACCTATATTATAATTTATATTTATGAAATGTTATTTAATAATATTATGTTATTAAAAGAACATTTTTTGAAAGTTATTTAATTCATCAAAAATATTGTCTGATTGAAACTATATATTTCCCAAAAATACCATTTGTGTGTCATAGTATCAAAATATAATGATTATAAAACGTATTTTAGTATTGTTATAAATTAATAATAAATTTTATAAATGAAAATTATTTTTTATAAAATAATTTAAAAAATAATAATTTTAGGGTCCAAATACATAATAATTTATTACATTAGATAAATTACCTATATGTAGGTTATGTGATAGACACGTTTTCTTAGGGTGTACGACGAACATTGTTTGGGTTTTCATTGCAATGAGTTTGAAATTATCCCATAAATATTTTTTATCGTGATTTTTTTATTTTATATATGCTTATTATTGGTCAAATTCTAATCAAAATGAGGTAATATCCTTCAAAATAACCAATAAATGGGATTCACATTGTATGATCTAACTGTTCGGGGGAATCACTTCCTTTGATTAAGTCAAATGGATTTTTCTTAACCCCATATATATAATAATCAAACGAAGACCATATAAAAACTAAAATATAATTTTTAATTATTCTTAATATCCTTTTGAATTAGAAGTGATATAACTTATAATTTTCTATAATAACTATATTACTATTTGTTTTCTATAATTTCATTCACTCATTTAAAAAAGGAATATCATTTATAAATATTTGTGTCATTTCAAATTATGAAAAAAATGAGAATTTAAATTGTAAGAGGATATAAAACTCAGGAAAAAAACATAAGAAGATAATATATGAGGTTTTAAAGAGAATAATCATATACATTCCCCATACTAAAAATTATTCATTACAATCTCATATTCAATTTGATATTTGATAAAAAAAACCTCTCTAACATTGATAATTTTTTATTAAAAATACCGTGAATATGGAATCCTAAGATAGACATATAAATCCATTTAATTTCATATTAACTATGATAAAAATAAAATTCTATGTATTATATACACAATGAATGAAAACATGTGGTGAATATGAATCTTACCTCAATAAATGGAATATTGAGATCTGAAACCCTTACCTTTACACATGAATTCCATTGAGGTGATTTAGAATCCCATATAACAAATATAAACTTCATAATATCATATTTCATAAACTAGTTTATATCCATTATATATTATTCTGTATATTTATAATAATTCATTACACACATATTAGTTATTTTTTTATTTGTAAATATCAACAATTTTGATCGTTTCGTACACGTTTCATAATAGTGATACCGATAAAAATTATTTCATAAACATTTAAATTCATAGATTACTAAATATAATTGAATAATTATTTTTGAATGATATTGGAACAAAAAATTTAATTTTATGGAAGGAATGTGTATTTTTTTAGAATATAAAACATGAAAAGCTTATTTTGGGTATTTTTAATCAACAGAGGGATTTATCATATTAATAAGTTAAGTAAAAAATGGTAATTAAATTATCATAAAAACTAATTATTTACATATTATTATCATGTTAATTTATTAAATCCATTTGTTTATAACTATTCGTGAATGGAATTGATGAAAATATAAATACATTATTCAAAGAGGTGGTTGTCTACACATAACATATTTAACATTTTCATTTTTCAAATGGATTGGAGAAAGAAAGAAAATACTGTTTCTATTAACATAATAAAATTTAAATATATATACTTTAATTATAAAATTATGTTATTTTGGATTTAATATTTTTATAGGAGGTGTAAGAAGAAATATTAATGATAGAACCCGGTTAAAATAAATTAAATCTTATTTGGATATTATCGGTTAGAAAACTACAAAAGCCTTAATAAAATTGTCATTAGTTGAGACAAAAATATCTTCGAATTTTCTAGGTTATTTGGCGATGGGTTTAAATATATCTTTTTTAAATATGATTGTTATGGTGTGAATATAAGTTTGGTGGTAGAATGATTCTTTTATATGTGAGAGGAGTTATATTTTTTGTAAATACTCATTATTTTATGTTAAAGGCATGTCACATTAAAAATTAAGTGGCTGAAAAAGTAGAAAGTGATATATAGACTATGAAACTTTTTTAATAAACCTATCATCCACTCTAATATTGAATATAGTTTGAGATATTGATGGCCTTTTGCACTTAATCTATAATTTTTACTCTAATTTATCCTGATAATTCATTTGTTTACATCATAAAATTATTTTTATAGCTATAAATTAAATTTACCTTATTAACTAAATTTGATATGGAGATAAATAACATGAAAATAATATTTAAATATTCAATTTTTATAGGTGGTAAAAATTTATTTAAATAACTATATTTTAACCTAACAAAAATAGTTTCATAAAAATATTCCTTTTTAAGGATAAAAATTGAATTTATAGCAAAATCACCCTTATTATTAATTCCAATGAAATTTACTAGTTTTTTATTGAAAAATAATATTTTTTTACTTTTAATTAAATTAAAATTTGAATGTATCTTTGTGAATAATTAATTAAATTAATAGTAACAAAATATTCTTTTATTGGAATAAAATTAATCTTATGTTCTAAAATAAAAAACATAGATATATAAATTAAACATAATATTTATAAATGCATTATTTTACTTCATTAACAATTTTTTCAAAATGAAAGTGTTTTGTAAGTATTTAATTCACCTTTATATCATGATGATGTCATAATATCTGGGTATTGTGAAAACAATATTTTTATTTTTCATCAAAAAATTATTATATGAAAGTTCCCAAAACTAAAACTAAGCTAATTTTTTGAAGATGGATCCTATAATTATATTAATATAGTCATACTAACTATAAATTTTTTTTAATATTTCTATTAACATATTCAGGAGTAAAATTAATTTTATTATTATGAATAGAATGTGCATTATTCTATTGAATATAAACATAGTGTTTACCTAATATAGTAGAATATAATTATTACATTGTAACCCCAAACCCAAAATAATTTTTTCCAAAAAAAATTGATATACATAATATCATATAAAAATGTGGGTGATTCTTCAATAATGATTTGTTAGGTACCCACATTTATTCCTTTATCTTATGATTCCTCCAAAGTACTCAGACTAGCTGAGTTATATTATTCCATTTATATTACTCTCTAATATCAAGAATATAGACAGGATCATAATTATAAGACAATTAAGGTCACAACTCTATTTTCATGGGGGGTTAGTACTTGAATTGGGTCTGACATGTACTTCCACCATAACGAAATATGGAATATGTCGTGAACTTTAGAGAGGTTTGGTGGTGTAGCCACATAGTAGGTCGTGACACCAATTCTCTTTGAAATTTTAAAAGGCTCAATATTCCTATTACTTAGATTACACTTCTTACCAAACCTTATAAATTCCTTCCATAGATGTACATTTAGCAAGACATGATCCCCCACTTGAAATTATAATTCCTTCCTTTGATAATCATTATTTTTTCCTAATTGAGATATCTTAATATGATTTTCAATATCTCATACCTTAATAGTAGTTTCCATAAAATTTTAAAGGCCTTCTAGATTCCTATTTCTAACCACATCCCACCACGTTGGAGTATGAAATATCTTCTCATATAATTATTTATAGGTTCCATACAAATTATTAAATATAATCTATAATTATGTGAAAATTCCACCAAAGGTTGATATTTCACCCATTCCCATTTAATGTTAATAAATAGATATCATAACATGTCATATAATGTTTTTAAAATAATTTTAAACTACCCAATAGTTTGATAATGATAGAACGTGTTGAAATGTATCTCCATGTTGATGGTCTTCCAAAGACTCCTTCAAAATTTTACGTTTAAATGACGGTTAAGATCTGATTCAGTTAATAGAGGTTCACTATAAATTACATACACGTTATTAATATATATTTTTGTAATAATATCAAGTGTTAAATCTTTCCTTATTTCTATAAAATGTGTATACTTGGTAATGAAATTCACATTGAACCATATAACTTCATTACTCATAGGATTTCTTGTATGTTTAATAATAAATTCCATTATAACATTCCCCCACATCCATATTTTTAATGTGATATGTTGTACGAATCCATTAGGATGCTATATTTTGGATATTACCTCTTATCACACCATGCATCTAGACACATTGTCATCAGTTTCCTAATTCATACCATACCACTAGAAATTTCTTCTTAAATCTATGTAAACCATTATACAACCATAGTGTATTGAGAAATATGAGATATGTGCTTCATATAATAGTCCCCATTTAGATTTTTTTTTATTTATGTAACATATAGTTTTTTTATAAAAAATAACAGACAATATTATTTGATGAATTTTTACTATATCCCATCATTCATTGTTTTAATTTTATTTTATAAACCCTTATCATCCTACTGGATCTCCTCCAGCAGACATGGATTACAAATTTCTCAGAAATGTAATGTTGCTTCCCCATGACTAACAATTACCATATCCACCTTTACAAAATCCATTAATATAGGATACTTGTTTACCCTAACCATGGTCACAGCTTCATCATCCTTTCTACTCAATGGATCAGCTACCATTACCCCTTCTATGATAATAGTGTATCATGAAATCATAGACGTTATTTTGTTCCAACCATCTTCTTTGCCTTAGTGTGAGATCATTCTGAGAGAAGACATTCTTACAAATTTTCTTGTATATATATTTATATGTCACATATTTCACCCTATATATAGTTCCTCCATATATTCAATGAAAAGATAATATCTATGAACTCAACATCCTGAGTTGGATAGATCTATTCGTTGATCAATCATTTATTTAAGGCATAAGAAACCATGCTATCATTTTTCATAAGGACCCACCATAGTACTTTTTTTAATGAATCACAATATATTAAAAAGTATTCATTTCCTGATTATAAAATAATAATATATTAACTAACCAATATCCTCTTTATCTCATAGAAACTTTTTTAAATTTTATTGACAATGCGAATTTCACCTGTTTACATGTAAATTTTTTGATTATATAGGACAATTGAGAAAATGTTTGAACAATTCACTGATAGTAAAAAATAGAAACTAAGGAAAAAACTTGTCTTAGTTATATTTTTCAATTTGGGTCATTCCTTGAATGAGTTTTTATTTGATGCATCAATGTATATTCCAGCCATAAAGATTATATGACCATAAAAAGAAACATTCTTGTTCCAAAATCCAAACTTACTAAATTTCAATTATTGTTACATTTCCCAGTGTGTCTCAAGAACAATTATCATATGATTCTCATAATCCTCATAGATTCTAGAGTATATCAAGATATCATTAATGAATACCACTATGAATTTATCAAGATAATCCTTGAATTATATATACATTAGATCTATAAACAAAGATGTTTCATTAGTTAATACAAAATACATTACTAAAAACTCATAGTGTTTATAACATGCATGAAATTTCATATTTCGTATATAATCCTCCTTTAACATTAAATGATAACATCCAGAGAAAAGTATGGTCATTGAAAACTATTAAGGTTTCTAATGTTGTTAAAATTATTTATCAATGTGTCCTAAATTGTTCATATTGTTTATAGTAATTGAATCGATGTGCATGTAATCAATGAACAACCTCATAGAATCATCTTTATTTTTCATGAATATGATTGGATATCCCCAAGGTGAACAGTAGGGTGATTTAATTCTTCATCAAACAATTATTGTAGTTGTTTCTATATCTCTATTAATTCCAATGGGTTTGTTCAGTAGGGATTATTAGATATTGGATTTTCATAAAGGTAGAGTTCAATAGAAAATTATACATCATGCTCAGGGGGATGTTTAGGTACTTATTCTATAAATATGTCATTGTATTATAGGACACTATGTAAATCCTCTAATCTTATTATGTATTTTCTATTGAAAAATATTTTTTTCGCTTGTTCTTCTCTATATATTTTATTAAGGTAAACTACTCAAGGTGCACCTTCAAAAGTCTCAAATAATGATTTCTACACTCTATGGAAAAGGGACTTGATTTCGCTTTCCTAGACTATAATCTGTTTCTCTCAGCAAAAAATTATTTAACAATAGGTTCAGATAAAATGCATAAGGATGATTATATCAAAGTCACCAATGGGTGTAGTAATAAAGTTTGAAACTAGGAAATATTTTTGCATCTTAATAGATATTTCTCAGTATATACATGTTGCAATAACAGTTCCACTTATTTTCTTGATTGAAAACTCTTTTATCTGTGTTTTAAGGGATTAACCAATGTTTTTAGCAAGCATGAAAGATATAAAAGAGTGAATAGATCCAAAATGAAATAAATTATTAAATATTTTTTTTATGATTTTAGTACATGTTATCATGTCATCCAAAACATCAAAATTATATATAGTAATCATATTAGATCATAAATTCTTCCTTTGTAACACCTGTTTATTTTAAAATAAAAACATTAGGTTTTATTTTGTATATGAAATGCAATTTCCATCATAAAAAACTCTCAAAATATTATATATGATCCTTATAACATATCCATTGAGTTAGAGAGTTTCAATAGGATTAACCACGTTATGTTCTATATATAAATATATGAAAATAACCTACTTGATATAATTTTATTGATGAATTCATAGTAAATAAGAAATAAATTGTTATCAAAGTTATATCATGCATTAATAAATAGATTTCCTTAAAAAGTTATTTCTATAGGATTTTTCAAAAAAAGATTATATTTATTTTGCATGATTTTAAAAAAGGCATTTCATAGAATTAACTATATTTTTGTAATCATCATATCAAAATTATCTTAGGGGGATTTCTAATATTTTTCTGAAAATATTTATTTTCATGTTAATAGTGAAAAATACAAATTTTGTTGAAAAATGTATATTGTTTTCATAATTTTCATTCTTACATTTTCTTTCAATGTAAAATTAGTTATACTTTATTTTAAATAATTAAATTCTGTTTATTCATATCATTTTTATAGTTGTATTTGGTATAAAATAATTTTTATATGCGAACAACTTTTTTTTAAAACCAAAGTTATCTCTATCCCAAAAATGTGTTTTTATTTTAATATATTAAATTAATCACTATTTTTGAATTATTTTGATGATGTTTATTTATATTATATATTCAATCAAATGTATGAACTTTCATTTAATATTATTGGATAAGAAATAAGTAAGTTTTGTGTATAAAATATATTTTTCCCAAAAGAATTTGTCAATACTTTTTTAACACTTATTTTAAAATTAATATCAACTACCTGTATAAATTAAAACATGAAAAATGGAATCCATATTTGTAGACATGATTTTGAAATTTCTTAAAAATGACCCTTTAATTTTTAGGAATTATGAATTGTAATCGTGGTAAAACTTATCATCTCAGTAAAGGGAAAATCGGGTTAATCTATTATAAAACAAGGTTATAAGGTCAAAAATTTTCATTAAAATTATTATTTTATTAATTTAATTAATCAATTATAACCTTAGGCTCTAGATTTTTTTATTTAATGGGCATATTTTCATAAAAATGACATATAAGTTATTTAAATAAAAAATGTTACAAAGTGTCACTATCATATTTTTAAATATCACTTATGTTTTCACACAAACTGAAAAGAAATTTGTTAATGAATATAAATTTATATCTAGTGAATAATGAAACAATTTTATTGTTGAGAAATTATTTCAATTTTTTAGTGAGTAAATATTATAATTAAATTATTGTTTAACAATAACATAGTATTTATTCAATTATTAGAAAAATGAAATAAATGATATTTAAAATATTATTAGTATTATAATTTAACTTAGTTGCGAATTTGATAAATTAATATTACATGTTTGTGATTTATTAAAAAATTATATTCTAATTAAATCATTTTCCTTGTGTATTTTAAGTCAAATTATAAGAATTGTTTCAAAATTGATATTACTTATTGTTTTAAAAAAATAGTAATACATTTTTTAAAAATTATTAAAATATTTAAATAGGATAATTAGGAAATGACGTGGTATAAAATTTCATCCTTTTCTATTTACGATTCAATAGTTACATTATAAGTTAAATAATGACTCTTTAAGAGTGAAAAATTTTCTGCAGTCGTTAATGTTAAATTAGGATAACTAAAGAATTAAACCATAAGATAAGGTTTAAAACACCAATTATATCTGTAAAAACTCTATTTTTGGATGGTATTAAAGAAAATAATATATTATATTAGAATTTACAGCAATTTTAAATCATTTCCTCTAATAATGAATTTTTTCAAATTTAATGTTTTAATAATTTCTAAAAGTTCCTCTTCCCTCAATTATAAAAGGGAACCACACTTTTCTCTTCATCACACCATTTTAATAATTCTATCTTGAACACACACTATCAATATCCATTTTAAGATTTATTATCCACATTATAGAGTTTTTGGTCTTCTGAAATTACAAACTCTAGGATTCCTCTTCCCTCTAGATTTTTTTATGATTATTATTACAAGACGTTTGTCAATATAATTCATTTTCCATGAGTTATGTTATGATAAATTTATGAAATGTTTATAAAGTCTTTTTATTTTCCACAGGTTATGTCCTAATGAAATTTTTATAAAACCTGTTTATTTTCTTAGGTTATAAAATGTTGATTTTTTTTATTATATTTTGGAACACATATGTTTTATTTTCATTATATGATGGGTGGGTCCAAAATAATATATCCCTATAATGAATTTGATAAATAGTTATTTCTTGTGAGATAAAAAGGAATGGAATATGAAGATAATGCAGTTTTGTATGGGACTATATCCACTATGATAGACTTTCCAGTGATCCTTGACCACTAAAATGGTTTGGGGAGTGAAATCAACAACTATGATAGTTTTGGGAGTGAAACTTTACTACTATGATGATTTGGGGAGTAAACTAAATTCATTATGAATTCTTAGAAATATGCTCTTTAATACTATAGAAATGATGTTGTATACTCTTGTTTTGGACAACAAATCATGTATTAAGACATTGTTATGCTCTCGTGATTCATCTTCTATGATTTCTATATGATTGTTATCATATGAATAGAGAAACATTTTGAATGGAATCCAAATTATAATCTTTGATATGTAGGGAATTATTTTCAAATGTCATCCTCATGTTATCATACCCATATGATCATGTTATGTTTAAGTGATCATTGATATCATTCTTATATACCCTTACTGGGAATCACAACCCACCATTTCTTATATTTACTTTCACCAGGTTATAAAGAAAATTTTTAAGTATGTTATTTATAGGAAGGGTTGTAGTTATGAGGAAATAAGTTGGGTAAAATTTTGATCATTTATGAACTAGATGTTTATGTACCCAATTTTCCAAAGACACTAAATCTTAATGGTACACAAGAATGTATTTTTATAATGAAATAAGGATTCATTTCATTAGATGTAATATCTATTTATGTAATGTCCGGGTCTCTATAGTTAGTATCAAAGGAGGGTTTAGTTAAACATTGAAAACTAGGATGAGAAAACATTAGTGGAAACCTTGGAAATAAGTCTAAGTATAAGATAGTGTCATATAGTTATTGTAATGATTATAAATGACCTGGGTTAAACCTAAGGTTTTATAGATTGAAAATAATTTTACATAATTTAGACATATTATTAATTATAATTCAGGATTTCTAACTGTTAATATTATATCTTACCATATAAATATTTTTTTATTCAGTTTTTTGAGAAATGAGGATTCATGTTAATGATTATGAACAATTGAATGGCTTTCCTCATGAAAATCCAAATACAATGGTAGATGTAATGAAGAACCATTTGATAATGCCTAATAATTTATCTCATTATATAATTAAAAACAATTATATAAGTTACTTTCCTAACACACCGAATAAGATAAATGTTGAGTTTCATGAATACCATAGAGGAATTAATATTCATATTTCTACATGTTGAGAATGTGTGAAGAAACATTAAAAGAATATCGGAAATGAATTGGAATATTTTATCAATGTAGAAATTAAGGGTATAGAGAAAATAATATTCATGAAAAAATAAAGAGTATAATTATGTAAAATGAAGTTCATCCTATGTTACCATTTATAGTTCAGTGTATCATATGTGGGTAATGTTGTCATTATATGATTTAATTCCATTTTTAAAGGTAAACTCCTAGACTAATGAAGGACATTTGTTAAATCTGTCATTGAGTTAAATGGGTTATGGTGTTTATGTATTGGGATTCAAAAATTTTTTTTTTTATGTATTTTATTTCAATGGTTTTTTCATTATAATAATTATCTATGGATCGTGTTAGTGTTTGGAAGAATATTTTTTATGTAATATTAACTTAATAGATATAGATATTATTATGGGTTTATGAGTTTAATTTTTCACCATATGTTCAAAGTGCTAGACACACCTCTTTTTGGTCTTAAGTTAGTATATTTTAATGTATCTAATGGTATATTGGGAGGATTGTTGTTGGGTTAAGGAATATGTAACCCTTGGGCCCAAGAGGTAGTATTATTTGAGGAATAATTGTCATTTCATGTGATTAATGGTATTGATAACCTTTGGGTTTTATGTATTCTATGATGGTTATGGTTATTTTCAAAGATGGTCACAATATTTATGAGGATTTAATTAAAAAATATATTAATATAGTTTTCATAAAAATTAAAATCTATCATATCTAGAAAGCATGTGAGAAATAAACCAACAACTAAAGTGAGAAAAGGGTGAAATTCCTACCACTTGTCCTTATGATGTCTTTGTTGGAATGAAATCTCATTTTTTAAATGATGTGATAGATAAATATTATTTTTATCTAAAGGGATTTGTTTTATTTTATAGATAACTAAGAAATGGAACAGTTATTTGAAGAATAATGTTGTTTCAGAATAAGTTCCCTTTTTTGAGAAGAAATATATGATTCATATAAATAAGGAATTATGGGATTTTATTTGAGAAATAAATGAGGAATTTTATTTTTTTATAATATAAGTTTGAAGTGTCTTTATAATGATTCTGGTTATTTATGGAAAGAATTTTCATATATTGAATATTATATGATTAGGGAATATAATTTTTTAGTATGATACTTTATGCATGATTTATTTTATTTAGATATGAATGTTTCATTTATCATAAAACAATATATTGTCAAATCATTTTAAAAATTTATTTAAATCATAATCTCAATTATTTTTAATAATTATTCCATGATCTATGTTGAACATTGGGTGTTATTGTTGAGGATTTGGTGGTCAATGTGGTATTTCTAAAAATTCCGGTTTATTAATTTTTAGAATTATTTTATGCTAAAAATTTTGGTTTCAGTTAATGTATATAGGAAAGTAGAAGATCCAATAATCCTTTTTTAGATTATGTTATCCATTGGATGTTTATTCTAGTACATCAAGAATAAAAAATTTCATCTTGAATACACATCATTTGGATAGCAAGATGATTTTGTGGTGGAAATCGATTAAAGGATGATATTATACTTTTCATGTAAGTACACATTCTTATTGTTTTTTACTATATGGTGATGCAATTCCTCAAAACAATGACAAATGATCTTGAAAAAAATTATTATTACCTTCCATTGTTTGGAATCAATAGTCTTTTCACCCATCACAGATTTATGGTTTTGTGCTCATTAACTTTACATTGACCAAGCACTTTATCACTCTTAATTAGTCCTTTGAAATTAGTTTTCTATTCAATGTACAAATTTTTACTTATCACTATTTTTATCCTATTTGGAACCATAGATATATGATATTATATATAACCTTCATATTTTTCTTTCCACAATTTCAAGCGGATTTTTTATTAACACTTTACATGATTTGGGTTTTCAATTGATGAATTTTCAAATATCAAACATTGTATTACTAAGAACAAGTTAAAACTCAAAGGAAAAAATTTATTAAAGAGGGAGGAGAATGTAACACCATGATATTTTAAAATACAAACATTATGTTTAATACTGTATACAACTTGTACCACCCACCATAAATATACCATGAAATATTATATATGACCTTATAACTTATCCATTGAATTGGTGTGTATGGATAGTATTAACCATATTATAAAATAAATGTTAAAATAATATCATACTCAATATTACTTTATTTATTAATTCTTATGAAATATGCATTCAATATTTATCCTTGTTATATGATACCTAGAAATAGATTTCCTTAAAAACATTTGTTGACTTTTTTGAAAAATTATTATATTTAGTTTCTTACACTTTGAAAAAAATTATATCATTAAATTATCTTGAAATTATAAATTAGAATATGAAAATTATCTTACATTGAGTTTATAGGATTCTTCTAAAAAGATTGATATTATACGGGATAATGGAAAATTATATTTTTTAAAACTATATTTTATTTTATAATGGTTTGATGTTACATATTGTTTTAAATTGGTTTATAAGTAAATCAGTTCCATTAAATTTTATATAATCCAATAAAATTTATGGGAATCATGTTAATGTTTGAATTTTGGATAAAAACATTTCTATACAAAAAAGGATTTTTTCTAGAAATTTTTTTTGTGCCTGTAATGTGTTATTATCTTATTAAAGTAAGTTAATCACTATTAATTAATTATTTAATTAAATTATATATATTATGTATTCAATAAAATGTTTTAACATTCATTTAGTATGTTTTTATAATAATAATCCATGTTTTATGCTTAAAATTTGAAGTTTTATCAAAATCAGTTTTTTCACATTTTTCACACTTATTTTATCTTTTTTTCATTTAATTTTGACATCAAATGGAAAATATGTTTTCCTTTACATATAATTTATCATCATGTAGTGATGATTTGGGGACCAATGTGATATTTTTATAAGTTATACTTGGGGACACTTTGCACTAGTCATCACATTTAGATGATGGGATAATGTTTTTCTATGCATGGTATTATTTATGTTTAGCCATATTTTGGGGACCTTATTCAACATATTTATCATATGAATAAAAAATATGTATATAGATCTTACCCATCTGTAGGAAAAATGATATTTTATGAATCATACCTCTTAAAAAATAGTTATATGATGCCTTTTTCATGAAGTTTAATTTCATGATGCTATGACATTAATTGAATATGTCCACCCTATATATAATTAGTGGTGTATTTATTTTTATATATCAAATCCAAACACTGGATTGAAATCTAGGATGTTTCTCGGTATCTTTTGATGTAATTAATCAAGTTGTATGTATATCTTTTATTGAAGTTCCCTATTCAAGCTTATCCCATATGCAAGGTTGGGAAAAAATTTGTTTTTCCAGGGATGGATACACTAATTGGATATCCAATAATAACTACATATCCTTAGGTAATAGGAATCCATCCACACATAGTTTTTAAATTGTAAACACTCTATGTAGGTACAAAACAAATGTAGAGTGGGCTGGGGGAATTGTTCCCATTAATTATTGTAGTTAGGCCCAATATTAGAGATACATGAATCAAAATTTATCTTGTGGTGATAAGAATCATGACACATGTAGTTCTTAAATTCATGTGAGATGGAGACCGAGACTAATGATAGTAGTCCTCTGAGGAAAGGTCTATAGTAACGAACAGTTTTGTGTCATGAAAGAGACATTAACCATGAAGTTAAATGTTATGTGTCAAAAAATCATGGTATTACTGTTAAGGACTTTCATCTAGGACCATGATAACCTTATCATGAACTGATATGTCCTGATAATGTAGGGAGTCCCTTACCAAAAATCCTAATCCCACATGAACTATGCCCAATGAGAGAAAACACTAATGGAAATGTTACCTCTACTGTAATGTAGGTAATTTGAGAATGGACATGGGGATTTCGTAACATGTGATAGTTGGGACAAGATATAAGATCCATGAAGACCTAGGTATATCATTGATTTGAGAATAATATCGTACATAGTTCTTGAAACCCATGAATTTTTGTGTCATGCTCTGAGGACATCATCTGTGTAGTTTAACATTATGAATTAATGATAAAGGGGACTTTCCATGAAGGAAGATAATTATTGTGACCAGGCCCAGGAATGGACATATGGGTGTTAGAATGTATCGTGTGATTGTGTAAATCAACCCATGCATAGTTTTGGGAAACTATGCAATTCAGTTTCGTGCATCAAGGATATTAGTCATCTAGTTCGACTTCTTTCAGAAAAGTAGAGGGTCACCCAATGTGAAAAATAAGGCTTTGACCATTTTTACAGAGTCTTATGTCGTGTGACCTGGATGAAATATATTTTCTCTAGGCCCAGGATTGGGTATCTGGGTATCACTACATATCATATAATAAAAATAATCAATACATACTTAGTTATTATATTGGAGATTCCCTATATGGACCTGACCCAAAAATATGTAGGGGGAACTCCATTTAACTTTTTCATAGATATAGCTAATGTGATATGAATCATCAGTGATATGGTGATTCCCATGTAGTTTACCATCATGTATTAAGGGAATATTCTATGTAGTTTAACATCATGCGGTAAGGATATATTCCATGTAGTTTAATTTCATGCGGTTATGATATATTCTGTATATTTTAATGTCATGTGGTTAAAATATGTTATTTATTGTTTAGCGTCATTTTTCCTATACATAACCCTTAAAGTTTAATTTCATGTGGTTCAGAAAAATCCCATATAATTTAATATAATTTTGACATGAAAAATTAGTGTGGTTCAACATCCTGTGCAATAACAAAAATAATTCTTGATGGTATCTATGCAAAGTTTTACTTAAGAAACCTTGCATTAGTGGAGTTTATGTAATGGTATTCATCCATTGTGTCCATTTAGTAATCTCAATTTTGTTAGACCTTATGTATGATATAATTCCCTTACTTTTGGGGCTCCATTTAAAAGTGTTTCATTCCTATTATCATTTGGGTTGTGAGAGCCGATACCAATTATCCACTAAGGAACGACCGAAGGTGAATATTTTTATTGAAGTCCCACAAAATTCAATTCTGATAGACATCATGGTTGTGAAATTTACACAACATATTCTCATTGAACCATTCTAATTCATCCCACCTTTTTTTCAATTTATCATTATCTGAGAGTTTTCCATGTATAGATATTCAAATTGAGGGAAATGTGAATTCTATGAGAAACACTACCTCGGTTCCATATACTACTGAATACATAGTTGATTGAGTAGTAGTATACATGGTGGTACTACATTACCATAAATCATGGAACAGATTGTCTAAGCATGAATTTTTTGCTTTGTTCACCATCTTCTAGAGTTTATTAGATAGAGTCTTATTGAATCTGTCTAATTTTCAATTTGACACTACATAATTGTGGGGTGAATGGTTGAACATATTGTAGTACTCTTGTTATAATTTATTTATCTCAGTATAGCATATGATGGTTTTATTGTCCATTAGTATCATTAGAGGGACTCTGAAATTAGTGATGATATTGGACATTATGATGTTGATGATACCCAATGTCCTAAATTCCTTGAGGGGTACTTACTTATCCCCTTTGGAAAACATTCTGTAGTTGTGAAGATGTACTTGATATTCTTAGCTGTGGATGGAGGATATGGCCCATAACATCCATTCCCCATTTGTAAAATAGTAAGGAATATATAACAATATGTAGAAATTCCATCGGTTGATGGTTGATTTTTTTAGGAATTAAGAATGAATAATATTTCCTAGTGAATTCCACAAAATCAAGTATCATGGGTTTCCAATATTAACCTAACCTCTTGATTTGAAGGGAGATCCTAGTCCTAGACTTGTGAACACCGTAAGGGATTTCATGTACATCTTATATAATGAATAGAACATGTCTCTATCATGTGAATCTGAGGAAGATTCAATCAAATCCTTTCTTGTAGAGGTATTTTTTTCTCATTTGTACCATCCCAAAGGGTAACATTCAATGCCCTACCCCAAATATATTCCCTTATGAATCATCTTATCAGGAAGACCCTACTTTGAGGATAATCTATTGTGGGATATATACATATAGGTGTGGATATCATTTCATCATTCCCTATTGTTGTTTTGACCTAATTTATTTTTTTAATGTTATAGATGTTGATCAATTAGACCGTTGTTTGGTGTATGATGCCTGAGATCACCACCTCCTGATCATGGTGATCAAATACCTTGGATACATTAGAAAATGTGTCTACATGAGAATTCTGTGATTGGGGGACATGATTTATTGTGGTTTCTTAATGAAACTCTTCCATTATTCTAATGATATTGCCAGCGAGAGGGGTTACTTATTTATTTTGGATGGAATATTCTCAATTGATCTACCATAACACTAGATCTGAATCGAATTTGATATTAAGTTAGGGTATTTATAGTTGTAGGGATCTTTCCAACCCAGTGATTTGGGCTTAGTATTAGGCCTTATTATCCATGCACCATCCGACTTGTGAGAAATAGTAGGGTAGAATTTCATTATCTTTAGAGAAAAATATATCCCCTAGTCCAACCTAGTTGAGATTTTTGTTTTTCATCCTATTGTCGATAAGACATCAGGAAACATTATAAATATACATCTCCCATGTTGGGGGAGAGTCATGGGTATAGAAAACCACCTCATGTAGAAGCTCAGTGTGCACTAGTGTATATTATTGGATGGGATGTTCCATTAATAAATCATGTATGGAATTACCTTTCACTAACTTATGTGATATCAATGGAATGTCATACAATTTTAAAATTAAAACCATTGGGATAGATTTATAGTCTTCATGGGATGGACAAATATGTACTTTAGAGGGTTGACGCGAGATACCAAGTGGTCTTCATGGGGATGAATGTAATGACTTAGCTTTTTTATTACAAGGATTTGTGTGGGGTAGTTATTTTTTCCCTCAAAATATCTGGTCTTATTACTTAGAATCATTTTTATAAGTTAATTGATTTTGTTCTCATTCCCTAGATCATTTTTTGTGAGGATACCATTGAGGGATCACTCCCTAGAGTCTGCATATAAGATGAGTTGGTTTCCTTACACTAAAATAATCGGGACAAATGTGTGCATATGTTGCTACTTGAGTCACTTAAAGGCTTCTTATTGGTCCTCTATACATGGAATTCTAATTCCAATATTTATTATCTTGGTGAAGGGGAGGGAGATTTTAGCCATGTTGGATATAAAGCACAAAATGTAGGTGAAGTTCCCTTTAATCCCCTTGGTTATTTTAAATTCCAGGAGGGTATTACTAGAATAACACTAGTTATTTGGGGGCCAACATTGATGTTATGGTGTCATGCCACAAATCTAATGAATTTCCAAAACGGTACCTCAAAAGTGATTTTTAGTGGATTCGTCTTCAGACTAAGCTGGAAGAATTTCTCATATACTGTTTAATATATATTAAGTGATCATATTACTATTAATATATGACTACTAGGTCATCAACATATAATTATGTTATTATTTCCAAGAAGGGATTAAATATATAATGCATGATGTATTGATAAGTAACACAATAATTATTTAATACAATGTGCTTGAATTGATTGTAAAAGCTCCCATGTGGTACTCTTATGGTAGTTGATTTCTCATCTTCTGGGGATGTCTTTATATTATTATCCCATGAGTACTCATCCCTAAAGGAAAGGTATTAGAATCCCACAGTTTCACTAATCAATAGTTATATGATCAGGAATGGGAATTAATCATTTGGGAATATTTGATTAAGATTTCTAAAATTGATATATACCCAAATATAGCCTTTCTTTTTGTTGAGATGGATGATTTTGGAAAGATATCATGGGTGTTTCACTTCTCTGAAAAAGATTGATTTGAATAATTTGTCACCAACCACCTCTATAATGGGAATATGAGAGTAGTTCATCCTCCTAGATGCCTTCTTTAAACCTAGGTTGTGATCAAGTATGCTGATATGGTGTATAGGCACATCCAGATTCTATTTGGGGGTTTTATTATAATTCCACGTGACCAAATATCGATGTTACATTAGAAATGAAATGTACTACTCTTGTTCCAAATGGTACATAGAGATAATAATAAATGTTTTTTTGTTATTATTCTATTCCTTGTTTTACATTCCTAATATCATTAATAGTTGTGGATATTCATTACTCAAATGCTGGAGGGTTATTGTGGATGGCATCCTCCTCTTCTTCTGCCAATAATTCTATGGAAGCATTTATAGAAGAAGTAGGAAATATGAGGGCATATTTATCACTGTTGGGGTGAGAGAGGCTGTGAGAAAATAAATTTTCATACCCCTACTATCAGAGTCATTGCAGAGAGATTCTAAATCTAATTTTTTTACACTGCCAAGCGGAATAAGAAGATCTTATAAATCTATGGTTGATTCTATTTCCTCATGTAGATTTATGGGTATCACATAATCATGGTCAGTCATACTCCAAGTATTTTTAGTGTTGATACCAAATTCATTAGGGGTGACAACATATATATTTTATACAACCATTGGTTTCTCCCCCCCCCCCCTTATTATTGTCTACCACAAAATATGTGGCTTCACAATACTCAATGGTGGGACTGTCACCATGTAGTATGCTAGACATTCTATTGATGGGATATTTCAAACACTGATGGAATGTTGAAGGTACCGCCATGTGGCTATAAAGGCATGTCCTTTTGAGTAGTAAATTATATATAGTGTATTTATAGCTAAACATGAACTCGGTGTTATATATGAGATCCCGAAACTAATCTTTGAGCTTGATCACTCTAAGGGGTCTTTTCTCACTCTTATCATACCCTTGAGTGGCCAGATTTGAGGGAGATAAACATCCCTTGCTATATCACAACTTTTGATGTCTAATAATCAATATAAATATTATATTAGAACCATTTTTAATCTGATCCCTTTTGATATCAACATTATCAAGTATTATCAAAACATATTGGATTATTATGTGTCTCTGGATGACATCTTCTTTATCCTACTCTATAAATGATATGGAAACTTTTATTTTTTGCGAAATATTCTCCACTCAATAATACCTAACCACAACGACTTAAATATAAACTTGTGTGGTCTCTATAGGACTTCAATGAGTGCCTTTCAATGTTATATTGAAATATTGAGTGCATTTAGTATTGATAACTTGGTTGGCACAATCGTTAACTATTTCAGAATGTTTTACTTTTGATTCCGAGGTCAGCATATCCAAAGGTGGGGTTGGTTTTTATTATGTTGTTTAGAAGCCACATAATTTGAGCTAGATTTGTTTAGTGCTTCAATAGACATATGGGTATTATATTCTACCAATGGTGTAGGTTGAGCCAGCCTTCCCTGTTGTCTAGGATGATATGAAAATTCCACCTTTACATGTTGGTTGTGTAAGTAGACTTGGCATAGATGACTGATGGGGGGTTATGGGCCACCTCCATATCTTTATTACGGCCACTAAAGTGATTTCCCTTCAGTAAATATTGCATATATATCCTCTGTGGGGATGTGATTGAGATATTGGGTCTAACCACACCTGTGTAATCCCATATATCATTAAATCCTTCTCATGTGGCCTCTAACTCCTTAGTCATGTATGGGGAACTTAGACTCAGTGGAATATTCATCATCCAATATGTTTTATATCAAGTTTATTTTTTTAATATCACAAAAAATGATCTATTCTATAGATGAGTGTTTCATTTGTTGGGGTCGTTCTTGTGTCCCTGTAAAGAAATCTGTAAGAGTCAGAGTCTATGTCGGAGCAAAACATGAAAGTTCCTCTTATGCATCATTAGGTGTATGATGGATGAATCTACCTATGAAAGGAATAAATTATTTAAAAAACTTATTGTATAGAACCATTATGGGTTTTTCAAGATATTATCTTAGTGTGGAAGGATCTCAGTCAACTATATTTCCAGTCATCTAGTTGTTGAACTTATACACATGCCAAGATGGAGCGTTCTTCCAATATCCTTATTCTTCTGATTGGGAAATGGTTATGAAGGTCACCAGTTCTGGGGAGTCATCTAATATTATCTAGCCCAAATTGACCATTCTTTGAAGGAATTATTTTAAGAAAAAGAAGTCCAAGATGTTGTGGCAAAGCCTTTTATGGAAAGTGTTGTTATGGCAGTTAGTGGGGTAGACCTCATTTGGCTTTTTGGAATATGGAATATTAAAAGGGTTATTGTCCATTGGTTCATGAAAATAACCAAGGACTTGTTCATTACATAAATATTATACTTTATACATCCATTCCTAAAATATTGGGAAACCCTGATATCTTTTGTCTTCTTAATAAGGATGATATTGTTATTTCTGCCACTCGCTAAGAGGTGTTGAGATGTTTGAAACCTTCCTAGGTGCTTGAATGGTAATTTATTCTAGTTTTAGGTTTCCTTTAATAATCTCCAAATTTTTGATCATTTTTTCCTATGCTGGGCGAATGAGTCAAGACATAGATTTGTTCAACAAAATAGTATCCTCCAAATGTTGTTTCATTTCTACAAACACAGAAATTCTACCTAGATATTTCATCTAGATCCAAGGTGTTTGTGCCTTATGTCAATTATTTTTGACACATATGTCCATCTATTAATCATATAGTTCAGTGATGAATAGTGAATAAGTTAGAACTTCCATCTAGCTTTGAAATCAGAAACATTATCATTTTCACATTACTTGTAATTCATCAGTTTGGCAATTGTCATTTTTCTAAGTGTGGAGAAAAACTAATAAAGGAATTGTTGATGAAGGCATTCAAATATTACAATGGATCCTACTAGAAAACTGTTTTACCAAAACAAGGTTTTTCCTATTACATTATATACAAAACACATCCTCTTGGTCACCTCTTTTTCATTTCAACAGACCATCATCATACTACATTAGGACATGAAGTGTGTGAGAGGTTTTTCTAGGTCACCCATTCCATAAAATTTTGATATATTTGGATTTATGAAATTTGGTGGAGGAAAATTATCATCCACCCATTCAAGATATGAATTATTCTCAGGATGTATAGATGTGTCTCCCCTTTTAATGTCTTCCACTCATGTTTTTAGGGACTTTATGTAATTGAGAATAAATAAAGGTACTATTTTATAAGCCGCCTCCCATCTATAGTGTGTAGGAAAGGCTCAATGAGGGGTCCTCATTTTTATCTCCCACTAGTTATAAATTCATGTTATTACGGAATGATATCTCTGGAAAGGGAGAGGATATCACGGTAATGGAGGGAAGTTGTGATCATTCTCGACATATACATTTATATAGACCAGCTTCCTAGATCCAAAATTGGTCTGATGATCAGACGATGCTCTTCTGGGGGGTGGGGGTTAGATGTTTCCTAATACATAGAAGGATGACTATTTATCTCTGCCGGAACATGATACACTATGGGAATGTATCCCCTAAGTAGCTTCGTATTGAGTTGTTTGAGAGTTTTTCTCCCATTATCATATTGTAACAATTACACCTCCATAAAATGAATTTCAACTCTTCTAGGTGATGAGTGGGATATGCCACTTCATTCCGATTATCCTTAATAGTGTTTTGTTATGGCAGTGGAGAATCAATATTTGTAGGTTCTATGATTTGGATTCTCTCTATGTTTGGGGAAAATTCATCATTAGTGGTTGTATCCATATCCTCCTCTCACGGTATATTTCTTGTATAGTGTCCCTATGAATGTGTATCCACACTATTTTTATATTAATCTTGATGAAAATAACATAGTTATATCAGAAAATGGTAGTTTTCCCATTTCTCCCAATGCAATAGGAAGATTTTGTACTACTTGCATTTGTTTCATTCTCGAACCCTAAGTCGGGTTCAGTTGTTTTGGCTTATAACCCCAATGGGGTTTGATTTCCTTCATCATACATTCGTCTCATCTTAGTCTAAGAATAGAGACCTTGAGGATATTTCCTATAATGTTTTCCAAACATTACCAAGATAGTAGTGATTCATATTATGGTGGGAGAAACATATGGAATATCAAACATTGATATTTACCTACCAACTAGGAGAAGATTGATTCCCTCTACAATGAAGACTATAATGAGAATACTCTAAGCCCTGTATGTTGGGGCCTATTCGAGGCCATAAATGATATATTTTGATCCC
Source organism: Viscum album (assembly GCA_963277665.1). NCBI lineage: Eukaryota > Viridiplantae > Streptophyta > Magnoliopsida > Santalales > Viscaceae > Viscum > Viscum album. The sequence goes on along the minus strand of OY728159.1, from coordinate 967,540,270 downwards.
TTGTGAGGATATTGTGCTTCTAGTCAATGATTTTATGACTTATGGGATGTGAAATAGGATATAAATTCCCCCATCCCATCAGGATGTGGTTGATCATGAACCATCGTTGATTTCCCCAAGACCCTCTCAGGGGATGATGAACCTGGTGATGGAGATTATGATAAAAATTCCCTATCCTAGTGGGATTATGTTTTTTAGATACTAAAAATTTCTACTAGATACTATATTGGATTGATGATATGAGGGGTGGAGGTGGAAATAATTATTCACTCGGCTGAGCAGGCTGTGTTATCTCCAATATGGATTATATAGAAGCTATTATTTTTGACTTTTTGATTTGGTGTAGTTGTACTGGTGTATGATCTGGATGAAGTGGTATCCTATTAATAGGATCCATAATACACTCGATGTTTTTTGGTGGGTTAAAACTTCTTCTTTCATGTTTGAAATTCATTATCATTTCTTTGACGGTCATAGTTCAATGATCTTAGGGCTTTCCTCTCCCTCCATTCATGATGTCTCAGCACCATTGAACTGGGGGTATTTCATTATAGTGACCAACTGGCTCACTCGTTACCCAATCCCTATGTTTCTACAGATGTTATGATAGTACAAGATAACATATATGTGGATTTTTTTCTTTTTATATGGTTATGATAAAGATAAATTATTCATACATTCCCCATCCTCGAATATGGATGCAAAACAAGGCTTTAGTAACTAGTTACTGAAAAGTTGTAATAAGATTTATTTAATCATTATTTATATTTTCATGATTCTTTTCTATTTTTGGTTCTTATACCATGGAGATAATATACTTCCCTATATGCAACATAGTTTCTTGATGGTCTGAAGTTGATCCTCATATCATGGATAAGGGAGGTGTCTAGCCTTCAATTTCTAATGAATTTCCAACATATTTTTTCATAGGTAAGGCATTCAATCCTTGTATATCTTATTTGGGATCTCATAGTTGAAAGTGGAAAGGTTTTAGAACATGGTGGTGGGAGGGAGGCCAATCTGGATAATACTCTCCCCATATCAATATAGAATTCCTATTTATCAAACATACATGCCTCTACTTGGTCAAACCATAGAAGTCTCATTCTGCAGTCACCGACAAATCAGGGTAATATGTTCTTATTAGTTGATGGGGACCTATATATGGTTGACCCAAGTGTTTTTAGAATCTTTATATATGAATGTGTATATCTTTTTAACACTAATATATATGGATTTATCCAGGTAATGGGATGATTTCCATATCCATTGAAGATATCATTGTGGGGATGTTCACTACGATAGATGTCAGTAGTATAATCCATGCAGTCCTTCTACAACTACCACGAGGAAGACTATCTGGGTAATTAGCACCTTAAACTTCATTTTAAGATTCATTAGATCCTTGGGGTTTTGACAATGTGTCTTGAACAACCTCAAGGACACTGGCATTGAGTAGATTAGGGATTTGAGCTACATTCTCTATCATTATTAGAATATGACAACCATCCTTTTATGATTGTGTGTGGATATTATCCTATTGAATGGAAATGTTGGTATATATTGATAACTATATTTTTCTATATAATTATGAGCCTTCAATAGAGAAGCTTCTAGAATATACCAATGATATTCTTCATTATAAGCAGAAATATAAGACTGCATATGGGTGGATGTGGGAATAAATCAGTTAACCCTAGTTAAACTGAGGATATAATCCTGGTAAAAATATGAGTTTCCCTCCAAAATATGCCGAAGGACATGCAGAAATGGTGTAGGATTATGAACCTCCACCTATATTTCCTTTGAAGGATGTTGGTGTAGTCTTTCATAAGTAAAAGTTGGGATATAATCTTGGATTCTTTGAGCTATTGTAATATGAAAAGTAGATTCACCGATAGGATATGAGCCATCTGAAATAATGTGATGGCCTCACTTAGTTATCCTTCCTTAAAACATAGAAATGATCCCAATACTTATCACTTGGGGGTTTCCACTTGTTTTTTATAGGAATATGAGCCGTTCATGAGACATGTTCCTCTATAATATGGGGAGCCCCAAACAGAATATGGATTTGAGTATGATCTTAAGACTTTGGAGTAAGTCGATGGTCTTTTTCGATGGGAATATAGGATAATTACGAGTCATGTTCCACTCTCACTTAGTGAGTCATGATCAAAATGGGGTTATGCGCCTAATCTAGATCAATTGTAGTATGCCGCTAGTATTTTTCAATAGGAATGTTCCCTTGTCATGAGGCATGTCTTTCTCTCACTTGGTGAAACCTAGTACAAATAGGATTATGAGATTAGCCTAATTACTCAACCATTACTAAAATATGCTAATAATATTCTTAGATGAGAGAAATAATGTGTGCTTTATTTGGATCAACCACTTTTCATGTTGATCAGAGTGTCGCCTTTCCCTATCTATAGAGATAGGAATATGATCATGTCCCTATGTCTATGCCAGTTCTGGAATATGTCAAAAAAATTCATTAGTTATTTCAATAATGTAATGAAACTTTAGGAAAGTGTGAATAAGAATATATGCCTACAAATTTTTTTTATATCCACTATATGTTGTTAGATATCGTCAATTATAGAGGGAATATGACCCACTTTTATTTCCTTATATAATCAAAATATGACAATGATATTTATTCATGGGGTAATAAATATGCACCTATCCCATTATTGATATAAGAATTGGCTCGCAGACTTGTTCCATGTGAGAAAAGATATCATCCTTCTCAATGGATAGTATCAGAATATGGTGGTGGGATTCATCAATGAAAGTGATTATTTGAGACAACTCACGATCATATAGATCATTAAAATCCCATTGTGTCTTATTTTTTCCCATTATTAGGCTTCAGTTGTAGAAATGTATTGGGTTGTACCCTCAGGAGGTGAAAAAATGGAACCAATGGGATGGCAATGATAATGGTGGTGTAAAGGAACCCCTCAATGGCCCCTGAACTAGAAGGGTTCAATAGATGACTCCTTTATCCGCATTCATCATTTAATGAGGGTGGTGATTATTGTCCTCTAGTGATATGATTGTGATGTAGTTAGCAGTGTCAACGAGCACTACTATCACTAATAAATCTTTCATTTGATGATTCAGACATGTCCTTTTTTGAACATAGAGACCCTCACATGTAGCCTCAGGTCTCAAGATTGTATCATGTCAAGGGTACTCCCAAACCATTTAATTCACCACCTGATAATTAAAGTTTCCATTATGTGGGACATTCTTCACCCCACATGGTTTGTAGCTGTAATTAATTTTCCAAAATAGTAACTGGATGAATAAGTGGTCTTGGGATAATTATTGTTTATGAGAGAAGTTTCTACAATCACACCGAGAATAAGGAAATAGGTCACCGATCAATGCATCATTTTTTGGAATGATACATCCTCTATAAGATATGCATGGGTAAACAATTGCATGTTCTTATTCTCGGTTTAACCACACTGCACTCATTGAATCGTCACTATGAGGATGAACCTATTTCATGAGAACCCTCGGCATTTCATTTGATTGATTCATATCTGTATTTCCATTTTTTCATAGGATAAGAAAAAAATGGAACGAATCATGGTAAACTAATCATTCTATTATTTGTGTGTTTGATTTTGTGTTTACCATATTCCTTCCCTTAGAATTATTAGAACGAAATGGTTGGATGTGTGTAAACACATTTTCTCTTTTGGATATATGATTCACATCAAGTTATCTATTATTTTTTTGATGGAGCAATTTTTTTCTCGATGTTATATTATGTTGGGTTTGATATATTTACAATCATTTATGTTAGGAACATCATTTACACCTTTCAAAGAAACATGTAATGGCTCACACATCCAAAACAGGGTACAGTTCTAATTTACACCGGAAAGAGGTCAATTGGGGTTTCTGACCCAATTACACTTAGGAACATGCATTGGATGATAGGATGGGAGTTCAGGCTCATCACACCCTTTTGGGGGAAATTTTTTCATACTTCGGGACTCTCTTATAGATTTAAGATATGTTTGAGAATCTCTTTCTCATCCCGATATGGGACCAGTTAATGTATGAAAATAATCAAGTGTTCAATCCTTCAATGTATAAAGGGTATTATATTGATGATTCCATATGTAAATGTTAGAGTTTCTTTACCAATTTTCCCTTAATGGGAATTTGATCATATATTATAGCCATATAACATGGTGCTCGGGAATTTGTTTTCATTTAGGGAGGTGACTAATATTTTGAGGATGGGATTGAACCTTTATTACGCATCCAAGGTATCCTTATTATAATAATAATCAAAACCCACATAATTATTTTAACCTATATAGTTTAATATCATGAAGAAATTATATATATTGGGTTAAATTGTCATTGGTTTTTGTTATTGAGCATTTGGGTGCATACTATGTATAATAGTTATGGTATGAATCAGATTAATCAATGTTTGATCATGTCTGTATTACTTTTCCTAAGAGGATGACCTAGTATGAAAGTATCCATATCATACCATTGATCAGGGATTACACTCCGATGATTCCTTGGATGGGGGATATTCATTATGCGTGTGAGAAAATACATTAAAATCCATATGATCACATGATCTATGCTCGGTGGGAGAAACAATGGATATCAAGTAATCGGTCTCACTGTATATGGATGCGGGACTTATGCACTGAGGAAGCCGTTTTTGATGTTTAATACAGAGCATGGTCTATTGTAAGTCATCCAACATATCATGGTTATGATAAGAATTATATTCTTCATAGTTTTGATTCCTCCTTAGTTCACTGGTGGATGAGGAAGAACGATAACCCCATGGGAGATATTGGGTCACAATGGTTGGAATGTCAAAGACATGGGGTAATTACACTATGGTAGATACTCATTTGATATTTGGTATAGTGACCCAAACTCTTTACATATAACTTTACATGATTTTAATCATTATTATACATCAGAGTACAAGCCAAGGATCGTTAAGTCTAGTGTCTTGGATGACTAGGTGCATAAAACATTAATCATGGGGATAAGAAAACATTTTTTATTTAATATCCATAAAGAGATCCTAAATTCCTTTGATCTTTTACATCTACATAAGGAACCCTAGGGAACACATGAATAATGGGATGAGCTGAAAAGCCCAGTAAGGGAATGAACATAATGATACATCTTAAGCACATGAGTTAAGAGGCATGACATAATGATATACAAAACATGGAACATATAAAATAGTTTCATATAATCAAGTTATAATATAAACATGGAATCATATAAATGTGGAATAATCTTAAAACATGTCTTTAGTATCGGTCAAGAATAAAATCCGATCCTTCTTCCCATTTTCGTATGGGTCAAGGCTAACCAGAAATCTTGTTTCCCAATTTAGTACGGGTCAAGGATGACTGCCAATCCCATTTCACATCACATATCATGAGACTTAACGTTAAACAATGCATTGGATCACTATTTGGGTGAACCCATTTCAAAATTTTCATCTATATTTTTTCACATAAATAATCTTACATAATCAAGCACACATAAACATCAGGGTAACCATGGAAGGAATTATGTACCACAATCATGAAATAAAGTATAACCAATGAGTGTATCATGAAAGAGTCCATGAAATAAATGTATTATAACATAAATGGACGTTTATAAGGAAAAATACGCAAATAACATGGTAGTTTGTGTCAAACAGAAGTGATAACATGTAATAAAATTGTTTCAAAGGCATTACCATTAAAACATTTTTGTGCGGTTTTAAGGAAAATAATATAGTGATTTTAAAATAGACAAGAGGAAAATATTATTTATAATTATATAATTGATACAAGTTGGTTTTCAAAATAAAAATACTGATTTCATAAAGAAAATAGTGGCTTAAAATATAGGATATAGTGCACTTGAAATTGGGTAAAAATTTGAGAAGTTTCTTTAAAATAGGTTTGCTTATCAGAATGTTCTAAGGAGGCAATATTTTGAAAACATATATATACTAAAAAGATAGTTATGAGAGGGTATTCATAAATTAATTTTATAATATGTATATAAACAGATAAGATAACTCCATTTTGATATATTGGAAGATAAGGCAACCTGAATGAACAAAGAGGTTCGGGTAGAATTCATTACTATTTATTGGCATGGTGTCAAGTGTACCTAATAAGGATTAATGAGAGATAAAAGGGGTTTATCATTAATTAAAAATCACAAGGGAAGTATGGGTAGGTGCTAACACATACCCCATTATTTGCGTTTACACATGAAAAGGAATATCATAGAGGACAATCTTGATTAAGAGAGAAATTGACAGGATCCCTTACCTTGAAACTATTGGTGTTAGAAACTTGTTATTAAAGACATGAATTAACAGATTAGGTTTATTAATTAATAATTCCATAACCTATTCTATATGTAATTGGTTTAGTATAATCATTTTATTTTCATTTATAACCATTTTTATTAGTTTTGACATTCAATTTCATTATTCGGGCTCATTTGTTTACTTGGTTTTAATGACTGGTTCGCTTATATTCATGTTTAGATAAACATGTAAGATGAAATTGGTTATCTATAATTGATGTTATATTCTATAATTTAACATCCAATAGATTACATGTTTTTAAATTTAATTTGGTTATTTAGAGTGAAGTCAAATTATTTTATAAAACCATAGTGATGGTCGTTTTTGTTAATCAGTGGGTTTGATTACCAAAAACATGTTTTCCTTTATAACATAATACCATTTGTAAAAAAGTATGACAGACCAAAAATATGATATATATCATATATAATAATCTTGTTCAACCATAACAGAAATGGGTTCATGAACAGAGTTAATGATGATAATTGAAATTAATAAATTGTTGTCCTTGAATGTGCTAAATTAGCACATCTCAAACAGTGCTTTCATTTCAATAAAATTAAAAGTTTGTGAAATAATAGAAGATAATGAAATATCCGATTAGCATAAAACCTTCTAGTGCATGTATTTTACTGTAGTTATCATACTATTTGGGTGAAGGGAGGTGAGGAGATAATCAAAAGTAAAAGAACTTAAAAGGAATGAAGGAATTACAAAGAGAATTTACCTCTTTAGACATCCTCCTTTGATAACCTCTTAAGGGTTGCGGTTTTGGTACATTGAAGAGTATATGGGATTTTTTATGTGGGGGAGTATATTGGGAGAGAGATTTGGGTAGAATATTGGAAAGGCACAAGGATTTAGAGTACTGAAGAGAAGGAGTGAGGGAGGTTTTTATAGTGGAGGAGAGGAGGGTTTTAATAATATTATAATCATTAGTTTATTATTTTACTTCAAGACCAGAAATAGTGATGATTCCATGACCAGAAACAATAATAAATTCATGTTACTTCAAACTAATTGGGCTTACATCACCAGATCATTATCGAAGACTGAATAAATATATTATTTATCATTTATCATAAATTTTCATATTTTACTATTCATAAAAAGTTTAAGTATTTCAGAAAAATATCAAAAACTCACCCTAACAATTTTTTGATGTGTAGAGTCAAAAAATGAAATCCATTTTTCAAAAATAATTTTCTAAATATTATTATTTTAATATTAACTTTAAATCACAATTTATTATCAAGAACCAATTTTAAAACATTCATTTACTTATTCAAAAAATAGGTATATCGTACTTTCAACATGAATATTATTTATTTATTATCATAAGTAAGGTTACTATTCATTAGGGTATATCACTATTCATAAGGGTATGTTTATATTTCTAAGGGTAGGTTACCATTCACCAAAAATTTATTTTTCTTATCAGACTCCAAATAACTTACTAATTGCAAATGTGTGTGTTAGATTTTCAAAATACCAAACACAGAAGTGAAAAACTTATGTTCAAAGGTAACCTAGAACGTTTTAGTTCATTATGTTTTGTTTTCATGTGATTTTATGACATATTTATGAGAAGTTAATTTCCATTGAAAAACATTGGGTCGTTACATTCTTCCCCCCTAAAGAAATTTCACCCTCAAAATTTCTTTTTACATTCTACTCTAAAAATAGGTGGGGGTACTTTTCATTCATTGCATTCTCCAGTTCCCAAGATTCCTCTATGTACTTATGGTTTCTCCATAGTACATTTTCTAGATGAGTAGTCTTGTTTCATAGAACATTGTCTCTATGATCCAAGATCTTCAGTGGCTGCTTCTCATAGGAATGATCATCCTCTAACTGTACCACATCTGAAGAGAGTAATTATGAAGGGTATGGTATATACTTCTTTAAGAGGGATCCATGAAATAAATCATGTACCCTTATCATGCTAGGTGGATGTTCCCGTCAATATTCCACAGCTCCTTAATAGGGATACATCATAGGATTCTTTGAGATTTGTAGAGTGATCTCCCTTTCCTGACAGTTGATGTTGGCTTTATATAAATATAACCAATCCATGCCCAATATAGTATAAAAACCACTAAAAGAAGTATGATGAGATTTGTCGGGAGGTTTAGTTCACAAACATTAATTGGGGAGAAGTTAGAAACCACAGATGCAACAATTTCTCTATTTTCTATTCTCAAAGATAAATTTTCCACTAAATTTTGAGGTGGTGTTTAAATAGTTCTACTAAACTTGAAAGATATGGAAGAATTCGTAAAACCATAATAAAATAGTACATTCACTAATCATGAATGAATAACTGGAATACCTATGACCAAATCGTTGTCCTAGTCCACCTCATTAGTAGTGAGAGAATATTCCCTTCCTTGTTTCCTTAGAGGTTGTTGCTGATTACCTCTGACAACCCTCAACTTTGGGAATTTACATGAATAAATCCCATGCTCCTTGTAGTTTTAACACTGCACTACAAGATGAGTGTTTCTCGGAAACATCTTTCTTCTTCAAAATTCATGGGGATTTATATATCCCTTCGGTAGTTCTTGTCTAGATGACTAAACATTCAACATTTCAATAAATTCTTGGTTCCCTTTATACAATTACTAATATGATTCTTCCCACAACTTTTACAAGGGGAAAATTCAATCTTCATTCTATCACGGGATTATTTTGATGAACCACCCATGTTGTTCTCCATTTTTCGTTACTTGTCACTTGGACCACAAGACCCTTGAGAGTCTACAATCACCATTTAGACCTTGAGGGAACTATAGAAAATATCCTCATAACTACCAAAGTCTCAAATTTCCAACACTTTTTGTATACTCGGATTTATTCCACTAAATAAGCGATCAACCTTGATTTCAGTGTTCAAGACAAAGCTAGTGGCATACCTTGAAAGCCTTATAAATTATGCTTCATATGGCTCGATGGACTCATCTTCCTTCTTCTTGAGTGCAAGGAACTCCATTTATTTCTTGAGATGGAGGGTTTGAGGAAAATATTTGTTGAAAAACATCCTCTTGAATTCCTCCCAATCCATGGAATCAATTTCATATTAGGAATTCGTATTCTTGATCAGTGTCCACCCCTGGTTAGCTTCTCTATCAAAATGATAGACCACCAGTAAAACCTTCTCTTCTTCTGAGCACTGGAGGATGGATAATATTTCTTAATGGATTTAATCCATTGTTCCGCAAAGAGGGGATCATAAGATCCTCTAATCATGGGATTCGTTTTCTGAATGAATGGTTCTACGACTACATTCTCTTTCCTTAGAGAAGGAGGTCATTCTGCATGATTCATGTCATTATTCATAACTCGAGCCAGCTAAGAAAGTAATGTCATGATGTTTTGGGTACCCACTCCCGTTATATCAGGCATATAATTTGAGAAATATTCAAATTTCCTATCACATTTCTTGTTAGAACATGTTCTTAAATTTCCCACCATTAACTAGGAAAAAGAATGTATAATTAGATGTCCTGATTACTTAGCTATTGAGAGTAAAAAGGAAATTAGAAAATAAAAGGATAAACCTATATAGAATAAGTATATCCTAACTTGTGATTTCTTAAGTTTATATCTAGGATATGCTCGATCTATTTATTAACATATATTCTTATGGGATTTCCCCCATTAATAATGGTTTGTCCTAAGCTCATGAATCTATCAAATCATACCCCATGGGAGTTTCGTATCCAAAAGTGTAGAAAGTCCCATTATCGTGGACCAGTTTCCCATTTGAGTCTAGCTCAAAGTGTTGTTTTCGGGTTTTCCCCCTAGACACATATGTGTCAGTGCCACCTTTACATTCTCATATCCACACATGGATGTTATTTATTGATAAAACACTAACTCAATACTCACAAAAATATTGTAATATTTTCATATACATAGTCTCATCATTAAGTTTCTCACTATGGTGCTCTATTCCTAATCTCCAAAAATAACTAGAGTATCCTCTGAAACCAACTATAGAATCCCAAACCTTTTACATAGAAAACTACATGATTTAAGTATAATTATATATCAAAGTACAAGATATGTGTCGTTATGTCTAGTGTCATGGATGACTCGATACATAAAACATAAAACATGGGGCCAAACAAATTATTTATTTAATCTTCATAAACATCTCATGACTTCCTTTGACACCTTATATTTTCATAGGGTACCCTAAGGAATAAATGAACAAAGGGATGAGCTGAAAATACCAGTAAGGGAATGAACATAAGGATACATCTTAAGAACATTATTAGGAGGCGTGACATAATGATATCTAAAGCATAGAACATATAAAATTTTATCATATAAGTATGTAATAATATAAATATGGAATCATATAAAAGAGAAAGAATCATAAAAAATGTATTTAGTATGGGTCAAGGCTAACCACCAATCTCGTTTCCCTTTTTAGTGTGGGTCAAGGCCGACCACTAATCCCATTTCCCATTTTAGTACGAGTCAAGGTTAACCGTCAATCCTGTTTCACATCACATCTCATGAGACAGAAATTTTCCCAATGTATTGAAGTGCTATTTGGGCACACCCATTTCAACATTTTCATTACTATTCATTCCACAAAAATAATCATACATAATCAACCATACATAAACCTAAGGGTACGCATGGAAAGAATTGGGTACTAACATCATGACATAAAGTATAACCAATGAGCATATCATGAAAGTGTACAGGAATGAAATGGATTAAAATATACATGGAAGTTCATAAGGTATAAAAGTCATATAAAATTTTATGTGGTGTCAAAAAAAAGTGAAAACATGTAATAAATGTCTTTGAGAAACGTTAGTATTAATACAATTTTGTGTGGTTTTAAGGAAAATACAAAAGAGATTTTAAAATAGAAAAGTGGAAAATATTTTATATAAAACCAGAATTGAACCAATATGGTTTTCATAATAAAAAATGGATTTCATAAAGAAAGTGGTGGTGTAAAACAAATGATATAGTGCACTTGAAATTGTGTAAAAATTCCAGAAATTTCCTTAAAATTGGATTGCTTATCAGAAAGTTATAAGGAATGAATCTTTTAAAAACATGTATATCACAAAAAGAGAGTGATGAAAGGGTAATTATAAATAAATTTTTTAAAACTAAACAGAATTTAGAATATATACTTAAATAGATAAGATAACGCTAATTTGATATAATGAAAGATTATGCAACCTAAAAGAACAAAAAAGGTTCAGGTTGAATTTGTTACGGTTTATTATCATGGTGTACGGTGTACCTAATATGGATTAATGAGAGAGAAAAGGGCTTTATCATCACTTAAAAATAATGAGATATGTATGAGGGAGGTTATAAAACATACTCCATAATTTTGGATTATACATAATAAGGCATAACAAAAAGGAGCATTTGGATTAAGAGAGAAATGGAGAGGATCCCTAAACATAAATCTGTTGGTGTTCTCCAATTGTTTTTAAAGACCTGAATAAACAATGTTGGTTCATTAATTAATAATTCCTGGACATATTTAAAATATAATTGGTTTAGAAAAATAATTTTACATTCATTTATTACCATTTTTTTTGTTATAATGTTCAATTTCATTGTTCAGGCTTGTTTGTTTACTTGGTTTTAATGATCAGTTCACTTATATTCATGTTAAGATAAAAATTTAAGATGAAATTTGTTTTCCATAATTTAATTTCTATTATATTAGTCAACATACATGAGATTACATGGTTTTAAATTTTATTTGGTTAATTAGAATGAAGTTTAATTGTTATATAAAATCACATTGACAATCGTTTTTGTTAATCAATGGGTTTGATTAACAAGAACATGTTTTTCTTTATAAATTAATACCATTTGTACAAAAGGATCTCATAACCAAAAATAGGATATATTAAAAATATAATAATCTAGTTCAACCATAACACAAATGGTTTCATGACTAGAATTTAAGATGATTAAAGAAATTGATAAACTGTTTTCCTTGAATGTGATAAATTAGCACATCTCAAACGGTGCTTTCATTTCTTCTAAATAATAGTTTGGGAAAGGAGAGAAGATAATAAAATATGCCATTATAATACAAAAAATCTGTAAATGTATGTTACTGGCGTTATCATACTATTTGGGTGAAGGTAGATGAGGAAAGAAACAAAAAGAAAAGAACTTAAAAGTAATGAATGAATTGGAAAGAGAAATTTACAACTTGAGACTTCCTCCTTTGAGAACCTCTTAAGGGGAGATGATTTGGTAAATTGAATAGTATAGGGGATTTTGGATGTGGGGGAGGAGTTTGGGGAGAGATTAGGGAAAAATATTGGCAAGGTACAAGTATTGAGAGTAGTGATGAGAAGAGGGAGTGAGGGGGATTATAGTGGAAGAGAGAAGGGTTTTCATGATATTAAAATCATTAGATTATTATATTAACTCGAGACCAAAAATTGCGATGATTACATGAACAATAACAGTAATAAATTCATGTGACTTCGAACCCATTGGTATTACATTAGCATACTATCATCAATGACTCAATAAATCCATTATTTAGCATTTACCATAAATTATCTTATTTTACTATTAGTAAAAAAATCTTGTTTTTTAGAAAAATATCAAAAATTCACCCTAACCATTTATCGACGTGTAGAATCCAAAAAAGAAATCCATTTTCTAAAAATAATTTTCTAAATATGACTATTTTAATATTTAATTAAAATCAAAATTTATTATCAAAAACTAATTTTAAAACATTCATTTACTTATTCTAAAATATAGGTAAATCGTACTTTCAACATGAATATTTTTTATGTATTATCATCGGTAAAGTTACTATTTGTTATGTTATATCACTATTCATAATCATATGTTACTATTCATATGGGTAGATTACTATTCATATGGGTAGGTTACTATTCGCCAAAATTCTAGTTTTTCTTATTCGACACCAAATAACTTACTAATTGCAACTGTGTGTGTCAGATTTTTGAAATTCCAGAGAAAGAAGTGAAAACATATGTTTAAATGTCATCTAGAACTTAAAAGTTCCTTATGTAGTTTTTTTATGTGGTTTTATGACATATTTATAAGAATGGAGTTTCCATTGGAAAAATTGGGTCACTACATTGTGCCTTTGGAAAGCATCCTATGTATCTTATTTATAGAAGGAATCTATGTTCTTGTTGTTTAGTTTGATCATAGCTTGCACACTAAGGCTACACATATATATCCACTAGACAAGGTTATCATGACCCGAGATATCTTCTTGACTGGACTTGATTATCTACCGAACTTGTCGGATTTCCAACCTAACATGTTTGAGGGTGTTTTCACATGTTCTGGTTGCATAGATGACATGTGTAAAGACAATCATAAGATTCAGTTGTCCTTTCTGAAGGATTTCTCATAATTAGAATGGCATGGGTGGAGGCCATCACATGATAAAGTATGACTTTTTTGGAGGATATCCCATGACATGTACGAATTTTTTGCAGGACATCACAATACATGTATTACTTTTATTAATTGTTCTACATTATTGTTGATAACATGCCTTGAGTGTTCCTTAGGATCAAGGCTAACATGTATTGGTGATATCATGAGACCTGGATAACTAATCCTAGAACTACCTCTTAACTTATGAGATATGTATATTTTACATCGCATGATCTGGATGGAATGATTGGTGGACTTCACAAGAGTTGGGCGGCATTCTCAGAGGACGTCACTTGACATTCATAACATGGCCAAATAAACATTAATGATAAAAAATCATTTCAAGGGAATTTCATTTTAATTGAGTTAGATATCAATGTGATGTCTCATGATTTGGGTGGTTCATATGAAATACATGATGATTAAAAAATCCTTCTTAAGATAAGCCTCTGAAATTTTAGTCACTATTCTGACCATTACTGTAGATGTACCTCTGGTTTTTCTAGTCTTAGATAATTTTCTAATTCCTATGGCCCAGATGATATGTGGGGCCTCCTTCACATAATCTAGGTAACTAGAAATAAATCTTTTCTGTTATCTATAAATTAATCACCTGATGTTCATATGCATGTTGTGTGATCCCTTATGTCATTCCCCATAATTTACCTAGTGGAAGACCTTTGTTATCATGTGATTGAACTATCTATTAAATATTCTCATGTGCTCCCATGTGTGATGGGTCATGGATTGGTCCATGATTTTTTTATGCTGAGGGGGAAGGATTTATAAGCCTCTCCACCCGGGATATATGATTCCTTTCATGGTGTGTATATTCTGGGTTCAAGCTAGTGTCATTGGATAATTTTGGTGTCACATACTTCCCCAGATCCAATCATGGGTTATTAATGGCACCACATGATTATCAATGACCATGATAATTTCCTACATTTCCCATTTTTATAGGACCCAGTTTGATAAAATGGATTTTTCCTAACCTTTTGGGCATATCAACGAGCTTCTACAATGTTGGGATGAAATTTATAGGGGTCCTCCCGATATCAGGATGCATGTTGGAAGGATTTTGTTCAATCCAAGAAGGATTGTTTGGGGTCTTCCAGAAGACAAATGTTTCTTGATTGGGGGGATTCCTGAGATAAGGATGACGTGTGGAGGGGTATCACAATATCATGCGGGGTCATGGATGGGGTGGGGGTCTCGAATGATCAATGGTGGTCATTTGGGGAATATAACCCATTTCACATTAAGGAAAACATATCCTCACTCCGCAAGAAGATTCCTCATTTCCCCTTATATTTATTTATTATTTTCTATGGGTTGGGGATCTCATGATCTTGTGAATGTTTTATTGAATAAAATCACTCCTGAACCTATGATGTATTTTGTGAACAACAATAATTCTCATTTTTTCGTGGATGAATTTTCATGGAAAACACTCATTTTTATATATGGATCCAAACATGAAGCATAAAATTGAATGTAAATGTCCAAAATACATCACTTGATGAATTTGATGAGCCATCAGGATCTTACGTGAAAATGAGGACATGTATCTTGGGTATTGTGGTGTATTTCTAACCACATGGGAACATCACATGAGGATCAATGATTTCATATGGTCTCTTCCTTCTTTATATTTTTATCTCTTATTTTACAATGGTTTTGGATGATTTTACATGTGACTACCAGGTGAAATGTCATGTGACTCATAGGAACTTGTCTGATAACCTTTATATGATCATCTAGTGTCTTTCACGCCGTCGCAAGAATTGTAAGGCTTATAAACAGGTCTATTTGTGATCTCAAGTAGATCATGGGCAACACATGACCCATTATCATGAAATTATAAAGGCCATTTCATCCCATGTCTTATGGAAGTTTATACGATCCATGTGATTTGGGCCATCTCCTCTCCCTTAGTTTTTTGGAGGAAATAATACTCGTACTTTGGGTATTTCATCCCTTGTAGATTTATCAATTCTTATATAGCAGAAAATAACATGCACTTTTTGTAATTCTATGAAAAAATAAATAAATGGGGGAAATCAAATGATCAATAAGGGTATGTTTATAGTGGAATATAGTATAGAATAAATACAGCATGAATAATATGGAAGGAGTAAATTCTCATCAAATATTTCTACATAAATAATCACATAAGATTGAATATTATCCATGGATATCAAAAAAATCCAACTAATCACATGGATATCATTAACTGATTTCATAATGATGGAATGTTGAATGATAGACATGGTAAACATACTGCTGAGGCCCTATACAGAGATATATTACATAAACAGGGATTCTTCCAAATACCCAAGCTATTTTGTATCCTTTTACATACCAATTCATTGAGGGTATATATAATTTTTGTATGAACCTATCACATATTAATTCCAATATAATATTCATATGAATAAATAAAAACTACTTAATCAACCTAACTTAAAATTAAATATTTTTCTGTATTAGAAGGAATAGAATACATAATCTCTACAGTTTCCCAATCAAAATGATCATAACCCTTATAGAGAGAAATTGCGTGTTATAATTCAAATATAACCTCTTTAAACTGTAATATTATATAAAGTATGTCTGCATAGATGAAAATAATTCAAAATTAACATTATAAATTTGTTTATGAACATAAAATTTTCATTTTGAAACAACATATTCAAAATCTAATTTTTTTAAATTATTTATAAAAAGATTCCTTTGAAAAACCCATTGAAACATGTATAAAAATATTTTAATAATATATTAGTCATGATTGTGGGAAAGGTCATTTATTTGGTGTAGGTTGGAAAAACGATTCCACTTAGACCATCAGTTAAAAGTTCCTCATTCAGAAAAAGAAAAGAATATTCTTTCTAAAGAATTTATAAAAAGTAAAAGATTTCTAAGATATTTTTTAATAAATCATTGTATAATTGAAAAAATATTCTTGAAAACATTTTAAATAAAATATAGACATGGTATAAAGTATTCCCAACTAAAATAAAAACAAATATGGTTTTCTGCAAAAATATTATTTTGGACATTTTAGTACTTATAGAGGGTAAAATGGAAGGAAAAAATAAAATTTCAAGAAATAAAAAGTGATAAGAAAATGATTTTTTAATATATAAATACTAAATGACTCTCCAAATTGATTCTTAAAAATAAAAAATTCTGAATAAATATGAGATTGAAAAATAAACCTTCCCCTCGAGTCTAAATCACATTGTAAGTGATTCTATCATCCTATATAAAAATTAAATTTTTTTAAACATATATAAAAGTATAATATATATACTTATATTATCATATATTATCCACTCATTAATTTCAACACATTTTTACTAATAATTATTTATTAATTTTGACGTTTCTAAATGTTAACTGTTTAATTTTTCATATACATTTTTAATTTGGTAATATTGGTCTTTTTTTTAATTTTTGGTGGTTCATCATATATAAAAGTCTAATAATTATATAGATATAATATATATTCATTTTATACATAATTATGATCATCCATAAAAATTAATCATAAAAAAATGAATTATATTTTTCATTGAGATTGTAGGCCATACGTACGCATGAACATTATTTATAAACACAGGTCGTGTACCACTAAACTGACATAGTTCATCTAGAAGAATTAAATCCTCGTGTTTCCATAAATCTCATTCACGTCGTGTAAAACATGATTACATGTCGTGTATACCCTTCAAGATGTGTTTGGTTGTTGTAGTTGAAACTAAATTCCATGTGATGTGGCACTACATGTTGTGTAACTCCACTAATCGACCACCAATGCTTCAAGTTCAAGTGGTATCATGGAGGATCACCTACTGACAGAGAAAAAAAGGACAACTCATGTTGACCAAAGTAAAATTCATGTACTTTAGTTTACACACTATTTATTTAGAAATTCAATAAATATGAGGAAAGCCCCTCCATTTTTGTGTTGAACATTCATGTGGAGGTGTCATCGCTCTACTATTCCAATCCTCCCTTGGATCCAAATTTTAGTTTCTATTTCTATTTTTATTTCTATTATAGTGTAATTTCTCCTTTCCATCCTCCCCATATTCCTCTCATATCCATGCTAAGGATTGAGTTTCTTCTTAATCCACACACTGTGACCATAGTCATAAGTGTCTTGGTTTTTGTTTTGTGGTTGTAATAATATTTGAAGTCTATTTTAATTGAAATTATGATGTTTAAATTATATTATAATCTTTTTTTATACCAATTTTAATAATTTAATTTTTACACCTATTGTTGGAATAGTATGAAACCAATAATGACACTAGAAGAAATAATTAAAGGAGTTAAAATGGGTGAACCCATGATCACTAGGTAAGTCCATTACAGATTGCTTTAGGGATAATACACTAATATTAATTTTAATATTCAATTAATAGACCATGTATTTTATGTATGAATACATAATTACCAGTTATCAGACCATGAAATGGTAATATTATTGAATCCTTATGGTAAATAAGTTCATTAATAATTTAAATATAGAAGAAAGAATATTGAAAAATATTTATAAAATTAAAACCCCAAAACATAGTTCTTCTAATTTTTTGGTTTATTCATTTACATAATTTTAATACTCAAAAATATTATCACTTCATCATTGTTCACTTCACTCCTTATATCAGGTTAACTGACTGAGGCTCCCCTAGCCTATGTTTGTTCATTGGTTTTTTGTTTTTCTCTATGGGATCAAACCTAACTTCCGCTAGCTACATATTTAGTTATTTTAGAAGGGAACAATAATTTCTAATATGGACCACACCTTGCAATGGGCAAGGCAACAAATTCTGGCATCATTTCCTAGGATTAGTGAAAAGAAACCGTGAAAGTCTAAGATAAGTTTTTTACCCATACGTTTTACCAATTTATTTGTTTGAGTCTTTTCTTGGGACCCTTTACCAACTTCCTTTTAGATTTTAAAAAAAATCTCATCCCGGTAAGATCCACTTGGAGGTGATTTATATCTATATGATTCAGAATTTTTGTATTGGTACCCTGAAGTTTTTTCTCCACAGATGGATGGTGGGATCAAATATGAGGAAAAACCATTTAAATTATTCACCTCACCCTTCTCTTCTTCTCCTCCAGAACAATCTTTTTGTAATACTGAAAGGTTATTATCAATGATGGAGGAATTTACCGCATTCTTATTGGAAAAAAATGAATGGTTGGGCCAAATAAGAAATATGGTCAAATAGACCTCATAGATAATTCCCAATTTTGATATTCTGGTTGACATTGGGGTTGGGTGTTCTGATCAATTTTCAACTAAAGAAGCATATTATGATGTGGACCCCATATTTTGTACCTTATAAATTTCTAAAAATAGTTTTAAGAATTCAAAATTTGAATTCTATAACACATTACAACCTGTTAATACTATATTTGATCATTATTTTATTTTATAATCCTCTATTGATTACATACCTACTTCAAAAAACTAAATTTATTATTTGCAGTTATTCCGTGTTTCAAAGCATGAACCTTCGGATGTGTATGATGTACCTGATTAGGCTAAAAAATAAATCCACCTTCGGCACCTACTAGAGACAAAGCAATTATTTATCAAGACACAACCTGTACCACCTGAAGGTTAATAATAAAGTATAAAAGTTAATGTCATTGGACATATGTTGTGGTTCGCACTGAGAAAACCACATCTACCTTTGGATTTTATGTATGTACCTCTAACTCACATTGAGACAAAGACCTAAAGTAAAGGAACTTGTTGTGAGGCAACCCAACCAATCTATTCTTTCTTATTTTCTAATTTTAATATACACACGGTGTGAATTTATTCTCCACATGTCATGTATGTCCTTTTTCTTTGGGATACACTTTTAAGAAGAAAAACCTGACCATACACGTCATTTGTAACTCAATACATGGTGTGTAATTTTTAAATTAGTAATTATTTTAATATATCTTTTATTATAAATAAATATTAATTAGGTTAATTAATAGGGATTAGGCCTTTGCTAATAGCAAGGTTGGTGGAGTGTATATAATCAATCACTGGTTTGAATCACTCCACATCAGCTTTTGGTACATGGTTCATTATTTTTAAATGTGTGGTTTCCATAAATGGCATGTGATATGTTTTTAAAAATAATATAAAACCATTTCAAAACAATAGAAATACCCATGGTTGGGTTGAATTAGTTGGAAAGATCATACACCACTAATCCAAAAGACACGGGTTTGAGTCATGTTAACCGATTCAGTTCCATAATTTATCACAATAATAAAACCACATGACATTTATTCTTGTAGATCTCATGTGAGCCATGTTTTCATTAATAACATAAAACACTTTCAAAAATAATAATATCACCTAGAGGTTATATATGTTGATTGGCATAGGAATAACCTAGGGTCCAAAAGAGATGGGTTGGAACTCGGGTAATCTCCCTACATCATTGCAATATTTCAGTAATTAAAACAACATGTTGTGCATTCTATTATCCTTGTTTAGATCTACAAAAATAATTTAAATTTATAAATTCAATAAAACCTTGTACCACTAAAAAATTCACCCATGTTATTGTGGGTGTGCATTTTTGATCGGTTGGTGTCACGACCCGACCCTACCTGGGCTCGAGCCGCAACTACCCCAAGCCCGCCACCATAGGCCAGGGGTTGGCGACCAGCGCCGAAGGCGCAACAACTCGGGGAGTCCTTTGCCTAAGTACATGTACACACTCATGCAGAAAACTCAATGAAACAGTACAGATTAAAAGAAAAGTAAAGGGAAACTCCTATAAATAAAACTCAAGAGTTCATCGACCTCTAAATAGTACATGGTACAAGCTCAGAAAAAAGGGGTAAAACACGTGCCCAACCAAAAAGTTCCACAACTCGGAAATAGGTAAACAAAAAGAAACAGCTGACAAGTCTCCCACCTAGAACCCGACCATGACCACTGAACGCGGTCCAAGCTCCCAAGCTCTTATGCTCCACTGAAGTCACGCTCCACCTGTCCGTCGTCTGCAAGGGCACACCAAGTGTGAGAAAAGCCCAAGCAGGGGTGAGTATAAAAATACTCAGTAGGATACCTTGAAGGATCGAGGGAGCAACAAAGGAGGTACCGAAGGGTGAGCAGTAGAGCGAACAAGAAAAGTAAAGGAGTCCAACAAAGAGTGCAGTAGAGTAACAGTAGAGAGTCCAGCTCAACCAAGCAAGAGGAAAGACGGTAGAATTGTTCAGACCCAAGGAGCTGGAAACGGTGAGAATATGATCTTCTCTTCGAGTCTTCTCTACCTATAGCAGGAGAGTAGACTCATCCAACCACGAGAAGCTAGACACGAAAAGCACGCGGCATACCCCGCGCGTCTTCGCCTCTCCTGGAAGGAGAGTATCCAAACCCAAGAAGTGGGTACCAGAAACAAGGTATATACATATCTGTATTCTCAACAAGAAACCTGAACAAGCTCGTAAGGGGATCTCTATCCCGTCGCTCAGTCCAAGAAAACGAGTAGGCAACAATCCCAGAAGAAAACACCATCAATGCCCAACATCCCGCACGTCTGCCCCGAACCGCAAGTCAAGGGGCTCAAATCCCCGCACCTTGACACTATCTGCTTTGGGAAGCACTGACTCTCCCTCACGGTTTTAGATCGCGTCACCAGAATGCGTCTCGGTGGGGAAAGTGCCCCTCGAACTTGAGAGTTCTAGGGAAAGTCAAACCACACCTCGACAATGTCTTGCAGTCGAGAGGTCTTCTCAAAGTCAAAGTCGTTCCATCACTAACCCGTACAACCAAGGGTCTCGCTCTGGTGATCACGGAGGAAAGCCACAGACTAGCCTAGTAGATAGGTCTGAGTCTGGAATGTCAATGGGTGTCCCACTGCCTAGGCCTGCTAGAGGGTAATTCATAATAGTATATCGGGAGACCCACTACCCAACCCTACTGGAGGGTAAACCATAATACATCATCCGGCGACCCACTGCCCCGCCCCGCTGGATGTTAGAGCATAATACCTCATCAGGAGACCCACTGCCCAGACCCACTAGAGGGTAGACCTGGAATCAGTCGACAGGTGACCCACTACCCAGCCTTGATGGAGGGTATACCTGGAACTAGACGATGGGTGACCCACTTCCTAGCCCCGCTGGAGGGTAGACCCTAAGAGGTCGTCGGGTGACCCACTGCCCAGTCTCTGCTAGAGGGTAGACCCTAATGGAATCGAGTGACCCACTGCCTAGTCTCTACTGGAGGGTAGACCCTAATAGTGTCGGTGAGAAACCCACTGCCCAGCCCTGCTGGAGGGTAAACTCGAAGAAGTCGATGAGTAACCCACTGACCAGCCCCGTTGGAGGGTAAAACTCAGAACTGCTCTGGCCATCTCTACTGGAGGGTATAACTCTGACCAACCAAACACGGAGTGGGTATCGCGCAACCACCTAACTCCAGAACAACTCTCCCAAAAATGTTTCAGTGCCTGTTCCATCACTGGGTGTCACTAGCACCGCTACCGGCCAATCCATCGAGAACGAAACCAGGAGGAGCCCACTCAACCCTGATGGTCAAACAAACAAGCACAGAGAGATGCTCTATGTCGCGAGAGGTCAAAGTACGCAAAGCAAAATATGGCATGCATGTGGGGCCCACACAACATGTGGCCCCATCTCAACCCCAACAAAGCACACGAATGTTCTCAGGTACGAACAACCACATGTACCTCCAAGCATTCCCGCATAATCTCAGAGTATACCACATTCTCAGCCCAAGGGCCATCATGCACATGGCACCCAACATCAACATGAAGGCGTGATGTAACATCTCCAACTCAAAGGCCTAGGCACGGCCAACCACATCTTGTGGACCAATTATATCACTCTCCCATGAGTGCGGGATCACACACCAAGGGTCCGCTACAAACAAGGTAGGGCGAACAACCACTGGAGCACCTTCCATGCTTCCACATTTAGCAAGATCGCGCAAGAGGCTCCGCACAACCAAATGGATCGCGTCTTTGTAATCCTCGCAAAAAATCACTTGAGATCGACTACTTACTCACCTCAAACGGATACTTGACGAAAAAGTCACCAACACCGCCTCACGCCCGAACGAAATCCCTTGATCCTGAGCCTTGGCCCTGAAAACAGTCGGTTGCATCACACCATTGCGATACCCTCGGGAAAACACGTCAAAATCACTACTCACTTGAGTGTAATGGATATCCGGAGAAAAAGATACGTTCTAGCGCATCGCACACGAGTGGTGCTTCATGGGACCCGCAACCCGGTCCCGAAACTCAACAAATGGATCACACCGATGCGATCCTCTCGAAAAAGCACAAGAGATGGACTACTCACTTATCCAAAACGATCGCCCGATGATAAGGCTAGAAATCACTGTCAACTCCCGAAACGGCCCTCGCGGGCCCCGCACCCTCGTGCCGAATTAGGGCTAGCGGATTGCACCATTGCGATCCTCTCGAAAAAGTACACAAAATGGACTATTCACTTGTCCAAAACAGTCTCTCGGTGATAAAGATGGGAAAATCATTGTCGACACCCAAACAACCCTCATGGGCCCCCCACCATCGTGCAGAATTACAGTGGGAAAACTGCGCCCACGCGATGCCCTTAAAAAAACACCCAACGTCGACTGCTCGCACGCCTCAAACGGACGTCCGATGAAAAAGCCGCTAAAAGATTCACGCAGCTCAAAAGACGGGTCGTGGGGCCCACGCCTCAACTCTGGCGTCAATGCCCGGAACCACCCTGGAAACCTCCGCCTCGACGCCAGGGTTCCAACGCCACTGACGGCACTCAAATCGTACGTCGGATGCATCCGCGCCGCTCAAAACAAGAATCTTGGAAAAAGGCTCGACCACTTAAAGACACGTCGCGCCTCCATGTCCCATCATTTCGGGAATTAAAAATGCCCAAAACCATCTCAAAAACATCGCCTCAACTCCAGGAAGGATCTACGCAGACGGAATGCAAATCGGACACCAGTAGTGGAAGTTACGGGTGTCCGAACACGAAGGGGACAATACCCTTGGGCTGGACCGGCCTGAACCGGCCGGTCCACCGGTTCTGGGCCGGCCCGCGGCTCAGCCGTGCGGGCCGGATGAGGACCCGCGGTCCTCCCTGAGAAGACCAGCCACGAAGGGCCGGTCTTGGTCGCCCGCGGAGACCCGCACACGGCGGGTCTCTGTCCCCGCGTGGGGGTCGCACACCGCGACACCGCGGTCGCCGTGCCCCGGATCTCCCCCGCGCCTCGCCTCGCCGACAGACGCTGCGCCCCGCTGAAGCCAAGCACCCGCCGTCATCCGCCACCGCCGATGAGTGCCGCCGTGCTGAGGAGCGCCGCCTCCGAAGTCCCTGCCGCCGCGCCTCGGACCTCTGGAGCACCCAAACCGGTCGGGGTCACCTTCGAAATCCCGCAAACATCGGCGATCAACCCCCGCCTCCTCTGAACTCGGATTTTGATTCTGAAAGATGCGTTGGAGAGATAAAAATGTATAATACGCGTCTAAGGGATTTGTTCGAAGATAAAACAACAACTGGAGACAAATAATCAAACTCAAAGGAGGTTCGGGAATTAAAACGCAAAACGCATAAACCTACCTCATGGGCGTTGCCCGGAGTTTGCCCGCCGAACCGCCGCCTTGCCGGAGCTGCCTCGCCGGTGCCTCCTCGCTAGAGGTGGAGGAGGAGAAGGATAGGAGGGGCTGCCAGGGGGGAGGGGAAGGAGAGGGGTGGGGTTAGGGTTTAAAAAAATTAAATTAATTAAATCTTAATTAATTTAAATCCTCAATTTTGACCCACAACCGAAACGCCCGACGGGGTCGAGGATAATCCTCCCCTATGGTAAACACCACCTCCCGAGCACAACGATGGTCTTGGAATTTGATTCTGAGCTTCTGTTTTAATGTTATAAGGCTGAACGCCCAAAGCCGCCAAATTACGAAAACGCCCCTAGGGCCATTTTTCACAAACGGGCCGCACCCGCAAAACATACAGCCCTACTAGGGTAAACGGCATGCTCCTAACTCAATGGTGCCCTCGGTTATCCAACCTGAGCCACCGTTTAAGAGATACCAGCGTTTCACCATTAAACGAATTAATTAATTAATTAATTTATCCGTTTATCATTCCGAAAGCGAGCGAGGGGTCCAAACATCCCGCACCGACAAATTTTATGTCATTACTAGGGTAAAAACCGCATTATGGACCCATCCGTACACTTAGATCTCTGATCTGGAACTCTGTTTAGGGGTTGTCCCATTTATTTGGCGTTTCCAGTGTGAACACACTGAAAATTTAATTCCGGCCACTCTGGGGCTCAGAATCGCACGCCGTCTGAAGGCGCTGCTCTGGAATATCATCAAGAATATTCCAAAGTCTTTCACAACAAAAACCGGGTTCTTACATTTGGTCACTGATTTGAGTCTCACCCCAAGAATCATACTGAAGTGGTAGTTCCCTTTTCGACTTTTAGAAAACACAGCTTGTATACCTTTGATACATTGTGTGTATAGGTTTATTTATAATTTTAATAAAAGTATTTATTTTTATATTTATTTTTTAAATATTATAAATAATTATTATTATATAGTTTATTATAATTATACTTTTAATATTAAAAATTTAAAAAAAAATTGTATACATAGTGTGTACACTACAACTCACACTGTGTAGTCAGGTTTTGATGGCCGATAACCCTACTCATCCTGACCATGTGTCACCCCACCCCCATTCCCATTTTCTTTCTATTTCGGAATCTCTAGTACATCGCTCACCCTCTCTTCATCCATCTCCAATTCCCTTCGATTCGAACCATGGTTTTTGAACCATTTTGATCCTTGGTCTGGGTATGTATTCATACGCTCTTTATTTCAATATTTTATATCTATTTAGTTGATTTATGGATCGAGTGACCATTCAAGTCAAAACCGACAGTACATGGGATCATAGAAAAATTCATATTGTGTACACTTTATACGTGGCCACACACTCTAATTTATGAATTTCAAAAGGCACATGGTGTGTATGTTCAATACACGTCGTGTACAGGTTCCCAACCAAATCGAGGCTGAGCCCGTGTACTGAGTCACCCATGACCAAAACCCCATTTTCTTACACAAGGTGTTTACACAATACTAAATTCTGTGTACTATATTTTTCCAATACACATTCCCACTCAACATTTTTATCCAGGGTACATAGGTGGTAAACTAAATCTCACTACCCACTTTGTACCCTAGATCTACATGTCATGTACATTTGTTTTTAGGCTCTCTCACATTTTATTCTTCATTTTTGTTTTCATTTTCTTTTGTTTTTTTCTTTTACTTATATTATCATCAATGGAATATGAATATTGTGTGATCTGAAAGTGTCCTGCACTTGATACTGATGGAGAGTGACCCTGTCAGATCCTAGTCCAGAGGCCGACAACAATAGCCCCAAATCTTCCTATGTGTGAGCCGCTAGCATTAGAGACTCTAAATTATCTCTAACCAGTATCTACATCTTTGACATCTTCTGGTTTAATAGACACCATGGTATTATCTTTTAAATCCATTACTCAATCAAATGCTCCTCCCATTACCACCACAGTTGGACTCTCCAAATCAACATATGCAACCCCACCTCATCCAACGTCGATAGTCTTCAGACCCCAACCACATACCTACCATGTCTTTTAAGAGAGACTTCATGTCACCGATAGAGTCTAGGTCCATTCACGATTCATGATTTAGTTGAGATGATGGGACTTGGACACCATTGTTCCCCAGTGTTTTGGTGACTGGGAGGAGATCAAGGAGCTTCTAGTTCATACTCACCTAGTCGACACATTCCAGGTAACCACTCAAACATCTAGAGATTTATTTGTATTTCTTAACAACATTAGAGTTTGACAGGACGTCCTACCATTAGATTCCAAGTGACAATACCACTTATATCTAGTTTAGTCTAGGAAGACGTTACTTCTCAAAGAAAATTTTTGAGTTTGGCTGAGGGAGAGGCTTCTACCCCCATCCTTCCACCACCCCCACCCCCCCATGTTGCATCCCTCACCTGAACCGAGTGCTCTGACCTCTTTTCCATGTGGTGTGAGCTTGCTGTGACTAATCATAGGTATACCAACACTTCCCAGAAGATCTTTCTCATCATCTCTCCTCCACTTAGATTCCTCCATTGGTCCTTCAGCACCATCATTTTCCCATTCCATGAGATGATTATTTTCATTTCTAGAAGAGAGATGGAGCATATTAACTATGTTTTTAAGCATGACTAACCTAACCTAACTTATTTTTCCACCTTCTATTTACATTCCATGATCCATGGCTATTAGGGAAACCCAAACTGTGGTATTTATGACCCCATGTTAGCACCCTATTAGGGGGTGTTTGATCCATCTCTCCCTCACAATAAAATAGGGTCTCTTAATCGTATGTACATCATCATGAATATTCACATGAGGATGGTAGAGTGATGGGGATATGGAATTTTTCTCATGAAAGATGCCTCAGCTCCTGTTGGGGCGAGAGATGACCCACCTACCCCTACTAGTGCTGTTAATCTGATACCACTAACTCCAACAACTGGAATCCCTTCTCCAAACCTCTCCACTTCATCCTCCATTTCATCTTCATCCACTACCCCTATTATTCTAGCCCATCCAAATCCCCACCTCAACCTGCACCCTCAGTTTATCCACCCATCTCCTTCTACCCGACCATGATAGACTATTTTCTAGACTTCCTATAACACCACTAGGCTACCCTCAGTCACTCACAGGCCCATATTGTGTAGATGTTGGGCCTTTTTCTTCAACATTAGTGTCTTTAGTTTCAACCAAGACCGGTTCCTCCATCCAAAACTTATTCATCAACATTGAATCCTCTATTCACCGCTTTGGACATAGATTAAATTCTTTTATCCACAATTAGTCTAGGTTCCACTACTCCTACGACCGCGATTGATGTTCCCACTAAGCCCACAATGCAGAGCCTAGACCTTGTACCTCTACTTTCTACTGTAGATAATCCTCTACTCGATCCCGTCGTTACATACATTTCATCCTCTATGGTAACATAGTGACTAGTTTTTTCACACATGTTTCATTATATATCTCTCTTTCGTTCTCTGTTGTGTTGTAATGGGTTGAATACTTTTAGACTTATTTTTCCATTACATCAAAACACATAGGTACTCTGGATCACCATTCGAACATCTTTTAAACTAATTTCTATCTTTTGGATCTCTCCATGAGAGGAGTATTTCTTGGGGTTTATTTTCATTACTATTATTTTGTCATTTCTTCTTTCACGAATTCTCCACATTAGAGCCCACCTTTTCTATAACATGTCCTCTTCACTTCCTTAGTGTTGCACATGGGGGACCATGTGAACTATTATGTGTGGGGGAGATTCTCTAACTACAATATTTTTCTCCCTTAAACTGATCTAGGATATAACATTAATAGTTGAAATATTTTAAAATGTGGAAATTTTTTTATTATATATAAATATAAATAATGAAGATAGAAAATGGAATTTTAAAAGTTACATGATTATTTTAAATTTTAATGTTTTTTTAAAGGATTTAAGATATATTTGGATTTTGGTTTTAGATTCTTTGAAATTTACATTTATTTGACTGATCATTTAAATTAATGTTAGGACCCAATTTTCCCAATTTGATTCTCATTCCGGATATGTATTCTATGAATTTTTGTCATATTATTTGTTATACCATATTTCTTGAAAGACTCTAGGTATATACATAACTAATAGAACTTGTGAGTTTTTCTCTTCAAAACATGATGATTTTGAATCACATTAAAATGATTAAGGTATTTGATTGATATGTTCATCCCCTTTGACCTTGATACCTACCCTACATCTAACATTCTTGAAACCCTTAAAAACCATGAACTAGCTTGATAGGAAGACACATTAAAATATTATTTATCCTTGCTACCTTATTTCTTTTATAGTATTTCATGATTTTTCATTTGAGCTCAAAAGAGGTATTTTTTTCAATTCATGGTTCATTTTGGTGAACGACCATGAAATTAATTGTGGGCTAGTGTGAGACTTGTTCATTTAAACTGAAGGGTTCCAAAAACACAATTCATAGTATTCTTAGTGGTCTCTAAAAAATGTGTGTGTGTTGAAAAATTAAAAATAGGGAGAAAATTCCATTATTTCATGTATTTGTGTTTTGTACATTCATATTTTAATGATAATATCATGGTGGTGATAACATTTTTGAGAGATCTTTCTGGGGATGAATCTTCAGTAATCTCTATTATTGAATATCTTGCATTGTTATTAAAGAATTAAGAGTAATTTTGAAGTCTCTAAGAATATTTTTCATATCATTACCTGCCTACCTATTGCCTCAGAATCATTTGAACCCTATTGAAACACCTCATGATTTTTGTTATTTGATTTCTTATATAAATAATGGGAATGCTTTCATTCCTACGGAAAGAGTTCATGTACTATATATTGAACATAACTCTAATAAAATGTTCTTGAGGGATGAGTGCGGTATTTATTGGTGAGGAAAAACATCAAAGGCCATGTGTATTTGTGAGAAAATTAATCAATGTGAGTAAAAGAGGATGAAAGTATTTAATAGAATTATAACTGAGGCATGATAAGAATATATTTGGAATTGAAATTCATTTTGTGCCTCTTAAAATCCTCTAATATGGCTGTCATATTTAGGAGTATATTTAGTCTAATGCTTCCATTTTTAGAGTATGGATTATATTTCTTAAATGCTGATATTTTTCTTGAGGGCAGGAAAATAAATAGGTGTGGGGTAGTTTTATGTGGCTGATTTTTGTATACTATTTAAAAAAATTTATAAACATGTTTTCACTGAATATAAACTATTTAGTAGGTAAAATAAATTAATTATATGTTCATAGTGATATTCTTGTGTTTTTTCCTCAAATTCCAAAATCAGGAGTTACCAAAACAAATTCTCACATATACATGAGGTGTACTTTATAAACACAAATTTTGTACCTATCATGACCCCCTCCCTCCAAAGAAGCCCCTTATGATCTTTCAATGGAGAAAGATATATAATGACCCCCTAGTCTCTCCTCTAGTAGGCCTCGAGGTGGAGACCAACACCATGGGTATAAAAATCTAACAAAATGGGAAGCAATACAATTTTTAGGTAACCAAGATTGGGAGATAAGATGTATCAACCTCAAAAAAACTCCATGAATTATATAAAAGAGGGACCAAAATCAATCCAACATACATGTTTAAATTAAAAAATACTACAAGTACAATGAAAATATCCAACGTAAATACCAAGAGAAAATCTATAAAGCGACATATCAACAGTTCCCAATGACCAAGCTAGTAATACCATGCCTAGTCCCCATATACCTCCTAGAAACCTTAAAGCAGTTTTATATATGCAGGGTGAGCTTAAAAGTATACTCAGTAGGGAAAACCCAAATTCACTTTTTCACAAGTGCAACACCATAAAAATTCCCTTATGAGAAACAGCAGAAACCAAAATCACCTAACAAGGTATAAAAACCACCTCATCCTCACTAAAAGAATCTTCATAAAAAAATGAAAGTAAAGTAAGTTAATGTATATCACATATGTAATAGAGGACCCCATATCCACTATCACACCCTAACAGATAACATCCAATCGCTTCCACCACTTTCAAATCCACCATATCACAACCCGCCCCCACACACCTGGGACATATAGCTACTTATGTAACCTATAAAAACAAAAATCATCACATATCACATGCACACGCCTAGGCCTCACAACCACAACCCACCCTCAGAAACCTGGGCCACATACCACATCCCATCCCAAATACACATGGGAAAGCACAACGCATCACATCCTGAAGAAACCTGGGAAACCACAACTTATCTCATCTAGAAGACAGATGGGAAAACACAACTCGGCCTCACACACCATTGCCCCACAAACCACAACCTGCCTGAAAAATCGTTGTCTATCACCATATGGATGTGGGAGTAGGGAAAATCTGTTTTACATCCATCAATCCTCCGATTGGGAATTTTGGGAAAGACACCCTCCCCCAATTAAATGGTGGTGTTCAGACCATTGTGCTCATGTAGGGTGGGGGTTCATATAGAAATCAAAAAAAATACAAGTATATACATATATAGGAAACACTCATCCCACCGTATGGTGTTTCAAACAATATTCAAACCACAAAACTATATCATCCAGCCTTTTTATCACATAAAATTTCATTACATTATACAAAACTGAGGATCTTTAAGGTTTAGTGTCTTGGAAGCCAGGAACTTATTACATAAGACAAAAAAACATTCTTCTTAGAAACCTGAAAGGCTTATTCATTTTTGAATTCTATGTTCATTACAAAATCTCATAACCTGGGAGCATACATCAACGGAAAGGGTGAGAAGAAGGCCCAGTGAGGGAAACATGGGAAACATTTTGCATAAGAACTTGAGACACATCAAAAGTCATGAAAAATAACATTAAGGCATGAGAAAGAGATCATGAGGCATAAAATAATAAAAATAATGTGTTTCACAACGTCAAGATGTGGATACAACATTTAATATAGAAAATCATTTCCATTTCACCAAGGTCCATCCCCAAGGTGTCATTAAAAATTACCAGGTTATTCACCAAGGCGTCGTTAAAAACTGACATCTCTAGAGATTAAGTCTTTACCCAATGTATTGGAGTGCTATCAGGGAAAAAACTTAAATTTTACTTTATTATAATGTAAGCCACATATATCATCATAAAAAATTTCATAAATAACCCATATAGCATAAAATAAATGGGTTTCATTTCATAATCATAACATTTTAAAAACTCTTTAAAGACATGATCTTTATGTTACTTTAAACTCACAGAAAAAGGAAAATGGGTTTGATGTATGTAAATCCCAGAATTAAAATATAACATCTTGATATATGTGTAAATACCACTGTAGAAGAAATATATTTCAGTATTCACTTAATTAAATAAAATAATTTGAAAAAAAGAGAGAGACATTTTGAGATGAAAATTCTGCAGCATAACAGCTATGTTATAGGGTTTTAGAAAACATTGAAAAGAGAGGGGACATGGGTCACCCACTCATAAATGATTCATAAAAAATTATAGGGATAAAATATAATGGATATATGAACATGGTAATGAAATTCTAAGGACATACCATTTGAAATGAAAAACATAGAAGGAAGACAAAAATAATATTTCTCTTATGAAAATTCGGCAGCCTAACGGCGTCACTGAAAACATCAAAAAATGAATTGATGAGATAAAATATGGTCTCTAATAATAGAAACATAAAATATAAGTATGATAGATATAGAGATCATACCCCAACATTATAAAAAGTAACTTCAAATACATTACATGAAAGTAGAACTTTGAAAAATGAGATGGGTGAAAGAATCTCATAAAAATTTGGCAACCTAATGGCGTCACTTAAACATCAAAAAAAATGAATTGACGAGATCAAATAGGGTCTCTCATAATATGAACATAAAATATTAGTATGATAGATATAGAGATCATACCCCAACATAATAAAAAGGAACTTGAAGGACTTGACAAGAAAATAGAACTTGAAAATGAGAAGTGTGAAAGAATCTGTTACAAAAATTTCGGCAGCCTAACGGTGCCACTTAAACATTCATAAAAAGAAATGATGAGAGTAAGAGGTGATCTCTCATCATATGAAAATAAAAAGGGCAGTAAGATTAATATAATATAACATCCCCCAACATAAGAACATGGAGCCTAAAAGCTATGACATAAAATAGAGTACTTGGAAAGAAAGAGGGAGGTAGGATCCCTTACCTTAAAACGTATCTCTTAAAACTCGATGGTTGGGACCTTGAGGGATTGGGGCAACCTTGGGAGGCCTCCTTGGTAGGTAATGGGACCATATATTCATTGGGGGAGAGTTGGGAGTGAAAATTAAAGGAGGACAGGATGGGTATTTATAGGGAAAGCGAGGGGACAAGGCATTAATGGCCAAGGGACACCTCATTGGTGGTATTGGAAAAACCATGGGCTTGCCAATGGTATTGGCCACATGGGACACCACATACCCTATCGTACTATTCATAAGCCAACCATATTTATTACATACTTAATACATCATTTAATGATGTCATTAAACACCCGTAACTTAAAAACTGTATTTTCACTATTCATCAAAAATTCAACTTTCTCAGAAAAATCCCAAAATTATACCTTAACCCAATATCAATGGTCTAATTTCAAAAATGAACTCCATTTTATAAAAATAATTTTCTAAATATTTTTAATTTAATTTTTAAATAAATACACTATTCATCGAAAATTCAGTTTTTTCAGAAAACTCCCCAAAAATTACCCTCACATAATATCAATGCTCTGAGTTCAAAAATGAAATCCATTTTATAAAAATAATTTTATAAATATTTTTAATTTAATTTTTAATTAAAAAACACTATTCAGCTAAAAAAACTAATACTTGACTAATAATTTCTGAAACAGTTGTTCACCAATTTTATTGAATCACATTACTTAATCAAGGTGCCTAGATTATATTAATACTTTCTTTAAGTGAGATTACTAATTTATTTGGTCACATTACTAAACCTAAGCATAAAATCACTATTCATAATTTACTATTCATCAAAAATTAAGTTGGTCTTATTAGACCCTAAATTTCATAATGAACATAATTGTAGAAGACTATTTTTTGAAAATCATTACACATATTTAATTATATATGGTTTACATAAATATTTTCAAATTTCCTTTTTCAAGAATTCATCAAAAATATGCATACTATATTTATCCGGACTTTTGAAAATTCACTAACTTCATCATAAGAAGAAATCACAATTTTTTATTTAAATCAAAGGATTACATAAAGATGTTACAATCGCGTTACATAGCCCCTTATAATAGCAGCATAGTTAGTAAGAGTAAGGTGTGCTAGGTTGATAGAATCTTGGGGTGGCTCAGTCAACATTGCACGAGTAGTAATTTCTATCAGTTTGATCTTCTCACGAAGGCGATTCCATTCTAGCTTCACACGATGAAGTTTGGATTGGGTTTGGTCCGGAACAAAGACCAGTGGTGCTACCTCCTTCACAAGTTCCGTTGGATGGGCTTCGATTGGCCCGAGACTACTGGATGAGGCCATGAAATCTTCTTTATTTATTTATTAACCAATATTACTTGTATTTAGAGACAATAATCGAAACATTTAGTTTCAAGCGGTCATATTTCCCACGGTCAAAAAACAGTCCAAACCCAATGGTCTCATTTTAATTATACTCATGTTATCAAATGAAATAGTTTTGTTGAGTATAAAATAAAATTATACACAAAATTGGGAAATAAGATTTATTCAAAAATTTCGGGTCGTTACATTCATCCCCCCTTAAGAAATTGTGTCCTGGAAATTTTCTAAATTGGGTTAGGAGATTTCATTGAAATTACCACATCAGAAAAGGATTCAGTAAAACTATTACTTTAAAAGAAAGAAAAGGAAGTACAAAGGCCACCCGAGTTAACCCACACTAGGATTCCATGTAGGAAAACATGGACATGGAAGAGAAAACAAAGGGTTAAGTTATGAGGGAGAGTGATAGAAAACATGATTACGAGA
This sequence comes from Viscum album, assembly GCA_963277665.1. Taxonomy (NCBI): domain Eukaryota; kingdom Viridiplantae; phylum Streptophyta; class Magnoliopsida; order Santalales; family Viscaceae; genus Viscum; species Viscum album. The sequence continues at coordinate 967,505,742 of OY728159.1, read as the reverse complement.
AAGTTAACCACAATAAAATCACAAACTTATGATATGTGTAAATGGTCTTTGATTACCCAGTAGGAAACGTAAACCAAAATTATTTTTGTTTTACAATCCTTTTCATAATTTTGAGGAATTAATTTACTATATAGAATAAAAACATAAGGAAATATACATGCCTTCATGTAGAGTTTCATCCTTTAATAAGATTCTACCAAAACTAATCTTTTCTCCAAACGATGAGCATTCAAAACTACTTGGTCTCATCAATGTACAAGAATCATCTTCTAGATAATCACATAATCCACAAAAGATTAACTATCTATTTCTTCTATCTTTATACATTATCCCAAAACATAAGGGGGTAAGATAAAACAACTCTTCAAAAAAAAAGAATCCCATAGGAAGGGAAACTTCTTTAAATCTTCAAAATTCCACGGTACTACCCATAGTTCATCATAGACAATTCTATAAATAACTGTCCTTAAAATTCCTCAAAATAAACCAAAATAATATTGAAACCCAATTATAAGAACGATATCATAACATAGTCTTCCAAACTAGACTTTATCATTCATCTCCAAACAACATCATCCACTCTTATCATCTTATAACAAAAGTAACTAACCAAATCACATTTTCCACAAGATAGGTTAATCATTTCCATAAGTAAACTAAATTACCATATATTTGCCTTAAATTCATCGATTCTTCAAAATATTTGTCAACCTTTACTCCTCAAAGAAAATACCGTAGTAATCTATTTACCTCAATCATATAGGGTTCCCAAAATAGTGACTGTCTTCCAAAATAATAATCATCTTTTAATCCCCTAATCAATTTTTTTTAAGAATGACGGATTTACTACATCAACATGTGGTACATAACAATAAATGTTTTCCTTAATGATATAAAATCATCTTAGGTAGTGACTAGATGATCTTAGAAAACAAAAAAGATATGCTCCTAGAGCACGAACTAAAATACAACATTACATAGACAATTATTGCGAAGAAGTTACATGTACTTCAGTCATCATGATCCATCTCATCATAGGACTTGCATTGTGGCCTTATCCTTGAAGATTGTTGATGCTCATCATGCTTCACATCCCTTCCAAGAGAGCATTGCCTTGGATAATTTCTAACTCCTCCACATTTACGATATTGAGAAGTATAAGGTACATTAGATCTAAACTTATCTCTATTCATCACATTATGCATTTTTTTAATGAAATTGGATACTTTATGCCCTATATTCCCACACTTAAAGCATCTCCCTGTTCCTTTGTGACATTTTCCTTGGTTCCCCTTTCCGCACATTTTGCACAAAGGAAATTGGGTTTTCTTTCCCTTATCAACTTTATCAGATGAACCTCTTTGAGACTTCATCTTCTTCTTTCTTGATGAAATTGGGCATTCAACTAGGTACCAAATATTAATTTTGATTTTTGATAGATGGTTTGGAATAATCACAATATGTTCAACTTGATCTCTCTTCATCTATGTCATATCAATAGTGAAATCATCACATTTCATATCACATTGGTTGTTGGGACATGGTCATCCATTTACGCCATTAAATAAGAAAAGAAAGTATAATTAGGGGCTTAAATTCTTATCCAATAATCATTAAAAAGAAATCTTTAAGCATAGAAGGATAAACTTGTAGAAGGAAAGTATACCCTAACTTGTGATCCCCTAGGTTCCAATCTAGGTTATCCATGATCATATATTCTTATGTGAATCTTTATTTTATTTTATCTTTGTTCCTTTAATAATGGTTTATACTAAGCTTATGAATTTACCAAAGCATATCCCCTGGGAGTGTCGTAACCAAGAGGGCATCAAGGCCCATTGTCGTGTACCAGTTCCCATTTGAGTCTAGCTCAAAACGGTGTTTTCAGGTTTTACCCCTATGTACATCTGTGCCAGAGCCACCTCTACCTGCTCGTATCTAGACATGGATGTATTTTTTTGGCAACCCCTTACTCAATACTCACCAAAATACCCGGAAGATTTCCTATATTTAAACATTTTTATAGGGTTCTTCCTAAAGTTTTCATATCCTAATTTCCACAAATAACTAAACCATCCTTTGATACCAACTATAGCATCCTGCCTTTTTATCACATAAACATTCATTACATTATACAAAACTGAGGATATTTAAGGTTTAGTGTCTTCGAAACCAAAAACTTATTACATGAGAAAAAAAACATTCTTCTTAAACACTTGAAAGGATTCTTCATTTTTTCATCCGAAGTTCATTACAGGATCTCAGAACCTGGGAGCATACATCAAAGTAAAGGGTGAGAAAAAAGCCCAGTATGGGAAACAAGGGAAACATTTTACATGATAACTCGAGACACATCAAAAATCATGAAAAATAACTTTAAGGCATGAGAAAGAGATCATGAGGAATAACATAATAAAAATAATTTGTTTCATAACAATAATATGTGGCTGAACCATTTAACATAGACAATCATTTCCGTTTCACCAAGGTCCATCCCCAATGTGTCATTAAAAATTATCAAGGTTATTCACCAAGGCGTTGTTAAAAATGGTCATCTCTAAGGATTAAGTCTTTACCCAATGCATTGGAGTGCTATCAGGGTGCACCCTTATTTTGCCTTTATTATCATGTGAGCCACATATATCATCATCAAACCTTTCATAAATAACCCATATAGCATAAAATAAATGGGTTTCATTTCATAATCATAACATTTTAAAAACTGCTTGAAAGACATGATCTTTATGTTACTTTAAACCCACGGAAAAAGAAAATGAGTTTCATGTATGTAAATCCCAAAATTAAAATATAACATCTTGATATATATGTGAATACCCCTTTAGAAGAAAGATCTTTGATTTTTCACTTAATAAAATAAAAGAATTTGAGAAAAATAGAGAGACATTTTGGGAAGAAAATTCTACAGCATAACGGCTATGTTACAGGGTTTTAGAAAACATTGAAAAGAGAGGGGACATGGGTCACCCACTCATAAATGATCCATAAAAGAGTATAAGGATAGAATATAAAAGATATATGAACATGGTAATGTAATTTTAAGGACATACCATTTGAAATGAAAAACATAGAAGGAAGATAAAAATAAGATTTCTCTTATGATAATTCGGCAGCCTAACGACGTCACATAAAACTTCAAAAAATGAATTGATGAGATAAAATAGGGTATCACATAATATGAACATAAAATATAAGTATGATATAAATATAGATAATACCCCAACATAAAAAATATGAACTTTAAAGACTTAACATGAAAGTATAACTTTGAAAAACGAGAAGGGTGAACGAATCCCTTAAAAATTCGACAGCCTAACGACGTCACTTAAACTTCAAAAAAAATTGAATTGATGATATCAAATAGTGTATCTCATCATATGAACATAAAATATCATTATGATAGATATATATATCATACCCCAACATAATAATAAGGAACTTAAAAGACTTGACAAGAAAATAGTACTTGAAAATGAGAAGAGTGAAAGAATCTGTTTCAAAAATTTCAGCAGCCTAATGGCGCCATTTAAACATTCATAAAACGAAATGATGAGAGTAAGAGGGTATCTCTCATCATATGAACATAAAAAGGGAAGTAAGAGGAATATAAAATAACATCCTCAAACATAAGAACATGGAGAATAAATGATATGACATAAAAGAGAGTACTTGGAAAGAAAGAGGGAGGTAGGATCCCTTACCTCAAAACGTATCTCTTAAAACTCGAAGGTTGGGACCATGAGGGCCTGGGGTGTAACGCCCCGACCCCAGTTACCCAGAGTCGGTGCATTATTACATAACATTGGCATGATCACAAGAAAGATCAAATCTCAAAAGACCGATTGGTTTAGTAGCCTTGGAAGCACTAGATATATTCATAAAGTTTTACATTACATCATAAAGTGAAAAACTACTACAACAACATAGTCTCCATATTCCACACTCATACGCCCACATAAAATCCATGTAGGTCTTTCATAACTTACTTCTTCACATCCTGGGAAAAATAAAACATAGAAAAGGGGTGAGCTCAAATGCCCAGTACGGATAACAATATAGCAGAAACTTTCAAAAATAAGCATAAACTTTTAAGGCAATGTATAACTAAAACAAAAGCCTTTTAAACATGAACTTCAAAATAGTATGGCAAAAGTAAAATGAAATAATTCTATTACTTATTCACATGGATATTCTACTAATCAAATAATCACATGAAATATCAATAAACACTTTCATAATGATGGAATGCATAATTCCAGACTATCATAACCAAATAGCCGAGGCCTTGTGCCAAGACAACAAATAAGATATTTCCAAGGCCTTGTTCCAAGACACTAGTTTGTCTCATGAGACCTACCGATGCATCGAGGAGCTATAGCGGGCTCCACCCGTCACATACTAAGTCCAATGCATTCCCATATGAAAAGGTTTAAACATAACAAAAACATTTGTATTAAAACTAGCATACGAAATGTCAATACTTTCACCATAAACTATGAATGGTATAAAAATAGAACATCCACTGTCAAACATATCAGAAAACCTTCAATACAATATATAATTTTTGTATCATAATAAATCAACTTCAAATAAGCGTAAAATCCATCAAAGGATGTTGACATAGATGAAATCAAAACTCTTTTTAGAGAAATATCTCATTCTATTTTGAAATCATTTAAGAGTCATATATTTATAAAATAAACCATTTTATTTTAAAATATTCTTATAAGCATGTATGGGAAGCTTCAACGATTTTATAACGGCGGAAAATAACTGCACCCGCTGTATAAGTTAAAAAAACATTCTTGCCTTAATTCTGTCGAAAAGGTTGAAAGCACCTTGTTTGGAAAATGATGGAAAGATTCCTTTATAAAACTCTTATAAAAATTAAAACAAGGGTATAAATGACTTTATCCCATATTCTTTTAAATAGTAAAAATGTTTTGAAATTCATTTTTATGAAACATGGATGTGGATGATAAAGAGATCCCAGTAGATTATTACGTATAAACAACCACGGATAATGAAGAGATTGTGAAATAACCCTTAGCTTGTACTTTTCCTTGGTTGGGGTAGGTTAACCTATTGTATAATGGTGAAATAATTGTTATTAAATTATACAAGAATCATATACATTAATATGATATCATATATGATCTTTTAACATTGATTTGTTAATAATATCTTTGTATTATCGTTGTTTAGGGTGTTAACTTACTCATTTTCTTTTATATGTTTTGTTATGTAAGCCATGTTTGTAATGGATAGGTTGTATCTTAATAATATACAGAATGATATCATGTACTTAGATACTATTATTAATCATCAAATGAGAATTATACTTGAATGGATACGATGGAGAATGAATCTCATCACGTCCGTGGAGACGGTAGTCCGTACGTACGCACGAGCGACAATATCAATCTTTTGATATTAAAATAATATATAAATGGATGGTATATCATATATACAGAATAATTGAAATCTTATATTTATTATTTACATGAGTTACACATCATTATTATACCCATCCAAATAATAATATATTGAATAACAATTACACCATGACGTGGAGACGGTAAGCCGTACGTATGCACGTATGGTGACATGTTATTCAAAGGGTGGATAGAATACTGAATATGGCTGTACCATATTTATAATAACATCACAGTATATATATGATACTGGAGTTATTATTTTATAATGGAAATAACAAAGAAAGAAGAAGTGGAAGAAGAAAGGAACTTGGAAAAGGGTGGTGAAATCATTTCCTCTTCTTCAGGTTCTTCCTTTTGATTTGATCAAAAGGGCTCCGTAGGTTGGCTTTCGGATCAAAATAAGGCCTCTAGGTTGTAGTGAGGGAAGTTGGGAGAGTATTTTGGCAGATTTTTACTGAACCAAAAGGCTTTTAAGGTGTGAAAAATGAGAATGAGGAGTTCCTTTTTATAAGAGTGGTGAGGGGCACCTTTGGAAAAGCTAGAAATATTAATTTATAATAAATTCATATTTGGTTTCTAATGGCTCCAAAGTTTATTATTCAAAGTTTATGGTGGGGATAGGTCGAAAAACATTCAACCAATAGAATTTATACAGGTTTGGGTTACTATATTAACCTTATCTTTAAGTATTAACTCTTAGTTAATTAGTTTCACTTTTACAACGTCTCTTTGTATTTTTATATTACTTGGCTAATAAACTTACTATATACATCCAAGTGACCCCAAAGTGGTCCATTAATGATAAAAATATCATTATATAAGTCTCTTGGCCAAACCTTAGATTTTTAGGAATTTAATATCAATTAATAATATAAAATTTGTTTTAAAAACTCTTTTATGTCAATTTTGAAACTATTCAATAGTTGATTTTTGTGAAACTCATAACAGAATGATTACGTCGAACGAATTTAATTAAATCATTCCTAACATGTCATATTAACTTAGAAAATTAGTTTAATTCATAAAAAGTCTCAAATCATATTTATTTGTGTATTTATAATATCAATTATTTTAATTTTTCACTATTATGGTAATTACTGCATCATCATTGTGTAATATACATATTAAATTCTGTAAAGTCTAAAAATTATAAATAAAATATCATTATGTAACAAGTATTTTTAGAATTCTAATGAATATTTATAGTCGAAAATCCAACATATATAACCCTATGTAAAATTTTTTTTTCTAGAAGATATATGCTTATGTCATTTTTTTACTTATTTTAACTTAATTAAAATTAAGTGTCCCTATCACCTACAAGTGGCTCCATGGGGTCCCAAAATCAACACAAAGATTCCTATGGTCGAACATGTATCAACCAATAAGTCTTAGACACGTTTTAGGGTAATTTAGTATTATTATAATATTATTTGTTAACCCTTATTTACTGGATTTACCCTTAACCATGGTAAATAAAATATTTACCGCAGTAATTATTCAAAATGTCTAAAAATAAAAGTTACCTATTTACAAAATTTGAAAATCCTGATTCCAAATATGGAATCCATTTTTCAAAATTCAAAACACAGAAGTGGCAGAAATTAATTTAAAATTAATTCCCGTTGTTAAAACAAAAAAGCGTGTTTTTAAGAGATAATAACTATCAAAAGATTGGTACTTGTTTATGTCCGGTTTAATTGTAAAATTATGTCCAATGACCAAAATTATATTAAATGGTCAAAATATATTCTAAATATACTTTAAAACCACTCAAATTCATAATTTATCACTATTAATTAGTTTGATTAAAAAAGTTGTTTTTAATTAAAATTTAGTAATTTTCACTATTCATCAAAATATTAAAGTTATCCAAAAAGTACCAAAATTTCACCTTAGGCTAAACTCTATATTCCGAATCCGAAAATGAAGTCCATTTTGAAATATAAAATATATATAATTTCAAAAAGTAGGTATTACTATTCATAATGGCTAGTTTGATTGGTTATGGTGTGTTAGAACTCGGTGTTGCATACAACACACGCTATCACATTATTCAAAGAGAAGCATACCGTAGAAGCTTGGGGTGTTACATTCTCCCCTCCTTCAAATAATTTCTTCCTCAAAATTTCTAGAATACTTATCACATGAAAAGACTCGGGTGTTTCTTCATCATAAGTTCCTCGGGTTCCCACGTTGCCTCTTCTATCTTATGGTTTCTCCAGAAAACTTTTACCAGACGTGTCATCCGGTTTCTCAGTACTTGTTCTCTCGTATCAAGAATCCTAACGGGATCTTCGAAATAAGACAGATCGGTTTCCAGTTCTAATTCCTCATAGGTGAGTACATGCGTTGGTTCAGGTATGTATTTCCTCAACATAGATACGTGGAACACATCGTGAACTTTGGGGAGACTTGGCGGCATTTCCAATCGGTAAGCTACAGCCCCAATTCGTTCTAGAATTTCGAAAGGTCCGATGTACCTGGGACTCAATTTACCTTTCCTACCAAAATGTATGACTCCCTTCCATGGAGATACCTTCAGTAAAACATGATCACCGACTTCAAATTCCAAATCCTTCCTTCGATTATCGGCATAGCTCTTCTGCCTACTTTGAGCTGCTTTGATGTGATTTTGGATTAACTTCACCTTTTCCATCGTTTCCTCCACCAGTTATGGGCCTACAAGTTTTCTTTCACCAACGTCATCCCAACAGGTTGGTGTACGAAATCTCTTTCCATATAACGCTTCATATAGTGCCATCTGAATACTCGAATGGAATCTATTGTTATAGGAAAATTCTACTAGAGGTAAATATTGATCCCACATACCCTGAAAGTCAAGTGAGCAAGATCTCAACATGTCTTCTAAGGTTTGAATAGTCCGTTCTGATTGTCCGTCTGTCTGAGGGTGGTAAGCAGTACTCAAATGAAGTTCAGTATCCCGGGATTTCTGAAGACTTTTCCAGAATCTTGAAATAAAACGGGGATCACGATCAGAAACAATCGATAGGGGTACTCCATGAAGTCTCACAACTTCATTAATATATAGTCTTGCTAGACATTCCCGGGGTAGATCTTCTCTTATATCAAGAAAATGTGCTGAAATGGTAAGATGATCAACAATAACCCATATTGCATCATTCCTTCTAGGAGTCTTTGGTATCCCCATGAAAAAATCCATCGTAATATTGTCCCATTTCCACTCCGGTATGGGAAGAGGGTGCATAACTCCTCTAGGCTTTTGCCTTCTAGCTTTCACTTGTTGACAAACCATACATCTTGACACAAAATCAGCAATCTCCCTCTTCATGTTGTCCCACCAAAAATGTTCCTTCAAATCTCTATACATTTTGGTGCTCCCAGGGTGTATAGAGATATTGGAACTATGAGCATCATCCAGCAATTCCCTTTTTAGATCAGGTATATCAGGAACACAAAGCCTCTTCCCGTATTTCAAAATTCCATCTTCATACACAAAGTATCTCAATCTCCCATCATTCACAGCTTTAATCTTCTTTTGGAATTCTTCATCATTGGTCTGAGAACTCTTAATCCTTTATAGTAAAGATGGTTTGGCAACCCTTTGAAAAAGCATTGATGTTTCACCTTCCCTGGTTATTCCCATGTCCATCTTCACTGGATCTATCAAAATTGGATCCCTTTCAATTCTCATCACGTTGAAAACTCCATGGTCTTTTCTGCTCAAAGCATCAGCCACCTTGTTTTCTTTCCCCGAGTGGTAGTGTATTGTACAATCATAATCCATGAGTAATTCAAGCCATCTCCTTTGCCTCATGTTGAGTTCTTTTTGTGAGAAAATATACTTCAAACTCTTGTTATCAGTATAAATCTCACATTTTCACCATAGAGGTAGTGCCTCCATATCTTTAAATAAAAGATCACAACTGCTAACTCGAGATCATGAGTAGGATAGTTTTGTTCATGAATTTTCAATTGTCATGATGCATAGGCAATAATCTATCATTCTGCATAAGGACACAACCAATTCCTTTCTTCGATGCATCACTATAAATAACGAACCCATCATTCCCCGATGGTAGTGTCAATATAGGAGCATTGACTAATCTTCTCTTCAGTTCTTAGAAACATTCTTCACACTCTTTTGCCCAAACAAATTTTACCCCTTTACGTGTGAGCTTCGTTAATGGGTTAGCCAATCGGGCAAAATTCTGGACGAATCGTCGATAATAACCTGCCAAACCAATAAAACTACGTACCTCAGTTATACTCGTAGGTGATGGCCATTCATGGATCGCCTTGATCTTAGAAGGATCAATAGAGATTCCATATTTAGAGACAATATGGCCAAGAAAAGAAATCTCATGAAGCCAGAATTCACACTTCCTAAAATTCCCATATAATTCTTGTCTTCTCAGAGTCTTTAGGATAATGCACAAGTGATTTTCATGATATTCATAGATTTTGGAGTATACAAAGATATCATTAATAAATACCACCACAAATTCATCAAGATACTCCTTGAAAACTCTATTCATCATATCCATGAATACAGATGGTGCATTATTCAATTCAAAAGGCATTACAGTAAACTCGTAATGCCCGTACCTGGTTCAAAATGTTGTCTTCAGAATGTCTTCCTTCTTCACACACAACTGATGGTATCCAGATCGAAGGTCAATCTTTGAAAAGTATTGATATCCATGCATTTGGTCAAATAAATCATCAATTCGAGGTAGGGGATACTTGTTCTTTGTTGTTATAGCATTGACCTCCCTGTAGTCGATACATAACCTCATAGATCCGTCTTTCTTTTTAACAAAAAGAACATGGGCTCCCCATGGAGAAACACTAGGGTGAATAAATCCCTTATTACTCAATTCCTCTAGTTGTTTCTTTAGTTCAACTAATTCTACAGTGGCCATTCTATAAGGGGTCTTCGATATAGGCCTTGATCCAGGAATTAAATCAATGGAAAACTCAACTTCTCGTTCTAGAGGATGTCCGGGTAAATCTTCCGGAAATACATCTACAAATTCTTTCACAACAGGTACATCCTCTATTTGAACATTCCTTTCCTCACCCACAGTTATTTCATTCTCTTCCTCCCAAATAATTGAATTTAGTTGAGCTACTGGGGGTGGATCTAAATAAGAATTAGGTGGTGATGAATCTACTCTAAAGATAAGGTGTTCCTTATCATCATCATCAAGAATCGAAACATCTTTCTTCTTAAAATAAATCTTCGCATCATAGTCCGAAAGCCAGTCCATACCAAGGATTATATCAAACTCAATCATAGGTATAATGATGAGATCAGCAGATAAAGAACATTTATGTGCTCTAATGGGGACTGATTCACAAAACTTTGTTGCAATGATACTTCCCTTAAGAGTTTTAACTGACAACTCCCTTGTTAAATCAAATTGGAAATATCTAATTTTCTTAGCAAACTGGGAAGATATGAAACAATGCGATGATCCAAAATCAAATAATGCATTTGCTAAACTTGAGGAGACCATTAAATTACCTGCCACAACGTCTTTCGGAGCTTCTACCTCAGTAGTAGTGATAGCATAATCTTGGCCTTGATCCCTTGGCCTTTTCTGAGGTAAGTTCTCTTGATGATTAGAACATTCATTTGCATAATTCCCCATCTCACTGCAATTTTAGCACTGAACGTTGGTGGCTTCCTTCTTCCCTTTGCAATCACGAGCTTGGTGGCCTTTTTCACCACACTTGTAACATACTCTCGTTCCCTTCAAGCAAGTACCGGTGTGTTTCTTCCCACATTTACCACAGGATGGATATTCAACCTTTCCCTTCGCCCCCTTATTTCCATTCTCAGATTGATCGGCAGGTCTCTTCTTATCTGTATTTGCTTTAAAGTCATAAGACTTAGAGAATTCCTTTTCGGTCTTGATAGCAAATGAGACAATGTCTTCGTATGACGAGAAGGATTGTGAGACTAATGCTCAACGGAGAAATGGTTTTTACCCATCAAAGAAACGATCAATCTTACTTATTGGGTTACGTATATAATCTCCAGCATACCTTGCTAACATTGTGATGTTAGCCTCATACTTTGTGACATTCTCATCCTCCTTCTGTCTCAGACTCAGAAATTGCCTTTCTATATCTGCTCGATGGTCGCGAGGAAAGTATTTTTCTAAAAATAGATCTTTGAACTCCCTCCATTACATATTTGATACTTCATCATATTCCTTCATATTTTGAATCAATGAACACCATTGATCAGCATCTCCAGTGAGGCGGTAAACTGCCAGGATAACGTTTTCCCTTTGACTACTCCCCAAAGCCTGAAATATTTTCTCTAGGGAAAATATCCATTGCTCAGCTACTAAGGGATTTGTACTCCCATTGATCGTTGGTGGTTGTTGCCTCATGAATCGATCTAACATTGATCCTCCACATTGTGGATCAGGGTGCTCTATACGGGTAAGGTTATTATTCATAACCTGAGTGAGTTGTCCCAGTATGGTGATTAGCTGATCGGCACCAGTTGCATCACCAGCTCCACTATAATTATCTTGAGCAGGAGGGAATCCCTACATGGAGTGTGTTCATTGATACGGTTTCCATTTCTTCCACTAGGAACCTTTTCCAAACAATGGCATAAACTAGATCAATTTATGAAACAAAATGCATAATCCCATATATATAAAACACTTAACATAAATTGAACTATTTATGGATATAATCCATAATCATAAAAATGTTTTCTTTGAGGAAGTATATACTCATAAACCCTTCATAATGATTTGTAATGAAAATGTGAGTTATCCTAAGAATATCCCTTGGGAGTGTCGTTACCAAGAGTACAGCAAGGCCCATTTCCATGCACCAGTTCCCATTCGAGTCTAGCTCAAAGCTGTGTTTTCGGGTTTTACCCTTAGGTACATCTGTGCCAGAGCCACCTCTACCTGATTGTATCCAGACAGGGATGTATTGCTCGGAAAACTCACAAAATCTTTACAATACCAATATTCTAGGAAGTTCTTCTATACTAATCCTCAAAGTTCATCTTAGGTCTATGTGCTCTAATCAGAGTTTATCTAAATCTATCTTCCAAGGTTTGTACTAAACTTCCTCTCATACCAACTGCAACGCCCCGACCCCAGTTACCCAGAGTCGGTGCATTATTACATTACATTGGCATGCTCACAAGAAAGATTAAATCTCCAAAGTCCGATTGGTTTAGTAGCCTTGGAAGCACTAGATATATTTATAAAGTTTGACATTACATCATAAAGTGAAAAACTACTACAACAACATAGTCTCCATATTCCACACTCATATCCCCACATAAAATTCCTGCAAGTCATTCATAACTTACTTCTTCACATCCTGGGAAAAATAAAACATAGAAAAGGGGTGAGCTCAAATGCCCAGTAAGGATAACAATATAGTGGAAACTTTCAAACATAAGCATAAACTGTTAAGGCAATGTATAACTAAAACAAAAGCCTTTTAAACTTGAACTTCAACATAGTATGGCAAAAGTAAAATGAAATAATTCCATTTACATATTCACATGTATATTCTACTAATCTAATAATCACATGCAATATCAATAACCACTTTCATAATGATGGAATGCATAATGCCAGACTATCATAACCACATAGCCAAGGCCTTGTGCCAAGACTACAAATAAGATTTTGCCATGGCATTGTGCCAAGACACTAGTTTGTCTCATGAGACCTACCGATGCATCGAGGAGCTATAGCGGGCTCTACCCGTCACATCTTAAGTCCAATGCATTCCCATATTAAAAAGTTTAAACATAACAAAAACAATCGTATTAAAACTAGCATACGAAATTTCAATACTTTCACCATAAAATATGAATGGTATAAAAATAGAACATCCACAGTCAAACATATCACAAAACCTTCAATACAATATAGAAGTTTTTTATCATAATAAATCAACTTCAAATAAGCGTAAAATCCATCAAAGGATGTTGACATAGATGAAATCAAAACTCTTTTTAGAGAAATATCTCTTTCTATTTTGAAATCATTTAAGAGTCACATATTTATAAAATAAAACATTTTCTTTGAAAATATTCTTATAAGCTTGTATGGGAAGCTTCGACGATTTTATAACGGTGGAAAATAACCGCACCCACCGTATAAGTTAAAAAAACATTCTTACCTTAATTCTGTGGCAAAGGTTAAAAGCACCTTGTTTGGAAAACGACGTAAAGATTCCTTTATAAAACTCTTATAAAAAGTCAAACAATGGTATAAATGACTTTAAACCATTTCTTTTAAATAGTAAAAATGTTTTGAAATTCATTTTTATGAAACATGTATGTGGATGATAAAGATATCCCAGTAGATTATTACGTATAAACAACCTCGGATAATGAAGAGATTGTGAAATAACCCTTACCTTGTACTTTTCCTTGGTTGGGTAGGTTAACCTCCTGTATAATGGTGAAATAATTGTTATTAAATTATACAAGAATCATATACATTAATATGATATCATATATGATCTTTTAACATTGATTTGTTAATAATATCTTAGTATTATCGTTGTTTCGGGTGTTAACTTACTCATTTTCTTTTATATGTTTTGTTACGTAAGCCATGTTAGTAATGGATAGGTTGTATCTTAATCATATACAGAATGATATCAAGTCCTTAGATACTATTATTAATCATCAAATGAGAATTATACTTGAATGGATACGATGGAGAATGAATCTCATCGCGTTCGTGGAGACGGTAGTCCGTACGTACGCACGAGCGACAATATCATTATTTTGATATTAAAATAATATATAAATGGATGGTATATCATATATACAGAATCATTAAAATTTTTTATTTATTATTTACATGAGTTACACATCATTATTATACCCATCCAAATAATAATATATTGAATAACAATTACACCACGACATGGAGACGGTAAGCCGTACGTACGCACGTATGGTGACATGTTATTCAAAGGGTGGATAGAATATTGAATATGGTTGTAACATATTTATAATAACATCACAGTATATATATGATACTGGAGTTATTATTTTAGAATGGTAATAACAAAGAAACAAGAAGTGGAAGAAGAAAGGAACTTGGAAAAGGGTGGTGAAATCATTACCTCTTCTTCGGGTTCTTACTTTTGATTTGATCAAAAGGGCTCCTTAGGTTGGCTTTCTGATCAAACTAAGGCCTATAGGTTGTATTGAGGGAATTTGGGAGAGTATTTGGGAAGATTTTGGCCGAACCAAAAGGTTTTTAAGGTGTAAAGAAATGAGAAGGAGGAGTGCCTTTTTATAAGAGGGGTGAGGGGCACCTTTGGAAAAGCTAGAAATATTAATTTATAATAAATTCATATTCAGTTTCTAATGGATCCAAAGTTTATTATTCAAAGGTTAAGGTAGGTATAGGTCGAAAACCATTCAACCGATAGAATTTAGATAGGTTTGGGTTACTATATTAACCTTATCTTTAAGTATTAACTCTTAGTTAATTAGTTTCACTTTTACAATGTCTCTTTGTATTTTTATATTATATGGTTAATAAACTTACTATATACATCCAAGAGACCCCCAAGTGGTCCATTAATGATACAAATATCATGATATAAGTCTCTTGGCCGAACCGTATATTTTTAGGAATTTAATATCAATTAATAATATAATATTTATTTTAAAAACTCTTTTATGTCAATTTTTACACTATTCAATAGTTGATTTTTGTGAAACTCATAACAGAATGATTACTTCAAAAATATGTAATTACATCATTTCTAACATGTCATATTAACTTATAAAATTATTTTAATTCATAAAAAGTCTAACATTATATTTATTTGTGTATTTATAATATCAATTATTTTAATTTTTCACTATTATGGTAATTAATGCATCATCATTGTGTCATACATAAATTAACTTATTTAATCTCTAAAAATTATAAATAAAATATAATTATGTAGGAAATATTTTTATCTTTCTAATGAATATTTATAGTCGAAAATACAACATATATAACCCTATGTAAAAATTGTTTTTCTAAAAGATATATGCTTATGTCATTTTTGTATTTATTTTAGCTTAATTAAAATTAAGTGTCCCTATCACCTACAAGTGGCACCATGGGGTCCCAAAATCGACCCAAAGATGCCTATGGTCGAACATGTTTCAACCAATAAGGCTATGACAAGTTTTAGGATAATTTAGTATTATTATAATATTTTTTTGTAACCCTTATTTACCGGATTTACCCTTAACCATAATAAATAAAATATTTACCGCAGTAATTATTCAAAATGTCTAAAAATAAAAGTTTCCTATTTACACAATTTGAACATCCTGATTCCAAATATGGAATCCATTTTTCAAAATTCAAAACACAGAAGTGGCAGAAATTAATTTAAAATTAATTCCCGTTGTTAAAACAAAAAAGCGTGTTTTTATGAGATAATAACTATCAAAAGATTGGTACTTGTTTATGTCCGGTTTAATTGTAAAATTATTTCCAATGAACAAAATTATATTAAATGGTAAAAATATATTCTAAATATACTTTTAAACCACTCAAATTCATAATTTATCACTATTAATTATTTTGATTAAAAAGGTTGTTTTTAATTAAAATTTAGTAATTTTCACTATTCATCAAAATATTAAAGTTATCCGAAATGTACCAAAATTTCACCTTAGGCTAAATTCGATATTCCGAATCCAAAAATGAAGTCCGTTTTGAAATATAAAATATATATAATTTTAAAAAGTAGGTATTACTATTCATAACGGCTAGTTTGATTGGTTATGGTGTGTTAGAACTCGGTGTTGCGTACAACACACGCTATCACATTATTCAAAGAGAAGCGTACCGTAGAAGTTTTGGGTGTTACATGGGGGAACCTTGGGAGGACTCCTTGGGAGGTAATAAGACCATAGCATCATTGGGGGAGAGTTGGGAGTGAAAACTAAAGGAGGAAAGGGTGGGTATTTATATGGAAAGTGACGGGACAATGCATTAATGGCCAAGGGACACCTCATTGGTGGTATTGGCAAAACCATGGGCTTGTCCATGGTATTTGCCCATGGTATTGGCCACTTGGGACACCTCATACCCTATCTTACTATTTATAAGTCGAACGTATTGATTACATGCTTAATAAATCATTTAATGATGTCATTAAACACACGTAACTTAAAAACTATATTTTCACTATTCATCGAAAATTCAACTTTCTCAGAAAAATCCCAAAATTTTACCTTAACCAAATATCAATGCTCTGATTTCAAAAATAAACTCCATTTTATAAAAATAATTTTCTAAATATTTTTAATTTAATTATTAAATAAATACACTATTCACCGAAAATTCATTTTTTTCAAAAAAAATCCCCAAAAAATACTTTAACATAATATCGATGCTCTGAGTTCAAAAATGAAATCCATTTTATAAAAAAAATTCTAAATATTTTTAATATAATTTTTAATTAAAAAACACTATTCACCCGAAAAAACTAATACTTGACTAATAATTTCTGAAACAGTTGTTTACCTATTTTATTGAATCACATTACTTAATCAAGGTTCCTAGATTATATTAATACTTTATTTAAGTGAGATTACTAATCCATTTGGTCACATTACTAATCCTAAGAATAAAATCACTATTCATAATTTATTATTCATCAAAAATTATGTTTGTCTTATTAGACTCTAAATTTAATAATGAACATTTCTGTAGAAGACCATTTTTTGAAAATCATTACACATAATTAATTATCTAAGGTTTACATAAATATTTTCAATTACCCTTTTTCTAGAATTCATCCAAAATATGCATACTATATTTATCCAGACATTTGAAAATTTAAAAACTTCATCATAAGAAGAAATCACAATTTTTTATTTAAATGAATGGATTACACAAGGCTGTTACGGTCTTGTTACATAGACCCTTATAACACCAGTGTAGGACCTAAGAGTAATGTGTGCTAGGGTGATATAATCTTGGGGCAGCTCAGCCAACATTGCACGAGTAATAATTTCTATCAGTTTGAACTTCTCACGAAGGGGATTATGTTCTAGCTTCACACTATGAAGTTATGCTTGGGTTTTGTCCAGAGCAAAGCCCAGTGGTGCTACCTCCTTCCCAAGATCTGTTATATGGGCTTCTATTGGCACGAGACTACTAGATGAGGCCATCAAACCTTCTTTCTATATTAATTAACCAAGATTACTTGTATTTAGAGGCAATCATCGAAATGTTTAGTTTCCAGCGGTCATATTGACCATCGGTCAAATAACAGTCAAAACCCAATGGTCTCATTTTAATTATACTCATGCTATCAAATGAAATAGTTTTGTTGAGTATAAAATAAAATAACACACAAAATTGGGAAAAAAGATTTATTCAAGAATTTCGAGTCATTACAAAAACAACCTTTACTACTACCTCTAAAGGCACATATCAGAATGAACGATGGTCACTTCAGAATTTGATAAAATAAAGTCACTTAACACCCAATAATTTATATGTTATTAAGAATTTACCAGTTATTTCATCTCTACATGGCCAACTAACTACCACAACATACAAATTTCCTCACAACCATGCCAAATAGGGGAATAAAACACCCTACTTCACACTTTCTCCACACTAATCACCCGAGCCAACCACTTACATTATCATTCTTCAAAGCTATGTTTCCCTATTCTTTATCACAATAATAAAACCCTTTTCATATAGCCAAACCATGCTACTCATATCATCACAACCATACTTAGCTGTCACGCTACATATCAATGCCACACTCATCTCATCTATAAACATCTATATCCCCCACAATACAACAATCAATAGCCTCACTGCGTAAATATACCACAACCCAATAACCATAACATATCCCAGATAAAGTCTCACTGTGTATCAAGTTGATCCATTCCATAATCAAAAAATCTCTCAACCTTAGATTCCATACACCGCAGGTACCACCCTATACACACACATCCTACACACAACACATACACACAACCATGTCCCCAGCCACAACATCACACGATCAATACAAGACCCAGGCCGAACAAAACCACACATAGTACACAGCCACACCATACACTCAATGTATATTCAGATTTATCAACACTCATTCTTTAATTCCACTTTCATTATTCAAAGGTGATCAATGAACTTTTTCAGTCCTAGGGAATACATTTATTTAAATTTTTATACATAATTAGTCATATATTCAAATATAAAGTAGTAATGCAAAAACCATACATGTGTGGAAATAAAGACCACCAATGGAAAATATTTTTAGAAGGATACAACCCATACAATTGACAACATGGATTGAAGAAAACAGATAAAAAAACGATCAACGTCATTTTCTTCCCCACCACTCATTTATTAATAAACATACAAAACATATTATAATTCTTATCATTATTGTCCACCCCTCATTTATTTATTTCTTTAAATGGATCAAGTTTTATTAACAAGAATACATTTGTAAACCCACCCTACACGATGCATAATTAAAAGAGAGAAAAATAAATCCCTACCTAGAGGAACAAAGGATTAACAACTCATTCTTATGAAATTTTTTTGGGGTGCATGAGTAGTAGGAAACACACCATGAGAAAACAAGATCTGAAGAACACTGCATGAAACATTACTCAACAGGGAATAAATGATCTAGGTGCACTAAGAGAGATTATAAGGATTCAAGGAAGAGATGATCTTTTCTTTAGAAATGACAGGATCCTATATCAATGGAAGAATTGATTTAAAATCCAATAAAGGTATATCTTGACAGAGGCCACATGGATTTCCATTTAAGAGTCTTCTTGGTGTTAGGAAATTAATGATTTAATTAGTATCCTTTGAAACGGCTTTAGAAATGGTTAAACAAGGTTTTAAACTTGATTTATGTCAAATAAAGCGTAAGAGCGTTGAAACTGGGAAAAATGCGAAAATATGGAGATGAATCACTGATTGGGGGATCACTGACTTGAGTCAATGACACAAATCACCGACACAAATCACCAACACATCTCACTGATTCTTGGCATATCGATGCCCAACCTTCTGATGCCCGAACTATAGATGCCTAACCTTCCTATGCCCGACCTACCAATCTCTGACCTACCATGTGAAAAACTAGAACAGCTTGATAACTCTTGAAATGAGTCACTGTGACATCCCATAACACTTCAAACATCGGATTATTACAATGTAATAGACTAGATAGGTTTGAGGCATTACATATAATACCTCTCAAACTATTCATTCCCATTAGAATTCAAAACCAAACACAAAATAAAGAGGGATATGAACAACAACTGCATGAGATACCTATCAAGGATAAACCACTTTGTGCTACATGTAAGATAATTTGAATCCTTGTAATCCAAGAACACATATTTCAATATCTACTACCCCAACCAACCACAAGACATACAACACTAGAACCAAAATCTATACTTCCCAAACACTTGAATCAATGAATTCATTCCTCTATGTCAAGATAAAATATGTATTGGATGGAACAGACTCAACCGCACAAGTTTAATCACATCTGAATTAATGCATATTCATTAGGGATTAGGTACCTTCATATTCCTATGTCTAGAATTATCACACATTACATAATAAGTATATAACTCATCTCCTAGCAAACAAGGTTCTTGCATTACAAATAAAAACATGACAAGGCAAAACTCATAACAACTCTGGGTACTAGGTATGAATATGTGATTCTCACTCCCATGTACTCTCCTCCAGGCCACCATGCCTCCATAACACATCAAACAAGGAAATTCTTCATCCATGAAGCATATTCTCCCAAATATCCTAGATATTCACTGGTCACTCCATTAATGTGGAACCATCGTTGATATCTAACTCTCCCTATTCAATGACTTGGGAGTCAACTAAAAGATACCTATGAAGATGGGAGAAGTGGAAGACATCATGGATCTTGTCCAATTTTGGTGGAAGCACCTACTTTTATGCCACCTCATCAACTCCTCCAAACACCTCTGGATTTCCGAAAAACCTAGGCGAAATCATTCTACCTTTATTAAACCTCTGCTTCCCAACAACATTCCAACATAAGGGAAAACGAGACGACCTCCATACAAGGCATCAAATAAAGCCATGAAAATAGTGGATTGATAGATATTTTTGTAAGAGAACTCAACTAAGTAAAAGTGTCACAACTAAGAACCAACAAAATACAACATGCATGATCTCAACATTTCCTCCAATTTCTGGATATTCTGCTCTATCTGCACATCAATCTGAGGGTGAAAGGCTGTGATGAGGCATAACTAAGTGCCAAAATAATGATGCAATCACATTCAGACATGTGAGGTAAAGAATATATTCTAGTCTAAAACAAGGGACCTTGTAACTCCATGTATCCACACCACCTCATTCATATACCTCATTTCCAAGGAATCCACTACGCCTAATTACATTATCACCAAGAAGTGTGTTGAATTCATCATCAGACCCAAGACTAAACAGATAAAATCATATCCTTCCTGATCCATGGGTATCCCTATGATGAAATCCATCTATATTTCATACCACTTCCACTCAGGGACATCTAAGAGATGCAACAAAACACTGGGAAAATGGTACTCGGCCTTCACCTACTGGAACACTAATCAATTCTCCACAAATTCTTCCATTTCCTTCTTCATTTAGGGATGCCAAAACTTCTCCCTCATGCCACATTACATCATGTAAACTCTTGAGTGTGTCACTAAGGGTGATATTTTAAACTCACAGAGAATACCCTCACACATCACCATGGGAACAAACATCTTCCCATAAAACAACATCTGATTTTGACCATCCTCTGACCATCCATGGATCCATACCCTAGTCAATGTTATCATTCATCACCTATTCCTCTGAGCCTCCATACTAAGACTTTGCCACCTACTGGATCAGATAAAAATGAACTTTTATCCAAAGTAGATAGCCTCATCCACCATCCATTCCTACATCTATGTGCATGGCATCCTACTCCTCAATATCCACCCAAGAATCTGCAGATTCGAAAACTACTTCACTTCGTGACTTCTTGCTCAAGGAATCATCCACGACATTTCACTTTCCTAAGGATTAAGAGATTTCAACATCATTTTCCTAGAGAAACTCGATCCACCTATACTATCATAAGTTCAAATATCATTGGGAAAAGATAGACCTCCTACTATTCTGATACGTGAAGACTACAATGTGCACCCCAATGTGGTAATGCCGCCACAAATTTAGTGAAAATACAACATCTTCTAGCTCTTGATGATGAGTTGTATAGTTACGTTCATGGGGATGTAACTGCTTAGACCCATAATAGATAACTCCCTCTTTTTCATCATCACAAACCCCTAGATAAGATGGAAAGCATCAAAAAACACCTTGAACATCACCTCTTCCTCTGGTAACTGGAGCACTAGAGTACTAAACAACCTCCCCTTTATGTAGCTAAAAGCTCCCTAACACTGATCTCTATACATGAAGGCCTAGAAATTTTTTGTCAATGCCATAATTAAAGGTAAAATTAAAGATAAATCAGGTGAAAAAATCCAGTAATAGCCTACTAGACCAAGGAAACTGTGAACATCTTCCACATTCTTAGGTGATTCCAAAGAAACAACTTCCTCAATCACAGACGGGTGTACCGCTATGCCCTGCTAAGACACAAAATTATCAAGGAAGTGTACCTATCTTTTCCAGAACATGCACTTGGAAATTTTCCCATAGAGATGGTTGTGTCGATGAACCTCTAAGTCAGTCCTGAGTTTCTCAGTTTTCTCTTCCTATAACATTGAGTAGATTAGGATTTCATTGATGAACACGATGAATAAAGAGTCCCAGAACTCATGAAATATAGTGTTAACAATCATTGTGAACATAGTAGTTTCATTTATAACATTGAATGGCATAACCATGAACTCAAAGTTCCGATACCATCACTTAGAATTAGTCTTTGAGATGTCACCCTCATTCACCTTCAATTGGTGATACCTGGTCCACATATCAATCTTAAAAAAACATGATCCTATCATCTAGTTCAAAATATCATCTATCCTCATGATAGGGAAATGGTTCTTGACTATCACCTGATTCAAGATCCAGTACAGCATGCACAATATCAGACCACAATCTACCTTATTTTCGAACAACACGAGAGCACCCCACAGTGAAACACTTGTCCGGATAAATACCTTCTTCAAAATATCTTTTATCTGTATCCTAATCTCTGAAAACTCTGAAGGTTCCATCTAATAAGGATCCTCCGAAATCAGAGAAGCACTGGGATTTAAGTCTATCATAAACTCATCATCTCATCGAGGTGGTAGAGTCACAACATTTTCATAGAATACATCCAAGAACTCTTCATCAATGATGTGAACCTCCACCATCCTATAATCTAATGGTTCCACTAACAGCTTGTCCAATAAGGAAATAAGGGGCTCCTTTTTCTAAATTCCCACCTGATAATGCTACTCTCTAATGAAAACCACACGCTATCCATATATGTCTGAAAACATGACTCTTATTTAGAAGCATTAGATTATAGTGTGCATAGAATTCAACTAGTTAATGTCAAGTATAACATCATATGTCTACATTTATAGAAATAATATATCCCCGTAGGGATAATGCAATCCCCACATTAGGCTACATTCCCTGCAAACATCAAACAATATGGTCTTCGCTTTGATTAGTGTACTCAACACCATGGGCATGGAAAATATCCCTACGTCTAGTACTAATGAGTGATCTAGAGAGTGTAAGAAAGGATTGTGAAGCTTTTGAACCAAACAATGAATAATTAAAATTACTAAACAAACAAATCGTACGTCGAACGATCTCTGACCCTTCAGAAACTCCTACCTATTTGGCATGTAAATGACCATGCCAATATCCTCAACCCCACTGATGATGATCGCCTCCTCAACCACACCTAGTCTATGGGTTTTGAGGAACACATTGAGGTTAGAATCTACCTGCTCTATCACCTCTCGGTGGAGCAGGACCATTCTGTCTCTGCAGTTGGAACTACCCTATCATTAACTGCGACTAAGGTGGGCACTGGAATTTCCCACCCCCAGCATACTAAGATCAAATGAAAGATGGGAACTATCTCTATAGATATCCATGGACTCTATAGCTAAAATACTGGCCCTATGACCATAGGGTGGGCACGAGGACCAGATTGTCTAAATGGAAACTAGTGAGGTCGACAACCAACTAGTCGAAACCTTGAAGGCCCTCGAGCCTGAGACCTATTATTTCTAACCTTGAACTTGGTTGAAGAAGTCTGAATTGCCTCTCATAGTAGACCTCCAAATTTTTTTACTCTCTCAACAACCTCCTCCTACTTCTGGACATCTAGGTATATTAGCAAGATGAAGGGAGTAACTACATACTATATAGAAGGATGAAGTGACTCCTCTAAGAATCTCCCATGAGAATCCTCATATAGAAAGAGATCTGGAGAAAATATAAGGAGATCCATGAACATGACCCCTAGCTCCCGTAACAACATAATCCCCTACAGGAGGGAGATTAGCTCCTGTCACTTCTCAACCTTCATGCAGGATAAAAGGAATTCCACCCAGAAATCATTTTCAATGTTATAACACAAAACATCAGCCTATATCTTCTCTCGTAGGTAAACAATGAACCACTGAAACATGGATCCACACATCTAGATCTATTAAAATGGATCCTAGTACTCCCTCAGAGTCCAGATCAAGCAAATGGATGTCACAAGATCCTTGACCCAACTCTCTATCTCCATGTCCGAAATGATGCCATGCACTTTCCCAAAGTCTAACTCAAGAAATAATATAGTATGTTCTGCCACTGATCATCCTCTTTTGTTTTTTCAATCCTCTACTGGTCAACCGAGTCATCTTTTTGGGCCTCGACTACCTAAGCCACACAAGGATGAAGACCAGGTTCCATGGATCAAATGTAAACAAGGAAGGCCTAAGACCGAGTAGGATTATATTTTATTTAAGGTTCATTTTAACTCATATTATTATTATTATTCATTTGATATTTTATCCAAGACACACAATTAAAAAAATAACACAATTAAATTTTATGCATATACCTTGCCTAGGGTCTCTATGCTGCAAATGATGTAGCCTCACTTAGTCGTTAGTTATGCTTGGCATCCATGCATCGGATCCGGGGGGACTAAAATCTCGTGTCCTAATCAGTCTTCCATAACTCATGTCACGAACCAAGATCACCTAACATTGTTTCCCTAAAATACCACACAATCCTCACTATGCCAAACTCCAAACTCCATCCTATCTGTCAGCAATAACCTCTGATACCATTCTGTCAGGATCCCCACCCTCCAAAGATTCCCCTCTGAAGCTGCCAATGGAGAAAGAGAGATAATGACCCCCCGAGTCCCACCTCCAGTAAGGCCTGGGGTACAGACCAGCACCTAGGGTGTACAGATCTCACAAAAAGGGAGGCACAACCATTTTTATAGTAACCAAGATTGTGAGATAAGATGTATTAGCCTCAATGCGAGTCCAAGACTTATATAAAAAGGAAACCAAAAACCATCCCATTTGCATGTTTAATGTAAAAATTACAACATATAAAATGAAAATCTCCAATGTAAATACCAATAGAAAAGATAATAAGTGACACAACAGCTGTCCCCAATGTCGAAGAAAGTAATTCCATGCATGGTCTTCATAGTCCTCATATAAACCTTAAAGGTGTTTTATATATGTAGGGTGAACACACAAGTATACTCATTAAGGGAAACCCAAAGTCTCTAGTTCATAGGTAAAGAAGCATAATAATTCCCCCATGAGAAAATAAAAGAAACCATAAGACCCAAACAAGGTATAATAACCACCCCATCCTGAATATAGGAATTCTAAAAAAATAACGCTTGTCAAGTAATGTAATTTAGATAACATTTGTGATAGGGTAACCCACACCACTTCCCCACTGATTAGCCACTCTCACACCCTAACAGAAAACATCCTAACACTCCAACCTCTTTCCAATCCACCACATCACAGCTCGCCCATAGACATCTGGGCCTTATAGCTAGTCTCGAAACCTAGGAAAATGAAGCTTATCACATCCATCCCGCACACACCTGGTCCTCACAACCACTTCCCACCCATAGACACTTCGGACACATAACACATCACATCCCAAATACACCTGGGAATTCACAACACATATCAACCTAAATACACCTAAGAAACTGAAAATCATATCATCCTGAAGACACCTAGGAAAACACAACTCACTGCCACACACCTAGGACTCACAAAACACAACACGCTCAAAGAATATGGGGATATCAGTGCTTGGAAGAGGGAGAAGGTAAGTGTGGGTAGCCATCCATCCATCCTCCTATTGGGATTTTTATGGAAGAAACCCTCCCCCATTAAAAGTGGGGTGTTCAATGCATGGTGCTCAACTAGGGTGGGGTGCGTATAGAAATCACAAGGAACTACATGTATATATAGGTATCAAACACTCAACCAAACCTATGGGGTTACAAACAACAACCATCACTCTAAATTACCTTTGTTTCTTCCTATAAATGGAAGTATCAGAACGAATGAAGGTGGATTACGAATTTGATAAAAGAGAACCACTTACCATCAAATCATTTTGACGTTATTAAGTATTTACCAGTTATTACATCCATATTCAAGAAACTGACAACCAAAACACATAAACAAGCTCACAACCACGACAAAAAACAGGAAGAAAACCATGATAAAACACTCCACCTCACTCTTCCTCCCCACTCAAAACCCAATCCAAACACTTACATTATCATTATTTAAAGTTATTCCACCCTTTCCTTTCACCCAATAAGAAAAAAACCCAACATACAACCAAAACCTACACCTCACCTCATCAAAACCATATTTAGAAACCCTGATTCATATCAAAACCACACTCATCACATCCATAAACATATATCTCCCCCAAAAAAAACTATCGTCATCCCCGCTACATAAACATACAACACCCCAACAACCAAAACACATCCCAGATGCAGTCCCACTTCATAAAAAGTTCATCCATTCCACAATCAACCAATATCTTAACCTGAGATTCCATTACACCACCCGTACCACCCCATACACACAACCCATACAAACATCCATTCCCACAGCAACAACACCACATGATCAGTACAATACACAAGGCCAAACAAAACCGCGCACAAAACACAACCACACCAAACACTAAAAGTGTATTCAGATTTACAAGCACTCATTCTATTGTTCTACTATCATTATTTAGGGGTGATTATAAAACAAGTTCAATCCTTGAGAATCCATTTATTTAACTGGGTATAAATGATTAGTCAAATTTTAGAATCTACAGTAGTAATCCAGAACACATACAAGTGTCAAAATAGATACCACCAACATCATTGATTTGCCTAGGAAAAAACCCATATAGTTCACAACATTGATCAGTGATAAAAGAAAAAACAAATGATAATCATCATCATCTTCCCTGATACTCATTTATTACTAAGGTAAAAAAACATGTTCTCTATGTTTTCATCATCTTCCTCCACTAATTTATTTCTTCAATTAAATAAATCTAGTCGATTTTACAAGAAGACATTAGAAACCCACCCTGCATGATCAACAATAAAAATAGAGATAAAGGAATACCATCTTGGAAGAACAAACGAATAGAAACTATTCCTTACGCCAAAATAGGGGGTGTGGGAGCATCAGGAAAGACTCTGAGGGAAAACTAGATATGAAAGCCATAACAACACACACGAATCAATGGGGAAGAAAATATCTGAGAACACTAAGAGAAAATGGAAGGGTTCAATGAAGTTAGTATCTCATCATTAGAAAAGGCCAAATCCTATATCAATAGAAGAATGATTTCAAAATCCATTAATGGAATATCTTGAACAAGACCATACAACTTGTCATTTAGGACTCCCTTGAGTGTTATCTAATTAAATATATAATTAATATCCTTTCAAAATGCTTAAAAAATGTTCATATAAGGTTTTAAATTTGATTTACATCAAATAAAATGTGTGAGGGGTGAAACTAAAAAACTGGGAAAAGTTGGAAATGAATATCAGATGGGTGAGTCACCGACGCGAGTCACCGACATGAATCACTAACACGAGTCACCCATGCCTGACCTACCGATGCCCAACCTACAATTGGAAAATAGAAAAACTCTCTAACTCTTGAAAAGTGTCACTGTGACTTCCTAGAACACCTCAAACACTAGATTTTCACAAAGGAATGGATCAAAGAGGTCTATGCCATTACAGTACCATTGACCCAACATGGTTCTT
This sequence comes from Viscum album, assembly GCA_963277665.1. NCBI lineage: Eukaryota > Viridiplantae > Streptophyta > Magnoliopsida > Santalales > Viscaceae > Viscum > Viscum album. The sequence goes on along the minus strand of OY728159.1, from coordinate 967,477,921 downwards.
CTAGACAATGTATACACCCATTTAACCGTCCAGCTCTTACATGTTGTGTATAACATGATTTCATACTATGTACACCCTTCTAGATGTGTTTGGTTGTTGTAGTTGAAACTATATACCATATGAGGTGGAAATATTGGTCGTGTCACCCCACCAACAGACCATCGATGCTTCAATGTAAAAAGGAAGCATGAAGGATCACCTTCCAAAAAAGAAAACAAGGCTAAATAATATTGACCTGAGAACACAACATGTACATTAGGGTACATTCCATGTAGTTTAAAATTCTATAAATATGAGGGCAGCCCATCCATTTTCATGATGAAATGTCAGGGGAGGTGTTTTTTATCTATAGTTCAAATCCTCCCTTAGGTCCAAATTTTATTTTCTCTTTGTGTTTCTATTTCAATTGTGCATTAGTCTTTTCGTCTAACCTTCCTCATATTCCTCTCATATTCATGGTTAGAATTTTGTTTTAGATCCATCCACACATTGTGATCATGTTCATAAAAATCTAGGTTATCTATGTTGTGGTTATAAAAGGTTTTAATGTCTATTTTCAATTTAAATACTTATGTTTTACTCTAATTATGATATTTGTTTATAACATTTTTAATGAATTAAATTTTACACCTATTATTGGTGTCATATCAGACCATGAAAGACATCTGCAGTGAAAACTAAAGTAGTTAAAATGGGTGAACCCATGCTCACATGGGATGTTTGTTGCTTCTGGATTTAGGGGTAATTAACTAATATGAATTTTAATATTTTATTACCGAATCAGGGAGTTGAATATTAATTTCATAATTGCCAATTATCCAACCAAGTAATGGTAATAGGATTGAATCCCCATGGTAAACAATTTCATTAATAATTTTAATCTAGAATAATGAATATTGTAAAAAATATTAATAAAATTAGAATCCAGACACATCAATCTTATGATTATTTTGATCATTATTTAATGTTAGTTTAATTTTCACAAATATATTCACTTTATCATTGTTCCCTATATTCCTTCTTTTTGCTTAACCAACCATGATTCCACTATCTTGAATTTTTCTACTTCATTTATATTTTTCTCCACGGGATTAGCCATTAGTACCACTAGCTACATCATTATTTGGTTTAGAAGGGAAAAATATTTTCAAATTTGGAGCAATCCTTTTGATGGGTGAGGAACAAAATTATGGTACCAATTCTAGGGAGTAGTGGAAAGCAATATTGAAAGACTCAGTTTAGGTTAGTACCTAGATGTTTTACCTTTTTCTTTCTTAGAGTATTTTATTTGGACCCTTGACCAACTTTCTTATAGATTTTATTCAACCAAATGTTGGTACGATCAACATGGAAAGGATTTCAATCTATATGATCTGGAATTTCCATATCAGTACCAGGAAAGATATTATCGACACATGGATGATGGGTTCTAATTAAAGGAAAATCCTTGTACATTCCTCACCTCACCCTTCTCTTATTCTCCTACAAAACCATATTTAGGTAATTATGAAAAGTTATTATCAATGATAGAGGCATTTACCACATGCTATTTGGAACAAAATGAATTGTTTGGTTGACTAACAAATATGTTGAAACATAACATTGAGATAATTTTCAATTTGGATAGTCTGGTTGACTTAAAGGCTGGGTGTTTTAATCCATTTTCAATAGAGGAATCATGTTATGATGTGGACCCCATATTTTATAAATTATAAATTTCTGAAAATAATTTTCAAAACTCAAAATTTTAATTCAGGAACATATCACAACTTGTTAATACTATATTTGATTGTACTTTTATTTCAGAATCCTCAGTTGATTACATACAGTATTTATATAAAAATTTTGTAAATTTTCAAGTATTAAACATTGCAAAGAAAAAACTTTTAGAAGGTGGAGGATGTACCTGATCAAGCTATGAAATACACCCGCCTTTGAAATCTGCTGGCCATGGAGTAGGGTTTTTTTCAATACACCTCCTAGAACACCTAAAGGATAAGATTCACTGATAAAATATGATTTCACCAGACATAAGTGGAGGTTCATACAGAAAAAGCCACATACGCCTTTAGATATCGAGAAAGAACTGATAAATCAATTCAATCCAAATACTGAAAACAGTAGAATTTTCTAGGAGGAAACCAAGCCAATATATTATTTCTTATTTTCTATTTTTAATATATAAATGGCATAACCTTCAACTCTAAATTCCATTTATGTCCTTATTATTGTGGATAATATTTTAATAAGAACAACATGAGCCTATTTTCCATCTGTACCTCAATACATGGTATTTAATTTTTATATTTTTATATATTGAAATATAAATTATAGTATAAATAAATATTAATTCGGTCAATTATAAGGATGTGGCTTGTGCTGATGGCATGGTCGGTGGACTGTATCTGACCTGTCTGCAGTTTGAATTAATCCACTCCATCCTCTGGTACAACATTCATTCTTTTTGAACCCATTCTTTCCATAATGAAATCTCATATGTTTTTCAAAATAAAATAAATCCATTTAAAAACAATAAAAAAACCCCATGGTGGGGCAGAATTAGTTAGCAGGATTGTACACTACAGATCCAAAAGACATGGGTTCAAGGCAGGTCAACCAGTTCAATTCTATCATTTTCACCTTAATAAAACCACAGGATGTGTATTCCAGTATTTTTTGTTTGCACCAGGATTTCATTAACAACTTAAAATGTTTTAAAAAATATGAAATCACCCAGAAGTGATGTAAGATGATTGGAAGAGTCATAGACTAGGGTCCAAAAGATCTAGGATCAAACATGGAAAATCTATCTATTGCATATGAATCATTCAATAATAAAAACCACACAACATACATTATCTTTTACAAATTTAGAGTTGTAAATATCCTTTTAAATCTATATAGTTATTATAACCTTGTATCACTTCAACCTTCACTCCACTGGTATGGGGCTTGTGTTTGGATCAGATAGTCGCCGATTTGTGTCGCACCCTAAGCACCAAACTGAACGTTATATTTCTCATTTTTAATTTTTAGAAAATGCAATGTGTATGTATAAGATACAGTAAGGGAATAGGTTTATTTTTAATTTCTAAATAATATTTTTGTTTTTATATTTATCTTCTTAAATTATAAATAATAATAATTTCTTATTTTATTATAATTATACTTTTAATATAAAAAATGTTAAAAAAAGGAATACACGATTTGTATGCAGCTACACACGCCATGTATTCCTGTGTTAATGTTCGGGAACCCTACCCAAATGTTCCCTATGTCGTACCCCCTATTTTCTTCCCCTTGGGCTTCTCCCATATTCCACTCACTCTCCACTCCCTCCATATCCAATTTCACTTTGATTCATGCCAGGATTTCATCACCATTTCGATCCTCTATATAGGTAGGTATTCCTACGCACTTTATTTTTAGTTTTTTAAATTATTTTTGGTTATTTTATGGATTGGGGGGACGTTCGGGTCTAAACCTATAGTACATGGGTACACTGAAGAATACATGCTATTAAGTCAAAATATGTTGCGACTTTATCATGGATCTTTTGTTTTGGAAATAAAAAATTACATCTTTTTTATCATGTCTATTATTTTACAATGTAACTATATATGTTTATTTATAATCGTAATCTCATATTTTTTTCATAAATTTTGTATTCTAATCGTAATCACATATATCGTAATCTCATATTTTTCTTTCTTATCATAATCATATAATGTTGTTTTACAATATTAAAAACATGCTTCATAACTAAGTTACACATCGTAATCAGGTTATATATCGTAATCATTATATACATCATAAACATGTTATACATCGTATTCATATTATGCATCGTAATCAAGCACCGTCATCAGGTAATGTATTTCATTGTAACCACATGCATTGTAAGCAATTTAAGTAATGTATCATTACCATGTGTATTGTTACCATGCTAAGAATTGTATCATAACCATGTGTATCATAACCAGGTTATGTATTGTGTCTTAATAATGCATCATAACCAGATTATATACTCTGGATCGTAACCATGCTATGAATCGTAACCATAAAAATAATTGCAACCATGATATGAATCATAACTAAGATATCATTCTTATACATGTTAAGCATCGTAACCATATTATGTATCGTAACCATGATATGCATCGTAATCATGTTATACATCATAAACAAGTTATGTATCGTACTCATGTAATGCATTGTAATCATGTATTACTTAAATATTGAATACATGTTTCTTCTACTCATTGTTTCATACCTTTGCACTTGAAATTTTCTCACTAAAATGATGTCATTGTGTTGGATATATACCAATCAGAAAAATGTGATGTATTCTATTTATTACCATTGTAATGCCAGGTGTCCAAGTTTTTAGATTTTTTTGAAGAATAATGACTAATGGAGTAAATTTGATCATTGGAACCTAAGGTCTATAAATAGAAGTTCATTCAAACTAGTGAACAAAAAATTTTCTACTATCAGGTTTTAGAGATAGATGTTGTGACTTTTCTCTTGATTCATGCGAAGTCCTTGAAGATACAAGACATGAACGACTTGTGTCAAGATATAGTATATTTATAAGTGATTTTTTTTTTATTTGTGCAATTGATCATTGTGATAACGATCGAGGGATTATGGGGATAGGAAGACGTTCTTCCGATCATTGTATTGAGGGATTTCAATTGTTTGAAAGGTAGAGGTGTTGATTACCTTTTTAATTGTGGGTTTCTGGGGATAAGAAGATAGTCGTTCAAATCATCACATAGAGGGATTACCTGGGTGGTGGTAAGATAGACCTTTTTTCCTAGGTGAAATGATACCCTACTCTTTGGGATAAAAGAATTGTAATACCATTTCATTTCTACTTCTACTTATAATCAAAAAGGAATTATTTTGTTTCTTCTTTTTATTCATAAGCTTTTACTATTGTAATTGTTTCAATTATGATTCATTCATTACATATTGTATTAGAAGATTCTATAAATTGTATGGTATAATCATTTATATTTGTTGTACTCTAATAATTGTATTTAATTCAAATACAATTGTTTTTTATTTATTTAGGTATTACAACATATCATATCCATCATAACCAAGACCTATATAGTCATTTGTATTTGTTGTGAATTGTTTTTGTTTAAGACCTCTTAAAATAAGTTCTCTCTTAAGAGTTTAAATACAATGTTTTTCAACCTACAATCCCCCCCTCTTGTATTGTGCCATCTCATATACATATACATCTATATTATGATACAATTTTTTTTATTAGAGCTGGTTTCCACTTATTTGTATTAATTTATTTATTTATTTCTGTAAAACAATTGTATTTATTTTAAAAATATTTTGTTTATAATTAATTACTAAACTAACATGTGGAGTTGAAATGTATTGTTTTTTAAGATGACAGGAATGAATATTGGATCTATTGACAATCTAAACCCTATTAGATAATTTTTTGAGGCTCACTTGAGATTAAAATATTCTAGATAAGGAAGTAAAAAAACATTACCATCCAATAGAAACTAGAATATCAATTGAATTATAAGGTATACAATACATTGTTATATTCTATGACCTGGAATATATATAGTCAAATATCTTCATGAGAAACATCCAATTGTATCTGGAACAAATTGGAAGTCACACATTTTGGAACATCTAATGTTATAGAAACAAGAAGATCCATGATTCAAGCATAATATCATGGGTTTTTTCCTTATGGGGAACTTCTATTCAAGGTACAATAAAGATTTATGAAAATCATCAACAACATACATTCCATGTGTGAAAAGGGTATTGATGATGAAGTTCTTGTGGACAAGATAATTGATATAATGTCAAATTAATGGGAATAAAAAATCACAAATGTAGAAGAAAAAAAGAAAGTCACTCAAATCACTCTTGATGAATTATTTCTTATTCTCCTAAAACATGATAAAAGAATGAAAAGAGATGCATATTTTAATAAGAAGAAGAATGGTAATGGAAGATTATCTTTTTCTACTCTCTAAAAAATACAAGACACTAGAAAGGGTAACAAGATCCAAAGCTAATAAAGTTGTATTCATATCAGAATCCACTAGAAATGATCTTTTAGAGAATAAAGTAGCCAATATTTCTCGAAGAAAGAACATGATTGTGGTAAAGAAGGATTTTTAGTATAGATTGAAAATGAAATATAGAAAGGAAATAAAAGACTCAAAAGTAAATTTTTATGAATTTAAAAGAGAAAGTCATATTAAAACATATTTTCCCTTGTTTAAAAGAAAATATAGGAAGGATAAATGTTATTAAAGAAATAAGAAAATATATTATAATTCAATGAATACAAATGTATTGAATAAAAATGATACATGGAGTGCATGTGATGGTGATTCATCAGATGAATCTTTAGAATATGATTCTTCTGGTCTGAGGAATACTGGTCTTTTATATAGACTACCTATTGATAATCATTATCTCATGGTTAAGGTACCCAATGCATAATCTATTACAAATGTATCATTAATTACAAATTACCCTGATGAGAAATATTCTTACTCTGGAGATGAATAATCTTCTTTAGATGAGGATAATTTACATTATTTTGAAAAAGTATCCATATCTACCAAATAACTTGAAAATGAGAATTCCAAACTCAATAAAAATATTGATAATGAAAATTCTAGAATATATATTCTTACAACAGAATAATCAGATCTTTCAAAATATTTTGATCATAAAACTAATGATTTTTAAAATATTTCAAAAACTATATGAAAGCATATTCTTAGAAGGATACACATTCTAAGAACATTGAACATATTTATTTAATGAAAAAAATTAAACAAAAACCAATTCCAAAAACATTTCTTCTAAGAATGATAATTTAGTTATTATTATAAATATATAAATTTTATCTCTTAAGAAGATTTTATCAAATTTGACTACGGGTAGGAATGAATTTGAAATAATTTATTCACAAATTCTTATTCTATGGAATAGTTCTGGAATTGGTTATATTCATTAAATAAAATTAGTTATAACAATTTTTCTCTAAAATGCTCAATTCTGCAACAGGTTTCAATGTGTTAGATATTGGGAAATAAATTATTCTCTTCATAAAAAACCATATTTAAGATTTCATAACGCTTATTGGGAAAAACAAATGTGGTTTCTTAATGTTATTTTATCTAACATTTCATGATCCAAACAAGTTTGGGTTCCAAAAAAATAATTTTTTCTTTTTTAGGAAAACAAAAAGTGTACCAACAATAAGAATATTTGGTATATGTATGGTGGTTGTTCTTGACATATAAGTAGAAATAAATATTCTTTTTAAAAGATAATTGAATCAAAATTTGGAAAAGTGACCTCTAGAGATAATGCTTAAGGAAAGATCATTAGTATAGGGAATATTATTCTTTTAGTAATTTTTTAATTACAAATGTTTTGGATGTTAAAGGTCTTAAGAACCACTTCATATGTATAAGTCAATTATTTTACAAAGGATACCATGTAAATTTTATGAATGATAACTTTTTAGTTCATAATTATAAGTATGAATTCGTTATTTCTTCCCCTAGGAATGAGAATGTATATAAACTTAACAAAGAACACCTCAAGAGCTAATACATACCATGATTAACTGAAATGGAAGACCAATCTTGGTTATGTCATAGAAGGTAAAGACACTATAACATTAAGGAACTTTTTAAAATATGAAAGAAAAGACTTTTTAAAGATCTAATGGATCTCATGAATAATTATTCAAAATTATATAACCCTTGTCAATATGGAAAGAAACATAAAACTATTTTTAATCAATTCATGAAGTTTCAACTTCTAATTAATTACAGTTAGTGCACATGGATCTTGTTTGTCCTATACAAACTGGAATCATTAAAAGAAAATAATATGTATTTGTTTTAGTTTATGACTACACTATATTTACATTGATCAATTTAACTAAAATAAAATCTAAATCCTTTTTCAATTTCAAAACTTTTAGATCCCATGTTAAAAATGAGAAAACCTACATCTGAAAACTATTCATAGTGATCATGGTGGAGTATTTCAAAATTCGGATTTAGAAACATATTTGTACTGAGAAAACTATTAGTCATAACTTTTCAATTCCAAGAACCCCTTAGAAAAATGGTGTTGTTTAATGAAGAAATTTTATTCTTTAGTAGGTGACAAGAACCATTTTGAGTGATTAATCAATTACTAAGCATTTCTGGGATGATGTTTTAGTACTACATGTTATACTATAAATCGAGTTTTAACAAGAACCTTTCTTAATAAAACACCTTATGAATTGTAGACTAGCTAAAAACCTAAATTTTCTTACTTCCATGTATTTTGATGAAATGTATTCATATTGAATACTAATGATAATATACATAAATTGTCACCCATATCTAATGAAGGAGCATTTATTTGTTATTCCAATACTTCTAAGGCTTATAGAGTTTTTAATAAAAAAATATTGTACTATTGAGAAAACTGTGCATGTTAAATTTGATGAAATGTGTCCTTTTGTTTTTAAACAAACCCTTCATACATGAATAGATTTGTTTTTACAAACTAATTATCAAACCATGATTGAAATCTCTTCTGAAAAGGGAAATATATAAGAAAATTCTTCAAAAACATTTAATCGATAATAACTTTTATCTTAGGAAGATGAACAAGTTTAAAAAAAATCCATATCAATTATTTCTTAGGAATTAACCTCGTGATAATATCATTAGTGACGTAAATCAACCTTTATGGACTAGAAATTCCTTGAAAAATGAAATAGAACATCATGATTTTCTATCTCAATTTGAACATAAATGTTTAAATGAAGCCTTATGTGATGAATACTTGATTAAAACAAAGAAATATGAACTAAATGTGTTTAAAAAGAATAATATCTGGACCTTGGTTGAAGAACCTAAACAAAAAACTATAATTGGAGTAAAATTGGTTTTCAAAAAATATTGTGATCAAAATTGATTTATTATAAGAAATAAAGAAATACTTGTACCTAAAGGCTATAATCAAAAATAGGGAATAGACTATGAAGAAACCTATGCTCTGGTAGCTAGACTTGAATCTATTCATATTCATTTAGACATTGCAGCATTATTTATCTTAAAACGTTTTCAAATGAATGTAAAATGTTCTTTTTATAATGGTTTTGTACAAGAATATGTTTTTGTACAAAAATCTTGTGGTTTTGTAGATTCAAAACATCCTGATCTTGTTTTTAAAATTACCAAAACTTTATATGACCGTAAACAAGGCCCTATATCACAGTATTATAGACTAACATGGATTCTTTTACAAAAAAAAATTATGGAAAAGGTACTGTAGATCCAACTCATTTTAAAAAAATGGAAAACAAAAATGTTTTTATTGTTCAAATCTATGTTGATGACATTATATCCAGATCAACTCAACAATCCCTAACTGATTATTTTCTGAATCAAAAGAAATATGAGTTTGAAATGAGTATGATGGGTGAGTTAACATTCATTTTAGGTTTTAAAATCTCTAAAAAACTAGAAATAACCAATATATACCAATATAATTATATCAAATATTTACTTAAAAAGTATGGATATGATAACACTATTATTATAATCACTCCAATTGGAACCTCAAATACACCTGATCTTGAAGATGTTGGGAAACCAGAGGATCAAACATCTTTTAAAGGTATGATAGGAAGTTTGTTATACATAACAACTAGTCATCTAGAAATAATGATTTTAGTATTCTTGTGTGCAAGGTATCAATCTAACCCAAAATAATCCCATTGAAAATTAATGAAATGAATTTTTATCTACTTAAAGGGAACTATGGATTTAAGACCATTTTATTCATCTAGAAATGATTTAAAAAAATAGATACTCATTTTTAGTGGATGTAGAATGGATAGAAAAATCACATCAAGAACATGTAATTATTTATGAGATTCATTAGTTTCATGGTCATGCAAGAAGAAAAACTCAGTAGCACTTTCCACTAGTGAAGCTGAATATGTAGCAGATGGAAGTTGTGATGCTCAATGTTGTGGATGCAACACACACTCACTAACTATGGTGTGAGTTTTTCCAAAACTCAGATACTATGTGGTAATACTAGTTCCATTTATCTTAGTAAAAACCCTGCACATCACTCATGTAAAAAGCACATATATATTAGGCATCACTTTCTAAGAGATCACTCACAAAAAAGGAGATATTATCTTACAATTCATCAGAACGCTTGAACAACATGCTAGTATTTTTACAATATCGTCATCTTCTGATAGATATGAATAAAATAAATAGAAACTAGGAATGATAACTATAATGTAATCATTCATATATATTTCATAAGTTACATTTTTAAAGGGGGAGTATACATTTCTATATTTAGTTTTACTTATTAATTGGTTCCACTTGTTATCAGTTTCATTTTTATCGGTTTTACATTTATCTTTTTTAAATTTATCTGTTTTACATTTATTAGTTTTACTTTTGTTGGATTTATATTTTTATCTGTTTTATGGTCATTGGTACTACATTATCAGTATTGAACTATTTCATTGTTACTAGATTATCGGTATTGGAATATTTCATCGGTACTAGATTATTGGTGTTAAAATATTTCATCGGTTCTAGGTTATCGATATTGGACTATTCCATAAGTATTAGATTATTGGTATCAGATTATTTTATCGTTACCATATTATATTTTATCAGTTTTATAATTCGAATCCTCTCATATATTTTTCTGTGTTGTTTGTATTATTATCATAAGAACAATATAATAAAATCAATACATATATCAAGATACTCCAACAGGTACAAATTCTATATCCTTATTTATTATTCATATAACAAATATTTGTTTCTCACTTATTTCTTTTAACTTCTAATCTGATTTATTCAAAATACGATTTCCATTTAAGAAAAAACCTCAAGTGTTTGAAGTCATTTTCAACCATTAAATATTTTAGATCTAATCTCATCCATCAATTCACTTTTAAAAAAATATATCCCATATCGAACTCATCTTATTTTTTCTCATGTACTAAGGTTCTATAAGTAAAACAATGTTTTTTATCATAATTTTCATCAGTTTTTGTAATCAATGATCTCATCAGCTTTCAGGTTCGAGGATTACATTCATGTCAGATTCAACTTCTTTATCTCCAAAGGAAATGTCTCCAAAATAATTCTCTCCCATTAAATTTTAAGGTGAAAGGTTAGTCTCTCTAGACATTTATGAGACTCTTGATTCATCTTTGAAATTGATAACAAGCTTCTGAGGGTGGGAATTAATTTGTGCGGAAAAACCAGATTCATATTAGGATTTTGTGCATTATGAGGAAGTGTTGCAATTCTACAAGAAAATGGAGATAGGCCCTTGTCTCATGATTTCATTTATTATTTATGATAATAAGTATACAACATTTATAAAATATGTAGAAAATTTTCTGGGTGTTCTACAGTAGGGTGATTCCCTGTTTCCTTCCGATAAATTACTATAATTGGATGGAATTTTGATAATATCAAAGTTGAAGAATCTACTTTTGATATTCATGAGGAAAAAATAATGATACGTCATTTATCAGGAGATAATTGACTCATAACCCTCTGGATGCAGGGATTTTTAGTACTGAGAAATGGTGACAAGGTATCTTTTAAAGTATCAGATGTTTATGTGCTTGATTATTTGGTGAATACGAGGAAGTTTAATCTAATGAGATTCATTTTCTTGATAATTATGAAGCTCAAATATGGTTCCATTATGTATCAGATGGTCATGTTTCCCAACATTATCAATATGTTTTTTAAAGAATACTTATGTTTGTGAAATGATGCAATCAACTCAAATATGACATCTTTCTAAGATCCTCTCATTAGTAATGATACGATAAATATACATAAGATACAATTCAATCATGAATTGAAAAATATTGAAAATGTTTCGCATGCTTAGAAAGAAAAGGAAGTAGCTGAAGGGAGTGAAAACCCTTTTCATCCCTCCAAATCATCTGCAAGAAAAAGAAAGGTAGTTAAGACGGCAAACCCCTAGAAATTCAAAGAAAAATAAGGCTATATTCGATGAGGTTAATGCTGAGTGGAGGAAGAAGAAGGAAGAAAGGAAATAAGGGGATCCCCAGTTTGGTTTAGATCTAGTTTAATCTCTGACTCTGAAAATAATATTTGAATAAACATTGAATGAATAATAAAAAAAGAAGATAATAAATATGATAAATAACCATGATATAGACGTTGTTAGTATTCCCAAAATAGATGATCGAGCCCAGACTAGTATTGTAATAAGGGATTCACCTATTTAGACTTAATTGGATCCATTAGAGAATGGAAAATAAAAACAAGCTTCTAAAAAATTGTCCAAATAGAGTCACATTCAAGAATACCAAGAAGAAGGAGAACAAGAAGAATAAGGGGAATAAAAAGGAACAGAATAGAAACTATTTAGCTGAACCATCAAGAAGTTCCATCCTTCAGATGCCCATCTCCTAATCCCCATCCTTCAATAGAAGTTTCTAAAAAGGATTCTCCTAAAAAATTCATTCAGATTTCAGATAAACAATAAGAAAAGGAAGAATCTAATAAGGATTAGAATCATACAGCTCAATTGATTGGTACTGAAACTAATTTCAGTTATCTTTCAGAATACACAGAAGATGCAGATTCATAATGGATAATCACTATAAAAGAAACTCAATACATCGAACCAGGTTTGAACAGATTGTAAAAGATGATAATGTTAATTCCAAAAATTGAAGTCAGGCTAGAAATCTAGTCAAATAGTCATAATGAAAGAATGGTCTCCATCAAGATTCTGATCGACATTTTTTATGAGACATGATTTCAATTTCAAGATATTAAAGGAACGTTCAACTGAGAATAACAAAGCTTGTAATAAGGTTATCAGTTAGTCATACAATGTTGATGATAGTCTCAATAATCGTCTGGACAAGAAATATGAATTGGTGAATCGAGTAAATGATCTCAATTCACAATATCAAATGTTATTTTTGGACTTGAACGAAAATCATGATGTCTTTCAGACATCGGGAACCTTAAAAGGAATAAACTCTGAAGAGATTAAAAATCTAAAGGAAAAATTAGAGAATGAATATAATGAGGTTGTTTTTCTTTTGAATAGACTTTTATTCTAAGATAAGGCCTAGAGACTTAGACTAGGTGATTTCAATAACCAAGTAGCAGGGCATAAAAATCAGGAAGAAATTATTCGGCTTCTTGAATATAGGACCGAGAAGCAGGAAATGATTTTTGCTCAAAATGATGTAAATTTGAAGGATCGTCTAGAAGATATTGAAAAACTGATGTAGGATAGAAAATAGTTTAATAAAATTTAGCTTTTGATGTTTAATATCATGAAAAAATAGTGGAAGAATTATTTTTTGAACTATTGTTGTAAAATAAACTTATTTTATTCAAAGTAATGTCTAACGTTTCTTACTCTATTTCTCTATCCCTTTTTTTGAAGTAAATTTTTTCCCTTATTATTTTTGAAATTCAGAAAGGGTAGAATATTTTGGAAAACAATAAATTTATGAATACCTTATTAAGGGTGGGAACTAACAAGTAAAATTAAAAATAATATGATCCCTAGTGATTTGTTTAAATATAGGGTGGAATTAGTCTTATTCTCTATTTCTTTCAGAAATGTTTCTTAACCTTGGGGGAGATAAGTATTTATTGTGTATTTCATTTTTTTCTTTCTAAAAAGAGGGTAATTATTGAGTCAAAATAGGTATCTCATTTGCCGTAGATCTTTTCTTTTGTAAATCACAAATTACTTCTTGTTTATCATGTATGTTGTTTTACAACATAACCAGATATTTTCAATTCTAATCATAATAACATATTTTACATTCATATATGTTGTATTCTAAATGTAATCACATATATCATAATCACATATGTTTATTTCTTATCATAATAATATACTATTTTCTTACAATCACAACCACATGCATCGTAACCAGGTTATACATCATAATCCGGTTATGTATCATAACCAGGATATACATCATTACTAGGATATCCATTGTATTCTTATTATGAATTGTAATCAATCATTATAACCAAGTTATTGATTTCATCGTAACCACAGGCATCAAAACCAGGTTAAGTATTGTATTGTAACCAACTGTATCGTAACCAGGTTAAGTATTTATCATAACCATGTGTGTCATAACCATGTTAAGTATTGTATTGTAATCTTGTATTGTAACCAGATTATATATTGTGCATCATAACCATGCGAAGAATTGTAACGATTCTAATAATTTAACCATGATATGAATCTTAACCATGATATAATTCATATCCATGTTATGTATCATAATCATGTTATGATTTATAACCATGATATTCATCATAATCACGGTATACAATGTAACCAAGTTATGTATCATACTCATCTGTTTTATTGGACTCCTGTCTTTATTCAATATTGTATACATGTTTCTTATACTCACTGTTTCATACCTTTTCACTAACTATTTTCTAACGAAAACGATGTCGTTGAGTTGTTTATTTACTAATCAAAATGATTTTGTGTATTCTACTTGTTTTAACTATTGTAATGCCATGTGTCCAAGTCTCTCTGAATTTTTTAGAGAAATATTACTATTAAAAGAAATATGAATATTAGAACCTGATTCCTATAAATAAGAGGTCATTCGAACCCGAATACACAACTTTTTCTACTATCAATTTTTATAGAGAGAGACTTTGCGACTTATCTCTTGATTTGTGCAAAATCCTTGAAGATTCAAGACATGACCAACATTTTCCAAGATCTTTTATTTCTAGAAGTGCTTTGTTTTCCTCTATGTGACTGGTCATTGTGATAATAATCAAGGGATTTTATGGATAGAAAGAGGTGATTTTAATCATCCAATTGAAGTCTTTTATGTGTTTAGAAGACATAGGTGTCGATTACCTTCTTTAGCGAGAGCTTCCAGGGATAGTAAGACAGTCGTGTCGACCATCATATCGAGGACCTACCAAGGTGGTGGTAAGACATACCATTTATCCTATGTTAATGGATACCCTACTATTTAGGAAAAAATAATTATAAAACCATTAAATTTCCACTACTACTTTTAATCAAAATGGAATCATTTTCTTCTTTTTTATATTCATATTTATTTACTACTGTTATTGTTTCAATTGTGATTATTTCATTACATATTGTATTAAGAGAATCTATACGTTGTATGGTAGAATAATTTAAATTTTTATAACTGTGTTCTTTATATTCAATTAAAATACTATTTTTTATTACATGTGGTATTACAACATATCATATCAATTGGATCGAAGACCTGTATGGTAATTTGAATTGTTTTAGTCTAAGACATCTTAAACTAATTTCTTTATTATGAGTTTAAATACAATGTTTTTAAATCTAAAATTCACCCCCCCCCCGCTTTTATTTTTCCATCTCATATATATATACATATATATAATGACCCAACACATGCCCTATAAACTCAAAACATGGCCACACACTCTGATTTATAAATTTCAAAATGCACATGGTGTCTACATTTGGTACATGCCTTGTACTGGTTCCCAACCACCTCATGGGAGAGCCTATGTACTGAGTCCCACAAAACCGATGACCCATGGTCTCACACATGGAATGTATTCATTACTACAAATCATTTACTAGTTTTATCCCAACAACATTCCCACTCGTTGTGCTTATCCGAGGTACATAATCTGTAAACCTGATCACACTACATGCCGTATACCCAGGATCTATACATCAAACACAATTTTTATGCTATATAAATTTTTATTTGTTATTTTTCTTATCCATTTCTTTTTTTATATTATTTATATTTTCATCTATGGAAGATATAGATTGAGCAAGTGGAAAGCGGCCAACTCCCACTAGTGATAGTGAGAGACCCCCTTCGAATCTGACTTCAGAGGCCGATGGCATGAGAAACAGATATTCAGATGAGTCAGCCACCATCCTTGATGAAACATCCTCTTCTTCAACCAGAAACCACATCTTTGACATCATATGGTTCATCTAACATAGTGGAACTATCTTCAACATCCACTGATCCATCCTATTCTCTACCCACTTCCACCATAGTTAGACATCCCTCATCTGTAGTTATGACCCCTCTTCAACCTTAGACGGTAGCTTCTCAAAATCAGCAACATCCCTGCCTTCTCTATTCTAAGGGACTTCTTGTGATCGACATAATCTTGTTTCTTTCATGACTCATGATCTAGTTTAAAGGTCGATACTTGGAAACCATTGTTCCCCAGCGTCTGGATGTCTAGGAGGAGATCAAGGAGCATATAGGTCATACTCACCTACTCAACACATTCTAGGTTAGAACTCTTACATTAAGATATTTATTTTTGGAGTTATTAGTGAAATTTGAGTTCGAAGGGCTCACCAACCATCATATTCACAATGACAAATACACCCTTTTCTATTTTATCCAAGGTGGATAACACTTCTCACTGACCATTGTCATGGTTGGTTGATAGTATGGAATCTACCCCATCCTTCCACCCCCACCCCCTATTGTATCGCTCACTATACCTGGTCACTCTGACCTCATTTCCATATGATAGAAGATTTATGGTCCTGACCACATGTATACACCCAATTCCTATAAAATCACACTCATCATCTCTCCTCCTATTTGTTTCCTCAATTGATGAATCAAGGCCATCCTTTTCTCACACCATGAAGACATGGGTATCCTATCTCGATGATACATGAAGCTTCTTAGCTATTTTTTTTTGGCACAACTACCCTAAAAAACATTATACTTTCACCATCTATTTGCATTCAAAGATCTACAGTCATTAAGAAAACTTGAACTCTAGTTTCTATGATACTAAGTTATCACACTACATAGGGGTGGTTGAGTTATCTCTCCCTCACAATCACATAGGCTCTCCATAAAGTATGTAATTTGAAATTATTATCTTCATGAGAATGGTCAAGTGATGGGGAGAAGGATTTGTGGTCATACATGATTCCATGTCTCCTGTTAGGGTGTGAGATGACCCACATTCCCCCGCTGGTGCTACTGATCTGGTACCACTACCTCCACCCCCCGACATCCCTTCTCCACACCTACCCACTCCATCCTCCCTTCTATCTTCATCCATGATCCCATCTTATTCTAGTTCATCCACATCCCCACATCCACCAACAACCTCATATAATCCCCATATCTCCCTTCACATGTCCTTGATGGATCATAGCATGGACCACATAGAGCACCACTAGGCTACCCTCATTTAGTAATAGGACCGAATCGAGAAAATGATGGTCCTTATTCTTTAGCATCAGGACAGTCAGTTACCCTCATCACCTATTCCTCCATATGATACTCATCCTTCATCTACATAGCATTCATTCACCACTCTAGCCACATATTTAGTTCTCCAATCAACTACTCATCCAACTTTTACTACTGTTGCAACTGTGAAATATGTTCCCACTGATCCCACGACGCAAATCATAATCATTGTCCCTCCAGTTTCTACTAAATATTATCATATACATGATCTTGTTATTATATACAGTGCCTCCTATACAGTGACACAATGACTGGTTTTTGAACTCTTTTTCATTAGATATCCCTCTTTTGTGCTCTACTCTATTGTGATGGGTTGTATAATTGCTGAATTCATTGTTCCATTACCTCATAACTCACAAGTACTCTAGAGCTCCATGGGAATATCATTTTGACTACTTCTCATCTTTTTCATCACACCACAAGGGGAGTATTATTTTGGGGTTTTATTTAATTAATATTATTTTGGAATTAATTATTTCATTACTTCCACTCATACTAGCCCACTTGTGCTTTACCTCATCCTTCTCTCTTCTTTAATGTTTCACTTAGGGGACCATGTTCATTATTAAGTGTTGGGGAGAGTCTCTTACTACAGTAGTCTTTTCCCTTAAACTTATTGTGGATACATCATTAATAGTTTTAATATATTAAATTGTGGATAATTTTTGAATAATTATACTTATAAATAATAAATACATAACAAGGGATTTTAAATAATACAATATTATTATAAATTTTCCATTATTTTATAATGATTGTTGATATATAATTATTTTAGATTTAAATTCATGTACATTTATATTTATTAGACTAATCATTTATATTCATGTCATGAACTGATTGAACCATTTTAATTCTCAGTCCCAAAAGGTATTCTATGCCTTTTTTCTTATTCTTTCATATACCATCTTTTTTGAGTGATTATTTAAATACTCATAAATACTAGAACTTGTAATTTTTTCTCTTGAAAACATGATGATTTTAAATCATATTAAAATGATATAGGTTTTTGATTGATTTATTCAACCCCTTGGACCTTTAGACCTACCCTACATCTGAACCTCATGAAATACTAAGAAACCATGAACTACCTTGATAACAAAACAAATTATAGGATTATTTATCCTACCTGGGTTAATTATTTTATAATATTTTATAATTATTAATTTGAGCTCAATAGAGGTATTTTTGGCTATTCATGGTACATTTTTTGAACAATAATAAAATTAATTATGGGGAAATTGTAAGTTCTTAATTTGGACATATGGGTTCAAAAACCACAATGCATTTTACTTATAGTTGTCTCTAGAAAATTTCTATGTGTGTTGAAAAACTAAAAAGAGGTACCAGATTCATTGATTTTACTTATTTATGGTTTATGAACCCATATTGGAATGAAAATATCATCATGATGACGGCGTTTTAGAGAGATCATGTTTGGGATGCATCTTTAGTAAGCTCTATTATTGAAATTTATGCATTGTTATTTAACCCTTATTGAAAGACCTCATTATTTTTGTGATTTGATTTATTATGTAGATAATGAGAGTACTTGAAAGCCTATTAAAAGTGATCATGTACTTAATATTTGAGAATAAATTTAATAAAATGTTCTTGTGTGATGATTGTGGTATTTTTTGGGGATGTAAATCTTCGAGTGGTAATAATATTTGTCAAAAGATGAAATTGTTTGTAAAAGTGGATGAAATTCCGTAATTTATTTATAAATGATGCATGATTGAATTGCCTTTAGAATTGAAATATTTTTATGACCTTTTAAAATCCTATGATATGGTTATATTATTTATGAGTATAATTTGTTGAGTTATTCCATTTTAGAGTATGGATTCTATTCTTAGATGTTGATATTTTTCTTGAGGGAAAAAAATGCCTATGTATGGGAAATATTGATATGTGCGATTTGTGTATAATATTTCATACATTTCATCAACATATTTTCACTAGATGTACATTATTTTCTGGGTAAAATGCTTTAATTTGGTGTTCATGGTCATTTTTAGGTGTTTTTCTATAAAAGTCACAAATTAGGAGTTACCAAATCAAAAGTTCACATATAAATGGTGTCTAATTTATAAACACACATCATGTACCATTGACCTAATAGGGTTCATCCAGACCAAGTACACACCTATATAGAAATCCATCTCTTACACACCATGTAAAACATGATTACATGTCTTGGATTCCCTTAAGGATGTGTTTGGATTCTATAGTTGAACATACATTCTATGTGAGGTGATGCTACATGTTGTTTACCACCACCAACCAACCACCGAAACTTCAATGTCAAGAAGTAGCATAAAAAATCACCTACTGATATAGAAAACAATTCAAAAGCATGTTGAAATTAGTACATAGAATGTACATTAGGGTACATGCTGTGAAGTTTGATATTATAGAAATTTGAGGGTATCCCCTCCATTTTTGTATTAGACATTTCGGGGGATGTTTTTCTACTCTACCATTGAAATATTATCTCAAATTCAAATTTTAGTTTCAATTTATCTTTTTATTTTTGTTATTGTGTAATTTCTACTTCATCCCTTCCTCTTTATCCCCTCATATCCATGGTAGGGATTGGGTTTTGACACAATCCACACACTGTGACCATGGTCATGAGGGACTAGTTTTTCTATGTCAGGTTTTTAAGATGTTTTAAATTCAATAGAAATTGAAATAGTAATATTTTAATTTTATTATGACCTTTGTTTATACATAATTTAATACATTAAATTCCAGTCTTATTGTTGGTTTCCTATTATAAGAAGAAATAAAATAGTAGTGAAAAGTAAAGGACTTACAATGGGTAAACCCATGATGCCTGGGGATGTCTATTGCCACATTGTTCAGGTGTAATGCTCTAATATTCATTTTAACATTTAATTACCAGTCCAAGGAGATGATGTTTAATTACATAATTTCTAGTTATCTTACCATGAAATGGTAATAGATTTGATCCCTATAGTGATCAAGTTCATTAATAATTTCAATCCAAAAGAATGAATATTTCAAATAATCACAATTAAATTTCAAACCAAACACATCATTCTTCTAATTATTTTTTTATTATTTTAATTCATTTTAATTTTCACAAATAGTTTCACTTAATCATTATCCCTTCACTCATTCTATCTGGTTAACAAACCAAGACTCTCCTAGACAACGTTTGTTCATTGATTTCCTATTTTTACTTATGGGATCAACCAATACCGCCTCTATCTAGTTGGTAATGTGGTTTAGAAGGGAAAATAATTTCTAATTCGGACCACACATTGTGATGGACAAGGAACCACTTTCTGGCACCATTTTTATAGTGTAGAGGAAGATAGCAGTGCAAGCCTGAGTTATGTTTGGTATCCAGATTTTTTTATATTTTATTCATTGAGTCTTTTCTTGGGACCCTCAACCCACTTCCCAGTGTATTTTTATTCATTTGAATGTTGGTACAATCCACCTTGAGAGGATATTTATCCATATCATCTAGCATTGTCATATTAGTACCCAAATGAATATATCCATACATGTATTATGGGTTCTATTATGAAGAAAACCCATTAACATTTTTCACATAACCCTTCACATCTTCGACAAAAGAACTATCTTCTGGTAATACAAAAAGGTTATTATCAATGATAGATGAATTTAACACCAGTAATTTTGACCAAACAAAATGGTTGTGATGACTTGGAAATATGGTCAAATAAATCTCTAAGATATTATCAAATTTGGATACACTAGTTGAGTTTGAGGCTAGGTGTTCATATCCCATTTCAATTGAGGAATCATATGAAGATATAGAACCCACATTTTAAACATTATAAATTTCATAAAATAATTTTCAAAACTCAAATATTGAATTTGGGAACATGTCACAACATGTTAATACTCGATTTGATCATAATAATATTTCATAATCCTCAGATGATTACATGTCTTCTTCAGAGTACTCCTATAATTATTTTCAAGTATTCGACACCGCAAAGTAGGAATCATAGGATGTGAAGGATATACTTGATCAATCCACGAAATACATCAACCTTCAAAATATACTAGCCATTGAGAGGGGATTTTCAAGCCACCTCTTACACCACCTGAAGGTCGAGAGATTTTGATAAAAGATGAAGGTGTCAGATATATGTGGCATTTCACACAGTGAAAGCCACAACCACCTTCAGATTTTGGGAAAGTACCCCTAACTCAGGTCGATCCAAAGACATAAAACAAAGGCACTTTATGGGAGGCAACCTACCCAATATTTTTTTTCATATTTGATATTTTTAATATATACATGGTGTGTCAATTAACTCCATAAATCATGTACATAATTTTTCTTCTAGGTACTATTTCAATAATAACAGCATGAGCCAAAATGCCATGTGTACCTCAATACATGGACTTTAGTTTTTAAATTATTAAATATTATAACATAACGTTCAGTATAAGAAATTAATTAGATTAATTAATAGGGATGATACTATGCCGATGGAATGGTTGGTGGAGTGTGTCCGACCCATTGCTGGTTCGAATCTCTCTACACCTGCCTTTGGTAAATGGTTTGTTGTTTTTATGAACTCAGGTTTTCCATAAACAGTGTGTGATATGTTTTTCAAAATAAAATAAAAATATTTCAAAATAATTGAAAATCCTATAGTGGGGATTAATTGGTTTCCATGATTATACACCACATATCCAAAAGACCTAGGTTTGAGTCCTATCAAGTGGTTCAGTTCCCTCATTTTTTTACTTTTATAAAACCACACGACATGTAATTCAGAAGATTTCATGTGCGCCCTATTTAAATTAATAACCTAAAACATTTTCAAAAATAATAAATCACCCATAGGTGATGTAGGTTGATTTACATAGATGTATCACAAGGTCGAAGAGATCTTTCTTCGATCTTGGTTAATCTCTCTACTTCATCCCAATCATTCAATAATTAAAACCACGCATTTTGTGTTCTCTTTTCCCTAGGTGGAGATGAAAATTTAATTATAAATATATATGTTTAATAAAACCATGTAGTACTAAAACCTTTACTCTAGTGGTTGAGGGATTACATTAATATCGGCCGGTCACCAATTTGAGTTGATCCCCAAGCACCAGACTGAAGGTTGTAGTTCACTTTTTTGTTTTTAGAAAACACAACGCATATGTCTCTAATACATTACTAGTATAGGTTTATTTTTTCATTTGTAAATAATATATTTGTTTTTATATTCTTTTTTTAATTGTAAATAACAATAATTATTTAGTTTATTATAATTATACTTTTAATGTTTACAATTTTAAAAAAATATGGATATACACGGTGTGTACGCTACTACAGACACCGTATAATTAGGTTTTAAAGTAAGAAACCCTACCCCCCCCCCTCTTATTTTCTTCCTACTTCAGCTTCTCTCATATGCCTCACTCCTTACCCACCATCGATAACCCATTTACCTTCAATTCAGGCTCTGATTTCATTACCATTTTGATTCTCGATCTAGGTATATATCCCTAAGGTCTTTATTTAAAAAATTTAAAAATTATTTAGGTGATTTATGGATCAGGTGACTGTTTATGTCCATGTTCATAGTACACGGGTTCACAGAAGAACACACATCATGTTCACTCAGTAAATAACCACACTCATTGATTTCTGGATTGCAAAAATCATATTGTATGTATGTTTCCTACATGAAATGTACTGGTTCTCAACCACCTCAAGGCTGAGCCCATGTACTAAGTCCCTCATAACAATCACCCCATGTTCTCATACATGACATGTGTACATTACTACATGTAATCTACTTTCTTTTTCCCGACCACATTCCCACTTGATGTGTTTATCTAGGGTACACTGGTTGCGAACCCGATCACACTACATGTTGTATACCATGGATCTGCATGTTTTGTGCATTCTTTTTATACTCTTTCATATTGTCTTCTATCTTTTTCTTACCCCTTTTTCTTTTTTTCTCTTTTCTTTTTGTCTTTAGCTATGGAATATGGAGATTGAGTGAGTGGAAAGTGGCACGCGCCTGCTATTTAGGGAGGGAGACCCTACGGGATTAGACTTTGGAGACCGACAAAACATGCACCAGTTATTTCGATGTGTCAGACGCCATCCTTGGTGACATTTCCTCCTCTCCTTCCATCACATAAATCTTCAACATCTCCAATTTCACCTGATATTGTGGAACCATTTTCAGTGGCCACTACTCCATTAGATACTCCACCCACTTTCACCACAGTAGAACCCTCCACATCAGCAGATGTGTCCACACCTCATCCTATGCCAACATCTTCTCATCCTCATCCACATCCGTACATTTACTTTTCCACGAGACATCGTGTGACCAAAAATCTCCAGCATATTTAATAGTGAACAATCTAGTTGAGTGTCTGATACTTGGACAGCATTGTTCTCTAGTGTCTTGGTGTTTTGGAGGAGAATAAGTAGTTACTAAGGAATACTCATGTTCTTGACACATTTTTTGTCAGCACTCTAACATTTAGAGATTTATTTTTTTGAATTCATAGAAACATTTGAGTTTTATGGGCCCACCTAAAATCATATGCCTAGTGGAACCACCACTCATATTTGGTTTTGTCAAGGTGGACAACACTTTTCATTCAACATGGCTAAGATTGGCCGAGGGTGCGGTTTCTACCACATCCTACCCCCCCCCCCCCCACTTTTTCATCTGTCACCCAACCTGAGCACTCTTAACACATTTCCATGTGGCCAGAGCTTGTTGGTCCTTACCACAAGTATACATTAACATCTCAAATTATTAGGCTTGTTATCTATCCTTCTCTTCATTTCCTCCATCAGTGCTTCCATGCCATGATTTTCCTACCATGAGGACTTGGGTATCATATTTAGATGACACATGGAGCTTCGTATATGTATTTTTGGACATGGGTACCCTGACCTCCCTTATCTTGATACCTCATATTTCCATTCCCTATTCCAAAGTCATTAGGGAATCTTGTACGATGGTTTCTATACCACCAGGTTAGCACACTACCTAGGGGTGTTTTATCCATCTCTCCCTCACGATATTTTATGCTCTCCTCAGTGTATATGCTTTTTAATTGTTTTCCTCATTAGGATAGTCGAGTGATGGGGAAATGGCTTTCTGCTCATTACGAACACCCGAACTCCTACCGGGGCAAGAGATGACCCATCTACACCCATCAGTGCTGCTGATCTGGTACAACCACCTCCACCGACTAACATCCAATCACAATCCAACCCCACATCATCCCCCCTTCCATATAAATCCACCATCCCTTATTATTTTAGCCCATCAACATCTCCATGACCACCCGCATCCTCATATGATCCTCCATTCTCCCTCCACCTTGTGATGATGGGCCACTGTCTGGACCACCTAGAGCACTACCAGGCTGACCACATTCAGTCAAAAACCGTGATCGAATAGATTATGGACCTATTAATTGTTATTACGGTATTTAGTTACCCCCGACACATATTTCTGCATCATATAATTATCCTTAATTAGTGCAGCCTCCATTCACCACGTTGGCCATAGATTTAGTTCTCTTATCCACTACGGGGCCAATTGCAACTACTCCTACTATAGCGAATGATGTTCCCACTGATCCCATGATATAGAGCATGGACCCTATCACTCTATTTTCTATTAAAAATGTTCCTCTACTCAATTACCGTATTACTGATAGTTCCTCCTTTTGGTGAAATAGTGAATGGTTTTTTCACACTTGATTCATTATATATCTTTCTTTTATGATTTTCTATGTTGTGATGGGTTGTATACTTACAAAATTATTTTTCCATTACCTTGACACTCACAGGTACTCTAGAAATAAATGTGCATTTTTTTGTGTGCGTTCCATCTTTTTTAGATCTCTTTGAGGGGAGTACTATTTTGGGGTTTCTTTTCATTATAATTATTTTGGAATTACTTCTTTCACTACTTCCCCTAAACTTCGACCACTTTTAATTTTCCACATCCTATTATATTTCATAGTTTTGAATTTGGGAGACCATGTGAACTATCATGTGTGGGGGAGAGTCTCTAACCATAATAGTTTTTTCCCTTAAAATGATCTAGGAGACATCATTAATCATTGAGATATTTTAAATTGTGGAAACTTTTAAATTAATTATAATTATAAATAGTAAATAAACAAAAGGGAATATTGAAATATACATTCTTATATTAAATTATAATTTATTTTAAAATGATTTTTGATATAGTTTGATTAGGGATTTAAATTCTTGGACATTTACATTTATTAGACGAATCATTTCCATTCATGTCATGACCTGATTGACCCATTTTTATCCTCATTCCAAGAGGTATTCTGTTCTTTTTTCATATTATTTCTTATACCATATTTTGTGCTAGATTATTCAGATATGTATAACTACTATAAAATGTGATTTTTTAAATTCAAAATATGAATATTTTGGATCACATTTAAATAATTGAGGCATTTGATTAATTTTTTTAGTACCTTTGATCTTGAGACTAACCCTACATCTAACCTTATTGAATCCATTTGAAACCATGAACTTCTTTAATAGAAAGCCGTATTGCAATACTATTTATACTTCCAACCTTAATTATTTTATATTATTTCAGGATTATTCATTTGATCTAAAAAGAGTCATTTTTGGATATTCATGGGTCATTTTTGTGAATGGCCACAAAATTATGTGTGGGTGAGAGTGAGACTTATTCATTTGGGAAGAAGGGTTACAAAACCATTATTCATTGTATTCTTACTAGTATCTAAAAAATGTGTGCATTGAAAACATTCAAACAGGAACTAGATTCATTCATTCCCCTAATTGACTGTTTACGAGACCATATTGGCATGGGAATATCATGGTGATTAGAACTTTTTGAGAGAACTGGTTGGGGATTCATCTTTATTATTCTCTATTATTTAATATTAAACATTGTTATTTAACAAGTCAGCCTCTTTTTTCATGCCTCTAAGATAATTTTTCACATAATTACCTACCGACCTATTGCCTAAGAATCTATTGAACCTTATTAAAAGACCTCCTAATTTGTGTGATTTGATTTTGTAAGTAGAGAATAAGAATACTTGCATGCCTACGGATAGAGTGCATATACTTGATATTGAGCATAACTCGGTTAAAATGTTTTTGAGTGATGAGTGTGGTATTTTTTGGTGAGGTAGACCATAAAGTGGCATGTGTATTTTTGAAAATATGAACAATGTGTGTAAAAGGGGATGAAAGTATTTATTTTAATTATAAATGAGGCATGACTATAATATCATTGGAATTAAAATATGTTTGGTGCCTTTTAAAATCATATTCTTTGGATATATTATTTATGAGTATAATTTTTTGAAAGCTTCCCAATTTAGAGTATGTATTTAATTTCTTTTATGTTGATATTTATCTTAATGAAAAAATGGATATGTGTGGGAGAGTTTAATGTGCCTTATTTATGAATACTATTTCACACATTTGAAAAACATGTTTCCACTGCATAAAAATTATTTTTTGGGTAAAATTATTCAATTCCTTATTCATAGGTATTTTCAACTGTTTTTAGTCAAAGATACAAATTAGAAGTTTACAGAACAAGATTTCACATATTCAAAGTGTGTACTTTATAAACACATGTTTTTACAATTGACCCAACATGGTTCACAAGACCATGTACACACCCATGTAGCCATCCAGATCATACCCACTATATACACCCTTGAAGATGCAGTTGGTTACAGTAGTTGAAACTACACACCTTGTGAGGTGGTGCTACAAATCATATACCCCCACCAACTTACCATCAATTCATCAAAGTTAATAAATTTCATGATGGTCACATACCTATGGGAAAACGAGGTTAAATAATTTTGACTCTATTAAATAGTGTGTACTTTTGATTACATGTCGTATAGTGTGAAATTATATAAATATAGGGGTAGCCAATCAATTATCATCTTCGACATTTAGGGAGAGGTGATGTCGCTCTACCATTCAAATCCTCCCTCGAATCCAAATTTTATATTTGCTTTCAGTTATTATTTATGTTTTAGTGTAATTTATTCTTCCTCCATTCCACATCTTCTTCTTGTATTCATGGTAGGGATTGAGTTTTGGCTCAATATGCACATCGTGACCAAGGTCATATGAGGATATTTTTTCTCTGTCAGGGTTGTAACAATTTTTAATATCTATAGTATTTGAAATACCAACATTTTACTTATATTATGATCTTTTTTATACCCTTTTTCATAAATTAAATTC
The DNA here is from genome assembly GCA_963277665.1 of Viscum album. Lineage (NCBI taxonomy): Eukaryota > Viridiplantae > Streptophyta > Magnoliopsida > Santalales > Viscaceae > Viscum > Viscum album. The sequence goes on along the minus strand of OY728159.1, from coordinate 967,450,238 downwards.
CACACATACTGTTGGCATAATATCAGACCAGGAATGAATCTAGTAGTAAAAAATAAAGGAGTTACAATGGATGAACCCATGATCACTAGGAAAGACTCTTGACACTTACTTTAGGGGTAATTTACAAATATTAATTTGATCATTTAATTATAGACCAAGGAGTTGATGTTTAAATAAATAATTACTAGTTCTCAAACCAAGAAATGGTAATAGGATTTATTCCCCATGGTAAACTAGTTAATAAATAATATTAATCTAGGAGAATGATTGTTGCAACAAATCTTAATTAAATTGCAACCCTGACACATATGTCTTCTAATTGTTTTGTTTATTATTTTATGTTAGTTTGATTTTAACAAATAGTTTCACTTCATTATTGTTACATTCACTCATTTTTTCTAGTTAACTGACCAAGACTCCCATAGCTAGTGTTTTTCCATTTCATTTTTTTTCTCTATGGAATCAACCCCAACATCCACAAGCTACTTGGTCAGTAGTTTTAGAAGGAATAATAATTTTTAATTTAGAATGTACCTTGTGATCGGGGAGGCACTGGTAGTTCACCTTAATATTGGTGTTATATGTTAACAAAGATATTAAATCCTTAAAATTTATTTAAAGGAAAATATATCATAAAATATTAGGATTTTATAAAAAAACTTTATAAAATCTTTGTTAGAAAAGGTAATGAAACTGCATCGAGTAGTATAATCCATCTTTATGAATCTCATTTTTTCATGTTTATAAGGGTGGTAGCTTCTCAATGGTTTTCCCTTGACCGCCCCAAAGAAAAACTCCAATAATCACAGATTGAGTGAAATAATTTTTGAGATAATCTGAATATCATATAACTTTCCAAGCGTTTTATTCCAACTTAACCTCCACTCACAACTACCTCGAAATATTATCTTATCCTTGGGTCTTATGCGGAGATCTTGAGTGGTTGTGTATGTAAAAGTTAATATAATATATACATTTGATTATTAATTTAATATGTTATTTATATATATCATATGTATTTTACATATTTCATGTTAATTTTTTTTTAAATTAAATTTAAAATTTTAAAACTAATGCACTGATGAAATATAATTTTTATTGTCAAACAACTAATAAGATAATTTTTATTCTATATAATATTTTTTTTTGAAAATGGGATTTTTATATGATACACATTTTTTCAAGGAAAATAATATATTATGGTTAAATTATGATAAATTTTATTTTTTATATTAATAATATATTTATACTAAATGATGATAAAATTTATTTTTTTATATTAATATATTTATCATATGCTGAATTTTTAAAAATCTTCGAAAAAGAATGATTTTGTAGTTAATAATAAAAAATATAACTTTTGAAAATACTATTAATTTTATAGAAACATTAGGATATAGAAATTATTTAAAATTATTGAAATATTTTTCTAAAGAAAATATTATTTATATAAGAAAATTTCTATATTTAAAATTATTTATTTTAATTTACAAACCTATATTTGACATTTTAGGATAAAAGACACTTTTTTTCTCTAAATTATTTTTAATATGTTATATATTTTTTATTATATAAATAATATCTACCAAATCATGAAATTTTATAATAAAATTTATTTCATATTTTGAAACATGAGTTTAAAATTAATTTTTATATTTCATTTTATTTTTAGTAAAAAAATTATATGGGTAAAAATTAGTTACAACACTAAATGTAAAAATATTAAAAGGTTTAAATAAAAGGGGTAAAATATATAAAATATGTAAAAAATGTATCTAAATAGTTTTTGAGGGACTTATTGAACTTTTATTGTCTTAAAATTAATTTTTTTCAATTTGGATAAACGTTCCATGTCAAAAATAATTTCATTTCTATTGTAAGAAACTATATTTTCAAAATTATCATTTCCTTCACTTATAAATAGATCATACCACCAAATGATAAATTATACACAAAATATTAAAATTATATCCTATAATATTCCTCATTTACATCCCAAATATTCCTCTCCCAATTTATTGATAATAGTTTCCCTAATATTTCCCATATCCATTCTAAATTAAGACGGTTTCCAAGAAGAAATCAATTTCTTCAATGTGAATGCATCCTCCACTATAAACTTTCATCGAATCATTCTTCTTTCACAAATTGGTAAATAGTTTTTAGCATTTTAATATAATTAAATAAATATTATAAATATACATAAATTTCATTATGTTGATGGAATAAACCTTATGTTCCAATACCCTATCCGTAGAAAAAAGAAAACGCCATTCGTGTTATGTAAAGACTATCACCCCATGAAAAATATTTTTTTCATCACTAACAAACATAAATAAATAAAAATGGATAATTAATAAATAAATATTTAATTTCTAACATGATTAATATTCAAAAAATATAATTCAATATCTATAATCTTTACATTATATGAAAAAAACATTTGTGCGTATGTGTAAACTAAAATTTTAATTTAAAGATGTATTTAATTTTTCATAAACATATTAATTGTATTATTTTAATCATTTATTTATAAATTAAAATTATTTATATGAAATTATTATGGTTATATAATGGTAATATTAACATTTAACGCATCATTAATATAAAATTCTATGTTTGTTAAAAATTTCCAAAACAAGATTGTAATCGATTCCTTCCTCATTAATCCAGACAAAAACTCTCATGGAATGAAATTTTATCCTTATAAATAAGTATAAAAAATTTATTATAGTACCTAGTATAGTATTTTAATGATATAATTTTATCAAATATCATTAATTTATATCTATATTTTTAAACGTGCTCAAAACAATTAAAATAGATAACATTCAATTATTAAAATAATATCAAATAAATATACAAAAAATTATTACATAGAGTATTATATTTGATAATACATATGATTAAATTTATTAAATAGATTGTTATGTTGATTATTTTTATTATATAAGAGGTTAAAGAGACATTTTGGAAATCTAGATTAAAATCTAAGGGTTTTTGCTAACATAAATTTTGTTCATTGATTTGTGATCAATTTTCCTAAACCCTATTTTTATAAGTTCTAAGAAATATAAATTATTATTAAATTATATTTTAATTAACAATATATTTCTATGGATTTAAATTTATTTCTCATGAACTCATTAATCAAGTATTGTTACCTCAATAATAATTATATTTTAAAAAAAATCATCTCAAATTTCATTCAATGAGATGTGATTTCATTTGTTTACAAATTTTATTTAAAATGTGTAATTAAAAAACAATTTAATTAATTAATCAAATATAACACTTAATCATGTGATTTACATGTATATTTCATTGTATTTATATCATGATCTTTTAATTGACATGTTAACCATGTTGTAAATGTTTTTGTCATATAAATATTCATTTTTTGGGACATATTATGTAGTCACCAATTTTCTTATTTTTTTTTGGATTATATAATACCCTATTGATTATTTTTATTATAAATTTCATGAAATTCGTGGGATTTATAAATCCATTAAAAATTATTTATTTCAATTATTTCTAATGTAGTAAGGGGTTTTATCATCTCATTTTTTTTTCTAGAGTCCTATTTATTCCTCTCTAAATATGGTTTTAGAATATTTTATAGTCATATAATATGATAATATTGTACTTACATTACACCATATTTTCTAGGAAATTATTATTTATTTAAAAAAAATACTTCTATTTTGGATGATTTATTTCTTCATATAAATTTATTATGTTAAGAATAATTCACATAATCTCCAAATAATCTCTTTTTCTTCCTTGTTCATATTCACTCTTCCCCCCAATGTCCTTAATTATTAATTTTAAATCCTAATATTTTTTACTTATATTACCTTAAAATTTCCATTTTTTTCAAATGGATGATTTACCACCCTTTTTATGATATGATTTTAAATAATGTTATTTTTAATATTGAAAAGATTATATTTTCTTTCAAAAAAAATTATTTTATATTAAATTACACATTACCACTCTAAAAAATTATATTTTTTTCTAGGATGATTTATTGAGAATTTTAGAAAAATTATTTATGACATTATGTATAAAATGATCTTTTCAAAATTCACTCATAACATTTTATATTTATGAGTTTATTAATAAATCTTTTCTAAAGTCTAGTTTTTTAGTTTTTCTTCAATTTTAATGTTTATATCAAAAGGATATATCTCCTATGTAGTTTTGTTTTATAAATCACCTTACAAATTCTTTCATAAAATACATTTTTTTTGTTAACCTAATTTTTGTTATCAACCGATCAAATTTTGATATAATGATATGTGATACTATTGGTAAATGATATGAAATCCATTTTATTTCCATGGGTTTTTAAGGTATAACGAATTATTGATATTTCAAGGAATGTATATTTATAGATATTAATGGGTGGGGTCCTATATCACCCCACAATTAATTAGTTAAGGTTGTATATCTCATGAGATAAATTCCGTTAAAACCCAAGTCATAAGTATACGTAAAGGATAAAGTCCTAAAATTCTAGAAAATTAGATATTTAGTGGCTTAATATCAATAAAACACCTATCTAGATATAAATATAGTGATGTAGGATAAGGATAGATACACCATGGGAAAATAACCTTGAAAATTATAGTTGGTCATAACTCAATGTTTAACTGATACATAAAAATGATACCTAACTACACACCTATTTCGACACTCATGTGAGATATTTTTTGGTTTTTTTGATATCCTTTAAAAAACATTATAATGGATTTCAATAATTTTTTATGGAATGGTTAGAAGAACCTAATAAGAAATAGATGATGAATAACCTAGATTAAAACATATATATATTTAAGAAGTAGTGCATATGTAAATTAATATTTATTCTTTATAAGGTAATTGTTTTCATTTTATATAAGAATTATTATTTTTATATTTAAAATTACATTATTTAATTAACGGATGGAGAATGTATAAATTGAGTTAAAAATGGGTGTGATAGATAATTCGGTGATTATACCAATGAAAAACAAAACAATAAGAGAGTTAGCGTTAAGAATCATATGGTGATTCCTAAATATATATCACAAATTTTTATTAAAAAAATAAAAAATTTTGAATTCAAAAACATGGAAAAGAAGTTAAGTATAGATTTTCATTGATGTTATGAGGATAAAGGCCATGGAAAAAAATATTTCATTTCATATGTGTCATGAATTTTATAAAAAATACTTTTACTACTACAAAACCATCTTTTTACAGTGCTAGAAATGGATTTTATCAGAGAGAGAAAAGTACATACTACATGAGTGATGATAAAATCCATGGTATTTTATCAGGTCTAAAAAATCATTGATAAAGGGATCCATAAAAGCGCTGATAAAGGAACCATTTATCAGTGCTTTAATTTAGTGCTCCTAAAAGAACCATTTATCTGCACTTATAAAAACTCTGAAAAAAGGTTCATTTATCAAATCTTATAGAATCACCGATAAAGGACCATTTATCAGTACATTTATGTGCATTGATAAAATAGACCATTTTCAGTTCTCATATGAGTGTTGATAAAGTAAAACTTTATTGTTTCTTTTAAAAGCATTGATAAAGGGATATATTGTACTGTGCTGTAATAGAACACCACAGTACTGAAAATTCTAAAAGATATCAACAAAAACAAGTCCCAATATAGTATATAAATAAAGTGAAATTTATAACAAAAACATTAGAAAAAAACAATATATTGTAGAAATTTCAAACATTGGGTCATACAATTATATAAATACAAATTATTACATAGATTCAAAAATAACAATGTTCTATTGTCTTTTAATCCTGACCCAACTCATGGTATTACCAAACAAGACACCCTTGCTCATGAAAAATAATGCACTTATACATAAAAACAATTAATATTCTAGTAATTATATATATAAATGAATTAATAGAATGTTTTAATTTTACTAAAATTGATGTCAATATTAAATAAAAAGATGGACTGGGAGTCATACTAGTCACACCATACATCGGATTGTGGTGAAGTTGACTCCTATATATCAATGATGGATTATGGATCATTTTCCTAAAGTATTTAAACAATTTAAATGAGTTTACTCAGTTTTGTGTTGGTCAGTTGGCCTTTTTAATAAAATCATGGAAATTTCAAAAAACAATCACTTACAGAAATATCATCCACATCGTGTGCCAAATTGAGGTGAAACTAATTCATTCACATCTCAAATCACTTATGGATCATTTTCCTAAAGTATCAAAATAATATGACTGTATTTTTTAGTTTTTAGTAGTTATGTTTTTTTTAATAAAAGTAATGTTAATTTTAAATAAAAAGGCCCATAGAATCATATCGGCCACACTGTACATCATATTAAGGTGAGGCTGATTCCTACACATTCTAAATCATTTATGTATTGTTTTCCAAAAGTATATGAACAATATGATTGTTTTTTCTTAGTTTTGAGTATGTCACTTGTCTTTTTTTATTAAAATTTAATTTTAAACATGAAACATGTAATTTGACTCATACAGATCGCATAATGTATCTGTTTGAAATAAGATTGATTACTACATGTCACAAATGATTTCTGAATTGTTGCCCAAAATTATCATGAAAATACGAGTTTATTACCTTAGTTTTTACTATGTATTTTTTTAAGTCAAATGTAGATTTGAAACTAATAACAGACACATTAAGTTAGCTGTATTTTTCACAAAAATTAAAGTGAATTTAAACTAGAAAGAAGTACATTGAGTTATACCGGTCATGTAGTCTATCGGGTTGAGGTGCAGCTGATTCTTACAACTCTGAAAGTCTTAAAGAAATCATAACTATCAATGTTGCCATAATTCCCATTTACATTCTTAGTCAAACTACAAACCCTGCATTATCACCTTCGAACAAACCACGTCAACATGAAAAAACAATAAACTATATAAGAGAACAATTATTATGAGTAATACTAAAAAGAAATAAATTAAAAATAAATATGAAATAATACATTAATTATATGAAAAATGATTTTACTGTGAAAATATTTAGAATACCTCTATGATAGAGAGGTTGAGGGAACATAATAAAAAGTGATAAATGTCATTACTATAGGGGTGAAAGGTTTTGAGGGAGAAGAATTATGTGGGATTTTTTTTTCAAAAAAGGAAGAAATATAGGTAGAGCACCACAAAAGGACAAAATAATCTACCTATATAAGAAAAAAATTATTATGTCAGTAATACTAAAAGGAAATAAATTAAACATAAACATGAAACAATACATTAATTCTATGTAAAATTATTTTACCATGAAAACATCTAGATTACCTCTGTAATTGAACAGAGGTAGAAGAAACTGTGAGAACTAATTTTTACACACAAATGATTTATTCTATATGTATATAATGATAGAAGAAAGTTTCTTAGAATATCTCCAAATTCATGAAACTCGTAATCAATTTTCTTCAACTAAAGAGAATATGCTAGATGACATAGGTTCTTATATTTAATTATTATATCTTCATGCCATTTTAATTGACTTAGGGTTTCTTGACCTCCATATTTTGTTTTAATCATGGAATGATAGGAATGTTGTCACACCCCTACCTATCTAATTATTTTATTTTATTATTTCTATGGCTTTTTAAAAAAATTGTGTTGAGTTTTGGGTAGAATGCTGAAAATAACTTTTGAGTCATGTCAAAAAGTACACATTTTTTAGTTGATATCATTTGGCACATGGGAAGAGCACATTTGGGAAACCCCACGCAACTTCACTTAGGCATCGGCACGAGCTGCCTATCTTCAGAAAATTAAAAGGATTAAATTTTGTAATTTATTTAATTATTTAAAAAAATTATAGTTGTTAATAAAATTATTATTATTATTAAAATGATATAAAAAATTTTATTATTTTTATTTTTACCATCATATTATTATTATTAAGAGTGTTCTTATTATTAATAATAAAGTAGTAATCATTATCATCATTATTAATATTTTTATGAGTCGTGCGGGGTAACCGTGCCGTTTCTCGGGCACCTGAGCACCTTCTCTTATATTAGATAGAATTTAGGGAACGATCCGTGTGATTGCGGTATTCTAATGAATTAAATAAGATAAATAAAAAATGAGATAAAATTTATAGGAAAGTATTTCATAATATTATTTCATTATTGTTATTATTATTGTTACAAAATTTGTTATAAAAACATTTATTAGTTTTACCATTATATTATTAATATTGTTTTAATTATTATCACAATTTCTATTTCTATTTCTATTTATTTTTATATTTTATTCTTACCTATATTTATTTTTACTTTTTTTTCCTCTATTATATAACACTAGTGCGGATCTCCCTTTTCCCTTACTCTCCCCACACACCACCACACTATTCCTTCTCATTCTCACACCACCTCCACATCAATCTTCTCCTTCGCCCCTAGAGGTTCCCCTTCATCACATCAGTGGGCCACCATCCCTATACAGGCACTACCCCACTCGTGTATCTCTTATGCTACAGTAGCCTACTTCGCAGATTTTATACTGCACTTGCCTCCCATCAGCCACTCCTTCCCTACACTGGCCCCACCCACCAGTGACTCTTCCCCTGCACCACCTACGTCCTCTTAGGTTGCACCTCCCTCCGAGCTATGCACCCACCTTTACACCTACCCCTCCTACCGATATCACTTTTTTGTGTACCCCTACTTCCAACAACCTTCGGCCTCCGACCAACCTCATGCAAGAGTCATTGTCCGTACACCCCTCTGGCCTCCGGCACTACACCAGCATCACCTCTCTAGTCGTGCACCTTCTAACTGCCCCAAAAAGAGTAGGTCGTAGCCCTCCCTTTTTGCCTCATCAGCCCGTCATCCACCTCGGGCCACCCACACCCTTATGACATGCACCCTTTGACTGTCGTCTCCCTTTCCAGCCGACTCTGCCCATGTTGGCATCCCTCCACCCTGACCGGCCACTTTTCCTGCCAGCGATCCTCCATGTCGGTGCTGCCTCCCATTTTCAACTATCACATGACCACGTTGATCGAGAACACCCCACACCGACCCCTCACTCATTTTTTCATGTGTCTATCTGCGTTCTTATTTCACAATTGGGTGTGTGTTGAATGCCTGCCACTGAAGGTGAGTGATTCAGGCTCATTCTGTTTCACCTGCACTATTGTCGAGGAGTGTTTTTCATTTTTTTCTTCTTTTGGATCATTTAAAGTTATTTTTTTCTATGTTATTAGTTCTTTTTTAACTGTTACAGCTTGTTTTTAAGGAAAAATCACAATACTGCGGTTGTCTCCTTGCACATGCTTATGTTCATATTCCAGGCACGACGCGCCATCATGTTTGAGTTGTGATTCGAGGTAGGTCACCCACTTCACTCACATTTATGTTTGGAATTTATTAATTTCTTGATATTTCATTGTTTTTTTATAAATAAGAAATAATATTAGATAATTAGTTTTGGAATAAATATTTGATGTAAAATATGTTGTTTCATTTATGCATGGAAGTTGAATTATTTTCCTAATGAATTGGCACACAATACTAAAATAATGCCCATTTGACCTTTTAACATAATTCAGTGATTTTCGAGTGTGGTTCTGGTTTCATGGTAAATGTTTTTGTCTGATGCATGAATGAATGCATTGGTTTCTCTTTAGAAATGATGTTTTTATTTAATGTTTGTTAAGGCCCATTTGACACTTTAATATAATAAATTATTTTGAAATCTCTCTTTTGGGGTGACTCAGGGGTGATCTTTCTATGTATGTTGTTTGTGTGAGATATTGTACATGATGTTTTCATGGTGATTGGTTACATGATTGACATTGTTGACTCACCCCTCTCTTCATTTATTATTCATCATTGCAACCTGCCAGAGTAAGTGAATCTTTTGAGAATGATTGTTTCACTAGTTTAGATTACGCACTATCTAGTAGCCTTTAGTATGTGCTTTTCACTACTAGTGTATTGGGCCCATTGGTTAGACCAGGTAGGGAAACACTGAGCGTTTGGGAATTATGATGTCATTAAGTAAGAAATTCCTTCAGGATGAATCACCTATATAGTACATTCTAGATTTTTCATGAGATCCTAGGGTCGACCCATGTTTTCATTAGTTCTTATTTGAATATGGTGGGAGATTTTGGTTCATGGTTTGGTTGTTGTCCCTCATTTTCTACATTCCAATTGCCTTTATTGTGTGTTCTGTGTTTTGTATGGTTTTCCTCTCATTTAACAACTAAAATTTGGATTTTTATTTGTTCAAAAAAATGTTTTAAAAATGAATTTCACCTTTTTCTTCAAACATAAAATTTGTTTTTTAATTATAAAGGGAAATATATTTTTCCTTGCTTTAGAAATGAAAGTGCGTGTGGAAACCCAAATATATAAATATTTTAGTTCAAACCAGAAATTATTAAATTTTATATTTAAAGGTAGTGCTTTGGAAATAGTTTTTTGGGCATGACACCTATGTTTTAATTCTCAGACCTATAATGTTTTCTTGTTTTTAGTTTCTTCTATAGGTTCCAACTCTTGTTTGGATCACCTTGACAGATGTTTGGTGGGAGTTAGAGAGTAACTCTTAGGGTCATGTAGAGTTTTGGTAGTGTTCAGGTTAGTATGTGTTGTTGGCCATTCTTTCTCTATCGTGTCATTTATTTATTTCGCATTGTTCTTTTTTATTTTTTATTCTTATTTAGATTTTATTGGTAGAAATATTTCCTCTTTTGTTCTATATTGATTCTATGAAACTTTTCACCAACCCTAGAGGATTAGGAACGCCTTTCGGGCCTTTCTCTGGATCAGCTCTGTTCGACCCGACCCAGGTTGGTTAATGAAAAAATTGTATCGGAGCAGGTCATCTCTTGAGTGGACCTAGTTTCTCCGAGCACCCATCATTATATGGTGTTTTCAGTAAAGAAGGAGTATAATTTTTAGGTCTTGAGGAGTAAGAATGGAAAGGAAATCATGAACCCTTGCTCATTCGGAAACCTCGGGTTACCAAGGGATATCCAGGTTATTGGTGTCTTTTTGGTCCCTTTGAATTATTTTATGTTGGTAAGTGAAAAGGGAGTCCAGAAAGTAACTGAGTGATCTCATAGGGCCTGGAAGTCCATGTGGATATGGGGATATTTTCCTAGACATATCTCATTGATGGGGGTGTAACTAGAATATGGCTTCCAACTATATGTATGAGTCACTTATCGGAACTAGTTTCCCCTAGTAAATTTTTTGGGTTTTCCTTATTTCTGAAAATCACTATAAAACTTTTTATTTTGGTATTTGAAATGTCAATAGACATGTTTTGAATAAGTTATTTGTTTCTTTATTCCTTAGTGTTTTCCATGATAAATTTTTTATGGATGGCCAAGGTGCAGCTTCAGGTGGTGTGCCTTAGAAAATCCCCCGGTTGATCAATCTAAAGACTATGTTCTGGAATTCCGTAAGATGAACCCTCTCATGGTTAATGGTCAATCTGATCCTCTTAAGGTGGAGGATTGGTTTTGGATGATTGAGAATAAATTCAGTTTCATTGGGATTTTTGAGTCATTTAAGGTGAGGTTGGATAAATTTATTCTTAAAGGTCCAACCTGGAAATAGTGGAAGATTGTGTCTCGAAGAAATCCTTGCGAAGATCTAACATGTGAATCCTTCAAGTATTTATTTTTCCCACAATATTTCTCTGAGTTGAAAAATCTGATAAATAATATGGAGTTGTGTTGTGTTCAGCAGGGAATTTAATTGGTACTAAATTTCTATCGATGTTTCTTAAACTTAATTCTATATGACCAATGGTTTGTTGAAAATGATCCCAAAAAGGCTTGAAAATTTGAGTTTGAGATCCAACATGAACTGCAGTTGAAACTGGCATAGCTCAACTTAACCACCTTCTCAGATTTTTTGGTGCAAGCCTTTTTGGTTTATGTTGAGTTAGCAGGAGGAAATGAGGTGGTGAATAGTATTGTGAACTTGGGAACTTATGCAGAGGACGGAGATAAAAATAATGGGATGAGACCTAATGCTGGTGGCACTAATAGAGGAATCAATAGGCCTTCAGACCTTCAGTCATCTAATTCAGAGCGTAATTCCATGACATATCATTACTGTGGAAACAGGGTCATAACAAGTTGATGTGTTCGAGTGTTCAGAAATCTGGCCACCTCTGTGGATGCTTGGGTCACTTGCATTGATTCTGCCGAATTGTTTCCAAGAAGCACGCTGAAGCTAATCATGGCTTGTCGAAGGTCACCTCATCTTGTTTGCATTAGTAGAATAGTTATTTGGAGAAGTTAGAGATTTTCTATTTGTAGTGTTCCTTGGATGTAGTAGTCATCTCATGTAGCATTTTTATGGTGTTACTTTTCCTTCAGTAGTAAGAATTGTATTTTCAAACCTCATTAGATGATTGATTTTATCAGAAGTGTGTTTGGTGAAATTCTGGTTCATGTGTTATCTTTGGGAATTTATGAAGCCCAACTATCAGGTGGGATATGCTTCAATCATTGGTGCTCCAGCCATAGATCTCAAAGTGAAGCTGGCACATAGTCAGGTGAACCCAAACGGTGAAATGGGGAATTGGTTTAATCTTTATCCATAGTGTGGCATGGTTTGTGTTCTTCTGAGGGGTGATGTTTTTGATATTGAAATGGCGGTTGTTTTGAAGCTCTATATGTTTGTCCCTTCACTTATTTCTCCCTTGTGGTGGGGGTTTTTCGTCCACCTGGGATGTTTTCTAGTTTCGTTGACCTCATCTGTTCTTATGGTGGGGAGACCCACAATGGGTCTCACAGAGTTACACATGATGTAATATAGTGTTAGCCTAATCCTTATGGTGTGGAGTCTATTTGGGTTTCCCCTTGTCAGTATCAGAGTTTATTTTCATATATTATTTGGTGGTGGGTGGTATCATGTAGAAGAATCCAATTTTAAGTTCTTTATCTTGAGTAAACGTTGGGATCATAGTACAACCAACAGTTTCATTGGACTAAGATTCTGGGAATAAGTGTTGGAGGTGGTTTAACATTGTTCAATCCTTAGTTTAAATGGATTGTCTGGGTTCTGTATGGTACTGGTTAAGGTGTTTTTGTTTTAAGGATGAGTTATAACTCACTAGTTTTTTGGTGTATGTTTGGATCTATCAACTAGAGGTTCCTAAACATTTGGAGGTGGGTGATACTTAAGATGATTTATAATTTGGTCTAGATATTTTTGTGTCTTTCCAGGGGTGGAATGTGTTATAGTGGGGAGACTTTTCCCACCCCAGCCAATCTAATTATCTTATTTCATTATTTCATTAGCTTATAAAAAATTGTGTTGAGGTTCATGTTAAATCTCGAACAAAAATTTTGGGTGAGGTCAAAAATTAGATGTTTTTGAGTTGACGCTGTTGGCCGCACAGGTGGAGCGCATTTTGGAAACCCCATGCGGCTTTTCCCTGGCATCGACACGATCTTCCTATCTTCAGAAAATTAAAATGATTAAATTTTGTAATTTAATATGTTATTTAAATTTTTTATTATCGTTAATAATTTATTTATTATTATTAAAATGATATTAATATGTTTATTATCTTTATTTTTACCATCATATTATTATTATTATTATTATTAAGATTGTTATTATTATTAAGAACAAAATAAGTGTAATTATCTTCATTATTAACATTTTTATGAGTCGCATGGGTTAACTGCATAGTTTCTTGGGAACCCGATGACTTACTTCTAAATCAAATAGAAGTTATAGCATGGTCCGTGTTATTGTGCTATTCAAATGAATGAAATAATATAAAGCCAAAATGAGATAAAATTTAATGAAATGAAGATCATAATATTTTTTCAGTATTGTTATTGTTATTATTACAAAATTTGTTATAAATAATATTATTAGTTTTACCATTATATTATTAATATTGTTTTAATTATTATCATTATTTTTATTTTTATTTCTATTTACATTTACCATTTATTTGAATCTCTATTTATTTTTACATTTTTTTCTTTTTCCCCTATTTTCTCAAACCCCAGTGTGGCTCACCCGTTTCTCCCCCTATCCATGCATGCCGCCACACTATTAATTCTCTTTAGTGAACCACCTACACCACCATCTTCTCATCTCCCCCGGGCCATTCACCTTCACCGCATCAGCCAGCCTCCTACCTTGCCCCATCACCGCACCACCTGCGCCGCTCCTGCACTACACCAGCCTCCTGCACCGCTCCTGCGCTGCACCAACCACCCATCAGCCACTCCTCCCCAGCATCAGCTACACCAACCAATAACTCCTACCCAACACTAATAGTGCCGCTCTTTCACGGCACCACCCACCCCGATGTGCACCCGCCTTGTCGCCTCTCCCTCATGTCATTTCCCCCTAATCATGTACCCCTACTACCAGTGACCTCCAACCTCCGACTTACCTCCTGTCGTCGATCACTGTCTGCGCACCACTCCGGCCACCGGCACCCCACCAGTCTTACCTCTATGGCCTCACACCATTCAACCTCCCAGTATGAGCAGGCCACAACCCTCTTTTTTCGGCCTCGCTAGCCACACGCCTACCTCAGGCCGCCCTGCACTCTTCATCCATGCACCCTTCGACCGATGTCTCCCTTTTCAGCTAACACCACCCCTACCGATGGCCCTCTATGCATGTTGAACACTTTTCCAACTAGTGATCCTCCCTACTGGTGGCTCCACCCCTTTTGAACTGTCACACAACCCCACTGATCAGGCACACCCTGCGCTAACCCATACCTCATTCGTTTACATAGCCAGTCGTACACTTCGTTCACAATTGGGCACGTGATAAATGCCTTCCACCAAAGGCAAGCAGTTTGGGCTCATTTAGTTTCACCTGTACCATTATCAAGATGATTTTTTCATTGTATATTCATTTGGATTATTTGATGTTAGTGTTTCTGTGTTATTAGTTGTTTCGCAATTGTTGGAGCGTGTTCTCAAGGAAAATCTGCAATAATGTGGTTCTCGTCTTGTGTGTGCTTTTGCGCCAATTCAAGGTACGACACACCATCATGTTTGAGCTGGGAGTTGAGTTATGTCCCCCACTGCACTCGCCTTTAAATTTAGAATTTATTAATTTCTAGATATTTTCTTGATTTTTAATAAATAAGAAATAATTTTAGATAAATAATTTTGGAATAAATATTATATGTAAATAAATATATTTATTTTATACATATATCATGAAATATTTTCTTGATAAATTGACGAAAAATAGTATAAGAATGCATGTTTGACCTTTAAAAATAATTCACAAATTTTCAAGTGTGGTTCTAGTTTGATGGGAAAAGTTTTCATCTAATTTATTAGTGAATGTTTGGTTTCTATTGAGAAATGTTTTTTTTCATTAAAGTTGGTTAAGGCCCATTTGGAACTTTAATAAAGAAAATTATTTTGAGACCACTCTTTGGGGTGACTCAGGGGTGATCTTTCGGTTTATGTTGTTTGGGTGAGTTGTTATATGTGATGTTCAAGCATGGTGATTGGTTGCTTGATTGAAATTGATGAATCAAACCAATGTTTATTAATTACTCGCCATTGGAACCTAGAATAGTAAGTGAATATTCTGAGAACAATTTTAGCACTAGTTTAGATTATGCACTCGCTAGTGTCCCTTAATACGAAATTTTCACTGCTAGGGGATTGGGGCCCTCAATTAGGCTAGGTATGGAAATGCCGAGCATTTGGGCTTTATGAAATCATTTGGTAGGTAAATACTTCAGGATGAATCATATGTATAGTACATTCTAGATTGTTCATGAGCTCCTGGGTTTGACCTGTGTTTTCTTTAAGGATTATTTTTATTTTGAAGATTATTGAGGGGCCTAGTTCAGTTTTTGTCCCCTGTTTACTACTTTCTCATTGCCCTTTTTTTGTGGGTTGTGTGTGGTTTTCCACATGTTAAAAAACTAAAATTTGGTTTTTTAATTGTCCGTGGTTTTTTTAAAAATGTATTGCACCTTTTACTTTAAACCGTAAACTTTTTTTGTTCAATTATAAAGGGAAATGTATTTTTACATTTTTTTTAAATGAATGTGTGTGTGGAAACCCATATTTATATATAATTTAGTTCAAACCTGGAATAATAAATTCTATATTTAAATGTAGTACTTTGGGAATAGTTTTTTGGGCACACCTACCAAGTTTTAATACTCGGGCCTATAGTGTTTTAATGTTTTTAGATTCTCCTGTAGGTTTCAGTTCTGGTTTGGATCAACTTGGGTGACATTCGGTCCTTGTTGGAGAGTGACTCGGAGGGTCACATAGGGTTTTGGTTGTGGTCAGGTTAGTATGTGTTATTGGTTGCTATTTCTATTTCGTGTCATTTATTTATTTTGTGTTGTTCTATTTTATTTCTACTACTTATTTGAATTTTATTCGGAGAAATCAATCCCATGTTGTTCTCTGTTGATGCTCTATTGCTTGTCCCCAACTCAGGAAGATTGGTAATGCCTCTCGGTCTTTCCACGGATCAGCTCGAATCAGCCCGACCCATGCTGGTTTGTGAGTTAATTACCACATATATTTTGATGGAGTTGGTTAATTTTTTTGTATCAATATGCGCCACACTTGGGTTTTTTTATGAGTGATTCATGGTCCATGAGAAATAATATGAAATCATTTGGACATTCTTGGATTTTTTTAGAGATCATTCCCATTGAACTTAACATTCATTTAACATCATATGTTCGTCATGGTATTTCATTTTATTCGGGTCACATATATTTCAGAAGACCAAGTAGTTTTATATATTCTGTGTCACTCCATCTGATGCTAGCTTTCAAATTATATAACATCAATACAGCTAATAATGGTGTGTATTTAGTAGAAAAATTATATAATAGTATCTTATAACTGCTATTTAAATCTTCAAAAAACATTGGATAATCACGATGGTCATATTCAATTACCATTTCTATTTATTTCAGGTTATCTCCATCATATTTTAAAAAGTAATTTTTATAAAATAATTCATATACAGTAGTATAATCCCAATGGATGTCCACATATGGTTTATCCCCATGTTTACTCCAAAATTTATAGATTTGATCTACTCTATGAAAAATCAAATGTTCTTCCAACACTTCCAAACTAATTGGTCTTGAATAAAAACAATATAATCATGGACATAGGATTTTAAAAGGTTCGTCTATATACCCTCTTGAAAACCTGATATACTCCTTAAATCCATCTTTATATTCATTTATAAAACGATTAGCCTAAATCCATATTCAATTAATATCTATCCTATTGGGTTTATAAAATATTAATGTTATAGAATATATAAATATATACACAAATGATATTCAATATCAAAATTGAATTTTATAGAAAATTAAAATATGGTAAAGTCAACATTTGATTGTTTCAAAGAATTTATGTATGTTGAAGAAAATTGGTAAATTAATTTAGGAAAATAATTAATTCACAAAAATTCATTCTTAAATCCCCTCAAAAAATAAAAAATAACATAGGAAATTAAAGAGTAATAAAAACTCAAATATGATAAATATGTAAAATAAACTCTCATTCAGTTAACTAGAAGATATAAAAATGTTTTAGAACTAGGGATGTAGAAACCTAAGTAATTATTACATTTAAAATTAATGTCATATCAATATTTGAAAACATCTCATGACTTTTGGGATGTCATATCCCACATCGACTCATCCCAAGGAAGCTCAAGGTTCCCCAACTGGATTTAAAATTAGCATTTACTAAAGGATTACTTGAATAGAAATTGTAAATAAAACAAAAATATAGTTATATCATTGTTTAATATGATATTAATGTTTAAAAATTTAAAAACATGATGTGTGAATCGAATCAAGGACTAAGAACTTAGTATTAAATGTTATATAAATTATTAATGAAACATTAATTTAGGAAAATGAGGAATTGATAATAATAATTACATAAAAAATAATTTTATGGATAGATTTAAAGTGTTTTTCAATGTGGACGATATAACATTTATAGGTATAATAGATGAACAAAGATACTAATTTTCTACATTAGCAATGACCATTATTTAAATGTTGATGATTAGTGAGATTAAATTTTCCTTAGTGTATAGGAAACTCATGGAATTAATGGGATATTTATTTCCAAATCCATGTATATAAGGGATTTTTTTATAAATTTCAAAAGCAATATCGAAAAACCATGTTAACACCCATTGAAAATTGAATAAAATATTCAAATGTGGTGGATTGAATGTTAATCTACATCTTGGAGTGTGGGAGATTCATCATATGACAACTTTTTTATAGTTAAAATTTTTGACATACTACTTTTTAACATGTCATATAGCTAGGTATCAATGTGATTCCTTGTAAATCCACTTTTTATTAGTAAAATAAACACTAAAAAATGTGAGAAATTTTTGAAAATATAAATTTCTGATAAAGCAATTGTATTGAATTATTGTGGTATATATGTCTCAAAGTAAGTGGTATAACTAGAAATGGGTATTCTCAAAAGGATTTATTTTTTAAATTATTGAGAGAGGTGGTAGGATGAAGATGAGAAAATATAATGTAGTTGGAAAATAGTGCATAACATCGAGGTATAATATTTAAAATATTATTATTAAAAGTATTTATAAATAATGTAGGATTAATCTAAAGAGGGAGAAAAATAAAAAATATTTTTTTAAAAGTGTAGAGACATAAGAAGTTTGATTATCGAGAAAAGGTAAAACATATTTGACAATAGATATTGTTTGAAAAAAGAACCCAATACAACCATATATCAAACACCCAAGATGGCCCATGATAGTGTCTAAGGGATATTCTCAATCACCCATTGGCGAGAAGGGCATGAAAAACAACACAATGAGAATGATTTGGCCCAAAAAATAAATCAAACAAGTAGAAATAAAATTTAAATAAAATCTTCCATGATGAATCCATTAATTGGATTCCAACACTAACTTATATAAATAAATAAAAAGATATAAATAAGTATAATATAAAATAAATCAATTAACCTTCCTTCAACTCCCACACACACAAAATCTGCAGTTTCAATTTCTAAAATTTCACACGTATGGAATACCGTAGATAATATAAAGAATAAAAAAATTATGATAGATTTGGGTGATCAATTTGGGAAATAATATCAAAATAAAATAACAAACTAAACTTTATGGATCACCATCAAGTCCAAAAACAATAAACTCTTCAGGAGTGATCATGTGTTGAATGAAAATTGGAAATTAAGAAAATTGGAAGGTCTACCTTTCCAGTATACAAGAACAAAACCACAAATAATGACATCATCAAATAAGAAATGAAAAATGAGACCAAAAATACACAATGAAAATCGGAAGGCCTACCTCGTAATGTTGAAGAAATTCCAAAAGGTTATTTATAAACCCTAACTTTAATTGAACACTAGATGTCAAACGAGATGTTTGAGAGGTAGTAGAGTGGTGTGATTTGAGGTTCAATTCACTTAGGAGGAGCACCGACATTGGGTGGATTTGGTGTACATCTTTTGACATGGTGACGGGTTTGCAAATGATTTGTGTTTTTTAACAAGATTAGGAAAATTTTATCAACACTTATTACTTGAGGGCTAATAAAATGACTCACTGTTTGTGGGTTTTTAGCTCTGATAAAATCAATATTTATAATCACTAAAATTATAGCTCTCATAAATGTTTATTTTATCAGTTCTTTTTTCTTGCTGATAGAGCCTCATCATTATCAGTGAAAAAAGCATTGATAAAGATGCATTTATCAGCACTTATTACTTAAACACTGATAAAGGATTTATAATTATAATAATAAATATAAAATTATAAATATTCATATATACTTAATAAATATATATACATACAAATATAGTAAATAATTTAGTTTGAAAATATATTTATTATAATATTAAAATTTTGATTTATAACTATAGAAATATTATTTAAAAATAATATTTATATCATTATATATATTTATATAATTATAAATATATATTGAATAAATATATTTAAATATAGTTAGTATATTCATTATTTATGTAAATTTGTTATAAATTTAATAATAATTTAAATATAGATAATTATTTATTTATAATTATATAAATACTGTTAAAAAATATTTATTTTTTTATAATTATAAATATAGAATTTTATAAATATAATAAGTGATAATTTATAAATTTAATAATTTTTAAATATTTTTTTACAAAGATTTTTTTAACATTATTAATGAATATCTTATTTTAAGTGCCTACATATATGATAAAAATGAATGCACCTTAATAAATTAAGAATAAGTATGCTTTTACAATATTGATAAAATGGATAAGTTTTATGTGTGTGTATTGCATATAAAAATGCATTAATTAAGTATATGTGAAATCAATATAAAAAGATTTGATCTATGTTAAATTGAAAAATTTAATGATATTCAATTATATGTTCAGTACTATGATATTAATCAATATTTTTAATTCATTTTAATTTTTAATTATAAACAATTTTTCAACGAACATATGTCTATTTAATGTAAAGAGCATAAATATTTATAATATATAAATCATATTTATATACATTAATATATATTAATATATTTAATATGTAAAACTTAATAACATTAATTATCATAATTATCTAATTAATAAAATGTATAATATTTAATAATGTATAGTCAATTTACTCATTTTTATCAATAATTATGTAATTAATTTAATTTGTAATATTTTTTTAATATACTCATTTATTTTTTTTATTTTTTTCATTATTTCATTTTATTTATTCAGACCTTTATTAGTGCTAAAGGATCACTAATGAAAGAAATATGTATCCGCACTACAAATAAATAACTAATAAAGGAAACCTATATCTATGCAAAGAATAAAGTGATGATAAAGGGTAACATTTATCAGTGCTAAAAATAAAGTGTTGAGAATGAATACCCTATATCAGCTCTAAAAATAAGGTGCTCCAAAAGGTTCCCTTTATCAATGCAGATAAAATGTTAAATTTTTCAGTGCTTTCCTTAGTATTGATAAATATGCCATTTATTAGTGTTTTTTTCTAGTGATGATAAAAACATGTTCTATTAGACATGTGTTTTTTAGTAGTGTCTAGAAACTGCTTAAAAATAATGGTAATGTGTTTTAAGTGTGTAAAGGTTATTTGTAGAGCTAATGATTGTCTAAGAAATGTAAAAATTCCAATAAAGTATAGTAATGTCATAATAAAGGTACCATACATACTCCATTACATTAAATAAATAGAATTTAGGCATTACACAAATCGATAAACAAATCATAAACTACTAAGGATAATATGAATTGTTAACCTCTTGGGGAAATGGGATTAGGAAGTTAATACTCTATAACTATTATTCAAGTGGATCTTGATAATTAAGGTACATTTATCCCCTACCCCTATTTTCTGGATAATTTATTGTATTCTAGTTCCATATACTCTCGTATATCTAGTAAGATTTATAACAATATTAAATCCCCACACAAATTATTTTATTATCTAAGAAAAATTCTAAATATTTTTTATTGGATCAAAAGATAAATCTTATGGTAATGTTTATCATGTAAATATTATCAATTCTTAATTTAGATGAATTTGATGTTATATGAGAACTGGATTATTTATCTTCACATAAAATCTATATTAATTACCAAATTAGGGAAACTAATATTCATATTTTAGACAAACATATGATTATATATTAGTACAATGAAGATTATGAACTCTCTATCAAAAATAATTTTATTATAGGAGTCATGATACCTAATAATGAGGTATTTTTAGGTAAAATGATTTATTGAAACCCAATATTATGGATGAACCTATTATAAGTTAAAAATATGTGTCTCTTTATATTGTAAGCTCGATACCTCTTTAGAAATTAAATATCAAGTACTTTCTATCTTTTGTACACCTTTAGATGTTGTTATTCGTTAGTGATAATTATAGTTTCTAGGGTGAAATTTATTTAAGTTTCAGAATGTAACACCAAAATATTTAGTGTTAATTTATCCGTTCAATAAATATTATATTGAATAATTTGTTTCATATGCAATGTAGAACTAAAATGAAACTATAATAATTTTAAAAATGTTTAATTCGATTGATATAATATAGATATCAAATTAGCAGGTATAAATAGAAGTAACAACATTATGAAATTTATTTAGAAAATAAAAAAATATATAATTGGGTAATATAAGTCTTGTTTATGAAGCTCCTCTGTTCGAGTATAAAAGGGAGGTATCTTCTCCATGGATTTCCCTAGACCAAGCACATGATCAACTCAAAAAACTATGGTTTATGAAATATCATTTATTAGAAAAGGTCAATCCCATAGACATTTTTTAGATATATATGCTAGATTTATAGTAACTTGTGACTACAAAAAATGATCATCTTATCCTTAGTACTTACTTGGATATCTTGAGAGGTCATATAAGTATAATTTATGATAATAAAAAAATATAATTCTTAATGTAATGAGTTAGTTATATATATAATATGTATTTTGTATATTTCACATTTATACTTTTAAAGAAAGGTAGTTATCATTTTTTATACTAATACGGTGATGATATTCATTTTTTATTGTTAAAAAACTAATATGATCGATTTATTAATAGAAATGTATTTTTTTTCTAAAACTAATTTTTTATAATCTACACATTTTTATTTCAATGAACTTTTTTTTTGTTGTGGAAAAATGATGATAAAATGTATTATTCATATAAATAATACATTAACACTAATTTAATTATAAGTTGATAAGAAATAAGAATTTAAAAAGTTAATATTCAGAAAACCCATTTTCATATATAGCCTATTTTCATTATTTTTTTGTTTCAATTTAAAATAAAAATTCCTATCTTTTTTATTTAAATATGAAAAACTGAAAAACATTTTTTGGATTCATTAACATAATATTATCTTATGATTAATTTTTTTTTATTTTTTGAAAAGTATAATTTTTAGGCGAATAGTGAAAATTCTTTTTTTATAAATTTCATGACTTTAATTCCATCATCATGATATAAGCACAACGTAAAATTTCTGAAACATATTTCATAAAATAAATTGTATTTTATAATAAAAATAATATATTTAAAAATATTAATTTTAATTTATAACCATATACATTATACTTTTGAATGAAATTTACATTTTTTCATAAATTTTATTTTAATGTGTTATATATTTATTATTTAAGAATTATTTTTAACACTTTTGGAAATTGTATATGATAAAATATATTACATATTTGGAATCCAATTATATTAATTATTTAATAAGTTAAATTTTATTTCTTTCATATAAATAAATTATATAGGAAAAAATTATTTACCATAGTAAAAGTCAAAATAGTAAAAGGGTTAAATCTGAGGGGTAAATAACCTAAAAAATGTTCAAATAATGTCAAAAATGAAGGTTTTGGGAGCATCAAATGCCTCTCGGTGGGTGTAAAACTAATAAAATATTGTCAATTTGATGGATCAGTCACAATATTTTACATGACATGAAGGCCATGGATAATAAAAATTTTCCACTTAATATTGAATTAGAGAAACCCGAAACCTAGTGAGGGGATATTTTCATGTTAAATTTATAATTAATTTATTTATGATTAAAATAAATACTAAATGATTTTGGGATCTTTCTATGATGGAGATGTTGATTGTCTAAACAAATCTATTTGGATTATCTTCATTGATGTGTGAGGATCCATGTGTATAGTCTCTCTAGTGGTGATCCACACATAATCCACTAACATTCAAATGACGATATTGATTTCTATGTGCTATATCATTAAATTAATGGTATTAAATTGTTCTTCATGATCACTTATTGATCCTTGGGTCTTGAGGGAGTTCATATCATTCTTGAGAATATTTGAAGAAGAATTTGAGAGAGATAAGTTCATTGTGTGCAACAGTTCTATATTATCGATATTTCAATTCACCCTACACAATAGTCATAACTGTCTATTTATTGAGATAAGGTTTAAGTTAAGATAAAATTTACTTTCATATCAAACCTTAAATAATATAATATTTCATATCAAATCCCAATTCATATAATAAAAATATTATTTTTATTATTTGGATTGTGCTAACTTGTATAATGATATTTACTATTTATCATCTTGAAAATAAATATTCCTCACCAGAAATAATATTGTCCACATCAAATTCTTAGAACTGATTGAATACCCAAATGAATATTTAATTAAATATTTCATTCATCAATAAATATTTTTAAATTGATAATTATAATGAATTAAATTATTCCACAAAATTATGAATAATATTGATTCAATTAATTAAATTTAAGTAGATTTTTATTGAGATCAATGGAAATTCTTAGTATGTGACCCTCTTGTATACATTTTAATTGGAATTATATGGGAATTAAAAAATTATAATATGACATTCTAGAAATGGGTCAATGAATCGATAATAAATAACATACTTTCGCAATGGTGAAAGCCGCATACAAACACTCATTGTGTAATATAATTCTTATATCAAATCATCTCATTAGGTAAGTTTCACAAGTGTTTCATAATGAAATATATTGGATATGTATTCCTTTGAATATCTAAATTAATCACATCACTTCATCATATATATAGAATTTAAGGCAATGGTTCTATTATAATAAAAGGGTTGATATATCATATTCCACTAATATGAAATGGATAAATCATTCCTTGACATATCCATTATTAAATTAATGACACAACCAATGTACATACTTCTTGAAAACACATCGAATCACAATTTTGGATAGTAAATATTAGTATGTGGACCATGAAAGGCATTAATGATAATTTTCATTTCTATGGACCATGAAACATGCTCAAAGATAGAAATAACAGATGACCCCAAAAAATACATAATTTATACTAGTGGTTCTTTTCACATAGTCTATCATCATTATTATTACAAAGTGTTAACTTCCTAAGAATAAGCCTCATCTACATATCCGTACTCACACCTAATAGTCTACAAATAATGTGTCTAATTATAGTATGTTATCGAATCTTAGAACTATATTTAAGAGATGTTATCATATCATCTCAAGGATTTAATAATACAGGGGAACTACTATGGCATATTATGATGTGGTAAATACCCTAAAACATTATCACATTAATGTTTTATAGAATAATGATCAACATGAGATAAGGTTTATATATTAATATTCACTTCTATAAATATACTTGTATTCTAATGTATAAAAGTTTTTGTTCTTGGGAAACAACTCAAAAAAAAAATTAGTGGTTCAGTGATTTATCAAGCCTACCATATCCTAACATCTATTATTGTTCACTTTACATGGACTTCTATTGTTGAAAAATGATTTTTATATTAAGAAACTATATTTATAAAATTTCCATTTCCTTCACTTCTATGAAGAACATGTCACAACCCCTTAAAATCTACACAAAACATGAACTGTCCCCTATACTATTGACCACTTCCTTCCCAAATAATCCTATCTCACATTTATAATATTATTTTATATAAATATTTCGAAAATCCATTGTAAATCAACAATAAGACAATTAATAAATCAATTTCATCTACGTAATGATTTCCTCCTTGATAAAAAATGTTCAATTAATTTATCATACACGTATTCTTAACTATATATTTCCAATTATAATAATCATATATCATTATTCTTAATAGAATAAAATTATATTTTATTGATGGAATTAAAATTATCTTTCTTTTCTGATTCGATATAAAAACAAAAATGGTGTTTCTATTATTTTTAAACTACCACCTTCAGGAATGCTATGTTCCATTTTTCATCCCTACCTTATATGGATAGTTAATATAGGATATTTAATGAAACTATATAATATTTATACCAATACTAATATTCTTATAAGATAAACTAATTTCTACCTTCTATCTATTATATAGAAATGAAAATGTATTCTTTAGGTACATGTGGGCTACCGCCTCCATGGAACGATATATTTCATTTTTCAACACCACCCTACATGGATGATTATATTAATTTATTTAATGATTTATAAATATTTTTTTGTCATTATTAAGTTTTTCAAAGTTTGTTTTTATATATAACTCAGTATTAATATACCAAACTTGTGATCAATAAAATTTACAAATAAATCTCATCATTAATTATATATACATAAATCAAAACTAAAATTTCCAATGATTTAAATTAGAAATTTATAAAATTATTATAAATAATATATTAAATTAAAAAACATGATATATTATTTATGAACTAAATGTAAAATAATGGGAATCCACATTGACATTTTATTTAATTTGTGAAATAATAAAAATCATTGACATCTGATAATGAAAATAAAATAAAACTAACTGATAAATGTATAAAAAAGATTAAAATTTAATATTTTATAGTATAATTGAAATAAATAGGGTTCTCAAATTGGTTATTAGGATGATTATATTTATTATATAGGTTTTTATAGTTCTTTTATAGATGTTGGTAGTAAAAAACAATGGTTCTTAATAACTCAATTTATGTTCATGGAGTTATGATCATTCTTCTTAGACATTATTCTAATAAGTTAAGGGAAATATCCCTTTGGATTGAATTAAATTTTAAATCATATTATGTTTATATTTATTTAAATTTCATTATCACGAATCCATTTCTAATAAATTATTACATCAATGATTGTGATATTTTTAAGGGTTTTCATCTCAATTTCCCTTAAATGGGGAATTATTTCATATTTTTCACTAATTATTATTTTATATTATGTAATTACTATACAATTGAATTATTTCATCATAAATCACCCATAATCATGTATTTTAAACATCAATTTAAAATATTTCTTTCATAATCATTTAATTCATATATTACCCCTGTTTTCAGGGTTTTCTAATCCCATGTTTCATTCATTGAGGTGCATTCCATATTGACCCTTTTTGTAGTTTATATACTTATCTATTGGTGTTTTTATCATACCATTAATGAAATTAAATCAATTTAAAATTCCATAAAAAGTTCTATTTTTGAAGGGTTTTTTTATTCATGTCTTACAAAATCCATAAGGATTTTTCTTGAATCAAACTCATTTATGGAGTCATAATTATTCATCATTTACTATGGTTTTGAATGATTTGTTTTATGTTGTGAAGATGTTATATTTCATTTCCACCTTTATTTACTATGAATTATATTTTAACAATAAACTAAAATTCTTTGATTTATTTCATTATTCATAAAATTTGATGATTTCTAGAATAATTCTCATCCTCTATATGTGAGATCTTTTTATTCCATGTCTATATTCCAAAAAAACTAAAATTAATTTTTTAAATTCCAAAAGTAATTTATTTATATTGATCTTAAAATTATTCTTTACTTAATTTGGACTTTAATTTTTATCACTCTATTTATGTTTTGGGTTTCAATATAAATTATTTTTAATATTGAAAACATGTTTTCCCTCATATAATCATATATTTTATCTATTACTCTATATTTCTATTGGAAAAACATTATTTAATTTTAAATTATTATTCATTTATAATTATAACATCTTTTTTTAGAAAAAAATATCATGGAAACTTTTTATAATGATATTTTGATAAGTGACTCATAACTTAAAATCATTACAATAGTGATAGGAAAAGTTTTCTAAATAACAATTGTTATATTTATATTTAATTTTACTATTTATTTTAAAAATATCTAAACATTGTAAAGTTATATTTAATGAATCAAAATATAAATGAAATTTTTAAATACTACTCTATTTTTGGGAATTTCTACATCAATGAATATACTTTGATATCATGTTTAATGATACTA
Source organism: Viscum album (assembly GCA_963277665.1). Lineage (NCBI taxonomy): Eukaryota > Viridiplantae > Streptophyta > Magnoliopsida > Santalales > Viscaceae > Viscum > Viscum album. The sequence goes on along the minus strand of OY728159.1, from coordinate 967,422,372 downwards.
TCTAGAAATGATATGAAAACCATTTATTTCTAAGGGGTTTTATAGTACGATGAATGACTGATATCGTATGGCACACATATATATGTATGTTATGGGTGAGAACTTATATCATCATATGTGTATTTGTTATGGTTATAATTATCATGAGACAAAAATGGGATACATTTTATGCTACTCAAATGACTAATGGGTTGTGAGTAATGATTCTAAAATCAGTAATGTGTCACAGAAAGTAACTACTGAACCACATATAAAATGTGTAATATTATTTTTATCCCTAAGTCACTATGTAATGTTTTTATATTATTATGTTTGTGCTCAATTTATTGTTATGTTCTGTTTCCATGAAATGTTATATTTTTATATCATATTCATATGGTTATGTTCAATGTATCTTGTTTGTTATCTCACACTGTTATGCCATGTTGAATATTAATCAATTTGAGATTACATTTCCTCCTATCATGATATAAGGAAGAATATTATCATTACATGTTATTTTTAATAATATGTTTCTCCAATGATCATATTTTCTCATGTACTTTAATATAACCCCTAATGACATGTTGATGAGTTTTTACCTTACTGATAGATTGAACTCACCAATTTATTATTTTTCCAAAAACTAGGTTATGAAGATTAGTATAACTTATGATATGTCTATAAGTGGGTATAGTGTGATTTTTTTTAAATAAATTTTAATAAATATTATAAAATAAATTTCTTATATACATTATCCTTAAAAATAAAAAAAATTGATTCTTAGGATAGTGATATAATCTATGGTATATAGCATTTAACTTATGTAAATGATGTAAAATAAAGTTATTTTTATCTTAGGTCACCAAATTTATTCTCTTAAATGATAATAATTCCTGAAACATATATTACTTAAATAATATTTATTTACATGATCATAAATTAATAATCAGTATTGTTCCATATTGGTTATGTAATGAAAACATCAATCAACATTATTTGTTATACATTTAATAATTCACATATTACTCGTGGTAATGGAATCCTTAAGTTAAAATAATTTCTGAAGTCTTTTTTATTTTTATGGAAGGTATGTGTTTGGTTTGTGATATGACTATTTTGGGATATACCTAACACTCAAAGGGGGTGCATCAGTTTTGAGGACTTTTTTAAACCAAATCATACTTTTTATCTCTGTACCTCTCGAATTTCTAGGATTTTGATTCTCTTATTCTCTTTTAATTATTGCATGTAATAATAGAATGCTGTAAAAATATCAACAAAATATTTTTATAAGGTTCACCACTCACTAAGAGTAGCAAGATCCTTTCCATGCATGGTAATGATCAGTTCATAGATTATCCACTATAAGGTAAGATGATGTTACAATGGAGTGGCTAGGAAAATAATCCTCTAGCCAGTGTGAGTCCCTACTCTTTTGAGGGGGTTGTGAAACAATATTTTTCCCTAGGCTTGTGATATCCTAGTCTAGCTTGCAGGCTCTAGTTGGTTATTTATACTGCTTATAGAGACAGTCTTCTACCTTCTTGATAAGGTTAGTTCTGCTCCAGGTCTTCTTTAGTGCTCTTCACTTGATTACATTCCAACCAGTAGGAAAACAATTCATCCTACTTTCTTTCTCTTCTACTTAGTGTAACATCAACTATACTAGACTTAGTCATTCTTCCTCTTAGTGAAACAACCAACTACACTAAACTTCTTTTCTCTTATTGGCAATAATCACATACACCAATGTGATTATTCAGGAGATGAAGATAAGTTCACTTAGCATCATCAGAATTTAACTACCTTGAATAATTATCTTCATTCAATTGGGCATACTCTATTCTTCTTATTATTATCTTATTTTTATTTGACATAGTATAATAAAGAATGGTATTTCATTATCTTAATCTCTTTCTTCAATTCTCAATAACAAAATGTGAGTGTGTCGGTATACTAACTTCTTCATTTCTTTATATGTGATTTTAGTTTCACATCCAGTTGTTTTTCACTTCGCAAAGCACAATGAGGTTGATAAACACCAGTCGTGTGAGTGTGGTTGAACTTTTCTTTATGAAAAAGAATGATTCACCGTTCATTATTCTTCGCAAAGCCACTTCAAGAGTGTTATGCACCTGTTGAAGGACTGTGGGACTCCAATCGTTTGTGCAACCATTTTGGGTGTCATGTGCACAACATTAACGACTTGCGCACCAAATTCAACTTTTGTCGTGGAAGACCTCTTGCGCATAACTTCCAACTTGCATGAAACTCTCTTTTTGCCCTCAAATATTCTTTATTGCATGCAACTCTTACTTCTTTCGTGAATCTGCCTTTGCATATGTTTCTTATGCGCTTCAGAGCTCTGATTTCTTATAAGTGTTGAGCACTACATGTGTGAGGGGTAACCACTTATATTTAGACCTCATTGAACCCAGTTCAAAAAAACACCTATGCGTCGTGCAAGATCCCGAACCATCACAAAAACCCCATTTGACGTCACATTGGGTGCATAATTCTCTTTTGAGCCAACCTCTTCTTTCGTGCACTTCTTGAATCATTCACAGGCTTCCTTCGTTTTCCATTTTTCAGAGTTTGGACCTCGAATCATGCCTCGCATGAAAAACCCCATTTATCATTGCCTTTGTCGCGTAAGTCTCATTCATGCCAACCTCTTCGTTCTTGCTCTCTTTTGCATGCTTCCTTCCTTTTATATATTTTTCTCTTACTGGATCTTTTTCACAGACCTTCCTTTTCCAAATTTTGATGTTCAGATCTTGGAACTCCACTTGCGTGCAACATACCAAGCCTTCTTCAAACTTGCGCGCAACATCCTTTTACAAAACAGATTTCTTCATCTCTCGATATTTAATCCCTAATATTTGGAAAACACTAGAAAAAGGAACCACCTTAAAACGATCATTTTTGTCGCCCTCAGATCATCCATTCTTTTGTCATGTTCTTTTTTACTACATCCCTTAACCATTCTTCAACTTTCATCATGAAATCCACTATCATGATATGTATCCATTGATTGAACAGCTATAGCATCATCAAATTTTCAATGGGAAGTACTGAAACTTCCCTATCTTCCAGCAACATCATTCTTTCTAATTAGAACTGTATATGATTGGAATCAACGTTTCTCTCCCTTTCTATTACATGGCTCATCACAAGTTCCTCTAACTTATGATATTTTTGAAAGACATATCATCAAAGCATCATCTTATTTTTGATACAATGTGAAATTCATGTCTACCTCATAATTCCAAGCTCTTCCACATTATCTCTTATTTTTCAACCATCATTCTATACTTCATGAAAATTATATGATTATATTCTTCAAGTAAACTCTTGAATGGTTCTCATGCAATCATGAAGAGTTGCATGGTCTTCTTCAAATCCATTTTCTTCTTCAATCATCCTCAGATGGATTATACCTCACCATTCTTCATTTTTGTAAACAATGTGTCAGCTTTGACACAAGTTCATTGAAATAAGGATCATTTTATCAATCGTTTGAATTTACTTCATGGATAATTTCCAAAGCATGGCATTAAATGCAATGATTGCAAAAAAAAATCTCCAGGAATCCTCATTTCAGCCAACCTCCATTAACTTTGGTGTCCTTCTTCATCTCCTTATTTCATTTTGACCAGAATTGACAACTATTGGCAACAAATACAATATTCACACACAAAATGGTCCTCACAGTTTGTGAGAATAATATCCTAGAAGATCTTATTTCAGAAATTTTTATACAGTAAATGGTTATTTCATAATAAGTAGTTAAATAAATATTTTAACATTACATAACTACACTAAAGAACATTTTTTTCAAATTAATATATTAATTTTTTCATTAAATATACGTTTTATGACCTTCTTGGTAAGGAAAGGGTAAGAAATAAAATACATCATTCAAGTAAATAGTTTTCCTAACATAACACTAACAATGTTTTCATTTATCAGTTGGATGGGGGGAAGATAGAAAGTGATTATTACATTAAAATAATAACATTTAAGAATAATAATAACATATATATAATTATGTTAGTATAGATAGAATAGATTTATTGTTAGTGAATGAAGAAAAAAACATGAATGAACTTTTTTACAATTATTCCTCTTCCTTAAATATCCTCCTATATGAAACTCCTTATGAATTCATAGAATGGTTATTTTGTGATACTAGTGTAATGACCCTAACTATGGTAACCCAAAAATAGTTTTTAATTTCTTATATTCGCATAAGATATAAGGAATCACATCCTGAAGGCCTGAATAGTTTATTATCCATAGTAAACTATATACATACATTAAATTCACATTACAAATGAAAAAATATGAAATGTGTTTTATTAGAGAACTCTATTATTCATTATATAATATTCCACCATGTAAATATAAAAAAACTTCCTGGTATCTTGGAGAAAATAAAACATAAGAAATGGGTGACATCATGTTCTGAGTATGGGAATGATTATAATGATTAATAAATAAGCATAATAAATATTTTGAGGTAAATAATTGAAAAAAATAATCAATTTAATCAATAAACTAATCAAAATATGGATAAAATAAATGATGATCAAATAATTCCATATTAATCACATGACCATGAATCATAAACATGATTATTCTAACTAATCTAATAATAAAATGGAATATCAATGTCTCAATGAATAATAATGGAATTAATAGTGAAAACATCTTAAAAATACATTAAGTGCCTCATGCCAAAAAGTCTTGAAAAAATGGGTAAGGCCTCAGCTAAATATACAAGATAATTTTCCTCATGAGTCATATTGCTACTTCGAGGAGCTATTCAATTTCAAGACCCAACCATCAGATAATATTTCTAATAAATTCATCATATGATGGGGTGAACAATAATCATCATAAATGTTTTTATTGAAAATATAACATATGAAATGTTAATAATTACACCAATTAATAAATCTAATTATAAACGATCTAGATTAATATGGTTAATGGTAATAACATTGTGAATCCATATACAAGTTGATCATAAACCATCTTGAGGAATAATAAGGATAGTATCAATAAATCATATCCTCTATGGACCATATGTATAATAATGTTTTGATGTCAATAATGAATAAAATTTATATAAAAATTTCATTCATTTTTTTGTTGAAAACAAATATTTCACTTTGAATATATTTTTTAGAACTAAATATCAACAAAATATATTGAAAATACATTTCATGTAATATTATTATTGAAAACATGTTAAATTATCTTTCAAAAATTGTGTCCCCATTATGGTGTAAAATTGTGTTCTGGCTCTACAAATTAAAACATTGATTCCTTTCACATTTTTGATAAAATAAAAATGATAATTCTTTTGAAAATAATATAAATATTCATTAAAAACATTTTTTAAATTGTAAAAATTGTAAATATTTATTAAATACATTCTTTTTACAAAGATAAAAACATTTTATGAATACAGTTTTTAAAGACATGGAATTTAATGAAAAATTGTAATGCCTAGACCCTAGTTACCCAGAATTGGTGCATTACTATGTAACATTGGCATGATACAAGGAATCATGTTCCGAAGGACTGAATAGCTTAGTAGCCATTGAAGTACTAGATACATACATATGTTTTACATTACATCATGAAATAAAAAACAACATTGTGTCTCCTTTGAAAACACTTATATCGCTTGGCCTATTCCTACAAGTTATTCATAATATATTTATTTGCATCCTGCGAAAAATAAAATATAAGAAATGGGTAATCTTACATTCATAGTAAGGATAAAAATATTGTCGAGACTATCATAAATAAGAATAAAGAGTTAAGACAATATATAAGACTATAACACAAGCCTTTTAAACATAAACTTCAGCATACTATGGCAAATATAAATTACAAAATTACATTTTCTTATTCACATGGATATTATACAAGTCAAATAATCACATGTAATATCAATATCCAATTTTTTAATGATGTAATGCATAATTCCAGACTTCATAACCACATAGTCAAGGCCTTCTACCAAAATAAAAAATAAGATTTTGTCAAGGCCTTATGCCAAGAAACAAGTTTGTCTCATGAGAACTACTGATGCATCGAGGAGATAGAGCAAGCTCCACCCATCACATACTAAGTCAAATTCATTCCTCATATGATAAGGTTTAAACATAACATATTCATTTGTTTTAAAACTGGCATACGAAATGTCAAATACTTTATCCGTAAATCATGAATGGAATAAAAATAACCCATCCACAGTCAAACATATCACAAAACCATTAATACAGTATAAAAGATTTGTACTATAATAAATCAAAATCTATAGAGATTAATATCCCATAAACGATGTCGACATTGTTAAAAATGAATAGAACAAATCTTTGAGAGAAATATCCCTTTTCATGAAAAAATTTAAAAGTCTCACTATTTATCAAGAAGCTATTTAAAATAGAATTTTGAATAAAATTGTTACATACCACATTGAAACTTTTTAATGGAATTTAATTTTTAAAACATTAATGTTTATATAAATAAAACCTTATAACCATTTTTAAACCATGGACATTAAGAAAAATATTTAGAAGAATAAATTTTTAAAACATCTAAAATGATATTTTAGGTAGTGATTCTAACCAAATGAGAGATGCTTGAATACAAATAATTGAGGTAATAAAAAACATTATAATATCATGATAATTAATTAATTCATGATATACTAAGTCAAATTACATTATATACACTAAATAAATGTGAATTGGAACATAACAACAAATAAGTCTCAATGAAATGTAAGTTAAGATGAATTCCTTTATAAAGACCATATCCTTAGGTTAAGGATAAATCAATGACATAATTATGTGGGAAAAATATAAATACACTAAATATGATTGGATATTCAGTGTAAATCAATCAGAGGACATTCACTCGAGTTCTTATAAAAACAACACCAAGGACTTGTATGTTTAACTCAATGAATAGAAATTGTGTTGAAATTTATCTTATCAAGTTTTTATAGATGACATGAGAATTTATAAATGGAGTTATTATGTGTATCAAAATTATATTCACAAAAAGGGGGAGTTTAAATTACTACATAAGTAAATAAATAGTTAATTCACCCATAATGTTGGTGTAAAGTAATCAATGAAGTATGCGTAAAATCGAATGAGTGGAAATTGAACTTTGAAATTCCCTTCCTGATTTGGTAACTTACGAAAAGTACACCCCATGAAATAAGTACCATCAAATGATGATGTAAATACCCATAAATTAAATTATATTACATAAACAATACAATCCTAGGCAGTACATACACTACACTAAAGGTAATAGTGGAAAATATAGCACGAATCTCACGGGAATAAAAGTGATATGAAAACCCCTTACCTTGTACTTTTCCTTAGTATAGGATAGTTTAAACTCTTTTATAATGGTGAAATAATTTTTATTAAATTATAGAAGAAGAAAATATATAAATATGATAAAATATATGATCTTCTAAAATATCATTGTTAATGATATTTCAGTAGTATCATTGTTTTGGTTGTTAACAGATTCATTTTCCTTTATATGTTTTGTTGCGTAAGTCATGTTTGTTATGTATAGGATGTATTTTATTCATATAAATAATGATATTAATTTCTTAAAAATTATTTTTAATCATAAATTTTATATTAATCTTTAATGATTATGATGGGGATTGAATCTAATCCCGTTCGTGGAGATGGTAAGCCGTACGTACGTACGAGTGACAATATCAATATATTTATAGTGAAATCATATGTAATTGGATGGTACATCATATATACATAATAATTAACATGTTTTATATATTATTTACATTATTTATACTCATTTTTATACCCATCCATATAATTAAGTGTTTAAACAACAAACTACACCACGATGTGGAGACGGTAAGTCTTACGAACGCATGTATGGTGACATTGTCCATTATAAAATGGATAGAATAAATAATATGGTTGTACAATATTTATAACAACATAAAATAATGTAGAAGGTACTGTATTTATTATTTTGGTATGGAAACAAAAAAAATTGGAAGTGGAATAAGAAAAGAACTTGAAAGAAGGTGGTGAAATTATTACCTCTTCTTTGGGTGTTTCCTTTTGAGTTGATCAAAAGGGATCCATATGTTGGTTTTATGATCAAATTAAGGACTCTAGGTTGATTTTAGGGAATTTTGAAGGATATTTGGGCTCGGGTTTTATAATCCGAATGGATTTGGATGTGTGATTATGAGAGAAGGGGATGTGATCTTTTATAAGAGGGGTGAGGGTCACTTTAGGAAAAGCTTGAAATATTATTTTATAACAAAATATTTTTCGGTTTCTAAAGGCTTAAAAATGATTTCTTTCAAAGATAAGGTTGTTATGGGTTTATAAACTCACAACCAATAGGTTTTAGATATGTTTAGGTCACCATATTAACCATATCATTTAAATTTAACTCTTAGTTAAATAGTTTGACATTTACCATGTCTCTTTGTATTTTTTTATTATATAGTTAATAAACTTATTATAACATGAAAATAAAACCCAAAGTGGTAAATTATTAATAAATATAACATTATATAATTCCTTTGGCTGAACATTATATTTATAAAAATATAATATCAATTAATAATACAATATTTGTCTTAAAAACTCAATTAAGTCAATTTTGACACTATTTAGTATTTGATTTTTTTGAAAGCCATAAAAACATTATCACTTCGAATAATTTTTTTAAATAAACCATAATATGTCATAGTAACCAATAAAATTAGTTTAATTCATCATATGTCTCAATTTAAATTTATTTTGATATTGATAATATCAATTATTTTAATATTTCATTAACAAGGTAATTACTACATCATCATTGTGTGACAAATAAAATAAATTATTTATTGTCTAAATTTTATAAATAAAATACCATTATGTAAAAAATATTTTTATTTTTCTAATGAATATTTATATTCGAATTTATCTTATGTTTATCCCCATATTAAAAATGGTTTAGTTTTTAAACATTGAATTTAACACTTTTAACTCTTCTTTAAATAAAGTAATAATAAATTTCCTAATCTAATCCAAGTGGACCAAATAGGATAATATTTTATTCCAAATTTTATTTAGAATCTAATTACACTTATCCAATAAAATTAGGACATGTGTTAGTGTAATTATAATAACATTTTTACCCTTAATTACCCTATTTACTTTAAATTGTTGTAAATAAAAGTCAAACGGTACTATTCACCAAAAATTATTTTCATCTTATTTAACTAAATTTTACACGATTATGTTAACCATGCATCTTAGATGTTTGAAATTCAACTCACCAATGTGGTAAAATTATGTTTTATGGAAATTTTTTAATTCTCCTAGAAGGTGGAAAAAATACGGTAAAAAGTTCAATAAAATTGTATATCTTATCTTATTATAAAATGACCTAAATGAATTACATTGAACCTATATAGGTATTATGTATCTATTTTTACTTAAAATAAATTTAAATAAAATAAATAATTATTTAAATAAAAAGTCAGTTTTAAACAATAACTGAGTGTTATTCCCTATTTATCAAAAATTTAATGTTTTCAGAAAATACCTAAAATTCACCCTAATATAATTTTGATTTTACAAATTTAAAAATTATTCTATTTTACCAAATTAAAAACATATAAGTTGAATTAATTAATTTAAAATTAATTCCTGTTGTCAAAACCAAAAGGCGGGATTTTAAAAAGTAAAAACGATCAAAACATTGACATTTGTTTATGTCAAATTTAAATGTGAAATTAATTATAATAACCTAAATTGTATTAAATGATAAAAATATAATCTAATTATACTTCGAAGAAATTAAAATTCTTAATTTAACACTATAAATTATTTCAATTAATTTTTTTCAATTAAAATTTATTATTTTTTAGTATTCATCAAAAAATTAATGTTATCAGAAAAGTTTAAAAAATTGTCCAAAATGAATTTTTATTTCCCTATTCTAAAGAAGAATTTATTTTTATTCAATTTAATATATAAAAGTGTAAAATATTGGTTTTAAAAAGGGTTTCCCATTAAAAGGTAGTAAAATTTCATTTTTTGAAAAATTATTCTTTTATCTGAAAAATTAATTTTTTCTTATATTATGTCTAAGAAACACATAATATGGATTCTAAAATTTTATGGAATATATAAAATTCAAAATTCAGTTAATATTATTCATAACCATTTTTTGAATGGCTAGTTTGGTAAGTTGTGGTGCATTCTAACTTGGCGTTGCGTGTAGTGCAAGATATTGAATTTGATTAATGAAAAAATAACTTATTATGAAATTTTGGGGTGTTACAAAACTCATTTTCGAAAAAATAGAAAAATAAAGTATTGTTTTCTTAAACACATTTTCCCAATAATTTTAGGTGAAAAAAACTTTTAAAATTGTATTATTACATGAAAAAGTTCATGAATAATCATGTGATAATAAAATAGTTATATTCTAATATATAAATATCAAAAAATCCTTTAAATTACACAAAAACAAAAACAATACCAAATAATTATGAGATTGTAAAATAAACCTTTACCACTTGGGTAACTTTTTATTATAATACCTATGAAATAAATAATATAAAATTAAATATTAAATACCATTTATATAAATTGATTCATGATATAACATATAAAATTTTAATTATATACATCGTACAAAGTAATAAGTGGTGATTATGGTGTATGTCTCACATAAGTAAAAGTTAGATGAAAATCCCTTACCACTGGATTGAAATCATTATTATGTGTCCACGATAACTATATAATAAATTTATGTTTATTAATCATCCATTATATAACCATAATTGTATATATTATACCATATATGATTTAATTATCATCTTTTATCACTCTTTTTAACAATTCATTATTAAAATCCCCATTTCAGGTCATAATCTCTTCATTTTTAATGTACTTTTTGGTTCATAAATTTTGGTAATTTTATTTTTATAATGGTTACATGATATAATTAGTTTTTACCATGATTTTTTTATCATATGTAGTCATTATATATTTATTTAATGTAACCAATAAAATTTATGTATAAAAAATGGATTACATCATTCATAGAGATGGTATGCCATATTTACGCAAGAACATTGATTCCAATTTTATTGATAGATTAAATGAATGGAAATTAAATATTAATTAATCTTTAAAAAATCATTATTATTTTATATATCATGTATATTACTAAAATCCATCCTTATTACCTTCCATGTAAAAATTAAATGAATTTTTTTTTACATTTTTATATTGAGGTGGTAGTCCACACGTACAAACGAGCAACATTATTTTTTCTAATGGATTTTAAGGTAAGAATTTATATGTTATGTTATATATTAATAAGTGTGATAATATAAAAAAAGTTACATATATTTAAAAACATTTATCCTTACTAACATCCATGTAATTTGTAAGTGAAAACGAATCACATCACTTTATGAGCATATAGTCCACCACACACACAAGTGGCGTTCCGTATCTGTCATGATATAAAGAGAAATAAATTTAATGTTATATGAAAATTAAATAAGAATATTAATATAATAAATATTATGTAATTATGTTAAATCCATCATTACATCTATCCTTGAATGGTGGTGAGGGAAAATAAACCACATTGGTTTGCTGCGTGATAGTCTATTATAGGCACAAATAATGATTTATATCCCATTTAATGGAAGTGTGGATGGATTTATGTTATTAAATTAACATAACCAAATATTAGTATATATTAGATAATTTTTTTTTATCAAAATTGTAAAATATTTTATGGATTTTGAATAATAATTAAAACAAAAACACAAAGTTAAAAACATTACATCTTCTTCAAAAAACCTCATTTGGACCTAAAACCTTACTTGATTGTATTTATGACATTACCATGGCTTCTAGGACATGGGGAGGAAATTAAATAGTATATTTTAGAATGTATTTTTCAAATGAAATATTTTTTATATGTTAATTGGAGAATATATGGCGTGTCCTCTTATAAGTGAGGTGAGTGACACACATGTAATTTATTAAAATGAAAATGTGTACCCACATTTTTCACATGACATAAGGCTCCAACATTTTCCATTATATAAACATATCGGTGATAATGTCAAAATATGACCATAAAATGGGGTTTTCATAAGTTTATTTGTTATTTTACCCCGTTTATTTTTATTTTAACACTGTGGAAAACCCATTTTCACCTTAACCACACTAACTAATTTTTACTGTTTTTACTATTTATTATCGTAAAACATTAATTTGACCTTATTTGATGATATTAAATTATTACAATTCAAAATATTGGATCCATTCATACAAATTCCATTCGAAATTGTTTTAGAATTTAATTTTAAATTAATCATTTTGATGTGATGAAAATGTGATTTTCCATATCAAAAAGTTAAAAAACATTATATCAAAATTGAATATAAAATTGATTAAAATGACGAAAATTGGATTAATAGATATATAATTTGAATAATTTTACTTTTAAAACCATAAAAATGTAAAATTTATCCTTGTAAATTTTCCAATAAATGGTGGTTTTTTAATAAAACACAATATTTTTTACTATTCACTGAAAAATTTAAAATTTTCATAAAATTCATAAAAATTCAATGAAACATAATTGTAAAATACATATTTGAAAACTAATTTTTATAAAAATAATTTTTATAAGTGGAAAAAAATAATTTTCAATTATGTGAGAAAAGCACAACTAGACCGCCATTTAAAAAAAATCTTTTCAAAGAAACATTTTCCCCTTCAAATGGTACATATTTTATTTATAGTAAATATATAACTATACAATTTTTTTTATTAATGTGTAAACAATATAATTTACATAATTTAGGTTTCCCTATTCATACTTGGGAACGTAATAGCTAGGTTATAATTATTATTATTCAATAATCATATTCTAAATGAGTGTTATGTTTCATTTAAACATAATTCCTTGTGCATTAAATGAAACCAAAATGATTGAATTTATTTAAAAATAAATATTTCATAATGTATATGGGTGTTATATTATTTTCCAATCTTGGTGTTTCATGTCCCTTATGTTATCGAACATGATGTTGATATATAAAATATAAGGTTGTTACATTCTACCCCCATAATTTAATTTCAATCTCAATAATAATGTGTTTGAAATTTGAATATTCCCTTCTTGAAATCCCACATCATGATAAGGTTTAATATAACATCCTCTTGATAAAAGAGAGAGGAATGTAGGAAGGTTATATGGAATTATCACATAACTAGGTTTCCAAGTTAGAGAAAATAGGAGGGAAGTGAAGATATGGACGTAGATGATATGTTTTATTCCCAAATAATAATAGAGGCTGCTAGAGTTCATTGATCACAGGAAGGTGAATGTTTAAGATAACATTAACCAAAAAATAATAAATCTATAGTCAGTTAAGGGACCATTTGATTCATCTGAAATGATGTTACAAGCATAACATTTTTGTTTTGATATCATTTTCTTCGAGTACAGGAATACATTTACTATCTGGATTGAGAACATATGAAAATTTAATTACATGATATCATTAAATTTCATAAGCATAATTTCATTCTTTGGTAGTGAATCTATCAATTGCCACATCATTTCTTACTCCAGGAAATGAATATCCAAAATGAATTTTTATACCCAAAGAAAATTTAACATGTCACTATCATTCCAATTCATTCCTACTATCTCAAGATATTTTTAAAAATATAAATGTTTATACACATTATACAATAACACTCATATTTAATCTTAATCAATTATATATATATTCAATCTTAATAATTTTCCAATATATGACTCTCAAAAACCAATGTCTAAAAGTCTTGAAGGAAGGTCACTAAATGAACATTAAATCCCCCAGACAATATAAAGTGGATCTTAATGTAAAATTCCAAATACGTGAATACATTGATCACCATAAAACCTTAATGAAAACATGAATTCTTCCAAGAATAAAATCTCAGGTTTTAGAATATATTCCATAGATCCAAACATATAGTAAACTCTAAAATTATAACATAAATCATCAAATCACTAACCAATTTCATGGTCACTAATATTATCTTAAAATATATCATAGTTATTGTTATCTCAATATATAGAACATATTAGGGTTTATCTTCCCATAATCATATTTCTTCTAAAAAATCATCATTCCATAGAATCACATTTCTTAGTACCATTCAACACATGATTTCAGATCCTTCAATAAATACTACTGCATTAAATTTCTTATAAATATCACAATTCTTATAATGAGAATACCATTAATAAAATAATTTTTATTGGGTCCAAATACATAATAATGTCTTATTGTATATTTATTAAGAAATAAATTTAACCCAAAAATAGTTTTAGAATATACAATAACCTAGGGAGACCTAAAGTAATAAAGCCCAAGATGATTTCCTCTGATCAAGTTGAACCCCTATGGTTTCAAGAGATGTGTGCTTGAGAAGAAACTGTTGCTAGAACCCTGATCTTCCACCACTGTGGAAGCAAGATGATCTTCCACCATGTTGTATTCACGCCACATATGAACCACGTGAATGTTTCTGTTGATGAGGATGGCTCTAAATTTTATTATGGTGTAGTCTATCGAACAAAAAATACATGATTTTTTGTGTATTTAATCAAGATTGATCATGGAGTCATTTTATACGCGATTAAGAGTGATATTCTTCTAGTCACATAGGCTCAACCCCAAGTACATATCCTTGTCCTCCACTTGGATAGAGTTTCACTTCCCATAGTAGGAAGTAAAAAAACTAAATACACTTCCTCTATAGTCACAAACAACCACTCCACCTTTCATGAATCTCGAGATGCACGAACAATCAAAATTTAGTATGAAACCCATTCCTGGTAGTGTCCACCACACCCAGTGTCCCCTCATCCTAGAAATAACAGGTTTCACCAGAGTCACTCTCACCTATAGAGATCTCAAATAGGGGAATCATGCCAATTTTTGATACCTCTAACCAGATCAAAGAGGAGAGATCTTATTCTCATGATAATGGATCTTCCTATAGACATAGTCCCATAAACCTCACATTATTCATCGCCTACCATATATAAAAACAACCAACACTCAGAATAATAGATCTTTTCATTTTTTTATTCTAGGCCAAAATAATTCGATCTGTGAAACCATATCAACAAAAATGATGTGTTGAGAAGATCTGGAGAGAGGAGGTAAATGAACTCACTGAAGAACCTCCAAATATTCAGTTCCTATTCACCCCCAAAGTTGTAGTTATTCATGTTCCCCTACAAGTTATTATTGAAATAGTGACATATGAAGACTAGGTTCATACCCATATTTTTCACATTGTTATCCAGAGAACAATATGGTTCATTATCCAGCTAGCTAGAAAAATTAATCTTTATTGGGAAACAATTTTACCATACCATGATATTCAAGTTATCTCTCATCCCATGAGGTAAAAATATCAATTTAATGTCCTTTTATGAGAAGGTACTTGAATTAGAGGTACTGAATACACATTTTTTTGGATTCATAATTCAATGAAATGAGATAAAACCCATATCATTGATCCTCATAAAAATATATTGGATAAAGAGATGATGAAATATGTCATCTCTAAAAGAAATCAGATGAGAGGGACACCCCAAGAAGCTGATCATAGAACGCGCCTCGTTTTAATGCTAGAATAGGATATCACCATTTCTTACATTCCACTGGGAGTGTTGAAGGGGGGTAGATAATATGGTAAATCAAATACTTAAAAGTGGATGCATGGGTACTAACATAATTCGCATACCAACCACATTTATAAGATATTATTTTTCCCAATGATCTACCATGCCATCATTACAGGCATGCAGTGAGTAATATCCTCTAGGCTCCTCATATTGATCTCACATTCATATAAGGGCCTTTCAATCCTACCCCATGAAGTCCAGTGAAGTTTTCATTTAGAGAGAGTGTCCCATTAGAAGTAAGATAAAATTTTATCAATGGAGGCAACGACCCCCTTAGGCACATTTATTACTGAGAGTGAAAAATTGGAATTTCTAAAAGGATTTTGTTTACTAAAAGACACCATATAGTAAAATCATTATAATTTTTGGGGATTCTCCCATAACCTTTCATTAATGAACAATATAACCTCTTAATCATAAAATAATGAAAACACATTTTCCATTTATACATGTACCAAGGTGCTTCTTTCCACAGTTATCACATATAATACAATATTAAATTACCTTATTCCCTTTATCCATTATTTTCCCTAACTTCTACATCATCTATTAATTCCATTATAAGCCATAATACTTGTATAATTTTTCCTCTGTATTGATAGTGCATGATATGATGTCCTCATATAATGAGAAAGTTTTGGTGACTAGTTACCTTTGAAGGATTGTCTTAATCCCATCAAATAAATGTCCAATATTTCCTTTGGATTACATATGTTGTCCACAACATTACTTGAAATCCTTGTAAAGTAAGATTCATACTGAGAAACATTTTCTAATTTTATTTGTATTAGACTCATGAAATTTCATTCCAAATCATCTTGGTTCTCATGAAGAAAATATTTTTCCTAGAGGAGTTCCATTAAATCCTTTCATTCCATGTTTTCTATTTCTTCTTCATCCTTAGCATTTTAAATCAATGACCACCATTAACCAGAATCTCCCCAGAGATGATAAATTTCCAAGAAAATTTTCACCCTTCACAACTTCCTGGAGTAAGAAATATCTTCTCTATGAGACGTATCCATCTCTCAGCTAAAAATGGATTTTTAGTCTGACAAAATGCTGAAGGTTTTTGACACATGAAATGGTCTAACATTGACACAATGCATATTTGATTAGTAGGATACTCTATATGGGAAACATTATTACTCATAAACTAATTAATATACCCTAATATGGTTATAATTTTATTTGTTATAACTTCAACAACGTATCCTGTTTTATTATAAATCCTAAGTGAAAATTACCTAAATGGAGTACAAGCATTGATACATTTCACATTCCTTCTATCAGGTTTTCTAGACAACATCATACAATAGATTAGATTAAAAAATTGTGCAACATAATGTATTATCAAAAAACTAGTGAAATGATTAATATAAATTGAAAAACATTATGCATTGATAATATCATTATCATAAACATGGTTTCTTTAGGGATCTCTTTATTTTAAAATTCTTTATAGAGTTTTATTAGAATTTAATAATTATCCCAATCATATTCCCATGGAGTGTAAAACTAAGGGCACAATAATTCCCGTTATCATGTGCAAGGTGACCGACAAGTCAATTTTGATGCATCTTTATTAGATTTATTATATATAAGAAAATATTTTATAGAACTAAGTCCACAAGTAGTATCCATACAAAGATGTATTTCAAAGAAAAAACACATCACTTTCTCTTACAAAAACATTAGGATGTTATTAGTATATAACCTCAATTTTTATCATATTGTCATGGTAATATATATTTTTTTCCTAAATATAGTTCCCAAGGATTGTGCAAAATCTTCTATGATTATTATAGTAATAAACTAAACTCCCAAAACCATGACTAAGATTATACTTTATTACATTGGAATTAGATATAAGTAATCACATCCCAAAAGACCAAATTTTTTTTAGACTTGGTATATTACATAAATGATTAGAATTTATATTATAATTGAAAAAATTAAATTTGAAAATTTTTCTTATTTGATAAGGCCATTATTTCTCATAGATTATGCAGACATATCAATTACAAAACACTTCCTTGAATCCTAGGTAAAATGAAACATAGTAATGGGGAGAACTCAAATGCTCGGTAATGGTAAGAGTATATAGTATGATATCATGTATAAATAACCATAATCAATATGAATGTTAGATAATTGAAACATATTCCATTACTTAGTGAACAAAGAATAATATGTTATAAATAAATGATGATGAAATAATTTCATATAAATAATCCCTTATTCTTGAGACTTAACCACATATATTTTAACTAATTGAAAAATCACATGGAATATCAATGATAGAATTCATAATGATGGAATGCATAATGTTGTACATGCTAAACATAATTTCAAGGACTCGTTCCATGTCTTATTTCCATCAAGTCCTCATGTTAATGCATATTTAAAAAATTCTAATTCCTCATCATAATTCTGAGGGTAATTTCTCTCAAGAGACCTGATTCATCAAGGTGATATGGTATTATAGGCCCCAACCCAAACATAATAATTCCAATGAATTACCCATATGAAAGGGGTGAAACATAATCATTATAAGACCTAATATTTCAAATTTTACATATGAAATATTAATAATTATCCCAATTAATAAACATAATAATTATCTATCCAATGTAATATGGTGAATGGAAATAATATTATACATCCCTAGATGAACCGATCATAGACCATCTCGATAAATAATAAGTAGAGTATAAATAAGACATATCCCTGGTGAACTATAAATAAAATAATGTTTTAATATTATTAAGGAAAATAAATACCAATAAAATTTAATTAAAAACATTTTTTAGGAAAATAACCTTTTCACTTTGAAAATAAATTTAAAAATAAACGTTTAAAAAATATTTCTAAAATAAATTTCATATAAAATAACCCTTTAAAACTTGTAAAATAATATTTAAAACATTTAATGGTCATGAAAAGGAAATATTATGACCTTGTGGTACATGATAATACAAATATTCCATTCAATTTTTTGAGAAAATATAAATGGGCCATGTTTTAAAAACTACATGAAAATTACTTTCAAAAAAAATTAAATAATAAAAATGCTAATAATTGATTTTATAAATAATTTATAAAAGGACAAGATATTTTTTTTGGAAAAAAAATATTAGAATACTTGGTGTTTGATGACAAAGTATTTTCAATAGAAGAGAGAAGTAAATTTAGGCTTTCTTAAAAATATTTTCTCAATCATTTTAACTAAAAAATAGTGGGACAATAGAAATATTACTTGAAAAAATTCATTAATAACCCAATTATAAAAAAAATATAACTATTCTAATATATAAATATAAAATAATACCACAAATAGAGATTTTGAAAAACAATCTTGAATAATGATGAGATTGTGAAATAAATCCTTGCAACATTGATATCTTATGGATCATAATCCATATAAAAGAAATAAATTAAAATTAAACTTTAAATACCATTAAGAGAAATTCAATAATGATATAAAATATCAAAAGTTGTTTTATATATCTTTTACAAAGGAATAAGTGGTGATTACAGTGTTTGTCTCATAGAAGTAAATGTTAGAAGAGAACCACTTTCCACTTGATTGAATTCATTGATATGCATATGAACCACCTATATAATAAATATAGGATTATTAAACATACATTTAATAGATATAATAATATATATTATTCTATATATTAAATAAAAATAGTATTTTATCACTATTTTATTTATAATTCTTTGTGAAAATAAGTGTTTTTGGAGATAATTTATACATTTTTCGTATCTGTCTTGGTTCGGTAATTAATGTCCTTTTAATCTGATCATGGGTAAATCATATCTAGAATTTTAAAAATTATTTAAATATCACATATATTAAATATATATTTATTCAGATTAATCAATAAAATTTAATGGTATAAAATGATTTATGTCATTCATAGAGATAATGCGCCATACGTATGCATGAATGTTGTTTCCATTTTTCTCAATGGATTGAACGAGAGGTATATAAAAATTAATTAATCATTAAAGAATAGTTATTATGTTATATACACAATTTTTAATAATAAAATTTATCCTTTTACCATCTATGTAAAAATTAAATGAAAAACATTTCACGTCATTACATAGATGCAGTTTTCCACAAAGACGCACAAAAAAAATTATTATTTTCCAAAGTATTGGAAGGTAAGAAGTTCTATGTGATAAAATATTTCCATAATTATGGTTATATAATAAATATTACATATATCCATTTAATTTTATCCGTATAATATTCCATGAAAATTGTTATAGAAAAATGAATCATGTCTCTTTGTAAGACTGTAATCCACCGTACACACGAGCGACGTTATCATATTCATCATAGTACAGAAAGTAAGAGTTTGTATGTTATATTATCATTAATTTAGTATAATAATATCATAAATATAAAAGTAATATGTTAAATATATAATTACATGTATCCTTGAATGGTAGTGATGGAAACTGATCAATATCGATTTGTGAGGTGGTACTTCACTGTACAAACAAATGATGACTTCATAACTCTTTTGAATCAAGGGGATGTGAATATAGATTATTAAATTAAAATAATATAATAAAAGTATATATAATATACTTTTGTTATTATTTTATCATAATTTGATATTATATTAGTGAGTTAGAAGAAAAACTAAAATAAAAAATGTATAGTTAAAAATGTTACCTCTTCCGCGGACATCCTCTTTAGGTTTAACAAAAATCCAACCAAGATTGGAATTTTTTTCAGACTAATGTCTCTAGGTTGTGTGGAGGAAAATTTTTAAGACATTTGGGTCGTTTTTTTCTGAACTAATGGGTTCTGTAATTGTCAATAGAAGAGGAGTGAGGGTGGCATTTTTAAGTGAGGTGGGCAGCACACTTTTAATTTTTGAAAAGAAAAAGGTGTACCGACATTTTTAACAATAAAATTATCTCTGAAATGATACATTAAAAAACCTTATGTGTAATAAGGTATAAATATGTCTATATAATAGGTTTTTAGAAGTTTCTAGGAAATTTACCCCTTATCTTGTTAGTTTAACCCTCGGTAAACCCATTTTCAACTTAACTCCATTAACTAATTTGGTCTATTTTTAATATTAGTTTTGATTATAAATTAATTTAAAATTAATAGATAATATAAATTAATATGACTAAAAATTTGGGTTAAATTTATACAAATCCCATTCATATAAATGGTAAAACATAATTTGAAATAAATACTGCATATGCGACCAAATAGTGGTTTTCCAAAGAGAAAATTTTCAAATGTTGAAAAAGTTTTTTCATAAAAATTTAATTTGAAATTTATTAAAATAAAGTAATTTTATTAATAGATATATGATCGAACTATTTCTATATTAAAAAAATATTAAAATAAATTTCTGTTTTTATTTTCATTAAATGAAAATGTAGTTTTTTAATAAAACCCCGCATTTTCACTATTCACTAAAAAAATTACCTTTTTAGAAAATTAAAAAAAACAAATAAAAATATAATTTGGAAAATTTGAATTAAAAATGATGTTTCATTCAAATAAAATTTATAAAAGTGATAAAAAATGATTTTAAAATATTTCATCAAAGATCTACTAGACCACCTTTTGGAAAATAATATAGTTTTCAGAAAAGATTTCTTTTTATTTAAAATTATTCTTATTTTTTTTATAGTCAATTAGTAACCATTGAATTTATTTTAGAGATGATTAAACCTTATAAATTATTTAATTTATTTTTTATTATTCATACATTCCAACTTAAGGGCTCTCTTATTGTGATCATGTTTGAAGAATAATATTTTAATATGATGTTGTGTTTTACTTAAACATGATGTGGCATAAATTCCAGCCTATCAAAGAGGTATAATTTATTTTAAAATAAAAATATCATAAATTATCTAGATGTAAAATTTTATTAAAAGATTTTTGTTGAGTTTCATACATGATATTGAAAAGGATGTCCATATTTTAAATTCTTATGGTGTTATAAAAGCGAACCACTTCTCCTTGATTATTTGCACCATTTGATTTTTCTATACTACAAATTAACTACTCCAATACCTTCCTATAATACATAACATAATAATATATCTTCTATTTTTATCTAGAGACTGATCCTTCAATGTTTAATGTGTATTTCAAAGAGGTCTCTCAAAGAAGAGGTAAAAATATTAACCAAGCACTTCCAATTTTATTTATTATTCATTATCTAAACTTATTTTATCCAACAAAACATGATGAATAAAGTATATTAAATATACTACTATGTTATTATGATAATTTTATAAGAACATACCACCTATTCTCAATCAAATGGGTAAATTAAGTGTCGCTTGTGCGTATGGGAAGACTACTACCTCCACATAGATATATAAATCATTTTTCATCACCATATTTCATCAATGGTTATTATGATGGGTTTAATATTTATAAATTATGTTCATTAAATTTTTATTCTTAAATAATTATAATATCATATCAATCATCTTACCTTCAAATCCGTGGGTAAATAATAATGTATCTCGTGTGTATGTATAGACTACCACCTCTAAAAAGTGATGTGATTTGTTATCATTTCTACATTTCATTGATTGTAAAAATGATAGATTTACTGAAAATATATGATATTTAATATATAATAATTATTATAAAATTTTTAATTATCATTAAACTGTATTTTCTTTAATCAATTAAAAAGTGGATACATCACTAGTTAGTATATATGAATTACCTTCTTTATGTAATGATGTAAATATTTTTTTCTCGCTACATTATATGAATGGTAATAAATATGTATATAGTAAATATATATGATATTTATATCATGATTTAAATTATTTATATTAGGGAACTATGATAAAATTGCATGGACCATTACTCTCAAACAAAAATATACATGAAAATTAAATAAGTAAACACCAAAAATGACGATGATAAGGAAAGATTTTCATTAAAATGGTGATATGATATTATAAGTAATACATGTATGGTATTATATATGATTATGCTTTTAGTATAAAATTATAATAAATTTAAATTTATTTTGATTGATTTTTTTGAACTTATTAAGAAAGAAAGGCTTAAGGTGTATGTTTCTCTCCCCACTCTCATTTTTGTGAGACATGTGCCATATTCACAACTTGTTTTCTTCATGTGATATATATAATATCCATGAATTTATTTTATGATATTTTTTAAATTTGTTTTATTTATTAATAAGCATAATTTTTTATCTTTCATGATAATTGTTTAGATATTATCTATGTTATAACAGTTCTCCGTCTAAATTTTGTTACTGTGAGACATATTTGATGTTTTTCACCTATTTAGGTTTTTGAGGTGTATATAATGATACTTGGAATATTTATATCATTTATCCTTATTTATTAATAGAATTTAAATTTAAAATTTAAATTATTCCATCTAAGGTAATTTTATACGAATGTTAACGAAGTGGTAAGCGTTTACCATATCAAATGGTCTTCTTTGTGACATATGTGCAATTATACAACCTCTCTTATTTTGTGAGGTGTCTGTACTCACCCATTGATATTTTTTATTGGTAAAATTTTTATATTAATGGTAATTATTTTTTTATTCAATGTTATTTCTATAATTGGGGTCATGAATCATGAGTTAACAAAAAGTTATGGGTTTTATGATAAAATATCATTATTTTCTGGGGTTTTATGCTTAACTTTATATTGATGAGATTATATGATATATATCACAAAAATATTTAGTATTCTATCCTTTTATATTAGTTTTTAGATATAACACATTTCTCTTTAATTCTCATCTCTTTATGTACAAAAGTGACTAAAATAATTTCTTTAAGGAAAAATGATGATGTATTCCCTTCTGTCATGAACATTTTTAGGCTATATTTCCTTTAAAATTTCTTAAATAATGTTGTTTCAATTATAAAATCTATATTTAATGTCATTTTTTAACTATATTTGACTTGATTCTCTAAATTTTATGTGTAATATTCTTATCATTTTTTAAACATGCTACTTTTTTTCTTTTTATCAAAAATGTATAAGTGATATTTGTTTTAACGTACACTACATGAGTGGATTTCTCTTCCATCATGAATTATATATTATTTTTGTATTACATTATAAGGTTACTTGTATATTTTCAGTGAAATTTTTTCCTTAATGTAGTGTATATTTTTAGATTTTAAAAAATTGATTTTTAAGGGAAAAGGGTATTTTCTCAAGAAATGTTTTAGTATTCTTTTAATGGTTTTTTCAAATATAACAACATACATTGATGATTATTAAGATTTTATAGAGATATGATCCTATTATACCATATTTATTATTTCAATAGATGGTTTAGTAATATTTGGAGGATTTTTTTGAAACCTATATCTTTTTCTTACGTTATGATATAATAATATAACGAATTATTGAACACACATATATAGTTTCCATTATATGATTTTTTATGATCCATATTATATATCCCCATTGTGGATTGGGTAAAGAATGATATATTTAAATATAATTAGGACTATAATGGGTCGTGACCGCACCTTAGTGGGACACTTTTTCCAATAAGATAGGCTTGGGGTGATCCTTGAATATTAAAATAATGGAATGGTGAGTGAACCCAATCAATTATTATTGTCTTGGTAGTGAAATTTGAAAAAGGAAATAATTTTATATACTTATATATATGACACGATTTTATGTCTTATGATTATGATATATTCTCTAGGATCATTATTTATTATTAATGATTCACACTCAATATGTATTATAAATTCTGATTGTCAATTCCATATATCAGGATTTGTGATTAAAAATATTTGACTAATTGGGTATGATTATTGTATGTATTGATAATTTTCTCATTCCCTTATGGTCATATTATTTATACTTGTGACCATTGATTGATATCTCTTATTTTTAACCTTACTGAACATCTTAGCTCATCCTTTTTATGTTTCCCTTCCCTAGGTTATAAAGATAGATTTTAAGTATTATATGTTTGATAATTGTACTAGTAATGAATAAATTAATGGGAAATTATGTATATATTTTATATACTAGTATTTTATATTTCCATGATTTCAAATATATTAAACCATAATTATTCGGATGTGGGTCATATTGATATGAAATGAATATTCGATAAAAAAAAGATGAAGTTTTTATATATGTAATGTTTCTATCACTATATTTGGTATCAATTAAAGGTTTTTTTGGAAGAATTTTTATGGAAACGGTGATAAAAAAATCTTAGGATAATCCAAACTATAATAGAAAACATATTTCATGTTGATGAATGGAGTTTGGTTTTCTGAATAAAATACATCAATGATTGGATACTATAATTTCAAGTGTTTTTGGAATAGATGCATCTTGGAATAATATATTTGTAATCAATTGGTCGAGTATATATCAGATATTATGTATGTGCATGTTTAATGAGACCTTACTTTGAATATTTTTTGACACTCTTAGGGGATATTCTTGAGTTTATTCATATTTGTTTTATGAATACATATGAAAAATTTCAATATATTTGAGAACTATAGATAATATAACTTAAATCTAGGGTTTCTTATATTTTAAATATGGGTTAAATATTTAGACACCTTATAATTTATTTTTAGGATAATATGATTTACCATTATGAATATTAAGTCTCACAATATTATATTTAGTTTCAGTTAATAGATATAACAAAAAATAACGACATTTTCTCTAAATGTGATCCATAATTCAATAATTTTTCTCTTGTGAAATTGAATGTTATGGGGAATGAAATAAAAAAATATTGATGTTATGATTATTAAACATTATAAATACATGATTCAAATTGATATTACAAATGATAAAAGGAGGGAACAACTAACTATTAGTTCATTCATGAGGCAATTACCACCTCATTTTATTGGGTTTTTTGGATTAACTAATTGATGAGTATTTAATCATAAAAAATAAAAAGTTATTTTTCATTATCCATTTGTCGAAATATGAAAATTTATTTTAGTTCTTCATTATTTCAATATTAAAGAAGATCAATGATGATCTCTTATAAATAATATGAGGCAACATGAATAATCTGAATCTATAGAGTTGGATGAGTTTAAGAGATTATTTTATAATATATACTTTCCCTTTATTCATTATATAAAAATGGATAAGGACTTTATTAATAAAAATAATAATTATGGTGAATCCATTACTGTTCGTGAGGGAAAAATTACAATCCCTTTTAGTAAAAATTCTAGTACTACCATTAAAATAAATTATAATATTGATCGATTACTAAATTCCCTAAAACAAAGTTTCTAAAATGAGTTATATAAAAGAGACTTAGTATATAAGCATAAATTGATTGATATAATAACAAGGTGGAAATGTGGATTGAATTCACCAAAAAATCTCATGGTTTTTATAAAAAAATAATGTTGTAACTTAATTTAAATTATAATAGAAAAAACCATAGAGGGAATAAAGTGTGTTTTAATTTATGTATGCAGTGTGGAAATAATCATGGAGGAATTTTCTGAAGGTGACTATTTAATTTTTAAATTATGGAAAATAAATCCATTGAGAAACTAAATATTGAAGTAATTGGAAGAAGTTAGACAACAATGAAAATGTGGAGAAACATTCACTGAATATACAACCCATGTACAAATTCTATAATTTCCAAATGTATAGTAATTATGGTAACTAGTGCTTGAACCCAAGGGTTAAATATGATTATTGAAAATAGAAACCCTTTAATCTCATGGAAAAAGAAAAATATCATGAAATCACTATTACTGATGTGGGTTATAATAATGAATTAGTTAAGGATACACTAACCCTCTACTCTAAGAGTAAAAATATCTTATTTGATTCTAGTTCTACCCACTCTTTTATATCTAATTAATTTTATATGGGTATAATACAACAAGAATAATTATTATAAGTTGAAATTGTTTTAGAAACTCGTATTTTTATAATTAGAACATCTCAATTATATGTATATTCCCTAATTTAATTTTATGGGAATGTGCTCGCTTTAAATATTTTTATTCATCCTCTAGTTAAATTTGATTTGATTTTTTGAATTTCATTTATTTCATTATTTAAAACCATTATTATTTTCTGTGGAAGGTAAGTCACATTTTTTATTCATAACCAACCTATGATTGTCAATTGGTGTGAGGATAAATATATAAATGAAGTAGAAATTACATCCTTTACATGGGTCTTGATTCTAATTCAAAGTGGGTGATTGTCTCAGATGGTTGGGGAGAAACTCAACATCAAAGAGATTTGTATTTCATAAGATTTTTTATATATTTCTGGTGGAGTTTCATAGTCTTCTTATAAATCATAAAGTCAGTTTTTCAATAAAATTCATATTCAATCCTACACAAATCTCAAATACTATATAGAATATGGTCATGATTGAGTTTGATGAATTGAACAATAAAATCCTTGAAAATCTAAATAAAGGGCTCATTTAGCCAAGAATATCACCTTGCGGTTAACCTATCCTTTTTTATGAATAAAATGGATCAATGAAACTCCATATTCCTTATTAGTCATTTAACAAGATCATGATAAGTAATAATAACCCATTACCACAAACTAATGATTAGTTCGATCAATTATGATGAGAACAATATTTTATGATGATTTATTTTTTTTCAAGGTGCTATCATTTGAGGGTATGAAGTAATGAATTACCTACAACAAAATTCTAATCAAGGTATTATGATATGAATTTAAAGTGATTCCATGTTTATTATTAAAAATACCTATATCTTCATAGATTTAATTAATAGATTCTTTAGATATTACCATTATCAGTTTGTGGTAGTCTTTATAAATGATATTTTCATATATTATAAGAGAATGAAAGAATGTTAAGATCACTTAGGGATTGTATTATGGACATCAAGGAAGGATAAGTTGTATGAAATTTTACCAAGTGTGAATTTTGGCTATAGAAAATTTCATTTATGGGTCATATTATCTCATGTGAGGGTATATCTGTAGATCCATCAAAGTCAGAAGTTAATATACATTATGTCAAACCAACCAATAGTACTGAAATCTATAGATTTATTGGATTAGATGGATATTATCTAAAAATTTTGAAGTAATACTCAAAAATATAAAATTCACTCACCATATTTACTCAAAAGGGAGTTATATTCCATTAGACTTATAAGTATGTAGAATATTTCAAGGAATTGAAGATAAGGTTAGTCAATTAACATGTACTCGCATAACCCTGCAATAGAGATGGGTTTTTTATTTATATTTATGCTTATAAGAAAGGTTTAGATTTTTTATCATGTATAATTATATGATTATAGATTATACTTCATGATAATTGATGGATCATGAGAAAATTTACCCAATTCATAATTTGGAGTCAATAACAGTAATCATTTCATTAAATATTGGAAGCAATTATATTTATAGAGAAAGGTGTAACATATTTATTATTCATAATGTTTTAATATATGTATTCACCTTTAAAGAGATGAATATACACATGATTGGATGGTTGGATTTGATTAAAGAACTCTGTGAAATTTATAATGTGGTTGATGCTTTGAGTCAAAATAAACATGCCTCATTATCTATATTTAGGATAAAAAGATATCCAATATTTATTGATTAGAAAATAAAAAGTGTTGATATTATAAAAATATAGAGAAATCTTATCTTTCTCAAATGAGTGTTCAACAATCTATCCATGTAAATATTAAAGTGGGGGAAAAGCAGGATTTTGAGATGGAAAAGGAGAGAATTGTTCCTAAGTTTAGCATATATTATGATTGAATTATATGGTTTGGGAGCTATGTATGTGCCTTTTCAAAATCATACCTAAAGAACGAGCTATATGATGAAACTCATAGAACATAAATCTATATTAAACATTGAAGTGTGAAGAAATATAGATATATTAAAGAGTATTTCTGGAGGGATATCATAAAGATACATAATGGAGAGTATGTATCTTAGTTATTGGTTTCACAACAAGTCCATATTGAGATATAGATTTATAAGGGGGTATTATAACCATTACCCATAACAAAATATTAATGGGAAAACATAACCCCGTATTTCATCATTGGACTCCCCAAATATATAAAGTCCATAATTTTATTTGTATTATAGTTGATCACCTTACAATTTCAAAACACTTCATTACTATTAAAGAATATTCCATTCTGAATCATCTTTCAAGGAAATATATTAAAGAATTGGTATGGTTATATATATTTTTAAATTCTACTATATCTGATTGGCATATGTGGTTTACCTCAATATTGTAAATATGTCTTCAAAAAAATCAATATATATAGTTTTATTTCAGTGCTTCTTCTCATCTTAGGATAGATAGTCGGTCATTAGGATAATTTAAACCCTATAGGATATGTTGATATATTTTTCTAAAAAATTAAATGGTGTTTGGTATCAAAACCTTAATCTGGTAGAGTTTTATTACAATAACATCTTTCAATCAAGAATTTAAATGGATCTTTATAAAGTCTTCGATGGAAATAAGTGTAGAACTCTAACATACTTGGATGAGGTGGGGGAATCAAAAATATTAAAACATGAACTAGTAGTGAAATGGTAGAGAATCTTAGATCCATTCAATGTCAAATTAGAGAAATTCAGAGTAGATAGAAGAGTGATACTGAAAATCATAAAATATATCTGGAATTTCATGTTGGTGAGAAGGTATTTCTAAAAATTTATACACGAAATAAGGTTATCATATTTTACAATAAAGGAATTTTTTTCTCTAGTTATATTGGTCCCTTCAATATTCTTAATCAGATTGGGATGATTTTTTATCACTTGGTACTCTAACCAAACATCTCTCAAGTTCATGATGTGTTCCATATATATCTCTTGAGGAAATTGATACATGATCCATCACATGTAATAAACTTCTATGTTATACAATTTGAGAATGATCTTTTTTGTTAATAACAAACGGTATAAATTTTCAATCATAGAGATAATGTGATACTGAAAAGACTAATCACCTAGTTAATGTTTATTAGAGGAATTATAAATTTAAGAAATCTAGATAGGAACTTGAGGATATAATGAAACAAAAATATTATAAATTTTCGTATTAGAGTGATGAAATTTTAAGAAAAAAAATATTTTTAAGGGGTTTATAACGTAACACTTCATTATTTTTTATGTATTTCCTTTTGAAATTAATATGAGGTATTCAGTAGATTTCCTTATAGACAACCCAAATTATGTTATACCAAAAAACATTCCAATAAATTTATATGTATGAATAGTAATAGGCATATTATTAGAAAAATATGTAAATGTTTCAAATAGTGAAAATGTATTGATTAATTCATAAAAAATCAGTAGTCAATTATCAATAAATTTATTTTATGAATCAAAAATATGTTCCTTGAATTTTTTTCCATATTTTGTTCACATAGACATTATAAATAATTTTAAAAAATATTATAAATTTTATTCGGAGAAAAGATTTATTTTTATTAAATAGTGAAAAAACAAATCATTGTAGAGAAATTCATTTATTTTATTAAACAATATCATTATATTTTCAATATAATATTAAAATAAAATAATTATCCTTTAATTATAAAAAATATAATAAATTATATATGAGTATTCATTATACTTTATTTGGAACAAATTCATTTTTAGGCATAAAAACTCATTTTTTAAGGAAATGTTTTTAGGCGTGCAATTTGTTTTTATCTAAATAAATTAAGTAAGTATCTATTTATTAATGTATATAATTAAATTTATATATTATATATTCAATCTAATAATTCTATATTAATATTATGGTTTTATAATTCATGAAATGGAAGTAAATTATATTTTATACTTAAAAATGTATTTTTCTAAAATGAGTTTTCATTATAGTGTAAGCGCTTAATTAAAACTAAATTATACCAATTATAGAACATGAATATGTAAAAATATATTCCATATTTTTAATCATCATAATTAATATAATTTAACAAATTCAACTTGATTTTTTTGCCAGAGTGAATATTAAACACAATAAAAGTTTTTTACCACGGTTATGGTTAAATCGAGTTTATTGGGGGGTTTAGAAAAAATATAATGTTATTATTTCATAATAAACTTGTTTTTGTATTTTCTAAATTTATTTAAACTATATATTATTCTAAATTATAATTTATGTTAATTTAAATCTTTTTTCCCATTAGAAGGACCTCATATCATTGAAATATTTCATGAAATTCTATGTATGTCTCTCCCCTAACTTATAAAAGGGAACCACTTCTACTCACTTATTGAAAAAAATAAAGACATATATATAAAATAATTCCTTCTCAAAAACTATCCTATAATCAATTGATTCTTCCTATAGCTTCTAAAATTCTATTAATTTCAATCCTTCATGCTTTAAGGTGTAAGCCAAAGGACGTTTGTTGAAGAAGATGTAAAAATATTAACCAAGCCCTTCAGATTTTTTTTCATCATATAATTCCTTTGAAAATGTTTTATCTAATAATAAAATATAAACATTTTATTTTAAATTTAAAAAGATTTTTTTATGATTATTTCACAACTATGTTCTACATATTCTCAATCAAATGGGAGATGAAAGTCTCGCTCTTACATACATAGGGACTACCACCTCTACAAAGCGATAAAATTTATTCTATATCACCGTCATTGACATATAGTTATTACAATGGTTTTAATTTTTATATATTATATTTATGAGATAATTATTCTTCTGAAGTTATATTATAATTTCTAGCTTCTTACCATAAGATCCATTGATAAATGATAGCATCGCTCATCCATATATATAGTCTACTAACTCCACATTACGATGTGATTCGTTTATCATTTACACATTATATGAATATTAAAATGGACTAATTTGATGAAAATATTTTACATTTATGTTATTATAGTGATAATTTAAATATGAATTACCATTTACCTATATTTTTTCCATCCATCAAAAAGTGGAAACATCACTCGTGAGTACGTACAGATTAGTATCCCCATGATGTTATATAATTCATATTTCATAATTGATATATTTTAATGGTTTTAGATATTTATATGGTGGATATATATTATATTAATATTATTACTAACATATTTTTTGAGGTAACCATGATCAAGGTGAATGTTCCATAACTTCAGAACAAAAAATTACATGAAAAATGAAGTAGTTAACTCCCAAAATGATGATGGTAATGAAAGGTTATTAATGAATAGGTGATAAGATATTATATGTAAAACATGTGAGTTATTATAACTATGATTATTTTTATGTAATAGAATTATAATAAATTTTAATTTATAATTCCTGAGGTTGGTGTGCATATTAAGAATGATAGACTTTAGATAAGGGTTTCTCACCCCACTTTCACTTCCATGAGACATGTTCTAAATTCACCAAAATTTTTCATTATGTGGTGAATATACATACCATGAACATATTTTGTGGTTCTCTTTCAAAAAATTATGTATATTTAGAAATCCCTATAATAATATCTCTTATTAAATTTTGATTTAGAGATTACTATGTTTTTAAGGATTCTTAATTAATTTTTTTTTGTTGAGACCTGTTGGATGTTATGCACATATATGTGTTCATGAGGTGTGTATACAGATAATTTTAATTTTTATATCATGGTTAATTCATAATTCATTTTATTTAATATTTCAATTCAAATTATTCCATCCATGTGTATTTTATTAAAATTTTACCAAAGTGGTTTGTGTTCACCATCTCAAATTGACTTTTTCTGTAAATAAGTTCTGTTATGTAGCTATATTATTTTATGAGTTGTATCTACTAAAACAATTATATTTTGTATCATTAATATCATTATTTTAATGTTAAATTTTATATTATGTAATTTATTTCTTGGGTTCATGAATTATGGGTTACAAAAGTTGTAAGGGTATTATGTTACAATCTCATTTTTACTCATATTGTTTATGCTTTCATTTATGATGATGAAATTATAAGACCTATATATCAAAAATATTATATATATGCTTATCCACTGGATATTTATGTATATTACATTGTTACCTTTCATTTTCAACACTTCATGTACTTAAGATACTAAAGGAGTATTTTTAAGGAAAATTAATCTTGTTTTTCTCTTGAATTGTGAATCTATTCTTACATGTCAATATTTTCTTTAAAAATTTAGAGAATATTTTTCATATTCTCAAATGATTCTTTGAATTATTTTTTAACTACATTTGGATTTTTTACCATGTATTATATGTAATGTTCTTATAATTTTCCAGACATAATACTTTTGGGTTTTTATAAAAAATATGAAAGATGGTTTTTTAATGTACATCACATGGATGTCTTTCCCCACCATCATGGATATTCTTTTAATATAATATTAAATTATATTTTTCTTTTTTTCATCGCAAATAAATTTTTTCCTTTATATTTTTTAAATTTTAATATTTTAAATAATTTACATCAAAATAAAAATTTTATTTTCCAATAAAAATAATTTAGTTATATTTATCAGTTATTTTAATATATAATGTTGGATTCCCCTTATGTTAATCATGTTTTAATGATCACAAATCTTGTTAATCTAGTTTAACCTATCTCAAATCATGTGCATAGATGGATGGTTTCTTTATGCTTTAAATAAACTTCCACTAAATTTTATATTTGTTTTAACATCACTACATGAATGGATTTCTATTCCATAATGAATTATATATTATTTGAGTATTACATTATAAGGTTCTTTTTATATTTTCAATGATATTTTTTCCTTCATATTTTAGATATTTTTAGATATTAAAAAATTGATTTTTTGAGGAAAAATATGTTTTCTCAAGAAATGTTTTACTGTTATTTTAAAGGTTTTTTCATATATAACATCATAAATTGATATTTATTAATATTTAATAGAGATATGATCCTATTATACCATCTTTATTATTTCAATAGATGATTTATGAATATTAGGATGTTTTTTTGAAACCTATATCTTTTTCTTAGGTTTTGATATGATGATATAACGAATTATGGAACACACTTGTATAGTTTCTATTATATGATGGTTGATTCTCCATATTATATATCCCACTTGTGGATTCGGTAAAGAAATATATATTTAAATGTAATTAGGACTAGAATTAGTCATGACCACACCTTAATAGGGGGATTTTTCCAATAAGATAGGCTTGGGGTGATCCTTGAAAATTGAAATGGTGGAATGGTGAGTAAACCCAATCAATTATGATTGTATTGGTAGTGAAATTTGAAAAAGGAAATCCTTTTATATACTTATATATATGACACAAATTGTTTCCCTCAGAATTTGTGGATGACCTCCTTGATTTAAGGTTTAAACATTCCAATCGGTTTTTAACGGGTTTATTCGTAGAACCGGAAACATCCAATGATTCCACATCCATTTGGACATACTTTTCAAAGGTAGGTGCTCATTAGTTTGTGGACTGATGAGGCTTAGGAATTTTCATTGGTCGAGAGGATGGGATGTCGGACTCATCACACCTTTTTTAGGGGAATTATTGTCTACTTTAGGACTCTCTTTATAGATTTATGTTATCTTCGTGAATCCTTATTACATTACCATGTATAAAATGAGTATTCCATTAGTCTGAAAATCAATGACTGATGTGTACATAATTCAAAGAATATTTTATATGTATTCGAGGTTCTTCATCGATAAAGAATCATCTGTATTTATTAGAGATTCTTGGTCAATGGTATCCTTCGACACATTTATATAGAAGTCTCTTGGTCATTATGATGACCATGATGGTTTTAAAGCCACTCAGTGGGGAACTTGAAGTTTATTGTCATTCAG
This sequence comes from Viscum album, assembly GCA_963277665.1. Classification (NCBI taxonomy): domain Eukaryota; kingdom Viridiplantae; phylum Streptophyta; class Magnoliopsida; order Santalales; family Viscaceae; genus Viscum; species Viscum album. Next base: position 967,387,693 of record OY728159.1, on the reverse strand, counting down.
AAGGACATGGATTATTTCCGAGTTGGGATCGAACCCGCAGATGGGCTACCTACATATCCTTTGTTTAGAAAAAGAATCAGAACCCACGTATTTCGAGTAAGGGAGTATGATTCTTATGCATGATTGATGGCTCAATGAAAGAAGTCATGATCACATCTACACTCTAAGATCACGGGAGTCATGCTCGGTGTGAGAAACAAGAGGTATTGGTAAAACCCGACAATTGTGCCACAAAAGATGCAATGATGTGGGGCTTATGTGTTTATGACTGCCCAGATAAATAAAGATTAGGATTCACTTTAGGGAATAAATCCAGGAATAGGGTCCATAAAGGTATATGTTCTTTATGGAGATTTGAATACTCCCACTTGGGGCTTACTCTTGAAAAGGAGGCCCAAATTAGGAGACAACTTATGATTGGGTTTTACTCCAGATAAGGAATCCCATATCAAAGGTGAATTAGGACTGGTTAAGAAAAATTAATACTGGGGCTTATTCCTGAGAAGGAGGTCCAGGATAAGGGATTTGAAAAATTAGAGGACTTGGGACTTACTCATAAGGAGGATGCCCATGTTTGGGAATTATGACTGGGGCTTATTCCTGAAAAATTGGCCCAAGTTAAGAATTATGACTGGGGCTTATTCCGGAAAAGGAGGACCAAGTTAAGAATTATGACTGAGGATTATTCCTGAAAAGGAGGCCCAGGTTACTATGTTCTCTCATCTTAAAGGATAAGGTTGAATGAATGAAATCTCAATCTTTAGTGACATAAAGATGTGTAAATCACTAGGTTTTGAGAGATATTCCACATAATTCCTTTCAGATAAGGAAATAAAATAAAGAAATCATGGTATAAATGGCTTTGAAGAGTGTCTTGAAGACTGAATCTTGAATAGGAGAGGTGGAATGGAATAAGAAGGGTGAAATGGGCAAGAAGGGCACCCAAAAAGGCAGGGGCGCGCAAGTCCTGGAAGGTGCGAAGGTACTGTGTGGGTGCGCAAGTCCTGTTCGTGCAGGTATACCTGCGCGACACATGGGTACTTGCGCGTTTGTAAACCAGCATGGTAATACTTGGGTGATCCTTGACCAATGCCTTGATCATTATCCTGAGGTACTTTCAGAAGAGAAGCGCACAATTTTTGTGAGGAAGTAGGGCGGCGTGCAAGTATGTTCATTTCTCTTATGGGTAAAAACTTTAGGCGCACAGGTGTTAGTTAATTCTAACACTTAGACCTTACACCTGTTGTTTAGACCTTCCATTCTAGGTAAAGAATTACCTTAGAAGTGTTTGGAAGACCTGATGAAGAGACTTGGGCGTTCAGAGCTCTAAATCTAAATTCTAGAAAAATTCATCCTTGAAATGGGGGGCCCACCGGGGGTATTTATAGGATGGAGAAGACCCCGGGTGGTTATCACTTAGGGCGTGCAAGTGTACTTGCGTGACCATTGCGGCGCGCAAGTGTACTTGCGCGACCATTGTAGAACTTGCGCGACCCTTGTAGAATGTTATTATTATTCCTTCCTTTGTCAATTTTTGAAATTTGTCCAAAGGATGAATCACTTTGGAGCTCATGGTATTTCATTTCTTCAGTGGTTAGACTCTGTGACGAAAGGAGCGTCAACAAAAGTCCCCCCTCAGAGTTGGATCCGAAAGAAATGTGGATGTGACTCTGAGGAAAATAAGAAAACCAAAGGAAAGGCGGTGCGCATGTTTTTCAGTGTGCAACACTTGGCGCGCAGGTTCGAGTCACGCAGGGCTGGAGCGCACTAGGTGTATGCACGCAGGTGGGCCGCCTGGCCTATAAATATGCGGTCATTTTCCGTGCATAGCATCTGATTCCAGATTCTTGAGGTCTCGCTACGCAGGTCCCCTTCGCCGCGCAAGTTGCTCATTTTCCATTGTTTCTTTGTTTTTGCGATGTTGTCAAGGTAATAGGACTTGCGCGGTGATACTTGCAGGCCAAAAACATGCGCAACATGATAACACTTGTGCGATACATCCATACTTGCGCACCTTAATGCCTTAGCCTTTTTTTTGAAATTCATTCACAAATTTTATGAAAAAAATGAATTTATTTAAAAGTTAATTTATTCAACTTTTCAGGAAGAATCAATGGATCTTAGAACCAGAATAGTTGATGAACTGGCTAGCAAGAAGATTTATGATATGATGAACATCATTGTCCATGATTATTATGCCGTCAAAGATAGCACTATTCCGGATTTGGCTAAGTATCTGATGAAATATCATCGCGACTTTCCCCAAAGCACTTATCTACCTTTGTATGACTATGGTCATCTGCGAGAAGTCAATATTCTAGAAGCAAAGAATTATCTTCCATTTTTGTGGTTTCAAAATTACACCAACTTTTCTTCGGCAAATATCTCATGTGGAAGAGGATTTATAAATGCTAGAACACCGGAGAAGGCCCTCATGATGCATCATAGCCATTCTACACCAGATTTAAAACCTCATACGCCCGAGCTGAAACCACATTGTCATCCTTTAATCTTCTTAAATGATCATATGGATCAATCCAAAGGCTGGAAGAAATGTTGGGACTTCCATCCTGGGGGAGGTGTGAATCGAACTTGGATGTGGTCATACTGGGTGCGACAAACTTGTTCAGTGTTTATCGAGGATCTGAAAGGAGTGGCGATATACGAAGCTCTCTGTGTTGGACAAACATATGTTTACAGACATGATAACTTCGTGCCGGAAATACTCAGCCACTGGAGCCCAAAAACTAATTCTTTCCATCTGACTAATGGAGAAGTAGTTATCAGTCTGCGGGATGTCCACAAGATCTCAGGGGCTCCAATTTTGGGCGATATGTATGATGAATTCATTCCTCCCAAGGTGACTTGGAATGATCCAGAGAAGACTCCTACTTTAGCTCATGAATTATTTAAGATCTTCCACATGCTCAAGAGTTCAGAGACCTCATTAACTTATTCTAGAAAGGATATTCATCCAGAATAGTGTATGAATATATTTCTTATTGAGAAGAAATATAAGGATCCAAAAGAGAAGGAGACGAAGGATAAAGGATCCAAGAAAAATAAATCCAAGGATAAGAGGCCCAAACATCCTACCACCTTCCCAAAACCTAATAAGAGGGGTGCTCCTGGCACATTATGACCAACTATAGAAGCATGAGAGTTTGAGAAATGGGGATATGAGGTGAATCAAAAGATCTCGAAGAAGACTCATCGGGCGGGCTTCTTGGCTTTGTGGCTCAGCATTATCTCTTGCCAGTCAGGGATTCGAATGGAGGCGTCATGCCAGGGACCTTCGTCATTGTGGAAAAGTTAGATGAGGGAAAAATGTTTGGGTTGGCTACCCCCATTTTAGCAACGATTCACATGAGTTTACTTCATGTCTTCATGGGTAAATCTCCTTTAAGAATTGTGGGACCATTCCAACTTTTATGGGGATGGATTGCCACTCACTTCAAAACTTACAATGTACAGAATGGATTACAAATTCCTAGAATTTCTTTCAGGACGTTATTGAAAGCATTCTCTAGAGTTTCTACATTACATGTTAATGCCTATGACATGAAAGTGAGGTTGATCATGTTTTAGGAATTCAACTTCTTTCCCTATGTAAATCCACCAACCGGGTGGTTTGTTGATGAAGGAACAACCCATTTGGATTTGAGGGCATACATGCTAGCTTACAAGGATGGTGTGCTAGTTTCCAGTATTGACGGAGAAATTATATGTGAGTCCTATGCTCCATATATATTTGTAGGTCAATTCAAATGTCTGCAACAAATTGTTGTATCTCCTCTAGTACATGTCAGGTTAGAGTACCATCCGATGGTTGCTCAGCAACTATGGTTTCTAAAGTCAAGGGAGAAGACTGGGGTGGTATTTGATATACCAGTTGAAAAAGTGGCACATAACATGACTACATATTATGCCGAACACTGGATAGCATCATACCCCAAAGGGGTGTTGAATCATCCAGTTTATTAGGTGGGGAAAAGGAAGATGCCTATAGAGAAAAAAACCCTTCCTCATGAAGGTGATGCTTCCCCACCTGAAGCTGATTCGCTGGATTCCTCCTCTAGAACTAATTCACCAGATTCCCATGATGGGGATGATGAGGCACGACAAGTGGAAAAGCGGTTCCGTGCTCGATATAATCCTCCAATCAGAATCAAGAGACCTACTCCATCAACTCCTGGTGAGTTACTTCATTGTGGTAATTTAATCACTGCTACATTATAAAGCAATAAGTCTTATTTTCTTATTCTCTATCTGCAGTTGTAGGAGCTAGGAAGAAATTGAAGTCAAATATTGTAGGAACTTCCTCACAACCTTCATATCTAAGACCAGAGGTTGTCCAGTTATGGCAGAGTTTGACTGTGGTACTGAGACCACCTGGCTGGATTTATGTGAGGGCCTACAACTTCCTATAATAGGGAATCTTCTGACTTCTATAGATATCCAATACAAGGATAACCCCAATGAAGTGCGGGCTTACATCAGAGAGCTGGAAATGCTCATATATGCCACTAATGAGTCCGTTCCTGTCACTAGGCGGGTGAAGGAAATGATTGATCGTGGCGCCACTGAGGGGCCTAGTGGTTCTGGAGATGAGGAGTGGAAGGATTATGTGGCTCCTAATGATGTAAGCTTTATTTTCTTATTTGCTTTGCAACTTGATTCCAGTCGAATCTTTATTACTTAAGGAAATTATTTTCTTTATATTGCAGCTTGCAAAGAAAGGAACTGAGGTTCCTTCGCCATAGTATAGCCCTGGTGGTACTGCCATCGGGGCTGCCGCTGATTCTCCTCGCGAACCAGGTGAGATATCTCCAGGCCAGCAAGCCATTAATGAGGCGTTGGACATAGCCTTCCATTTGCCAATCCAAGTTCCAATAAGGGAGACTGTTGATACTCCCAAAAAACCAAAGAAGAAAAGGCAACGAAGGAGGAAGTCCACAGCTAAATGCTTCATTAGCCGCGGTAAGTCCTTCAGGTAATCATGAGTCCATACCCATGAAAAGGTTACTCATATTTCTAAGGATTGCAGGGGCTTCTTCAATTTCCCCCCTGAGGGAAAGGACTAATCCTCCTTCAAGGACCACAGAGGGTGCTGTGGAACAATCCCAGATCCAAGCACACTTGGCTGCTCTTGGAGATGAGCTAGCATTTATTCCCAGTATCCCTCCTGGTGCTGTTACAAGAAGAGAAGAACCTGTTTCTGGTAAGTCATCAATGCTTCATAAAAATGTTGAATGAAACACCGACTGAATTCCATTCTGTGATACTTCAGGTTCAACTCCTGCATTAGAGCTTCTGGAGGCTGTTGCAATTGATGTCGTGATTTTATCTGAAGATGTTTTCCAGGGTCAGGGGCTGTAAGATGTAAGTCATCAAGAAGACACATCAAATGCTCCCACTGGTGAGACTAACCAGGATTCTAAAATATCATTGGATGAAATGGTGAATCATGGCATGTCTTCCGAAGAATTTTATGATCATGATAAGTTTTCATGTGATTTAGAAGACCTTGGGCGTGAGTTTTATCCTTCACCCAGTAAATTTTCTTATAATTTACACTTCTAATCATGACTAAAAATAATATGCAGTTCCATCCATAGAAGCTTCTGAACTGCCAATTCCTGAAGAGGGTGTGGACATTGATGTCAACCCTACCATTGTAGAAATGTTAGCTCAATTAGAGCTAAACCCAGTAAACCCTATTGAGACCCATCTTGAAGATCCTATTGCGTCTGGGAAAGATGGAGAGGAGTCTTATCAGGTTGCTGATCCACCGTCGGGTAAGGGATAACAATATTTCTGATTGTACTTAATTTGCAAGACAATCAATTCTTTTGGTATCCTTTGAAGCTAACCAAAGCTTTCAATTAATTATGCAAGGCCATCAACTGTAGTGGCTAGATCTGAAGGTGAGGCCTCAACCTCTTCCCCAACGAGAACTAAAAGTGAAGAAGCACATGTTAGGGGGAAAAGGGCAGAATAGGGCACTTCCTTAAGTGCATTAATCCCATATTAAAAACCCCATGTGATGATGATGTTGAATCAGACCTATAGGTGCTTAAAGTGTTTATCTTTTCACGACGCAAGGCATGGAACATCATATGGAAATTCATATCTGAGGAGCCTTTAGAAGAGCTATCATCGAAGATCCCTCAATTGTTATCCCAGTTTGTCATGCTAGTACTTGGCGGTTTTGGATATAAAAAGATCCATGCCGCTGTGAAACAGGTCATCTTCAAGAGGGAGCAGGAGCAAAACTGTCGCGAAGATCTGACCAGGGTGAAACTATCAGTTAACATCGGCGAATTTGAGGCTGTGGTATCCCGATATGAGGCTGATTATGCTGCCAAGATGAAGGAGCTAAAGCATTAAATCAAAGAAAAAGTCATCCAGCAGGTGCAGCTCCAGCAATAGTTAGATGCTATTACTGGGGAACTTGATCAGCTCAATAATTCATTGGAGGGAGCTCAAACGAATGGTATGAAAGCCATTGTAGATGCCAAGAAGGCACTCCATCAAGCTGAGAAGAGTGAAGTTGTTTAAGTGCACGAGCTTCAAGTAGCTGCTGATGAAGCTCGGGTTTTTGTACATCAAGTGAAGACTTATGTTGAAAGTCTTTTGTAATCTCCAGAAAAAGAGAAGAGGCTCCAATCTGTGGATGACCCTCTAATTCTCGTGCATCAATGAAGAGTACTTTTATCTTCAATCATTTATGCTTGTATTCTTCCAAACCTGCTTTAAATTTTACCTAAGCCAATGGGCCTAGTAAGTATATTTTGATTTTTACTAGGATTAATATAAATAACCCTACAAACTTTGAAACTCTTAATTGCTCAATATTACCTAAATCATACAAAATGTATGTTTAGTGAGATGGAACTTGACTTTTATTCATAGTTCCCTTGTCTTTTATGGGCAGTTTAAAGTCATGCACGTCGGACATAAGGAGGCTAATGTTTAAGGTGGAAATAGCTTTGACCAAATGAATTAGAATTGACTCGATTCATTGAAAATTTATCAGAAAACATATTACCATACTCAAGTGTGAGGGAAAAAATATGTTAACTATGACTTAAGAATAGTTGAATCTGAGGAATGATATGAAAAAGGGCTAAAAGGAATTAGAAAAGTAGTTCCCAAGAATGAAGTTACCATTATTTAACAAACCTTTTAGGGGGTGAATTATGCAGGTCCACCTAAGGGCATTGGCTGCATAGTCAAATAATAGTATCTTTTGGCTGAAAAGTCTGTTATGTGGACTGTTTATGCAAGGCCGCCTAAGGGAACGTGCTGCATAGTCAGGAAAAATAACTCTTAGAAATTTACCTTTCTTTTGCGAAAAGCCAGTGAAAGTTTATAGAGATTCAAAATTTCCAAAGTATAGAGTTTTTTGTATGGAAGGAGGTACTTGAATATGGAGGAGATATTTCCGAACAAGATTACCGAAGAACTAGATGGATATCACTTCTACGAAGGTCTGACCCAAACGTAGGGAAGGAGAATATAAACCATAGACTTGAATACTTTTAGATCATGGAAAAAGATATGGGACAAATATTTTAAGGATGACTATTTTTTTGGATCCCTACATACTGTCATTTAAGACCAATAAGGACAAAAGAGGCTTTCTTCCCAAGAATGAAGTTACCATTATTTAAAAAACCCGTTAGGGGGTTGAATTATGCAGGGTCGCCTAAGGGCATTGGCTGCATAGTCAAATAATAATATCTTTTGGCTGAAAAGTCTGTTATGTAGACTGTTTATGCAAGGCCACCTAAGGGAACGTGCTGCATAGTCAGGCAAAAGAACACTCAGAAATTTGACATTTTTGTGACTAAATGTCAAGAAAATGGCTATGAAGATCTGAAAATATTTAAGGTTTGGATTATGACACAATAATATGGGTATTGTCCAATGTATATAAAGATACATAGATCAATGTTAACCATAATCATGTTGTGGCTGGGTCCTCAATGGAAATTTTGGACTTCACTAAGTATCCCATAAGGATGGGAATCAATCCATACATAGTTCTTAAACTACAGTTTAACGTTGTGTGGGACAAAAGGATTAATGATCTTAGTTTAGGGTCATAGAACTTGGACCATTGTAAGAAATACACAGTGTGTGTTTTCATGGGGACTTTTCAGCCAAGGGACTGGAAGTGGACTTTGGGGTTAGGCCTAAAAGACTTGGGGATGGATTCGAGGGACACTCGAGCGTTCCTATATATCCCATAAGGATGGGAATCAAGCCCACATAGTTCTAGAAATACCCTCTATAAAAATTTGGTTCGTACATGTGAAGGGTGAAAATGGACTTTAGTTCAATGATTGTTTAACCCAAGATAAAAGGTTTGGGCATGGCCATGTATGCACATAGTATTTGAAATGAAACATGATTGAAAAATCAATGTAAATAATGGTTCCCTCTTAGGTGAGGGTATCAAAAAATATTGTAGTTTATTATCATACTTGACAAAAGTATTGTATAGTTTAACGTCGTTTAACGAGGACGAAAGTGAACAAATTTAAAGATATTGATTCTAGGGGCGATTTCACGTATAAACATCTTATGAGATGGAGGTGAATAGATGTGGGGAGATTAGTTTTGGTCTTGACCCTTGGTAGGTTGCCTACATACCCAGCTTGGAAGGCAAGGATCGAAGTCCACATAGTTCAATTAAATAATGAATTGATGATCAAGTCGTTCTTGGGGACAACGACCTAAAAATGATGTTGGGACTTATGCATGGTTAGCAGCCCAAAGAGGGTATTATGTTTGAAGTTTTCTCTAATATCATGTGAGTCAAACTCGTTGTGAGAAACAAGAGGTAGCAACAACCCTAATGATGCACAGTTTAATGTCATATAGGACATTTGAAGGGAGTATGCAGTTTTAAGGTCTTGCTGTTAGGACTATTAGTGCTGCACAGGTTAATGTCATGTCACAGGGACAATGTACAGTTTAATGTCATGTCGGATGTATTAAAGGATTTTCTATACAATTTAGAGTCATATAGTTAGGATGATGGGGACAATACAGTTTAACGTCATATTGAAAAAAGGCACTTCTATATAGTTTAATGTCATATATCAAGGATGATGAAGGGGGACACAGTTTAACGTCATGTTGGACATATTAGGGATTTTTTCACAATTTAACATCATGTTGGACGGAAGGGGGACTGTGCAGTTTAATGTCATGCAGTGAGGAAAAATTAGGGAATTTTTTTCCCCATAGTTTAATGTCGTATGGGATTAAATTAATACAAATAGTTTAAGGTCATATATATGGACCTTGGATGATGCAGTTTAACATCTTGGTAGACGGTGGTGCAGTTTAAGGTCATACTGGACCATGGTGCAGTTTATGGTCATACTGGACCTTGGTGCAGTTTAAGATCATACTAGAGCAGTGATGATATATTTTGTGTTTAGACAAAATACTTCTTCAAACGTCTGGCATTGGTTGGAGAAGTGATGAGTTCTCCATCCATAGAGATTAATGAATAAGCTCCATTGGAGTATACCATATGTATTGAGTAAGGTCCTTACCATTTGGGCTCAATCTTGGGAGGTTTCTTCACTGGTATCATTGGAGTTCTGAGAACTAATACTAATTCTCCTTGAGTGAATGAATGATGACGAACTTTTTTGTTAAAAGCTTGTGCTATTCGATTCTGATTGACTTCCAAGTGGTGCAAAGTACACATTCTTTTCTCATCTAACCATTCAAATTCATTCAATCGCTTTTGATACTGTTCATCTGTAGATGATTGATCACAAATGGAATCTCTGAGCGAGGGTAGTTAAACTTCAATTTGAAATACTGCTACCATTCCATATACCAATGAATATGGATTTGACCGCATTTCAGTGTAGGTGGTAGCCCGATAAGCCCATAAAGCATGAAAGAGTTTATCAGGATATGAATTCTTATCATTATCCACCATCTTTTTTAGTATATTTGAAAGAGTCTTGTTGAAGCCCTCTATCTGGACATTGGCCGCTGCATGATAACGAGATGAATGGTTGGATTTGATGTTGTATTCTTGATACAACTTCTTCACCTCAGATGAACAGAAGTTCGTGCCATTGTCCGTCAATATGGTATGTGGGACACCAAATCTGGTATTGATGTTAGACTTGATGAAACTAACAATGCATTTAGAACTGACTTCCTTGAGTGTTATTTCCTATGCCCATTTGGAAAAGAAGTCAGTAGAAGTAAGAATGTACTTAAACTTCTTGGTCATAGCCGAAGTGTAAGGTCCCACCACATCCATTCCCCATGTGTCAAATGGCCATGAGTATTTAGCTGTATGAAGCAACTCTGAAGGTTGATGAATGATGTTGGAATGCATTTGGAATGAATGACACATCTTCGTGAAATCAACAAAATCTTGTATCATTGAAGGCCAAAAGTATCCAAGCCTTCGAATCTGATCAGACAGTCTATGTCTAGACTGGTGGGCACCACAGACTCCTACATGCACTTCTTTCATGACAGCCATTGTCTCTTCACCATCAATGCATCTGAAGAGAACTCCATCAAAACCACGTTTGTAGAGAATTTTCTCTAGGTGATTTGGGCTATCATAAAGAGTAAAATTGACCGCACGTCGCTAGATTTGTTCTTTCTCAGATCTATCAGGTGGAAGTGTTCCATTTTGACGGTATTCCCTGATAGGTGACATCTATCCTATAGTATGACCATACAGTTCTGGAATGGGACTAATTTCATTAATTTCCTCTATTCTGATTCGAACATAAGGTGAAATTGCATGACGGTGGGCAATACTGATGATTGTCTCATCCCAATTTGGATCTTCCAGAGCTGTGGCTATATTAGCTAGTGCATCATCTTGAGCATTTTGTGATCTTGGGACATAAGAAAACGTTGGTTCCGAAGGTAATTCCACCATTAAATCTCTGATGTAATCATACAAAGGTATTAGTTCTTATTTTCTGATGGCATAATCCCCATTGACTTGTTTGATTACCAGGTCTGAATCACCTTTCATCTTTAAGTGATTCAGTTGTGCTTGAAGCGCTAATTCTAAGCCTGCGATGAGAGCTTGGTATTCTGCTTCATTATTGGTACCATCTTCCCACAATAAGAAGGAATAAGGTAATACTGCCTTTTCTGCAGAAATGAGCACAATTACTAAGCCAACTTTGTTGAATTTAGGATTTTCTATTTTCCTCCCTGTTGGAATTCTGGAAGCACCATCAAAATACATTTCCCATGCCTGAGGACTTTCTTGAATAGAGAAGACTTCCTCATCAGGGAGTTCAATATCTAAAGATGTGTCTTCCACTGAAGGGTGTTCAGCTAGGAAATCAGCCAGAGCTTGGCCCTTTATCGCTTTTTGATACACATACTGAATGTCGAATTGATGCAAAATAACTGCCCACCTTGCCAGACATCCTGTAAGCATTAGACGGCTAAGGATGAATTTGAGTGGGTTATTGTGAGATACCAATTGGACCTCATCATGTTACAGGTAGTGTCTCAACTTATGAACTGAAATGATTAATTCCAGGTAGCACTTCTCAATACTTGAATACCGGGTTTCTACTTCAAGCATAGTTTTACTGAGATAGTAGAGGTTGTTTTCATTCCCAACATCATTCTTTTGAGCAAGAAAGGCACCCAATGATCGCTCTAGAGCTGTCACGTAGAGGATAAATGGTCTTCCTTCAATAGGTGGCATGAGTATTGGTAGACTTAGGAGGTATTTCTTGAGAATATCGAATGCTTTTTGACATTCTTCAGTCCACTGGTAAGTGACTCCCTTCTACATCAATTTGGTGAAGGGTAAACTTTTGCCTGCCAAATTGGCAATGAAATGTCGAATATAGGCTAAGTTTTTTTGAAGTTCTCTGAATTCTTTAACATTTTGAGGAGGTGACATACCAATGATTGACTTGGTATTCTCAAGATCGACTTCAATACCATGATGGTTTACAACAAAGATGAGAAATTTTCCTAAGGTTACCCCAAAAGCACATTTTAAGGGGTTCATCTTCAAATTATTTTCTTGAAGCTTGTGGAATATGACTTTCAAATTAGCCAAGTGATTGGAACATTGTTTAGATTTAACCACCAAATCATCTACATAGCATTCAACAAACTTCCCTAAGAAGGGTTTGAAGATACGATGCATGGAACGCTACTATGTTGCACCTGCATTCTTTAAGCCAAAGGGCACTACCTGGTAGTAAAACACACCCTGAGGGGCTCTGAAAGCTGTGGATTCTTCATCTTCTAGGGCCATTCAGATCAGATTATATCTGGAATATAAATCCATGAAGGAAAGTGCTTCATAGCCAGCTGTTGCATCAATTAAAAGTTCTGTAATTGGAACTGGGAAATCATCCTTAGGACAATGCCGATTAAGATCTCTGAAATCGATGAAAACTCTAATTTGTCTATTCTTCTTCTTTACAGAGACAATATTAGCCAACCACTTGGGATATTGAACTTCTCTGACGAATTTAGCTTTGATAAGATTATCCACTTCAGCCTCAATTTTGGAAGCATAAGTTCGGTGTGTTATTCTCATGGCTTGATTAAATACTCAATGTTCTTCTGGTAAACCCAAATGATGAGTAGAAACATCAGGATGAATCCCGGGAATTTCTGTATAGTTCCATGAAAATATACCTCTATTTTTCTTTAGAAAAGAAATATACATCTCTTGCTCTTCAAGAGTCATGGCCGCACTGATTAAAGTGGTGCGTGGATCTTCTTTTGTACCCAGATTTATTTCTCTGAGTTCATCCATAGTGGTAGAGATACCCTCTTCAAATGCTGGAAGAGAATCTCTGAGATCTTCCTCTTCATCTTCATCATGTGTTATTTTTTCCGTTTCTACTTGAAAAGTAGATGATAAAGAAGAATTTTCATGATCAGAAGAGATGTCAAAATTTGCACATCTTGAAGAAGAAGCTTCCATTTCCGACCCGATTGATGATGAAGGGTCTTCTTTGGGTAATAAAGAGGAGATTATGGTTTGAGAATCAACATCATTTTTTACCTCCGATGTTGCTATAACTTCTTCTAGCCTAATTGGCGAAGTATAGACTTGTTGGATTTTAGTAGATGAAATGAAGACGTCACCATTTTTGCTTTCATCACTGCTTGGTGGGTTACCAATTTCTCCCATGTTGTCTGGCTCGATTGCTGTAATTGACATTATGGATCTTTCCATAAGAGTATTCTGATTTGGGTCTATCTTGTCTATTTGACTGATAGGAAACACATAATCTATACTCACATGTTTAAATGGATTTACTAGAATCTTCTCCAAACCATACAGAGCATTATCTTTGGTAATCTCCTTTGTTGTGTATTTCTCCTTTCCCTTCATGTGATAGAATTCCGCCTCAATGTATTGAGACTCAAATGTCTTGAACGGGGCCTTATCACCATAAAATGTCCCAACTTGACCATCGAAACAATATTTGAGACATTGATGGTATGATGAAGGGATAACCGCATGTTGATGTAGTCAGGGTCTTCCAAGCAAGATGATGAAAGCTGAGTCTTGATCAACAACCATGAAATTCAAATTGTATACAAGATCTCCAAAATGAGTTTTGAGTGTAACATCACCCAGTGGTTCTTGATCATTTTTATCATATCCTTGTAACATCATGGTAGAAGGAGATAAATTAGATTCAGTGAGGCCCAATTGACGAAGTGTACGAATGTGCATGAGGTTGACTCCTGAACCATTGTCAATGAAAGCTCTTCAGACATCTATGCCATTGACCTTGCCAGATAAGTACAAAGGTCTAATATTCCCATGCATAACATCATCTTCATATTCATCAGTAAAAGATATTATTGCATGGAATTCTACAGGATTATTCTCTATGTGATAGACTTCAGCTACAGCAATTTCAGTTTCAAACTCCTGAGGACTTGAAAATCCTCAATGAGTGCTTCCCGAAGATCTTTTGATAGATTCAAAGCATCCAGAATTGATAACTTGGCTGGAACATGGGCCAAGTGTTTCAATACATCATACTTTTGATCCAGAGGTCTGCGTTTTTCAACAGAAATATGTGTTTTAGCAGGTACCTTGGAAGCAGATGCTTTGAAAGTTGATGCATCTTGTATTAGGATAGGAGTTGGAAATATTTTTGGTTTTATATGATTGGACCGATTAGATCCATTTACGTGCTAAGAGGAAGAAGATGGAACCTTCAACTGGTCTTCCAAAATAAATGTGCCAGGACTGAATTTTCTATTGGTATAAGAACTTGCTTGTTCTTGTTGAGCTCGTTGAAGGGCTCTACCATGAGTTTCTGCTGTGTACATAGTTCTAGCAGGGGTAGAATTGGAATAGTGGATTTTGAAAGATCCACATCTTCCCCTGTATCCTGAGCCTCTGGAACTTCCTCTGATTCCCCTGTTTGATACAGGGAATTCAGGCTCATCACAATCGAAACTGCAACTGGCATATGGATCTGTTAATTGAATCATATTAACAGAACCAAAGATTAACTCTTCGTATGATGAAGACTATGCCTGATTAGCCTGTTTAGGCAGTGCCGTTTGGTGGGGCGGTGCCCGTGGCTTTGAAGTAGATGGCATGAAGTCCGCCAGAGTCAAAGAGAACTTAGGCTGTGACACATACTCATCTTCTTCTGATTCATTTTCTTTCTTTGAATCATGTTGTTTCTTGGAGTACTTTCCCTCTGATGAAGAGGGTTTTTCCGCAACATTCATGGAAGAAGACACAATCAGTTTCTTTAATTGAGTTCACAAAATATCATGTGTTCGGTTGATTGCCTTTCTGACCATCCAATCATCATACTTCTGTGCATTTTATCTTTTAACTTATTGTCATTCGCCTTCCTCCTCTAGAAATGTGGTAGTAAAACATGCTACCTAAGCTAAAGAACCATTCAGTTTGACTTGTCCTGAGTCGACCATCTTTTGCAGGAGGTTTTTGAAGACAAAACACTCTTGGATGGGATTCCCCGACATTTGATGAAAAGGGAAATAATTGGGACGATCTTCAACTCCTTCCTTGTTTTGCCACTTAGGCCTTGGAAATTGAACCAGATTATTTTCCAGAGCCGAAATGAAGTAACCAGGAAATTGTTCATTTCGGAAAGAGTATGATTTGCTCTTCAGATCCCCAAATTGTTTTCGTCTTTGATCTATTTGATCATCTGGATGAAACAGCCTTTGTTGTTGGCGCTCAGGAGGTGGAGCCCTTCGAGAAGATGAAGGTTTTGAAGTAGAAATAGGTACATGTGCTTGTTTATGCATAACTGTAGCAGTTTCTACTTTAGCCATTCTCCTTCCTGGAGTTGATGGAATTACATGAGATTTAGCCTTAGCCTGTATAAGGGAATCATCAATCTGCTGAGCGATTGAAGTAAGGTCTCGAAACCCTCCTGTGTATTTTACAGGGATCAACGGCATGGGTAATTCGTCATGAAGATTTTCCACATAGATTGGCAACAATTCCTCTTGAGGGAGTGCTAAGCTTAGGGAATATGTTAATCCCTTCCAGCGAGAAATGAAATCTGAGACCCTTTCATTCTCTCTTTTCTTACAGTTTGTACGATCGAAAACTGTTGTCTTGGGAAAAGTTGAGCTGAACTGAAGAATGAATTTTTGGTGAAGATCCTCCTATCCGATAATTGACCGGGATTGCAAGCTTGTATACCAGACAAAGGCTAGTCCTTGCAAGGTCCATACGAAGCATCTGAGTTTTACTGTTTCTTGCTGCTCCGGAGTTCCCATCATAGGATCACAACAAGAAATGTAATGCGTCAAATGCTGTTCAGGGTCGCCTGATCCATTGAAAATAGGGAATACAAGATTTCCAAAACTGGATGGAGGAGATATTGAATCCACCCATTCAGGGTAAACTTTATTTTCTGGTCGAACATGTGAACGTTTCCCTTCCATAGTTTCTAACCGAGCTGTTAATGACTTAATGGTAGTTATTAACTTTTGAGAAACATCTGGTTGAACTTGGACTTGGGTAGGTGCAATGACTGGAGCATGGACAGATCTGGTGGATGGTGCTGAAACTGATGCTAGCACTAATAACTGTTGTTACACTTGACCCGTATGATTAGACCTGTGAGGGTGTACAGATAGAGGAGGATATTATTGATCCATCTCAGTAGCTGCAACAAATTCCCTTGGCTGACTGACTCCGGCATGCTTAAGAAGAAGACTACCCTGAAGTAGTTCTGCATTCAACCTCCTTAATTCCTTCATTTCTTCCTCCTGTTTTTCAAACCTTTCCTCTAATGAGAGCGATTGACCTTCTACAGAGGAAAGATATGTAACCTGGTTCTTTCCCATCCCTTTGTTGGGTCATTTTTAGAGAGGTGGAAGTGGCTTACTCGAAGGATTACCTAGATTCTGAGTAATCCTTTGATTTCGTGTACGCACACCTTCTTCATTTGTGTTGGTACGTACATCTTCTTGAGCAGGAACCTCTTCAACTGAGTCCCCTTAGTGATCATCATTTGGGGGATCAACAACAACGTCATTGATGACATTGATTGATGCATAACGCATCGCATCCCTTCTATCAACATTTCTGTGATATTGTCTTCTTCCATGTCTTTGATGATATGTTGCCTTTTGTTGATTTGATCCCTCAGGAAATTCTTGAAAAACCGTAATTTGGAGGGAATCTCCTGATAATTTGTCTCTTCGTTCCTCTTAAGGCTACATTCCCAATCTAGAAAAGACCGACTTTCCCTGAGGAGGGGATTGATGATTTGAAAAAGTCCCCAGTCCATTGGACTGGAGCTGTTCCTGCTGCTCCCACACAACTCCTCGAATCCTATATGTTGATTCTGAGGGTTGGTTTAAAAGTGTCCCCAGTCTGGAAAGCTAGGGTGGCTCTTGACATGCTATTTCTGAGACTTTCTTAAAATCTCTTCTGATCTTGCGATCCTTAGTCTGGAAATTAGCTAGATGGATTAACATGTATTCACTTTTATCACCTGGTTCAAAAGACCATTCGATGATTTCTGAAACTTTTGTCACTTGATGATGTGCTTGCTCCATACGAGAGGCATGTTCAATATTCTTGTTTTCTTGATGCAGGATTAATTCAACAACTAGTTCTCTATATTCTTGATTTTGAGAGGAACTAGTTGAAGCCTGTTCTTGGGAAAGTTTTTGATTACAAACAAAGCCCATTGACTTTGGTCGTCCATGGAAAATAACATTGCATGAGACTATTTTCGGTGGGCTTTGCTGACTGGAGAGCACAGTGAAATTTAGTGATCCATGAACACCCCATCCTCTAACCTGAATACCAGATGGGGAATTGGAAATTAACTGACGCAATATTCTTAGTGCGCCAAGGCATGAATGTTGAAGGGCTCTCTGCAACTTTTCATCCTTCGGATATCGAGAGACTGATAGAGATGCCAAATCAATCTGACGTTGTAACCCTTCTATTATCTTAAGATGATTTTCATATTCATCATAAGATAATACTTTATTCTTCAACTGACAATGATTTATATGTTGAGACGAATATCATGAATTCCATATTCCGTCAACATATTTGGAATGTCATACTAAGAGTCAGCCAGAGGCTAAAACATGACTGGTAATTCACCTTTTTCTATTTTTTTTCTCATGTTCAAAATTTCCTCTTTATCATTAAATGAAAATTCTTCTCTCTGATTTGACCAGATCTGGTGCTTCCTTGTTAGTTCATTGGATTCAACAAGATTGGTAGAGAGATCATTGATTAAACTAGAAGATGCATGACTTATGGGTGGTTCGAAGAATGACCTACACCCTAATCTATCTTCTGATTGAGAAAGTATTTCACCTGCTAGAGATGAAGCATCAGACATGAATGGTTTCTCATTTGAAAGTGCCTCAAGATAAGAGGGCTTTCTCGGCACTACATTGTCCACTGGAGCATTTTCCGGGCAATGTGCATCACTTATACGGAGAGGACTTTTGTAGTTAAATTCATCATCATGGGGAGGACAACTATGGTGGGTTACAACAAAAGAT
Source organism: Viscum album (assembly GCA_963277665.1). Taxonomy (NCBI): domain Eukaryota; kingdom Viridiplantae; phylum Streptophyta; class Magnoliopsida; order Santalales; family Viscaceae; genus Viscum; species Viscum album. The sequence goes on along the minus strand of OY728159.1, from coordinate 967,369,639 downwards.
GATATCTCTTGCTCCTTGGTCTTCTGACCACACAGAGGGTTCCTGTGGCTTTCATCTGAAGATGAAACTTCAAGATCGACCGAATTGTCATGAAGCAATCCTTCATGAAGAAGTGTCTGTTTAAGACCTTCAGAATTAATGTTCCCACTGTTGGGAAATGAGGGAGTATAATATTGAATTCCAATAGATAACTGTCTGAGGGCTTCAAGAACTCCAGCATCGAGCAAGGTCTTGTTACAGATCGGCTCTTGATCTCCTGACTGTGCCGGTCATGTCTTTTTCTTAGACACCTTCTTACTTTCCTTGGAAACCACTTCTTGACCAAAGTGGCTGCTCTGAGCAGGTGTATGTGCCTGATCAGGAAAGATGGCTAGGTTAGGCTAACAATCTCCACTTGAATCAGGTGTATGTGCCTGACATGGTGGTTCGTATGATATGGGGGAGTATTCCCCACAACCCTCTTGGACTGGAACAAATGTGTGTGTCTGTTCCAGAGTGAACTGTTGATGTGTCACTCCACTAGTAGGGATAGATTTATGTGTCTTTTCTTGAGATGCTACTAAAGCTGTTATAATATCCTGGAAGGCGTCCAGAATATGAGCAGGGATTTGTTTCTGCTCTTTCACCATTGATAGAATATGCTTGGTGACATCAGCTACCATAACGGGGATATAGGTCAATTCTATGCTTGGAGTAGGTGTATGTGCCTGCTCCTGTCCTCCATTTCTTGTCAGTGAATCCTGACAGTTCTCATGTGTGGGGGCAGAGAGTTGAGTCTTCCTCCTGTTTGTCGTCGGAGCTTTCCGACTGACTTCTCTGTGTGCTACCAAGCGAGACTGTTGTTAGGATTGATTAATACTAGCAGGTGTATGTGGCTGGTGATTTCACTTTACCGAACGTTGTTGACGGGCTCCATCATATGTAGTCAGACGAGCCTGCTGACTAGCTAATGATGTATAAACAGGTGTATGTTCCTGCCTATAGTACTCTGCCGAAATTTCCTGGTGGGATTGGCGTGATGCTGTCAGATGAGTCTGCTGGATAGCGGAATTAAAATGGGCCGGTGTATGTGCCCGATCATTGCTTGCCACCATGTCCGGTTGGTGGACTTCTCCAGAGATGGCAGAGATGAGAACCTACTCACTGTTGACTGGATTCCTCCTCTGGCGGTTCGTCTTGCCTGCTCGGGTTCAAGGAACCTGAGTCGAACGCCTGGAGTTGGTACCCTCACCATGTTGAGGGTGCACTTCCGCATGAGTCTGGCGGCGATTGCTGATAGAATCCCCCGGGAAGGACTCCTTCTTCTTTGAATTAAGGCCCTAAGGGACCTTCTCATTCACCTCCCCAAAATATGGGAGTGAATGGTGATTGTGTTCCGTGGATAACGACCCGAAACAGTTGGAGACGATGGTTAACACTGCCTGATTCTTGATCACTGGTCTTCGTTGTTCGGACGACTGGTGTGAGTTGTTCACTTGGAGGGCTTGTCAGGCAGTCTCCAGAGTTGGGATGGTACCGTGTTGATAGTACTTCTTAACTAACACATTTGATACCCAGCGTTGAAGACACTGAGTAGGTGATGTCATCCTTAGAGCGGATGACAATCTAGTAGGAGTAGCAGCAGTGGCATTTGTAGTAGCAGTATTCATTGGTATGAAATTGAGAGAAGCCATTCTGGAAATGCAGAAGATCTTGGAAAAGAGTCCCTGTTTGATATAACAGACGTAATCAAGATAAAATCATCCACTACAACTTTTGGATGAGCACATATATCAATGATTGTTTTTGTTGGCCCTCTCATTGAGTTTTAAATAGGTGCCTAACAAATAGGTAAAACATCATTTTATCTTGGTTAAGGATTCACGTCGGGTTCACCATTTTTTGTTTCCCTCGAAATTTGGGGATGACCTCCTTGATTGAAGGTTCAAACATTCCAATCGGTTTCTAACGGGTTTATTCGTAGAACCGGAAACATCCAATGATTCCACATCCATTTGGACCTACTTTCCAAAGGTAGGTTCTCATTAGTTTGTGGAATGATGAGGCTTAGGAATTTTCATTGGTCGAGAGGATGGGAGGTCAGACTCATCACACCTTTTTTAGGGGAATTATTGTCTACTTTGGGACTCTCTTTATAGATTTATGTTATGTTCGTGAATCCTTATTACATTACCAAGTAAAAAAATGAGATTTCCTTTTGTCTAAAAATCAATGATTGATGTGTAAGAAATTCAGAGAATCTTTTATATGTATTCGAGGTTCTTCATCGATAGATAATCATCTATATTTATTAGAGATTATTGGTCAATGGTATCCTTCGACACATTTATATAGAAGTCTCTTGGTCATTATGATGACCATGCTGGTTTTAAAGCCACTCAGTGGGGCACTTGAAGTTTATTGTCATTCAGAAGGACATTGATTATTTCAGATTTGGGATCGAACCTGCAGATGGGATACCTACATATCCTTTGTTTAGAAAAGGAATCAGAACCCACGTAGTTCGAGTAAGGGAGTATGATGCTTATGCATGATTGATGTCTCAAAGAAAGAAGTCATGATTAATTCTACACTCTAAGCTCACGTGATCCATGATTGGTGTGAGAAACAAGAGGTATTGGTGAAATTGGACAATTGTGACACGAAAGATGCAATGATGTGGGGCTTATGTGTTTATGACTGTCTAGATAAATGAAGATTAGGATTCAGTTTAGGGAAGAAATACAGGAAAATGGTCCATAAAGGTATATGTGTTTTATGGAGATTTGAATACTCTAACTTGGGGATTACTCTTGAAAAGGATGCCAAAAATAGGATAGGACTTATGATTGGGTTTTACTCCTGAGAAGGAATCCCAGACAATGGTAAATTAGGACTAGTTAAGAGAAATTAAGACTGGGGCTTACTCCTGAGAAGGAGGCCCAGGTTAAGGGATTTGAAAAATTAGAGGACTTGGGACTTACTCCTAAAGAGGATGCCCATATTTGGGAATTATTACTGGGGGTTATTTCTGAAAAGGAGGCTCATGTTAAGAATTATTACTGGGACTTATTCCTAAAAAGGAGGCCCAAGTTAAGAATTATGACTGGGGCTTATTCTGGAAATGGAGGCCCCGGTTAATGAGTTCTCTCATCTTAAAGGATGAGGTTGAATTAATGAAATCTCAAACTTTAGTGACATAAAGATGTGTAAATCACTAGGTTTTGAGAGATATTCCATAGAATTCCTTTCAGATAAGGAAGTCAAATCAAGAAATCATGCCATAAATGGCTTTGAATAGTGTCTTGAAGACTGAATCTTGAATAGGAGAGGTGGAATGGCATAATAGGGGTGAAATGGTCAAGAAGGTCTCTCAAAATGGCAGGGGCGCGCAAGTCCTGGCAGGCGCGCAGGTACTGCATGGGCGTGCAAGTCCTGGTCGCGCAGGTATACCTATGCGACACATGGGTACTTGCGCATTTGTAAACCAGCATGGTAATACTTGGTCGATCCATGACCAATGCCTTTATCATTATCCTGAGGTACTTCCAGAAGAGAAGCGCGTAAGTTTTGGTGATGAAGTAAGGTGGTGTGCAAGTATGTTCATTTCCCTTAAGGGTAAAACACTTTAGGCATGCAACTGTTAGTGAATTCTAACACTTATACCTTACTCCTATTGTTTAGACCTTCCATTCTAGGTAAATAATTACCTTAGATGTGTTCGGAAGACCTGAAGAAGAGACTTGGGCATTCAGAGCTCTAAATCAGAATTATGGAAAAATTCCTCCTCCAAATGGGTGGCCCACTAGGGGTATTTATAGGCTGGAGAAGACCCCGGGTGGCTATTACTTAGGGCGCACAAGTGTACTTGCGTGACCATAGTGGCGGGCAAGTGTACTTGCGCGGCCATTGTAGAACTTTCACGACCCTTGTAGAATGTTCTTCTTATTCCTTCCCTTGTCAATTTTTGATATTTGTCCAAAGGTTGAATCACTTTGGAGCTCATGGTATTTCTTTTCTTCAGTGGTTAGACTCTGTGATTAAAGGAACGTCAACACAAAATTATGTCTTATGATTATGATATATTCTCTAGGATCATTATTTATTATTAATTGTTCACACTCATATGTATTATAATTTCTGATTGTCAATTCCATATGTTAGGATTTGTGATTAAAGGTCTTTGACTAATTGGGTATTATCATTGTATGTATTGATAATGTTCTCACACCCTTATGGTTATATTATTCTTACTTATGATCATTGATTGATATCTCTTATATTAAACCTTACTGGACATCGGAGCTCAGCCTTTTTATGTTTCCCTTCCCTAGGTTATGAAGTTATATTTTAAGTATTATATATTTGATAATTGTACTAGTTTTGAATAAATTAATGAGAAATTGTGTATATATTTTATATACTAATATTTTATATATCCATGATTTCTAATATATTAAACCATCATCATTCGTATGTGGATCATATTGATATGAAATGAATATTCGACAAAAAAAAGATGAAGTATTTATATTTGTAATTTTTCTGTCACTATATTTGGTATGAATAAAAGGTTTAGTTTTTTGGAAGCATTTATATGGAAACGGTGATAAACAACCTTAGGATAATACTAACTATAAGAGAACACATATTTCATGTTGATGAAAAGAGTTTGGTTTTCTGAATAAAATACATCAATGATTGGATACTATAATTTCATGTGGTTTTGGAATAGATGCATCGTGGAGTAATATATTTGAAATCAATTGGTCGAGTATATTTCAGATATTATTTATGTGCATGTTCAATGAGCCCTTAATTTGAATATTTTTTGACACTCTTAGTGGATATTCTTGAGTTTATTAATATTTGTTTTATGAATACTTATAAAAGATTTCAATATATTTTAGAACCATGGATAATATATCTTAAATCTATGGTTTCTTGTATTTTAAATATGGTTTAAATATTTAGACACCTTGTAATTGATTTTCATGATAATATGCTTTTCTATTATGAATATTAAGGCTCACACTATGATTTTTTGTTTCAATTAATGGATATAACCAAAATTAACCACATTTCCACTAAATGTGATCCACAATGCAATAACTTTCCTCTAGTGAATTTGAATGTTATGGGGAATGGAATAAAAAATATTGATGTTATGATTATTAAAAATTATAAATAAATGATTCATATTGATATTACAAATGATAAAAATAGAGAAAAACTTATTATTAGGTCATTCATGAGGAAATTACCACCTTATTTTATTATGTTTTTGGATTAAATAATTGATGAGTATTTAATCAGAACAAATAAAAAGTTATTTTTCATTATCCATTTGTCAAAATATGAAAATTTTATCTTAGTTGTTTATTATTTGAATAGTAAAGAAGATCAATGGTGAACTCTTATAAATAATATGAGGCAACAGGAATAAATTGAATCTATAGAGTGGGATGAGTTTTAGAGATTATTTTAAAATATATACTTTCCCTTTATTAGTTATATGAAAATGGAGAAATAATTTATTAATAAAAATAATAATTATGGTGAATCCACTAGTGTTCATGAGGAAAAAATTACAATCCCTATGAGTTAAAATACTAGTACTACCATTAAACTAAATTATAATATTGATCAATTATTAAAGGCCTTAAAAGAATGTTTCCAAAATGAGTTATATGTAAGAGAATTAGTATATAAGAATAAATTGTTTGATATAATATCAATGTAGAAATGGAGATTTAATTCACCAAAAAATCTCATGGTTTTCATAAAAAATAAAGTTGTAACTTAATTGAAATTATAATAGAAAAACCCATAGAGGGAAGAAGGTGTGTTTTAATTTATGTATGAAGTGTGGAAATAAGCATGGTGGAATTTTTCTGAAGGGGACTAGTAAATTTTAAAATTATGAAAAATAATCCACTGAGAAACTAAATATTGAATTAATTGGAATAAGTTAGACAATAATGAAAATTTGCAGAAACATTCACAGAATATACCACCCATGAACCAATTCTATAATTTACAAAAGTATGGTTATTATGGTAACTAGTGCTTGAACCCAAGTGTTAAATAGGATGATTGACTATATAAACCCTCTAATACAATGGAAAAATGAAAATATCATGAAATCGCAATTACTGATGTGGGGTATGATAATGAGTTAGTTAAAGATATAATAACCATCAACTTTAGGACTAAAAATATCTTATTTGATTCTGGTTCTACTAACGCTTTTATATCTAATGAATTCTCTATAGGTATGAAAAGAAAAAATTAATTATTATATGTTGAAATTGCATTAGAAACTCATATTTTTATAATGAACACATCTCAATTATATGAATATTCCCCAAATTAATTGTATGGTAATGTGCTCACTTTAAATGTTTTTATTCGTCCTCTAGTTAAATTTGATTTGATTTTTTGTATTTCTTTTCTTTCATTATTTAAAACCATTATTATTTTCTGTATATGGTAAGTCACATTTCTTATTATATACTAACCTATGGTTGTCAATTGGGGTGAGGATAAATATAAACATTCAGTATAAATGACATCCTTTACATGGGTCTTGCTTCTTATTCAATGTGGGTGATTTTCTCAGATGGTTGGGGACAAACTCAACATCAAATATATTTCTATTTCATAAGATTTTTTTTATGTTTTTCAGTGGAGTTTCATAGTCTTGTTCTAAGTCATAAATTCAGTTTTTCAATAACATTAATATCCCATCCTACACAAATCTCAAATACTATATAGAAGATGTCCATGATTGAGTTTAATGAATTGAACAATAAAATCCATGAGAATCTTAATAAAGGGATCAATTGGCAAGGAATATCACCATGCGGTCAACCTATCCTTTTTGTTGTGACTAAAAATGTATCAATAAAACTCCATATTCATTATTGGTCATTTAACAAGATCATGATAAGTAATAAGAACCCATTACCACAAACTGATGATTAGTTCGATCAATTATGATGAGATCAATATTTTATGATGATTTACTTTTAATCAAGGTTATATCATTTTGAGGGCAAAGAGTAATGAATCACCTAAAACCAAACTCTAATCAAGGAAGTATGATATGAATTTAATGTGATTCCATTTTTATTATTAATATTACCTATATATTCATTGATTTAATGAATATATTTTTTAGATATTACCTTTATCAGTTTTTGGTAGTCTTTATAAATGATATTCTCATATATTAAAAAAGAAAGGTAGAATATTAAGATCACTTGAGGATTGTATTATGTACATCAAGGAAGGATAATTTGAATGAAATTTTACCAAGTGTGACTTTTGGCTATAGAAAATTTCATTTATGGGTCATATTATCTCATGTGAGGGTATATCGTTAGATCTATCAAAGTTAGAAGTTAATGTACATTATACCAAACTAACAAATAGGACTAAAATCTATATATTTATTAGATTATATGGATATTATCTAAGCATTTTGAATTACTACTAAGAAATATATAATTCACTCACCATGTTTACTCAAAAAGGAGTTATATTCCATTAGACTTATAACTATGTAGAATATTTCAAGGAATTGAAGATAAGGTTGGTCAATTCACATGTGCTCACACAACCCTACAATAGAGATGGGTTTTTCATTTATAGTGATGCATATAATAAAGGTTTATGATGTTTTATCATGTATAATTATATTATTATAGCTTATACGTCATGATAATTTATGGCTCATGAGAAAAATTACCCAATTCATAATTTGGGGTTAGTAGTAGTAATCATTTCGTTAAATATAGGAAGGAATTATATTTATATAGAATGATGTAACATATTTATTGTTCATAATGTTTTAATATATATATATATATTCACCTATAGAGAGATGAATATACACTTGATAGGATGGTTGGAGTTGATTAAACAATATGACTTCACAACACATTACGAACTCTGTGAAATTTATAAGGTGGTTGATGCTTTGAGTCAAAATGAACATTCTTCATTATCTATATTGAGGATAAAAAGATATCCAATATTTATTGACTATAAAATAAAAAGCGTTTATATTATAAAAATATGGAGAAATCTTATCTTTCTCAAATGTCTGTTCAACAATCTATCCATGTAAATATTAATGTGGTGAAAAAGCAGGGTTTTGAGATGGAAAAAGAGAGAAGTTTTCCTAAGTTTCGAATCTATTATGATTGAATTATATGGTTTGGGAGCTATGTATATGCCTTTTTAAAACCATACCTAAAGAGCGAGCTATAGGAAGAAACTCATAGAATATAACTCAATATTAAACATAGAAGTGGGAAGATGTATAGATATATTAAAGAGTATTTCTAGTGGGATTTTATGAAGATACATATTGGAGAGTATGTATCTTAGTTATTGGTTTCACAACCAGTCAAGATTGAGATATATATTTATAAGGGGGTATTATAACCATTATGCGTAACAAAATATAAATGGGAAAACATAACCCGTATTTCATCATTAGACTCCCCAAATGTATAAAGTCCATAATGTTATTTTTATTATAGTTTATCACCTTACAATGTTAAAACACTTCATTGCTATTAAATAATATTCATATCTGAATCATCTTTCAAGGAAATATATTAAGGATTTTTTATAGTTATATATACTTTTAAATTCAACTATATCTGATTGGCATATGTGAATACCTCAATATTGTAAATATTTCTTCAACAGAATCAATATATGTAGTTTTATTTCAGTTATTCTTCTCATCTTAGGATATATAGTCAGTCATTAGGATAATTTATACCCTATAGGATATGTTGATATATTTTTCTGAAAAAATAAATGGTGTTTGGGATCAAAACCTTAATCTAGTAGAGTTTTTTACAATAACAGCTTTCAATATAGAATTTCAATGGATCTTTATGAAGTCCTCGATGGAAATAACTGTAGAAATATAACATACTTGGATGAAGTGCAGGAATAAAAAATATTAAAACATTAACTAATAGTGAAATGGTAGATAATGTTAGATCCATTCAATGTCAAATTAGAGAAATTCAGAGTACATAGAAGAGTGATACTGAAAATCATGAAAAAATATCTGGAATTTCATGTTGGTGAGAAGGTATTTCTAAAAATTTATCCACGAAAGAAGGTTATGATATTTTAAAATAAAAGAATTTTGTTCCCTAGGTATATTGGTCCCGTCAAGATTCTTAATTAGATTGGGATGATTTTTTATCACTTGCTACTCTCACCAAACATCTCTCAAGTTCATAATGTGTTCCATATATATCTCTTGAGGAAATTGATACATGATCCTTCACATGTAATAAATATATATATTATACCATTTGAGAATGATCTTTTTTGTTAATAACAAATGGTATAAATTTTCAATCATAGAGATAATGTGATACTAAAAAGACTAATCACCTAGTAGAAGTTTATTGGAGGAATTGTAAATTTAAGAAATCTAGATAGGAACCTGAGGATGCGATGAAACCAAAATATCATAATTTTTTGTATTAGAGTGGTGAAATTTTATGATAAAAAATATTTTTTAGGGTTTTATAACGTAACATTTTAGAATTCTATATGTATATCCTTTTGAAATTAACATGAGGTATTCAGTAGATTTCCTTAGAGACAACCTAACGTAAGATATACCAAAAAACATTCCAATAAATTTATATGTATGAATAGTTATAAAAATTTTATTGGAAAAATATATAAATGTTTTAAATGGTTAAAATGTATTGATTAATTCATAAAAAATAAGTAGTCAATTATTAGTAAATTTATTTTATGCATCAAAAATATGTTCCTTGAATTTTTTTTCCATATTTTGTTCACATAGACATTATAAATAAATTTAAAAAATATTATAAATTTTATTCAGAGAAAAGATTTATTTTTCTGTAAATAGTGAAAAAAACAAATCATTGTAGAAAAATTCGTTTATTTTTTTAAAAAATATCATTATATTTTCAATATAATATTAAAATAAAATAATCCTACTTTAATTATAAAAAATATAATAAATTACATATGGGTCTTCATTATACATTATTTGGAACAAATTCATTTTTAGCCATAAAAACTCATTATTCTAGGAAATGTTTTTAGGCGTGCAACTTGTTTTTATCTAAATAAATTGTATAACTCTATATTTATTAAATTATATAATTAAATTTATATATTATATATTCAATCTAATATTTCTATATTAATTTTATGGTTTTTATAATTCATGTAACGGAAGTAAATTATATTTTATGTTTAAAAATGTAATTTTCTAAAATGTGTTTTCATTACAGTGTAAGCGCTTAATTAAAATTATATTCTACCAATTATAAAACTTGAATATGTAAAAATAGATTCCATATTCTTAATCATCATAATTAATATAATTTTTCAAATTAAACATGATTTTTTGGTCAGAGTGAATAATAAAAACATTAAAAGTTTTTTAACACGGTTAAGGTTAAATCGAGTTTATTGGGGGAGGGGGGTATATAAAAAATATAAGGGTATTATTTCCTCATAAACTTTTTTTTTATTTTACAAATATATTTAAACCATATATTATTCTAAATTTTAATATATGTCCATTTGAATCTTTTTTCCCATGAAAAGGACCTAATATCATTGAAATATTTCATGAAATTCTTTGTGTGTGTCTCCCCTAACATATAAAAGGGAACCACTTATCCTCACTTATTAAAAAAATATAGAAGGAGCATCCAAAAGTGCCTTATCCCCAAGAAAGATAATGCCCTTGACATCAAGGACTTCAGACCAGTTTCTCTTGGGAACACAATACCCAAACTTATTAGCAAGGTTTTGGTGAACAGTATGAGTGGGTTGGTTAATGGAATAATCACTACGAATCAATTTGGATTTTTCCCTAGAAAGAGCATCCAAAAGTGTCGTTTTATGGCCTCTGAAAGTGTCAATCATATGAGAAGGAAGATAAAAGATGGGAATTTTTCCATCGAAATTGAAATATCCAAGGCTTTTGACACACTCAAGTGGAGCTTTCTCTTGATGTTCTTAGAAGGTATGGATTCTAAAATGGCTTTGTGAACCTAGTCCGTATCATTCTGGAGTCTTCCAGGTTATCAGTTCTTGTCAATGGTTCCCTGAGGGGATTCTTTCCTTGCACCAGGTCGGTGCAGAAAGGTGATCCACTCTATGGTCTGATTTTTTCCACGGCATAAGACTACCTGAGTAGGTGTATCAATGATCTTACCCAAATGAGACTTTATAAATGAATTAGGGCTGGTGTGAGTGAGCATGCCCTGTCTCATTTATTGTATGTTGATGACATCTTGATTCTTGGTCAAGCATCAAAGAAAAACTATATCCTCCATTAAATCCCTTTTCAGTCATTATGAGGAGGTGTCTGGATAAGCCATTAGTTGGGAAAAATCTTCCATTGTTTTTTGAAATGGAATTCCAGTTGGGAAACAGAACAGAATTGTCAGACTTCATGGGGTGAGGTGGGGTTCCCTACCATTCCAATACCTTGGGGTCCCATTGTTTTGGGGAAAAGTGAAAATACAGTACTTGGAAGGGATCTATGTTGGAATTGTTCATCAGATGGCCACCTGGAAAGGGAAATCTATGTCCCTGGTTGGGAGGGTCTTCCTTGTGAAATCAGTAATCACATCAAAGTTTGTCTATTCCTTCTCCATCTATCGATGGCATAGGGGACTTCTCAATGAACTTCAGATCATGGTACAAAATTTCATATGGATGGGGTCACCACATGAGAAGAATCTAATTACAGTTGCATGGAAGGAGTGCATCAAGCCTGTGGAGCTGGGGGGTCTAGGACTCAAGGATATATGGACCTTTAATGATGTATTGATTGGGAAGTTCACTTGGAACTTGGTTTATCATGAAGCTGACGATGATTTTCTTTCAAACATAATCACATTTAGGATCTTAAATGGATACAAATGGTACCTTGCCTAGTCAGTTTGGGTCTTTATCAATCATGCATTTGTCAGAATCATGCACGATACCTGATGGATGGTTTTCAAGGATTCCAAACTGAATTGATGGAACAAAACGTGGCCCACACAACCTCTTTGTGACTTATATGTGCCACCCGAGGCAGCCACTTTGTCAATTTCAAGCTTCCTCTCACAGATTCAATCCTCTTATTTTAGTGTTCCTATGCAGGTGGAGAATGAAATCACTAATTATGTATTCACAGAGCATGACACTCTGATCTGGATGCATAGTAGATATGGGTAATTCAATATCAAGGATTAATACATGACCCTTTGTGGGGGTCATTCCCCTACACCTTCTTGGATGATGAAATTCATAGTGTGATTCATTAGACCCTCTAGATTTTCTCTGATCTGGAGGATCCGGAAAAACTGACTACCCACAACTGATTCTATCAAGACGGTCGGGTTTCAGATGGCCTCCATGTGCTCCATGTGAAAAACCGATGAGGACTCTGTTCAGCATATTTTTATGGGTTGTTCTCATGCCAAAAAGTTGTGGGAATATATTGGTTCTGTGTTGGGGGTGGCTGTTAACACCTGCAGATCGGTTATACAACTGTTATCTGCTGCTTCTCATGGCTGATTTAGTGAGCATATTTATAACCTGTTTTTGGCCGCTATTACTGCTGCTATTGCAGTCCTTTGGGAAGCCCAAAATGCTTCTGTTTTTACTGGTGTGCACTCCACAATTCAGCAAGGAATGATGGCTATTCATAGAGATGTTTATGCTGCTTCTCTTGTGCAGGATGGTGCCATGTCTAATGTAGTTGTACATCTTCAAATTCTTCGAACAATTAGTGTTTCTGGGCGGCCACAGAAGCCTCAGATGCTAAAGTATATTCGATGGATCCCCCTCATCAGAACATGCCTCAAGGTAAATGTTAATGGGGCTGCGTTGGATGCTCCAGGCCCATCGGGTTGTGGGGGGGGGGGGTGTTCCGCACCTACAGTGGGTTTGTTAAGGGATTCTTTCACAACGTCGTTGGAAGTGGCACTACATTTGAAGCCGAACTATGGGAAATGATCTATTCCATTAGGTACAGTGTCCGGTTTAATTGAAAATATATATGGATTGAGTCTGACTCTCAGACCGCTATTCATGCCTTGAGCACCAAGACGCGCCAGGTCCCTTGGTGTGTGCTGCCTCAGTGGGTTGGTTGCCTTAGTGATATTGCTCAGATGTGTGTGGACGTTTAATATGTCTACTGAGAGGCTAATCAGGTGGCTGATGCATTGGTAAAGCGGGAACTCACTGATATAGGAGAGATGTGGTGTTTCACGACCCCCGATTATTGTGCCTCGCTGGTGGAGGCAGATAGGTGTGGGGTGATGCACACTCGTTTATGTAATAATCCCCTGTATGCTTGACTCTTTTCATTTTCATTATTGAATTTTATTAGGAATAGATTCCACCGGCTCCTATATTTTCTGGTATAGACATCTATATAAAATAATTCCTTCTCAAAAACCATACTATAATCATTTAATTCTTCCTATAGCTTCTAAAATTCTATTAATTTCAATCCTTCATGGTTTAAGGTGTAAGCCAAAGGATGTTTGTCGAAGAAGAGGTAAAAATATTAACCAAGCCCTTTAGACTTTTTTTCATCATATAATTCCGTTGAAAATGTTTTATCTAATAAGAAAGGATAAATATGGTAGTTGAAATTTACGAAGATTTTTTTATGATTATGTCACAGCTATTTTCTACATATTCTCAATCAAATGGGAGATGGAAGTCTCACTCTTACATACATAGGGACAACCACCTTCACAAAGGGATACAATTTATTCTATATCACCATCATTGAGGAATATTTATTAAGATGTTTTTAATTTTTATATATTATATTTATGACATAATTCTTCTTCGAAAGATATATTATAATTTCTAGCTACTTACCTTAAGATCTATTGATAAATGATAGCATCACTCATCCATATATATAGTCTACTAACTCTATATTACGATGTGATTATTTTATCATTTACACATTATATGAATATTAAAATAGACTGATTTAATGAATATATATTACATTTATGATATTATTGGGATCCTTTAAATATGGATTATCATTTACCTATATTTTTCCATCCATCGAAAAGTGGATACATCACTCGTGAGTGTGTACAGATTAGTATCCCCATGAAGTTATGTAATTAATATTTCATAATTGATATATTTTAATGCTTTTACATATGTATATAGTGGATATTTATTATATTAATATTATTACTAACATCTTTTTTGTGGTAACCATGATCAAGGTGAAAGGTCCATAACATCAGAACAAAAAATTACATGAATAATGAAGTAGTTAACTCCCAACATGATGATTATAATGAAAGGTTATTAATGAACGGGTGATATGATATTATATATAAACTATTTAAGGTATTGTAGGTCTGATTATGTTTATGTAATATAATTATAATAAATTTTAATTTATAATTCATGAGGTTGGAGTTCATATGAAGAATTATGGACTTTAGATAACGGTTTCTCACCTCACTTTCACTTCCATGAGACAAGTAACAAATTTACCACTATTTTTCATTATGTTGTGTATATACATACCATGAACATATTTTACGGTTCCTTTCAAAAAAATTATGTATATTTACAAATACCTATATAATATCTCTTATTATGTTTTGATTTAGAGATTACTAAATTTTTAAGGATTCTACATCTAAATTTTGTTTTGTTTAGACCTGTTTGATGTTATTCTCATATATATTTTCATGAGGTGTGTATACTGATCATTTTAATTTTTATATCATGGTTAATTCATAATTCATTGTATTTAATTTTTCAATTCAAATTATTCCATCCATGGGTATATTGATTAAAATGTTACCAAAGTGGGATGTGTTCACCCTCTAAAATTGTCTTCTTCTATACATAAGTTATGTTATACACCTATATTATTTCATGAGGTGTATCTAATAAAAAACTTATATTTTCTATCATTAATATCATTATTTTAATGTTAAATTTTTATATAATGTTATTTCTTTCTTGGGATCATGAATCTTGGGTTACCAAATTTGAAAAGGTATTATGTTACAATCTCATTTTTACTCATATTGTTTATGCTTTGATTTATGATGATGAAATTATATGACCTATATATCAAAACTATTATATATATTCTTATCCACTGGATGCGTATGTATATTGCTTGATTACCTTTCATTTTCAACACTTCATGTACTTAAGATACTGAAGGAGTATTTTCAAGGAAAATTCATCTTGTTTTTCTTTTCAATTATGAAACTCTTCTTACATGTCAATATTTTCGTAAAAAATTAGAGTATATTTTTCATATTATCAAATGATTATTTAAATTAGTTTTTAACTACATTGGGATTTTTTTACCATGTTTTTTGTGGAATGTTATTATAATTTTCCAGACATGATACTTTTGGGTTTTTATCAAAAATATGAAAGAAGGTTTTCTAATGTACATCACATGGATGTCTTTCTCTACCATCATGGATACTCTTTTATTATAATATTACATTATATTTTTCTTTTTTTCACCACAATTAAATTTTTCCATTAATATTTTGTAAATTTTAATTCTTTAAAAAATTTATTTCAAAATAAAAAAGTTATTTTCCAATAAAAAAAATTTAGTTATATTTAGCACTTATTTTAAAACATAATGTTGGACTCCTCATGCGTTAATCATGTTTTAATGATCACAAATCTTTTTAATCTGATTTATCCTCTCTCAAATCATGTGCATAGATGGATGGTTTCTTTATGCTTTAAATAAACTTCCACTAAATCCTATAAATCCTAAATCATTCTAAATCATGTTTGATTAGTGTAAAATATATTTATGTTTGTTGTATAATGATATCTTAATGTTGAAACTCTCCCCCTCCCTTGTTTGAATTTTGAATCCATTCCTCCGCATTTAATCAAAGTTGTTGTCACAATTAATGAAGGACAACTCTTGAGTTGTTGTGCCATAATATTAATAAAGTACTATCTCAATTATTTTGCCTTAAGTTTCTTTGGAGAACTCTTCGAAGAACACCATTCTATTCCAATGAAGAACACTTCTCATCTCCAAAGAACAACGAGCATCATGTTCTTCCTTCTTCACGGGAAGAAAGGAAGCGAAGCACCGCCACCCACAAAGTACAAAGAGGGCATCGGCTAGACTCGTCATCACCGAGATCTACCTCCTATGACGTTGACAGAACGACATCTGTTTTCCGCGACGTTTATCCTCCATGACATGTCATCGTACAATGACAAATACGAGGTAGGGGAAATTGGTTTATTTTTTTATGTATGAGTTATGCTCTCCTTTCCTTGTCATGTATTGTGCTCTTGATGTCGAATGTTAACAACTTAATGAGGAGGGATCAGACCGCACAAGCATGATCCAACCCTCCCTCCCCTTTTTGTTGTTCTCATTGTGTTGACGATTGAGGCAGATCATGGAAGAGGCCAGTAGTGAAAGGGCCATCATCGCCCCACGCAAATAAAATCCGCCACCAAGAAGGCCGCAGAGGAGCCGGAAGGGCGTGGTGCTGTCGCACCGTGCCGGAGGAAGGCCATGGCTAGGGCGGGCTGCATAGGAAGAAGCACGACGTCATCACGCTGTTCCAGGGATGCAGAGCCACGGCTATTCTGGGCTGTGGTAGAGGGTGCGGCACCGTCTTTCCGGTCGCGTAGAGGGACTGGCAGCCACTTAGGCTACCCGGTCTTCAGGACGACTGGCCGGCCGTTTTGGCCAGCCCGTTGGAGAACCACGGCCCCTGCAGGTGCTGCATAGTGAAGGACGTGACCCACATCCGTAGGCTGATCGGCTAGGCGAACTTTTCATTCATGTTCCGGTCGGGCTGGAGAACCGCAGTGCCCACAGGCGCCATGTGGGGAGAACTGCGGCCCACAGCGCAAGCTGAGTGTGCCGAACCATACCGTCCGGCTACGACTGGCCGGGAAGAGAAGAAGGTGGCACCGCATGGCATCGCTAGGCGAACCGGACTGAACTAAAGCATTGGCCGGGTCTGCGGGTTGGTTGCGCACCACCGGGCCGGGCTGACCCCTATCTGGGTCGGGCCGACCCGCCAGCCCACTGGGCTGGACAGGTCGAGCTATCTTCTCTTAAATGGGAATAAATCCTAGACTGCGCATCCGATCAACGCGCCTTCAATGGCACTAGGACCCTCATGACGAGGCGGTCATTTTCGAATACTCTATGTATGTTATGGAAAAATTTGGAAAACGACTAGGTTTAGATCGAGCATAAATCCAACCAGGACCCTAGAATGAAAATGCCAATAACTCTCATATCGGGTGGCTGATTGACATATCATCTATCGTTTTGGGTTACTTATGATGAGGCATAACTACGAGCTACATCAACTCAGGACTTTATGATAGTTGATGTATTGACACTTGGCTCGAGGAGATGACCCTCCCGGAATCGAGCATGTTGTATGTTGGAACCCTAGGGATGGCTCCGACATTACTTTACCACAATACTCTGTGGGTTCGATAGCGATGACTACTGTACCAGGATCCTCCTTGTGTCCAACAGTTATGACTTATGTCATGTATCCTGTGTGGGTCCGACAGAGTAGCTGGTCATGTATCCTGTGTGGGTCCGACAG
Organism: Viscum album; assembly: GCA_963277665.1. Taxonomy (NCBI): domain Eukaryota; kingdom Viridiplantae; phylum Streptophyta; class Magnoliopsida; order Santalales; family Viscaceae; genus Viscum; species Viscum album. Next base: position 967,351,994 of record OY728159.1, on the reverse strand, counting down.
CTTAGATGGTCTTGTATCCTGTGTGGGTCCGACATCTTAGCAGATCTTTTATCCTATGTGGGTCTGACATCTTAGATGAATCAGTGACTACATCTGATCATCTCTATCTCTCTACAAAAGATTTATACATGTGTAATCTATGTCATTTCTTTCAACCATTATCATCATGATGATTGACTTTACTTCGTTTGTGGAATGGTTTGTGCTTGGGCTCGAGAGTTGAAGCCGGACTATGATTAATAACATAGGTATATGTATGGGCATATACCTAAGTAGGGTTGGTTGGTTGATACTCGTGATTGTATTTTTCTACTGTGGTTTATCCTTTGTGGATTCTAGGAAACCCTCAGGGGTCTCGGGGTCCCCTACTAAGTATTGTTATTCTCACCCTTTTACAGACTTCACCTGCACCTTGTTTTGTTCTGTGCAGACGACGTACAACAGTGATTGAGGCTAGTAGTGATGGATAGGAGGCTTCTCGGAGCTGGACTAGACGGGATTTACTGCAGGGGCGAGTTGCTCGAGTTCTATACCTACCCTTCTGGTAGGATTCCCCAGTGAATGATCCTGGAGCTATTTTCTTTTTTACTTGTACTTGTTGTTCAGTTGGGTTTGTATATTGTCCCACTTACTTTCAGCACACCTTACTTTTCTATTTTAGTACATGTTGCCTCTACTGCTTGTGTGTCAGACTATATGTGTTACAGGTTTAAAGGAAATGCCTTCCCTTTTATCGGTAATTCACCTTTGGTGCTAGTTGCCAACCCCTGGCATAGGAAGGCAGCCTTGGGTTAGTCACGGCACAGGCCTCAAGGATGTGTCGTGAAAATTGTGACCCAAAAACCATGATTCATACACTGTAACTAGTTTCAGATCTCATGAAGTCGGTGACACCGGTTCCTTGATACCATCACAAAGACATCGTTTGATGTTTGGAAAAGCACCAAACACTGTGATTCTAACAACGCATCAGTGATACCAGTTCTTGATTTCAATACAATTGTTGAATCATGACGGTCTCACCACTCAAAGGCAAAGAAGAAGACATCATTTATTGGTGACCCTATTTCCATGTGATATTGTTTCTAGATAGAGACTGTGATTCCATTATTTAATCTATTTTGTCGCTTTCAAATTAATTTCTAACAGTCATATTTGAGTCATTTAACTACACTAACATAATTAATATTTCTTTATAGACATTTCACTTTATATTACAATGTACGAGGATCATAATACATGTATCATATAGTCTCTAACACATGTACTCTAAAATAAAAAGAAAAGTGTGACATTGGAATAAATGTTCGACTAGTAGTGTATAAAATATGCATAAGCATTTTAAAAGTGAACTAATACATGCAACAAGAAACAACTAAAGAACACAACAATCATTCTTGATTCCAAGATGCTGGACTACCATAGATCAAAGAAAAATAAATCTTCCCAGTACCACCTTCAAGAAAAAATATATGCTTGATAGCTTGCACCATCGAGATGGATACCAGAGCACCAGACTTGTGATACTCTATTTTTCACAAGGGGACTCAATATTTGCATCTGCTTCATCCTACAAGTCCAAAGCTACATATAATAACACTCATAGCACTTGTAACCTTATCTCATCATCTTTTCTCTATTGTGTACTATTTTTAGCTTTTGAGCCTTGTGTGTATGTTTATATTAAAACAAAAATTGTCTCTGTTATTAAACTGACAGATACAATATATTTTTCCTCTCAAATCTTTTTACACATATTTACTCCCTCGAATAAGTGTTGAAGAGGACTGTGTGTGACCTGTTAGGTTATAACCACGAAGAATATTGGAAGTTGTCGCATGACTGAGATAGTCTTGTTTACTATTGTTTACCCAAATCCAGGGTGTGGATCATGTTTATTAATATAAACTTCTTGGTGGTAGGTGATCAGCATGTGGAGTGGTGTGGGTATCAGATCGATACTAAACCAATTTTTTTATCTGTTTTGTTATTTATTTTATTTTTTATCTTCTTTATTGTATATTTTAGAAAACACTTGATTTTACACTGATAGATATACTTGGATTGAAATTATAATTATTTTTTCTTGTTAGAATTGCTTCAAAAGAAGTATCAATATATCATATTGATATTACCAAGAATTGATCAATCTTCTGAAGAGTTATTTGAATAGTAAATAATTGATAACTGTAGTTCCTTGATTAACTGGGTTGTATTAATTTTTATTGGGGAATCATTTTATGAAAACATATTACTAGCAAATTTTAATTGATACTAAATTCACCCCCCCCCCACTCTTAGGTACTCTACTCTGACCAACACTTAACAAATTAGTTTTATTATTATTATTTATTTAATATGTGGACCAATGTTACTGTCTTTATTTTTTATATGAATGGATTGTGATTGTGATGGTTAAATGTTTATGAAACCAATATCCTTTCCATGGGTTATGATATAATGATATGATGAATGTTTTATGATCTCATAGGACACTTGTGTGGATTTAATTAAGTTATTGGTGGTACAATAATTATAAATACATCCAAATAACTCCATAAAGTGGGACCTATAACCATGTTATAAGGATAAGAATTGGGATTAAACATAATTTCATAAGAGACTTTGTCCAATAAGATATTCTTGGGAGTGATCCTTAACAAAGGAAATAAAGAAAGGGGAGTGAACCCAATCTGCTATGATAGTCTTGGTAGAGGTCCTTGAATAAGGAAATTATTTTCAATGATTATTTGTATTCTAAAAAACATATATATTATGAATATGATATTTTCTCACTGATCATGTCTGATTATTGATGATTCCATACCCTTATGTCTTATAAATTTTTATTAGAAATAACTTATTCCATGATTCATTATTAAATATATTTTAATGATTGGTTATAATTATTCTAAGTATTGATCATGTTCTCATACAATTATATAGATCTTATTCTTAATTACAACCATTTATTGATATCTATTTTTTATCATTAATGATAATCTGATCATACCCATTATTATGTTTTCGATACCCATGTTAGGAAGATTGGTTTTAAGTATGATATATTTAAAAAGGGTTAATGTTTTGATGAACATATTGGTAAATGATATTGATATTTTATGTACCATTTGTTTACATAGTCATGTTTTCAAAGACATTGAATCATTACATTTTTATGAACATCGTATTTATACGTAATGAATATTCTACTAATAAGATATAGTATTTATATATGTAAATTTCGTGTCTATATACATCCATATCTTGACACTGGTATTTAATCATTATCCATTTCCCCTAAACCTATGATAGAACACTGTAGAAACATTTTCAGAGCTGGGTGTGCATTAAATCATATTCTTATAGGATATGTAGAGATTTTTAAAGGCATAAACTTGATTCTAGCATTAGATCTTATCATTCTTCATCACTCCATTGTCCTATTGAATGGGTATTTAATAATTCTTATTGATTGCCCAAATTTTCTAGAACTAAGACTGAACCATTTCACTTCATATTTGTGATGATACCTCATTAAAATCAAGTTTCATTTCCTTCCTCCAAAAAAACTCATCCATTTCATTTCTACATCCTATACACATGATCCAAGTCTGTGAAGAGAACTTATAAGAACTATGTGGGTATTTATTCCTATTATTACATGATATATTGTTATATCAAAATCATTGATCCTGGAATCATTCATAAATCATTTTTTATGCCATTTTCCTCACTATCCTAGGACATGGGTTTCTTAATTCAGATAATTTTTTCCCTCATTAACCATGTGATTAAGATGAAAAAAAATTTATAACATTTTAATAAACTATATTTTGGTTGATACCCTTAATTATAGGATATATAGATATATACAAATCTTTTTTCCTAGATTGAGGAACAAATATTCACCCACTACCACTTCCTCTCATTTCGTATCATCTCAACCATGTTCTATTATTAATAAATTTTTCTAAACACCTTTTGAATTTCTTATTACCATGTAAAATAATTTGTAACATAAATATATGAATCTCTATTAACAATTCATGTATATTGGAGATGACTGTGTATAATTCCAAAAAATATATCATTCTTCATATAGGATGTATATACGCTACATATAATATGTTATTTGAATCAACCAAATGTATGTTCTCATCCTTATCTGAGGATTATCTAACCCCATATCCCACTAGTAGTATACTGGTGGGACCTATTAGTTAAACACAACTAGTAGTCATCCTCGGTATGTCTATTCAATTTTTCCACTTCCAAATTCAATGACATTAAGTTATGATTTACATTGTTATCACTCCCTATTAAATAGTATTGGAGCACTCCAGGATCTCATGACCCACTTGGAATGTTACATACCCAATTTTTTATGAAAATATAAAACCAAAACTATATTCACCTTCTAACTAAGATGTTTTATACCAATATGATCATTTAATCAATTCACATTGGGTTTTCACCTTACCCCCATAATTATTCAAACCACCTTACTATGGTATGAGTTGGATGGACTGAAACAAGTCCACATTGGTTCAATCATGTCCACATTGGTTCAAGCATTATAATTATAAACTAGAGAAATGTTACATCCTATAGATCAGATATACTAGAATGATGTAGATCAATCCACATAGGGTTTTTTGAACCTCAATTCTAGAAAGACAGCCTCATCCCTCAGTTTTTTCAACTCATTATGACATTTTACTCAAGAAACATTTTCTTGAAATATATTCAACTTTCAACATCAACTACATTTGAATAGATTAAAACCCCTTATTAGTCTAAAAGAATAAACTGTCATGGTAATATCTTGTTTCAAATCCAAAAAATGTAACCCTATGAAAATTTTGAGTAACTTTTATCTTAGAATATATATTTTATAGCCTATGAAAATTTTATATCATTTAAGAAATATATATGATATTAAGGTTCCTGGGTTTCTAATTTAGAAATGTTTTAATTAGAAAAAAGATTAAATTTGTCCCATTATGTCTCCCTCTTTCAATGTTTGATTAAATATTATGAACACAAGGAAAATAAGTATACATAATAATGAATAAAATCGGACCATGAAAAAATTAATTAATGCTCAGTCGGTTTATAGATATAGAATAAAATTTGTGCACCCTTATAAATAAAATCCCATAACATGCACGCCAGAACCTATGTTGAAATCCATAACATTAAATTTATAGTTATAATACAGATAATTTTGGACCAATTTTTTACATTAGAACCATGTAACATAAAAATCCTAACTTGAATCGATTTTATAATAGATTTCCTTTTAGCCTTATAGTTTTAGAGAATTATTAAAAACTCTTACATAAATAACTCATCTCAACTTGGACTCATAATTAGTCAAAATAATATTTCTCCCATTTATCCTATATTTTATTATTTCATAATAGGTCATAAACATAATTCTATTTAAATCCTTTATAGAAATAAATTATTCAACATAATTTTCTAAAACCCAGGGAAAAAGAAACATAAGAAGGGTGAGCTCATATGCTTGGTAAGGGTAAACAGAGGTGTTGATAATTAAATGTCATCAATAAGAATAAGAGTGCCTAAGGAAATGATGTCCTAGTAAAATTTCATAAGTGAATCATAAAATAATCCAAACCCATAAATACCTAGACTATTAAATATAAAAAACCTTGAAAAGTCCATAGTTATTAGAATCAATAATCATAAGTCATGTAATATCAATATCGATCATTAGAAACATTATAATCTCATATAAAGCATAAGGAAAACATGTAAATATTTGGGAAATAATTTTCATTTAACTCTTAAAAATAGAATAACCATATGGTCTACTTTAATACATTTCATTCTTACAAATGTAATAGTCCTACAACTAACTTCAAGAGCCAATGCATTAGAGGGATATCGCAAACCCACACATCATTGGTCTATCATGGAACCGCCGATCATTGGTTTATAATGTAACCACCTATAAAATGTAAAAGTACCATTGAAAAATCATCACGCAAAATTAACCCATGTAAACAAAATGACTTAGTAACAATCTCTCTGAAACATTATTATACATGGAAAAGAAATGGGTTTAATAACAATATCTCTAAAACATAAATAGTCTATGGGAAAGAAATGGATTCCCTAAAAATATTATGGAAACATGAATAACCCATTGAAAGGAAATGGTTTCCAAAACAACATCTTCAAAACATTATTAACCCATGGAAAATAAATGGGTTAAATAATAATCTCTTTGAAACAAGAGTAACCCATGGAAAAGAAATGGGTTCAATAACAATCTCATTGAAATAAACATAATCTGTCCATACAAGGAATGACGGTTGTATCAATACAAAATATCCCAAGTACAGGATTAGTAACCAAAAGTTATTTTTGACATTTATTAATGTAAATACCATTAAAATAACATTAAAAAATTCTGGAGAAAAATAATCTTTAAATATTCCTAAGAATTCCATACCATATTGAAATATTTAAACCATTAACCCCATTAATGGATTAAAAATAAATGAAAATAGAATTTCAAGAGAATGACTATATTTATTATATAAAATTTCATATTATAATTATATACCCCTCTTAAAAGAAATTAGGTGTATAACACATCAAATTTCTCTAATATGGAAAATTGTGACAAAAGTCTATTACTGCATTAGTAACTTCAAAACCATGAACCCATGAAATAATAATAATTAAATTAAACCATTACATAAAATTAATATAAAATAATTCAGGATATATTACCAGAATTTTTGGTATATACACCACTTGATTGAAAAAAAGTGGCTATTATATATTATGCATCATGAAAGTAAAAGCGATATAAGAATACCTTAAAATTTTGGTAAATTTTAAATTGGATGCACAAAAAGAAATAATAATCAAATGAAACATTTTAATACCCTAAATATAATATTATTAATAATATAATATATCATATTTTGTAGTATATATATCCCATAAAATAGCTAAGATGTGATTATAAAATTTTTCTCACAGATGTAAAAAAGTGAGATAAAAATCCCTTATAATTGTTGTAACAATGTAATTGGTAACCCAAAAAGTAATAATTATAAAATGAAATAGTTAAATATGAGGAATATTAAATTATTCATGATATAATAGAGCCTAAGTGGTAGTAGATACAAAACACAATATAAATAAGTGGTGATTATGACATTTATCACATAGATGTAAAAAGTGAGATAGAAATCCCTTACCTTGAGTCTGATTTGTCATGATTGTTCTCAATATATATGAATAATAATTTTATATTAATTATATACATGGTTCATAAAATTTTAAAAGTTTATTTTTACTTTTATTCTTCTTATACCTAATTTTTATATAATTACTTAATCAATAATTTTTAAAATGGGTGTTTTTAACATAATCGATTCGTGCGTCAAAAATGCCTTTAATAGTTAAACTATGGTCAAATAGGTCATTATTAAATCATCAAAAAAATAATAAAAATGAAATAATTATCATATTTATACATAAATTATACTTTTAAAACCAATAATTAATTATGGTATGAAAAACGGTCCAAGTTTATAATCAAGGAGATGGTAGGTTGTACGTATATATGAGTAATGTTCTCATTTTTCAATGGTCTTTATGCAAAAAAGTAAAGTAAAATTTATCTATAAATAATTATAATTATATCATAAATACAATATTTTTTACTCATATATTATTATATATAGAATTATTTTTATGTAAGAGGAATCACATCGAATCTAGGAGGTGGTAGTCCACAAATCCATGAATGACATTATATATTTTTCTGTGTGTGAAAGGGTAATAACAAAAATTTTATATTATATTTATTGAAATAAAATAAATAAATTAATATTATATATATATATATATATATTTTATTTATTATTTTTTTAATTGAACCCATCCTTAAAACATTGCATGTAATGTGGGAACATATCACATCACATCGAGGAGGTCGAAGTACACAGGTCCACAAACGATGTTATCATATTTACACCAAATGGAATGAATAAAGGTACGTGTTATATAAAAATTATATAAGTATTTATAAAACATAAATATCATATTTTTAATATACAAATTGGGTGTCTATCATAATTTCCAATAATGAATTGTGGTAAAGTAAAAAACTAACGACATTGTTCCATGAGGCAGTAGTTTGTCATACATATGAACGGTAAGTTTGTTACCCATTCGATGGTAGTGTGTGTAGGTGATGGTAAAACCCATAAAATAACAATATATTAGTATATTTATTATACTTATGTTATTATATAATAATGGAATTATAATAAAAGAATGGGTGGAGAAAAAAATAAAACATAAATTCACTTTGAAGAATGTTACCTCTTTTTTGGGTAACTTCTTTTGGTTAGCACAAAATGGCTTCCTTGGTTGGATTTCAAACCCTAGTGAGACTTATAGGTTTGAGTTAGGGATTTTGGGAGACTTTTTGGGTATATTTTGGATGAGAAAAAAGATTCTTGAGAGTTGTGAGGGAGGGTAATGTTGATTTTATTTTTATAATGGAGGGGGAGTGGCATTATTGTAAAGACCAAAAGGTTGTAAACTATTGGGAGATCTCCCTTACCTAATGTGCATCCAAAATTTTAAAATAATAGATTAAACTAAATTTATTGTCTATATAAATATACACCACAATGAAATAAGTGAATATTTATAATTTTTTCCATAATATATATGTTTTCTTATTTTTTTCATTTTGGTTTTTCATTTTGGTGACATGATTTCTAACCTAATTAATTTATCCATTACTAATAAATTAAGGTGATATTTATTATAAAATAAAATAACAATTAATTATAAATATGATATATAAATTAAATAATAATAATAATATAATGTGTTTTGAAAATTAATTTTGAAGCAAGCACATGAAACACTAAAAACACACTACTTTAACCAGGACCATACTAAGAATGTTTTCATGATTCGTGAGTTAATATATTAATTATAAAAGATAAATTTGTCCATTAATGTATCGTATTTAGGTATGTATTAAAACATAAAAATAAATTAGGATAATATAGGATTTTTATTACATTTAATCTTTTTTATATAAAATACCGCTTAATATTAAATAACATTAGTGCCAGTTTTGACATTATTAAAATAATTTTAATTAAAAAATGATGGAATTAAAATATATTAATTAATTATATATGATAAATTATATATTAATGTAAAAATATAATTTAATACTATAATTCATTAAATTAACATTTCTATTAATTTTTTAAAAATTGTTTATTTTATTTAATTATTTACTAAATCATCCATGTGTTATCATTTGTTAAGAGTTTAATATAATTACATCATCTCAAAAAGTTAAAGTTAAATTAACATGATACAAAAACTAATTTAACATTCAAAATAATTTAATAACAAAAACTATCTAGCTTCTTCCACACATTGAATCTTTATAAATTTTAAAGGTAAGGAAGGTTCCTTTTTACCGTTTTTTCACTTAACTTATTATATAGGTCACATACCTGACCATGTGTCCCACTGACTCATAAAATTCAATGAAATAGTAGATATGGCAGAACTATTGGAATAAAATGAAATTTTAACAAGTTTCTAGGAAATTTTCGACCTTATGTTTAAGGTTTAGTCCATTGTAAAGCTTAAGTTTAACATAGTCATTGTATTTAATTTTAATTGCTTCTAATAATATTTTTGGTCAAAAACTAAGTTGATCTTTTTAGACTATAAATTTTATAATGATTAAAATATTCTATGTCCATTTTTCAAAATTCAATTCACATATGATGAAAAATTAAATTTAAAGCTAATCCCACAAAAATGGTGAGAATGTTGGTTTTTTAAATTGAAAATCATCATAAATAAATTTACTCTTTCTATTTAAATTAAATTTAAAAAAATTAAAATGGTATAATTTGGATTAATTGATATATAATTTATATACTTTTAATTTATAATTAGTTATTGAAAATCTTAATATTTATAATTATTTAAAAAAAATGGCTTTTTTCAACTAAAATACTGTATTTTTTACTATTCATCAAAAATGAAACTTCATAGAAAAATACTAAAAAAATAACTTTATGTAAATTATTATATTAAAATATTCAAAAATTAAGTTTATCTTGTAATATAGAAATTATAAATGCGTAACAAATTATATTTAATATAGTTGTTCTGTTTAAAAGGAATAAAACTACCTTTTAAAAATATATAGCTTATTATACATAAAATTTGACTTATTATTATTCTAATCCAATCAAATTTATTAGATTAATGAAAAAATTAATAAAATGTTTTAAAAATAATATAGTTAGTACTATTCATCTCATCTAATACAATAGCTATACAATAATTACAACTAAAAATAATAATATTAAAAATGTATTATCTTTCGGTGTAAGTCAGACTTGCTTACAACACAAGTTATCAGAGAAACACATTATTTTGTGTTAGTAAATCTAATTCAACTAGTTTCCATTTTACGGTATAATTACTATCTGATTCATAAATTTAACGAAATACGAAAAAGGACTTTTTCTATCATTACTTGGAATGTTACATCCTACCCCCTTAAAATGAATTTCACCTTAAAAATTCATCTTGATTATCTAATGATTAAATTTTTTAGTATTCCATTATTTAAACTCATATAGTATAAATAATTTAAAAAAAATCCTAGAATTGTAAAACATACATGTCATCAAAATTGAAGTATTATTAGTATTCCACATTGGGAGAACATATGTGGGAATTTAAAAGAATGGTTTGAAAGGAAAACCCAATTGTCATTGACTAATAGTGAGAGATAGAGAACATTGTAAAAAGGAAGTCAATGAATATAAATCCACAAACCAAATAGGTGTGGAAAAAAAATTTATGTCATCATAAAATATTGAAATAGGGTAAAATTTTATTTTAATGTCTTTTTCATAATTTTAGTGATTTATCTTACCTTATAGTCCAAGAGAAAGTATAATTACTTGATGATTATAATTTCGTCCTTTAATAAATTTCAATGAAAATATTTTCTTTTCCTCCAAAGGATGAGTATTTGAGATGATTTTTTAAATCTTGAAGCAATAAAATTAATATTTGAAGACCACAAATCCATAAAAGGGATTATTAAGCTATTCTACCTGTCATTAGACATTAAACAATACGAAAATGGTTTAACATGGTGTGATAATTACCTAAATGAGTAAACCATAAATCATATGCCAACCTTTAAAATTAAATAGTAATATCCAATGATAAAACATAGTTATTTCATAAAAAATAATCCATAAAATCCATCAAACATTTTCTGACTAAGTTAAAAACAAAAATATTAGAAGAATTTGGTCATATATTCATCCAAGATAACTCAACCATTTTTCATTAAATAAAATCCAATATGTTTCCAAAATAAAAATAATCTTAAAATGTTAAAATTTTCATATTAACTAAGGAATCATGTTGGACATTGGTGGTTCATGAAACACTTATCATCCTTAGTCATTCATTTAATCCCCACCACCTATCCATATGCAATGGGTTGTCATCAATCATATGGGTTGTCCCCCCCCCCCTTTATTTAAACATTAATATTAATTCCTCCCAAAAAAATTTATTTTTATCATAGGTGATAAAAATATATCATCCAAAAATAATGTCCTGAAAAATCACATTAAGATATCATCACATAGAACGTCAATCGAGTATATAATAATTTGAACTTATGATCATCTATAAGCTTTTAGACCTATGAAGGTATCCATAACTCTTGAGATTACATCAATGTAAAAAATCTTTATATAAAATGTTATCTAAACAAACCATTAATACTAAATATATCAAACGAAAACTCGAACTTAGGGATCCTATGATGAAATATATAACATTACATTTCTGGAAGAGATGATTATAATTGTGTCCCAAATATTTCCAGCTTAACCTTGCAACATCAAGTGGGTAAATTTTATCACTTACATTCTGGAAAACCTTTTAGGTGTAGATTTTTAGAGAATTGGGAAATACTTTTACATAAACAAGTCATATCAACTTAGACTCATAAGTAGTCAAAAGAAAATTCTTCTTATTTAACCAAACATTTATTATTTCAAAAAAGGTCATCAACATAATCCTTTTGAAATCTTTTATATACATATCATTTCACATCATTTTTTAAAACCAGGGAAAAATGAAGTATTAGATGGGTTAGCTGAGATTCTCATTAAATGTAAACATAATAATTAACAATTAAATGTCATGAATAAGTAAAAAAGTGCATAAGGAAATGATGACTTAATTAATGTGAATGATTTAATCATAAAATAACTCATTCCCATCAATACATGGACCATAACATATTAAAAACATGGAAATTGTAAGATTCATCAGAATCAATAATCATAATCCATGTGATATCAATATTGATAAATAAAAACATTATAAACTCATAGAATTCCTAAGGAAAACATGTATGTACATGTGATAATAATTTCATATCAATCTTACTAATATAATAACCATATATTCAACTTCCAAGAAATTCACTCTTATAAATGGAATTTTCATACGACCAACTTCAATGCCCAATGCATTATAGGGCTATCACAGACCCATCCATCAATTTTATTTCAAAAAACCACCAAAAATTGGATTATAATATAACCACCCATAAAATTTACATGTACTATTTCAAAATAATCACACATTATTAACCCATGGAAATAAAATATGATTAATAACAATTTCTTCAAAACATTATTATCTAGAAAAAATAAATGGTTTCAATAAAAATCTTTTTAAAACATAGATAACCCATGGAAATGAAATTGGTTCCCTAAAAATCTTTTGGAATCATGAACAAATCTAGGAAAGTAAATGGGTTGAAAAAAATCTTTTTGAAATATGATTAACACATATAAAAGAAATGGGTTAAAAATAATCACATTGAATGATGAGTAACCTGTGGGAAAGAAAATGGTTAAATAACAATATCTTTAAAAAAACATAATCCATCCAAATAATAAATTTGAATCGTATGAATAATGAATATCCCCAATGTAGGATAAGTAACAATAAGTTTTTTTGATGTTGATTAATGTAAATATCATTAAATAAAAATTGAATCATTCTTGAAGAAAATAATCTTTAAACATTCCAAAGCATCCCATAACAGTTTGAAACATTTGAACCATTAACCCCATAAATGGAATAAAAATATATTATAATTATAATATCATGATAATAAGTATATTTTTTATATAACATGTCAAATGAAAATTATATACACCTCATAAAAAATATGGGTGTATGAAATATCAAATTTCTCAAAGAAATTAAATTGTGACAAAATCCTATTACCGTATTGAAATCTTTGAAACTGTGAACTCCATGAATGAATAATAATATAAAAAATTTTTTAAATAACCTGAAATTTAAATAATTCGTGACATAATATAAAATTTTCATCATATACACCACACAGAATAAATAATTTGCGATTATGATGTATGCTTTACGAAAGTAAAGGTGAGACAATAATCCCTTACAATTTTTGAAACAATTGAATTGGAAATAAAAAAAGTAATAATCATAAAATAAAACATTTAAATGAAATTAAGATGAAAATATTCATGATATAATAAATAATAAGTGTAGGTAGATACACCACACAAAATAAATGAGTGGTTATTATGACATTTATCTCACATATGTAAAAATTTGCATAAAAAACACATACAATTGTGATAAAATTTAAATTAAAAACCCAAAAAGAAATAATATTAAAATGAAACATTTAGATACCATGATATGAAATCATTCACCACATAACAAGTTATATTGGTAAGTAGATACACCATTAAAAATTAAGTGGTGATTATGATATCTATCTCACAGATGTAAAAAGTGAGAATAAAATCACTTAACTCGAGCCTGATTTGTCATCCATGTTATCTATATCCATGAATAATAAAGTAATTTTAATTATATAATTTATTACTAAAATTTTACAAGTTTATTACTAATTTTATTTTACTTACAAACATTTTATATATCATCACTTAATCAATAATTATTAAAAAATGTTTTTACCATAATTGATTTATTTGTCAAAAATGACTTTGCTACGTCAAATATGATAGAGGGTTCATTATTAAAACATATCCAGAATAATAATAATGAAATAATTATCATATTTAATCATAAATTATACTTTTTTAAACAAATCGTGAATTATGGTTATGAAAAATGTTCCAATGTTACAATTTTGGTGACCGAATGTCATACATACGCATAAGTATTATGATAATTTTTCAGTGATCATTATAGAAATATGTAATGTCAATTTTTTATTTTAAAAAATGATAATTATATCATAAAAACAATATTTTTTAATAATATAAACTTATATATATAATTCTTGTGATGTAAAAGGAATCACATCACATTGGGGAGCCGGTAGTCCACATGTCCACGAACGACATTATAACTTTTTCAGTGTGTGGAAGGGTAATAAAGAAAATGATATATTATATTTCCATTAATAATATTATTTCATTAATATTATATATAATACGTTTATTTTACATTTTTATAGTTAAAACTATTCTTAATTTATTCACTATATTGTGTTAATGTACAACACTGCTTTGAGGAGGCGGTAGTCCACACATCTACAAAATATATTATCATATTTCCCCAAATAGAATGCATAAAGGTATATTTTATATAAAAATTTAATAAGTATTAATATAATATAGGTATCATATATATCATATAAAAATAGGGTTTCCATCATAATTTCCATCCACGAAAGGTAGTTAATGAAAAAAGAACGACATCATTTAATGAGGTGGTAGTTCTCTATAAACATTAAAGGTAAATTTATTACCCATTTGATAGAAGTGTGTTTAGGTGTAGTTCAAAAAATTAATATAAAAACATATATTTTATTATAATAATACTTTTATTATATAATAATTTAATAATAATAAATTATTGGCTGGAGAGATAAATAAAACATAAATGCACATTGGTAATTGTTACCTCTTTTTTGGTTAACTCCTTTTGGTTTTCATGAAATGGATTCCTTGGATGGATTTATTTCCAATTTTAGGATTCTAGAATGGGGTTAGGTACATTTTTATACTATTTGTGAAAAAATTTTATAAGACAATGTGTATTTATAGGTGTGATTAAGAGAAAGAATGAATGAGTTTTTATAATGGAGGGGGGAGTGACATTCTTGTAAATACCAAAAGTTAATCACTATTGGTAGGTCTCCCTTACCTCATGTTCTTCCAAAATGAAAAAAATGGATTAAATTGAATTTATGATAAATAAAATTCCCCAACATGCAAAAATAATTTCTTTTTTATAATTTTGTTCATTAGTCTATAAGTATCCTTATATTTTTTATTTTGGGTTTTCCTTTAAGAAACTAGTTTTCAAACCTCAGTAATTAAATTGTTAAGACTAAATCAATGTAATATTTATTATAAAATATTGGACCAATGAATTATAAATATTATATCTAATTTAAAAAAACTCATGATTTTTTGGAATTTAATTTAAATGAAAGTGCATGTAACATGCAGAAACACTACTTTAACTCAGACTCTGCTAACATTACTTTTACTATATATAGGTCAATATGTTAATTATAAAAGATCAATTTTTCCTTTTATGGAAAATTTTTTGTATTTATTAACACTTAAAAATCACTTCCTATAATCTGTTATTTTTATTTCTTTTATTTCTATTTACATAAATTAACATTTATTATAAATTAACATTAAGGACAATTTTAACATTATTATCATTATTTAATTTTTTTTAAATATAATAGAATTAAAATATATTAAGTTCATATTTTTTTTTTTAAATAACATATTATTCTAGAAAAATTATCTAACCCAATAATTCATCAAATTCACTTTCTTTTTAATGTTTTTGGCATCATATATTTTATTTCATTAATAACTAAATAATCCATCTATTTTCATTTGATAAGTGTTAAATGTAATTATATCATATATAACAATTAAATTTAAATTACCATTATTAAAAAAACTAATTTACCTTTATAAATAATATTTATAACCAAAACTATGTAGATTCTTCCATAGTAAAAATATTTATAATTTTTAAAGGCGGGAAACGTTACTTTAATGTATTTTTCACTACATAACTTATTACATGGGTAACATTCATGAAACTTTGACTCACTAACACATAAAATTCATACCAAGAGGGTATATGGTCTAAATATTGGTATACAATGGAGTTTTTAATGTTTTGCAGGCTATTCTGGACCAGAAGTTTAAGGTTTAGTTCTTTTTTAAGATTAATTTTATCTTAATCACAATAATTAAATTTAATTACCTTTGTTAATGTTTTGGTCAAAAACTAAGTTTATATTATTAGAATATATATTTTATACTAATTAAAACCACATATATCCATTTTTTCAAAATTCAATTCATATAATTGGAAAAATTAAAGTTAAATCTAATCACATAGGTGTGGCGAGAAAGTATGATTTTTAATGTGAAAATGTTCAAAAGTACATTAAGTCTTTATGTCTAAATTAAATATAAAAATAACTAAAATGAATTAAATTGGATTAATAGATATAAAATTGATATTTATATACTTTAAAATATATTTATAAAAATTAACATTAATAATTATTTAAATGTAAATACTTTTCAAACTAAAATGTACCATTTTCAATATTAATTAAAAAAGAAAACTTATAAAAAAATGACAAAAATTCACCAAATATAAATTTTGATATTAATATTCCAAATTTTATGATTTTTATATTAATATTATATAAGTGTACAAAATTTTAATTTATGCAGGTACTCCATTACCAAGTCGTAAAACTACCTCTTAAGGATTGATTGTCACATAAAAATCACCCTCACTATTTCCATTGAGCTGATTCATTTACTCTCCCAAATATAAATTTACTAATAATGGATTATAGTGATGGTAAATGCATCAATGGTTAATCTGACTTATTTTTTGTCCAAGAGAAAAAGTTCAAGTGGAAACATAATTTCAAAAAATTTAATCAAATAGGTTCTATTAGGCTTATGATTAATGTAAAAACATTTTTCAATTAGTTCACCGATATTTTTCAAATACTTAAATTCTTAAGGACAAATTATTTACTAATTTCTTCATTATTTAACTCATGTGTGTTGGGATTGTGATTTACCAAATTCATTTATAATAATGTTCAAATATTTTTACTTATTTTGATGTTACTCTTCGTGATTTTTTTTGGATTTTAATGAATTTTTAGTAGAATAAAAAATAATGAAATTTATAACAATTTGGAATAATCATGTTTTTTATTCATCGAGAAAAATGTAGTGGAACACCCAAAATATGGGTCCTTCCCATGAATAGATGATAATAAATTAGACAAATAACCAAGATAGTTATGAAAGGATCTTGTTAACCAAGAATTTTAAATTAGTTATTTACTACTAATATGTATCAAATGTTTTATTTATATTCCATTTCATATAATCTATTGACTCATCTAATTGATGTGATAGCCTAATTTTTTTGTATAGTAATTTATTATTCCACCGAACAGTCTCAATTCAAGATTCACCTTCAAATAAAAATTCTTTTATAAATTCTATGTGAGACACATGTTTCTTAATTTCCACTATCTAATTAGTCTTCTAGATGAAAATTCTTGATTCATTAACAATTCAATGATTTATCTCTTAAATATACTACTGCACTAAATCTACATTACACTTTATACTTTTGAATTTAAGAATATCTCTTTCTTGAACATCTAGTTTCTCTTGAATAGGTTTAGTTTTCTATATGAGAGAATAATATTATTATTAGTTAAATTCACCCACTCCAAAACCTATAAAGATTTAATAAATTCAATATTCATTCTTCAACATCTTAGTTTTAGGATTCTGAGTGGTTAAAACATGGACAATTTTCCTTTCCATTTCATATATTTTTATATTTATATTGAAGAATTTACAACTGGAACCTACTTTATCCTCTAGAACAAGAATTCACTCTTGGAAAATCATGTTAATTGTAAATGAATGTGATGTTCATGTAAATGCAATAAATAATAAATATAGAGTTCTTATAATGATATGAGAAATGTATAAATAAGTATAACAGACATGACTTCCATGATCATCTTGGGTGATTAACACAATCAAAAGTGTTGTTCAAACATATTACTATGGATCACCATGACCTACACTATAATTATTGATAATGGGTGTCTCATACTCATATATGATAGGATCTAGATCAATGAAATCATATTCCCACCCTTCTTCCTACTTATCTTTGAAGAATGGTTTTCACTTCTATGGGATGAATAATCTCAACACCATAATGTGGAAATGTTCATTCCATGATCAAGAATTCTATAATGTAAAATCAATTTTATAATTATTTAGGAATAATATTTATTAGAGAACCAATTTCCTTTAACATTAACATCAACATAATTCCCAGAAGAGCATAGGAGGTTTCACAACATGCAACCCATGGTAGGGAGATGGGCTCACCTCTTGCACACACAAAAACGAGAATCCAAATCAGTATGGTGTATAGGGAATTAAAATGGAGACCCCATAAATCCTTTATATAAGTACCCCATTATATAGTGAGAATATATGTGAGTGTTCATCTACCATAACATGAATAATTGGATTAGGTTACCGATCTTGTGGGTATATTTTCTCTATGGGAGATGACATAACACATGACTGAATCCCCCAAAGGTTATTATAAAATGGTTTTCTCACAAACTTAATGTTATATTTTAAGACATCCTAAAATTTTCATACCTCACCATTGTATTAAAATCATGGTCTGTTAAAACTGACCATATAGAAACATTGATAAAAGTTCATTCAATTAGAGACATATATTTAAATCAAATCTAATTTTATAAGGGAATAATATATATTGACCATTCTCCAAAATGGTCTAGTATTTATTTCAGGTCCAAATAACATGCTGGGATATATAGGTCCTTGGTATCTTTTATTTGGGATTTTACCCATGATAACAATTAAATAAATTTATATTAGTGCTAAAATAGATATAGATATGTATATTACATTCAATGTTTAGTTTATGTTTTTTCCAATTAACTGTATCCCATTCTGGGATAGAAATTTTCTAAATATTATCCCATGAGTTTTGGGAAAGGATAAACTCATAGTAAATCTCAATTAGGATTAATAATAACCTAATATGATATGATTTTATATATACTTTGGAGAATATACTGATGAATTTAGTGAAAATAATTTATTTTGGAGCATCATCGACTAGACAACTTGAGTGCAAAATCAAGACAATGGTGAGTTGAGAACCGTGAACATCAAATTTCCTCATAATTCCGAATGTCCCTAAGTTATTATATAAATTCGACATAGATCTTATTCTATTAGTATGACCATGACCATTATTTGGAAAAGTTTTACTGTAGTTAAGGTCTACAAAAAGATTCCACCCCTTTCATATGCCCTACATAGTGAATCCTTTGATGGTAAAATATTTTGTTAGAAGTTATTAATGAATTTGGGGTTTGTTATTCCCTTATTTTGAGGTGTATATGTAAAATTATGACTTCTTTGTGCCACATTCATAAATATTATGTCTTTCAATGGATATATTCACTTGAGTAGCGCATCATGATAATAAAATATTCACAAAAAAAGATTGGTATTTGATTCTAGAATTGGTGCATCAGTCAGGAGTCTCAATTCATATAAAGGAAGTCTATTTGATTACAGGTAGATTTGTATATTGGGTTTAAAAATACATGTATGTTTCTAAGGACATGACTCGATCAGATTTCATGAAATGAGTTTAATATTATTGATTTGTTTAATAATATGGGTTACTACAACTTTATTAATGAAATTTTTTTATGTTATGTCCATTTTATACAGAAAATATTAAAAATATTTTGTGTTATTCTCATACAAAATGTAATATACTAGAATGGGAGTCACAGGAAGAAGGAACAGGATACAGATTGTAGATAATAGCATGAAAATTTCACTATTTGTAAAAATTCACCAAGATCATGACTCCTAAGTCATGATCACTAGATCATAGTTCGTAGTTACTCGTGCCTAGATGTTCCTAACAAGATTAATGAACCCAATCGGTTGGGAACAGATTTATTTCACAGGTGTCTCATTCCCACTAAACCATGTTCTATCATTTTTACTTTTATTTTTTCTCAATCACTCAATATTAGTGCTGCAATAAAATAATTACTAGTAATTACCAATACCATGATGCATTATGTGGTATCAAAGAGATATATTCAATATATAAAATTTTCCTAGTTTGAAATTTATAGTTTGAATGAGTGGCCCCCTTTATTTATAGAATAAGAATACATGGTCTTAGATTACACATTCTACTCCATATAATGAAATGAGATCATGTTCGTGAACCTAATAGAGCCTAAATATACACCTCTATGAGGGCACAGACTGCTCCTTTAACATGAACAATAGTCCCCAAATAAATTCATATAGAAAAAACATCTGACTTATGATTGGATCCTCTTTATAATGATTAAATCCAACTATACGGGTGGATATATAAGCACTTTTTTTTTAAAAAAAAGTAGCAATCCCACCAATATTTTAAAGGATCCTATAATTTTAAAATAGACAGTGAGAAAACAAGAATAATCGTGTAATGCCCTATTATAAATTCCCAACTTATTACCTTCTTATCCATTATACCATGTACCTTGTTATCTGTATCACGGCATGCCATATTTTTCCCACATCCCATGATGTTTCCTCCATGTTCTACATGTCCTATTATTATCAAACATACTTTTCATTCCCTAAAAAAGGGATCTTGGGGAAACAATATTATTTTTTAATATTATCTATAAACCTAGATTCCCATGATTTTAAAAGTAAAACCTATCCTCATATCCAAATGGTAAAATACTAAGAAACATTTTAGAACAAGAAGCTTTCACTAATACCTTCCTTGGTTCCCCTTTATATTGTTTTTGAAACCAAACTAAGGGTAAAAGGATAGAAATTAAGGGTATTTGTATTATTCATTGATTATGATCATTATAAAGAGTATTTTTCACATGTTTTTTTACCAAGACTTGGTAAATGTTCCTTTCTTAGGAGGTACTCCCATGAAATAAGGAAATGACATCTCATGGATTAGTTATCCTATAAAAAGAATTTGGTTAATCTTCTAATAAATATATATCACCAAATTATCATATAAATGGTTCATTCCCAGTTCTCATTAGAATATTTTCACTGAGTTTCAATCACTATACAACTAAGTGACCATTCACTTATGTACCTAATACGAAGTAACATTCCTCCTATAAGAACATCCCAATATAATTATTAGGTTTTCATTTTGGAAGATAGACCTAGTTCACCAAATTTGTCACACATTCACCCTATTGACCTATCTAGACATTCATTTACTCATCTCACACATTTGGGCACCCCTTTAACCCAGTATACTACTTTAGGTTATGCTCATTTCCTGATACTCACCCAACATAGAACCCATCCGGGTACCCCCATTCACTCAAGTAGATTAATTGGGATAAAAAATTTCCCAAAATTCTTTAAATAACTATTTTTAGCCTAAATTTACCCTCCAATGTGTTCTATAAACCATGCCTTATATTTGGCCTCGTGAGATATATGACTAGATTATGCATATCATTATTCTCTCATTCGATCATCTATTGATTTAATAATGGGAATTAGGTATCTAGAAAATAGATTTCCCTATATTATCCATTAGAATTGATAATAAAATCAAGATATATTTTATCATTTATTCCCTATATTGTGAGGGATCTCTATCCTAGAGTATTGGGGAATGCATATTTGTCCTAACCCTCTTTTCTAACATAACATGGTTGTCTTAAATTAGAACCATATCCAATATGCACCTTATTGGTCTTTCAATTAGCTTCCGGATTATAATAATGGAACCAAATATATATAGGTTCCTTCAATTATATTTAATCCATGAAGATGTGATCATTGATTACCAACCTCCCTTATAGTGATCCAATCCCAAATATCCCAGAGTTTGTGTCTACTACTAAATACATTAGAATGACTACATGGAATCAAGCCCTAAAGGACCAATTAGTTTATTAGTCTTGGTAAACCATATACATAAATTATAATTATATTAAAAATGGATACACTAATTAAGATAATATTTTTTTTATTCTAAAAAATAATCTTTTATGAAGATCTATAGTCCATATATTATATTCCTACAAATATTTTATAGTAGTCTTATTGGATTCTTGAGGAAAGAAAAAAAATAAGGATGATCTCAACTGCTCATTAAGAGGAAAATATAGCGGAAGCAATAATAAATCAATTTGAATATTGAATAAAAAATGGGAAATAACTAAACACACATACCATTTAATCAATAAACTGAATGAAAGTACATAAGAAATATGGCAAGGTAAAAACTAGAAACACATCCCATTTAAATAACTAGATAATGAAAAATAAATATGGGAAGGTATGAAACTAAAATGCATGACATTAATTAATGAACTAAAATAGAATTTTATTTATATAAATGTTGATGCATTATTTAATGGATGAATAATAACTGAATATTGAAAATGAAATGAATCAACAGATATGTCGACACAAAATCTCAAGGATGAATAATATCAAATTATAAACCAATGAAATGATTAATTATTATAGTCCATGTTTCTTAGGTACGTGGTACCTTTACTATAAAGACCTTTCACAAGACGGTTTATAAAATGTAAGGTAAAAACTCACCTAAGATGGCTAGCCAATTGACTCGTCTAATGAGAGTACTGATGCATCAAGGGTCTATCTATAACCAGCCCCTTCCCATGTCATACAAGTCCAAAAAATTCATCATTTATCAAATAATATATTTAAAAATGTTCTTTATCTAATATCCTTATTGATTATAAGATCTGAATTAGTCAAACAACATAAAAGTATACACCGTGTGTCAAATGGTATAAATTTTAGGCAATAGTAATATCTACGATAAATGAAATTGATAATTTACGAGAAATTCAATATTCAATTATCATAAGAGATTAAATATTTTAAGGGGAATAATAAATTAATTAAGGAAGTGAATGGAAATACTATACCTTTCCAAATAAATCATAAAACATCCATAGAATGATTAAATATAGTATCAATACCACAAATCCCATGTTGAGTAAAAATATAGCATTGTTATTGTTGATGAAATAAAAGAATATATTAAAATTTTCTTTAGGATGATATCCTTTTATTTTGAAACACCTTTTGAAAATATTTTTTTAAAAAATATACCTTTAAAAGTTGACAAGGTTGCTTCAATGAAATAATGTCAGATGAATCAGTACATGTCATATAAGGCAAAAAGAATATTTATTTTGTACAGAAAAGGGTTAGAAAATTCCTCTTAAGGAATGAGTTGAGAATAATTCTTTGGAAAATTAGTAAAATATTAAAAGGGTAAAAACTTATTTATCAAATAATTTTAGAAAATTTTTAGAAAACCTTTTAATAAAACAAGGTTTTTATATTAAAATACTTTCTCCAACTAAAGAGAGATATAATTTTGAGTATTCTATATAACATTTTCTAAAAACTTGAGTACCAAAGAGTACAAAAATTGTACTAATACCTGAAAATGGTCATAAGTAACTAAAAAATAATTAATGTGAAATATTGAACAATGGTTATATAATTTCATTGAATCGAAATACCATTAAAATATTATTTAATTTATTGTGGATGAAAAAAAATTTAAACATCCCAAAGTGTCCCATACCATGTTGAAATATTGTAAAACATAATCCTCAAGAAATAATTACATTATATTTATGTTAACAGTATCATGATACTAAGTTGTTTCATGATATATCATGTAAAGGTTAGTACATACACCGTGTAAAAGAAACTGGGTGTATAACAGTAATTAAGCCTCAATAGAAAGTAAATTGAGACAAAAATACCTTACATGTGAATTAAAAAACCCAAAAGTGATAATCATCAATTTAAAAATATATATTACAATAATATAATGAGTTTAATGACACTATATGTAAATTTTGTATTATGTACACCATATATAATAAATAAGGTGCACAACAATAATGTATGCCTCTTTAAATGAAAAGGAGAAAAGGATCCCTTACCTGGTGTTTCCTTTCGAGTGATCGTCCATAAATTGTTGTATAATAAACTTATGTTAATTTAATAATTTTTTCAGATCCATTATCATTTTTATAATTAATTTTATTTCACATATTACCATGTTTTGTACAACTACCTAGACAATTAAATTTCCATCGGGGTTTTTTGACTGAATTCGTTTTATGTGTCAAAACGACTATTGTTGGTCAACTATGGTAATAGGGTTCATTATATAAAAACTCCATAATAATAAAAATGATATAATAATCATATTTTTAAATCAATTATACTTTTAAAATCAATATTTAAATATGTTTATGAAAATGATAATATGATACAATTATGGATATGGTAGGTTGTACATACACATGAGTAACATTCCCATTTTTAAATGATCAATATAGAAAGAATATAAGTAACTAAAATATTCCTAGAATGATAATTAAATAATAAATAACATATAATATAATCAAATATAATTATATATTGCTATATGTGGTGTAAAATGAATCGTATCATATCGAGGAGGTGGTAGTCCACACGTCTACAAATAACTTTATCAATTTTTAAGTTTGGTAAAGGGTAATCAAAAAATAATATATAAATATATATATATACAAAAAGGTAATTATTTAATTAAATTCTTATAGATGTTTTTTATGTATCATATGTTTAATTATGTCCATTCATTTATACATTTCATGTACCATGCGAACCAATCACATCGCTTCGAGGGGTTGGTAGTTCACACTTCCTCAAACGAAATTATCTTATTTATAAAACATGGAAATCATACATTCTAGTAATAAATAAAAATTAAATAAGTTTAAAACATTATAAATTACATATATATCATATATAAATAGATTTTGCATCAAAATTTCAACTATAAGAGGTGGTAATGGAAAATTGAACCATCATCATTTCGTGAGCCAGTAATTTGTCGTTCACAGAAATAGTATAATCATTTCCCAATAAATGGAGGTGTGTCTAAGTGCAGGTATAAATATAATAATAAAAACATCATAGTATATTAATTATACTGTTTTTGTTACACAAAAAATGAATAAGGATATTTTATGGGTTGGAGAATGGATTTTATACTAGAGATATTGGGAAAAGACATTACCTTTTAATCGGGTAACTTCTTTTGATTTAACCAAAAGGAATCCATGGAAAGAATTTTTCCAAAATGTAGGATTATATATAGAGGGGATGGATTTTGGATAATTATTTTTTAAAACATTTTCCAAACTTAAGAGGTTGTACAGGCGTGAGGAATGGGTAGAGGTGGTGGCCTCTTATAGGGAATGAAAATGACTCACATGGTATTCTAGAAAAAATGACAGGTGTACACATTTTATTACCTAAAAAAAGTAATAAAAAACCACCCCAAATCATTAATTTAAGTTTAATGTCCGAAATATGGCTATAAAATGTGTTTTGGGAAATTTTCTAGGTCATTTGGACCCTTTAACTTAGAGTTCTAGTCCATTTAATGCCTAATTACACCTTAATCGTTGTAATTAATTTTAATCGCATTCACTAATAATTTTTTCAAAAATTAATTTGATATTATTAGAACAAAAATATTATCTTGATTACAACGGTGTATGTCAGATTTTAAATATTAAAATCACAGAAGCAGAAAAATTAGGATTAATGCTAATCTCGTAGATAGACAAATTAACTTGTTTTAGTAACAAAATATTCAAAAGATTGATATGTTTTTATATTAAATTTAAAAGTTAAATTGAATATAATGAGATAAATTGAATTAATATATGAATAATTTATCAAAATTTACTTTAAAAAAATTTATAATATAATTTGACATTAATAATTATTTAAATGGAAAGGCAGTTTTTAACTAAAACGCTTTATTTTTCATTATTCAATAAAAATTTATGTTCATAGAAAAATCCCAAGAATTCATCCTCAGATAATTTTAAAAATAATAAATAAAATATAAATCTTATTTTTTCAAATTCAATTTATAGGAGTGTCAAAATTAAAATTTAAAATGGATTTTCCACTAAAAGGCAGTAAAACTGCCTTTATAAAAATATTGGTTTTTAGGCAAAACATTGGGTTTATTTTTATATTTTGTTTATCAAATCTAATGGATTAATATAAAAAATATTTTATTTAATATATAACTTATATATTTCATTAGAATAATTAACTAATTGTAATTACTTTTATTTGTTATGTTAAAACAACTTTGTGAGCATAAAATAGTTTTATAGAAAAATATCTTTTAATATTAAATTTGTTCTTATTTTCCTTTCTAATTTATTTTTATCCAAAAATTTAGTTTTATAAACCATATATTTACAAAATTAATTTAATAATATTGTTAACTTCTACTTTATAACATATAATATTTAAATAATATATCATTTTGTAGTGAAACTCAGTCTTCAACATAGCACAATATTTCATAGGAGGTCACTCTTGCATGTAATGAAATCTATTGAGAATGGTCGATATAGCATGTAACACATGAAAACATGGTGTTTCAAGCATGAAATTTATTGTAAATAGTAAATATATTATAAATTATCAAAATATTATATTAATCTATATACTTACTATCGTTTTTCATACATGCTATCAAATACAGGGTTCTTTTGTTTTAAAAGGCATCACATTCTCCACACCTTATTTAAATTGTGTCTTCACAATATAAAATTGATCAAAGTGATATATTTTTTGGTACTTTCTATGTTTTAAATCTCACATCATGAGTGTGGTTCACAAGTAATCCTCTATAAAAAAGATAATGGAAAGTACTAAAGTCACATAGAATGTAAGGACCCGACCCCGGTTGCCCGTAGTCGGTGCCTTATTTGATTACGTTGGAATACAAACAAGGAATATGAATTCTAAAGGACCAAGTAGTTTAGTATTATTTCAAACAATATACATACATAATTTCAACTTTACATATGGAAAGGAAAAAAACAACACTTATTTATTCCACTAGAGTTATCACGTCTCCTAGATTATGCTTTCAAGTCATTCATAAAATACTTCTTTATGTCCTGAGAAAATGAAACTCTAGAAAGGGGTGAGATCAAATTCTTAGTAAGAGTAGGAAATACAGAGGAAGATAGTATAAACATTAGATAAGGTGAATAATTGAAAACACATGCCTTTAATAATAAAGTTGAACACATTATGGAAGGAATATGAGCTGAGTAAATAATGCCATAAAAATAATCATGGCTATTCTACTAGTCTAATAACAACATGAAAATTCAACTAATAGCTCTATAATGTGGGAAGTTCATATGTCTGACATTATAAAACATTTTTTCATGGCCTCGGCCAAGACATCTATTGATTAAGTCCTTGACCAAAATCTATATCACATTAGGAAACGCCTTAGCCAATTCCACTTCTAGTTGTGTCATGATTCTTACCGATGCATCGAGGGGCTATAGCGGGCCCCACCCATCACATAATAAGTGAATTGCATTCCTTATATGATTGGGGAAAAACATAAACACCAAATACATTCATATTGAACTATCATATGAAATGTAACTATATTTCTCCAATCATTAAACATAAAACACTAACCCTTAGGAATAATATGGTGATTGGTTTCAGGATAGATCATCGACAATAGAGTTAGTCACAAACCATTAAATAAAATATGGTAGATGAATTCATAAATTATTAAACCCAATAATACAATGGAATCAAAAAGAGTGTTGAATTAGATGAAAACACTCTTATAAAATCATTAAGCAATTCTGGAGATAAATACTCTTTTATTTTGAAAAGAAGAGTTCCTTTGGAAAAATATTTGTATAAAACCAGAAGTGAAGTAAGATAGTATTTTCTTAATAAAATGAGTGATTTTATAAATATAATGGTTTCCAAAAACGGATTATAGAGTTCCCTTGAAAATAGGTAAGAATTTGAGAAATTCCCTTGAATCGGGCATTTATTTTTTAAGAAATTTTGAAAGATCTTTTTAAAATGTGTAACTAACCATAAAATAAGGAAGTTTTATGGTTTTTGAATATATATATGATATTCACATAGAAAATATGATGACTACATAACAATACATAAGAATTACATTGAGGTAATTAGACAATGAAAGTATCCCAAATGAAAATAGAAGTTCGGGTGGAAAACCCCTTACCTTAACTCCAAACATGTTCCACTCTTGTACTTAAGCTCATAGAATATGAAATTATACTTGTTAATAACTTATTTCAAAAACAATTATACATGTATTTAGTTTACCATAATTCTGGCCAGTTCATTTATGTCTTTATTGATAGGTTATTGTATTGAATTTTCGTTGTTCTGGAGTGTTCGTTTCCTTTATTTTCATATTCGGTTCACTTGTTTTTAAGTAATAATGTTCATGTGTAATGTTTATAAATCTCTACGATTAGAATTATATATTATTAATGAACATAAATAATTGATAATGGTCTTTTCCATCATTTGGTTACATGGAATGAGGATGAATCATTAGATGACAACCACTTCGATTATTCAGCGGTATTTGTAATATTATGAACAAGTTTTGTCATATAACTTAATTATATGTAAATATTCTGGTTCCTGAATATTAATTAGGTTATAACACATATATTATAGTCTGTTTCAATGATGAATATGTTTTCATGACCAGTAATGAAGAAGCAATTGATGAATGAATCTTCGTCATCCATGAAGGTTATAAATCAAAACCTCATGGAAAAATAAAAGGGAGGGAGTAAGAATATTTATGATTATTATTAAATTCACATGATATAAATATAGTATATAGATGTTAACGGAGTTATAATGGTCATTTGTATAGATTAGGTGTGGAGAGGATAGCAAATGAAGATAAATTGAAATGAAACCAAATGAAAAAGAAGGGTGCTTAACCTCTTGAAATAACCTCCTTGGAAAACACTTTTAATGGAAGGGATTTTGGTATTTTGGGAAGACCATAAGCTTCTTGGATGTGGGGAGAGACTTGGGAAGGTTAATTGGGTAGAACTTTGAGGAGCATCAAGGCTTAGAGGAGTGAATAGAAGAGAGAGTGGTGAGGTGTTTTTATAGTGGAGGAGAGGAGTAAATTTTGAATATTTAGTTCATTATTTTATTATTTCCCTCAAGTCAACCAATAGTGTGGTTTCATGTAACACTTAATAGTAATAAGTGCATGTGAGTTCAAACCAAGTGGTCTTGCATCACTTTTGATGTCATTAATAGTGTATTTAACTGATAATTTGTATATACAGTATGTTATCATATTTCACTATTCATAAAAAATTCATGAATTTCAGAAAAATCCCAAAAATTCACCCCTACCATTTCTCGACGTGTATAATTCAAAAGTGAAATCAATTTTTCAAAAAAAAAATCTAAAAACTATTAATTTAATTTTTAAATAAGGTCACAGTTAATTTGAAAATTAACAATCTTGAAGTGCAATTAGTTTTATGTGACATTGAAAAATTAATTAAGATCCAATTATCATATTTCCTTATAAAAATAAAATAATATTTTTATTTACTATTCATAAGGGTCATATTACTATTCATATTACTATTCATAGGGGTATGTTACTATTCACCAAAAATCAATTTTGTTCTATCAGACTCCAAATGACTTACCGAACACAACTCTAAATGACCATTTTTTGAAATTTAAAACATATAAGATGAATAGTTGTGTTTAATGGTTAGATTATAAAATTGAATTCTATATTTATTTTCAAAACCTTGCAATGTTACATTCTCCCCTCACAAAAATTTCTTCCTTAAAATTCACAGAATATAACATAAAAAGATTTTGGTATGTCTTTAACATAAGCTCCTCAGGATCCCATGTTGCTTCCTCCATCTTATGGTTCCTCCATAGAACCTTTACCAGACGAGTTGTTCGATTTGTCAATACTTGTTCTCTAGTATCAGTAATCTTGATAGGCTCTTTACAGTAATATAGATAGGGCTCAAGTTCCACTTCTTCATAAGTGAGTATATGTGTTGGGTCTAGCATGTACTTTCTTAACATTGACACATGGAACACATTGTGAACCTTGCAGAGACTTGGCAGCATTTCCAAACGGTAAGTTACAGTTCTTATTCAATCCAGAATGTCAAAAGGTCCGATTTACCTAGGACTTAATTTTCCCTTCTTAATGAATCATATAATACCCTTTCATAGAGATACCTTTAAGAAAACATGATCACCTTCTTGAAATTCCAAATCCTTCCTTCGGTTATCATCATAGCTATTTTTCCTAATTTGATCTATTTTTATATGGTTATGGATAATCATCAAATTTTCCATTGTTTCTTCAACATGTTCTAGGCCAACGAGCTTTCTTTCACCAGCATCATCCCAGCAAGTTGGGGTACAACATCGCCTCCCATATACTGCTTCATAGGTTTCCATCTGTATACTTGAATGGAAGCTATTGTTGTAGGAAAATTCTACAAGAAATAAATACTGATCCCACATGCCTTGAAAATCATGTGAACAAGACCTCAACATGTCTTCCAATGTTTGAATAGTTTGTTCTAATTGTTCATCAGTTTGAGGGTGGTAGGAAGTGCTCAAACGAAAATTAGTATCTAGGGACTTCTGAAGACTTTTCGAGAATCTTTATGTAAAACGTGGATCACGATCAGAAACAATCGATAGGGGTACTCTATGATGTCTCAAAACTTCATTAATATATAGTCTTGCTAGACGTTCAAGTGGTAGATCTTCTCTTATAGAACAAAAAATGTGCTGACTTGGTAAGATGATCAACAATTACCCATATTGCATCATTCCTTCAAAGATTCTTTGGATGTCCCATGACAATGTCCATCATGATATTATCCCATTTCCAATCAGGTATGGGAATAGGTTGCAATACTCCTCCAGGCTGTTGCCTTCCATCTTTCACTTGTTGACAAACCATACATCTTGACACAAAATCAGCAATCTCTCTCTCCATGTTGTCCCACCAAAAATGTTCCTTCAAATCTCTATAAATCTTAGTGCTACCAGGGTGTATAGAGAAATTGAAACAATGAGCATCATCCAACAATTCCCTTTTTTGATCAGTTATATCGGGAACACAATGTCTCTTACCAAATTTCAAAATTTCGTCTTCATATAAAAAGTCACTCAATATCCCATCATTCGTAGATTTAATCTTCTTTTGAAACTCCTCATCATCAGCCTGAGAGATTTATATCCTTTCTAGTAAAGATGGTTTAGAAACCATTTGAAAAAGCATTGATGTTTCACCTTCCCTGGTTATTCCCATATCCATCTTTACTTGATCCATGGAAATAGGATCCCTTTCAACTCTCATCTTGTTCAAAACTCCATGATCCTTTCTGCTCAAGGAATCTACCACCTTATTTTCCTTACCTGAGTGGTAGTGTATCATGAAATCATAATCCTTGAGTAGTTAAATCCATCTCTTTTTCCTCATGTTGAGTTCTTTCTTTGAGAAAATATACTTCAAACTCTTGTGATCAGTATAAATCTCACATTTTCACCATAGAGATAATGTCTCCATATCATCAAAACAAACATTACAGCATCTAACTCAATATCATGAGTATGATAGTTTTGATCATGAATTTATAGCTATCGTGGTGCATAATAAATAACCCTATCATTTTTCATAAGGACACAACCAAGTCCTTTCTTTGAAGCATCACTATAAATAACAAACCTGTCATTCCCCGATGGTAGAGTCAATATAGGAGCATTGACAAATATTATCTTTAGTTATCTGAAACATTCTTCCTAATATTTTATAAAAACAAATTTAACCAATTTATGTTTGAGTTTTGTTAGCAGGTTTTCCAGTCCGGAAAAATTCTGCATGAAACGCTGATAATAACCTACTAAGCCAATAAAACTCTATACCTCAGTTATGTTTGTTGGAATGGGACAATCTTGGATTGCCTTTGTCTTCACAGGATCAACTAGGATTCCATCCATAGAGACAATATGGACAAGAAAATAAATCTCTTGAAGCCAAAATTCACAGTTGATAAACCTCCTAGATAATCATGTATTCTAAGAGTCTTCATGACAATGTGCAAGTGATTTTTAGGATCTTTGTAGCTTTTGGAGTATACCATGATGTCATCAATATATACCACTAAAAAATCATTGATATATTCCTTGAAAAATCTGTTCATTAGATCCATGAAGACATAAGATGCATTATTCAATCCAAAAGGCATGACTGTAAACTCATAATGCCCATACCTGGTTCAAAATGCTGTTTTTAGAATGTCTTCCTTCTTCACACACAACTGATGATATCCAAATCGAAGGTCAATCTTTGAAAACTACTGAGCTCCATGCAGTTGGTCAAATAAATCATCAATGTGAGGTAGGGGAAACTTGTTGTTTATTTTTATAGCATTGATCTCCCTATAGTCGATACATAACCTCATAGATCCATCTTTATTCTTAACAAAAAGACAGGGGCTCCCCATTGAGAAACACTAGGGAGAAAAAATCCCTTATTACTAAATTCCTCTAGTTGTTTCTTTAGTTCCCCTAATTCCATAGAGTCCATTCTATTAGGGGTCTTCGATATGGGCCTTGAACCATGAATTAAATCAATGGAAAACTAAATTTCACATTCTGGAGGATTTCCAAGTAAATCTTCTGGAAACACATCAATATATTCTATCACAATAGGTACATCATCTATTTGAACATTCCTTTCCTCGCCCATAGTTATTTCATTCTCTTTCTCCCCAAAAATTGAATTTAGTTGAGCTACTGGGGGTGGATCTAGATAAGAATCAGGTGGGGATGATTCTGCTCTAAAGATAAGGTGTTCTTTATCATCGTAATCAAAAATCATGACCTCCTTCTTCTTACAATAAATTTTTGCATCCTAGTCCTAAAGCCAATCCCTACTGAGGATTATGTCAAATTGAATCATGGGTATGATGATGAGATAAAAAGATAAAGAAAATTTATATGCCTTAATGGGAACGGATTAACAGAACATTGTAGCAATGATACTTCCCTTAGATGTTTTGACTAAAAAATCCCTTGTTAAATCAAATTGGAAATATCTAATTTTCTTAGAAAACTGGGAAGATATGAAAAAATGTGATTATCCAGAATCAAATAAAGAATTGCATAAATATAAGGAAACAATTAATTTACCTGCCACCACTTCATTAGGAACTTCAACTTCTGCAGTTGTGATTGCATAAGCTTGTCCCTGATCCCTTGGCCTTTTCTATTGCATATTTCCTTGACGTTTGGGACAATCATTAGCATTGTGTCCCATATCCTGACAACTATATCATTGAACATCATTAGATTCCTTCTTCCCTTTGAAATCACCAGCAATATGGCCTTTCTAACCACATTTGTAGTATACTCCTTTTTCTTTTAAGCATGCACCAGGGTGTTTCTTTCCAAAATTGTCACATGGTGGAAATTAATCTCTTCCCTTCTTCCCTGTTTCCATATTTCCTTTCCCAGGGTTTTCAATAGCCCTCTTCTTTTCTCACTTTCCCTTAAAGTCATAAGACTTAGAGAATTATTTTTCTCTCTTGATGGCTCATGAAACTATATCCTCATATGATGAAAAACTTCGGGAGACCAGTGCCCCCTAGAGGAATGGCTTTAGGCCATCAAATAATCGATCAATTTTTCTCCTTGGATTTCATATGTATTCTACAACATGTATTACTAATCTTGTGAAGTTAGCTTTGTACCTTGCAATATTATCATCTTCCTTCTTCCTCAGAATCAAGAATTGTATCTCCATATCTACTCGCTGCTCACGAGGGAAATATTTTCCTAAGAATATTTCCTTAAAATCCATCCATTCCATCTCTTCTATCTCTTCCTCCTCCTTTGTGTTTTGTATTAATGACCAACACTGATACACATCTCTCGATAGACAATATACTGCCATGAAAACCTTCTCTCTTTCATTACATCCCAAACTGAGAAATATCTTCTCAAGGGAACATGTCCACTACTCTACTAAAAACGGGTTTGTAGTCCCATTGAATGATAGAGGTTGTTGTTGCATAAAGTGATCTAGCATAGCTCCTCTACGTGGTGGATCTAGATGCTCCATAAGGGTAAGGTTATTATTCATAAACTGAGTATGTGTTCCCAGTATAGTTATAAGT
This sequence comes from Viscum album, assembly GCA_963277665.1. Lineage (NCBI taxonomy): Eukaryota > Viridiplantae > Streptophyta > Magnoliopsida > Santalales > Viscaceae > Viscum > Viscum album. Next base: position 967,317,559 of record OY728159.1, on the reverse strand, counting down.
TTCTCAGCACTAGTCACAACACCAGAGCCAACATCATTATCTTGCGTTGGAGGAAAATCCCTACAGGGGACACATACTTTCATGTGATTTCCATTCTGTCCACTAAGCGCCATATCTAGATAATGGTATACAATATATTAGGTTGTGAATCATAACGTATAATATTAAGTTAAAAATACTCAGAAAAATTGAGATCCTATGCATGGCTAATCCCATATTCACAAAAATGGTATCTTTGAGAAATATTTTACATTTCAATCATTCATAATGGATTGTAAAGAAAATGTGAATTATCCTAAGCATATCCCCCAGGAGTGTCGTAACCAAGAGTGCAGCAAGGCCCGTTGTCGTGCACCATTTCCCGTTCGAGTCTAGCTCAATGCAGTGTTTTTGGGTTTCATCCCTAGGCACATTTGTGTCAGAGCCGCCTCTACCTGCTCGTATCCAAACAGGGATGTATTTCTTGAAAGATCCACATAATCTATTCCTTAACAAAATACCAGGATGTTATTGTATGTATTTCCTCAAATACTAACTTAGGGACTCCTACCTAATTCTACATTTTCTAAATCTTGTATCCAAGTATTCTACTAAACATCCTCTAATACCAACTGTAAGCACCCGACCCCAGTTGCCCAGAGTCAGTGCCTTATTTGATTACATTGAATACATACAAGGAATACAAATCTCGAAGGACCAAGTTTTTTAGTATTATTAGAAACAAGATACAAACATAAGTTCAACTTTACATATGGAAAGTAAAAACAACACGAATTTATTCCACTAGAGTCATCACATCTCCTAGATTATGCTTGCAAGTCATTCATAAATTACATCTTCATGTCCTAAGAAAATGAAACATAAGAAAGGGGTGAGATCAAAGGCTCAGTAAGAGTAAAAAATACAGTGGAAGATAATATAAACATTAGATATGGTGAATAATTTAAAACACAAGCCTTTAATAATAAACATGAACACATTATGACAGGAATATGAGCTTAGTAAATAATTCCATAAAAAATAATCATGGGTATTCTACTAGTAAAATAACCACATGAAATTTCAACTATTTTCTCCATAATGATAGAATTGAAAATTTCAGACATTCAAAAACATTTTTTCATGGCCTCATCCAAGACGTCTAGTGATTAACGCCTCGGCCAAAATCCATATCACATTGGGAAAGGCCTCGGCCAATTCCACATCTAGTTGTCTCATGAGACCTACCAATGAATCGAGGGGAAATAGAGGGCCCCACCCATCAAATAATAAGTCTACTTAATTCCTCATATGAGAAGGGATTAACATAAACAACAAATACATTTATATTGAAACTATCATATGAAATGTAACTATCTTTCACCAATCATTATACATAAAACACTAACCATTCGGAATAATATGGTGAATGGTTTTAGGATAGATCATCCACAATTGAGTTAGTTATAAACCATTAAATCAAATATGGTACATGACTTCATAAATGATTAAACCCAATAATACCATGGAATCAACAATGGTGTTGAATTAGATGAAATCACTCTTATAAAATCATTAAGCAATTCTGGAGATAAATGCTTGTTTGTTTTAAAAAGAAGAGTTCCTTTGGAAAAATCTTTGTATAAACCCATAAGTGAAGTAAGATAGTATTTTTATAATAAAATTATTGATTTTATCATGATAATGGTTTCCAAAAACAAATTATAGAGTTCCCTTGAAAGTAGGTAAGAATTTGAGAAATTCCCTTGAATCGGGCTTGTATTTTTTAAACAATTTTGAAAGTTCCTTTTAAAACATGTAACTACCCATAAAATAAGGAAGGATTATGATTTTTAAACATATATATGATACTAAAACAGAAAATAAGATTAGTACATAAAAATACAATATAATTACACTGAGTTAATTAGACAATGAAAGTATCTCAAACGAAAATGGAAGTTCTAGTGGAAAAAAACCCTTACCTTAACTACAAACATGTTCCACTTTTGTACTTAAGCTCATGGAATATGATATTATACATTTTAATGACTTATTTCAGAACCTATTATACATTTATTTAGTTTAACATAATTCTGGATAGTTCATTTATGTCTTTATTGATAAGTTATTGTATTGAATGTCGTCGTTCTGGAGTGTTCATTTCCTTTATTTTCATATTCGGTTAACTTGTTTTTAAGTAATGAAGTTCATGTAGAATGGTTATAAATCTCCAGGATTGGAATTATATATTATTAATGAACATAAATAATTGATAATGGTCATTTATATCATTTTGTTACATGGAATGAGGATGAATCATTAGATGACAACCACTTCGATTATTCGGCGGTATTTGGAATATTATGAACTATTTTTGTCATATAACTTAATTATATATACATAATATGGTTCCTAAATATTAATTAGGTTATAAAACATATATTATAGTCTGGTTAAACCAGAAATATGGTTTCATGACCAATAATGAAGATCAAATTGAAGAAAGAAACTTCGTTGTCCACGAAGGTTATAAATCAGAACCTCATGGACATCGATTTTGTTTATAAAAATAAAAGTAAGGGAGTAAGAATATTTATGATGGTTCTTCAATTAACATTATATAAATAAAGTATATATATTTTACTAGAGTTATAATGTTAATTTGGATAGATGAGGTGAGGAGAAGATAGAAAAAGTAGATAATTTGAAATGAAACCAACTGAAAAAGACGGGTGCTTTACCTCTTAAAATAACTTCCGTGAAAAACACCATAAGGGAAGGGGTTTTGGTATTTTGGGAAGACCAGAAGCTTCTTGGATGTGGGGAGAGACTATGTAAGGGTAATTGGGCAGAACTTTGAGGAGCTTCAAGGCTTTGAGGAGTAAATATAAGAGGTAGTGGTGAGGGGTTTTTATAGTGGAGGAGAGGAGTAAATTTTGAATATTTAATTCATTATTTTATTATTTCCCTCATAACAACCAATAGTGTGGTTTCATGTAACCTATAATAGTAATAAGTGCATGTGAGTTCAAACCATGTGGCCTTGAGTTACTTGTGATGTCATAAATATTGTATTTAACATATAATTTGTATATACGGTATTTTATCGTAATTCACTATTCATCAAAAATTCACGAATTTCAAAAAAATACCAAAAATTCACCCTAAACATTTTTTGACGTGTAGAATTAAAAATGTAAATCCATTTTTCAAAAATAATTTTCTAAATATTATTAATTTAATTTTTAAATAAGGTCATAGTTAATTTGAAAAATAAAAATCGTGAAGTGAAATTAGTTTTATATGACATTGAAAAATTAATTAATATCCCATTATCATATTTCCTTAAGAAAATAAAATATTATTATTATTTTCTATTCATAAGGTTCATATAACTATTTATATTACTATTCATAAGGGTCTGTTACTATTCACCAAAAATCAATTTTGTTCTATTAGACTCTAAATGACTTACTGAACACAACTCGAGATGACCATTTTTCGAAATTCAAAACATAAAAGAAGAAAAGTTGTGTTTAATGGTTAGATTATAAAATTTCATTCTATATTTATTTTATAAAATTTGGGGTGTTACATGGAATACCATGTAACTAGGTCTCTAAGTATAAAAACATCTATGGAAAGTAGAGATATGTTCTTATAGAAAAAATATTAATATTTATAGGAATTGAATGAGGTGAAAAATCACAAATAAGTGAATGATCAATAGAAAGTTGTGGTCCTAAAATCAATAAATAATTGACGATTTATAAGACCATTGGTTCAATATAAATTAAGGTATTGTGAAGACATTTTATTTTTAATTCATTTTCCAAATGTTGGGAAATTCTTTTAATGACCAGGAATATAATGAAATATAATTACGTTGAAGGTTTAAATTTTATATAAAAAATCATAACTTTTAGTTATGATTGATCAAATTATAATTCATTCCATTACAACCAGGAATTAATTACCAATAATGAATTTTTTGAATTCCTGAAGCATGAAAAGAAACATTTAAATGACCGTAAGAGTGAAAATTAGTACTATTTTTCCTTAACTATCTTCCAAACCAATTTGGATATTATATTAATCACTAATTCTCAAAATTGATATTATTAGTTCATCCATAACATTTATTCATCAAATTGTTTAACTAAAAATATTAAAAAGTAACCAGGACTTTGTGTAGGTCAGTGGTTGCATCAAACCCTTATCATCCTTCAGTCATGGTTTCAAATCCCACGACCTTGCCATGTTTTATTGGTTTCCACCTAGTTTACAGGTTATCCATTTATAAAACCAAATTAATTTAATTTCCAAATCTAAATATGATCGAAATCCTTAAAATCTGGTTAATCTCTAAATATAATTTTTATTAATGTTTTCAATACAACCTCAATACATAAATACCTCATCCATTTTATTTCCACATAGGTCATTCCTTGGTCTAAGGTTTAGAAATAATATCATTAGTTAGATTTCTAAATCATGACACCTTATCTTCAATCTAATACTCCATAGGAATAACCTTAATTATTTATAATGTATCCAAATCCTTTATAATGGATTGTAAAGAAAATTGTGGATTATCTTCTGTATATCCCCTGGGAGTGTCAAACTAGGTGCGCAGTAAGACCCATTTTCATGTACCAAGTTACCCTGTGTCAAGCCCAAAACACTGTGTCAGAGTTATTACTCCTAGGTACATATGTGCCAAAACTACATCCACTTGTAGTATCTTGACAAGGATTTATTACTAGGAATGCCCACATAATCTATAAATTACCAAAATTCTAGGGTTTTCATCTATACATATCCTAAAATTCTACCTTAGTGTTATATTTTCTAATCTGGATTTATTAAATCTAGTTCCCAAGGTATATACAAAAATTCATATGATACCAACTGTAGGAACCAAGTCTCAGATAGCCTAGAGATGTGGTCAACTACTAAATAAATTAGAATGATTACAAGGAATCAAGTCTTGAAGGACAGATCAGTTTGGTAGTCTTGGTAAACCAGATACATAATTGAAAATTTTATTACAAATGGACACAGTAATTAAAACATTTTTTTATTCTAAAAAAATAAACAATGGGGATGATCTCTAATCCATCTAGTATATTCTTTCATATCTTTTATAGTATTCTTGTTGGATTCCTAGGGAAATAAACATAATAAGGGTTTGTCCAAATACTTAGTAAGGGAAAATATAGAAGAAGTAATAATGAATTGATGTGAAAAGTAAATATGGAAAGATAAATAACTAAACACACATGCCATATAATTAATAAACTGAATAAAATAATATAAGTAATATGAGAAAGTAATAACTGGAAACACAATGTCATTCAACTAACTAGATATGGAAAGGTATGGAACTAAAACATATACCATTAATCAAGGAATTCAAAATGAAAAGTATCCATAGAATTGTTGATGCATTATCTCACTAATGAATAATAATTGAATCCTGAAAATGAAACACATCCATAGATATGTCGTTGAAAAATCTCATGCATGAATAATATCAGAATATAAATGAAGTAAATGTTTAATTATTGGATACCATGTTCCCTAGTTACATAGAACCTTTTCTATCACGTCCTTTCATAAGACGGTTTAAAAATGTATGGAAAACCCCATCTAAGGTGGCTAGCTAATTGACTCATCCCATGAGTCTACTGATGCATTGAGTGACTATCTATAATCGATCCTCATCCATGTCATACCAGTCCAAAACATTCCTCATTTATCAAATAATCGATTTAACAATGTTCCTTATTGAATATTTTTATCAAGTAGAAGATATGAATTAATAAAACAACATTCAAAGTTTACACCTTATGTAAAATGGTATAGGAATTTGGCAATAGTAATATCCATGATAATTGAAATGGATAACGTTAGGGAAATTCAATTTTAAATGATCATAATAGATTGAATATTTCAAGGGGACAACTGAATAAATAAATTAAGTGAATATTAATACTATCATTAGAAAACTAAACCATAAACAATCCATAAAAAGATTATAGATATAATCAATACAACAAATACCATGTGCAGTAAAAATAGAGGGTCGGTGTCATTGATGAAATAAAAGAATATATTTTAAAAATATTCTTGATTAAAATATCATTTTCTTTTGAAAAACCTTTTGAAAATATTTTTTTTAAAACATTTTAAACATGAATAGTATGCTTCAAATAGATAAGAGTAGATGATTTAGTACATGTCATACGAGGTAAAAAGAATATTCCTTTTGTATGGAAAACAGATAGAAAATTAACCCTTAGGAAATATATTAGAAGGTTACTTTGAAAATTTTGTAAAATTAATAAAGGTTAAAAATGTCTTACCAAATCATTTTTGAATCATTTTTGAAAACAATTTAATAAAACATGATTTTTAGAATAAAACTGGTTCTCCGACTAAGGAGAGATATATGGTCGGTTTTTCTAAAAACCATTAAAAAAACACTTGAGTTCCAAAGAGTGGTAAAATGGAATTGATACATTAAAATAGTCATAAATAAATATATAAGAATAAAATGTATATATTTAAAAAATGTTCTATAATTTCCTCGAATTCAAATACCGTTGAAAGATTATTAAAGTTGTTATTGAAGAAAATAATCGTTAAACATCCCAAAGTGTTCCATTCCATGTTGGAATATTTTAAAACATAATCTTCATGAAGTAATAATAGTATATAAATTTTTAAAATATAAATATAGTAATGGGGTTCATGATATATCATGTAAAGAGTAGTACATAGACCATGTAAAAGAAACTAGGTGCATAACGACAATTAAGCCTCAATTGAATGTAAATTGAGATGAAAATAACATACATATGAATAGAATGACCCGAAAGTAATAATAATAAAATAAAACATCTAAATACCATAAATATAATTGGTTTAATTATACTATATGTAAATGTTCCAACATCTACACCATATATAACAAATTAGGTGCACAACAATTAAGTATGCCTCACGAAATGAAATGAAACAATAATCCCTTGTCTTGTGTTTACATTCCGGTGATCATCCTTTAAATTCTTGTATAATAAAATTATGTTAATTTTTTAACTTTCATAATAACCATTTTCATGTTTATAATTAATTTTATTTCACTTATTACCCTATTTTGTATAACTACTCAAACAATTAATTTCAGATCTGGTGTTTTTGTCAAAATTCTGTTTATGTGTCAAAAGAACTATTGTTGGTCAACTATGGTCATAGGGTTCTTTATATAACATCCAAAGAATAAAAACTAAGAAATAATTACCATATGTTTTCATCAATTATACTTCTAAAATGAATCATTAAATATTGTTAGGAAAATGAGAATATGTAACAATCATAGAGACGGTAGGTCGTACATACGCATTAGTAACATTCCCATTTTTAAAAGTTCATTGTAGAAATAAGATAAGTAACTAAAATATTTAAAGAATTATAATTATATAATAAATACCATATTATTTAATAATATATAATTATATAAATAATTATATGGGGTAATAGTAATCACATCATGTTGAGGAGGTGGATGTCCACACATCCACGAATAATGTTATCATTTTTAAAGTGCATGAAAGGGTAATAAAGAAAATGATATATATATATATATATCACAAAAATTAATTATTTAATGAATATAATATTGATGTTTTTATGTCTCATATGATTTATTATGTCCATTAATTTATACATTCCATGCATCATGAGAACAAATCACATCGCTTTGATGGGGCGATAATCCACACTTCCTCCAACAGGATTATCATAATTACACAACTTGGAAATTTTAAATTTATGTTATAAATAAAAATTAAAAAAGGTTAAAACATTATAAATAACAAATATATCATATATAAATCTATATTCCATCATAATGGCCACCATAATAGGTTTTAATGGAGAATTTATCAATCATCATTTCGTGAGGTAGTATTTTTCCATTCACAAAAACAGTATGTTCGTTTCCCATTAGATGGAGGTGTGTGTAAGTGTTGGTATAAAAAACATAATAATAACATCCTAGTATATTTATTATACTAGTTTTGTTACACAAGAACATAATAAAAATATTTTAGGAGTTGGATAATGGAAATGAAACTAGAAATATTGAGAAAAGACATTACCATTTAATAGGGTAACTTCTTTTGGTTTAACCAAAATGAATCCATGGAAGGTATTATTATAAAAGGGATTATTTTAGGTCAATGGGAGGGATTTTTGGATAATATATTTTAAAATCTTGTTCAAATTTAAGAGGTTTGAGAGGTGTGATTAATGGGTAGATGTGGTGGCCTTTTATTGGAAAAGAAAAGGACTGACATGGTATTCTTGAAAAGAAGTTACATGAAGACATGTTATTTCCTAATTAAAGATATAAAAATGATCAAAAACCCATTAATAGATGGTTCATGGTAGATATAAATCCATTGAATTGGTTATTTATAAGTGGATAGGTCATTTCAACTTTTAAACATAGGGTTTTAGTCTATTTTAAGCATAATTACACCTTAATCAGAGTAATTAATTTTAATCACTTTCACTAATAATATTTGTCAAAAATTATATTGTTATTATTTTAACACAAATATTATATTTATTAAATTTATTCATGTAATATTTTCCAAATTAAAATCACAAAAGTGGACAAATTAGGACTAATGATATTCTCGCAGACAAATGGATTAACTGGTTTTAGTTGTAAAATGTTCAAAAACAATATTATGTTTTTATAATAAATTTAAATTTTAAATTGATTATCTTGAACTAAATTGTATTAATGGATGAATAATTGATCTAATGTGACTTTGAAACAAATTTTTAATATAATTTAACATTAAAATTTTTTTTAAACGAAAAGCTAGTTTTTAACTAAAACAATATATTTTTCACTATTCATTAAAAATGAAGTTTCTTGGAAAAATCCAAAATAAATTTCCTAAGATAATTTTGAAATTATTAATCTAAAAATAAATTTAATTTTATCAAATTATGATGATAATAGTCTTCAAATTAATATTTAAAATGGGATCACCAATAAAAGGAGGTAAAATTACCTTTATATAAATTTAGTTTTTTAAGAAAAACATTTGGTTTGTTATTATATTATTTTTATCAAATATTATGAAGAATATCAAAAATATTTGATTTAATATATATCAAATATATTCCATTAAAATAATTAACTAAATTTAATTACTTATATTTATTATCATAAAATAGCTCAGTGAGTATAAAAATAATTTTATATAAAAACATCCTTTTAATATTTAGTTGGTTCTTATATTCATCTTAAATTTATTTGTAACCAACAATTTAGTTTCTTAAACCATATATTTTCATAATTTATTTAATGTTATTCATAACGACTAGTTTATACCTTATGATATTTTAATAGTTTACCTTTGTTTAGTGAATGTCAGTCTTGCGTACATCGCAGGTTTTTGAGGAAGGTCGCTCTCACGTGTAATGAAATATATCGAGAAAGGTATATCTTGTGTGTAACACATGATAACTCAGTGTTTCATTCATGGAATCTATTTCAAATAGTTAATATATTATAAATTATTTAGATATTATATTACCTTAAAGTCTTACTGTCATGTGTTATACAAGCTATCAAATACAAGGTTCTTACATTAGTTTTTTGGGGCACCGCATCCCTTATATTCAATTAAGGATACAATAACTCATACATTGGTTAGTGATATTCTATAATTACCAACTCTTAATCACTTGTTTACATTATTATTTTACCCAATAATTTTCTCTAATATACCAATATGCAGGAGATAACTTAAATGGGCCTCTAATTGTGTGTAATCCCTAACCATGATCTCATTGATAATTTCATCCAGGGTCCCTATCTGTGATCTATAAATTCCTTATGCATATCACTAGTTTTATGTCCTGAGAATACCCTTTCCTCTTAGTTAGAAAGGGAGATGATAAATCGCAAATGGCTTCTCAAAAAAAAGTCCCACACAAACTATTTCTATGTTTCATTAACCTAGTAATCCATTCTACATGGATTTAAACTTCATGAAACCAGTGTAAGTAATACATCCATAAATAAAAAAGAAAATTTAGTCCCACATGGATGACCCTAAAAGGAATGGTGTTGGTCCCAGATGCATGACATTAAATGTTACTTAATATGGACATGGTCAATGTACCTTAAAAGTACTAAAATATCCCTCATCACATGACTGTTAAAGATACTACATGTTATATTATGTGAAACTAAAATGTATGGTGTTATAATCTCTTCTTGAGGATACATAGGAATTCCATATCTTGGGGTAGATCTTGATTCCAAAACACCTTCTACCTCCCTAAATGGATATAAATTCTAATTTATCTTTAAACTAGAGTGTAACTAACCAATTAGAGAAATATGGAGAACCTATGATATATGTAGATTTTCATATCAATGCATTGTACTGATTTATTTCTTTCAAGAGTACGGTGACTGGTGTTTATACTATGAAGGATTTTCAAAACATATATTAAATATATAAGAGATTCCCATGCTACATAATAAAACCCTCAGGGTATGAGTCATTTCTCAATCCTCTTGGTCTTGATGTTCAATTTGAAGCATCATTAACTTACCCAAATAACACCCTACCATTGGAAATTAGGACCATAACCAAATAAAATCATGGTTGTTAACAAATATTATGAACCTGGGCTATATTTCAAACATATTTTTAACTTGTTTTGAGAAAACAATAAAAATGTTTAAAAACATTGTTTGGAATTATAGATAGATTATTTTCCAATGATATTTTGATATATCTAGTTGAAATTTATTAATTGGATCCCATATGAAACTACAAAATAGTTTTGATTTATTCTATATTTATTTGAAAACCATTATTTATGACTTTGTATAGTTTTAATTCATATATAAGTTTTTCTTATTCTAGATAGTGTTTAGTTTAAATAAATAAAGATATTTAAATCTTATCGTATGATTTTTATTTATTAGTTTATTTATATTATCATTTTTTTGGATTAGATATTATTATTGGTGTAGTTTTGTTCATCTTTCATTAACTTTTTTACATAGTATGTTTTACACTTCGATTCCTTTATAAGTTCATTGAGCATGTTCAATTACACAAGTTATATGTTTTTTATAAACATAAAATCTAACTATCCACATTATATTCATGTATATATTTTTTAATTATAAATGGTGATCCAAATAAATTTTTTAAAGTGATATATAAATCCAAATATATAAAATATAATCTTATTGGGATTATGATTCAGTTATATATCTAAATTCTAAAACAAAAAAAAATTTTAACTTGAGTACTTTTAATATGGGATTTGAATCATGAAGTAAATATAAATTGTGATTTTCATATCATGTCACCTTTGGTACATTTATTAGAATGTGAAAGAAGTTTTACAAATAGTGTCTAAATTAAATTACCATATCTTTAGTAATGTATTATCTCTTAATCCTCTACACGTTCTCTACAAAGTAAATCTTTCCTTTAAACATAAATCTTAAAAAATTATTAGTCAATTAAAAATACTTATCCTTTGGTCAGGTAATTTATTTATTCGATATATAACATATGGGTTGGTTAATTTGGAGGAATGATATGCTTCCCAAACATGTTTATTTTAATTAATTTTTGTGTTTTCCATATGTAAATATATATATTGTAAAAACTAATAATATTTCTATATTAAATAATTCATTATATAATTTGTTTTTCTGTAAATATTTTAATTATTTAAATTTAGTTTTTGAAACCATGACTTGGGGTATTCGATTATTTAAAAAATATAATTTTTTTAAAAAAATATTCCTTTTAAAATTGTATTATTACAAGTATTTAACCTTTTTATTTTAATAAAGTGTTAAAGGTGAAATTGGGTTTTAGGATACCCTTTAGTTACCAAAATCACTAGTTTTAAAGTTATTTTTGTAAATTTTTTAGTACCAAAAACACATTTTCTTATGGAAAACTTTCTTTCTCGAAGAATCTTTCTCTTGAGGAAAATTTTCATTATCTGTGAATGTTTTTATGTTTAACTATAGTTTTAAATGTTTCATTTAATGTTTTATAAAACCAAATCTAACCATATTTTTATTAAAGACAACAATTATACCCTTATATAACCTAGAATCTTATAGTTTCTTAGAATCTGATTTCCCTAGAATTACGAATTTTAATCCTTCTAAAATCAATCTTTGATTTCTTCTGAAACTAGACACCAATTTATTTTGAAATTAGACTATGAATTATTCTGAAATCATACAATAATTTCTTATGATTGCATACTTATTTTTCTCCCAAAATCAAAATCTTATTTCTCCTGAAATCACCCTCTGGTTTCTCTCAAAATTAGACTTTGATTTCTCATGAAATCAGACTCTTATTTCTCCTGAAATCAGACATTGATTTCTCCTGAAATCACACTCTAATTTCTCTAAAATTTGGACTCTAATTTCTCCTGAAATCAGACTCCAATTTCGTCTAAAATCATACTCCTATTTCTCTTGAAATAAGACTCCAATTTCTTCTAAAACCATACTCTGATTTCTTTAGAAATCAGAATCTCAATACATTAAAATTTAGATTCTGATTCCCAATTTTCATAGAATCCAATTGTTAATATTTCATGACTCTGATTTTCAATATCCTAATAGTCCTATTAAATTTTATTTTCATCTACCTACCCCATTTCCTTAATTTAACTTTTCATTTTATCTAATCCTAAACATGTTAATGTTTCTTAATAATGTTTTGGTTACTCATACACGAAAATGTCTCCTCTTTTTCCGTACATAAAAAGGTGTTGTACAATCTATTTTTAACTAACATTTGGCTGAGTGAAACCTATTCAAGTCCCTGTTAAATTACGGGAAAATATGACCGTTGTAGGAGGAGTGACCGTTGGGATTTTTCTCCTATAAATACATGACCATTTGAGTGAGTCAAGTCCTAGAGTTTTCATGGATAGCTGTTGATATCTATAATGAAGTGATACTTTGTGAGAGCACTACTCAAACCTACTTTTTATGAATTTTGTGCACAACTTTTTCATGATGAGAAAATCTTCTTCAACCTACCTTGTGTGATTCTGATTGTTGTTGTTCAATCGAGGGATTATGGGGATAGGCAGACAGAGGTACTGATCACCTTAGAGATCGATAGCTTGTGGGTATATCAAGATAGATTCTAATATTCTTATCAACTGAGTACCATGGTGTGCCTAAGATATACATTCTTGAAAGTATAAAAAATGGAACTCTATCTAAGGTTGTTTTATACCCTTATCTTTGGGTTAAAATATTTCTTATACTTTTCTTGTTTTATTACATTTTTTTATTCAATTGCATTTTATTAAAAAAAGAATAACATTATTATACTATCTTATACTTGTACACACTAATATAAATAATATTATATATGCTTTAAGGTAGAATAATTCCCTATGTAAAAATTCCTTTAAGGTTATTTATTTTAAGAAAGTTATTATTAAGAAATAAAGAGGGTTTGTGAATCCATATTTTTTTACTTAGTTAAAAATAGGTTTTCTTAATGATAAAAACAAAAGTTTTTAAATCTAAAATTCACCCCCATCCCCCATCTTGTAATTAAGCAATATACATCAACATTTTTATCCTATAATTTTTATTATAGGTGTACTATGAAATACTTATACTTGCATATTAGTTTTTCTTGATCATTTTTTTTTGCTTAAATTTAATTTTCATGTTTTTATTCATATTTTCTTTTTAGAGTATTTGTTTAAAAACTTATTATACTATAATTTTTTTGTGGAAATCGCTTTTTAAGAATAGTAGGAATTAATGTTCAATAAAAACCCTACCAGACCACCAGTTTTTGGTGGAAAATATTATGAGTACTGGAGAGATAGGATAAAGATTTTTATTATCAATAACATTGTTGATAACTTTTTTATGTTAACTGGAGACTACAATATTCCAAACAAAGAAATCATACAATTCACTAATCAAGAAAAACAAGATTTTCAACTTAACTTTAAGGTATAAAAAAATATCTCATGTTCAATGAATATAAATATTTATAGCCAGATTTCTTCTTTTGAAGCTTCTAATAGCATCTAGAAGATATTAGAAGTTACATATTTTGGAACATCAATGGTTATTGAAGCAAGAAGAGCTATACTTAGAGCTAAATATCATGGTTTTAGGATTCCTTATGGTGAACATGTATGCAATGTTCAATAATGGTTTATTACTATAGTCAATAGCATTCAATCTACGGGGGAGAAAGGACCTGACGATGAACTTATTTTGGATAAGATAATACATATTATTTCCAATTAGTGGGAATACAAAATAATAAGTATTGATGAGAATATGATGGTTTCAAACATAACCCTAGATGAGTTATTTGGGACTCTTCTACATCATGAAACTATAATGAAGAGAGATGTGGAGTTCAATAATAAAAGTAGTGGTATTGTCAGTGTTTCTTTCACTTATACATCAAATCATTCGAAAGACAAGAATCTTGAAAGAGTTATTATATTAATATATGAGGAATCTATTATTATATCAGATTCAATTGATAGTAATCATTCTGATAATGAACATTCCAATCTTTCTTGAAGAAAGAACATGATTTTAGGAAAGAAACATTTTAAATATATATACAAGAAGAAAGATAGAAATGATAACAAAGATTCAAAGGTGACTTGTTATGAATACAAGAGAGTAGTTAATATTAGACATGACTGCCTTATGGTCAAATGTAATGATATAAAGGATAGACATTCAGAGAGAATCAAGAAGAAGTTCTGTAAGTCTAAGTCTAAGAATGTATTAAATGCTAATAACACATGGAGTGCTAGTGGTGGTGGTTCTTCTGATGAATCATCAGATAATGAATCTTCTGGATAGAATAATATTTGTCTTATAGCCATAATTCCTCCTAAAAATCAATGTATTGTGGATAAGGTTCACATAAATGAATCATTAACCAATATTTCTTTAAATGTTATTTTTCCTAATGAAAAGTATTGTGAATCTTTAGATGAAGAATCTTATACAGAGAAAGATAATGTGTTACATTATTTGAAATAATTATCATGATTTTCTAAGATTCTAGATAACGAAAATATAAATATCAATAAGAAAATTGATTAGGAAAATTCTAGAATCTCTATTTTAACCAATGAAGTTTCATATCTTTCAAAAGATCTTGATCAAAAAATCCGTTATTTTGAAAATTTTTCCAAAATCATTAAGGAAGTAAATTCTATGGAGAATAAACTTTCTAAGTATATTGAAATAAAAATTTCTAAGAATTTTTTTTAGAGACTAACTCAAATTATAATACAAATTACTTTGAGGATAAGAATTTAGTCATCAGACTAAAATTAGAAATATTTTCCTTAAAGAGAATTTTATCAAATTCTACTTCTGAAATAAAATAATTTGATAAAATTTATTCTAAAATTCATTCTCTAAGAAATATATTTTTGGTTATTCTTATTCAAAAACAGTTTTTAGTCATAACTATTTTGATTCCAAAAAGTTCTTTGTTTTTTCGCCAAGTGTCAAAGTGATAGATATTGGGAGAAAAAATATTCTTAAAAAAAAATACTCCGGCTTTCAGAAATCTTATTTTTCTAAAAAATTGTGGATACTGAAGATTTTACTTTCTAAAAATTATGGTTCCATCAATGTTTGGATTACAAAATTATAACTCTTTTATTTTCAAGAAAACAATGTTCCCATAACAATACATGGTACATAGATAATGGAATTTCCTAGCATATGACTGATAACAAAATCTTCTTGAAAATGATTATTGAATTAAATGTGGAAAAGTAAATTTTATAGATAATTATCAAGAAGAAATATTTGGTATAGGAAATATTGTTTTTATTAAAGGATATATTATTTTACAATTTATCAGAACGTAATACCAACATGTAGACATGTTTATAAAATCATTACCAAATACTATATTTGAATACATAAAACAAAATTTAGGAATGATAACCATAAAGTAGTCATCTATATTAACTTTTTCATAAAACCCTCCCCAAATATTAAGATTATCCTTTTCATAGGGGGAGTACATATGTTTATTCTTTTATATTTTATTTTAAAAAATTATTTTTCCAAACCTAAAAAGTTTTATTTTCATAATAAAACTTTTCATAACCTATGTTCTATAATAGAAACCTTATCAATACAGAAAAATATTTTTGAGTAATTTGGGAGGAAATTTTCCTTAATTTATCATTATAATTTCAATTTTTGTTTATTGGTATTTTCAATATTATTTTAAGAAAAATGTATCAGATTCACTTTCTATAAATATGATTTATCCTTGAAACCTAAAAATATCAGAACCTACAAAAATTTCTTCAGAATTAATATAAAATTTGATATCATATTATAAAATTCTAAACTATTGGATTGTTTCAAGAATATGAACTATTATTGAAAAGCCTATATAAATAACCCCCATATTTGCATCCCATATTGATTATTTCAATGTTTTCATGTTGAAGATCTTCCTCTCTTCAAAGTTCCCATTTATTTTTCCCTTTTTCCTTAAAATACAAATATCTCTTGAAGTTACTGTGAAAAATCCAATGGGCTCAAATAATGTACTCAAGTATTTTATAATTTATAGGGAAAGGTTGGTGGACCAAAATTTCTTTGTGAAGTATAACTCCTTGATTTTTAAAATCATAAAGAAGAATAATTGGGGATGTCTATGTGTATCCATGGAGAAGAATTAGGATCTGGTATACCCTGATCTTCTTATATAATTATATGATATAGTTTAATTTTATGAACAAGGAGGAAGAGAGATGTTTTTGTTAAAATTTTATAGAGAGACTTATTCCTTATCTTTCAACAAGACTGAAAGTATCTTGGATATTCATTACGATGGAGAAGTAAAATTTTTCTCTCACATGTTTCCTCATAAGGAAGTATCTTTTGAGAAGATTAAGGCAATTGAGTATCTTGGACTTAAAGGAGTCAAGAAACTGAAGATCACAAAAACTTTCAACCAATCATAGATTGTTAGCTCTTTGGATGAATGGTTTTCTAATCTTGGGAAAGGGATAAAAAGATTCCCTCATGATATGTGATGTTTTTATGTTGGATGTCCTAGTGAATATAAAGAAGATAAAACTCATAAATTATATTCTTTTGACCATCATAAATATCATGAATGGCACTATAAAGTATCGAAATCATATTGTATCCTGTGATTTTGTAAAAGATCATTTTATTTTTCTTAGAATCAAATAAAATCACTTACACCTTAGAGGACAATATATTCAAGTAAATTTTATTGAGCGATGATACTCTGAGGAGGATGAAGATTGGTTTTTAGTAATAAGATAGGGGAGTTTTTCGAACATTCTAATAATGGTGATCATGTTTCTAGAATGAAAGGTAAAGTATGAGAAACCTATATGAAAACTCCAAACAAAAGAAAAGGTAAATAACCAGAATAGAAATAGAAAGTACCATCACATGAGTTAGTATCTTCTCAGCCCAAAATGAACAAACAAATGACATTATCTAATAAATTGGTAGTCTAATGTAGAGATAATAAGAAGAAGAAAAATAAGGAAGAAGATATAGTTTTGGGATTAGACCCTAATGAGGCTAGGGCCATAATGATTCAAGAAGCTGAAGAGCTTGAGAATAAAGATAAAGATAGGAAGTTAAAGAAGAAGATGAAAAACCAAGATTGTTCAATATTTTCTTAGAGATACTTAGAAGGCATCTGAACATGTTTAGGTACCTGAAGTCTTCTTAAAATAATTAGTTCCAACTGAGACTCTAGTTATAGAAAATAGAAAGAAAGAAGTTTCAATTTTAGAACCCATAGTTTAAGAACTAGAAGAATAATAATTTGATGAGAAACGTGATGATGTGATATGGATGGTGTAATTATATCAATAGAATGATAGTCCTTCTAAAAATGCATCTATCAAATAGTCCAAGGCTGAATCTACCCATATAATTTCAGAAGGAAAATCAGTTCTGAAAAATGATGATGCTCGGGATGAGGTTGATAAATATTCAGATAATGAAATATGTAATTATAATAATATTCATTATGTTTATTCCTATGGTAATAATGAAATTTGTGATCAATCTACTGATAAAGAAGTTGGTGGTGATAATGATAAAATATTTTACGTTTCTAATAGTGAGAATGATTATCAGAATGTTGAGAAGGCAATATCAAATGTTGAGAAGGCAATATTGGAAGCTCAAAAAGGTAAGAAAGTGCTTGTTGATTCCCCAAATAACGTTGTAGTTGAAAAATCAAAGAAGGATATTGTTGGAATATCAAAGAGAAAAGTAGATGAGCAAGATAAATCTCATTCTCCATCAAATTAATCTATCTCAGAGTATTCATTTTTCTTAAGACCAAATATTGTGGTTCAATCCTTAAAGAAGCTCATGAATACTATTCCCTTAGTTCCATGTATTGATTCCAGATGTCAGCTACTTCAAGAAATAATCAATCTGAAGTCAGATTCAACAAATCTTCTCATGGAAGAGTTTTTCAAACATGAAGCTAAGTTCAAAAATTTTAACATAGGTTATGAGGCTCATAGAATATCTTTAAAATAAATAACCATTTTTTTTATTCTATTTCTTGATGATCTTTAAATTATGGATGATTTTAACAATTCATTTAAGGATATATTTGATAAATTCAATGAAAAGATAATGGTTTCCTCAATAATTATTTCTAAAAATCTATAGAAAGATCAATGTTTTTTTTCTTTAATAAGAAAAATATCTTAATGGAAATCTTAATTCAATCACATTAAATCTAAAACGAGAAAAGGGAACTTAGGGAAGAAATGGATACAAACTCAAAGAGTAAGAAGAAATGATAAAATCTCAAAGAGTAGTTCTTATGTCTCAAGAATACTGAATAAAAATTCTCAAAAAGAAAAATTAGAATTATGAACAGTTGATCAATAAGATTGAATATAATTATAAGGAATTGATAAAATTGAAGGCCACTTAAAAAAATATTATCCCAAAGAGGAAAGGGATGAATAAATTATTTTATCTTAAACTTTGATATTTTTTTCTATTCTTTTTTGTGATAAATCTTATCATCATAATGAAATTTTTTATTTTTCCATTGTTTTCCTTTGTATATTCCAAACATTTTTGGTACAATTTTTTCCATTTTCTCTCTATTCCTTTTTGAAAATCATAAAGGGTTATAAAATAATGATCAAAAAATATATTATGAAAGATAATGTTTAAGTAAGGGGGAGATTACTTAAAAAAGAAATTCTTAAGTAAGGAAGAGTTTCTTCTCTATGTAAGTTAAGAATATAATCCTTCAGGATTTAAAAACCTAGGTGGCATTAGTTATATTCCCCACGAATCATAAATTCAAAGGGAGATAAGTATTTCTTTTAATCATAAAAATGGAAACTTTAGTTCTTATATTCTTTTACGAAAAGTTTTTTTTCTTACCAAAATGGGGGATATTAGTGAGTCAATAATTTCTCTTTTGAAATTTCCATTCCTTTATGTTTGAAAAATCACAAGCACATTTTCATAGGGAAAATCATCCCTCACTATTAATCTTTTTCAAATAAAATTTTCGATATCTAAGAATGTTTCCATATTTAACTATGGTTTTCAATGTTTCATATAGTATTTTATCAAACCAAATCTAACAATATTTTTATTAAAGACAAACATCAGATCCTTATATTACTTCTAACCTTACAGTTTCTTGGAATCTTTTTTCCCTGGAATTTTAAACCTAATTTCTTCTGATATCATACTCCAATTTCATCTGAAATCACACTCTGATTTCTTATGAAATCAAACTCCGATTTCTTCTGAAATTAGACTTTTGTTTCTCTTGAAATCAGACTATTATTTCTCCTTAAATCATACTCGAATTTATTATAAAACCAGACTCTGATTTCTTATGAAATAATACTCCCATTTATTTTGACATCAGAATCTAATTTCTTCAAAAATCTGATTCATAATTTATTAAAAATCAGATTTGGATTCTCAGTTTTCTTATAATCTGATTGTTAATTTTTAATGAAACCAATTTTCAATATCATTAGAATCATATTTCATATTTTTCTTATAGTTACCACATTTCCTTAAAGTAACATTTCTTTTTATCGGATCCTGAACATGTTAATATTTTTTAGGCATTTTTATTTTTCTCGTATATGATAATGTTTCCCATGTTTTATAATATAAAATGGTGTCATACAATCTATTTTAATTAACTATTTGCTGAGTGAAACATGTATAGGTCCCTCTAAAATTTAAGGAAAAATATAACTATTGGAGGAGGAGCTGAATATTGTTATTTTTCACCTATAAATACCCTTCCATTTGAATGAGCTAAGTGCTAGAGTTTTCGTCGAGTGTTGTTGATCTCTAGAATGAAGTGATACTCTGCGAGAGATCTTCTCAAACATGTTATTTACAAATGTTGTGAATAACTTGTTTAAGTTGAGAACATCTTGTTCAACCTACCTTGCGTGATTTTGATTTTTGATGATCAATCAAGGGCTTCTAGGGATAGGATGATAGAGGTACCAATCACCTTAGAGATCGAGGGGTTGCGGGGATAGATAGATAGATTCTCGTATTTGTATCGAGGGATTACCCTGGTTTAGGTAAGATATACTTTTTTGAATGTATAAATGAAGGGAAATTTATCTATGGTTGTTGGATTCCCTTCTCTTTGGGTTAACATATTTCTTATACATGTCTTGTTTTATTACATGTTTTAATTCCACTGCATTTTATTAAAGTGATAATGTGTAAATTTCTTATACTTTCTTATACTTGTATACATGGATATAAATAAGATTCTATACACTTTAAGATAGAATCTTTCCCTAAGAAAACTTCTCTTAAGGTTATTTATTTTTATCAATTTTTTGTTAATAACTAAAGAGGGTTTATGAATCCATATTCTTTAACTTTGTTAAACATATATTTTCTTAAGGATAAAAACAGATTCTTTTAAACCTACAATTCAACACCCTCTTGTAACTGATCAATCTATATCTACATTTTAATCCTACAAAAAAGAATTTTCCAAAAAAAAATTGTCACTATCATACAAAAATATGATGATATTTATGCCTCATCACATCCTCGAGTTCTTACATAAAATATTCAAATTTTTGGGTTTTCCACAAAACATTCACTGGGTGAGTGATATTAATTCATAGAAATATTTCTCAATGATCAAGATTCTCTACCGGTTACTTCTAATAAGAAATATCTTTCTCTAGTGGTACAAATTTTATTTTTTTATATATGAAGGACCACCTATGTACATTCTTAGGAGAGATACATGGAACATATCAGGAAGTTCAGAGAGATTCAATGAAAGTGTTAATCGATAGGATATCATCCCGACACAATCAATAATTTCAAAAGGAATGATATAGCTAGGGCCTAGCTTCCCCTTATTTCCAAATATTATCACCCTCTTCCAGGGAGATATTCATGAGAATTACTTATCACTAACTTCAAACTCAAGATCATTCTAATTATTTTCATCGTACATTTTTTATTGAGTCTGATCTAATATTATGTGATGTTGAATTGATATTACATTTTATAACATTTTCTCAGTTAGATCGCGTCCCAATAACATTATTTCTCTAACTTCATTCCAACACATTGTATTTCTACACTTCTTACCATAGAAGGTTTCATAAGGAGACACCCAAATGTTGGTGTAACACCCCAGGTAAATAAGGAATATGACATCTTCATATTTATCCATATTTGTGAATAAAATATTAATATGGCTTTAAAGGGGACTCTATGCTCGATGGCGTACCCAACACGCAACAACGAGTTTCTTGGGAATCTTACGTTGCACTCTAATAATAAAATAATATTATTCTAAATGGTAGTTAACATGTAGCCGTTGTAATGGCGGGAATGGATAGAAATAACTAAAATATTATTATATATGTTCTTAAATATTTTTACATTTATACAATAAAAGATACATGCTTAAAATACGGAAAGAATTCAATTTTAGGCGTATATGCCCTAGTTTTCACTAAAGGTTCACTTATCACATTTTGATGGAGAACCGTCATTAAATATAGTTTTGTTCACTCTTAAACATTTTTTTGGACCAAATAAAACTCTTATTAAGAATCGGGACATCAAAATTTACTTTGTGTAAATTTTTGGTATCTTTCCGATAAAGTTCTTTTTTTTAATGAATAGTGTAAAATGTTGTATTTTAATTCAAAACCACTTTTTAATCTAATTTATTTATTTGATTAGATTATATTTTGAATTGGTTTTAAAGTGAAATTAGAAAATATTTTTACCATTAAATCCAATAGTGGTCATTGGAATCAATTTCACTTTGAAATCAGACTTAAACTAGTGTCAATCTTTTGATACTTATTGTTTCATAAAACACGCTATTTGTCATGACAGCGGGAATTAATTATTTAATTAATTAATGTGACTTATATGTTTTGAATTTTTTAAAACGGACTTCATTTTTGAATTCAGAATGTCAAATATAGCTTAGGGTGAATTTTTGGGATTTTTCTGAAAAACTTCAATTTTTGATGAATAGTGAAACCACTAAGTGGTACTTATAAAAACTGATTTTCCGTTTAAATGAAATTTTTCCATCATTGTGTTTTGATTTTAAAAAATCCGACATACATGGTTGTCATTAAGAAGTAAAATTTGGTTCAATGAGATTAAAATAATTTTTTGGTGAATAGTAACTTATTAAGTTTTTAATCGCGATTAGTGGTAATTAGTGTGGTTTAAGGTAAAAATAATGCTTTAATAAAATGAGATGAGCTTGACACATGTCTTACCCTCATTGGTTGTATCATGGCCGACCAAGAAAATCCATGGGTCAACTTGGGGACCCCATGGATCCACTTTGGTTGGGAAATGACATAAATAACATTTTATTTAATGTAAAAGTAAAATTGACACAAACATGATATGTTTTACTAAAACAATTTTTAAGTGAGGTTATACAAGTAATCTTTTTGATTATAAATATTAATTGGAAAGCTAAAAAGATTTTCTACATCATAGTATTTTTTTTATATTTTTTAGACATTAAATAAATTAAATTATTTATGACATAATAATGATGCAGCGATGACATCATTATTTGACGATTTAAATAAAATGGAAAGATAGTTTAAAATATATGAACTACACATGTCCAAAACTTATTGGATGAGTGGATTTCGAAGCCTTATCACCTTATCCACGATTTATATCAATGTGGGACCTTTTGAAACCGAAACACATTTTCAAATAAAGTAATATTTCTTTACTTTCCAAAAGTGCCCCTCCTCTCCTCTTATAAAAGGCCCCCACCTCTACCTCATTTAACACACTCCTCAAGCCTTTGTCTCGGCCAACCCCTGCCCATTTACTCTCTCCACATCCCTCTCCTCATCCTAGAGGATTCCCTTTGGGCAGAATCCTTTCAAAGGAAGCCTTTAGGCTCAAATCAAAACGAGTTACACTTTTAAAGGTAATTCACTCTCTCATGTTCATTTGTTTTATTTTGCCTCTGCAACCCCCTAAACTCTTTTTATTTACTTCTTTTGTAACACCACCAGTATCTTCAATATACTAGGATGTTGTTATAAGATTTATTCGAGCTACACTCTCACACAACTACATCAAATGGTTAAATAACATACGGTTTCCGTGGATGGTGAAATTCTGCCTCCCGAAACGATGATTGTTCAATACTCATTTAACACCTTCAAAGGTGGCCATTATGATGTCACTATTTTTATATATGATATATAATATGTTTATGTTTTATTTATGCTTCTGTATTTTTCATTTTTGTCTTACCTTTATGGCTTCCATTATGGGTATACGTGATATCTTCATTTAAGGAAGTGCAGACTACCGCCCCCTCAAAGTGATTTGATTCGTTAAATACCATATGTGGGACGTATAAAGGATGGAACTATGATATTATACTGTAATTATAATATACCTTTATATCATTATTATTCCATTCTATAAAATATGAAATAGAAATGAAAGTAGCGTTCATGCGTACGTACGACTTACCGTCTCCATGAACGGTGCATTTCATTTCTTACCTCTAAATGATTATGTAATGTTATAAATGCATGAATTTACTGGATATATATGACATATATGATATCAAAATCGTGAATATTATTCTGTATATAATAAACATTTGACCACACGAACAACATGTAATGGTAAGAAGTCCACTTTCGACTTAAGAACCAAATATCGACAAAACAAACATTATTAACTTAAATGTTTACATAATGTTTATAACATGGAAATAAGTGATATAATAGGAATAATGAACTAGAATAAGTTTCTTAATAAAGTTTAAATTAACTCAAGTTTATTATTCAGGACGTTAAAGAACGATCGAGTCAAGTCGGGCCCGAGGTAAGGGATCTTACTCCTCTCTTTCTTTTTAAGTACACTCTTTTATGTCATTCCTTTTAAAGCTCATCTTTCTTGTTATTGGGATGATCTTTTATATTAATCCTACTGTAATTTTTATGTTCATGTGATGAGAGACCCTATTCTCTCTCATCAATCCATTTTGGAAGTTTTGATTGGCGCCGTTAGGCTGCCGAACTTTCGTAAGAGATCTAACTTCTCTCTTTCTTTTTAAGTACTCTCCTTTATGTCACTTCTTTTAAGCACCTATTTGTAATGTTGGGGGATGTTCTTTTATATTCCTCTTGCTGTACATTATATTGTAATGTGATTAGATACCCTATTTGATCTCATCAATCCATATTCGGAAGTTTTATGTGGCGCCGTTAGGCTGCCGAGTTTTCGTGAGGGATTTTTCATCTCACTTTTATTCTCGTGAGATTTATGCTACATTTGCCACAAATTCCATTGAGTGGTGTATGTACTGCCCATTATTCTACTCTTTGTGTAATATAACTTCATTTATGAGTATTTACATCAATGACCTATTGTCTTTCTTTCATGGGGTGTATGTTTTGAAAGATACCCAAGTCGGTAAGGGAACCTTTCACCCTCCTCTTTTTTAAAAGACTTCTTTTATTGGGTCTTTTAATTTACATATTTTTATGTTGGGATATGTTCTCATACATCCTTATTGATGTAAATTTTATGTCCAAGTGATGAGATACACTTTTTATCTCTCATCAACTCATTTTGATGTGATGCCGTTAGGCTGTCAAGGGAACTTTTTAACCCAATTTCGATTTCTTTGGGTTCAACTTGTAGTCATTGAATATGTCATCCATTGAATATGTGTGAATGACCTTTTATTGTTTTACACTTAATATCCACTTATATTGGGTGTATATATATTTGTCACACATATTTTTTGAGATTTATTTGTCCTTAATTTAAGGATACCTTCTTTATAAGGGATTTCATCACATTTGACATTTCTATTAAGGGCTCATTGTTGTTATGCACAAATTCAATCTTATATGGTGTATATACTGTCCTTTGGAGTATTATATCATGAATTCTTTTATTCTCATGATATTATAAAATTCTGACTAAATGTTATTCCTCGATTATTGTATTCAAGTGTCTCTAATTTTGGTAAAACCCCTTTAACCAAAATATCGTTTTAAATGTTTTAATTATTTGTTCTTATTAATATCCATGTTTTCAAAATGGTTTTAAGGATTTATTTATATGGATATTAATGGTTTAAAATTTTAAAAGCTTCAAGGTGGTATGGGACACTTTTATTCAAAAATATCTTTATTAAATGTTTTAAATGGTTTTGGAAATGGTTTCTTTTTGAATGGAATCATTATTTCAATATCCTAAAATGTTATATTGTGATTGAAATGTGGAAATGTTATGTTTCCTTTATTCATTTTATGTGATACGATTATGTTATGGTTCTTGGGAATTGTTATGAAGAACGGGTGGTTTTGTGATAAACTAAGGGCGGGTGAGCCCGATATAGCTCTCCAATGCATTGGGTAACGCGAAGGAGTGAAACGTTAAGGTTTCTCCGAAGAGATTTATGGAATATACTGTGATGGGTATTCCAAACGTAACCAAGAGGGTTACTCCCTACGTAAGAATGTTATGAATGCCTCAAGTTACCTTTATGTCTTATGTTTTCTATGATTTATTCATGATTTGATATGCCTATGTTTTATGGGTAAAGTATGATTTCATTCTTATGTATTTATGAACTCATGTTTCCTTTCCATATTTTTATAACCCTTACTGAGCTTTTTATGCTCATCCCAAGTTTTTGAAATGTTTTTCACAGGTCAAGGGAAAGGTACATGATGTGATGATAGTGTCAAGGATGTGTCAAGAAAGAATCCATGTTTTATTTTAAATAGGTTTCCGTTGATGGGAAGAATGAATATTGTCTTTTATGTAACCACTTTGTTTAAATGTGGAATGTAATGCAAGTTTCATGATCTAATTCTCTAAAACTCTAAACCTGAAAAGATCCTCAATGTGTAATCTTGTAATAACTCAAGATTAAGTAAGGTTTAAGGCTGGGGCCTTATAGTTGGTATCAAAGGTCGGTTTAGATAACGTTAGAGGTTAGGGTATTCTTTAAGCATAATTGACAATTACCATAATGATTAGGATTTCAGAAAGAGTCTTAGTTTTAGATAAAGTGAATGAGTAAGTATATCTTATTTTCTATCTTACTCATTAGTACATGATGGTTTTGTTGATATACTCACACTGACCTTTTTGGTTTTAGTAAATGGTTGGATCTAGCAGGCACCAATGTAACAGTGGATGTGAAGGAAACTGTGACAGTTTTTTGAGCAAGCAACTGAATGATATGGGAGCTGCAATGAGAACTCTTTTGATTATCCTCAACCAACTATCTGGAGTCATGATTGACCACCTAAACCTTGGATATTTCTCTAAGGCATTATATATGCAAGAAACAAATCCCTACGGAAGTACAGGTAATAATCATAAAGGTAAGTGTGATCAAAAACCTATGTTTCAAAGATGTGGAATGAAACACCTAGGAAAATGTTTCAAAGGGACAGAAATATGCTATAGATGTGGAAATGAAGGTCATAAAGCAAGAACCTGCCATGGAAAAAGGAAGCATCCAGTTGACTCGAGGAAAGGGAAAGAAGTTATTTCTGAGGGATCAATTGAATGTTTTAAATGTGGTGTGCATGGCCATTATGCAAACACATGTCCTATGAAGAAGTTTCATGAATGGGGTCACCAAGAGCGTACCAATATTCGTTTACCAATACCTAATGCCATTCCAATTGAGGATGAAGAAACTGACAATGACCAATCAAAGGTATGTACTATTTCATGACTATTGTTTTCTTATTTTGGAATCTTAGGATATGATTCATGATTTTGTTTGTAGGAAAGAGGTATTTCGGAATAAGTTGGAAAGGAATGGATAATGGATCATGAAGAATGTTGAATGAGTAAGATGTCAACATATGAGGGCTTCAAGAGTTAGGGTGAAATTCTTAAGAGTATTAAGTATCTTTTGATGATGGGGTTACATTAGAAGACTTTTTATATTATATGTAACCTTGATGTTTAATATAGGCAAATTTTATTCAAGTAATAGTTATCTTTTCTTTTGTGGACATAGTTATAAAGAACCATTTGGGTTTATATGATCCTTACTTTTGAGGTAATTATGGGTTACTATATGTTATGATTGAAGTGAAAGGCATGAGATAAAATTGAGGTTAAATTATGTTATGGTTATTTTTTATGATTTTATCCCTTTTTGGGTAATGATTTTAGAATTATATAGTTTTGGAAAAAGGACAACACACAGACCGTGTGACAACCCGTCGCGTCGGACAATGCTGCGGGAATCGAACCCACAACCAAAGTGCGACTGGTATTTATCACCTACCACTGGACTACGTGAAGCCCCTGGTTAGTTTGACTGATTCTTTTTAGTTATATGATTTTATGAATTAAGAGTAAGTTGATTTGGAGGATATGTGATTAGGATAATTACTTTTCAATGTGAGACTTTAGGAGCAACTGATGTTGTTTGGAGATAAATGTTACGATTTAACTTGGAAAACTATGTGACTAAATCCTTCAAATATTTGGGTTTCAATCTTATATTGGTTTACTTTGAAGAATTTTATGGAAAAATTGTTTATCGGATGGTCCTCGTTGAACTTTGGGTTTTGTTGGACAAATTTTGGAGATTAAGAATAGATTTTCTTTTTATAAGGGGTTATCCTTTTCTGGATTATCTGATCTTGTACTAACCTTTTTGGTTTTGGTTTTGGTTAAATCCTAAAAACATGGGATGTATATAGTTCTCTTTTGGGGATTAGGTGATTCTCTAGAAGTTGATTATAGTACTCTTAATGCGAACAAGTCTCCCTAAATACTCATCTTTTGGAAAAAATATGAGTTTGACTAAGGAATCTAGTAAAAGTTGAAAGTCAACATGATAAGTGATTATTCTCCTCAATAAAAATTAACTTAAAACAAAAATGTTTTCTATTAACTTTTCCTACTGGGGAATCGAATACCGTTTAACCCATCACAAGTTTGTGATTTTCTCGTGGTTAACTTTCTCCTAAACATGTTTTCTATCACTCTCCATCAGAACATGACCCTTTGTTTTTTCCTCCATGTCCATATTTTCATACTTGGAATCCTAGTATGGGTTAACTCGGGTGACCTTTGTACTTATCTTTCTTTATTTTAAAGTGATTTTTTTTACCGACTCTTCTCTGATGTGGGACGTTCAAGGATGTTTCCAAGCGCAATTTTAAAATTGCGAGGACGCAATTCCCAAAAGGGGGGAAGGATGTAACACCCCAGGTAAATAAGGAATATGACATCTTCATATTTATCCATATTTGTGAATAAAATATTAGTATGACTTTAAAGGGGACGCTATGCTCGATGGCGTACCCAACACGCAACAACGAGTTTCTTGGGAATCTTACGTTGCACTCTAATAATAAAATAATATTATTCTAAATGGTAGTTAACATGTAGACGTTGTAATGGCGGGAATGGATAGAAATAACTAAAATATGATTATATATGTTCTTAAATATTTTTACATTTATACAATAAAAGATACAGGCTTAAAATACGGAAAGAATTCAATTTTAGGCGTATATGCCCTAGTTTTCACTAAAGGTTCACTTATCACCTTTTGATGGAGAACCGTCATTAAATATAGTTTTGTTCACTCTTAAACATTCTTTTGGACCAAATAAAACTCTTATTAAGAATCGGGACATCAAAATTTACTTTGCGTAAATTTTTGGTATCTTTCCGATAAAGTTCTTTTTTTTAATGAATAGTGTAAAATGTTGTATTTTAATTCAAAACCACTTTTTAATCTAATTTATTTATTTGATTAGATTATATTTTGAATTGGTTTTAAAGTGAAATTAGAAAATATTTTTACCATTAAATCCAATAGTGGTCATTGGAATCAATTTCACTTTGAAATCAGACTTAAACTAGTGTCAATATTTTGATACTTATTGTTTCATAAAACACGCTATTTGTCATGACAGTGGGAATTAATTATTAAATTAATTAATGTGACTTATATGTTTTGAATTTTGTAAAACGGACTTCATTTTTGAATTCAGAATATCAAATATAGCTTAGGGTGAATTTTTGGGATTTTTCTGAAAAACTTCAATTTTTGATGAATAGTGAAACCACTAAGTGGTACTTATAAAAACTGATTTTCCGTTTAAATGAAATTTTGCCATCATTGTGTTTTGATTTTCAAAAATCCGACATACATGGTTGTCATTAATAAGTAAAATGTGGTTCAATGAGATTAAAATAATTTTTTGGTGAATAGTAACTTATTAAGTTTTTAATCGCGATTAGTGGTAATTAGTGTGGTTTAAGGTAAAAATAATGCTTTAATAAAATGAGATGAGCTTGACACATGTCTTACCCTCATTGGTTGTATCATGTCCGACCAAGAAAAGCCATGGGTCAACTTGGGGACCCCATGTATCCACTTTGGTTGGGAAATGACATAAATAACATTTTATTTAATGTAAAAGTAAAATTGACACAAACATGATATGTTTTACTAAAACAATTTTTAAGTGAGGTTATACAAGTCATCTTTTTGATTATAAATATTCATTGGAAATATAAAAGGATTTCCTACATCATAGTATTTTTTTATAATTTTTAGACATTAAATAAATTAAATTATTTAAGACATAATAATGATGCAGCGATGACATCATTATTTGACGATTTAAATAAAATGGAAAGATAGTTTAAAATATATGAACTACACATGTCCAAAACTTATTGGGTGAGTGGATTTAGAAGCCTTATCACCTTATCCACGAATTATATCAATGTGGGAACTTTTGAAACCGAAACACATTTTCAAATAAAGTAATATTTCTTTACTTTCCAAAAGTGCCCCTCCTCTCCTCTTATAAAAGGCCCCCACCTCTACCTCATTTAACACACTCCTCAAGACTTTGGATCGGCAAACCCCTGCCCATTTACTCTCTCCACATCCCTCTCCTAATCCTAGAGGATTCCCTTTGGGCATAATCCTTTCAAAGGAAGCCTTTAGGCTCAAATCAAAAGGAGTTACACCTTTAAAGGTGATTCACTCTCTCATGTTCATTTGTTTTATTTTGCTTCTCCAACCCCCTAAACTCTTTTTATTTAATTCTTTTGTAACAACACCAGTATCTTAAATATACTAGGATGTTGTTATAAGATTTATTTGAGCTACACTCTCACACAACTACATCAAATGGTTAAATAACATACGGTTTCCGTGGATGGTGAAATTCTGCCTCCCGAAACGATGATTGTTCAATACTCATTTAACACCTTCAAAGGTGGCCATTATGATGTCACTATTTTTATATATGATATATAATATGTTTATGTTTTATTTACGCTTCTGTATTTTTCATTTTTGTCTTACCTTTATGGCTTCCATTATGGGTATACGCGATATCTTCATTTAAGGAAGTGCGGACTACCGCTCCCTCAAAGTGATTTGATTCGTTAAATACCATATGTGGGACGTATAAAGGATGGAAATATGATATTATATATGATATTATACTGTAATTATAATATACCTTTATATCATTATTATTCCATTCTATAAAATATGAAATATAAATGAAAGTAGCGTTCATGCGTACGTACGGCTTACCGTCTCCATGAACGGTGCATTTCATTTCTTACCTCTAAATGATTATGTAATGTTATAAATGCATGCATGTACTGGATATATATGACATATATGATATCCAAATCATGAATATTATTCTATATATAATAAACATTTAACCACACGAACAACATGTAATGGTAAGAAGTCCACTTTCGACTTAAGAACCAAATATCGACAAAACAAACATTATTAACTTAAATGTTTACATAATGTTTATAACATGGAAATAAGTGATCTAATTGGAATAATGAACTAGAAAAAGGTTCGTAATAAAGTGGAAATTAACTCATGTCTATTATTCAGGACGTTAAAGAACGATCGAGTCAAGTCGGACCCGAGGTAAGGGATCTTACTCCTCTCTTTCTTTTTAAGTACACTCTTTTATGTCATTCCTTTTAAAGCTCATATTTCTTGTTATTGGGATGATAATTTATATTAATCCTACTGTAACTTTTATGTTCATGTGATGAGAGACCCTATTCTCTCTCATCAATCCATTTTGGAAGTTTTGATTGGCGCCGTTAGGCTGCCGAACTTTCGTAAGAGATATAACTTCTCTCATTCTTTTTAAGTACTCTCCTTTATGTCACTTCTTTTAAGCTCCTATTTGTAATGTTGGGGGATGTTATTTTATATTCCTCTTGATTTAAATTATATTGTAATGTGATGAGATACCCTATTTGATTTCATCAATCCATATTCGTATGTTTTATGTGGCGCCATTAGGCTGCCGAGTTTTCGTGAGGGATTTTTCATCTCACTTTTATTCCCGTGAGATTTATGCTACATTTGCCACAAATTCCATTGAGTGGTGTATGTACTGACCATTAATCTACTCTTTGTGTAATATACTTTCGTTTATGAGTATTTACATCAATGACCTATTGTCTTTCTTTCATGGGGTGTATGTTTTGAAAGATACCCAAGTCGGTAAGGGAACCTTTCACCCTCCTCTTTTTTAAAAGACTTATTTTATTGGGTCTTTTAATTTACATATTTTTATGTTGGGATATGTTCTCATACATCCTTATTGATGTAAATTTAATGTCCAAGTGATGAGATACACTTTTTATCTCTCATCAACTCATTTTGATGTGATGCCGTTAGGCTGTCAAGGGAACTTTTTAACCCAATTTCGATTTCTTTGGGTTCAACTTGTAGTCATTGAATATGTCATTCATTGAATATGTGTGAATGAACTTTTATTGTTTTACACTTAATATCCACTTATATTGGGTGTATATATATTTGTCACACATATTTTTTGAGATTTATTTGTCCTTAATTTAAGGATACCTTCTTTATAAGGGATTTCATCACATTTGACATTTCTATTAAGGGCTCATTGTTGTTATGCACCAATTCACTCTTATATGGTGTATATACTATCCTTTGGAGTATTATATCATGAATCCTTTTATTCTCATGATATTATAAAATTCTGACTAAATGTTATTCCTCGATTATTGTATTCAAGTGTCTCTAATTTTGGTAAAACCCCTTTAACCAAAATATCGTTTTAAATGTTTTAATTATTTGTTCTTATTAATATCCATGT
The DNA here is from genome assembly GCA_963277665.1 of Viscum album. Classification (NCBI taxonomy): domain Eukaryota; kingdom Viridiplantae; phylum Streptophyta; class Magnoliopsida; order Santalales; family Viscaceae; genus Viscum; species Viscum album. The sequence goes on along the minus strand of OY728159.1, from coordinate 967,284,724 downwards.
TTTCAAAATGGTTTTAAGGATTTATTTATATGGATATTAATGGTTTAAAATGTTAAAAGCTTCAAGGTGGTATGGGAAACTTTGATTCAAAAATCTCTTTATTAAATGTTTTAAATGGTTTTGGAAATTGTTTATTTTTGAATGGATTCATTATTTCAATATCCTAAAATGTTATATTGTGATTGAAATGTGGAAATTTTATGTTTCCTTTATTCATGTTTATGTGATACGATTATGTTATGGTTCTTGGGCATTGTTATGAAGAACGGGTGGTTCCGTGATAAACTAAGGGCGGGTGAGCCTGATATAGCTCTCCAATGCATTGGGTAACGCGAAGGAGTGAAACGTTAAGGTTTCTCCGAAGAGATTTAGGGAATATACTGTGATGGGTATTCCAAACGTAACCAAGAGGGTTACTCCCTACGTAAGAATGTTATGAATGCCTCAAATTACCTTTATGACTTATGTTTTCTATGATTTATTCATGATTTGATATGCCTATGTTTTATGGGTAAAGTATGATTTCATTCTTATGTATTTATGAACTCATGTTTCCTTTCCATATTTTTATAACCCTTACTGAGCTTTTTATGCTCATCCCAAGTTTTTGAAATGTTTTTCACAGGTCAAGGGAAAGGTACATGATGTGATGATAGTGTCAAGGATGTGTCAAGAAATAATCCGTGTTTTATTTTAAATAGGATTCCGTTGATGGGAAGAATGAATATTGTCTTTTATGTAACCACTTTGTTTAAATGTGGAATGTAATGCAAGTTTCATGATCTAATTCTCTAAAACTCTAAACCTGAAAAGATCCTCAATGTGTAATCTTGTAATAACTCAAGATTAAGTAAGGTTTAAGGCTGGGGCCTTATAGTTGGTATCAAAGGTCGGTTTAGATAACTTTAGAGTTTAGGGTATTCTTTAAGTATAATTGACAATTACCATAATGGTTAGGATTTCAGAAAGAGTCTTAGTTTTAGATAAAGTGAATGAGTAAGTATATCTTATTGTCTATATTACTCATTAGTACATGATGGTTTTGTTGATATACTCACACTGACCTTTTTGGTTTTAGTAAATGGCTGGATCTAGCAGGCACCAATGTAACAGTGGATGTGAAGGAAACTGTGACAGTTTTTTGAGCAAGCAACTGAATGATATGGGAGCTGCAATGAGAACTCTTTTGATTATCCTCAACCAACTATCTGGAGTCATGTTTGACCACCTAAACCTTGGATATTTCTCTAAGGCATCATATATGCAAGAAACAAATCCCTACGGAAGTACAGGTAATAATCATAAAGGTAAGTGTGTTCAAAAACCTATGTGTCAAAGATGTGGAAAGAAACACCTAGGAAAATGTTTCAAAGGGACATTAATATGCTATAGATGTGGAAATGAAGGTCATAAAGGAAGAACCTGCCATGGAAAAAGGAAGCATCCAGTTGACTCGAGGAAAGGGAAAGAAGTTCTTTCTGAGGGATCAATTGAATGTTTTAAATGTGGTGTGCATGGTCATTATGCAAACACATGTCCAATGAAGAAGTTTCGTGAATGGGGTCACCAAGAGCGTACCAATATTCGTTTACCAATACCTAATGCCATTCCAATTGAGGATGAAGAAACTGACAATGACCAATCAAAGGTATGTACTATTTCATGACTATTGTTTTCTTATTTTTGAATCTTAGGATATGATTCATGATTTTGTTTGTAGGAAAGAGGTATTTTGGAATAAGTTGGAAAGGAATGGATAATGGATCATGAAGAATGTTGAATGAGTAAGATGTCAACATATGAGGGCTTCAAGAGTTAGGGTGAAATTCTTAAGAGTATTAAGTCTCTTTTGATGATGGGGTTACATTAGAAGACTTTTTATATTATTTGTAACCCTGATGTTTAATATAGGCAAATTTTATTCAAGTAATAGTTATCTTTTCTTTTGTGGACATAGTTATAAAGAACCATTTGGGTTTATATGATCCTTACTTTTGAGGTAATTATGGGTTACCATATGTTATGATTGAAGTGAAAGGCATGAGATAAAATTGAGGTTAAATTATGTTATGGTTATTTTTTATGATTTTATCTCTTTTTGGGTAATGATTTTAGAATTATATAGTTTTGGGAAAAGGAAAACACGCAGACCGTGTGACAACCCGTCGCGTCGGACAATGCTGCGGGAATCGAACCCACAACCAAAGTGCGACTGGTATTTATCGCCTACCACTGGACTACGTGAAGCCCCTGGTTAGTTTGACTGATTCTTTTTAGTTATATGATTTTATGAATTAAGAATAAGTTGATTTGGAGGATATGTGATTAGGATAATTACTTTTCAATGTGAGACTTTAGGAGCAACTGATGTTGTTTGGAGATAAATGTTACGATTTAACTTGGAAGACTATGTGACTAAATCCTTCAAATATTTGGTTTTCAATCTTATATTGGTTTACTTTGAAGAATTTTATGGACAAATTGTTTATCGGATGGTCCTCGTTGAACTTTGGGTTTTGTTGGACAAATTTTGGAGATTAAGAATAGATTTTCTTTTTATAAGGGGTTATCCTTTTCTGGATTATCTGATCTTGTACTAACCTTTTTGGTTTTGGTTTTGGTTAAAGCCTAAAAACATGGGATGTATATAGTTCTCTTTTGGGGATTAGGTGATTCTATAGAAGTTGATTATAGTACTCTTAATGCGAACAAGTCTCCCTAAATACTCATCTTTTGGAAAAAATATGAGTTTGACTAAGGAATCTAGTAAAAGTGGAAAGTCAACATTATAAGTGATTATTCTCCTTAATAAAAAGTAACTTAAAACAAAAATGTTGTCTATTAACTTTTCCTACTGGGGAATCGAATACCGTTTAACCCATCACATGTTTGTGATTTTCTCGTGGTTAACTTTCTCCTAAACATGTTTTCTATCACTCTCCATCAGAACATGACCCTTGCTTTTTTCTTCCATGTCCATATTTTCATACTTGGAATCCTAGTATGGTCTAACTCGGGTGACCTTTGTACTTATCTTTCTTTATTTTAAAGTGGTTTTTTTTTACCGACTCTTCTCCGATGTGGGACGTTCAAGGATGTTTCCAAGCGCAATTTTAAAATTGCGAGGACGCAATTCCCAAAAGGGGGGAAGGATGTAACACCCCAGGTAAATAAGGAATATGACATCTTCATATTTATCCATATTTGTGAATAAAATATTAATACGACTTTAAAGGGGACGCTATGCTCGATGGCGTACCCAACACGCAACAACGAGTTTCTTGGGAATCTTACGTTGCACTCTAATAATAAAATAATATTATTCTAAATGGTAGTTAACATGTAGCCGTTGTAATGGTGGGAATGGATAGAAATAACTAAAATATGATTATATATGTTCTTAAATATTTTTACATTTATACAATAAAAGATACAGGCTTAAAATACGGAAAGAATTCAATTTTAGGCGTATATGCCCTAGTTTTCACTAAAGGTTCACTTTTCACCTTTTGATGGAGAACCGTCATTAAATATAGTTTTGTTCACTCTTAAACATTCTTTTGGACCAAATAAAACTCTTATTAAGAATCGGGACATCAAAATTTACTTTGTGTAAATTTTTGGTATCTTTCCGATAAAGTTCTTTTTTTAATGAATAGTGTAAAATGTTGTATTTTAATTCAAAACCACTTTTTAATCTAATTTATTTATATGATTAGATTATATTTTGAATTGGTTTTAAAGTGAAATTAGAAAATATTTTTACCATTAAATCCAATAGTGGTCGTTGGAATCAATTTCACTTTGAAATCAGACTTAAACTAGTGTCAATCTTTTGATACTTATTGTTTCATAAAACACGCTATTTGTCATGACAGCGGGAATTAATTATTAAATTAATTAATGTGAATTATATGTTTTTAATTTTGTAAAACGGACTTCATTTTTGAATTCAGAATATCAAATATATCTTAGGGTGAATTTTTGGGATTTTTCTGAAAAACTTCAATTTTTGATGAATAGTGAAACCACTAAGTGGTACTTATAAAAACTGATTTTCCGTTTAAATGAAATTTTGCCATCATTGTGTTTTGATTTTCAAAAATCCAACATACATGGTTGTCATTAAGAAGTAAAATTTGGTTCAATGAGATTAAAATAATTTTTTGGTGAATAGTAACTTATTAAGTTTTTAATCGCGATTAGTGGTAATTAGTGTGGTTTAAGGTAAAAATAATGCTTTAATAAAATGAGATGAGCTTGACACATGTCTTACCCTCATTGGTTGTATCATGGCCGACCCAGAAAAGCCATGGGTCAACTTGGGGACCCCATGGATCCACTTTGGTTGGGAAATGACATAAATAACATTTTATTTAATGTAAAATTAAAATTGACACAAACATGATATGTTTTACTAAAACAATTTTTAAGTGAGGTTATACAAGTCATCGTTTTGATTATAAATATCAATTGGAAAGCTAAAAAAATTTCCTAAATCATAGTATTTTTTTTTAATTTTTAGACATTAAATAAATTAACTTATTTATGACATAATAATGATGCAGTGATGACATCATTATTTGACGATTTAAATAAAATGGAATGATAGTGTAAAATCTATGAACTAAACATGTCCAAAACTTATTGGATGAGTGGGATTCGAAGCCTTATCACCTTATCCACGACTTATATCAATGTGGGACCTTTTGAAACCGAAACACATTTTCAAATAAAGTAATATTTCTTTACTTTCCAAAAGTGCCCCTCCTCTCCTCTTATAAAAGGCCCCCACCTCTACCTCATTTAACACACTCCTCAAGCCTTTGGCTCGGCCAACCCCTGCCCATTTACTCTCTCCACATCCCTCTCCTCATCCTAGAGGATTCCCTTTGGGAATAATCCATTCAAAGGAAGCCTTTAGGCTCAAATCAAAAGGAGTTACACTTTTAAAGGTAATTCACTCTCTCATGTTCATTTGTTTTATTTTGCTTCTCCAACCCCCTAAACTCTTTTTATTTACTACTTTTGTAACAACACCAGTATCTTCAATATACTATGATGTTGTTATAAGATTTATTCGAGCTACACTCTCACACAACTACATCAAATGGTTAAAGAACATACGGTTTCCGTGGATGGTGAAATTCTGCCTCCCGAAACGATGATTGTTCAATACTCATTTAACACCTTCAAAGGTGGCCATTATGATGTCACTATTTTTATATATGATATATAATATGTTTATGTTTTATTTACGCTTCTTTATTTTTCATTTTTGTCTTACCTTTATGGATTCCATTATGGGTATACGCAATATCTTCATTTAAGGAAGTGCGGACTACCGCCCCCTCAAAGTGATTTGATTCGTCAAATACCATATGTGGGACGTATAAAGGATGGAACTATGATATTATATATGATATTATACTGTAATTATATTATACCTTTATATCATTATTTTTTCATTCTATAAAATATGAAATATAAATGAATGTAGCGTTCATGCGTACGTACGGCTTACCGTCTCCATGAACGGTGCATTTCATTTCTTACCTCTAAATGATTATGTAATGTTATAAATGCATGCATGTACTGGATATATATGACATATATGATATCCAAATCATGAATATTATTTTGTATATAATAAACATTTGACCACACGAACAACATGTAACGGTAAGAAGTCCACTTTCGACTTAAGAACCAAATATCGACAAAACAAACATTATTAACTTAAATGTTTACATAATGTTTATAACATGGAAATAAGTGATATAATAGGAATAATGAACTAGAAAAAGGTTCTTAATAAAGTGGAAATTAACTCAAGTTTATTATTCAGGATGTTAAAGAACGATCGAGTCAAGTCGGACCCGAGGTAAGGGATCTTACTCCTCTCTTTCTTTTTAAGTACACTCTTTTATGTCATTCCTTTTAAAGCTCATATTTCTTGTTATTGGGATGATCTTTTATATTAATCCTACTGTAATTTTTATGTTCATGTGATGAGAGACCCTATTCTCTCTCATCAATCCATTTTGGAAGTTTTGATTGGCGCCGTTAGGCTGCCAAACTTTCGTAAGAGATCTAACTTCTCTCTTTCTTTTTAAGTACTCTCCTTTATGTCACTTCTTTTAAGCTCCTATTTGTAATGTTGGGGGATGTTCTTTTATATTCCTCTTTCTGTACATTATATTGTAATGTGATGAGATACCCTATTTGATCTCATCAATCCATATTCGGATGTTTTATGTGGCGCCGTTAGGCTGCCGAGTTTTCGTGAGGGAATTTTCATCTCACTTTTATTCCCGTGAGATTTATGCTACATTTGCCACAAATTCCATTGAGTGGTGTATGTACTTCCCATTATTCTACTCTTTGTGTAATATAATTTCGTTTATGAGTATTTACATCAATGACCTATTGTCTTTCTTTCATGGGGTGTATGTTTTGAAAGATACCCAAGTCGGTAAGGGAACCTTTCACCCTCCTCTTTTTTAAAAGACTTCTTTTATTGGGTCTTTTAATTTACATATTTTTATGTTGGGATATGTTCTCATACATCCTTATTGATGTAAATTTTATGTCCAAGTGATGAGATACACTTTTTATCTCTCATCAACTCATTTTTATGTGATGCCGTTAGGCTGTCAAGGGAACTTTTTAACCCAATTTCGATTTCTTTGGGTTCAACTTGTAGTCATTGAATATGTCATCCATTGAATATGTGTGAATGACCTTTTATTGTTTTACACTTAATATCCACTTATATTGGGTGTATATATATTTGTCACACATATTTTTTTGAGATTTATTTGTCCTTAATTTAAGGATACCTTCTTTATAAGGGATTTCAACACATTTGACATTTCTATTGAGGGCTCATTGTTGTTATGCACCAATTCACTCTTATATGGTGTATATACTGTCCTTTGGAGTATTATATCATGAATCCTTTTATTATCATTATATTATAAAATTCCGACTAAATGTTATTCCTCGATTATTGTATTCAAGTGTCTCTAATTTTGGTAAAACCCCTTTAACCAAAATATCGTTTTAAATGTTTTAATTATTTGTTCTTATTAATATCCATGTTTTCAAAATGGTTTTAAGGATTTATTTATATGGATATTAATGGTTTAAAATTTTAAAAGCTTCAAGGTGGTATGGGAAACTTTGATTCAAAAATCTCTTTATTAAATGTTTTAAATGGTTTTGGAAATGGTTTCTTTTTGAATGGATTCATTATTTCAATATCCTAAAATGTTATATTGTGATTGAAATGTGGAAATGTTATTTTTCCTTTATTCATGTTTATGTGATACGATTATGTTATGGTTCTTGGGCATTGTTATGAAGAACGGGTGGTTCCGTGATAAACTAAGGGCGGGTGAGCCCGATATAGCTCTCCAATGCATTGGGTAACGCGAAGGAGTGAAACGTTAAGGTTTCTCCGAAGAGATTTAGGGAATATACTGTGATGGGTATTCCAAACGTAACCAAGAGGGTTACTCTCTACGTAAGAATGTTATGAATGCCTGAAATTACCTTTATGTCTTATGTTTTCTATGATTTATTCATGATTTGATATTCCTATGTTTTATGGGTAAAGTATGATTTCATTCTTATGTATTTATGAACTCATGTTTCCTTTCCATATTTTTATAACCCTTACTGAGCTTTTTATGCTCATCCCATGTTTTTGAAATGTTTTTCACAGGTCAAGGGAAAGGTACATGATGTTATGATAGTGTCAAGGATGTGTCAAGAAAGAATCTGTGTTTTATTTTAAATAGGTTTCCGTTGATGGGAAGAATGAATATTGTCTTTTATGTAACCAATTTGTTTAAATGTGGAATGTAATGCAAGTTTCATGATCTAATTCTCTAAAACTCTAAACCTGAAAAGATCCTCAATGTGTAATCTTGTAATAACTCAAGATTAAGTAAGGTTTAATGCTGGGGCCTTATAGTTGGACTGAATTCTATTATTAAAATTTAATTCCACCAAATGAAGGTGTTGATCCCAATATCATTTAAAATCCATAGATAAAGAAATAAACATATCTTATACAGTTTTAATGGTCCTATCAGGATTACCATCTATCTAAAATTGACAAGTAATGATAAAAATTAACTCTGTATCCAGATCCTATAGATGACTTCTCTAAAACATAATTTTAAACCTCAGATCTTTATCAGATTCAATTGATAGAGGTACATCATGAAATATTACCACATACTTAATATATAATCGAGTAATTTGATCATGTTAAAATTATTCTCTAATTGAAATAAAGTGTACAAACTTTTTAACATGATAGAAACAACCCAAATTTCATTATACTCTATAGATGTTTTGGGCAGTCTGATGACAAAATCCATGGTGGTGTTTTCCCATTTCCATTTTGGTATGGGTAATAGTTTCAAAATAACCTTATAATTTTGTCCCTTAGCCTTAACTTCCAAACATACTAAGCACTGAATGACATACTACTCAATATCTCTCTTGATGTTATATCACAAAAAATACTCTTTCAAATCTCTATACATCTTCATATATCTGTGATGAATAGAGAATGATGAACTATGAGCTTCATATATTAGATCCTTCTCCAAATCTATAATTGAGGGCACACATACATGGTTCCTAAACCTTATTATTCCATCACAATAAAGGTTGAACTAAGTAACACTTTTCACCTTTTTTATAGGTCTTCATATTTCATTTTTGATATTATATCTTTATTTGGATATATGGTTAAACACTCATTGAAGAAAGATAGGATTTTCATTCTTTCTTGGAGATTTCAATATATAGACTTTAAAAGTCTAGAAATATTAGATCTTTTATGACCATTATCTTATATTATATTTCAGGATCCATTAGACATAGAGCATCTTCCACCTTGTTCACTTTACCAAGGTGGTAATGTATTGAGTTGTTATATTATTTAATCAGTTCCACCCATATTATTTAGAGTGTGTTAATCTATTTTTGAGTGTAAATATATTTTCAAAATTTTTGATAAGTATATATGTCAAAAATTTTAATGTAGAAATAATTCCTCCAAATCATTAATGAAAAAATTACCACAACTAACTGAAAATTATGAGTTTAAAAATTTTTCTCATAAAATTTCAATTTTCATGAGTAATAAGTTATAAATATATAATTTTTCAGGTGGAAACACCCTAATACCTTCTTTGATACATCACTATATAATATAATTTTTTCTTGACTCTAGAATAGGGAACACATAGGTGCACTATCAAGCCTTATCTTCTATTCCATAATTCATTCCTCGCATTCATCCATCCAAAGAAACTTTGAGCCCTTTCAATTTAAATTGGTGAGTGTATTCGATAATGGTGATAAATTATTCATAAATCACTAATAATATCCATAAAAACCAAGAAAATTATGAATAATATTCAATATGATTGGTATAGGACAATTTTAAATAACTTCTTTAATTTCAGGATCTATTGATATACCATCACTTGACATTATATTACCCAAGAATAGATTTTTTTGAATGTTGAATTCCTACTTGGTAAATTCTTTATAAATATTCTCCTTTATTAGGGTCTTCAGTATAATTATCAAGTGATATTTAAGATCTTACATACTATTTAAATATATAATAATATCATTTATATATACTACTAAAAATTGATCAAGGTAATCTCTGAATACTGTATTCATTAAATTCAAAAATATAGTGGGAGAATTATTAAGAACAAATATAATAGATATAAATTCAATGTTTCTATAACATGTATGGAACTTTTTTTTTGGTATATCTTTATTACTAAACCTCAATTAGTGATATCCATAATAAACATTAATTTTTTACAATTATTGAGATCCATTCTGTTGATCAAATGATTCATCAATATAAGGAATATTATACTTGTTCATGATAGTGATCCTGTTAAGTTATTAATAATTAATGAATTGTCACATTGATATATATTTAATTTTTACAAAAAAATAGGTGCATACCATTTTGGAAGAAAAGTATCAATGGATCAATAGTTAATATTACCATGCTTTTTCTTCTTTAATTCATGCAACTCAATCTGTGACATTCTATATAGAGTCCTAGAAAAAAGTGTATCACTAGGTTTGAGTTCTATTTAAAACTCAACATTATGATTAAATGGAAGACCAAGAAAGTATTTTATAAATATATAAATAAAATCTCATATAATATTTGTATCTACAATGTTTAGTTTCCACCCATCCATCTAAGATAAATTTCCCTTTTGAATAGGAATCATAACTAGTATGACAGAATTAATTTCCATATGAAGTTCTTTTTTTTTTCTTGGAATTAATATGAGATAATAATTTGGATCAGAATTTAATACCTAAAAACCATTATTAAAAAATTGATATGGGATTTATGTAAATAAACAATCCATGCCCAAAATAACATCAAATTCAACTAGAGGGTGAACGACAAGATTTGTAGGAAACAAATTCCCACAAACCTAAATTGGAAAATAATCATAAACTTATGATGTGATATTTATAACATTAATTTTTTTATTTCTATCCCAACTTCTAATTTTCTTGTGGTATTTTGATACCCTTATAAATGTCTTTAAATATATAAAAGTGGGTAGATCCAAAACCAAATAAGGCATTAGTAGTTCTAGAGTGGATGGTAAGTGTACCTTTTAGCACATCATTAGCATAACCCTCAAAAAAATAGTGATTGACAGATATTTTACTTTTTCTCTTGGAAAAAGGTGTTTTTTAAATATATTATAATCATTTACCGTTATATTTATTCACTGGTTAGAAAAATTCCTATACACATTGAATTTAAAACACAAGAGTGTGGGTGGTGAATTCTGTAGATATTTCTTTTTATACACATCATTAGCTAACTTCTTCCCATTAACAAGGAATTATATTCCCCAATGAATTTTCTTTTACATACATAAATACATTTACTAGTTACCTTAAGTTAATTTCCTCAATGTTTTTTCCACACGACAAACATAAATTATGGATCAACTTCTTTTCTCCATGATTTTTAGAATTTCCTTTGAATTCCATTTTTCTCTCCTTTTCAAAACTATACAATTCATGGTTAATTTAAAAATCCATATCCAAATTGATAAAACATAACATTATTTATTCATAGATAATGAAGTCCCTTATGATTGAGGCTCTTTGGAGACAGGTTTTTAAGCAGCTGAAGAATCAGGAAACCTTACTTTCAAGTTGGATGGTAATAATAGAAGAATAACTTGAAAGTCTATTGACAATTTTTACATAAATACCAATATATTGATAAGCCTTATTCCATAAAATAAGGAATTATTTATTCATATCTTTATGAACATTATAGGGAATGTCCTTACTGAAATAAAAAAATTGATTCATCCAACTCCATATATTCAATGTTTTCTTGTTCTCTTATATTTTTTATAATATATAGTAATTAATATGCTTTCTATTCTAAATTATAAATAGTAAGATTGAATTTATCATGTTTTAAACATTGATTCATGTGAAAAATATTATCAAAATAACCAATCTATTTTTAAGAAACTAGTGGATCAGCGAACCCACGAAAACAAGTTTGGTGTTTATTTATTATGAACTAAATAATAATATTGTTCCCTACTTTCCTCATATAGATTCACTTTGTGTTTCATAGATGTAGAAAGTTGTGGGATCATGGAAATAATATTTTTCATTCCACATTATACAAAATTAAGTTTCTAAATATGAAAATCATTTCATTATCCATCACATTCAGTATTAACATGATTCTTTCATGTTATAGCCAAGGACTAAAAAAAACATAGTGAGAGAAATAATAATCCTAGTGGGGAACCACATTATAGGGAAAAAATAATTTATATGATGTATAAATCATGGAACCATATTCTATGACACCTTAGATTTAACATTGTAAATTAATGATCAATACCGAAACATTAGGATTTTATTATATAGTGAGACTTATAATAAGGGTTCTTATTAATTTTTTCACATCAGAGTTTCTAACGGTTAACTAAACCTCACTTTGATATCAACTATAGTGACCCATATTTTTCATACACAGAATTCATATATAAATAGAAGAATATTCATTCCATAAAATAATGCTTTATGTCATAATAATATAGGTTTGGTTCCTTTGGAAACTTAGAATCACAAATAATTGGTTCATAAATTATATACATCATATCCCACTTATTTCTTCAGAACTGGGACCCCTCTTAGACAAATAATACTTAATAGATTTCTTCATAACCAAGGGAAAGGAAACATAAGAAAAGGGTATTATCATATGGTTAGTAAGGGTAAACAAGGTAGATTTAAATGATCATATTATTATAACAAGATCATAATGTTATAAGAACATGATACTCACATTTGTTAACCATAGAATTCAAATCAAATTTCCTAATATTATGTCATGGATTAAATATTTTTTATTCATAAGACATAAATCATAAATAAGTCGAATAACATGATCCAAGATAACATCACATTGGCATAAGATATGGAATTTTGGAATATAAAAATTCATATAAAATCATTTCTTAATTGTAAAGGATTTTTTACAAGACTATCATAGTGGGATGGGTTTCCAAATATACCAAATTTTATCATTGAAAACCCACTTCTTATAATTATGTTTTATAGTATAAATCACATAAAATCACATAAAATCACATATAGAACACAATAAAAAATTTATAAATGGTGAATGAATGAAATAAAATGTATTTCAAGAAATTAAGGAAACTAAACCAATGTAAGAGTAACAAGACCAATGGAATAGTAATGAGACCCTTAAAAATAGTAACCCAACTAATAGAATAGTAAAATAACCTATTAAAGTATAAATAAAATTCTTCCATCTTATAAATAAAAATATGATATAATTATATCATAGTATAAGTAAATAATTATTTTGAAAATGATAAATAAAGTGTTCGTATTTTTATAAAACATTAATGTTTATTTATAATTTTATAATTAATATAATGTTTTAAAATAAGATTTATTTTCATTAGATATATTCATAAATTGGAATTTTGTTATCTTATGATTATAAAATAATTTTATGACACCATAATTAATTTCTAAATGTATTATAAAATTATTTATAATTTTAAAATAAATATTTTTTGAGTAAATAGGGATCTTAAATTAAAAATAAATATTTTATATATACAATATTATTTTATTAAAATGGATTCCATTTTGGAATTCTAAACATTGAATAATTGTAATGGTGAATTCGTGGTATTTATTGAGTCATAGATGATTTAAAAATGATGTAATATAACAGCAAGATAGTTTTTTGAATTATTTTTTTCGAATTAATTAAACTATTTATATTTTTCATTTCATGTGACACTAGAAATGGTTATATATATATATATATATATATTAAAACACTTAGTCAAACATTCCTTTCACATGACACCGACTTGTCTTGTGCTAAACAAAATACCTAAATTGCTTGAACTACATTAAATACTAACTTGTCTTGCACTACTCGCAACACGGACTTGGTGTATGTTACGCGTGATAGAGATGTTTCTATAAAGCATCATTTTATTATTATAATTATTAAAATGGGATAATTATAACCTAGAAGTTAAACATAGTTATCTGAATATTATTAATAAATTTTAAAATATTATTTATATTTTTTTACATAGATAAATAATATTGATAATGAAATATACGATTTTTGGTAAAGTGCTTTTATGTTTGAAAATATTGTTTCCTAGATTAGACAAATTTAAATAATAAAATTAATTTTTGACATATTTAGAAATTTAATTTGAAAAAATAAACAATATTTTTTAATTTAGAATATTGATATTAGTTTAGGTTGAGTTTTTGGGATTTTTTTTAGAAACAACATTACTTGATGAATACAAAAAAATACATTTTTTAGTAAAAAGCAAACCTTTCGCTAAAATAATTATTATTGTTAAATTATATTTTAAATTTTTTTGAAGGTCGCAATAGATAAAATATACATATGTTAATAAAATTTAGGTAATTATAATCAATTTCACATTGATATTAAATAAAAAATATAATAAACTTTTGAACTTCTTTCTACCTTAAACCCCTGTAATTTCATCATGTATGCGAGATTAACGTTAATATTAATTTTTCTGATTCTGGGAATTTAATTTTCAAATTAATGATATACTAAAATATTAATCAGTATAATATAATTTCTCTAATGAGATCAACTTAATTTTTTACAAAAAATAATAGTAAAACTAATTAAAATTAATCATAGTGGTTAAGGTCAAATTAAGATTAATTAAGGACTAAAGCTTAATCATAGTGGCCCAAATGACCTATAGACTTGTAAAAAACATTTTTTATACCCATATTAATTCAATAAGCTATCAATTATTTATTTTTTTGGTTTTATTAAGGTATTATCATGTGTACACATAGCTTGTTTTAAAAAATTCTATGTGTGTCCTTTTCCGTCCCTATAAAAGGTCACCACCTCTCCCTCTTCTTTACACATTTAAAACCCCATATATTAGTAAAATATCTACCCAATATACATCTCAACATCCCTCACAACTTCCTCGAATCCTCCCTTTGTAAATATAGTCTTCCACATAAGCCTTTTAGAACAAACCAAAAGGAGTTTCCCAATTTAGTGGTAAGGCCTTCTCTCAAACTCCTTTGTTTTAATTTCCTTATCCACCCCCTACACTCTATTTATTACATTATTATATAAAAAATATGTATAATAAATATACTAGGTTTTTATTCAAATTATTTTACCTATACTTACACACACCTCTATTTAATGTGTAACGAATATACTATTTTTGTATACAGAGAAATAACACCTAAAAATGATGATTATTCAGTTTTTTCCTTACCACCTCTCATGGAGAACATTATGATGTAAAATATATTTATATATATAATATATTATATTTGTTATATCTTTAATATTCTTTATTCTTTTGTGCAACTAATATTTTTTTAATTTCCATTTTATATTAATATTATATTTTCATTTGAAGAAGTGTGGACTGTTACCCCATCAAAGCTATACGATTCATTCATAAACTACATGGATTTTATTAAAGATTGGTTTTATAGAATATATATGATACATATGATATCATAAAACTAATATAATAATTATATATATACATATATTCCTTTTATTTTTCTTTTTTTCAAACCGACAATTAAACGGGGATATCATTCATGCATACGTACGGTCTACCATCTCCATGAACGGTGTATTCTATTTCATAATTATATATTATGTAAATTATTTAAATACACATATAATGTATATAAATTATATTTATATCATGGTTTACATTCTTTAAATCTTGATATAAGTATAATGATCAAATATACAGCAAATTAAGACATTTGTGAAGAATACATAGAATATTACCGAAAGTGAATCCATAAGATATGATGGCTAAAAATAAAGGAATATAAGGTATCACTCCAAACATATATGGTATTATATATAATAAAATGGTTATATAATATATTTATAATAAGTTTATATTTTTTATATAGGTGGTTTGAATGAGTACGAGGATAGTCAAGGCACAAGGTACGGGGATTTCATCTCACCTTTTCTTTCCTTGAGATACATACTTTGTTCAAAACTCTTTGCTTTTATATGGTGTATGTAATTCACGTGGTTGTATTCTATTTATATTATACTTAAATATATGGTTATTTAAATATAATTTTTATGATCTTATTTTGAAGTGGTTTATGTTTCAAAAGATTCCAAATCAGTAAAAAAATTGTTTCTCAATTTTCCTTCTTTGAGACTCATGTTTTTTATGCACCTAAATTCTTTTTCAGGGTGTATATTCCTAAATTTTAGAATTTATTCCATGAAAATTCATCTTTTCAAGATATATTAATCTTACTTTATTTTCATTTTCTTATTTAGAGAGTATAGTCACTTTTTACCAAGTTATAAGAGTGTATTCAGATATTCTAAACACATTTTGATCTTCTTTATGTTTATGCTTTCATTGATGAAATATTATGATGCACCTCTCAAGAACATTAATGAAATTTATTCTCCTATAGTTTTCATGATATTTATATATATTTTTACCATATTTCTAATCTCCGTTACAAAAGATATTTAAGAATTTATTTTTATGAAAACTCCACTTTACCCTCTCTTCAGACAAAATATTTTTTTTCTAAAAAGGGTTCCAATAGTATTATATTATTCTTCTTAAATAATTAAAATAAAATTTTACCCTTTTGTATATTAAAAATTTACTCAATGGAATATTCTTGTAACTTTATAAACAAGGAATTTTTATAACTTTTTTATCATGCAAGAGGAATGTTCTTATTACCACAAATCATATGTACGGTTTTATCAGTCATTAATTATTTGAATATTTATTTTCCTGTTTAGAAGGTTAATTTTTAAGAATTTTTTTTTTAAAAATTACATGTAAATGGTTTCCAAAATTTTTTCAAGCCTATTTTTTAATTTTTTATGAAAAATGTTTTTCAAACGTTTTTATGTTTTCAAAATCCTTTTTCAAAGAAGGAAGGATATTTACCCCAAGAAAAGTTTTCAAAATATTCTTACATTTTGTTTTACATATATGATAACATCCTTTGATTTTACTTATTCCATTATAGGAAAATATCTGGAGGTTTCATTCATATTCTTTCTATGAATGGGTTATGCATAATTTCAAGGTCTTTATGAAGCATGTCTCTATTTCACTGGTTATATGATTATGAAATTCACTTCTCTTTCTCAGATTTGATATATATGAAATAAATTTCTCCTTTTCATGATATGTGTTTATAAAACCCACTTCTTTTTATAGGTTTTTCTTTTATTAAATGGTTATCAAACCTATCTATTTTCCATATGTTATGATGTGATGAAATGTTAAGGATACCCATTTTATTTCATCGGTTATGATTTAATGATTATAAAACTCATCTCATTTCATGGGTCGTGATATGATTAATGTTTTTGGAACATATATTTATGATTTTATTATGTGATGGGTGGGGCCTATATATCCCTTTAATTAAATTGGTAATGATAAGTAGTATATGAGCTCAAAGGGTACACTGGTTGTAGCCCAAGCCTGAAAACAATTAGTTAAATAGGTTGTACTTTATTCCTACCAGAAAGTGGGTACATAGGTCATAACCCAATCCTGAAAACAATCAGTTACATGGATTGTATCCCAAGACTAAATGTAATAGGGTACACGGGTTGTACCCCAATCCATAAATAAGAAGTTGTATGGGATATTTCTCAAGCATAGAAGTAATAGGGTCATGGGTGGTAGCCCAAGGCCGAAAACAAGATGGTCCATGGGTTGTAGCCCAAGATTATCAATAAGAGGGTACACATGTTTTTAGCCCAATCCCAAAGTAGTTACATGGGTAATATCCAAATTCTGATATGTTAAAAAGGTCTTGGTAAATAGCCTTGACATAAGATTTTCTATTTTTATATGCATTCCAAAAATTCTATATCATAGTCTTATGTTATGCTTTCATGAAAAATGCTATTAATTCTCTTATTGACCATATATTATGAAATTTGAATATTTTTTATGATCTATGATATTTATTTTTTATATTCAAATATTATTCTCATGATTCAAACCCTTTTGTCCATTCTATGCATACTCATTACCTTTACATACCCTTATTGGGCATTTGAGCTCACCCCTTTCTTATGTTTCCTTTCCCTGGGTTATGAAGAAATATTTAGGTAGATGTAATAAAGGTGTATATCGTTAAGTGATATTTTTAATATCTTACAATAGGATAGAATATTTTGTTTTCATGTTACAAAAGACACTATTCTATTATAGTCCTTAGGCATTTATCTCTGTAATGTACCGAATATTCATCTAAAATAACATAATATCCATTTTTGTTAATCCTAGGTATCTATTTGTAATCCCATAATCTCAAAATATCCATAATTATATGAATATATTTTTTTATAATTCACAAACTATTCGTAGGCTTGATGAAAAATAATAAACTAATGAGAAAACACCCCTCCCCTATAAAACCCACCCCTTAACACCCCTTTTCCTTTCACCTTTCATGATTTAATCCTTGTCAAAATTCATCACAATACCTTCCAAATCCTCTCCCACACATCTAGGATCTTTTGTCCTAAATAAAATACCATTCTCAAGTCCCTCACGGAGGTTCTCAAAGAGAATAATTCAAGAGGTAAAAACATCTTTCATTTTCATTTAATTTCATTCCAATTATTTTCCTTTCTTTTTGTCCTGTAACATCCCCTTATCTGAGGGTCATGTTCACTCTATTATATCTTATATATACTATAATTTTATTATTTTTATGTAATAATATTTCATTAATTCTTACATGTACTCTTTTTTCTAATAATTAAAACATCATCCTTGATGTGTTAATTTGTTGCAATCAAGGATGATGAGTTTTTAATTTCCTTTACCACCTTCATGTCCTGTAATAAAACAATTTTTTACATTTAAACCATATTATAATATATGTTTTATAACGAATGTAATTTTTTGAAACCATTATATATAAATATATTATATTTATTAATAAAAAACATATTTATTATGGTTGGAAAATGCCAAAATAATCTAAATGGTTATCACTGATGTTTTATCTAATTATTAATCCTCACTCAAAATAACCAAATTAATTTTGTAACCATTTAATATATTTTATTTTGATTAATAACATATAACTTTAATTATGTGTATTTATTCCCATTTCGCATGATCTTTCACACAATTATTCATGTAAACCAAGCATGAAAACCAAGGAAAGGAAAACTTCTGAATGAAAAAATTTTATCTTATAAATCATCAAAAAGACATAAATGAACATAATAAAATTATAATAAATAAAATAAATGTATAATAGGTTATGAATTAATTAATTAATGGACTTAATTTTCTTAATCTGGTCATTAAGATCAAGTGAAGAATTGTTTTGGACATAAGGTAAGGGATTATTTCTGAACCTCCATTTTTTCCTCTATGTTACACTTTCTCTCTCTCTCTAACCCAAATTAACCCTTCATTGATTTTAAATAATTATTATAAATTCTATTTACATGTTTTATAGTCATATAAACCTATTATTACATATTTATTTGATGGGGAAATTCTTGTTTTAATAAGGGTCCCCCTCAAGTCTTCTAGATAAGCAAACTTTATTAAAGGGAGCTTCCTGGTTTATTAATTATATTAATGTGAACCTCATAATGGGTTTTAAGTCAAAAATATTTTTCAAAAAAATAATCATTCTATCTTGAAAAACTATCTTTGTTAAATTCTGATTTTATACAAACAATTGTGCTTTTTCATTTTAAGTAAACTTGACAATTTTCCATCAAACCACACTAAAATATTTTATTTATAAAGTTTCATGAACACTATTTTTACATGTTTTTAATTATGTTTTATAGACCATATCATGTTCTATTCCTATTTTCCCCTATACACTTTCCTGTAATATTTAAATCAATTATTTCATTGACACCATTATGATATTCCCTTTAGTTATGCCTTTGGACATGACTATGATACCAAATTTTTTCCATGGGTAACCCTTATGTTTATGTTTGATTACTCATGTATGATTATTCATATGAAAGAAATATTCAAGAAAATTTTATGATGTATGTGCCAATATAGTTATCCAATACATTGGGTAATGTTTATTCTCATTAGATGCCATGTGAAACAATCTCGGTGGTTATCCTTGACTCAGGCTCCACAAAATGAAATATTCCATGACTCATACTTAATATATATTTTATATTTCTGATACATATATAGGAATAAATTATTACATAATCCCATGTTATATATGTTAGGATTTCATATGTTTATTCATGTTCTAATCCATTTCATTTCATCAAGTTATGCCTTCTAACCTCTATTTCATGATTAATTCTTATGTTTATTCCCTTACAAGAATTTTTAGCTCATCCTGTTATTCATGTATTACCCTATGTTATCTTATACAGATTTAAGGGATGAAAGGAATTTAAGAGCACTCTTTTGAGATTAAATTGTTTTTTTTATTTTTTTTCATGTTTTAAGTTTTATGTCCCTAATCCTTCAAAGACACTAGACTTTACAATACCTGGATTGTAATTTAATGGTTTATTATTCATTAAATCATATAATAATATGTGTAAAAGTCTAAGGACATTATAGTTGGTATCATAGGAATAGACTAGTTATTTTTTACAGATTAAATATAGATAAATTTAGTAATAATCCTATGGATAATTCTATCATAATGGATAACCATGATTGAATCATATAGAATCACAAGTTTGGATATAATTTTCCATTACATTTTTATCATTATATGTTAAAATTTTGATTTTTTATGTTTAATATATAATTATTAAATCCCAATAATTTTATTTTATTTTTCATAGTTAATATCTTGAAACAAAAGAACTCATATAGAAAATCAATATCATAGGAAATTTGATGATTTCCCTAATGATATGCCAAATACGATGGGAATTGGTGATCAAAACATCATGATTGTAATTGATCAACTGGTTCAAGTTATGAATTTCATCTTGAATCATGTATAATTGCCTTGTATCATAAGAGAAAGAAAGTTGTGGTTGAATACTTCATGTGTCAAAGGCCTCTAATATTAAATGTTTTATTTTTTAAGGTTAATATATAATTATTAAATCCCCATAATTTTATTTTATTTTTCATAGTTAATTTCTTGAAACAAAAGAACTCATGTCAAAAAGAGATCTCATAGGAAATTTTATGATTTCCCTAATGATATGTCAAATACTATAGGAATGGGTGATCAAAACATCATGATAGTAATTGATCAAATAGTTCAAGTTATGAATTACATCTTGAATCGTGTATAATTTCCCTGTATCATAAGAGAAAGAAGGTTGTGGTTCAATACTTCATGCATCAAAGGCCTCCAATGTTTATTTGTGTTGACAGTCTATCATTTTGATGGGGATGATGATTAATGTTGTAAACTGATCAAGAACACAAAGTCCAAGGTTTAAATTAATTCCATGGATTTGGATGAATTCAGAAAAAAAAATTAATAAATATTTTCCCTGAACCCTCTTTCTCAAGATAGAAAATGAGTTCATCATAATAATGTAGAGGGAAGATAATAATATCATGGCGTATGAAGAAACAATCATGATACACGTCTAATACACCTTCATATTTTTCATGAAAATTGAAAAAATGTTGGATCACTTATTTAGTGGACTAAATATAATTCTATGAGATGTGTTTCCAATTCTATAAATTTATAGCTATGATGAGACTTTTTTTGTGAGCTTAAGGTTAACAATGAAATTAGAGACTCTCAGTGGTCTCATTGGTATGGGGACAAAAAAGTAAAAATGGAGTTTAATATGGGTGGAACAGAAGATAAGTACCATGATGGAGAAAACCCCAGCATCCCATGTGTCAAAATTGTGTGAAGAAGCATCCAAGGAATAGTCTAAAGGTAACTTGGAAATTCATCAAATATGGAAGAATGGGGAATCTGGCTGATAAATACATAAGGGACATGAAGAATCCCACTTATTTGAAAGAATAAGGGGAGGTTCATAACAAAACTCAGCCTTTAATGTAGTGTTACAACTACAAAGAACATAGTAATTATGCGAACCATTTCCCTAAAGCATGGGTTATTGGAGGAAATCAACAACAACAACCTATAAGGTAGCAAGGAAGGGCATATGTTATCACTACTACTGAGGTGGATCTGAATAATGATGTAGTGATAGGTATGCTGGTTATTCATTCAAGACTAATTAAGGTACAATTTGATTCTGGTTCAATGTATTATTTCATATATTTCATGTTTAGTAGAACTATTCAAACACCGCTTAAAAAATTAGAGGTTAAGTTATTTATAACAATGAAAAATTGGGAATTTATAGAATCTATTATATATAACTCCTCCCCAATTTATTATTATGGATTAAACCTCCAAAAAAATATTTTCTTATATTATTTTTTGGAGTTTTATGTTTTATTGGGCATGGATTTTATATCATTATGTAAAGACAACATCAATTCTCATGAAAGGGGGAACCTCTTCATGTCGTAAATAATCCACCAATTTTGAACAACTGTAAGGAGGAATGTGAATTTCCATCTAAATCATTGACTTAATTATATATTTTATTTTATTATGAATAACAATATCTATCTCAAATGAGTGACAAAATTTAGTGGATCGGGATCGAAGAAATTCCCATTATGAGGCACCACACAGATGTGTTTCCTAATGAATTGTTTGGCTGTCATTCAGATCAAGAGGTTAACTTTTCAATTGAACATATTCATATATCTCTACCTATATCAAAGAGACCTTATAGAATTGCCATTGTTGAGCTAGAATAATACCATATTTAGTCACAAGATAATATCGACATGGGATTTATATGCTATAGTGCTTCACTATAGGGCACACCAGTCCTATTTATCAAGGATTATTTATCAATAAACCTCTGTATTAATTATCATGAGCTCAAAAAAATCATGATAATGGAAAAGTATCACTGGCCATGGATAGATGAATTGTTTGACCAACTGTATGGGGCCATTTATTTCTCAAAGGTGGACCTTCGGTTAGGATATCATGAACTAAACGTGAGAAAGTAAGATATTCCAAATAATACCTTTTGAATGAGGTATGGACACAAGTTCATTGTAACTTCCTTTTTACTCACTAATATTCCATCAGTTTTCTTGGATTTAATAAATATTCTTTAGAGATACCCTCAAAAAATTTACTATAGTCTATATTGATGATATTTTGATATACTCATAGATAATGGAGACACATGAGGATGATTTAAATATTCTGTTAAACACTTTGTGAAGGGAGAAACTATATTTATTGTATAGTAAAAGTTAGTTTTGGATGAATTAGGTATCATTATTGGGGAATTTAATCACCTGCAAAGGGATATCTGTGGACCCTTCCTAGAAAAAGGTAATCTATGAGTGGACCATGCCAACATATAAAATGGAGCTTTGTAGTTTCCTTAGATAATCTAGGTATTACAAAATATTTTTGATGATCCTTACATGATTTTCATAACCACTAACCAAACTAACTATGAAGTGAGAATATTTTTTATAGACTAGTGAATGTAATGTTTTCTTAAATGAATTGAAAACGAGGCTTATCACTTCACCGGTTCTCACATTACCAACAAGTGGGAAACTCTTTTGGGTGATAAGATATTCTTTAAAGAAGGGATTAAGATGTGTTTTAATGAAAAATAATAAAGTGATATTCTAATACTCAAGGAAGATGCAAATTCATGAGAAAATATATCCCACACATGATCTTGAGTTTGTGGTTGTGATCTTTGAGTTGAAAATATGGTGGAATTATCTCTATTGATACAAGTGTGAGATATATTCTGATCATAAGAGCCTCAAATATATATTCATATAGAACAAGATTGATATTAACCAGTAATGATGGTTAGAGCTCATTATGTATTACGACTACTCAATGCACTATGATCCTGTTAAATCAAATAATGTGGAAGATGATATAAGTATAATGGATCTTAAATCTTTATCAATAATGATAATTGATAAGGATCCAATATTCTTAGATATGAAAAGGATGTACATGGGAAACATTAAGAAATAAACATCATCAATCCTTTCTCAATTTATTTCACAACTATCACTCGTTGAGAAAATAAAGGATGCTCAAAGAAATTAAGTGGAAATTCATGAAAAGTTAGAATCTATCACAAGTGGGAAATCCTTAGATTTATAAATGGATGAGGAGGGATTTGGGTGACTTGGGTCATGACTATCTATACCATCTAATCCTGGGATAAAGAATTATATTTTGAATGATACAACTGACTCAATATTCTATATTAGTCTAGGGAGCACAAATAAGTTTCAAGATCTCTGAGAGCACTATTGGTGGGACGATATAATGAATGGAATTGTTGAGTATACCTCAAAGTGTCTAGTATGTTAGCAAGTGAAGGTTGAAAGGAAAAATTATAATTTGATAATGAAATCATTACTTATAATGACATAGAAATGGGAAAACATAACCATGTACTTTTTCACTAGACATTCAAAGACATCTAGAGGTAATAATTCTATATGGGTCATTATGTATCATCTAACAAAGATAGATCACTTTATCACAATTCATAAGGAATTATCATTGGATCAACTCTCACGAAAATACATTTGATATTATTTAAGGCTTTATGGAGTATCACTATCGATTGTATCTAATCAATATTAAAGATTCATCTCTATGTTTTCGAAAATTCTCCAACATTTTCTAAAAATGGAGTTGATCTTTAGTATGGCCTATCATAATTAATCTGATGGCCAATAAGAAAAAAACTCAAAATCTTAATGAAATTTTGAGAGTGTGTTATATGAAATTTAAGGGGGGATGGGACCTATATCTACCTTTGGTCTTGTTCTAATACAATAATAGTTTCAACTCAAGAATCTAAATGGATCCACATGAATACCTTTATGGCAAAATATGTGGAACATGACATGCTAGGATAAATCTAGTGAATGTAATCTCAAAGAACCTAAAATTGTCAAAAACAACTGTAAAAATGTGCAAAATGTTCACCAGTATATCCTGGAAGCCCAAAGTTAATTGAATATTTGTGAAGAAATTAATCAATGAGACCCTAAGTTTAATGTTAGAGAAATTTTTTTCCTTCTCATATATCCATGGAATAGAATCTTGGGATTTTGGAAGAAGGGAAAGCTATGTCCCATGTACATTTTCCACTTTGAGATTCCTTATTGTGTCAGAGTTGTGTCCAATCAAATATAACTTCCACCAACCATATATCAGGTACACAATAAATTATGTGTATCCCTCTTGAAAAAGAACATACCAGATCCCGCATATGTTCTTAATTCATAGGCGGTACAGTCAGAGAATGATCTCTCATACAAGGATAATCTAATGAATATATCGGACTATAGAGATACAGTTTTATACAACAATACCACACACATTAACAATGTAATATTGTGGAATTATAAGTATGAATAAGAAACATGGTAACCATAAGAATTGATGAATGATAAGTACCTTTAAATATTTTCCCCATAGTTTGTAGAATGAAATTTTGAGGTCCAAATTTTCTAAGGGGGGAAGAATCTAATGACCCAAATTTTATAAATGAAAACCCCCTTCTTATAATTATTTTATATAGTATAAATCCCAAAAGATCACATATAGGCCACAATAAAAACTTTATAAATGAATAATTAATGAAATAAGAATTATTAATAGAAATTAAGGAACCTAGACCAATGGAATAGAAACATGACCTATGTAATATTAATGGAACCCTTAAAAATAGTAACATATTCAATAGAATATTATCCTCACCTATAAAGGTATAAATAAAATTTATTTATATTATAAATTAATATATGATATAATTGTATCATTGTATAATTAAATAACTACTTTGAAAATAATAAATAATGTTTCAGTATTTTTTTGTAAAAAAATTATTATTTATTTAAAATTTTATAAATAAAATAATGATTTAAAAGAAAATTTATTTTCATATGATATATTCATGAAATTATATTTTTGCCTTATGATTATAACATAATTTTATGAGACCTTATTTAATTTTTCAAAGTGTTATAAAATCATTTATAATTTTAAAATCAGTCTTTTTTGGGTAAATGATGATTTTAATTAAAAATTAGATATATCATATTAATAAAAATAATTTCATAAAATGGGGTCCATTTTTTAATTCTACACATTTAAAATTTTCAGGTTTAATTTTTTGGCATTGTAAAAAAATTTGAATTTTTTTGAATAGTGAAATGCAGTAATTTACTATATAACGTAAATAAATGATTATTGAGTCATAGATGATGTTTAGATGATGTAACCCCATGATATATAACTCTCTTTAATTATTTTAATATATATATTGATAATTATCGAACTATTCATAGTCTTGAGAAAAAATAATAAACTAATGAATAAAAATGAGAGAACACCACTCTCCCCCTATAAATACAACCACTCATGACCCCTTCCCCTCACACCATTCATGCTTTTATATCATCAAAAATTATGAAAAAACCCCTTACCATGTATCTCATCCACATCCAAGAGACGTTTTTCTTAATAAAACACTAAAATCAAGTACCTCTAAAAGGTTCTCAAGGAGAAGAACTGAAGAGGGAAAATACTCTTTACTTCTATTTTAATTTCCTTCAAATTTCTTTTCCTTTCTTATTCAATACTTACCTACCATTATTAAAGTGTCCTGGTATCTCTATTATATCATATATACTATAATTTTATTATTTTTATGGAGTAATCCATCATCAATTCATTCCCCTCCCTTTTTTCTAAAAATCATAACATCATCTGTGATGTGCTAATTTATCACATGCAAGGATTACAGGTTTTAAATTTAGTTTACCGCCATAAAGTCTGGTCACAATAAAATTCTTATGGTTAAAAAATATTATAATACATTTATTATATCCTATTTAATTTTTTTAACCTTTATTTATACATGATATTAATTAATAAAACAAAACTAGTTCGTTATGATCAAAAAATGCCAAAACAATCTAAAGGATTATCAATGTCATTTTATCTAATGATTCATCCTCACCCCCAACAAGAAAATAAATTTTATATAAATTTAATATAATATATGTTAATTTATAAAATAGAATATCAATTTTGGAGATCTATTCCCATTTTTCAATATCTTTCACACATTTATTCAAGTGAACCAAGCATGAAAACCAAGAAAACAAACACTCTTGAACAATGAAATTATATATTATAACTCATAAAAATACATAAATAAACATAATGAAATTATAATGAAAATAATATATTTAGAAAATTTTATTAATTAAATAATTAATGGATTTAATTTTATTATATGAAACATTAAGATCGAGTGTATAACCTTTTCATTAATAATGTAGGGGATTCTTTTCAAACCTCCTTTTTTCCTTCGGGCTATATTTTCTCTCCCTATGCCCCAATGTGACTCTTAATTATTTAAATATAATTCTTATAAATTATTTTTACATGTTACAAAATCATTTTACATATTATTACGTACTTATTTTATGGGTAAATACATGTTTTTAAATGGTTCCCTTCTCAATTCTTCATAATAAGCAATCCTGATTATAGGGAACTTCCAGATTTATTGCCTATTCTCAAGTGAACTTTATAATATGTTTTAATCCACCAATTTTTATAAAAAACAATAATTTTATCATGATAAAATATCTTTTTTTAATTATGGTTTTATAAAAATACTTATTCTTTTTCTATTTTAAAGAAACTTGAAAAAATTTCCCTTAAACTGCACTAAAATGTTTTTTACTAATTTTATTAAACACTCTTTTTACATGTTTTCACTTAATTGTGATTTAAATTATCATTATATATTCCTATTTTCCCTTATTAATTCCCATGTATATTTTAAATTCATTGTTTCATTAATTACATTATGATATTTTCTTTTTTATTCATTTTAACATGATTATGATACCATATTGTTTCTTTGGTTAACCCTTATATTTATGTTTAATTACCTATGTATGATTATTCATGTGAAAACATATTAATTAACATGTTATTAGGGGTTATCATATATTTCACTCTAATAAATTGGTTTATGATTATTCTAACGAGACATCAATTGCAATGGTCTTGGTGGTTAGGCTTTACTTGGGCTTTATGTGCAAGGGTGTTAGTGGTTTGCCTTTACTTGTGCTCCTCAATGTGCAATGAGCCTGGTTTACACTTACGTAATGTTTTATGTTGTTTCTGAATTTATATTATTACATGATTAAATTATTCCTTTTTATATATATTATTCATTCATATGTGTATTCTCGTTCCATGCATTTTTTTGTCATCAAATTATTCCTTTTAACCCGTGTAATATGATTAATTATTATGTTTATTCCCTTAGTAGGATTTTTAGCTCATCCCTTTGTTCATGTATTCCCCCAGTTTATCATAAATATATTTAAGCGCTAAAAAGATTTTAGGGTCTCATTATGGTTATTAAATAAAAAATTTCTTTTTTTTGGTTCAGTGTTTTCATTTTTATGTACCTAATCATCTAAATACAATAGAATTTATGATCCTTGTCTTGTAATTTAATGGTTAATTATGCTTAAAATAATGTAGTAATATTTTTAAAATGATAAGTATGTTATATGATTTACTCCCTAAACCATATTTATAGTCATGGTTCTCTCTCAAGGCTATCATAATGGACAATTTCCTTTATTGAACTGGGATTAATCACAATTCCAGTCCTGTTTATCTCATAATATACCGATTTTTACCCAATGCATTGGAGTCGTATGTAGGTCTCACCCTTCACAAAATTATCATCATACATAGGTTTTTTATAAGATCATAAAGCTTCAATCCTATTAGAACCCACGAAAATAAAAGGGTTTCATAAAGATGTCATCATATCATAACCTATGGAAAATAAATGGGTTTCATGAACATTTCATCATTTCAACACAATGAAAACATTGTCAAACAAATGGGTTTCATTATAATTGTGTCATAATATTCATAAAACAACCAAATACAGAATAAATATGGTATTCTTGGATCATATCCCCAGTAAATCTTCATTGAAATCTTATTTTGTTTTATTTGATGAATATAAATACCATTAAAATATCATTAAAACATTCTTCATTGAAATAATATTTTAATTTTAATATAAATTATATGAAAAATATGAAAATATATAGGAAAAATTTTTCATTTAAAATAAACTTATAAAATTGTAAATTAATATTTAAAAAAATTATTCATGAAAGTGGTAAAATCCATTCATTCTATATAAGTTAAAAAACATTCATTCTATAAATTTGTTTTTGGAAAAGTCACAAAGTAACTCATTTTGAAAAGGAAAAAAATATTAATTTAAAAAGATATTTAAAAATTTTAAACATTGGTTAAAATAACATTAAAAAATATATTATAATATTAATAAAATTCTTTAAAACGTTTTTAGAAAACATGGATATGGATGAAAAAGATTTTTGACCGAAGAGATAAATGAAGTAGACATCCCCTAAAAACATATTTTATATATCTTGTGTATATAAGATAATAAAAATTAAAGTGTATTTTAAAAAAATAATAACTGGATAATATAATTAATTATTATTTTTGGGTGGTATATCATAATGTTTCATCATTGGAAGCATATTTATAATCAATAATGATAAATAATGATATTGTTATATAAAACCCTTACCTTGAGTTTCCTTACATCTTAATCTCTCTAAAATCATATATAATACATTTAAATTTATTTTAAATTTTTAAAAGAGTCATGTAAATTTTTATAATATCCTATATGATCCCTTTATAACATTTCAAAACCCTCTTTTTCAATAATATATTATTAAAATTATCATTTCCGAGTGTTAACTATTTTATTTATCATGAGTATTTCAGTTTAGTGGTTTTGGTCCTTTTAAATTTATTTGGTTAAATTATATAAATAATATTAATTATGATATAAATAGAACATATGTTTATTATATACATATTTATATTAATCTATAAAAGTTAGAGCTAGAAAAATGAAGGATATACATGGAGACGATAGGTTTTACATATGAATAAACATTATTTTCATTTTTAAAAAATATAAATAAAGAGATGTAAAAATTATTTAAACTTTATAAGTTCATTATTATATTATATATATCATATATGTCAATAAAATTATTCCTTATTATCATCTAATTAAAATAAAATTTAAAAATGAATCACATCGATTTGTGGATGTTGTGGTCCATATGTATTTACAAACGACATTATCATTTCCTAAAGGATTATATGGTAGGAAGGTAGATAAGATATTATCATTATTGATTTATAATCATCCCATAAATATTATATAAAAATAGTAAACTTATCATAATACCAATTTATAAATTATAGTGATGAAAAATGAATTATAGGCTACATTGAGACAGTTAGTCATACGTATGCATGAGCATTAATTTCACTTCTCATTTTATTTGAAATAGGGTGTATATTGTTTTTTTCAAATCAAAATAAAATTTTAGTATATTTAGGATATTAAAATTTTTATTTTCTGATAAACACTATTGATTTAGAGGATTTAATGAATACTAGAAGAGAATGTCACCGGGTCATGGTGTTACCTCTTCATTGGAACAACTCCTTTAGATCACCTCTAAGTGGCTATATGGTTGGTCATTTTGGAATACCATAACCACTATAATGTGTCTAGGTATGTTTTTAAGAAAAATTTCTAGTGTTGTTTCTAGATATAAGTCTCAAAGTGGTGTGAAGAAGTGAGGTAGGAGGTTCCCTTTTATAATTGAGGTGATGGAAACCTTTTGGAATTTCCCAGAAGACTGAATTAAAATAAATTCATTCACAATAAAAATACCTCCAAATGGATATTTATTTATAATGTAAGGTATTATATGGTTTTAAACAAATTAACTAATATAATTTATAGAAATTTTGGTATCATTCTGAACCTTATCATTTTTATTAACCCTTAGTTAACCAATTTTAATTTTGACAAAAACAATAACTTTTGTAAAATTAAATGTGGTATGTTTTTACTTATAATGTTAAAATTAGACCATAAATGGGAAAGTTTTGATATTTTAGACCATATTATATCCACCTTGTCTTATTTCACTATTTTTTATTATTTTTAATTAATAAAATATTATTTTTATAAAACATATTTAGTCAATTTTAACAAAATTCATGTAATTTAACTTAAAAGACATAAACACAAAGTTTGAATAAAATTATAATCTTTTGACCTAATACTAATATGTAATATTCTCCTACAAAATTTGTGAAAACACTAAATTACTTAAATTATTTCACATTTACAATTTTAAAAGTTATTTATTTTATTTTTTCTTTAATTGAATAAATGTTGTTTTGGCATTGAGTAAGAATTTAAGGTAATTATATATTTCATAAAAAATCAAAATAAATTAAAATAATTAATACAATATCCTTATTTACAAAATTAATATTAATATATATTCATAACTAATTTTTATTCTATATAAACACATAAAGGATATTTAAAACAATGATAGTGGAGTTTTGTAACCTTCATTGATCTAAATAATAAAGAATTAATTTCATAGAATAGTGTCCATTAATAAAATAAAATTTTTGTCTAATACTTTAAGGGTGTAATTTTCTTCATCCAATAAGAATTATTATTCACATTTTGGCCATATAATTTATTTTCAATCTATATTAACCAGATTTAACCATTAATGTGGTGATAAATTTTACCATAATTACTCTTAATGTTGTATAGAAATAAAAGATGAATATTTTCAATATTATAAACACCAAATTTTAAATAAGGTATCCATTTTTCAAATTCAATTTCTAAAAGTGGAAGAAATTAATTTTAAAATTAGCATGAAATACATGACGAAAGACACTTTTTAGAACAAATATAGTTTTATGCACAAAACATGGTTTATTATTATCCCATGATTAGAGAAAATATTAAATTATTAATAAATATAAAGTATTAATTTCATTAAAATCATTCCCAAATAACGATTAATTTTATTTATTAATCTAAAAATACATTGAACACAAAAAAACAATTTTTCTGAAAAAAAAGCAATACCTTTATTTTAAAATATTTTTTTAATTATAATAATTTGGGAAATAATGAATTTATTTTATAAATTTGAATTATGTATATTTTTTATTTTATTTATTAATATTCATAATTTTTTTATGTATTGGATATGCAGTAAATTTACTTTTAAATAATAATATTTTTATCGCATATCATAGTTTATCTAAATTAGGTGTTGTGTGTAATGAAAGATATTTAATAAATAAAATTATTTAAAAATAAATATTTCATAAAAATTTATGGGAGGTACACTACCCATATTATTATAAACTCTTCTGCAATTCCTTTTAATGCCACCTAAATGGATACATTCCTGAATTTGAGCTTAAGAAACTTGGAAAACTCAAGATGGGTGAAAATAATTTCAATAAACCTCAACCATTATTAAAAATACATAGAATCTTGGTTCTCCTGAAACTAAATATGGTTTATATTATATACCCCCATGAAAAATTACCCATGGTGAATTATTAAAGTAATGTCATTATCCTCTATTTTTAGAGAAATTATAACAATCAACATAGATTGTCCTCAATCAATTAGAGGGTGTGCGGGAATAAAGCCACACATTAATCCCTTGAAAAAAATCCATAAAACCATATAACAGTTTACTATATAATGTAAGAAACAAAAAAAATAAAAATATACATAAAAAAGAAAATACTATAAAATAATATATAAACCATTAAATCGTTGTTAAAATTCAAATAAAATAACCCTTTGTGCAAAATATTTCATATAACTCATCTTTTTGAAATATTTCCATTATTTTATTCACCCCTAAACATATTTTACATCATTTGGAAAACCCATATATGGTTTCAAAATAGTTCCCAAACAATTTATATTGAAAATAAGAATCACTTTAACAATTAAAATTATTCAAAACAAACTTTTGAAAACATTCAAAAATCAAAACCCTAAGAAAGGATAAAGGGATATTATCAAACTCTACAAGGAAATCCCTAAAAAAAATTATACCCCCTATAAAAAACTAACTCCTCCTAAAAATTGAAACCATATAGAGAGAAATTATAATTAAACCCCTTTAGGGATAATTTATAATGAATCCCCTTTTTAATAAAATTTATCTATTATTTCTTAGTATTTTTTTCCAAAAAACCTAATCCTGTGATAATTAAAATAACTAATACATTCCACTATTTAGGAAATTTTATTTCTTTTAAATATGATTTAAAATATTTTATTACAAATTTCTAGTTAATGAATCCCAAATAACAAAATTAACAAAAACAAAATTCCACTATTGGATTTAAATGTGTCACTAATAAAAATAAAGTAAATTAAGATTCTGAATGAACTAAAATTTAATAAATCTTGAAAATTAATAACTATGTTCAGTTTTTCACATGTTTGAAAAATCGTGTCCTAACTATTAAATGTTCACTAGAAGATTTTTCCATATAGTCTGTGTTTATATTTCCAAGCTATGAACAGTAACTACACCTGAGGCGACCCCAAAATTCATACATAAATTTTACATCTTTTCAGATGAATCTTAGTTTTATATCATTATGATCTAATCAATAATGATAAAGTATTGGTGTCTTTGGAAAATTAGATATGTAAACAACTAGTATATAAAATATCTATACTATCTCCCGCTTAGTTCTTCATAACTATCACCCTTCATAGAATTATCATACTTAAAACATTTCTATACACCCAAATAAAATAGAAAAAAATAATGTGTGAACACATATACTTAGTAAGGGAAAAAAATAGAGATATAAATTTTCATTTAAGCACAACATGTGTATAATGTAATTATAACATGATCTTAAATTTTGAAAACCATTCCAATCAATTCATATATAATAATAATGAGTGATAAAATACATCTTAGTAGTTCCTATTAAATGAATCATAAAAGAATAAAATAAAATTTCCCATGAGAGAATAAAATTGGAATAAGATACATTCCT
Organism: Viscum album; assembly: GCA_963277665.1. Lineage (NCBI taxonomy): Eukaryota > Viridiplantae > Streptophyta > Magnoliopsida > Santalales > Viscaceae > Viscum > Viscum album. The sequence continues at coordinate 967,250,950 of OY728159.1, read as the reverse complement.
AAAGTAGTGGTATAATTTTTGGAAATATATGAATCCTATATATATTTTTTTAAGGATACCCATCAATAATTGTTTCACAAGTAAGGCTTGGTTTAATCACCTATGTTTCTACTATAGCCATGGGTTAACCTCCCATGTACCATATTTTTGGCTTTGGATAACCACCCTTGTACCCTTTGATATGATAAAACATTAAGTATTACATGTTTTATTGGAGATATACAATAGTTCCACTCATCACATTATCATAATATATTCATATTTATTCAACAATATCATTAAAACATTCATCATTTTATCATAGCTTGACTCATGGAAAAGAAAATGGGTTTTATCACTATTTCAAATTCATTATCATAAACCATCAGTAGATAGAATAAGTAAGTTGTCATAGAATCATATCCGTAGTGGATAATAAGTAACATCAATTTGTGTTATGATAGATGGAAAATTCTATCAAAACATCATAGGAATATTTCTCAAGGAAAATCAACTTTTCCTTTTTATAGCACTTCTTTATAATTTAAAAAAGTTCCAAAATATGAAGGAAAACATTTTCATTCACAAAAAACATGTAAAAATATAAGTTAAACATTAAATAAATTAATATTAATGATTTTAGGAAAATTATTTCATGTTATATGCGTTAAAAATAAAAAAATAAATCACACCATTGGAAAACAGTACCTCATTTAAAAATAACAAGGAGATTCCATGTAAATATTTTCATAGAAAGGAAAAAATTGTAAACATTTTATTTATTAAATAGTTATTTAATAATATAAACATTCATAAAAACATTTTAATTAAAATATTGACATTGAATAAAAATATTCCCAAATGGTGAGAAAAACAAGGTTGGTTTTCCATAAATAAAATATTTTAGTCTCCTGAGTACATAATGAGTAGAAAGTTAATGTAAAACCCATATTCCCAATAAATAATCATATGATAATAAAATAAATAATATTTTTTAGATAGGTATCATATACCTTCATCAAAATAAATTTAATCATAAATAATCCTGGTAAAAATGATATTTTATCATAAAACGTTTACCTCAAGTTTTTCATTCTTCATAACTTATATAAACTTCTATATAATAAGTTTAAATGAATTAAAATTAAATAAAATAAAAATATTCATACCTATAATAATATATATTTTCCAATTATAGAATTTCATTACCCATTTATTAATAATTTATTATGAGATTCTCCATTTCTGGGTGCACACCATTTCATTATTCATGAATGTTTCTATTTCGAAGTTCTGGTCATTATATATAAATAAAGGTTCCATCATCTTCATAATGTTGATCATGATTTAAATATAAAAAATATTCATTATATACAAATTTATAACTATCCATAAAATATTGATATAGAAAAATGAATTAATTTTTACATTGAGATGGTAGTTTGCACGTATTCAAGAACAATGTTTTCATTTTCAAAAGAAAAAATGAAATAAGGATAAAAAATATTTTTTTACTAAATAATTAAAATTATATCATAAATATAATTTATATTCATGAAATAAATCATTATAACCATACATTAACAATGGTTCTGGAAAATGAGTCATATCGTTACATTGAGGCGGTTGTCCATAAGTACGCATGAGTGATACTTTTATTTCATATTTAACGTAAAGTTTGTAGTAAATACTTGTTTCATAATTATAATAACATATCAGTATATTTATTATATTGTATTAATCAGGTCATTTTAGATAAAATGGGTTTATAAGAGGTGCAAGAAAATATAAAATTGAAAGTACTCAGTTAAGAGTTATATATCTTTATTGAGAAGCCTCTATTGACTTATACCTTAAACTTTGAAAGATTTATATTATGATCAAAAAAAATCTAGTATATTGGAATGTATGTAATTAAATAATTTTAGTAGGTAATTTCGGATGTAACTAGCTCCTTAAGTGTATAAAATAGAGGAGAGGGGTTTCCTTTAATAAGTGATGGAGAGGACACACATGGATTTTTTTCAGAAGATTAAAATATATTCAGGTCTTATTCAAGAAAAATGACTCAATAGTAGAATATATTTTAATAATAGTTTATATATAGTAAAATTATGTATATATAATAATATTTATACAAGTTTATGTGGAAATATTACCCTTATATTTTATTTTACCTCTAGTAAACTTGTTTTCACCATAACCTTAGTAACAAATTTTCACTATTTTTTACAATTTTTTATGAAAAAATGAATAGTATTCTTATTATAAACGTTTTACATGATGATTATAAATATTGGATCAACATAATAAAATTAAATTTCTATAATTTAAATATATTAATTTTAAAATAAGTCTGAAAATGCAAGGAAAACCATTTTTGGGAAAAATAATTATGAAGCATAAAAGTAAATTTAATTTCATTCATTTCTTAGTAAAAACAATAAAATAACTTTTAAAATATTTTATTTAATATATAATCTATAAATATCATTAAAAATATTAGTCAATAATTATTTAAATAATTTATTATGATAAAAAATCATTGTGCACATAAAAACTGTTTTATGAAAAATTATAATATTTTATATTAAAAAGACTGTATCATCATTATTTAAATTTTAATAACTAGTATATGAATGTTTATTCATACAATAACAATGAATTTTTTTATAGTAAATTTTTAATAGTGAACATTATAATTTTTCTAGAAACCAATAAATAACACCTATAAAAATATATTTCTTAAAAAAATAGCTCGTTTAGCCATTCAATGATTTTATTAAAATTAGGTTTTAATAAATACATTTTTTCATCATAAACCATTACAAATATTTATAATTTTTGTAATAATATTCATAACCACAAATAAAATAACTTTATTATAATGGAATACTATATCTTGGGTTCGTTTAGACTCGATGTTCTTTATAAAGAAATATATTTAATACTTTACGTTTATTTAAAAATAAATACATATAAAATCTTGGGGTGTTATATTCTACCCAAAATAAAATAAATTTCACCCTAAAAAATCTCTCACTGTATTTCAGATATATAAGGATTGCTTCTTGTAGTCAAATCCTTGTGTTCCCATATATCTTCATCAAATTTTTGATTCCTCCAAATAACATTAACTATATGAATATAATTTTTTCATAGAACATTATATATGTGATCCAAGATTTCTATCTGTCGTTCTTAATAATAAATATCATGCTCTGAAGGTATAACCTATGAGTTCATTACATCTAAAGGATTGGGTATGTACTTCTTTAAGATATATACATGAAACATATCATGAACTTGATAAAGGTTGGGTAGAAGAACCATGTAATAAGCTACCATTCATACTCAATCAAGAATCTTAAAAGGAAAAATATATATTGGGATTAAATTTACCTTATTTAAAAATACCATAACCTTCATTCATGGAAAATATGAATTAATACCTTCTGACCGACCTTCAATTTTAGATATTACTAATGATTATAAACATAACACTTTTTTCTACACTATGTTTTCTTGGAGTTCAACACTTTATTCCATAGAGGTCGTCATTATTATCCATTAGAATTCTTGAGTGAAATCTATTTTTATTAGATAATTTGGAAATATGAACGTTTTGAACCCAAACACCTTTAAAATAATGATTATATGACATTATCATATCCTCTAGGGTTTGAGTGGTTATATGAGAGTGAACATTTATCTACAGATTATAGGTAGTGATAAAGTTCAACTATATATTCAAATCTTGTTGAATAATTCTCCACAACATTGAGGTAAACCTTATATCCAAATTTGATACAAGAAAATTTTATACTCCATGAAACCATAATAATTCTTTAATTTATATCATATAAATTTGATCTAGATAGTAGTTTTCTAATATTATAATGAAATTTACTAATTTCATAAGGTGATAAACAATAAACCGGAATTAATTGTGGCCTTTTGGTTTTTTGGGGAGTTTGATGATGAAATAATTGGTGGTGTTTTACAACTTACATTTTGGTATGGGTAATGGTTGTAACATCCCCTTAAAATTGTATCTCTCAGATTTAACATGTTATCATACCAAACATCTGTATAAAAACTCTATAAAATATATCTTCATGTTGTTCTATTAGAAATACTTTTGTAGATTTTAATATATCTTAATACTTATAAGATTAATATAGAATGATGAGATATAATATTTCTCCAATAGATACCTATTCAAGTATGGTATTTAGGGGACACATCCCTTATTCCTAAACATAATTAATTAACCATAATCTACATTGAACTTAGGGACATTACAAAAATTCTTTATTAGCTCTATATCTTCCTTGTGTGCCTCTTTAATCCTCACAAGGATAGATGGTTTGAAAAAAAAATTGTAAAAGATAACATTTATTCTCATCCTTTAATATTTCAAGGTTTAACATTTCTAAATACATAAATATTTTATCTTTTGTGATCCCCATCACAAATAATCTAGTATGATTTTTTCAACTCAGAGAATCAACCACCTTGTTCTATTTCCCATGGTGTAATTATATTGAGTATTCAAAATCCTTAATCAAAATCACACATCATCTCAGGTGCGTAATCAAAACTTTAGGGGTAAATATATACTTTAAAATTATATGATATGTATATATGTCACTCCTTTCGCTATAAATATAATATTTCATATATTTCATAAAACTACTAGCCCTACTAAATCTAGGTCATGGGTTAGGTGATTCTACTCATGAATTATCAATTTTTTTCTTGAATAATATATTTCTTTATCATTCTATATAATAATGTATCTCGATATTTTCAGTGATGCATCACTATAAATCACAAACCCTTATCCAATATAGGGTAGTGTGAGAAAAATTGAACTAACCAAACTTATTTCCATACCCTTGAAATTATCATAACATTATTATGTCCAAAGGATATTTCCTACCATCTATGTTAACTTAGTGAATTTATTATATCGCTATGAGAAATTATTAGCAAAGAATCGATAATATCCAACAAATATAAGAGGACTACAAATCTAAATCACATATATTGGTCTAGGATAAAGTTAAATAACTCCCATAAATTCTATATCCATTGATATACTCTCACTTGACATTATATGACCCAAATGTGAAACTTTGTTTTCTCAAAATGTACACTTTTTATGTTTTTCATATAAATTCTCTTTCCATAGGGTCATCATTACAATATTATAGTGATCTCTATGATCCCCCTTACTCTTTGAATATATAATAATATCTTCAAAAAACTATCATACAAAAATTAAGGAAATATATGAATAATATATTAATTAAATAAATGAATATAGAGGAGGAATAAATAAGGACAAATGGAATAAGTATAAATCCATAGTTTCCCAACCTCATAAATAATTTTATCTTGGGTATGTATTCAATTTTGAACCTCAATTTACACTATCTAGATCAAAGATAATCATTGTAAAAATATTGAGCACCTCATAATTGATCAAAAATATCATCAATATCAGGTAAATGAAAATTATTTTTTATCATTATCTTGTTAAGTTCCCATTAATCAATGCAAATTCTTATTGATCCATATTACTTATTAAAAAAGGAATAGGGTCACCCCATGGGGACTAACATGGAAAAAAAATACCTTATCTTATTTATCCTATAGTTGATTTTTGAATTTCAACAACTAAATTGGGATTATTCAATATGGATTCTTTGAAATGGGTATAAACCCAAGTATGAGTTCTGTTGAAAACACAATTTCATGATTCAGAGGAATACTGGGAAACTATTCTAGAAAAAACATCAAAAAAACTTATGTACTATATATATATATCATTGATAAACAACTATATAATAAAAATATGGCCATTCAATAGAAATTAAGTTACATATAATGGATGTAATTTCTATAATAAGTTCATATTTGTATCCCCTCACTGACAAAAAATTATATTTTGGTTCAAAATATATAATGAGACTTACATTATGTGGCAATTTATATGTGATTTATATATATAAAGTCAATCCATTCCCAAATTAATATCAAATTAAACTATAGGGAGAATAATGATATTTTTAGGAATCACATTTCCACAAACTTTATTCAGAGATGAATTATAGACATGAGATGTGATCATCATACCTTTTAAGAGTTTTCACTATTAATACAGCATATAATGATTAAGGTGGTAATGTGATACACTTAGAAAATTATTCAGATATAAAAGTGATGGTAAATCAAAAATAGAATAATACATTATCATTTTTAGAGTGAATTTTATGTGTACCATTCACCACTTTGTTACTATTCCTCACATTTGTAATAATGATCACATGAGAATTTTTTTCCTCTAGGCTTAAGAGGTTGTTATTTTGAATTATCTTCATCAAACCTCTTATTCGAGCACTGGTTATCATAATTCATATACTCCTTGCATTTAAAACACTCGAGTGTGGGTGGTGTATTCTTTAGATCTTCGTCTCTATTCGCATCATTATATTAAATAAATAATCTATTAGTCCACTTAATAAAATATTTTCCACATTTATCTTTAAAAATCTAAATTAAGGGAAGTCTCTTCTTCTTCCCCCCATGGTTTTTATTATTATAATTTCCCTTGAATTCCATATTTCTTTTCTTATCAAAACCCTATGATTTATGGATGTATCTTATCTACATTTATACCATTATAGCACAATGAATGATTTTTTCATAGCTACAAAAATATATTCTGGCTAAAAACATTTATAGGCTTGGTTTTAAGACAGTAAAGAAGAAATCAATCATACTTTATTGTTATATGATAATAATAGAATTATAACCTAAAATTCATATAAAACATTCCCCAAATATTCTAATATATTCATCATCATTCTTTAGATAAAGGAATTATTTCAACATTTTTTATAATTATGTGAGGAAATTAATTTTTGAAAAATAAACTTCTAAACTTATTCAACACCATAGATTCAATTTCTTCATGTATCCTTATAAATACCCCAAAACCTAGTAACCCAAATACAATTTATTACATTGTAATAATATATAATTAATCACATCTCGAATAACCTTATAATATATTACTCATGGTAAAATACATACGTAAATGATTCATATATTACATTTGAAAAAAAATTAAAACATAATTTTTTCCAAGAATATATTTATTATCTATATCATATAATTTCATTTCATTTATATTACACTTTACAGATTTATGGGAAATGAAATAAAATAAGGGTGATCTAAAATTATCCATAAGAGATATATAAAGAATAACCTATCATGAGTAAATGAATAATAATTAATAAGGAATAATCAATATGAAAATGTAAATATATAAACACACATTCCATTCAATAAATAAATTTATTATAATGATTAGATAAGGAATATTAACTTTGATAAGGTAAATATATGAACACACATGTCATTTAATCAATAACTTGAATATCATAATTATATATTATAAGAAAACTATATCAACAGACATTCCACTTAATAAATAACTTGATTATCATGATTATATAAGGAGTAATAAATATGGAAAGTTAAATATTAGAAAAAACATTCCATTTAATCAATAACATTACTTCAATTATTAGATAATGCATAATCAATATGGAAATCTAAATAGATGAATACCTAATCCAGTTATTCAATAACTAAGAATTAAATGAATCCAAAGATAATATCATTGTGAAAATATCATGGACAATAATAACTGAATTCATAATGAAGGAAATCATTAATTATTATACATAATGATCCCAGGCATCATGATACCACCACTATCAATACATTTCACATGACAGTTTAAAACTGATGGGTAGGTATACACCAAAAACCCATTTAATGAGGTTATCAAATGGATTTGTTTCATGAGACTTCTGATGTGTCGATAGGATATTTATATCCAGTCCACATCTATATATTTATGTCCAATGAATTCATCATATATCAAATTATCTATTTAATTTCTAAATAATACACCTTATTAACATATTTTTGTATCGAGTAAGGATCACAGATAAATAATAATTTCCACAACCGATCATATATCTTTCAAAATAATATAACTTAAGATGAAATAATAAAAGGTTTAAATAATAATTATATCTATGATACATAATATGGCTATTTAGGGGAAATTTAATTTACAATTATATTAAGAAAGTGAAAATTTCATAGAAATGTTAATGATCTCAAAAATTAATCAAGAAAGGGAATTTCAATACATTTCTTTATCAAATATAACATAAAATATCTATATAAATAATAATTATTATATCAATCTAATATATCCCCATTATATCATTATTATGATAAATGGTTGATTTCATTGATGAATATAAATACCATAAAAATTTCATTAAATACATTATTAAAAAAAATAAACATTTCTATCTGAAATTATTTAAAAAAAAAAGTTTAAAAAATATTTTGAAAATAACCCTTTAATATTATAATATGATATTTGAAACATTGATTGTTCAAGATAGATCTAAATTTTGTTCAGGTAGTACATATTAAAATAAACATTCCTTTCACTTTTTCAATAAATGACAAACATCCCTTTCATAGAAATTGAAATGAAGATCCCTTTAAAAATTTTAAATAGTATAAAATGGGTAAAAATGTATTTAATAAATCATTTTTTTAATGTTAATAACATATTTAAAACATTTTTATAGAACATGTATTTCTATGAAAAATTATTTTTGAACGAAGAGAGAAATAATGTTGGATATTATTAAAATAATTTTTCATTAATTTTAATTAAAAATGTGTGAAAATTTTATTATTATAATAAAATTTCCTGAAAAGACATATTATAATAAAATTAATGTTTTTTATAATATAATGATAAAATAATTTTCTTCAATGGAAATACATGCATAAACAATCCCGATTAAAATGATATTGTGAAATAAACCCATACAAAGATCATAAATTTGAAGTAAGAATTAATAAATGAATAAATTATGTGTATAAAATATTTCTAAAAATAAAAAAAGTTTTTATAAATCATAATTTTTTCAAATTTATATACAAACATAAACTTTGAATATCTAATATATTGAAAAAGTAATATAACCTAACAAACAAAAATTGTGTTAGGAAATTCTTCACTACGTTTTAATTATAAAGTAAAATCCTATTAGATAAAATAATTGAAATTAAAACTTAAAATACCTTTAATTATGAATTATAAATTATATTATATTAAATATAGAAATTATATAAACAAATTTAAATAAATAAGGTTCATAGCATTACAATATTCCTCAATGAAGTGAAATTCAAACGAAGTCCCTTACCTCATGCTTTCTTTTGGTTCAATATTATTTAACATCCTGTATAATAATTTTAAGCGTGTTATTAATTCATACCAGAACCAAATTGAAATTTATAATATCGTATATGATAAACATTAACATTTTAGAACAATTTTTTAAGTAATATTTCTTTATTTTAATTGTTTCAGGCGTTAATTTCCATGTTTTCTAATTTGTGTTTTGTCATGAATGTTGTGGTTCTTGTGTATATGATATAGATTCATTACATACTGAATTATATGAATCTTATAAATATAATATTAACTCATTAGATACTTTTTTATATTCATTATTGAATATTTAACATGGAAAATTAATCGTATTACTTCGTAGGGATAGTAGGTCATACGTCTTTATGAGTGATGATATCATTATATTAATGATTTAAAGCATCGGGAGGTCAGTGATATTTTAATTTTAAATAATCAAAATCATTTCACATATATCACATATATTAATTAAATTTATCATTATTAATTTACTTGTAAATCGTAAATGAAAAATGAATCTCATTGCTTCGCGAGACAGTAGTCCGTTGTACACACAAGCGATGTTATCTTATTTTAAAAGGCATGGAATGTATTTAGATATATGTGATTTTATAATTTAATAAGTATAAAAATAACAAGAATATTATATATATTGGCCCATTAAATCCATAGCTTTATGAAATCATGATATGTTTTTATAGAAAATTTGTTACATCTATTAGCAAGGCAATAGTTTACCGTACACCCTATCGATGATTTCGTTTCTCATTTAATGGAAGAGGAAATGGGTAAATATTATAAAAAATTTAATAATATCTCATTATAAGTGATATACTATTGGTATTATATTTTATGTGTTCATACATAAGTATTGGTATAAAAATACTAATGAAAATAAAAGAGCTTCATTAAGTCAATTACCCTCTCTTAGATAAACCTCCATTGGATCTTCTCTTAAAGACCCAAGGGTTGGTATTTTGGAATGAAAATAAGCTATAAAATACAGATAATGTTTTTGGGGAGATATTTAGGTCGGTTTAGGTTTATACAAATTTCATAATAGGTGTGAATGAGTGAATAGAGGTAGTGACCTTTTATAAGTGGGGGAGTGGATACACATGGAATTTTTTAAAAGAATAGAGTGTGGCCACATTTTTCACTTGAAAAGGAATAAAAATGGGTTATTTTAAAACCATAGTGATTTTAAGGTAGGAATATTTCAATCTAATGTGAATTAGTAAAGCTTTAATTCATTTTTATTTATATCATTTAATCTTAACCTCCCTTTAAACTCATTTTTACCTTAATTGCAATAATTGATTTTTACAAATTTTACAATTCATTATGGTAAAAAATAAATTTTTCCTCATTAAATTATAAAACTTATAATTATTACAGATTTTTAATCCTCTTTTTTAAATTAAATTCATATAATTTGTAATAATTAATTTAATATTAAGCCCACATATGTGGCGAAAAAGCTATTTTTCAAAGTAAAAAACATTCAATGTTTGAAAAGATTTTATATCAAAATTCAATATTAAAATGATTAAAATGGCCTAATTTGGATTAATAAATATGTAACTAAAATTACTTTACATCTTTATCCATATAAATAAATTCTTGTTTGTGATTTAAAAGAAAAGGGAGTTTTTAATAAAAATCGATATTTTCACTATTCATTAAAGAATGAAACATTTCAAAAAAATAAGAAAATTTTTACTATGTTAATTTTTGATATATTTATTTAAAATTTAATTTATTTTTGAAAACAAAATTTTCAAAAATTGGTAAATTTAAATTTTATCATATGTTTACAAAATGAGATGAACTCATTTTATTTGAAAAATACAGTTTTTCATAAAACAATTATTTTTATTTCAACTAATTATTATTAAATAAATATATATAAACTAAATTTATTATATAAAAGTGTAAAATAGATTATTTTCATTGTTTATTTATCATTATTCACTACCTAATTTAATATCTTGATTATTATTGAATTTAATTTTATATTTCCTTTAAAAACAGGGTTATGTGTGTTGTAAGCCATCGAAGAGAGAAAATTTAATGAAATGTATTTCATGAGTTATTTATGATTGGTTTTTCATGTCACATATATTATCAAATAAAATTTTATTATTTCATAATATTTTTTTTAAATTCATTCTTCTTTAAATAAGATAAGCCCCCATAATTTGATCTTATACTCAGAAATCCGGGGTTTGATATTTTCAAATTCCTTTATTGAAGACCCATATCATAAAAAAGGATTAACAAAATATTGTCTTAATAAGAGAGAAAGTGATGTAAAAAAGTTCATATGTAATAACACATAACTGTATTTCTATGTAGAAGAAATTTTTTGGTAATTGAATATATAAAACAGTATAAATAATTATATAGAGTGATAGAGATCATTAATAACATGAAAGTGAATGATTAGAGGAAATTAATGATCCTAAAAATTCTAACTCTATAAATATTTGAAAGAAAATTTCATTCATCAGATATAAAGGTTAATATGACCCCGACTCTAGTAACCTAGAACCATTGTTTTACTTTATTACATTGTCATATGATATGAGGAAATTCATACTGAAGGACCAAATAGTTTTCTAGTCTTGGTAAACTAGAAACATACATGAATCTTATATTACATTTGAAAACACAAATTACAATATAATATTCTTCAGAAATATCACTATTCCCACTAAAACGTTTTATTTATAATTCATAGTACACTTAATTGATCCTTGGGAAATGAAAAAAAAATATGGGTGACCTCAAATGATAAGTAAGGGTTATGTATAATAGAATCTATTATGAATCAATAATCATAGTCAACATGAATAGTTAAATAACTGAACACACATTGCATTTAAATAATTTGACTAGAATATTCAATATGGAAAGATAAATAACTGAAAACAATTTCCATTTAAATAATTTGTGTAGCATAATCAATATAGTAAGGTAAATAACATTAAACATGTTTCACTTAATCAATAACATGACTATCGTAACTAAATAAGTCATAATCAATATGGAAAGGTAAATAACATAAAAAACATTCCATTTAATCAATAAGCATAGAATGAAAAGAATCTAGAGAGCATATCATTGTGAAAATGCCATGGATAATAATAACTGAATTCTTAATTAATGAAATGATTATTTATTAGATAGCATGATCTCAATCATAGGATATTTCTACTATCAAAACCTTTCTTGAGACAATTTAGAACTGACAGGTAGGTAAATATTAGAAATACATTTAACTAAGGATGCCAAAATGATTCATATCATGAAACTATGATGTATTAAGGGGATACTTAATATATGGACCCAACCATATCTTCAATTCCAAATAATTCTTCATATTTCGAATAATTGACTTAATTCATGAACAATGTGTCTTATCAACAAATATTTGTATTGAGTAATGATTACAAATTTATCAATATTTCTTTATTAAATCAAATAATGTTCAATGTAAAAAACTATACAGGAAAATATATATTTTTTAAGAAATAATAATATCCTAGATAAATAATAATGATATATAGGGTAAATTTAATGTCCAATGATCACAGGAAAGTGGATATTTCAAAGAATATTAATTACTACAAAATAAAGAAAGTGAATTTAAATACAATCCTTGGTTAAAATTTTTATAAAAAATCCTTATAAATAATACATATGGTATTAATACAACGTATCCCTAGTGTATTATATATGAAAAAAGGGTTGTTTTCATTGATGAAAACAAATACCATAAAATATCAATAAAAACATTCTTGGAGAAAATATCCCTTCCATTTTGAAAATCATCATTAAAAACTAAAAGGTCACAAAATATTTTAAAAATAAGTCTCATAAAAAAATGTTGAAACATGTAAAATAATATTTGAAACATTTATTCATCATGAATTTTTGAAATTCCATACATGTCCTATAATTTAAAAAAAATATTCTCTTTATATTTTCGATAAAATCCAAATATGCCTTTTTTGGAATATGATATGAGTATTCATTTGAAAATATTTATTAAAAAGTAATATATGAATAAAAATTTATTCAATAAATCATTTTTATAATGTTAAAAAAAATAAGAAATATGTTTTTGAAAACATAGTTTTGGAATAAAAATATTTTTGACCAAAAGTGAAATGTAGTCATATTTTATTAAAAATATTTTATCGGTCATTTAAATACAAAAAATTTTAAAAATGGTAATTTTACTTAAAAATAGTCAAATAAATATAGGATGAGAAAATTAAATATTTTTAATAGACTATTATCAATTAATTTACTTAAATGTAAATTTAAGAATAAACTGTCCTCGTTAAAATGTGGTTGAGAAAAATAAACCCTAAAAAAATAACAGTTGAAGTGAAAATTAATAAAACATAGATTTTTTTATGAAGTTTAAATCCACATGAGACAAGTTTAAATACAATATATTATAATAAAAATTACATAAACACATAATCTCATAATGTCAAAGACCATGAAGATGTAATATAACCCAATAAAAAGAAATTGAGTTATGGAATTCTTTACCACTTGTTAATATTCATGTTAAAATCCATTTTGAGGAAATAATTTAAACTACATATTAAAATATAAATAATTATTTATCAATAAATATAGTACATGTTTATGTTTAATTATATACACCATATAAAATAAATTAGGTTTCTAATATTAGGATATACCTCACTGAAATGAAATTGAGATGAAATCCATTATAATGATCATGACATTCAAGTGAGAATAAATCAATGAATATATTTTGTGTATCAAATGTAAATCCAAATAAAAAATTTAGATAAAACCTAATATATTAAACAGTAATTAAACACATAATCTAGTAGTATCAAACACAAAAAAAATAAGTAATATAACCTAATACAAAGAAATTGAGTTATTGAATTCATTACCACATGATAATTTTAAATCCAAATACACTAGTATGAAATAATTTTACATGAAACTATAAATACCATTAAATAGTATGAAATAATGGTATTACATTTAAAATAGGTATTATATACACTATATAAAATAAATTTGGTTCATAACTTTACAATATGCCCCAATGAAGGGAAATTGACATTTAGTCCCTTACCTCATGTTTCTTTTTGAGTGAACATGATTTAACATACTATATAATAGTTTTATGCATTTAATTTTCTTATAAAATAACCATATAAATATTTATAATATCATATATGATCCTTTTAGAAAAGTTTATCACCGGTTAGTTAATAATCTGTCATTATTTTCATTGTTTCGGGTTTTAATTGCCTTGTTTTCTCATGCTTGTTTTTTCTTGAAAGATCCATTTATTACACATAATATATATTTTTATAATATATATAATTATATTAATTATTTAAATATATTTTTTTATTACATAATTTTTTTAATAATTATTTATATTTGAGCATGGAGAATGGACCACATCGCTTCATGGAGACAGTAGGTTGTATATACGCGTGAGAATGTTATCATATCCATAATGGGTGAAAGCGTATGTAATTGGGTGATATATTAATTTTTAAGAACCAAAATAATGTAGTATATCACATATATTCCCTAAATTTAACCTTATTACCCTTCATGTAATGTGTGAGTGAGAAACAGACCACATCGCTTCGTGAGGCGGTAATCCGACATACACACGACTAATGTTAACGTATTTTAAACAGAATGGAAAATAAGAAGTTATATGTGATATTGTATTAAAAAATTATATAATATCATAAATACAATATAAATTTTTTAAATACATCATTTTATACAGCACTTAAAAGTTGTTATGGAAAATAATTATATTAGTCCATGAGGCAGTAGTCTACCATACACATGATCGACAACTTCGTTTCCCATTTGATGGAATAAAGGATGGATATAGGTTATTAAATTACCATAATATAATTATAGTATATGTGAGATACTTTTTGAATTATATTATCTTTATTAAATAATATTTCATGGGGTTGGAAGAAGAAATTAAATGAAAATTCTTATTTAAGAATGTTACTTCCCTTTCGAGGAACTTCTTTTTCTTTTCACCAAAAGCCTTAATATGATAGATTAATGAAAAATAAGAGGGATATATGATGTTTTTATGGAATTAAAAAATATATATGGTTAGATCACATAATAAACCATTGGAGTTTTAATTTTTAATAGGTGAGGGTATGGGTGTCCTTTTATAAGTGGGGGAGTGGACACATATTGAATATTTCAAAAGATTCAATCACACCCTAGCTTTTATCATTAAATAATCCCCCAAAATGAGTCATTATCAAACATTATATGTTATATGGTAGAATTATGTTCATATAATTGGTTTTGGGAAAACAATTATGTCATTTTATCCCTTGTCTTCTAAGTTTAACCCCCCCTATTAAGTCAGTTTTTACCAAAATCGTAGTAATTACATTTTACTAATTTAATTATTTTTAGTGGTAAAAAATGATGTTGAACATATTATATAATAATAATTATTATGATTCCAAATATATAATCCATTTTTATAAATTCAACTCACATAATTGGAAGAATCTAATTTAAAATTATACCTGTAGAAGTTATGAAAAAGAAGGTATTCAAAGAGAAAATTATTATAAGTATAGAAGGATTTAACATCCAAATTAAAAATTAAATTGATTCAAATGACCTAAAATAGTTTAATTTTAATATGATTTAACATTTTATACTATAAAATAAATTTAATATTATAATTTATCCTTGTGAATTATTTATATAAAAGGTATAAAATAGTATTTTTCGCTCATCATCAAAAAATGAAACTATTTAGATAAATCCCAAAAATTAAACCTAATATAATTTTCATATTATGATTTCGAAAATTACCTTAATATTATCATATACATTTCCAAAAATTAATAGAAATTTTAATTTTCAATTCTTAGTTAAAATCACGACTAAACTGTCTTTTAGAAGAAAAAATAATGTTTTCCAAAAAAACATTTCATTTTATTTTAAATAAATATTATTTTATTTATAAAAAGTATATAACAATAATTTTATTAATTTAGTTAATACTATTCTTACCAAAGAAAATTAATAGCTATTATATAATGATATATGATATTATGGTTCATTTAGACTCAGGGTTTCATATTCCACAATCTTTTGAAGGGATTAAATTTAAAGAAAAGTATTTCATTGGTTGTTCAAGATGGGTGTTTTATTTCAAATTATAGATCAAGTAAATTTTTTTACTTCAATAAATTCAGGGTTTTTAATTCCCCCCACCTTAAATATAATTCATCTACACAATTTTATTTTTCACTCACAAATTCAGGGTTTCATATTTGAAAAATATTTTATTGAAAGACCACAATAAAAAACAGGTTAATAAAACAAAATATCAACAAAAGAAAAAGGGAAGTACAAAGATCATATGTAATAACACATAACTATGTTTAAATTTATGATATAATTAGTGGAAAGTGAATATATATAAATGGAATAAAATAATGAATAATTATAGGGAGTGATATATGTCATTTTGATCATTGTAAATTTAAGGAACTCAAAATAAAAAATCTACGATGATTTAAAATAACATTTGATTCATCAGATATGAAATTAATAGGACAAAATTTCTATTTTAATATCCACTTCCTAATGTTTAGGAATTATTTTACTACCAACGAATAGAATGAAATATTCAAACATGATACATTTATATTTCGAAAACACACTTTCATCCATCGGTTATGATTCGATCAATTTCCAATTCATTGCTTACTCAAATAAATGACTGTCCCAAAATTATTATTTTTATTTCCGAATCATTAAATTTAACTTCTAATAGATTGAAATACCCCTAAAAGAGTGAAAATTATTTCAGTCTGTCTATAACTATTTTAAAAAAACAATACTGTTAGCACCAGTAATTCAATATAATACATTAATCTATAAACCTAAATAGTAAAACCACAAGTTAATCATTAATATTTATTCATAAAATCATTTAACTAAAAAAAATACATATTAATCATGAAATCATATTGGCTATTGGTAGGAATAAAACCCTTATCAACCTTCAATTATGGGTTTTCTCACCACTGTATTGTTGGATGCAACGAGTTTTCATAAGATATAAGGGTTTTCCTTTTTCTAAATTTATATTAATATAATTAATACAAAGTTACAAAATTTTAATTACATATAATTACTAAAAAAAGAGGATATTATAAACCCTAATGGGTTTTGATAACTTTAAACTTATTATAATAAAATGTAAGGGAAAATTCCATAAATAACTTATTTAACAAAATGTATAATAATCCAATGGGTTGTATTCCCAGAAATATTTTCCAAAATTATCCTTAATAATGTTATATTTCTACTACATAAATTTATAAAATGGGGTCTTATGAATTTTAATCGATAATAAACATAAAATTCATAACATCATGATGGTATCCATAGCTCTATAGTTAATAAAGAGATATAGGCTTCTTAAAATATACACAATACTTAGATGTTTCATAATTTATATAACCAAAACACCATTGGTAACAAAACTTATACAATTTAATTCTTGAATCCCAATACATAAATAATTCATCCATTTTAATTTAATATATTTCTTTCATTAGTGCAGGGGTTATCCTCTAGAAGAGGAAATTGAATCAGATAATTCTCGGTTCCCTATATTTAATGCATAAAACTACAGATGGGTCCCTAGGGTGGTAATTATTTCATTCCATCAAACATATTATTTTTCTGGAAAAATTATTTACATTATTCCATTATTTTACACACATAAAACATTTTCATCTTCCTTTGAGACACTTTCTTGGGTATCACTTTCCACATTTCTCACATGATGAATGTTGAGCTTTTTTTCCTCCATGGTATCCACCACTCGAGCTCTTAGAAAACTCTATCCTTATCTTATTTAGTGCGTATGGTATTAAGATAAGGTATAGGTTGTTAATCATGTTTTGAAATTACTGATTAATCATACTCAAGATATTTTCACTCTTTTCTTCATCATATTTAGTTTCTCATAGTCTCTATATTCGATTTCATATTTAATATCAACATAATTACTATGGGTTTCACCCATTGACTAAGGCCAAAAATAATTTTTTGATAAATAATTAACATAGTGGGAAAACGATATAATTAGTTTTATAATGTCTAACTCATGATACATTATTTTTAATCTAATATAAATTATTTTCATAATAGGTCATTCATTTTTACCATCAATTCAAATCCTTCATAATGGTTTGAATGTAAATATTGATTTATCCTAATAATGTCCCTTAGGAGTGTCAAAATAGGTGTTTATTAAGGCCGATTTTTTTGCACTATGATAGGATTAGATCAAGTCAAACATTCCCTTCTCATAGTTATTATCCCTAGGTATAAATTTTCCAGAAAAATGTCAACATGTAGTATCAAAAAATGGATGTATTTCTATGAAAAACCACACAATATCTTCCTTAACAAAACATTAGAATGTTATTATATATTTATCATCAAATTTTATCATAATTTTATGTTTCATGGCCTATGTTGTCCTAAATCTAGTTCTCAAGGTTTCAACTAAACATGCTAATATGCTAACTGTATAGATCCCAACCCTAGTAACCAAAAGTCATTGTCTTGCATTACTATATTGTAATAAGATACACGGAAATGCATCTAGAGGGACTGAATAATGTATTAGTATTGGTAAAATATATACATACATGATTTCTATATTAAATTTGACAACATAAATTACAACATAATTTATTTTGAGAATATTATTTTACCTATACAAAATAATTTCATATTATTCATAGTAAACTTTAGAGATTCCTTGGAAAGGTAACAAAATAAGGGTGAGCTCAAATACTAAGTAAGGGTTAAGTATAATGTAAGTTTTCATGAATCTATATGAATGATCAATATATAAAGTTATATGAATATAAAAATTTCAATTTTAAATAATTTTAATAGAATAATCAAAATAGAATGGTAAATAACTAAAAATGTATTTCGTTTAATTAATAACATGACTATCAAAAATGGATTAGGAATAACCAATATATAAATGTATATAAATCAAAACACATTACATTTAATCAATAAACTAGGAATAAAATCCTCTTTGATATAATATCATTGTTTAAATATCATGTCAAATAATAACTCAATTCCTCGTGAAGTAAATGCTTAGTTATTGGATTTCATGATCTATGACACATGATACCTCTAATATCAAGACCTTTCTAAAGAATATTTAAAATTTATTAGTAGTTATAAAATATAAAAAAATTTAACGAAGGATAGAAAAATTATTCATCTCATGATATTATCGATGCATTGAGGGGATATCTTTAACTAGGCCCCAACTATATCTTCATGTCCAAATCTTATGCCTTATCCTCAAATATCTATATTGTGTAAAGAATACTAATTTATCAATTTTTTCCATTAAATCACATAACATTCAATGTCGAACACCATATGTGTAAATTAAATATGATTTAAGTAATATGTAAAGCTATGATAAATAATATGCTTATTTAGGGGATTTTTAATGCCTAATGATCAAATGAAAGTGGATCTTTCAAGGGAAATTTAATGACTAAAAACTAAACTAATAAAGTCAATTTCATACTTTCCTAGGGTCAAAAGGGTCGTAAAACATCCATATAAATAATAATTATGGTATTAATACAACATTTTTTAGGTGTATTACAAGTAAAATAAGGGGTTGTTATCATTTATGAGTATAGATACCATAATAATAAATTTAGAAACATTCTTGAGGAAGATATCCTTTTCATTTTAAAAAACCAAATATAAAATTTAATGTTCCCAAAAAAAATTGAATATGATTCTATTTGAAAATAAAATTGTAAAAATGTAAAATAAAACTTAAAAAATTTAGTGGTCATGATGTTAGGAATTACCATACATTTCATATAATTAAAAAAATTATTCCCTCCAAATTTTCAATAAAATTTTAATGGATATTTTTTGGTAAAAAATGAAAAATCCTTTCAAAATAGAATTAAGAATTCAAACATGGTTAAAAATTTCTTTAATAAATCATTTTAAAATTGTTAAAAACATTTTTGATAACATTTTTAGAAAACATTGTTTTTGAATAAAAATATTTTCACTCGAATAGAGAAATAAAGTGGGAATTTATTAAAAGTAAATTTTCAATAATTTTATATACCAAACACTTTAAAATGATATTATTAAATAAAAACTTAATTATTAACTAAAGGATAATAAAATTAAAGGGTTTTATTATAAAATTTTGAAAATAATTTCTTTTATTGTAAATTCAAGCATAAACAATCCCAAATAAATGAGACTGTGAAATAAACCCTCATAATGATTTTAATGTTGAAGTGATAAATAATTGATGAATCAATTATGAGCATAAGCTTTGAATCCACAAAAAAACAAGTTAAAATACAACATAAGATAAAAAACTCATTACACACATAATCATCATATATCAAATACAATTAAGAGGTAATATAACACAATAAAAATAAATTGAGATATGAAAATATTTAACCCTTTGTAATATTCAATTCAAATTAACATTCTTCATAAATCAACCTACGCATACCCCAAACCAGTCACCCATTATGGACTGAAACAAGGCCTTAGAGGAATTTATGATCCTACCGGGATCGAAAGTAGTGTCGGGGAATCAATAGAGAAACAAAGGGAATGATTTAACCCGATAAAAAACTAAAAAATGGAAAATAAATTTCGAACCCCAAATAAAATACAACTACCAATATAAACATAATTTACAAAAAAATTAATCTTTAACAAATTTATACAATAAAAGACAAACCAAACCTCAAAACCACAACATCTCCAAGGGACCTTGAGGGTCACTCTTCAATCCCCAAACCAAAATCACCAACAAAGATTTTTACAAAGATGGTACTTACACCAAAATATAACAAATGAATTAATTATAGGTGTGGTTATTAAAACTCAGTAGGTATGCCCAAACAATATATTCCCAATGCATTTCCCTTGAATAAAAGAGACTTCAATTTTAGTTTTGAAATACAATATATAAAACTAGTTTTTTCACACATTTTCTATTTAAAAATAAACACGGTTCATTACCCTTTACATTTAAAATGAAATATTTTTTCAAGAAATAACAATTATAACTATAGAGAATAATATTAATGTTTTTACCTAAAAATTGAGAAAGGGAATGTAAAATATTTTCGAAACATTTTCCATAAACCATTGAAAACTAACTCATCACTTTTCAAAAGATATACACCACATAATAGAGCAACAAAATGATCACACAATAAGGGAAATATAAATATAAACATAATAGTAACCAATCAACGATGTATCTCGATCATACACTGTAGATAACTAAGTCCTAAAAAATATTTTAGGACCAAGGATCTTATTGGAATAATATATAACATACATACAACTGACTCATTTCGAAGGCATACCTCACTCGATGAAATAAACTCACCCACATGTACAATCACACCCTACTAAGTCTGACTAAGGGGAACTATCTCAAAGCCAATAATGGTCTATGATAAGGTCCACTAACTAGATAAAAATCTTATTCTAGTGTAGTAACCTTTCATAAAAAATCCAATAAATATTCCTGGTTACCGTTTCAATACAAAGTGGGGTTGAGATAAGAAATCTCAACCAAGTATTGAATCACTTGAACATATATCACACACTAAAAACTCACACAACAAGTCACCCTTGAGTCACTATGAGGAACAATATCTTTCCTTTCAACAATTCAAAAAAGGGGGTCTCTCCGCATGGACCTCCCACAATAATCAATATAACCAAGGCATGATAATTATCCAAGGAGAGTTTTTTATAAAACCATTTTTACAAAAGTGGAAAATGGGCCTCAAACAACCTTTAAGAAATCAACCTTTTCCAAGAGGAAACCAATAAATTTCCATCCCACAAAAATCCACTTTTAAATAAACAAAAAAAACCACATTAATGTCCAAAAAAATTTATAAATACATGTTATAAACCCAAAAGAAAATTTTATATGACACTTATACATTTACATAGCCAAGTCATTCTTCAAAAATCATAATAAACTTACAAAAGACAATTGGGAAATTTATCAAACACTTGGTGTGAACAACTCGACAATGAAACATCATATACATGAAAAGTAAATTTAAGAAAAAACCCTCCTTTAATATCAACCAATTATTCTATAAATCATTAATTATTATTTAACATCCAAGGAAATTACTAATAGCATAAAACCAACTATTCTCAAATTTAAAGGATAACTGGAATGGGAAACCTACCTAAAATAAAAATTGTTTCAACAATGCCAACTCGAAACAACATCACGAAGGATCCAAGAAGAAATAATACCCAATAGAAAGCTTGACCAAAAAAACCCCTAATTAAAACCCAATTAAACATGAACCCAATACCCACAAGACCATGATATAAGAATAACTCAAGATAAATCAAAAGAAGAAGGAATATGGGGAAGAGAGGAGCATATGACCTTAATAAATCAACATTATAAGATGAATAAAACCCTAGATCCACACCTTTTAAGAGGATAGACTGCTTAAAGAAGAAGAATATAAGGGATCTTTTTAGATCATAGGATCCAAGAGAAGTGAAAATGGGGAATTTGGGGGTTAAAATACGAAGAGGGTTGAAAAATAATTTCACACATTTAATGACGTTGATAGGTCACAGGGTTAGCTCGCATAGTTTTCCAAATTGTGTAAAAATTGTGTGTCCCTCAATATTCAAGAGGAAAGGGATTCACAATTATCCCACATGGTTTTCCTAACCATACAACAGTTGTGTGTTCACCACTATATAAAATTGAAATTGGTAGCTTGTTTTCCTGGGTGGGAGTGCATGGTTTCCCTATACCATGTGCCAAGCATGTTCAATATACTATCAAGCCCAAAATATTAAATTTTCTTCATAAACACCCAATTAAATCCAAACATAATCACAAGAAATAAAATTTACAAAATAATACCTCCAAATAAAATGACAAACGTGAAAATCATCCCAACCATTATACTTTCTTCCCCCAAAAGCCATAAAATCACCAGTAAATAGATCAAAGACAAAGGTTCACACACTAAAATGATTCCACATCTCAAATTGAAGAAAATATTAACTACTATCAACCAAAAAATACACCTATTATCTGTAATTATCTGAAAATATAAATCTACAATCTAAAAAATGATGGAAAACAGGATCTACAACTTCCACAACCTTATTTCAAACAAGAACATTCGGAATTCTCAAAATTCCCAATGCTTACTTATAATAAAATTCATGGAACCAAAAACCCTAAATAAAGATAACCCTTATCATGCTACACTAGATACTAAACCATATTACCAACCCAGTAAACCGGAATGGACTACCCCCATTAAAAACTTACTAGAACCAAATGATAATCAAAACTGACTAACAAAGAATAACTTCACAAGGAAAACACATCAAATATTTACATCTAAAAAGGATCAAATACTATAATTTCAAGAAAATGTAACCACCACACCTTCTTAAAACCAAATAGGAACTTACAAGCCACAAATACTGTAATGAGGAAATGAGGCCTCTATGCCTTTCACAATAAATAGGACCTTCCTAAATGAAGAATCTATAATATAGAAACATAAATTTTCCCCATTCCAGCACTGGATAGAAAAGATTGACCATGGACCTCCACACCACAGAGATTACTGACTATATGAAGAGATTTACTCTAGGACCTATGGTTCGAGTCATGATGTATTAAAACATCTCCCGCCCAACAGTCATGAGCTGATAATATATGATCGAAACTCCTTATTTTGGTTCCACGAGTGACCACATAACCCCTAGGTAGAACAAAAATTAAATAAAATAGCATGATAGTCACATTGATCTAATAAGGAACATTCCCCAAGACAGATTTTTAGAAGATGCACACACATAATAGTATTTCACCCCAAATGTGAGGCAACGAAAATGATAAACACAATAGAACACACATCCAATAAATATGGAAAAAACATAGAATTTACAAAAATGAATTACATGATTCCATTGAAGAAAAAAAATTTCCCTTGAGATCCACAATTTCAACGTTTACAACTTAAAGAAAATACATCACAGAAAAACACAATCAGAAACAACCATTAAAACAAAGAAGCATTATATAGAAATGGACTTTAAATGATCCCAAAATGGCACCCAACTCTAGTAAATGGGATGGGGTGTTTTTTAAAGGGGTGGATTTGGGTCCATGTTTCATTTTGGAAGCACCCTAATAGAACTATTTCAGGTTAACTAGGAAGCCATAGTGATAGAAGGTCGTTGGAGAATTGGGACATGATGAATTTTTGTGATTTGACTTGCCACACTGATGAAAAAACATAATTCTATTCTTATTGTAAGTTCACAAGAGATATAAAGGTCTTTTAATTCCATGACTAGCACAAATATCTTTTTGATAATTCCCTATCTTCATACTAGAATTTCCTTCACCTCTTCTAAATACTGGAGGAAATTTGATCACCTCAAGCACTCCAACTAATACATGCTCAACATGAACACCATGCTTCACCATGTAAGCAATGGAGGTTAGACCAAACTCTAACAACTTCAACTATAGATCAGGAAAATTTTCATTCTCAAAACATATATCCTTTAAGGAATTCTCTATATCCCACACCAAATGTGAGGAAATGTATCCAAAAATAGAAAAATAACTCCAATAGTTATCCATATCCTTACTATAGATTACACATTTCCATCCCATTACTCACCTTCACTACCTCATAGAAATACTGAAGGATGAATGAATCCTGGAAGAACTCAAAGGTAATATATTCTCGAGGATTGGTTTGAGAAACTGACTTCCACCACTTCCATGTCGGACCTTTGAGCATATAGGTAGAAAACTTCTCCCCTATCAACTCATGAAACTCAAAGTAACTAGAGATCCTATAAATGTTCTTCATCCACTCTTCCACTTTGAGAGGATCCAATTGACTATAAAAGAGAAGAGGTTTCAACTTCTAAAATTTGAGAAGGAATTCTATGTTGTGATCAGCTGGAGGGTTTGCTAACGTTTAACCACTCATATATTCACCTAGAATATCCATTAAATACATTATATGAAATTAAACTAAGATATAATAAAACCAGGAACTCAATCAAAACAAATTCATCAACAATAATTCTCAAACTCAAAACTCTGCATTAAAAATATTCCAAAAACACAAGAAAACAAGCTATAAAACCATCGATTAACAAAACAAAAAATTTTCTTCTTCACTTAAAAATCATTTTTGAACATGAAGATAAACATGAGAAGTCTCTCCCTCTCCAAAGGTATTCCATGGATCCCCATACACATATGTTACCATGCCAATCTGGGCATCCATCCACTCATTTCATCAACTATTCACTTTCTCACACACATCTTTCCATGAGAGCACATATAAGAAAACCAATGGTCAAAATAGTACTTCTCCATTTTGAAACATAAAATTCAACCCAACTTTCATAATATTAATCCTCTTACCATTTCCAATTTCACATAACATTTTCAAAATACCACTAACTTTTAAATAAAAACCCATTTCAAACTGCACACCTTAATCTATTTGATTCCATTTAGAAATAAGAATCCCATGAGTTCCATTCAAAACCCAATTCATCCCATTTCAAAACATTTATTCCAGATCTAACAAATATCATTTCATCAAAAGAAATTTGATTAAGAACCCATTTCAAAAACCTATTATTCTTACTTAAAGAAAATTTCCAAATTCATTTTACATCTTCTAATAATTAATAAATTTCAGAAAAAAAATTTATCTTTTAAGAATTCCAAAATAATGGTTTTCAAAACAACTCAAAATTTTCAACAAGTCTAAAGAAAACTCTCAAGGTAAAATTAGTTTTGAAGAGAGACTTGACCATATGGTGTGCAGACATATATAAATTACACCACCATTATGGAGAGTCCTCTAGGACTATGTTCCCGAATCCACATGGATTTTTAGACCTTCTGGTCGCACTAAGACCTTTATCCCAACTCTATTTTTTTATTTCTCAAACACCAAAAAAACCACAAGAACCATAGAAACCAAACATTACTCAAATTATCATGGAAACACAAGGTTTGGTAGTAAAAGTGTTGGCCAAAAACTTCTTCATACCTATACCCCATGTTCTAAAATTTATACTCCATATATCGTTTCATCCCATATAAAAAAGGTTTTATGAATGTATGTTACTCTAAAGAACATGTCATTAATAAGATAATTTCTTGAACTAATACGGTTCATCAAAAAAATCAGTCTGCCAAGTCGGCCTAAGAAAAATACAGAGAGGCGTTCTTGATATTATTGGGATAGAAACTAGTGTTGTGGAATCAATATATAAATAAACCTAATGATTTCACCAAAGAAAATAAAATAAATATTGTAAAATAAAAAAAAGGTATCGCAAAATAAATAAAGACTACCAGACTCAACATCATTTAAAAAATTGAATGTCTAAAAAATATATACAAAAACATCCAAATTTAAACTAACAACCATAATATCTCCATGTTACCCAGAGGGTCACTCTTTGATTCCCAAACAAACAACTCCCATAATGATCTAAACCAAGATGGAACCTACACTAATATCTAATAATATTAAAGAACTATGTGGGTGAGTATTAAAACTCATTAGGAGTGTTTGAACAATCTATTACCAATTAATTTCCTTTAAATAAAAGTGAAATAAATTTTAGGTTTGAAATAAATAAAAAAAACTTTTTTTTATATATTTTCTCTTCAAACATAGACACAGTATATTTCCCTTATTCATTTAAAATAAAAAAATTACAAGGAAGAAAAAATTATCACTTTATAGAATAAGAATAAAGTATTCACATTAAAATGGAGAAAGGGAAACTTAAATATTTTTAAAAAATTCATAAACCTTTGAAAACCAACTCATCAAATTACAAATAAATTACATCACACAAGAGAGAAACAATAATAATAAGAATAAAATAAGGGCAATAGAAATAAGAACACAGGAGTAACTAACCAAAAATACATCTCAATCATCCACCATATATAACTAACTATGTGCGGAAGGACATGAGAGAAATTAGGATCTTAGTGGAATAATGTAGAAAATACTTACATCTGACACATCCTGAATTCATTCCTCACCTGATGACATCAACTCAACCACATGATCGATCCCACACTACCTGGTCAGAATAAGGGGCACTATCCCAATGCGAAGACAAGTCATTGCTAAGATCTACTAGCTAGAGATAAATCCTAATCTTCTGCATCAATCATTAATATAATATCTTCTTTCTATTCCAAGTTCTAATTTTAATATTATATGGGTGATACAACCAATTCCAACCTAAATTTCAATCACATGAACATATATCACACAAAAGAAACTCACACAACAAGACACTCCAATGATCAATCTCTTTCCTTTCAACCATTCAAACATAAGGTAGTATTTTATTGTTTAAGTCCCACGCCATTCTCCCTATAAAGGCCTGAGAGTTATCCAAGTAGAGTTATTAATATAACCACTTTAAAAAAAGTTTCAAACATGCCTCAAACACCCTTTGAGAATTCACCCTTTTCCAAGAGGAAACCAACACATTTCTATCACATATCAAAACATTTTCATAGAACCAATGGAACACCACTTTAAAGTAAAAGCAATTTATAAATCAGTTTTAGAAACCCAATACACAATTTTATAATCCACAAATAAATTTACAATGCCAAGAAATTCTTTAAAAGTCATAATCCACTTGAAAATTCAACTGAAAAATTTATCAAACACTTGGTGTGAAAAAATCAACAATGAAACATAATATAAATCAAAAAAATTAATAAAACCATCTCATTTCATATGAAATAATTATTCTAAAAATATTACATCGCTATTTAACATCCAAATAAGGTGAAAAAAGAAAGAATCTAACGATTCATAAATTTAAAGGATATGTGAAATGGGAAACCTACCTCAAACCACAAGTGATTCAACAACGCTGACACGAAAAAACTCAATGAAGGTTATAAGAAACAAAAAACCCAATATAATACTTAACCAAAAAAATAACCCTAACTAAAACCCAAATAAATATGGAACATGTATCTATAATACCAACAATGAATAATAACTAAAGAGAAAATGAAAGAAGGAGGAAGAGGGAGAAGAGAGGGGAATATTACCTTGAATAATCACACTTAAAACATGAATAAACCCCTAGAACAATAGCTTGGGAGAGGAGATGAGGCTTTAAGAAGAATTTAGGGGCTCCCTTTGGGTCACAGGAACTAGGAAAAGAGGCAATTGGGTGTTTTGGGATCGAAATCCAAAGATGGTAGAAATGGAATTTTACACTTTTAATGACCTAGATAGGTTGCATGATTTTCTAAACTATGTGGAAGCCATGTTTCCATCACTATCCAAGAAGAAAAATCTACACAATTATCTCACATAGCTTTCTAAACCGTGAAAAAACTGTGTGTTCTCCACTGTCCAAAATAGGAATTGGTCGCATGGTTTCTTGGGAGGGGGCGCATAGTTTCCCCAAACCGTGTTCCAACATCCACCACCTTATTTCAATCCCAAAATCTATATTTTTCACCAACAACTCTCATGGGAACCCAAATATAATCGTAACACGAAAAATGAGCAGAGTAATACCTTAAAACAATCAGGTATTTTAAACCATTGGTTGAAATTATTAAATCTTAATCTTAAAATAAAATTAATTACTAATTAATCATAATATTAAATGTCATAGTGGCATTATATACACTAAATAAAATAAATTAGGTGCTGAATATTATAATATTCCTCAATGAAATGAAATTGAGATCAAATACAATATAATAATCATAAAATTGAAGTGAGAATTAATAAATGAATAGATATTGTGTATCAAATGAAAATTCTCATAAAACAAGTGGATATAAAACATAATGCATTAAAAAGTCATTACACACATAATATAAGAATATCAAAGATAATGAATAATTAATATAACCTAATGAAAGGAAATTGTGTTATGAAATTCTTTACCAGTAGGTAATTTTCATGTCAATTTCCCTTGGTTGAAATAATTGAAATTCAAACATATAATACCCTAAAATATTATAGACTCATTATAATTCCTATAAAATGGGAATTATATACACAATGTAAAATAAATTATGTACATAATATTCATTATTCCTTAATGAAGGGAAATTGAGATAAAGCCCCTTAACTCAAACTTCTTTTTAGTTGAATGTGATTTAACCTTCCATAAAATGGTTTTAAGCATGTTATTAACTTATATATGAACTATATTAATATTTATAATATCATATATGATCCTTTAATAAATAATTATCATGTATTATTTAATAATCATTCATTATTTTCATTTTTTAGCTGTTAGTTTCATTGTTTGCTAATGCGTGTTTACAATGAAAGATCTTATTCTTGTGGATATGATATAGTTCCACCATATCCAGATTTATATTAATTTTATAAATATAGTTTTTTCATTTGATACATTTTTATAATCATTGTTGAAATTTGAACATGGAGAATGGATCACATCACTTTCTTGAGATGGTTGGTCATACATACGCACGAGTGACATTATTATTTCTTTAATGGGTGAGAGGTTAAGTAAGTGGGTGATAAATTAATTTTATAGAATCAATATAATTTCATATATATCACATATATTCATTAACTTTATATTAATTATCTTACATGTAAATCATAACTTAAAAATGAATTGTATCACTTAGCAAGGCAGTAGTCTTTCGTACACATGATCGACACTATCATATTTTAAATAGAATGGAATATAAGAAGTTATATGTGATATTATAATTTAATAAGTATAATAATATCATAAATATCATATAAATTTGATAAATCCATAATTATATCCAATATTTAATGATAGTGATGGAAAATGAATTATATCTGTTTGTTAAGTGGTAGTCTACCAAGCATAGGATCAATAATTTTATTTCTCATTTAATAGAAGAGGGGGTGGGTATAGGTTACTAAATTAACATTATAACATGTTAGTATATTTCATATACTTGTTTTAAATTATTACCATGATTAAATAAAATTCAAGGGATGTGGAAGAAAAAATAAAATGAAAATTCTCATTTAAGAACGTTGCCACTTCTTTAAGAAACATCTATTGGCTTTCAAAAAATTCATTCCTTATAGGTATTTATGATCAATAAAAGTGATATAGTATGTTTTTAAGGGATTATGGAAGTGATTTTATGTAATGAAACAGATTTCTTCGGGCCATTCTCTTGTTAAAATCCATTGTTTAGGGTGTTCTGTGAGGAAATGATAGCTCGTTTCAAGAGTTTTCCAAATTTATAGTTTTTTTCAATAGTGAATCAGGGTGTCGCTATCAGTATGTCAGTACATCAGTGAGTCAGGGGAGTCAGCATCGGTGAGTTTGGGCTGTTGGCATCTGTGAGTCAGGGGCATCGACATCGATGTTACGGCATCGATGAGTTGTGGCATCAGTGATTCATTACATCCATAGATCAGTGTCAGTAGCTCAGTGTCGATAGGTTGTGTTAGGAGCTTACATATAGGTGGGTAATCATCAGTGACTCTTCTTTAGTTTTTTTAGTTTTTTCCAGTTTTCCTGTTTCACCCCTCATACGTATTCTTTGACGTAAACCAAGTTTAAAGCCTTTTTGGGTGTTTGTAATGGTTTTTAAAGGATATTAAGTATATCCTTAATATCCTAATTCTTAGGTCTTTGAGGTACTCAAACTACATGATCTTGACCACAATCCCACGTTAATGGCCTTAGAAACTATTCTTCCTTTAATATAGGATCATGCTCTTCAAAGCCCATATCTTCCCTTCCTCGTTTTTTTCTATACCCTCTTAGTGCACTTAATGAAATTAAATCTAGGAAATTTTTGCACCTATGATATATCCCCCTTATGATCATATTTCTTGGAGTTTCCTACTACTTGTGTGATACCCTATTCTTGGTGCAAAGAGAATCTTTGGTCTCTTGTTGTTTCATGTAGGGATTTCTTATACATTATATTAATTGTGAATCGTGTGGGGTGGATGTAAAGATGATTCTTTATGAAGAACGGGTGAATACCTTTCTTAAAACTATGAATAAGTAAGAATTAAATATTATTTAAAGATAAAAAGTGTTTATATAATAATGGTTTGGTAGTGGATTGTTGTTTGATCCCCTATTTTATTTTTTATCCTTAGTTTTTATGGATTTTTTTGGATATATGACTTCTAAAAATCATGGTTATTGGTGGTCATTTTTTGCACTGTGGTGGTGCTTTGTTTGTTTTTGTTATGATGTTTAAAATTGGCTGTAATATGAAAAATAATTAATCACATATACTTGGTTAATTAAATGGATTCCCCAGAACCAAACCTATTCTGTGATCACATAGGTTATTTAAAGTACATTAAAGAACCCATGTTGGGTAAATTTGACTACCCTTGGATTGATGGTGTGGCCATGTGCTATATGTTTTATGGGGTTCTAGACTTGTGTAGGTTGTGGGTACAGGGGAGGAAAGAGGAGCTGATATTGTGAGAAGGGTGTTGTATATGTGTGTTTCATGACTGCAGTTTAATTATGGTTGATGTTGTCTTGGTGTGTGGGGTCGTATGGGTGGTGTGTTGGAATCTCAGGTTTAGAGACTAATTGATTATGTAATGGGTGTACATGTAGGCAGTGGGACTACCTTTTTTATGTTGTGTCCATCAAGAAACATTGGACAGTGGGACTACAATGTGGTTATAGGCTCGTTATGCAGTAGGATTGCATCTGTGGTGATGTTGTGCATCGAGGCTACCAGGTTTGGTTTCAATGGCATGAGTTTTTGGTAAATGTTGAATAATGATAGTTGGTAGTGGTTGAATAGGTATCTTGGGAAAATGGGGTGGGTAGTGGGACTGGTGGCCGGTCTTTATTTGTTGTTTTTATGAATCTATAGTAAAATGGAAATGAATTACCTTTTTTTTTAAAGATTGGGTCTGGAGCCTCATTTATTATTTAAAGCAAAGAAAAGACCTCTTTTGCCTAGGTAGAGAGAGACCCATTATAGAGCACAAAGTCCCAGTGGGAATATAGCCCATTACTTGGCCCATAGGCCCAAATATTTGGCCCAAGGCCCATTCTGTGAATAGTACTGCTATAGTACTTTGCCTGCTGCAGTACTACACAGTATCCACCGCTGCTATAGTACCTTGTTGCTGCTATAGTTACCTGTCGTCGCTACAGTGCATGTTGTTGCTATAGTATCTCCGCTACTACAGTCTGTTACAGTACCCTGCGCCCAATGGGTTTTGAACCTCTATTTTTCATATAGGATTACGGGTTGCTTACCAATAATCCAAACCCCAACTATTGGAAATGCATTACCTTGGTCCCTCTTCCCTTGAATATGTTGTTCTTCATAGTCATCCTAGGTAGTGTAGTAATAAACTAATGTGAAACCCTTAACTAATAAATAGCAAGTGGTTCAATGAAAATGGGGTTGGGTGTATGCTTTATTGGTGGTTATTGTGTTGTTGTGCATATAGGGGTAGTAAAAAATGTGGTTTTGTGTGGGCTATTTATTTTTTTCAACCTATAGGTTAAGATGAATTTTTTTTACTTATATTTACAAATTTTAGTCCCTTGTTATTTCTATACACACCCTACCCTCATTGATCAACATGTTCTGAACACCCCCATTTCATAGGGGATGGTTTTTTCCCAACATCCCAGTGGGAGGATGGATGGCTGGTTACTGACTTTCTTCATCACACCCTCTTTTAGGTTATTACTACTCTAATGTATCCGAGAAGGCTATAATGGCATGAGGCTTACCATATTCCAAGATCCTTCGAGCAGGTATGTTATGTATGAGGGTCCAAGGTGTTTGGGGGATACGATTGTTTCCCATGTGTCTACAGGATGAGGCCTAGGTTTCTTCGAGCGAGTGTTGTAGTTGTTATTTCAATGGTGTCTACAAATGATATGTGTGGTTTTATTGAGGCCCAGGTGTGTTTGGGTTGGTTTGGTAGTGGGACTATGTTTTAGAAGAGTGGTATCATCAAGACCTTAGCCATTAGGAATAACAGTCAACTATTGGGGAAATTATGTGGGGTACCCAAATGTCGATGTGATTATACTACAACTTTAATTGACTTTCATTATTTAGTGAGTGTCCTTTGGTGAGGCTTGGATCATTATTATTATATTGTAGATTCTTTGAGGATCTATTGTTTTCTCACAAGGTAATTAGTATGCTCCCCCACTTGTGCATGAGTGGATTTAGTTTTCCTACTATGTATACTTGTATAATCACCCTATGTCTGTAAAACTATTTTTTGATTTCTAATAAGACTTTGTAGACCGTGATGGACTTTAATATCTTGGACGATGGGATAGATGTTGTTCTGCTACTTGTCTCATTCTTTTGGTACTTTTTTTAGTTCTTTTTTTTACTTTTTTTCATGGTTTATGTTTAAATGTTTCATGGGTTGTATTTTGGTTTCCTTTTTATATAAAACATTGGTGTTTCATGGGATTTTTATCATATTGTATCTTGATCATGTTTTCATTAAAAAGGTTAATGCCTTCTATTTTTTTGAGATTTTATAATCTCGGTGCTAGTCTCTACTTCGAGGCCTATTGGGGGCAGGACTTGGGGGGTCATTATCTCTCCTTCATCTTGAAGAATGAAGGTCATGGCCCTTTGCTATCCCTTCCATTATCTCGAGGAATGCGAGTCATGATAGAATAGTATCAGAGGGAGGTTGATAGATAGGATGGAGTTCAATGTTTGGAAAAGTGGGGACTGCATGGGATTGTAGGGAAATGGTGTTGGAAAATCTTGGTACATGAAATAGGACAAGGGAGACTGGCTAGGAAATGAGATTTTAGGGACCCACATGATATAATTAAGGGACTCTAGACCTAATAAATAACCAGGTTTGGCTATATTGATTGTATGATAGAGACATTAGGAAAGGTATATGCATTATAATGAATTGGGTTCTTCTGTGTCTTGGGCGTTTTGGGAATTTAGTTTAAATAAAGAGTTAAAATAAATCTTGAAAGACAAAAATTTCTATACTACTTGGGATTAGGAGTTCCATGTTTACCCTTTTCAGCTATATAACCCAGACATCGCCGATATGTGGTATTAGTAGTTCAGGTCTAGTAGGCTGACCCAGTTGATCAGCAGAGGGCTGATCGATAGGAGGAAGGTGAATTGTAGAAAAATATCCTTCATGACTTCTAGTGGAAGACTTTAGGAAAGTATGAGGGTAGCATCTCAGACATGGAGATAGAGGGTTAGATCAAGGAGATGGTGATTGCTTTCAATTTGATCTAGGTTGAGATAGAGTATTGGGTTCCTTTGGCAGTGAGTACGATGTGAGGAGTGGCACATCAGTGGTGGATGCTTTACCTCTAAGAGAGGAATGATACTGATGTATCATGGGATGACATTGAGAAATAGATTCTGGAAGAGTTCCTCTCCTCGACGATCAAGGTTTAGAAGAGGAAGTTTAATATATCCCCTTAGTAGGGGTGTATATTGATGAGGGATCTTGGGATCATGTTCAGAGATCTACTATGCTTCAAACTGCATCTCTTTCTGGATGAGGAGTCCCCGGTGAGATGTTTGGAGGAAGAACTCCGTCCTTTTCATCAGTATGTTGTCACTCTATTTACTCTGTCAGCATACTTATAAGATCAATAGAAAGTATAAGTATTGGATAGTATGCACTTGATGTATTTTTTACCGCAATAGGTGATCCATCCAAGTTTTCTGAAAGGGAAGGTAGTTAGAAGTAGGTCTCCAACATCAGGGCCTTCCAGGTTTCGGCCAGTGGGAAGTAGGCCTCAACAGATCTATTTTGATCTCTTTGTCCTCACTCTTTCCCAATGGGCTCAGGACCAAGTTTCTTTGTCTATGTAGTTCATGGAAATATTAAGAAATAGTACCTAGTTTGAGAGAAGTACAGTGGGGTTGGGAAGGTTCAGCATCCACCTCACCAGCATCAGTTGCCAATCAGACCTTTCTAGCAGTAAGGGTAGCGAGTTCCTGCTCCACCAAGGGTAGTTGGTTCTGTATAAGGCTAACCTCCGGGTACTCCTTAGGGACCTCTACTAGGGAGTGTTTAGGGAGGTTGTCGACAATAGATGGGTAGAGGATTTGGTTGTGGGTTGTTTCACTCCACTAAGGCAGCAGTTTCGGTGGGGATAGAGGTTGTTTGAGGTATGATCAGTTTTTTTTACCACTCTTGATTCCAATTTGTTTGATTTATGATGCTCAAACTACTTTTTTGAACCTAGTCTAGCACATTATCTGGGAATAGATATCAAGAGGCGTCCTGTTCCCCTAGTGTTGAGTACTCCAATTGGAAGTTAGACCAGTTTGTTTGATGTTTTCTAGGGATGTACACATATGTTGTGGCTACATCAGTCCTATGGGGATCTTCTTCTTCTATAAATGTTGTCGTACGATGTCATCCTAGGAATTGACTGTTTATTTCATATACACATTTTTATCGACTACTTCCAAATAAGAGTCATTTTTTTAGGTATTGATGGCCAGTATGTAGTTTTCATTGGTGAGTGGGGCTATCAGGTGGGTCGTCGGTGTGTGGAGTCTCTTCACTCCTTGACGGTCAAACTATATGTGGGATCAGCAGACATAGAGATATTGGTGGTCCCAGCTATAGTTAGAGAGTTCCTATATTTCTTCCCAAAGAAGGTTGTGAACCTACCCTCATGTCATGACGTTGAGTTCAGAATAGACTTCAAACCCAGTGTACATTTGCTTTTGATGGTTCCCTGTCAGATGGTGCCTTTTGAGTTATGAGTGTTGTGGATTGAAGTTCACAACCTGATGAAAAAGGGTTTTATATAGACATGTATTCCACCATGGGGGTGCTCCAGTTTTGTCACAAATAAGGCATATGGTGGTATGAGGTTGTACATAAAATACTCGAGACTGATCGAGATAACGGTCAAGAACAATTACCCCATTCTAAGGATAGACGATATTTTTGACTAGTTGAAGGGATCAAGTTGGTTCGCTAAGATCAATATGTGGTCTGCATATCAACAGTTGAGGGTGGAGGAGGGTGACATCTAGAAGATTTCTTTTAGTTGTAGGTATGGGCGCTTAGAGTTCATGGTCATTCCCTTTATCATTAAGTATGCACCAGCTTTGTTCATTGGGCTCATGAACTCTATCTTCCAAAAGTTCATGAACTAATTTTTTATTGTGTTCATCAATGACATACTAATCTAATCAAGGTTAGATTAGGAGCCTTCCAAGAATCTATGATCTATCTTGGAGGTCCTCCGATAGCACCATATTTATGGGAATTTGTCCAAGTGAATGTTCTGGATAAGAGAGGTGAACTTCAATGGACATGTGGTGTCTCGGAAAGGGAAAGCATTGGACCCCTCAAAGGTTGAGGTGGTTGTTTCATGGGAAGTACCCAAGAAATTGGCAGAGGTTTATAGCATCTTGGGTCTTACAGGATATTACTATAGGTTCATACATGAATTCTCTTGAGTGCAGGCTCCGTTGACAACTTTGACCAGAAAATACCAGGCATACAGGTGGAGTGAGCAGTATCGGGCATATTTCAGCTACCTGAACGGGAAGCTGGTCAGTGACCTAGTGCTTAGAATACCGGAGGAAAGGGTAATGTTTGAGGTGTTCTGTGACACTTTTGTTATAGTCTTGGGATGTCTACTAAAGCAGAAGTAGGGGTGATCTCTTATGGGTCTTGGCAGTTACATCTTCATGGAGGTAACTATGCCACCCATGATCTGGATCTTGCATTGGTCATTTTCACGTTGAATTTTTTGAGACATTACCTCATGAGGTAGTGATTTTTGTTCTTCACAGATCACAAGATCTTGAGGTATATCTTCTCCCAGCGAGACCTGAACTTGCGATAGTGAAGTTGGATAGATATTTTCTAGGATTACAACTTCCATTTATCTTACACCTTAGTAAAGGGGATTATGGTAGCCGATGATTTGAGCAGAAAGTTTTAGAAGGGTGTAGTTTAAGAATACATGGATTCTTGGAAGATAATGGAGGAGTTGAATACTTTATATATGGATGAGGGAGTGGATAATGGTATAGGTTGTCTATTTTAAATGAAAATCCAATCATCCTTAGTACGAAAGGTGGAAGATTCGTAGTGTGGATACTTAGATACTGAATTGATGTGTGATCGTGCTATACATGGTGAAGCATTAGAGGGGTGGTCAATTAATATTCATAATAGGATTTTATTATGTGAAAAGTTGTTTTTTGCATTGGAAATTTGTGAGGTAGTTCTCCGTGAGTTCCATAGATCACCCTTTTTGGTGCATCCATGAGTTTATAAGATTTACCAAGGCTTGAGGGAATAGTTTCTGTGGCCCATGGTGAAGCGGGAAGTGGTAGAGTTTGTGGAAAGGGTCCTAGTGTGTCAATAGGTGAAGGCTAAGCTTCAGGTTCACAACGGTCTTTTTCAGCCCTTAGATATTTTCGAGTGGATGTGGGGTGACATATTGAAGGATTTCATCATATTATTACCCAATAATCCGGGATGATTCGATGCTCTTTGGATATTAGTGGACCAGTTGATGAAGTCAAATCACTTCTTAGTAATCAAGGAGCTTAGGGAAGTAGATTCTATAGCATGGAGGTATGTGGAAGAGGTGGTGCAGCTACTTGGAATTCCAAGATCCATTGTCTTGGATCATGATACACATTTTATGTCACAATTCCGGAAGGTATTTATGACTTTAGAACCCAGTTACACCTCAACGCATCTTTCCACCCTCAGATAGATGGGTGGACAGAGAGTACCATCTAGACATTGGAGGATAGGTTACGGTCATGTGTTCTAGGATTCAGTGGGTATTGGGTGTGACAATTTCCCTTGGTAGAGTTTTCTTAAAAAAATAGTTATCACTCTTCCATTTTTATGGATCCATTCCAAGATTTATATGGGAGGTCATGTCATTCCTCTAATGCTTGATAGAGGTTGGGGAGGCAGTTATTCTTGGTCCAAATGTTGTGCAGACTACGAGAGAGAAGGTGCCTCTTTTCTATAAGAGGGTGAAATCTGCACAGGACTGACAAAAGTGGTATGTCGGCCATAGGTGTAGGTCCATGAATTTTGAGGTTGGGGACTACGTTTTCTTGATGGTGTCCCCTTGATGTGGGTAGTGTAGGATTGGACGAGGTAGTATGCTTTCTCAAAGGTTCGTCGGAACTTTCAAGGTGTTGGGATGAGTTAAAAAGTGGCATATCATCTGGCATTGCCAACACAGTTGGAGAGGATCCACAATTTCTTCCATGTCTCTCATCTCTATTGATATATACACAATGAAATTAATTTCATTGACTGGGTAGTGTTGGATATCGAGGACAATGGAACATTTGTGGAGTGACTGGTAAGAATCGAGGATTGTGAGGAGAATATTCATTGGATGGAACATTCCTTCGGTTTGATTGTTATAGAGGAATGGTGGCCTCGAGGAGAGTACATGGGAACGGGAGGCAGAGATGTGTGCCCAATACCTAGAGCTTTTCTAAGTTTTGTTTCCGTGTTTTTCTTTTTTTCTTCATTTTATGATGTAATGCTTGACCTTTTTCATTATCAGATAAATTATTTCCCTATTCGATATATGTGTGTGAAAAGTTCCTAACTGTGGGGATGGGAGGAACAGATTCATAATTGAGATGAATTAATGTGGATGTGATTAAACCAGTGTGGGTGATTCAGTTCCATCCAATGAAAATGTATCTTGACATAGAGGAAGGAACTCCCTAATTCATGTGTCTAGAGAGGGTGACTTTTTGTGATTGTGTGGTTTTTTGGGGCAGTGGGGTCATAGTGTTTCTATGGTTTTTTAGGAGATATATGTCAAGGATTTTTCCTTATATGTTGAGTTTTTCACTCCAGTTTTCGAATGACGCGGGGTAGTTTGTCCCTGAGAGGTATCTTATAGGGTAGTTGTTTGGACCTATCTTTTCTAGGGTTTGGTTTTCAGCTCACTGGTAAAATAATAGTTTGAGAGGTATCTGATATAATGACTTGGATTCCCTTGGTCAATTACATTTTAAAAATCTTGTGTTTAGGGTGTTCTAGGAGGCAAAGGTAGCTCATTTAACGAGTTTTCCAAATTTCCTATTTTTTAAATAGTGACTTGTGGCATTGGAATTGTCATGTCAGTGCAGTG
The DNA here is from genome assembly GCA_963277665.1 of Viscum album. Lineage (NCBI taxonomy): Eukaryota > Viridiplantae > Streptophyta > Magnoliopsida > Santalales > Viscaceae > Viscum > Viscum album. Next base: position 967,211,268 of record OY728159.1, on the reverse strand, counting down.
GTGAGCCAGGGGCATCTGTATCAGTGATTTAGGGGCATCGACATCGATGAGTTAGGGGCATCAGCATCGGTGAGTCATAGGCATTAGCATGAGAGATTCAGGGGCTTCGACATCAGTGATTTTGGGTGTCGGTGTCAAGACAACAGTGTCATAGCATTAGTGAGTCATGGAGTTGGTGATTCATTGGGTCGGTAGCTTAGAATCAGTGGATCAAAATCGGTAGGTCACGTCGGTAGCTTACCCGTTAGTGGCTTAGCGTCGGTGACTCACCCATCAGTGAATCATTTCCAGTTTTCCCATATTTTCTTGTTTCTCCCCTCTTACGTATTATTTTATGTGAACCAAGTTTGAAAATATGTTTGGGTGTTTTTAAGTTAATTTCAAAAAATATTAAGTATATCCTCAATATCCTTACGCTCTAGGGTCTTTGAGATACTCAAACTGAATGATATTGACCATGATCCCATGTTAATGGCTTTTGAAACAATTATTCCTTTAATATAGGATCTAGATATTCAAATCCAAGATCTTCCCTTCCAAGTATGATTTATGTTATATCTTGGTCCACCTAAAGAATTTATCTATAGATGAGTTGTGATCCTATGCTAGAGCCCCAGCCTGGTCAGTTTTCTTGGAGTTTCCTACTGCTCGTGCGATACTATGTTATTGGTGAAAAGAGTAGGTTTTGTTGCATGTTGTTTCATGTAGGGATTTATTCATCCTCCCTTTAATTGTGCATCATGTGGGGTGGGTGTACAGATGATTCCTTGTGGGGAACAGAGTAATAAGTTTCATAAAATGAGGAAATAATATGAAGGTAATATGATCAAAATATAATAGGGGTCAACAAAATTACAGGTTGGGAGTGGATTGATATTTGATTAGATGTTTTATTTTGTAATACTTATTTCATTATAGATTATTTTCATTTTATGCCTTCTAAAAATCATTAACTATGGTGGTATTTTCTTGTGAAATAGTGGTGTTCAATTTGTTTTTTTAGGATGTTTGATAATTGGTTGTAACATGAAATCTGCTTAATCACATATACATGGTTAATTAAATGGATTCCCATATAAGAAAAATGTTTTGTGATCACCTCGGTTATTTAAAGTAGAATTGAATAACCCCTATTGGATAATCCTGAATACCAATGGATTGATGGTGTGGCTAAGTGCTATGTGTTTTATGGGGTTCTAGCCTTCTTGTAGGTTGTGGGTACAGGGGTGGATAGAGAATTTTGTTATGTGAGAAGGGTGTGGTATGTGTGTGCAGTGGGGCTGTGGTTTAATGTTAGTTGTTGTGGTCTTGGTGTGTGGGGCTATATGGTTGGTGTGTTGGAAACTCAGGTTGAGAGGCTTATTGATTGTGTAATGTATGGACATTTAGGTAGTGGGGATGATAGGTTCGGTTGCAAGGGCATGGAATTGCAGTATAAATTTGAGGAATGATGATTAGTAGTGGTTGAATGGGTGTCTAGGGAAAAAATGTGTGTGCAGCTGGATTTTAGGTTTGTCGTTCTTAGATATTTTTAAGAATGGGTGTTATAATGGAAACGATTTACCATGTTTGGTATTACCTTCTAGGTTTTGTTCTTGTTAGTTTCTCCAGGTAGTAATCGAATAAACAAAAATGTAAACCTTCATTAATTAATATCAAGTGTTTGAATAAAAAAGTTGTTGGGTTTATACTTTAGAAGATCATGTTGTATAGTTGTGCATATAGGGGTAGCAACAGATGTGGTTCTATGGGGGTTATTTTTTTGCTTTAAGACCCATAGGTTAGGCTGAGTTTTTTTACTTATTTGTAAATAAAATTAGTCCCTTGTGATTTATATACAGACCCCACCTTTACTGAGAACTATTTATCGAACACCCCCATTTCATGGGAGAGGGTGTTTTTCTTAACATCTCTGTTGGAGGATGGATGGTTAGTCACTAACATCCTTCCTCACACCAACTTCTAGGTTCTTAACACTCGACCATATCCGGAAAGGCTGTAATGGCTTGTGTCTTACCATAGTCCAAGATCCTTTAAGAAAATTTGTTGTGGACAAGGGGCCTAGGTGTTTGTTGTCCGGGATTGTTTTTCCAAGTGTCATCAGGATGAGGCCTAGGTGTCTTCGGGTGAGAGGTGTGGTTATTGTGGCCCAGGTGTCTTCGAGTGAGATGTGTAGTGTGGTTGAGGCCCAAGTGTGTGCGGTTAGGTTGTGGTAGTAGGACTACATTTTAGAAGATTGGTAGAATCAATATGTTATTCGTTAAGAATAGCAGTCAACCACTGGGAAAATGGTGCAGGGGTACCCAAATGTTGATGTGCTTATACGACTAATTTACTTGAATTACATTACTTGGTGACTATTCCATAGTGAGGCAAGGCTAGTTAGTATTCCTTAGTAGGTTATATGAGGTTCAATTATTTTCTCACATGGATATTAGTAAGTTCCCCACTTGTGCACGGGTGGCTTTAGTTTTCCTACTGGGTATACTGGTATACTCAACCTACATCTATAATTATATTTTCAGGTTTTCAGGAGTACTTTGATTACTGTGTTGGACTTTACTAGATCAGGTTCTAGGATAGTTTTTGTTCTTCTTCTTATCTCTTTCTTTTGGTACTTGTTTTAGTAATTTGTTTATACTTTTTTTGCTATTTACGTTTAAATCATGCATGGGTTGGATTTCGGTTTCCTTTATATATTAAACTTTTGTGTTTCTTGGGATTTTTACCATATTATCTTCTGATCTTATTTTCAATAAAAAGTGTAATTCCTTCCCTTTTTTGTGATATTTAATACCCTTGTTGTTGGTTGCCACTTTGGGGCATATTGGGGGTGAGACTCGGGGGGTCTTTATCTCTCTATCATCTTGAAGAAGGAAGAGTGTGGTACTTTTTTGTCCCTTCCCACATCTTAAGGAAGGCGAGTCAGGAAACTTTAATAGGTTTATAATGAAACAAATACATTTTGAAGTGTTAATAATGGAGGAAATTTGGTAGCATTTTATAAGTGGGGGAGAGAAAACACATGGAATTTTTGAAAAGATTCAATTAAACCCATGTTTTTATCATTCTAGAAGCCTCTAAAAAGGGCAAATATCTATAATTATTGTTTATATAGTCTAATTAAGGCCATAACATTGTGTTATTATGTTTTCTTATGTTATGTTAATAGTTATATTCTTAGTTTAACCACCTAGTAAATCGGTTTTTACCTTAACTGCGATAATTAATTCTTACGTATTTTACTATTCATAATGGTCAAAAATTAAGTCGAAATTATTGGATAATATAAATTATTATGAATAAAAATGTTTAGATCATTTTTTCAAATTCAATTTATATAATAGGAAGAATCTAACTTAAAATTAAACCCACAAATGTTATGATAAAGTGGGTTTTCAAAGGTAAAATTCTCATAAGTATGGAAGGTTTTAATATCACAATTCAATAAAAAATTGATTAAAATGACCCAAAATAGTAAAATTGTAATTTCATTGATATAGTAATACTTTAAAAACAATTTAAAATTTTAATTTAACCTTTTCATTTATTAAAATGAGGTGGAGGTTTTCAATAAAATCAGTATTTTTCACTATTTATCGAAAAATGAAACATTTAAGAAAAATACCAAAAAAATAATCAAAGAAAATTTCAAAATAATTATTTAAATAATTAATATCATTTTAGCAAATATATTTTCTAATTTTTTTAAAAATTGATTTTATATTATGTGCGTAAAGCGTGACTAAGTTATATTTTAGAAAAAACAAATATAGTTTTTTAGAAAACATCTATTTTTCTTTTAAATTATTATTATTTAATTGTTAATCAATACATAAAAATAATTTTAATAACATAGTAATTAATATTCATACCATCTAATTTAAGGGATAGGTTATAATAGTATATTATATTATATTTCATTGAGACTTAAGGTTTCTTGTTTAACAAGTTATCAAAGAGAAGAAATTTAATGAAATAAATTTCATTGGTGGTATAAGATTGATGGTTCATATTGAATACACTAACAAATACAATGCAATTATTTTATAATTTAGTGGTGTTATAAAGGTAATAGCGTAGTTTTTCTTTTCAAGATCATTTTACTAAATTTGAGTAATTCTTTTACTGTCTATAAATATATGGAAATATACTTACTTGATATCATTCTATTTCATAAGAACAATTTCATCATTTGGTTGTGCCTTGATAAATTTATAATTAAACGCTTTTTATAAGAAATAAATTTTCAAAAAATAATTTTTTATCATAAGGTGCTAAAATTCAGTTTTAATAGATTTTAAGATCCAAAAAAGGGGGACAATTCATTCCATATATTTTTAAATACATTAAAAATCCAATATGGTAAGCACAATTTATCCAATAAAATATATTAATCACTAAAGCTTAATAGTAACAACATGGATCCATCAGTAATATTTTTACACCAAATAATTTATGTAAACGACAATGAAAGATTATCTAAAACATCATGTCAGATAGTAGTGGGTGTTGAAACCTTATCATCCTTCTGTAGTAGTTCAAGACATATGGCCTTTCTAGATGCAATGGGTTGTCACCTGCTAAGAAGGTTGTACAATTTCTAAAACCATATTAATATAATTCCTATAATTATACCAAATTCTGATCAACCATAATTATTAAAACATCATAGATAAGATAAACCTTAAATTTTACCAATAACCTTAAATTTATGTCCAAAAATATATGAGCATTATTCCTCAAAAAATCATCTAATAGATAAATAGGTTGTATTAACATTAATTGTTTCCTAAAATATCCATAGTCATGTTATATCCCTATAAAAAATTAAAATGGGTGTTTAATAATTTAAACTTATGATCAAATTTAAACTCATAAACCCATGATGGTATCCATAAATCTTATGTTAATGATGAAATATATGCTTCTAAAATTAACAGAATACTTAGATGTTTCATGATTATTATAACCAAAATACCATTGGTAAAAATTCATCTACAATATTATTCTATAAACCCAATAAATACTTAAAACATTTTACGTATACATAGTTATTTCCATGTTGTAGGAGTTAACCTTAATAGGAGGGAATTAACTCAGATTATTCCTAGGTTATACACATTTAAGACAATAAACTATAAATGGATCCCTATGATGAAATTAATTTCCTTCCATCTTACTCTTCATCTTCCTCATGAATTCATTGTGTTATCCCATTCTTTTCCACACAAAAAACATTTTCCCATTCCTTTGAGACACTTTATTGGGTGCCTCTTTCCATATTTCTAAAATGTAGGAAATCGGTCCTTCTTTCCTCCATTTTCTACATCACTCTAGCTCTTATAGAACTCTATGATTCTCTTATTTGGTGAGTCTAATAATTGGTTAATTTGTATATTGTTATTCATATTTCAGGATAAATTATTAGGTAAAATCATGATATCTTTTACTCTAGTCATCATCCCATTTGTTTTCTCATAGTCACCAAATTTTCCTTCATATTTAATTCTAATATGATTCTTTGATGTTCAAACCATTGATTTAAACCAAAAATCATATTGTAAGAAATCATAATCATAGTGGGAAAACCATATGATAATTTATAATATTTCTAAATAATGAAATATTATTTTTAATATGAGACACCTCATGTTTAACCTATGTCATTAATTATCATCATCTATTCAAATACTTCATAATAGTATCTAGAAATGTTTATTTATCCAATGTATATCCCCCAGAAGTATCAAACTAGGTGCCTAGTATGGATAATTTTCTTGTACCAGGTAACTCATAAGTCAATCACAACACCCCTTTTTTAGATTAATTTCTATTAGGTATAGTTTTTCTAGAACCACATCCACTTTTAGTATTCATACCAGGGTGTATTTATTAGAAAATCGACATAATCTCCACCTTACCACAACATTATCATGTTCTTATATACTTATCCATAAATTCTATCATATGGTTATATTCTCAAATATATTCTTTCCAAAATATATTCCTCAAAGATTATACAAAACGTCTTCTAGTAAAAACTATAAAGGCCATGACCCAAGTAATTCGAAGCCAATTTCCACTTTATTACATTGGAATAAGTTATATGGAATTGAATCCCAAAGGACCATATAGTTTAGTAGTCTTGGTAAACTATATACATACATGATTCCCATATTACATTTTAATACACAAATTACAACATAATTAATTCATGGATATCACTATTCTCTAGGGAATATCCTTCCATATCATTGATTATACAATTCCTATATTCCAAGGAAAATAAACAAAATAAGGGTAAGATCAAATTATCAATAAGAGTTACATAAATAAAAATCTGTCTTGAGTAAATTAATAATAATCAATAAGGAATAATCAATATGTAAAGTTAAATATGTAAAAAAACATCTCATTTTATTAGTAAATTTTATATCATGATTATATAAGGCATAATCAATACAGAAAATCGAATATTTGGATAGTTGTGTCATTTAATAAATAACTTGACTTTCATTATTAGATAAGGAATAATCAATATGGAAATATAAATATATAAAAAATAATTAAATTTTATAAATAACTTGAATGTCATGACTAGATAATTCATAATCAATATGAAAAGGTAAATATCTAAACAATCATCCAATTTACTCAATAACTTTCCTACAATGACTATATAAGGAACAATCAATATGGAAAGGTAAAAAAATTGAAAACGCATTCTAATTAACCAATAACAGAGAATAAAATGAATCTTTAGATAATATTATTATAAAAATCTCATGGATAATAATAACTGAATTTATAATGAAAGAAATTATTAAATATTAGATTTCATGATCTCAGGAATCCTGATACCGATACAATCATGGCATTTCACAATACAATATAAAATTGATGGGATGGTACACACCAGAAACACATTTAACTAGGTTTATCCAACTGATTTGTCTTATGCGACTACTAATTCATCGAGGGGTATTTATAACCATTCCGCACTCAAATATTCATATCCAATGCATTCCTCATATATCTAATGATCCTTTTAATTCATCAAAAAATATTCCTAATCAAAAAAATTCAGTATCGAGTAGGAATTGGGATTAATAATAATCTCCTGGTCAATTATATATCTTTTAATGTAAATTATCATTTGTATAAGTGATATACACTTTATTTAATAAGTATATACATGATAAATAATATAGATATTTAGGTGAAATGTAATGTCCAATGATAATAAGAAAGTGAATATTTCAAGGGAAAGTTAACGATTATAATAAATAATCATGAAACAAAAATTAAAAACTTTCCAAAGTCATACTTGTAATACTCAAACTTGATTATCCACCCAAAAAATGATTTCAAGCCAATTTCCAATGGCCTTGGGCTCTCCTCCCCATATTCCAAAGGATTTTGACTAGTATTGAGGTTTTAAGGAGGTGATAGTGGGGATACTATTCCTTAACATGATGATGATATAATGATCTATTTATATTTTTAACATGAAATGAAAAAAAAGATGTATAGAAACAAACACAAACCTGACCATGGTAGAGGCACAATCAATATCATACAATAGCAGAAGAAATAACTAAATAGTAGCAGTGAAAATGAATAAATAGACCAAACAATTGATTTTTAAAATAGAAACAAAACATTCATACATAATAGGTAATAAATATTAATAAATTGAAAAAGTTTTCCCATGGAAGACCTCAGTATATACATATATATGGGCATGTTAATTTAGAAAATAAAAAAAAAGGAAACTCTAGATGAGGTAAGAACCAATGGTCTCTTTCCTTCTATACCATGCTAATAGCCACTAAGATCCATTTCATGAGCCTATAAATTTACCTAAATAAAAAGGAATAAAGTCTACAGACGTCCCAAAGGACTTCTGTAGGGTCCTAGAACGAGTCTCAGTAGGGTACCACCCATGTGTACATACCTTACATTTATGACTTAGCAAGTGTATACTAAAAATAAATAAAAAGTAACACATAAGTAAAGTAAACACAAGATTCTATGGTTCTCAACAGCCAACAGAAAGCTATCGCAGGTCTTGGAAAATGAAGAAATAACTAAGGATAAGAGGACCCTTATCTTATAGCTCAAGGTATCCTTTAATGTCGAATAGCCTGTGTGAACTCTTAGGTTCCACCACTTATGTCACCAGACACCTCGTTCCATTAAGCTTCAAATTGATGTACCAAAGTAATGCCCAATAAAATGTATTCGGCCCCTTGGACTCATATTTGAAAGCACCTATGGGGTCGAAGCATGACATATGGAGGCAGTGTGATAGCTATTCTTAAATAGTAACCAACATAAAACCTATGGTCAGCATCCTAAGAAATGGATATTACCTTCCTCCAAAATGATCATTTCCCAATTTCCTCAAGCAGAATGAGCCTCAACCCCTAATCGATAGCCTCAATTTTATCCACTGATGGATCATCACCATCCCCATGGCTTTCAACAGAAATCACTCCCACACACTGACCAAATAAACAACTATCGGGGTAATCTACCCACACAAGTGTTAAAAACACCTCATCCCTGAGTCAGACTCTTTCTACATGACTCTAAATGGTTCTTTGGACAACAAGGGTGAGTGGCATCACAAATTCAGAACCAATGCCACACCAAAAACAGCACCGCATTCCCAAGAAACCATGTCACTCAAACCGATGGGCATGCCATCCAAAATATCTTATGCCTTTCCCAAAACCTGACGGCCTATCCACAGTAACCGAAAATCGAGTCACCTACCCGATGGTCAAAACCACCCCAATTCCTTGATCCAATCCAATCCTAATAATCACTTCACCTCAAAAATATAGGCATCGCTATCTCAATCCTTGGGTAATGCTCGCCATGTTCCATTGGTACCAAATATTGCATCATAATAAATTCACATTATTAAGATATATCAGATTTAATAAAGTAATCAATTCAATGAAATTTAATTTTATATCTAGTATTTAATAACAATGAAATTTAATATAAACCGATCAATCTAATAAAAATATTCACACCCCAATATAACTTCCCCAATGTTTGAGCCCATCACATGACTCAATAACTTTTGGACTCATGCAAGAATAATTGTAAGAATCCATCAAGGTATAATTTAATTAATTAATAGAAACCATTAAATTACAAGGGTCTCACTAGATCAAAAAAATCCCAAGCTAAAATCCTCACTGCCAAAAAATTCATGAAATCATAAATAAAAGTATAAACCACCTACCTCAGAGTTGTAGATGTAGGCACGTCTGATCTTAGCCTCTAACACCGAATTATTTAGAAGAAAACAACAATATCATAAAATGCCATAGAAATATAGAAACAATTACTCACATGGATTTAGAGGTCTTTTATGTGAGAGAAAACATAAATAGAAGCATGATAGATGAGATCCTTATCGAGACGGATCCAACACCATAAACGGATTGAAGATCAGAGCTCCGATGAAGGAGTTGGACCATAACCAAGGTGAGGAGAAGAATGAGGGTTTATCTTTAATATGAATGACCCAACAATGAGAAAAGAGAAGAAATTATGGTTTATAGAAGGATGGGTATTTTGGTCATTTCACACCATTAAGAATTCTCATGGTTAGCTCTCATAGTTTTCCAAACCATGCATAAATCATGTATCTCTTATTTCTTAGGAGACAACCCCTGAATGGTTATCCCACATAGTTAGTAAAAACCATTCATAGCTCATGTGGCTATAGTCTAGAGACAGTAACCAAATGGAACTACATGTGCAGCTTTCATATGATTTGGAAAACTGTGCACAAACCATGTGGATTACCTTTGCGAAAACTATCGGGGTTATCGTTCAGTCGTGTGCCTCACCAAAAACGATTTCCCAAACCGTTCTCATGTCAAAAAAAGGGATTTACAGTTTTCACTAAGAGGATGCATGGTTATATCTAACTGTGTGACTCAACTTGCACATCTTTATAACTGGGCCTTTGGGCCTTCAATGAACCTAAAACCAATCCAAATAACCGAGGATTTTTATAACCCTCTAAAAGTATCAAAAATAAAGGTTTTGGGTCAATGAAAAACATAGAATTAGGTATCACTGATTAAGAAACCAATTAGCATAGGCACAAAACTCCAAAATTTTGAACTGGGAGAGGATTTCGACCCACTCTAAATACCCATGATGTTATAATATCCCTAAATTAACATATCTCATCATAGAACTTTAAAAAACTAAAGATGGTATAAGAATACATATCCTATAACAATTAACTCTGACTACCTCAGTCTCAAGGTAAATGGTTAACTACCTCAAGGGGGTCCCCACATTAAGGGTGACCTGCCCCTATCACATCCTAACTCAATGATTAAACAAGATGATAATCTCTTGATCATCTCAGGACTCAAATGTACTCCTTTGATGAATCTCCAATCTTATACCTCATCAATTTATATCATGTCATACCCAAAACCAATCAGATTCCAACATCACATCAAGGCCTACTTTGTTCCCATGTCTCACATGGAACCAATGATGCCCTATATCTCAAGTGATCCTCAAAAGTCCAAGTACCTCAAACCTCAATTGAGAACTGCATCATAATGATGACCATATACCGACATACCTCAATGATCAAGCATCCCCTTGAATCCCCAAAGATAACGCACCTCAATAATTATGCATCCAATGATGCTTGAATATTAAATCAAGTTCCATGAACATTATATACATATAAATAGCACATATGTTATGATTCCAAACTACTAACCAACATATGGTTAGACCATATACATATAACCCATGCACCTCACGCACCCAAAATAGACATGCCTCAAAATTCCATGAAAAAAATTGAAAAATAACTCTACTCATTTCTATGGCATAACTCTGGCCATCATCAGCTCACCAGCCCACTCTGACACTGGTAGCTCCATAGCGCAAACATAGCCTAAAGACTGGCTACCTAAAGCCTGACCTCCCTACGGTGTTACACAATCCATCATCCATTGACCCTACTGTTGGGTCTCACTACCTCTGTGAAGACCTTTGTGTGCAGCTGATACTCAGCTACCATCACTTGGTACCACTCTCAATCTGATATTAGAGCCCTACGTTTGCCTTGGTCCCTAACGAACTTTTATCTATGAAGGGTTCTTAATAAACCTCTTGATATTCATGACCTACCCACATTCCCGACACTCCTTTAAAGGGGACTTTGACTAAGATCGGACAAGTCCTGGTTGTACCAATAGCAAGAAAACTAGTAATGATCCACTCCTAGGTAGTTTTCCTAAGTCCTTGGCTAGACTGACCTGCTGGAACTCATCCTGGTCTCGTCTCCTACAATCTATGGAATCATCACATAAATTATTCAATGTTGTAACTCGAATTTAGTAAGGAATATCTATCATCTTTTCATCATCTTTAAGCTCCTAGTTCACTAACACTAAGAATTATTCCAACATAAATATGTTTACCTACACCTGAATGCCATGTCATAATACATCCTCGAAATGCCTCACCATCAATGTTTCATTTCCCACCAAGCTAGGTGTAAAGTGAAAAAACATGGTGAATGTCATTGTATATCCCATGACAAACATGTCACCATACTGTTGCCTCATGAATTCCTAAGCCCTATATTCCCATAGTGTCTCTGGTAAAAGGTGATGAAGAACCCAGCCTTATAGTCCTTCTAGGCCAGTCCCTCATATTTACCTTCTTGAACATGCACTTCCCATCAGTGCTTAGTCAGGCCTCTAAGCATATATATTTCTAGATTTACCCTCCAACCTAGAGGCATCTCAAATTTCCTTAAGATCATCATCATTGATTCTATCTATTTCTCAGCCACCATTGGACCAGAATCACCCTGGAAATGTTGTGGGTTATACGACTGGAACTCCTGCATCAAATTCAACATCAGTGGATCTTCTCCCGAAGGTCCCATATCGATCCCCATGATAACACATACCAAAATATCCTTGAGATACTCATCAATCCATTGCCCAAAAGTGAAAAAATAAAGCACCATCCCTACCTACATTGGAATCCAAGCCTGATCATGTACTTGTGGCTCATGATCTATCTAACCCACAAAGGTTTCAACATGATCATGCTCTAACGAAACATTATTATTACCCGCCTAATGCTCCATCTGAACCGTCTTGGTGGAAACCCACTATCCCCATCACAACCATGTCACAATACATCGTGTCCTCATGAACTCCTTAACCACACATATTATTTCCATGTATAAAAATATACTTTGGGCCAAACCCATCCTCACGAACCGTGTCGCCTCAATACGGTGACCTCATCGCCCAAACTAGTGATCATCATCACCTAGTACCATCATACTAGTATTCTCTAATATTATCACGTCCCATATAATACATCATAATAAATTTATATCACAACACACACACCCAGATATATATATATATATATCAATGATAATATGTTCCTATCAAAGCAGAAACAAGCATTGAAAACACCCCCATTCAATAAAGGTCCAAGGTTACAATATCTCTATCCTCATCATACAATGCCAAGGATCACAAGTCATAAAAATTAACAAACACAATTACTATTTAACTACACATGGTAGAAATAATGTAAATAATAAAATGATAAACAATATAACAATAATTCTCACCCATGACTACTTGGTTCATCCTCTATGTCTGGGGCTGTAGGCACCCAAACACAAGTTCAAAACCATGTTCTGAAAACATTCTAATATCAGATGTACTATATTCCTAGTATTAATACCAAACAATAAAAATAAAACCATTTGTAACATTAATATTTAGTCTAACATCTCTACCAATTCCAATTCAAGAACTTCTTTGATACTATTTATAGCACCCCAACCCGATTAGCCACCCGAATAGTACTTTTAGGTCGATCACCACTAGACTTAGGCACGCCTACCCATATGAAAATGACTTCTAACTAGTATTAAGGGTGTAATGTGGTGATATTTGGAAGATTATACCCTCTCTTGATGATGGCATAGTGGTCTATGTATATTTATAACATGAAATGGAAGAAAATAAAGACACTCAAACCAGAACCCATCCATGGAGGAAGCACAATCAGTATCATACAATAGCAGAGGCAATAAATAAAAAGTTTTCATGGAAATGAATAATGAGGTCAAAAATACCATTTATATATTCCAAAAAAACATGCATACATAACTGTTCGTACATATCAATATACAAAAAAGGGTCTCCCATGTCAGACCTCATTATATACATATACATAGGCATGTTAATACAGAAAAGAAAAAAAAACTCTAACTGATTCCAGAACCATTAGTCCATATCCCTCCATCAGATTCTAACACCCACTAATATCTAAATCTTGATCTAAAACCTTTACCTAAATGAAAAATAATAATGCATACATGCATCATAAAGGGCAAGTGTAGGTTGAGAGAACGTGTCTCGGTAGGGTACCACCTACATGTGCATACCATACATTTTTGACATGGAATGTGTATACTAAAAATAGAAAATTATAGAAAAATATTAATTTAGACACAAGATTCTTTAGTTCTCAATAATAACCAAAAATTTATCACCTACTTTAGCCAATGTCAAAATAACCGAGGAGAAGAAGATTACTAGCTCATAGAACAAGAAATCCTATAATTTCAAATATCTTAGGTGAATACTTAGGTTCCGCCTATGATGTCACCAAGCACCTCATTACATCAACCATGTAATCAACATACTGAATTCACACTTAATAAAATGTATATATTAATTTAGACCACTGAATGAAACCACCCATCAGCTTGAATCCCAATGTTCAGAGGCATAGTGATGTTTTTTCTCAAATAGTAACAATTGTTGGACCAATGGATGAAATCATAATAAACAGTGATTCCCATTATCCAAAATGATCCTATCCCAATAGATTCAAGCCTTGTGAGATTCACCACCCAACAGATGGCCTCAATAGTGTCCTCTGATTACTCCTCGCCATCCTTGTGGATTTCTATGGAAAGCACCCCCATCCAATTACCTAATCCACAACTACTTGGGGCCTCTACCCTCATGATTTTTCAAAACCACCCCATCAATGAGTCAAAATATGTGAAAATTACTTCAAATTGTTATTTTTCCAACATGGGTGAGTGGCATCACCAATTTAAAACCTAATCCACACCAAGTTCAACACCTCATGCCCCTGCGACCATGTCACTCAAACCAATGACCATGTAATCCCAAATATCATCCATAGCCACCTCAATTGATAATAATATCACTTGAATGATGGTCAACACCACCAAAATGCCTTGGTCCAATATCGTCCTAATGTTCACATCGCCTCAAACAGATAGTCATCATTGTCTCAATACTCAGTCCATGACTGTCATGTTCCATTGGAACCCAATATTGCATGATAATAAATTCAAATTATATATATATATATCAAATTAAATCAACTAAATAATTAAATGAAAATTAATTTTACATCTTTAATTTTATAAACACTAAATTTAATATAAACTGATCAATCTAATATAAAGGGTCACACTCTGACCTAACTTCCCCAAGGTCTAAGTACCTCAAGTGACTCAACCACTTGTATAATCCTGAAAGAATTCTGATATTCATCCTATAAGTTTCAATTTAATTAATTTAATTCACCCATTAAATTAAAAGGTTCTCTCTTAGTCAACATAACAACACGTTAAATTACACACACCCAAAATACTCACAAAATCACAAAGAAATGTATTCATCACCTACCTTGGAGTTATAGATGTAGGAATTTATGATCATAGAATATAACTCCAGCAGATTTGGAAGAAAAAGATGGTTTTGTAGAGTGCCCAGAAAATAGGGGGAAATGACTTGAATAGATTTAGCAGTCCATGAGGTGAGAGAAAAATGAAATCGAAGCATGGTAGAGGAGAACCTTCTCAAGACAGATATAATGTCATAAATGACTTGATGAATAGATATAGGATGAAGGAGTTGGATCAAAACCAAGGGGAGGAGGAGAAGGAGGGTTCCTCCTTGTTGTGCGTGATCTACCGAGGATGAAAGAGGAAAAATTCAGGTTAATAGATGGAAGGTCATTTTGGTCATTTCACACCATTAAGAGGATGCATGGTTAGCTTGCACAATTTTGTTAAATCATGAAAAAACCATACAACTCAAGATTCTTAGGAACCAATCCATGCATATTAATCCTACACTGTTAGTGAAAACCATGCTGGGCCCATGTGGCTACAGTGTAAAGGTACTACCAAAATAGCACTACTTGTAAGGATTTCACATGGTTTGAAAAACCATACTGAACTATTATAGAGGTTCTTTTATGGTCGTGTTCCTTACCTGGCATAGTTTCCCAAACTGTGCTCAAGGAAAAAATAGGGTTGCACGGTTTTCACTAAGATACCACATAGTTAGATCTAAGTATGTGCATCTGCCTGCACTCCTCCATAAATAGGCCTTCATGCCTCTAATGCACCCACAACCCATCCAAAATCTCTGGGATTTTTTAATCCTCTAAACCCAAATAATTTTTCATATAAAATGAAAATTCAATATTAGGTTTTGATGGACAAGAATTAAATTGGCATAGGAACCAAACTCCAATTTTTCAAACAAGGGGAAGATTTTGACACAGTACAAATACTCAAAACATTAAAAAAATGATCATAAACCATCTAGAGAAACAATAAGGTTTATACCAGTGTAATATATCCTCATTATATCATTATTACAATAAAGTTTTAATGTCATTGATGAATAAAAATACCATAAAAATGTGCTTAAAAACAATCTGGAGGAAAAAAAACCTTTTCACATGGAAAATATTTTTAAAACTAAAAGTTCACACAATATTTTAAAAATTATTTTATTTGAAAATATCCTTTGAAATATTTAATTTATTCTTTAAAATTTGAGTGGTCATGGTGACTGGAAATTTCAACCATGTCGAACATATTAAAAAAAATATTTCACTTATTCAATAAAATACATATGGGCCTTATTTGGAAAAAAGTAATGAAGAATACATTCAAAACATTTTTTAAAAATTAAAAAAATGGAAACAATTTCTTTAATAAATAATTTTTAGTATTTATAAAATATTTTCAGATGCATTTGTAGAAAATATAGATTTTGATAAAAACGATTTTTTATTCAAGAGTAAAATACAGACATATCTTCTTAGAAAAAATATCTTAGTAATTTTAAGTACCAAAGAGTGTAAATGATATTATTAATTGAGAATTTAATGAATAAATATAGGATTTTAAAATTAAATTCTTTTATTATACAATGGTCAAATTATTTCCATCAATTGAAATTCAAGCATAAAAAAACGTGATTAAAATATGATTATGAAATAAAACATTATAAAGATAATAACATTGAAGTGATAATTAAGAAATAAACTTACTAAGTGTATCAAATGTAAATCCACATAAAACAAGTTTAAATATATATACTCAAAATTATTTATACATATAATCGTATAATCTCCAAGAAAATGAAAAAGTAATATAACTCAATGAAATAAAATTGAGTTATGAAATTATTTACCACTTTGTAATTTTCAAGTGAAATTCACAAAGATGAAATAATTTAGATTAAAACATAAAATACCATGAAGTATTAATTATTAATGATATTATAAGAAAATAGGAAATTATATACACAATAGAAAATAAATTATATTCATAATGTAAATACCCAACTCTAGTTTCCCGGAGTCGGTGTCTTATTTCATTATATTGAAAAGATTACACAAAATTCATATATCTACGGAATGAATAGATTGGTATTTTTAGAAAACAAGATACATACATAAGTTCAACATTACATCTTGAAGTAAATACAATATATATAATATATATTCCATTAGAAACATCCATGAATCCTAGATTATCCCTACAAGTCATTCATAATTTACTTATTCATATCCTAGGAAACTAAAACCTACAAAATGGGTGAGATCATATGATCACTATGAGTATGAAATACAATGGAAGATATCATTAACATAAAAATTAGGCATGGTGAATAAATAAAAAACACATTCCTTTAAAAAAATATAGTCGAACACAATATGGAAGGATTATGATATGAATAAATAATTCCACAATAAAAAACATTGTTATTCTACTAGTAAAATTAACACATGAATTATTAATTACTAGTTTCATAATGGGAGAATTCATTATGTCAGAAATCATAACTATACTTTCAAGGCCTCATTCCAAGACCATAAATAATCATACTATCAAGGCCTTATTCCAAGACTCTAGTTTGTCTCAAGAGACCTTCTGAGGAATCAAGGGGCTATAACAGGCCCCAACAATCACATGATAAGTCCAATTAATTCTTAATATTAATAAAGACCAACATAAATAACAAGTACATTCATATTGAAACAAACATATGAAATTTAAATAACTTTCCCCCAACATTAAACATAAACACTAACCATTCTGATTAATATGGTGAATGGTATCAAGGTAGTGCATCCATAGTCAAACTAATCATTAAAAACTCACTAAAATATTTTAGATGGTATCATAAGACATTAACCCAATTTAAACATAATAATCAATAAAGGTATTAATATAGGTGAAAATAGTCTTATAAAATCATCGAGTAATTCTTGAGATAAATACACTTTTACTTTGAAAAGTTTTCTTTTGGAAAAGTATTTTTATAAAACCAAAAGTGAATTAAGATAGTTTTTGATAATAAAATTAGTGATTTTATAAAAACAAATTGTTCCAAAAAATAGACTATAGATGTCCTTTGAAAATAGGTAATAACTTGAGAAATTCCCTTGAATCAAACTTGTATTTCTAGAAGAATTTTTGAATGATACTTTTCAATTATGTAACTCCCCATAAAAGAAAGAAATATTATTATTGGAACACATATATAGAACATTAATAAAGGATTTATGAGGATAAAATAAGTATTAAAAAAAATTCATTGAGGTATATATAGAATAAGTTTAACTCGAAAGAAAAATGGATGTTCGGATAGAAACCCTTACATTATGTTTGAATATGTTTCTCTCTCAAACATAAGGTCCCTGAAAATAAAGTTAGAATTATTTAAAAATTAATTCAGAACCTATTAAACATGTATTTAATTTATCATAATTTTATTCAGTTAACTAATGTCCTTATTGATTGATTATAAGATTTAATTTTGTTGTTTCGGAGGGTTTGTTTCCTTGGTTTTCACAATATGTATACTTGTATATGAGTATATATGTTCATGTGGAATGAATATAATTATCTAGAATTGAATCTATATATTATTTAAGAACAACTATAGTTGTTAATAGTTTTATATATTATTTGTTTATATGGTATTATAAATAATCCTTATATAAAATATTAATGAAAATCACATAGATTATTTTGGATGTATTTTGATTATTACAAACTTGTTTTCTCGTATGAATTAATATTATGGACATATAATGGTTAATGAATATAAAGTTGGTTATAATAAATATTTTATAGTTTAGTTAAACTATAAATATTATTTCATGACCATTATTTAAGAAAAAATTGAGGAAAGATAGTTCATCTTCCATGAAGGTAGTAAATTAGCACCTCACTGATGATGAGTTCGTTTATAAAATAAAAAAGAGAGAGAGAGAGAGAGAGTAAGAATATTGATAATGGTTATTAGGTAAACATGGTATAATTACATTATATATATAACATTTTAGTTTTCAATATCATTTGGATAGAGTAGGTCAGTAGAGGATAAAAAATAAAGGAACATGAAATAAAATTAAAAGAAAGAAGATGTGGATTTACTTCATGAATACACCTCCTTCAGAACCTCCTTAAGGGAAGGGGTTTTGGTATTTTGGAAGGAACAAGAGCTTCTAGACGTGGGGAGGGACTATATAAGAGTATTTGGGAAAAATCATTATAATATTAAAGGATTATATGTGTGAGGAGAAGAGGGAGTGATGGGGGGGCTTCTATAGTGGAGGAGAGGAGTTATTTCCCATTATTTTAATCATTATTTTATTATTTTGGATCAAGACTATGAATAGTCTTGATTCTTGTGACTCAAACTGTAATAAGTGCATGTGAGTTTGAAAAAATTTCCATTTAATTCATCCATGACCCAAGCATGATCCAAAAACACATTTATTTAGCGTATTTCGCAAATTATCGAATTTCACAATTCACCAAAAAATCAATTATTTTAGAAAAATCTCAAATAATCACCCTGACCATTTTTAAATGTGTAGAATTTTAAAATGAACTAAATTTTATTAAAATAATTTTATAAATAAGAAAAAATTAATTTTAAAAAAATCAGTATTTACTTGAAAAATATAGATTTTAAATTTAAAAATGATTTTATAATACTTTAAAACATTAAATGAGGTCTTATAAAATTAACCTTAAATAAAAGTACAACAAAATATTTAATTATGAATACATTTTATGAAAATAAATTTTATTAATTTATCAATTTAAAATTATAATTAAATATTAATTACTCACAAAAATACTAACACTTTGTTATTAATTTTTAGCATATTTTATTTCATTTATAAAGTACCTAAATTTTATTTATACATACCTTGGTGAGGTTACTATTCATAAGGGTAAAAATCTATTTATAAGGGTATGTTACTATACAAAAGGGTAAGTTAGTATTCACCAAAAATGTAAGTTGATCCTATCAAACACTAAATATCTTACTGATCGCAACTATTTATGTTAATTTTTTGAAACTCATATCACAGAAGTGGAAAAAATTGTGTTTATTGGATAGGTTGTAACAAAGTATTATTTTGTAGAGACTTAGTGTTTCATGCATTCAATATTAAATTTATTTATAAATCCTTGAGGTGTTACATTCTCCCCCTTATAAAAATGTAATCCTCAAAATTGTAGAATGTTACCTCATAAAAAGATTTGGGGAGTTTTACAACATAATATCCTCAGGCTCCCATGTTGATTCTTCAATTTTATGATTTTTTCAAAGTACATTTACCAGTCGTGTCATCCAATTCCTCAAAACCTATTCTTGATTGTCTATAATCTAGATATACACTTCACAAAAAGATAAGTTAGCGTCCAATTATATCCCTGGAAAAGTGAATACATACATTAGTTCTGTCAGGTACTTTCTCAACAATGAGATGTGGAAAACATTGAGTACTTTAGATAGGCTAGATAGAGTTTCCAATTGATAATCCACTGCTTCAATTCTCTCAAGAATTTCAAAATAGCTAATTTACCTGGGGTACAGTTTCCAATTCTTCCTAAATCATATAACACCCTTCCATGGAGATACTTTTAATAAAACATGATCTCCCAATTGAAATTCCAAATCCTTCATTCAATTATAAAAAAATATCTTTTTCCTACTTTGAGCTTCTTTGATATGGGTTTGAATAGTATTTACCTTCATTATTGCTTCCTTCACAAGATCTAGACCAATAAGTTTCCTTTCACCGACTTCATCCCAACATGTAGGTGTACGATATCTATTTCCATACAATACCTCATAAGGTTCCATTTGAATGCTATAGTGGAATATATTATTGTAGGAAAACTCCAAAAAATGTAAATATGGATCCCAAATACCGTGAAAATCAAGTGAGTATAATCTCAATAAGTATTCTAAAGTCTAGATCATCCATTATGACTTCCCGTCAATTTCAGGGTGACAAAAAGTAATGAATCAAAGCTCTGTATCTAGGTATTTCTGATGAATTTTATAGAATTTTGATATAAATCCTGGATCATGGTAAAACACAATTGAGAGAGATGCTCCATTAAGTCTTACAAATTCATGGATATAGAGTTGTTAATGGTGCTCCAAAGGAAAATCCTCCCATATAACAATGAAATCTAAAGATTTGGTAATTCGATCAATAATTACCCATATTGAAGAATTCATTCTTGGATTATTGGGAAATAGAGTGAAAAATACATGGGGATGTCATCCCATATCCCTGTAAGAATAGGTAGAGGTTTCATGAAATCTCTAGGATGTTGTTGTTCGGCCTTCACTTGTTTATAAACTAAATATATCGATATATAATCATCAATTTCCCCATTAATGTTATCCTACAGGAAATGTTCCTTCAAATACATATACATCTCATTTCTACCAAGATGTATAGATAAATTCGAACTATTGGCATCATCAAATAACTCAATTTTTAGCTTGGGTATAGTTGGAACACAAATCCTCTTCCCAAATTTTAGAATTATACCTTCATAAACAAAGTCTTGAAACATACCATCATTCACAGTAATAATTTTCTTTTTAAGATTCTCTTCATTAGGATAGGAAAATTTAATTCATTCCAAAAAATATAGTTGGGAAACCAAATGAAAAAGTAATGATGTTTCACATTCTTTGATAATTCACATGTCCATCTGTACTAGATCCATGAATACATGATCCCCTTCAATCCTCATTTTGTTTAAAACCCCATGATTTATTCTACTCAATTCATCACCTACCTCATTTACCTTCATGGGTGGTATTGTATGGAACAATCATAATCTTTGTGTAGTTTGATCCATTTTCTTTTCTTTACATTGAGTTATTTCTATGAAAAGTTATATTTTAGACTCTTTTGATCTGTATATATCCCACATCTTTCACTGTTGAGATATTGTCTCCATATTTTTAGAGCAAGGATTATAGAATCTAACTCAAAATCATTAGTAAGATAGTTTCGTTCATGAATTTTTAACTACCTTTATGCATAGGCATTAACTCTATCATTCTGCATAAAGACACAACCAAAAACTTTCTTTGATGCAAAAACATAGATCACAAACCCATAATTATATGATGGTAGAGTTAGGATCAAAGCATTCATTAATCTTCTCATTAGTTCTTTGAAATATTCCTCAAATTATTTTGTCCATACAAACTTAACCCCTTTATGAGTAATCTTGGTTAACAGGTTTGATAATCAAGTGATGTTTTGAACAAAATGAAGATAAAAATCACACTACGTACCTAGTTTTTTTTTGTTGGTGTATTCCATTCCATAAAATACTTTCTCTTCATAAGATAAATTAATATTTCATCCTTAGAGACAATATGGACAAGAAAAAATACTAATTGAATACAAAATTCACACTTCTAAACTTCTCATATAATTTATTTCTTCTAAGAGTCTTCAGAATAATGCACAAGTGATTTTAATGGCCTTTGAATCTTTTGGATTAAACTAATATATCATCAATAAATGCTACAAAAAATTCATCAAGATACTCCTTGAAACCACTATTCATTATATCCATGGAGAGAGGGGGTGAATTTGTCAGTCCAAAAGGCATTACTGTAAACACGTAATGCTCATACCTAGTTTGAAATGTTGTATTTGTAATATCTTCCTTCCTCACACGCAATTGATGATATGCATATTGAATTTAAATCTTTGAAAAATATTGGGCTCCATGATTTTGATCAATTAAATCATTAATTTGAGGTAGCAGATACTAGTTCTTTATTGTTATATCATTGATCTTCCTATAGTCAATCCATTACCTAATATATCTATCTTTCTTTTTAATGAAAAAAACAAGGTCTCCCCATAGAGAAACACTAGAGAGAGTAAGTCCTTTATCAATCAATTTCTCTAGTTTTTTATTTAGTTCTACTAATTCCATAATGTTCATTCTATAAGGATTATTTGATATAGGTCTTGAACCAAGAATTAAATCAATCGAGAACTCATATTCTCTCTCTGGAAGATGTATAGGTAAATCCTCTAAGAAACATAAATATATTCTTTTACAATAGGTACATCCTCTATTTTAACATTTCTTTACTCACTCATAGATATCGAGTTCTCATACATTCCAAGAATTGAATTCAGTGGTGGTACTTATGGTGGATCTAGATGAGAATCAGTTGGTGTTGTTTCTTCCTTAAAGATAAGGGATTCCACATAACTCTCAAAAATTATAACTTTCTTCTTATTATAATATGTTTTTCATTATAATTTGAAATAAAATCCATACTGATGATTATATCAAAGTCAATCATAGTTATGATGATAAAATCAGTAGATAAAGCACACTCATATTCCATAATGGGGACTTCCTAACACATGTTTTTTACAATGATACTTCCCTTAGGATTTTAAATGGAAAAATACTTTATTAAATCAAATTGTAAATATCTAATTTTCTTGAAAAACTGGGAAGATATAAAAGAATGTGACAATCCATAATCAAATAAATCATTGGATATGTTTGAGGAAATGATTAAAGTACCTACCACCACATAATTAGGAACTTCAACCTCAGTAGTTGTGACAACATAATCTTGGACAATATCCCTTGTCCATATTTGGGGAATGTTTTCTTAATACTTAGGATAAACATTTTCATAATGCCCCATCTCCTTAAAACTATACCGTCGAACATTTGTATCTTATTTCTTCCCCTTGACACCACAGGAGTGGTGAACTTTTTCTCTACACATTTAACAAACACCCATAATCTTTAGGAAAGTACCAAGGAGTTTCTTCCAAAAATTATCATAGGGTGTAAATTCAACTCTTCCCTTCTTCCCCATTTCCTTATTTCCTTTTTTTAGAGTTTCCAATAGCCCTCTTCATCTCTTTCTTTCTATTCATGTCAAAAGACTTAGATAATTACTTTTATATATTGATAAAAATGAGAATGTATCTTCATATGATGAGAAACCTTGGGTGACTAGCACCCTTCAGGGGAATGGTTTTAAATAATAAAATAATAGACCAGTCTTTCTCCATGGATTATTTATATAGTATTAGGCATTTCTTCCTAGCCTTGTAAAGATAGATTCAAGAATTACAACATTCTCACCCTCTTTTTTCCTCACATTCAAAAACTACATATCCATATCTGATCATTGTTCACAAGGGAAGTATTTTTCTATGAATATTTTCTTAAAAACACTCCATTCCATTTATTTTATTTATTTATCCTCTTTTGTGTATTGAATTGAAGACCACCACTGATCTATATCTTCTGATAGATGATAAAATTCCACGAAAACCTTATCTCTTTCTTTATATCCCAAAATGAGAAATATCTTCTCTAAAGAACATATCCACTACTCTACTATGAATGGGTTTGTAGTCCAGTTAAATAATGGAGGTTGTTGTCACATAGAGTGGTCTAACATAGCTCTTCTATATTATAGATTCGGATACTTTATTGTTCATAACCTACGTCAAATGTCCCATTATAACTATAAGTTTCCCATAACTAGTCACATCACTAGATCTGAGATCATTATCTTCCATCATAGGTAAATTCTTATATGGAATACGCACATTTTTTTAGTTCACATTCCTCACTACTAGAAATTTAGGCAATAGTCACAGTTTGGAACCGTGGATATATGCCCAAAAACCGTGGATATAGGTCTTTAGACATAGTTCAAACCATGGCTAGAGCCCATCCCATTTCATAAAAAAAAATCCCCCCACCCTAGATAGACCCCCTACCCCTCCCACCTGAAGACACACCCCCTTCCACCTACAAACCCCCCTTGCACCCATCGACAAACAAGCCCTGCACACCCCCTGCAACCCTGGGCAGACCCCCATGCACCCCTGGATATACCCCCCTTGAACCCTGCATTGACCCCCTGTGCACCCTTTCAGACCCCCCTTGCACCTCCGAATAGACCCCCTTGCACCCTAGACGAACCCCCCCCCCCCCACCTGTGACACACCTCCCTACACCCCTGGATAGAACCCCTGTGTAACCTTGGACATACACCCATTACACCTTGTACAAACACCCCTTGCACCCATGTAGAACCCCCTTTCTCCCCTAAATAGTCCCCCCTTACACCCCCTACACACCCCTTGCACAGCCCCCCTTACACACCCTTTTCACCCACCCCCACCCCTCTCTTGCACACCCCCTAGACAAACCCCCCTCCCCTAGAAGGACACCTCCCCAGATAGACTCCCCCTCTTAGATAGACCCCCTCCCCTTGGACAGTAGCCCCCCTGGACAGACACCACCCTTGAACCCCCCAAAATATCCCTTTCACCCCTGGTCTCATTTCACACACCCCCTTGCACACCCCTTCCTCCCCCCCCCCCCCCGCTGGAACCCCTTGCACCCCCTGCACAATCATGCCCACTTGAACCCCCCCCCCCCTTGAATAGTATCCCCCCTAGACACCCCCACCCCCACCCCCAGACAGACCCCCCCCAGACAACACCCCCTAGACAGACACCCCCCAACAGATAGACCCCTTCAGTGGACAGACACCCCCTTGTAGGCCCATACACCCCCTAGATGGACACCCCCTAGACAGCATCCCCCCACCCCTAGACACCTCCCACCCCACCCCCTGAACATATCCCCCTGGATAGCACCCACCTGGATAGCTTCCCCCACCCCCCTCGACAAACACACTCCTTGCACACCCATTCCCCCATGCACCCTCACCCCCTGCACACCCATGCCCCCCCCCCCCCCCCGCACAGCCACACCTGCACCCCCCTGTCCTCTTGCACACCCCCCTGCACACCCCAGCTGGACACCCCTTGCACCGCCCCTGCTGGACACCACTTGCACCACCCCTTCTGGACACCCCCAATGCACACCCATTCCTACATGAAACCCCCCCCCCAGCACAGCCCCAATTGCACCCCATGTCCCCTTGCACACACACCCTTGCTGGACACCCCTTGCACCACCCATTTTGGACACCCCTTGCACCCCCCTGCACCCCACCTAAAAATACCTCACCCCCCCTTCACAACCATGTCCTCTTACACCCACAACATGTGTGTTCCTGTGAGAAATAAGGGTTTGTACACCTATACATACCAAGTTATGTGGTTTAAAAAACACAGTATGTGTCCCCTAGGTACACACCATTTTATATTACAACGAAATTCCTTCAAGAATGATTAGTATAAATTTATTCCAAATAAATAAACAATAAAATAAATAAGAACAATAGATTTTGTTTTATTTAGTCCCTTTAGGGACTATGTGCATGGAAATAACACCTCCCAAAACAGACCCATCATATTATGATCAAACAAAATGTTATAAGTAAAAAACCATTAGTATGAACAATAATAAAACATAAATGAAAAAAAACATCTATTTTGAACTCATACATTCACGTCTTTCGACTTACACTTATGTTTGGGGCATATTGAAATGTACCCATAGAAGAAAATAAAACCATCTTAATATCTCAATACCTTAAGTGGCACCAGAAAAAAAATAGTGTTGGATACATAATGAATACAAGGAATTGACTTCATTATCATAGTCATCAAGAGAATGTTTTTTAGAAATTCAGGACCCCTAAACTAATAATGCATTTTTGGACCAACAAGGTACCCAATAAAGAACATTTTCTTTTCTAAATGAACTAAAAATACCTGAAGGACACTATTTCTAGTCACATCAGATTCCACTTGATTAACTGTGTCAAGAAAAAGAGGTCATCCAATAAATTTTTAGCTAGATTTCAAATTTTCTAGATCATGTGTGATGGGATATATCCCGTGTCATTAATTTCAGTTGTTATTAAATAAAACGCTAGATTCAAAGAAGAATGATCAAAAGATCAAAGGAATTTCCAGAAGGATGCTACAAAAACTTGATCAGCATAATTATTTCATCCTTCCAATTTGTACTTTAGATGTTTTAAGAAATATATCTAATGAGCATTGATAAATCAGACATAGAAAATAAGAACAATCATACTCTTTTAATGATTTTTTCTGTAAAATGTGTTGCAATGATGGAAGTACTAGCATAGCTGCAACACCTGGGCTTTTCAGACCTACTATACCTCCACAATTTTTGTTGAAGAAGAAGTTCTTTGGACCCTAAATTGAATGTGAAAATGAAAATGGTTACAAATACATTTCCTAAAAGATAAATTATTAATCTACAAGAAAACATATTGATACGTGCTCTATAAATGGACATTGTTATATCAATAGAAGGAAATACTAAGACGATCTATCAATAAATTCCTATTTTATACACGAGAGTATACAACTCTGGTTATGCGGTTGGATAATAATCCCCCAATTATCAATGCCTGTAAAACAAAAATTTAGGGATTGGGTGACCCTAGATGCCAAATGGACTTAAAATATCTGAATATAAATCAAAAGTGTTGAAAATCCAGGTTGGGCGTTGACCTAGAGCCATTGATATATTCATGTTATGAATCTCATTTTGATTTTCTTCTATGATGGAATTTTAAAAACACCTCTCTCTCTCTCTCTATCACGAGCCTTGCCATCCACTAAACTTAACCAATCAGGCTTCATGCTGCATTTGGCCACCAAACCTCGATTTCAGCCTCATAGGCGACAACCCAACCTAGTGATCACTTCCTCCTCACCCCCTCTTGTAGTCATGTAGCCTCTTCTAGGTACGACCCTTCCCCTAACCCCTAAACCAGCCCCCATAACCCCCCCACCTCCCCTTATACTAGCCTCCCCCCTAATTGCAGATTTCTTTGGATAATATGACTACATCGGAGGTTAATACCATAATGTTGAAATATCATCAAAAAATCAATAGAGGAGGTCAAGTTTTGTGATTTTCTAAAGTCAAATACGGAACTGTACCAAGAAATTTATAATCTATGACAAGGTGGTAGTTCTATTTGAATTATTTCATCTTTCAACCTTGAGTAAAATTTTTAATTTCAAGAGAGTAGTGATGATGGGAACATAGGATTGGGTTGTAAATTTAGATAATAGTGTGGGGTGGTGTTGCACTGGGGGTAGGTGAGTGTCTAATAACTAGTAATATATTATTTTAAATGGTATATGAATGATGTATTCCTACTAGATTGGAGTAGGTTGGTGTTAATGATGTGTCTCTATTGGATCTTTTGACTTCCATATTCTTCAGCATCCACTAATTGAATTGGTTTTATCTTACATTTATTTGACACATCTTATGACAACCCTGCTTTTTATTACAACTTAAACATAATTTATTACATAAAACTTCACGTGATACAAAAATGAAGATCGAGAGGTTTAGTGTCTTTGGGGCTTAGGATCATTACATAAAAACTTAAAACATGAAATAGAACATATTTATTGAAAACCTCATTTACATTACCACTACATTCCTTCGTACTTAGCATTGCATGGGATAACCTGAGGACATGCATAAGAAAAGGGTGAGCTATAAAGCCCATTAAGGAAGTACACATGGAATGACATGATGAGTACAATACATTTTAGACAATATTCATATCAATAGATCATAAGAAAAACATGAACATAAAGGCATGATAAAGCATGATAATCATAACATGAAAATGTGGCAACAACACTTAACATTGAATTAGCATGAGCCAAGGCTCATTGCACATAGAGCATGAGTAAATCCTCATTGCACATAAAGCACGAGTAAACCCTCGTTGAACTTGAATTAGCATGAGTTAGCACTCATTTCACATGATGTATCATGATACAATACTTTACCCAATACATTGGAGCGATATAAGGGTGCACCCTTCTTAAACATTTCATTTCATGCATAAGTGTGCCACATAGATCATAAAACATGTATTCATAAAACATATTCATTTATTCCATGATAAAGGAATGTGGAATTAATACATGAAAAATTACAATAAATAAGTAAATGTTCATAATGGTGAATACCCTTGATGGAGAAATGGTCATGGTATTCACTACATAATGGCATTGGCTTAGAAAATCGGTGCGATTTCGGCAGCATAACGACGTGACGTAAGAATTCATAAAAAAAATGTTGATGAGAGAGAAATGGGTTCCTCATCATATTTAAATTTAATGGAGAGTAATGAGGTCATATAGATACATGTCCCAACAATTGTAATGTAATTTAGGTTCATGATACAAGAGCATTGCTTGATTGTAAAAAAAGAGGGAGAAGTTCATTTCGAACTTTCGGCATAGTAACGGGTGTATATGGGAGGCATTTAATGTGAGAGAAAGGGGTCTCCCATCATTCAAAAAATATAACGGAAGTATGGGGGAGGTGTGAAACCATACCCCAACATTCATAATTGAATTTAAAAGGGAAATACAACATAAAGAAAATTGACAAAAATGAGAAAGGAAGAAAAAACCCTTACTTGGAAGTGTGTTTCCAAAGGCTAGAGAGAGGCTTGTGAGAGGCTTCTTGGGAGCTTGGGGCACCTTGGGAGGATTCTAGAGAGAGTAGGGTAGAGGTTGGACGAATTCCAAGGGATTTGAGTGAGGAGTAAGTGGGAGCTTGGGTGGGTTTATATAGGAAAGGTGGGTGAATTCTTTATTATTTAGGTTTGGGACCCCTTATTTTCAATTAACCCAAACCACAAACCATCCCATGTTTTTTTCCAATGGTTTTTGTCAAAGGGAAGAGGAAAATAATATTTTATAAGGCCAAAGTCCGAAATTCTTAAAATATTAGGGTTGCTTATGTAGAGGTGAGTCACACTCCCATGGAAATTAATTTAAAAAGTCAAGGTGCTGAATAATTATTGAGGGGTCCATTAATGCATTGAAAAGTAGGTCAAACAAACCCAAAATCACATTATTTTTATTTTAAAACATATATTGGCCGAACATAAATATTATAGTATTTTATTTCATCACTATTGGGTCATTATGATGTCATAAAACACATTATATATTTAAACGGTATTTAATTTTTACCCAAAAATTTGACTGTCTCAGAAAATTATGAAAAATTCATCACTGGACAATTTCGATGTCCTGATTCAAAAAATTACATTTATTTTATCCAAATAATTTTCTAAATATGTTAATTCTCACTTTTAAAATAAAAACTGACATTTATCGAAAATTCATGGGTTTTGACAGAAATAGCTTTCAAACCATAATAAAAATTATAATTGCATTCATAAAATTATAATATCATTTATTTTTAATAAAAATTAATTTAATAATAATATTATTATTTTATTAAAATATTATTTAATTCAAAAATCCCTTAATTTAATAAAATAAATTTCATAATTAAATAATAACTAAAAACACCATTTGTACTTTAAAAACTATTTACAATGTATCAAAAATGACTAGAAATTATATTCATTATTATATAAATAAATAATGTACATGAAAATAGTACTTCCTATTTGTTACATAACCCCTTAAAACATCCGCATAAGACCTAAGGGTAAGGTGTGCGATGGTGACAGACTCATGGGGTGGCTCGGATAACATCGCTCGAGTTGTAATTTCAATCAACTTCCACTTTTCCCATAGACGGTCATGTTTGAGCTTGACATTATGAAGCTCAACATGGGCTTGGTCAAGAGCGAAGCCCAAGGATGCCACCACTTTTCCGAGCTCCGACAAATGGGCTTCATATGGAGCAATTCTACTAGACGAGGTCATCGCTTCTTTTGTCTGAGTAAATTGGATTTGTTAAAGTCCTATATTTATACTAATCATGTGATCACTGTTCAACGACTATATTATCAATGGTAAGAAAATTCTTAACATAAAACCAATTAATTTGAAACTTTATATAAACTTAAAGAGACATTTAATTAGATCAAGAGGGATTTCCATTAATGAAACTTTGGGTCGTTACAATATTACCCCCTTAAGAAATTCTTCCCTCGATATTTTCAATTTCCCACACTAAAACAAATGTGGGTAACTCAGCTTCATCATATCCTCCAATTCCCAAGTCTCTTCTTCAAACTTGTGGTTTCTCCACAACACCTTGACGAGGGGCATTCTCTTTTTTCGTAGAACTTTTTCTCTACGATCTAAGATCTCCACTAGTTTCTCTTCATAAGAAAGATTGTCTTCCAATTGTACCACCTTAGAAGAGAGTACATGTGAAGGGTCCGGTATGTACTTCCATAAGAGGGACACATGAAAGACATCATGTACTTTGGCCATAGTAGGCGGAAGTGCTAGTCGATAGGCCACATCCCCGACACGATCAAGAATCTCGAAGCGGCCAATGTACCTTGGACTTAACATCCCTTTCTTTCCAAACCTCATGACCTTTTTCCACAGATATATGCATAGAAACACCATGTCTCTAACATTAAACTCAAGGTCTCGTAGACGATTATCCGTATAACTCTTCTATAGACTCTGAGATGCCTTGATATGCTGCTAAATGGTTTTTACCTTCTCCACCATTTCCTCGACCATTTCTGGTCCAAGAAGCTTACGTTCACCGACCTCATCCCAACATGCCGGTGTTCTTCACCTTTTCCCATATAGGGCTTCATATGGTTCCATTTGGATGCTCGAGTGGAAACTGTTATTATAAGAGAACTCAACTAGAGGAAGATGTTGATCTCATCCTCCTTTAAAGTCCGTTGAGCACACTCTCAACATATCCTCAAGTGTTTGGATAGTCCGCTCTGATTGGCCATCAGTTTGAGGATGATAGGCCGTACTAAAGTTCAGTTCAGTATTCAGAGCATGTAGAAGATTCTTCCAAAACATAGAGGTGAATCTTGGATCTCAGTCAGACACAATAGATAGTGGTACTCCATGAAACCTTACCACTTCCCTGATATATATCTGTTCCAGTTGATCCAAAGAGAAATCCTCCCAAATAGCAATGAAGTGCAGTCTTTATAAGATGATCCACAACAACCCAGATTGTATTGTTGCCTTTGGATGTCCTCGGAAGTCTGGTGACAAAGTCCATGGTGACGTTCTCCCATTTCCATTCTAGTGTGGGCAATGGTTGCATCATTCCCTTAGACTTCTGTCTCTCTACCTTCACTTTCTGACACACCAGGCACTTTGATGTATATTCAGTGATCTCCTTCTTCATATTATCCCACCAAAAGTTTTCTCAGAGATCTCGATACATCTTTTTGCTCCATGGGTGAATAGAGAAATTTTAACTATGTGCGTCTTCCATAAGATCCTCTTCAGCTCCAGACTTTATGGAACACATAATCATTTCCCAAACTGCTCAATACCTTCTTCATTAACATTAAACTCCGAGGATTTCCCCTTTTTGATAGCTTCCACTTTTTCTTGAATTCCCACATCATCCTTTTGAGAATCCTTTACCTTTTCCAAAAGAGATGGTTGAGAAATCATTTGTGAAAGGATTGATGATGTTCCCTTCTTTATGATTCCCATGTCCATCTTCACTAAGTCTAAGAAGATTGGATCCTTATCAATTCTCATCATTGATAGAATTGTTGGGTCTTTTCTACTTAGGGCATCGTCCACCTTGTTCGCTTTCCCAAGGTGGTAATGTATTGAACAGTCATAATCCTTGATGAGCTCTATCCATCTTCTCTAGCGCATATTAAGCTCTTTCTATGAGAATATATATTTAAGACTCTTGTGGTCAGTATATATCTCACATTTCTCTCCATAGAGATAATGCCACCAAATTTTCAAGGCAAAGATCACCGCCGCCAACTCCAGATCATGTGTTGGATAGTTTCGCTCATGGATTTTCAACTACCTTGAGGCATAGGATATAAATTTATCATTATGCATCAGCACAAAACCTACTCCCTTCTTTGAAGCATCACTGAATACCACAAAAAGTTCCTCACTTGTGGAAAAAGTGAGCACAGGTGCAGTGATAAGCCTCCTTTTCAACTCTTTGAAGCTTTCTTCGCATTCATCACTCCAAGAAAACTTTACTCCCTTTCGAGTTAGCTTGGTAAGAGGGTTGGACAATCATGATAAATTTCTCACAAATCGTAGATAATATCCAGCTAACCCCAAGAAGCTACGGATATCTGTTACCGATGTTGGCCTCGGCCATCCCTCAATTTCATCTATTTTGGAGGGTTCTACAGATATCCCATTGCTTGTGATGATATGGTCCAAGAATGAGACCTCCTTCAACCAGAACTCACACTTACTGTACTTGGAATAGAGCTTCTCCTTGCGCAAAGTATCTAGTATAGTTTTTAAATGCTCCTCATGATCCTCCTTGGTTTTGGAGTATATTAGAATATCATATATAAAGACTACAACAAATTTGTCAAGGTAATCTCTAAATACTCTATTCATCAAGTCCATGAATATTTCTGGAGCATTGGTGAGTCCAAAAGGCATTACTATGAATTCATAGTGCCTGTACCTTGTACGAAAAGCAGTCTTAGGGACATCTTCCTTCTTCACCCTTACCTGATAATATACTGACCGCAAATCCACCTTGGAGAAGTATTGTGCTCCACGCAGCTGATCAAACATGTCATCGATTCTTGGGAGAGGATACTTGTTCTTTATCGTGATTTTGTTAAGTTCACGATAATCGATGAAAATCTGCATTGACCCATCCTTCTTCTTGACGAATAGGACTGGTGCACACCACGGTGAAGCACTTGGGCGTATAAACCCTTTATCCACATTCTCCTATAGTTGTTTCTTCAGCTCTACAAGCTCAACAATAGACATTCTATATGGAGTCTTGGATATTGGTAGCGCCCCAGGTATAAGTTCAATTGAGAACTCAACATCTCTTCTAGGAGGAAGACCAGGCAGTTCCTCGGGAAACACTTCTGTGAATTCCCCCAAAACAGGCATTTCTTCAAGGATGGTTTCTTCTTTAGACTAAATCATATGAGCTAGATACGCGTGCTCATAGGGCAGTAATATCCATGCTTGAGATTATGGAGCTAATGGAGATTCATCTTCCTCCTCACACTTGTAAAGAATCGGGGGTCGATTCTCTATATGGAGTGTGATTTCCCTCTCCTGACAATTTATGTTGGCTCTATATAAGGAAAGCCAATCCATGCCAAGAATTGCATCAAATTCCACCAGAGGGAGTATGACGAGGTTTTCCGGGAAATTCATTCCATGGATTATAACAGGGGAGGATTTATATTCATGGGATGCAATGATTGCCCCATTTTTCATACTCACCGAAATCATTACATCCATGATTTGTGGTGGTGCTGGGACTGTTCTACTAAACTTTTGAGATATAAAAGAATTCATAGAACCTGAATCAAAAAGTACGTTCTCTATTCTTGAATGAATAACTAGCATACCTATCACCACTTCATTTTCAGGGTTCACTTCGGCAGAAGTGATGGAAAAAGATCTTCCTTGTTGTCTCGGAGTTTGTTGGTTGCCTCCGAAAACCCTTGGATTAGGGCACTGATTTGAAAAATGACCTGGTTCTTTTCATTTGTAGCATTGAACAACATGTTGAGGTTCGAATGAGGTGTTCCTCTCCTCTGTTGCAGCTGCGGGTCCATCTTACCGACAGTTAACAGCTAGGTGCCCTTCTCTTCCACACCTGAAGCATTTTCTCGTCCCCTTAAGGCAATTTTCAGGGTGCTTCTTTCCGCAATTTTGGCAAGTGAGGTGCTGGATCTTCTTAGCACCGTTGGATTTATCCATCGGACCACCAGCATTGAATTCCACCTTATGCTTCTTGTCCCCATGATACCCCTGTGATTCCCCGATCTCCATTTCGACCTTGAGGGAACATCAGACAATTTCCTCATAGCTTTTGAAGTCATGGATCAATAATGCTTTCCTCAAGATAGGATTTATCCCACCAAAGAAGTGGTCAACCTTGCATTTGGGGGTAACAACATAGCCGGAAGCATATCGTGCAAGCCTCGTGGAGTTTGACTCGTATGCTCCAATAGAATCTTTATCTTTTTGCTTGAGGGAAAGTAAGTCCTTTTCCATCTTAAGCTAGAGGGTGCGCGGAAAATATTTATCAAAAAACATCTTCCATAAATCTTTCCATTCCAACGCCTTGATCTCCTCCTCAGGCTTCGTATTTTTGATCAATTTCCACCATTGATCAGCTTCACCCACCATACGATAAGCCGCTAGGAGAATCTTCTCATGTTCAGAACATTAGAGGATGTAGAATATCTATTCCATGGAGTTGATCCATTGTTCAGGGATCGTGGGATCGGATGATCCACTAAATGTAGGTGGCCTTTGTCTCATGAAGCTCTCGATAGCAACTTGTTCTTTCTTAGGGGGGTTGAACGTTCCTCTTGACCCGTGTTTCTATTAGAAAACTTGAGTTAGCTGAGAGAGAAGTGTGACAAAGTTCGTGATTCCTTCTCCCATTGGATTTGGCATCTCATTAGTACAGTCATCACACTGATCTTCACAACAGTTGTTAGCCCGAGTCCTCCTATTACCAGCCATTGGCTGGAATAAAAAGAAAGTTAGGGGTAACACATAAAGGGTATTCCAAAGACAAAAGTTGATGACTTATAAATAAACTTTCATTTCCTTAACTCATGAGTCTATAGGCTTCAATCTAGGCTTTTCATGATATACTATCTAATATATATTCTTAGGGGCATTTTTTTTAATTCCCTTAATAAGGGTTCATACTAAGCTTGTGAATTTATCAAAACATATCCCCCTAGAGTGTCATAACCAAGAGTGTAGCAAGGCTCGTTGTCGTGCACCGGTTCCCGTTCGAGTCTAGTTCAAAGCAGTGTTTTCAGGTTTTACCCCTAGGATGCATTTGTGCCAGAGTCGCCTCTACCTACTCGTATCCAGACAGGGATGTATTTGTATGATAAACCACTAACTCAGTACTTACCAAAACTTAGGGATATTTTTATTATACTTAGTCTTGTCTCTAGGGATTTACTAGAGTTTCCTAATCCCAAAAATAACTCAACCTATCCTCTGATACCAACTATGACAACCCTGCTTTTTATTACAACTTAAACATGATTTATTACATAAAACTTCACTTGATACAACAAAGAAGATCGAGAGGTTTAGTGTATTTGGGGCTTAGGATCATTACATAAAAACTTAAAATATGAAATACAACATCTTTATTTAAAACTTTCATTACATGACCACTACATTCCTTCGTACTTAGCATTGCACGAGATAACCTGAGGACATGCATAAGAAAAGGGTGAGCTATAAATCCCAGTAAGGGAGTACACATGGAATAACATGAGGAGTACAATACATGTTAGAAAATAGTAATATCAATTGATCATAAGAAAAACATGAACATAAAGTCTTGATAAATCATGATAATCATAACATGGAAATGTGGCAACAACACTTAACATGGAATTAGCATGAGCCAAGGCTCATTGCACATGAAGCATGAGTAAATCCTCATTGCACATAAAGCACGAGTAAAACCTCATTGGACTTTAATTAGCATGAGTCAACACTCATTTTACATGACGTATAATGATACTATACTTTACCCAATGCATTGGAGCGCTATAAGGGCGCACCCTTCTTAAACATTTCATTTCATGCATAAGTGTGCCACATGGATCATAAAACATGGATTCATAAAACATATTAATTTATTCCACGATAAAGGAATGTGGAATTCATACATGAAACTTTAAAATAAATTAGTAAATGTGCATAAATGTGAATACCCTTGATGGAGAAATGGGCATGGTATTCACTACACATTGGCATTGGCTTAGATAATCAGTGCGATTTCGGCAACATAACGGTGTGACGTAAGAATTCATAAAAAAGGGTTGATGTGAGAGAAAGGGGTTCCTAATCATATTTACATTTAATGGAATGTAAGGTGGTTATATAGATACATGTCTCAACAATTGAAATGTAATTTAGGTTCATGATACAAGAGCATTGATTGAATGTAAAAAAAGAGAGAGAAGTTCCTTTCGAAATTTCAGCATAGTAACAGGTGTACATGGGAGGCATTTAATGAGAGAGAAAGGGGTCTCCCATCATTCAAAAAATAATAGGGCAGTATGTGGGAGGTGAGAAACCATACCCCAACATTCATAATTGAAATTAAAAGGGCAATACAACTTATAGAAAATTGACAAAAATGAGAAAGGAAGAAAAAACCCTTACTTGGAAGTGTGCTTCCAAAGGCTAGAGAGAGGCTTGTAAGAGGCTTATTGGGATCTTGGGGCACCTTGTGAGGATTCTAGAGAGAGTAGGGATCAGTTTGGATGAACTCCAAGGGCTTTTAGTTAGGAGGAAGTGGGATCTTGGGTGGGTTTATATAGGAAAGGTGAGGGAAATCTTTTTTTTAGGTTTGGGACCCCTTATTTTCAATTAACCCAAACCAAAAACCATACCATTGTTTTTGCCCATGGTTTTTGGAAAAGGGAAGAGTAAAACAATATTTTATAAGGCCAAAGTCCGAAATTCTTAAAATATTAGGGTTTCTTATGTGGAGAAGCCACACTCCCATGGACATTAATTTAAAAAGGCAAGGTGTTGAATAAGTCTTGAGGGGTCCATTAATTCTTTGAAAAGTAAGTCAAACAAACCCAAAATCACAATATTTTAATTTTAAAACATATATTGGCCTAACATAAAGATTATAGTATTTTATTACATCACTATTGGGTCATTATGATGTCATAAAACACATTATATATTTAAACGGTATTTAATTTTTACCCAAAAATTTGACTGTCTCAGAAAATTATGAAAAATCCACCATTGGATAATTTTGACATCCTGATTCAAAAAATGATATTTATTTTATCCAAATATTTTCCTAAATATGTTAATTTTCACTTTTAAAATAAAAACTGACATTTATCGAAAATTCATGGGTTTTGACAGAAATAGCATTCAAACCTTAATAAAAATTATATTGGCATTCATAAAATTATAATATCATTTAAATTTAATAAAAAATAATTTAATAATATTATTATTATTTTATTAAAATATTATTTAATTCAAAAATACCTTAATTTTAAAAAATAAATTTCTTAATTAAATAATAATTAAAAACACCATTTCTACTTTAAAAAATATTTACAATGTATCAAAAATGACTAGAAATTATATTCATTATTATATAAAAAAATAATGTACATGAACATAGTACTACTTATTTGTTACATAACCCCTTAAAACAGCATCATAAGACCTAAGGGTAAGGTGTGCGATGGTGACAGACTCTTGATGTGGCTCGGATAACATCGCTCGAGTGGTAATTTCAATCAACTTCCACTTTTCCCGTAGACTGTCACATTCGAGCTTGACATGATGAATCTCATCTTGGGCTTGGTCAAGAGCGAAGCCCAATTATGCCACCTCTTTTCTGAGCTCCGAAAAATGGGCTTTGTATGGACCAATTCTATTGTATGAGGCCATCACTTCTTTTGTCTGAGTAAATTGGATTTGTTAAAGTCCTATATTTATACTAATCATGTGATCACTGTTCAACAGCAATATTATCAACGGTAAAAAAATTCTTAACATAAAACTAAGGAAGTTGACAGTTTATATAAACATAAAGATACATTTAATTAGATCAAGAGGTATTTCCATTAATGAAACTTTGGGTCGATACACATATTATCTCTCAACGGACACACAAATGTTGATATAATTGTAGGTAAAAAATTAGTTTCCAATAATCTTTTCATTTCAATTGTTACAATAATGTATTTTATTGCATAATTTTTTATGTGAAAACAATTCAAAAAAACTAAAAAAAGATTTTTTCAAGGAAAACAAATGGAGAGTAGAGAAGAAAAAAAGATAACACTCATTGTCATATCTCATGAGCCTTATCAACTACAACTAGCATTAGGAGGTGAATGAGGAAGAAAAATCTATTAGAAAGTGGTTCTGTGATGGGGAAATAAGAACCTAGTGAGAGGTGGAACAAAGCAGTATTCAAGAACTAGTGGTGTTGGTTATTGTGTTAATATTATAATTTGTCTCTGAGAAACTGTGAGTCAATGTTTTTTTGGATATGCTTGTGGGGTCTCAAATGAGAGTATTTGGGATAAGGATAAAAATAGAAAACATCAATGCAATAATGTAAATCAAGATATATAAGTATAAACTACTTTTGTGAGTTTTTTAATACAACACACCTCTATTTAAGAGGGTTTTATTAAAAAAACCATGACTTGATTATCAAATGAAATAATTATCTTAATTAAAACTTATTAAAGAATTTCAATTTAATATAAACAACTATAATTAAGAATGCATCTAAATGCAATTTAAAACATTCTTAAATTAAAGAGGCTAGAAGAGGGACCCTACCTCAAATGAGCCAATCCATACTTGGTGCTTGACACTTTTATCAGCGACAACTCTAAGCTGATTCATCCATCCTCTAAACATATTCACGTTTTTATATACACAAGGATACACTAACCCCTGTGTATATGTCCCATGGCCTTGAACATGCAAAAGAGTATCCTTATATATATTCTCACATCCATAACCCCATTATCACCCACACACATATTCATTTTCCATATATATACATGAGAAAAAATGGACCCTTATATGTAATCGCACTTCTATGGGAAGACATACATATAATGGAAGAACTTATTA
This sequence comes from Viscum album, assembly GCA_963277665.1. Taxonomy (NCBI): domain Eukaryota; kingdom Viridiplantae; phylum Streptophyta; class Magnoliopsida; order Santalales; family Viscaceae; genus Viscum; species Viscum album. Next base: position 967,171,950 of record OY728159.1, on the reverse strand, counting down.
TATATATGCTTACCTATTCATATGTGGTGAGTCACCTTCGACAAGTGGCTCAAATTCACCTCAAAAAGATCCAAAACACACTACAAAAAATATAAAAAACCCAAAAATCACAAAATCACTATTTATAATTAGGCCAAAGAATAAAAACAGAAGAAAAATTACCCAAATCCGATGTCGAACTCACTGACTTTGATGGCGGTGGATAGAACTAGTCTTATCATAAAAAAATACTTGTAAAGAAATAATGGGAAAAGAAGTGAGATATAAAGACTTCTTAAATATATGTGATTGGTGTTTCAAATGTACTTGATAAAGGATACATGACTCCAATACCAACATGATAAAAAAGAATATAATTAATGATTACACAAACATAATTTAATATAAATGATCAAGATAATTAGTAATATAAATGAAACCTACCAAAAAAGATAATCCACAAATCTATCTCAATCTTATACCAACCACCAGTGATCCTTCTATCCCCTGTATCACCCTTGAATACATATGAATCAAACAAACAAAAATTTTAAAATTAGAACTAGAATCAATATAATTGATGTTAAACTCACTAGGTAATATACTACACTCAACCAAAAAACCTTGTGTGGTGTCAACTTTAGACACCCACCCAGACCTAAGAAACCCAAAAAATAATATTTATCAACCCAAAACATCTTAAAATTTCATCAAAATTCATGAAAAATCATAAATAAATCCACTGAGTAGTACACCTAAACTCAAATGACATGTAATAATGAGATTTCAATATTTCTATGTCTTCTCTATATGCCACACATGAAATACTCATCATATGGAAGTGATCCCATCATGTTTTTAAACAACAATACAACAACAATTTTAATTAAACTCATGGCTATAAACTAGGCTATAGCTACAAGAATATCTTTGGTTTGGTTTTTTTAGTGGTATAGGGAGACATTAGTTATCTTTATTCAAATAAGGATGTGTTTCGTCTTTCATCGTGGAAATTATACCTATGGGATCTTGGGTGATTAGGTATTTTTAGTATACACCTAACAGATCATCCAAAATATTGCGAGTATCAATTTTAGTTTGAAGGTTATAAAGTCGATATAATATAAGGCTCACCCCACCCCTACACCCCACTACCCCCCCCCCCCACCCACACACACACCTGCAACCCCACATCCAATTCAGAAGACGATGATGTAATTGAGGGACTGTGTTTGCAATGATCTTAGTAGTTGACCTCATAAACACAAATGTATTTATGAAAGGTTTCCAATGGACTTATCAAATTTATGATCATTCTTAGAATTAAATTTTATAAAAAATTATTAACTTGCGTTAAATAAGAAAAATATGATTTGATGATAAAAAATATTGATTTGGAATAAATCGACATGAGGTCTACTAAAAATATCCAATCACCAAACATGTTTTTGCTTTTCATTTTTTCTGAATCATAAATTAAGATTAAAAACTGGACAAAAAAATTGAAAGCTGAAAACCTAAATTGAAAACAAAACAAAATACTAACAAAAACATTAAACCACCAAAACATTTTACCTTCTAGAAGCCTCCCCACCGAAACATATATAGATATGAAAGAAAAAAAGTGGAATCATTTCTTAAAAATTTCTCATGGATTGTTAAAATTAAACATAATTTATTAAGAAATGGATTTCTCCCCATACCGTCCACCAAGGCTGATATTTAAAGCTCCGAGAAGCCATGGTTTTGGCTTTTGATATTCCTTAGTCCAAACATCTTTGGAAAATATAGAAAAATATAGAAAAATATAAATTATTAATAATAAAAATATATAACCTTAACAGAATAGAAAAAACTACCAAAACAAACCTAAAGGAAAAAAGAGTACATACTAGTTGATCAATGTTTCAGTTTGATCCCACACATCTAATTTCTATATATCCTTCACTATGCTGGACCATCTAAATCCTTGGTACATAAAATGATTCATCCATGTAAATATAATTTCTAAAAATAGGATAAAGAACAAATCAATAAGCGGATGCAAGATAACTTCAAAGGAAAAAAGATGTCATTTTTAAGAAAATAATATGCATAAAAGTCTTTCAACCAATCCATAAGAACAAAATAGAACACATTCAAATACTCCCATGCATGAAAGAAGTTCTAAAATAGATTGAGAAATTTTTAGAAAAGAAAAAATAAAATTTTCATATAGAACTTTGTGATTCATGGATCATGTGCTACAATGGCCACGCAGTGACTTGTATTATTTTGTACAAGTTATGAATTCAATTTTAGTTTGAATGTAATGAGTTTCTAGGGTATTTTAGGACCACTCATGTTTTTTAATAAGATTTTTTTATCTTTAATAGTATATTGATCGAATAAGTATATAGTTCAAATCATGCATATTTCTATCTACAGTGATATCACAACTTGAATTGTTAATTAAATGCCTAGAAACATGTGTTTATTGATTAATATATGCCTAAAAAGTAGCATGATTTTTCGAAACATGGGTACTGGTGGGAAAAACATACATAACTTGGGGACCAAGTTTGCTTGGTCCATATGGTCATTAAAATTAGTTTCCTATAGATGGTGAAACCATTTTTGATAGAACTGAATCAAAGTGTTCGAATTTATGAGTGAAAATCCATATAAATATTGGTCCTCACTCCATTATTGACACCCATGGTAAATAATCCTAAAACAAAATATTTCTAGGTCTGTAGCCACTAACAAAAATCATAGTCAGACCTCAAAATTCTCAGACAAACAATGACCACAAGAAACATATCAATTGATAAATTTTCCCATGTTAGCATAACATTTTTACTCAGAAGAAAGTGAGTAAATTCATCACATAGTGCTTGAATGTAAAAGTGCAGTAACATGATGGAGTCTGGAGTTTCATCAAGACTGAAAGATATATTTAGGTCCTGAACACAGACTTCTGAATATTTTTTATCATTCTATTTAAAAAAAATAAGGATGATGATGGTGGTGGTGATGATGATCATAAATACATATTTGAAAAAATGTTGGCATGCCTTTTAGATCATATGTGTTATCCTCCATGATGTTCTTCTTATTAAACTTCATCAAGAGATTCATCTCTTATGGGAGTGTAACCCGGGTAAGGGTCCAAAGCAGGAATATACACAACCTAATATTATTCCAAGAAAACCTATAAAAAACACATTAAGAAATGAATAATATAGACACCTTTGAATTGAATTAAAATATTTTAAAATTTAATACATTGGATGTTTTTAAAAAAATCAATCATCCCTTCTATGAAAAATTCAATTTCAGTCTGCTTTGCAAAACATTTGAGTGAATTAAACCAAAAGAAAATCCTATTATTAGAGGAAATGTCATGGAAATTCAATAATAAACCATTCTATAAGTACTAAAAATGCTTCATAAAGTTCAGCATTGTAATGGTGTTAAATCCTACCAAAAAGAGGACCTCACTAATGTAAACATATAGATCATATCTACAAATATAGTGAAAAAGGAAGAGGGGGAGAAATTAGAATGAACCAAGAAAATATGCAATAATTTTATTATTTAACCACAAGTAGATACACTCTGGGTAGAGACAAAAATCCTTAATTAATGGACATTTTGGTGCCTCAAGGGAAAACAAATACCAGTGCCAACTATCTAATAACATCATTGAAAATTCCACATTAGTATAAAAATATATCACTGAATAGTGAAATTAATTATTAACTCTTAAAAATGCCTTTCCAGGACATAAGAATTCACCAATAAAGTCATCATGGGAAAGAGATTAAGATGGAAATCCAAGTGCACAATCATTAAAAATTAGCAGTAAGATTTTATTTTATGAATAATATAGAAAATACATACTGTTGTAAGACAACTAAGCCACAACACACTGTACATGGTTCCAAGTTCATGTTTTGGGGTGGGTTTCCGGTATTTCATTAGTGCTCTATGAAAAAAATCAAGTGATAAAATAGCACCATTATACTGTAATTCAAAATTCCACATTTTAAAAGGGATGTGCTTCATGAATTGGTACATAAAACATCAATACAAACCACCCTTTTAAACATAAATAGGAAATTAACTGAACTCTTGTAGAACTCTCTTATTGAAAGAATAAGATTGAATAATACAACATCTCCAACCATGGAATAAATAACTAAAAATCATAGATACCACCATAGCTCCAGAATGTAGACATTATTTTCTACCCCAATCATAACCATTAAAGAACACTATGAAAGAGGTTCAATGACCAAAGAAACCACCTACATGCACACAAGCCCAATGAAGCCGAGCTCCGACTGGAGAATCTGAGCCATGAATGAAGGAACTACAATGAGGGATGGAGGAACCGAAGACAGTGAGGACGAACGAGAGAGGACGACATTGATAGAGACATAGGAAAGTCACATGGGGTGATAGAAGGGTGTGGTAAGAGAGGTCATCGGGGAGGAGGAGAGGTCATCGGGGGAGGAGGGCGTCAAGGTGAGGGGGTTGAGTGTCAAGGAGGAGGGCACTGCTGTTGCAAGAGATGTTTTCGGGGAGGAGGGAAATGTGCAGTGATAGGGTTATGGATCTAGGGAGGAGGAGGAGCATTATATTGATCGAGAAAAAAATGGGTAGCCATGAGATACAAGGGATGTCACCACAAAAAATTACTAAAATTGTGGAAATAAAAAATATATATCCATTGACCTATAAAACTGTGCTTATAGGTCTATGGCTATAGTCTATATCTCTAGTAGTGTCTCCCACTAGGCACCATTTCTATATAATGGCATACACAAGTTTAGGATATGAATTATAATGTTAGAATATAAACTTATAAAAATAATTAACATAAATTGAAATCTTATTTATATCTAATCTCATAATCATAGACATGGTTTTATTGCAAACAAATTTACATTTAAATAATTATTAATGGTTTGTAAAGAAAATTTTATTTATCCTAAGCATATCCCTTAGGATTGTTAAACCAAGTGCACAGTAAGGCCCATTTTTGTGTACTAGGATACCCCAGGTCAATCCTGAAACTCCTTATCATAGTTTTTACTCCTAGGTACATTATTCCAGAACCATGTCCACTTGAAGTATCCAGACAGGGATGTATTTTCTATAAATATCCAAAAAATATATTCGTTTTGTAAAGACCCATAAATTTCAAGGAATTTAAGAAAAAATATTTCCTTGAAATTTACGGGTCTTTACATTACTCCCTCCCCATTAATGTAAAACCCGTAAATTTCAAGGAAATTTTTTTCTTAAAATCTTCGTAATTTTATGAGTACGCAGTTTCGAACGGCACCTGATTCTAAGGCCCGGTGTGCCCGGAATAATTTCCTGAAGTTTTGTTAAGCTTAAATTAACGCGCAAAAGTAGTTTTCCAGAAAAAGTGGAATAACTCTTAAATAGTTACTCGGATCAGAAATTAGAGGGCACCGTTATGCTCAGGATGGTGGGTTTACCCTAGGTGTGAGTTAAGTTTAGTCGGCACAGGCCTCCTGTGAGAAAACCCAAAAATGGAATAACCGTAAATAAAATAATTAAATAAAGTTATTTTATTTTTAAAATGCTTATAACTCAAAAATGGTAACTCGGATTAAAAGTCTGAGACCACTACTGAACTTGTGAGGGTATCCTTTCTTTATGAAAATACTAACTTTGGCTGGTGCGGCCCACCAGAGAAAGTTAGTTTTTGGCTGTAAATAAAACAATTAAGTGACAATTAGTTTATTGTAAAATTCATAACTTTTAAATGGTAACTTGAATTGAAAATCTGAGAGTACCATTGAGTTCATTGGGGCATTTTTCTTCTAGGAAGATCCGAACCTTGACTGCAGTGTGTCGAGGGTGATTGATAATAATTTTCCGAACTTTTTTCAGGTACATACAGTAAATGTACAAGTGGATTTTTTTATCTTTTGAACCGGTGCTTGGAATTGATATCTGAGGGCACCATTGAACTCGCAACATGGGTTTTCACTTAAGAATACTTTCACCTCGACGACGGATGATCAGGTATGAAATTCAGTTTTTGGGGTTTTACGTGGGTTAATAAAATAAAATAAGTGAATAATTTATTTTATTTTGTTAAACACTTGTCGTGCAGATAAAATTGGTTAGAATCTCCACCTGGTAGTTGGTGGTGGAACCGCCATACCCTAACCTCCCAATTAATGGGGAGGGAGAGGAAACCTCTCAACCCCCCCCCCCCCCCATCCATTAATTTTATGTGTCGACGTAAAATTAATTGCACTCAATTTATTTTATGAGTTGACATAAAATTAATCGTTGTCAGTTAATTTTATGTCTCGAAGTGAAATTAATTACTATCAGTTAATTTTACGTGTCAACATAAAAATTAATTGCACTCAATTAATTTTGCGAGTTGACATAAAATTAATTGATGTCAGTTAATTTTATGCGTCGACGTGAAATTAATTTTTGTCTGTTAATTTTATGTGTCGACGTGAAATTAATTATTGTCAATTAATTTTATGTGACAACATAAAATTAATTCGTGTCATATGTTTTGATGCAGGCTATGTGGGGGAAACTTCTTGGCATCCTCCCCTCTTAATTTGTGTCAACGCACATCTTAAATTGCACCAATACAATTTAATTTTCTCGACCCCCTTCTTAAATTAAGTAACTGCATCGTTGGAATTTAGGAAGGTTCCAAATAAATCAACCGTCATAAATTCCATGATGGTTACATACCTCTCCCCCTCTCTAATATATAGGGAGATTTGGAGAAGGTTTTGGGATGGCTTCACCAAGCGACAAAGCGCTGATAAAGTATCGTGATGCCCAACACTTGGGGAAATTATATCCTTACGACGTCATCCAGGACATGGGTTGTACTGTTCATGTCAGGATTGAATGTATTAGGAAAAAAACATTGTTCATCCAGGGGATGAGACTAGATTTACCTTTTCGGCAAAGGAGAAATCTTAGCAGCTCTTGTAGAACGTAGGTGAGGTGGCTTACCGCCTAACCCTTCCACCTCATTTACATCGGGTGCACGACATCTCCCATGTATATCAGCAGAGGGGATGTGTCCATGACCCATCCCACATCATCAACCACAGGGATCTGGACATTGATGATGGGGCGACTTTCATGGAGGTTACAATGGAGATTGAGGATTGACAGGAGCGGGTCCTGCGTGGATGATCGATTCTCATGGTGCACATTCTCTAGCAACACGGAAACCTCCAGGAGAAAACATGGGAGCGGGAGGCTCAGATGTATGCTCGGTACCTCCTTTAATTTCCATAGTTTGTGTTGTAGCTTTACGGGGATGTAAAGCCCTCAGGTGGGAGTAATGTAAAGACCCATAAATTTCAAAGATTTTTTTTTTCATAAAATCTTTGGAATTTTACAAGTACGCAGTTTCTGACGGCACCTGATTCCAAGCCCCGGTGTGCCTGGAATAATTTTCTGAAGTTTTGCTAAGCTTAAATTAATGCGCGTAAGCAGTTTTCCTGAAAATTTTGAATAACTCTTAAACGGTTACTCAGATCAGAAATCTGAGGGCACAGTTATCCTCAGGATGGTGGGTTTACCCTCGGCGTGACTTAAGTTTAGTCGGCGTAGGCCTCCTGTGAGAAAACCCGAAAATGGCATAACCGTAAATAAAATAATTAAATAAAGTTATCTTATTTTTAAAATTCTTATAACTCACAAATGGTAACTCGGATTAAAAATATGAGACCACCACTGAGCTCGTGAGAGTATTCTTTCTTTATGAAAATACTAACTTTGGCAAGCGCGGGCCACCTGAGAAATTTAGTTTTTTGCTATAAATAAAATAATTAAGTGACAATTATTTTATTGTAAAATTCATAACATAAAAATGGTAACACGAATTTAAAATCTGAGAGTACCATTGAGTTCGTTGGGGCATGTTTCTCCTAGGCAGATCCTAACCTTGACTGCAGTGGGTTGAGGGTAATTGATAATAATTTTCTGAAAATTTTTTCGGGTATGTTAAGTAAATGTACGAGCGGATTTTTCTGTCTTTTGAACTGGTGCTTGGAATTGAAATCTGAGGGCACCATTGAACTCGCAACGCGGGTTTTTTCTTAAGAATACTTTCACCTCAACGGCGGATTATCATGTATGAAAGTTAGTTTTTGGGGTTTTACGTGGGATAAGAAAATAAAATAAGTGAATAATTTATTTTATTTTATTATACACTTGTCATGCAGATAAAATTAATTGCAGTCAGTTAATTTTACGTGTCACGTAAAAATTAATTTCACTCAGTTAATTTTATTAGTTGACATAAAATTAGGTGATGTCAGTTAATTTTATGTGTCGACCTGAAATTAATTGTTGTCACTTAATTTTATATGTCAACATTAAATTAATTCGTGTTAGATGTTTTGATGCAGGCTATATGGGGGAAACTTCTTGGAGTCCTCCCCTCTTAAGTTGTGCCAACGCACCTCTTAAATTGCACCAACGCAATTTAATTCGCCCGACCCCCTTCATAAATTAAGTAACTACATCGTTGGAATTTAGGAAGGTTCTAAAAAAATGAATCGTCATAAATTCCATGATGGTTACATACCTCTCCCCCTCTCCTATATATAGGGATCTTGGGAGAATGTTTTGGGATGGCTTCATCAAGCGACGAAGCGCTGATAAAGTATCGCGACGCCCAACACTTGGGGAAATCATATCCTTATGATGTCATCCATGACATGGGTTGTACTGTTCATGTTAGGATTGACTGTATTAGGCAAAGAACGTGGTTCATCCAGGGGATGAGACCATATTTCCCTTTTCGGCAAAGGAGAAATCTTAGAAGCTCTTCTAGAATGTAGGTGAGGTGGCTTACCGCCTGGTCCTTCCACCTCATTTGTACCCGGTGCACGACGTCTCCCATTTATATCAGCAGAGGGGATGTGTCCATGACCCATCCCACATCATCGACCACGGGGAACTGGACATTGATGATGGGGAGACTTTCACGGAGTTTCCAGGGGAGATTGATGATCGACAGGAGCGAGTCCTACATGGATGATCTATTCCCATGGTGCACATTCGTTGGTAGCAGAGAAACCTCCAGGAGAGAACTTGGGAGCGGGAGGCTGAGATGCGTGCTCGGTGCCTCCTTTAGTTTCCCTAGTTTATGTTGTAGCTTTACGGGGACGTAAAGCTCTGAGGTGGGAGTAATGTAAAGACCCGTAAATTTCAAAGAATTTTTTTTTTCTTAAAATATTTGGAATTTTACGAGTACACAATTTCTAACTGCACCCGATTCTGAGGCTCGGTGTGCCCGAAATAACTTTCTGAAGTTTTGCTAAGATTAAATTAACGCGCGTAAGCATTTTTCATGAAAAAGTGGAATAACTCTTAAACGGTCACTCAGATCAGAGATATGAGGGCATCGTTATGCTCAGGATGGTGGGTTTACCCTAGGCGTGACTTAAGTTTAGTCGGCGCATGCCTCCTGTGATAAAACCCGAAAATGGCATAATCGTAAATAAAATAATTAAATAAAGTTATTTTATTTTTAAAATGCTTATAACTCACAAATGGTAACTCGGATTAAAAATCCGAGACCACCTATGAACTTGTTAGGGTATGATTTTTTTAAGAAAATACTAACTTTGGCCGGCGCGGGCCACCTGATAAAGATATTTTTTGGCTGTAAATAAAATAATTATGTGACAATTATTTTATTATAAAATTCATAACATCTAAACGGTAACTCGAATTGAAAATCCGAGAGTACCGTTGAGTTCGTTGGGGTGTGTTTCTCCTAGGAAGAGCCTAACATTGACAGTCGTGGGTCAAGGGTGATTGATAATAATTTTCAAAACTTTTTTTTGGGTACGTTCAGTAAACGTATGGGCGGATTTTTCTATCTTTTGAACTGGTGCATGGAATTGAAATCTGAGGGCACAATTGAACTCGCAACGCTGGTTATCACTTAAGAATAATTTCAACTCGACGGTGGAGGATTATGTATGAAAGTTAGTTTTTGGGGTTTTACGTGGGTTAACAAAATAAAATAAGTGAATAATTTATTTTATTTTGTTAAACACTTTCCGTGCAGAAAAATGTGGTTAGAAGCACCACTTGGTAGTTGGTGGTGGAACCGCCACACCCTAACCTCAAATTTAATGGGGAGGGAGAGGAAACCTATCAACCCCCCCCCCATCAATTAATTTTATGTGTCGATGTAAAATTAATTGAACTCAATTAATTTTATGAGTTGACATAAAATTAATTGTTGTCAGTTAATTCACATGTCAACGTGAAATTAATTGTTGTCAGTTAATTTTACATGTCACGTAAAAAGTAATTTCACTTAATTAATTTTAGGAGTTGACATAAAATTAATTTCTTTTAGTTAATTTTATGTGTCGACGTGAAATTAATTACGTTCAGTTAATTTTATGTGTCGACGTGAAATTAATTGTTGTCACTTAATTTTATGTGTCAACATAAAATTAATTCATGTCATATGTTTTGTTGCAAAATATGTGGGGGAAACTTTTTGGTGTCCTCCCCTCTTAATTTGTGCCAACACACCTCTTCAATTGCACCAACACAATTTAATTTTCCCGACCCACTTCTTAAATTAAGTAACTGCATCATTGGAATTTAGGAAGGTTCCAAATAAATGAACCTTCATAAATTCCATGATGGTTACATACCTCTCCCCCTCTCTTATATATAGGGAGCTTCGGAAAAGTTTTTGGGATGGCATCACCAAGCGAAGAAGCGCTGGTAAAGTATCGTGACGCCCAACACATGGGGAAATCATATCCTCTCCAACGAAGAACGCGAAGAACGCCAACGATGATCTTCGACACGATTCTTCTTCGACCTTTCTTCCCCAGACACCTATCCTCCGCAACATCATCAACAAACCGATGAATCTCGGAATTGGGGATATGTGGTGGACGCGACGAATGATGGTCTTCATCGTCTTCCTTCCGCGACTCCGCCCTCGAGCGACGAGCAAGAGGTAGGGGTTAATTCTTCATTCAATTCTTCGTTCAAGTATTATTTAATGAACATCAATGTTAAATGATTGGCCGATTGTTATCAAAATAATGGGAGGAGTTCGGACCGCACGAACATGGATGATCCTCCACCCCTTTTGATGTTGATCTTCTTCGTGGCTTGAAACGGAGGCGACACGGTGTCATTCGCACCGCGCGGGAATGAGAGAACCGCAGCCGAAGCGGGCCGCGGTGAAGGAGCGTGGTGCCGTCGTGCCGTGCCGGTGAAGCCGAAGGAGGTCATGGCCAAGAGCGGGATGCAGATGAGGGGTGTGGCGCTGGGGCACCACGTCGGAGCACCATGAATGTTCGCGGCTGGGGCGGGCCGCAGTTGAGGGGCGCGGCGCCGTCGCGCGGCGCCGGAAGGGCAGGTGTCGCGACAGTTCAGATGAGCGGCCGGCCGAGCTGGCCGCTGGCACCAGCTAGAGGTGGGACCCCTCAGGTCTCACAGGTTGAATTAAGGCCATCCTTAACGGGTGGGTGTTTCTTCAATCAAGGGGGCCAGCCCCCCCCCCCCCCCCCCCCCCCCCGCATCCCACTCGGTCGAGAGCCGAGCTATCGGCTACGCGGGTCGGGCCGCCCATGCCAGGCCGGGCCAGCCGCACTGGGCTAGGCTAGCCACGCTGTGCCGGGCCAGCCGCACTGGGTTAGACCCCCGCTCCGGGCCGGGCCGTGCCCAAATGGGCCGGACCCAGACCCGGGTCGGGTAGACCCGGTTCAGGCCGACCTAGGGGTATTGGGTCGGGTCGGACCAGGCCAAAACACCCTGTTTTCAAAGAGTTCAATTCAAAAACCCATAACATGGGCTACGGACCTCCGATAGATGCACCGTTAGTTGAGTTGGGATCCTTGGATCGAGGCGGTCATTTTGCTTTATTACACTCAAGGTTTCGGAGAACTTTGGGTAGGTTCGAACATGAAACCAACCGGGCCCTCGGATCGGAAACACTTATAACTTGAGCTCGGACGTCCGATTGACATTTTGTCGACTTTATTGGTTTCCTCTTAGTGAGATGATTCTTTTGGAATACTCTGCTCGATGTTTGGACACAGTTGGAGTACAGTCGGGTTGGTTTTAGCTTAAAAACCAATCAGGCCCCTGGGACGAAAAAACCAATAACTCTCAGACCGGGCGTCCGATTGACGCGCCATCTATCACGTTGATTTCCTATTGACGAGACAGAACTTTGTGATACATCAAATTTGGACTTCGTGACAGTTGATGTATCGACCCCTTGGCTTGTGGAACGGACCCTTCTGGAATCGAGCATGTTGTGTGCTGGAACCCTAGAGCTGGCTGCGACGAAGATGATGACTTCTGTACAAGGATCCTCAGTGGGTTCGATGAGGAAGACTACCGTACTAGGATCCCCAGTGGTTTTGATGAGGAAGACAACCGTACTAGGATCCTCAGTGGGTTCGAGAGGATGTCTACCATACTAGGATCCTCTGTGGGTTCGATGATGACATCTACCATACTGGGATCCTCCGTGGGTTCGACGACGTCTACCGTGATGGGATCCTCTGTGGGTTCGACGATGATGACTTCTGTACTAGGATCCTCTATGGGTCCAGCAACATTGTCGACTGTACTTGGATCCTCTGTGGATTCGGCAGTGATGACTACTATACTTGGATCCCCCGTGGGTTCGGCAGTGACGACTTTTGTACTAGGATCCTACATGGAATCGGCAGAGGAGATGATTTAGAGGCTACATGTAATCACCTCCACCTCTCTTCAAGAAGTAGTATACCTATGTGAGCTGAGTCTTGATTCTCAATCATTATCATTGATATGGTTGAATTTCTTTCCTTTGTGGACTGGGTTGTGTTTTTCCTGTGTAGACTGAGTTGAGCTATCCTTTGTGAACTGGGTTGTGTTTCTCCTGTGTGGACTAAGTTGAGCTATCCTTTGTAGGCTGGGTTGTGCTTTCCTTTTTATACTATGTGGTGCTTGGAAGTTAGAGATGAACTGTAACTAAGGACTTAGGTATATGTATGGGCATATACCTAAGTAGTGTTGTTGATACTTCGTGATTGCATCTTTCATTTTTGGTTTATCCTTCGTGGATTCTGAGAGACCTTCGGGGGTCTCGAGGTCCCTACTGATAATCGTATACTCACCCCTGCATGGGCTATGCCCGTACTAAATGTTGCTGGATGCAGACGGCAGACAACACTGATCGAGGTGGAAGCTTGTGGAGCTGGACGGTACCCGGAGGTGGACCACCTGGCGGGACGTACAAGGAGCGGACGGCCGGACTGAGGAGCTGTGGAGGCTATATGTACCCACCCTTCAAGTGGGAGTTATGAAGGATGGCTCGGAGTTGCTGCTTTACTTTTCTGCTGCTGTATTTTCTTTCGGTTGTACTTTACTTTCAGTTGGGTTTGTATTCTGGCCCATTTACTTTCCAGCACTTACAGTTTTACTCAGTTTACTTAGAGTTTGCTTCAGCTTGTGTACTCTGTGGTGTTTGTTTTCTTATTTAAAGGCAGTGCCTCCCCTTTTACCATGATTTACGCCTTCAGTGCTAGTCACCAGCCCCTGGCCTGTGGAAGGAGGGCATAGGGTAGTCACAACACGGGGCCTAAGGACTGGTTATGACACCTTACCCAAATAGTAGGATATTCATGTATGTTTATCCTCAAAGACTATCTTAGGGTTTTGTTCCAAAATCTATGTTTTTTAAAACTATTTTCCTCTTTTTATACTAAACTTCCCCTAATACCAACTATAATTTCCTGACCCTAGTTTCTCAGAGCTGGTATCTTATTTCATTACATTATCATGATTACAGAAATGTTGTATCCCGAAGGATCGAATAGTTTATTAGTTTTGGAAAACTAGATATATACATTAGTTAATCATTACAACTTGAAGGAAATATAATATTATATATATATATATATTCCACTAGAAACATCCATGACTCCTAGATTATCACTAAAAGTCATTCAAAATTTACTTCTTCATATCTTCGGAAAATAAAACATAAGAAATTAGTGATCTTAGATGATCTCTATGGGTAATAAATATAGTGGAAGATATCATAAACATAAATATTAGGCATGGTGAATATCTAAAAACACATGCCTTTAAAACAATATACTTGAACACAATATGGTATGATTAAGAGATAAATAAATAATTCCATAACAAAAAATAATAATGGGTATTAAAATAGTCAAATAACTACATGAAAAATCAATTACTATATTCATAATAAGGTAATTCAAAATTCTGGACAACATAACAATACCATAAAGGCCTCATGCTAAGACCATAAATAACTATGCTATCAAGGCCTTGTTCCAAGACTCTAGTTTGTCTCATGAGACCTTATAATACATAGAGGGGATATAGTAGGCCCCAGCTTTTACATAATAATTCAAATTAATTCCACATATGAATGGGGATAAACATAAAAAACATATACTTACATATTGAATCTAACAGATGAAATGTAAATAACTTTCCCTAAACATTAAACATAAACACTAACCATTTGTAGTAATATGATGAATGGTATCAAGGTATCACATCCATAGTAGAAATAATAATTAACAATGAAATAAAATATGGTGCATGATATCATGACACATTAACCCCATTTAAAAATAATAATCAACAAGATTGTTGGAATAGGTGAAAATACTCTTATAAAATCATCGAGTAATTACTGAGATAAATACTCTTTTACTTTGAAAATAAGAGTTGTTTTGGAAAAATATTTGTATAAAATTGTAAGTGAATTAAAAAAGTTTTTCATAATAAAATTAGTTTTTTTATAAAAATAAAATTTTCAAAAAACATATTATAGAGTGCCCTTGAAAGTATGTAAGAATTATTGAAATTTCTTTGAGTCGTGCTTGTATTTTTGGAATAATTTTTGAAAGACCCTTTTAAATTATGTAACTCCCTAAAAAATAAATAATTATTTTGATTGGTACACATATATAGGAAATTTACATATGATTTATGGGGAGCAAATAAGTATAACTAATAATTTCATTTAGGTATCTATATAATAAGAGTAACCCAAAAAAAATGGAAGTTCAGGTCGAAACCCTTAGCTTATGTCCAAATATGTTTCACTCTTGAAATTAAGTTCCTAAAATATGAAATTAGACTTATTAATAACTTAATAAAGAAATTATTAAAAATGTTTTTAGTTTATAATAATTTTATTCAGTTCATTTATGTCCTTGTTAATAGGTTATAAGATAGATTTTCATCATTCCAGAGTATTTGTTTCCTTGGTTTTCACAATTGGTATACTTGTATATGAGTATGGATGTTCATGTGGAATGAATATAACCCTCTATAATTGAATTTATATATTATTGATGAACATAAATAGGTTTTAATGGATATATATATATATATATATATCATGTTTTTACATTGTATTATGATGAATCATTAGATGAAATATTATTGATAATCACTTAGATCATTTTGGCGGTATTTTGATTAATATGAACTAGTTTTGTGGTATAAATTAATATTATGTACATATACTTTTTATTGAATATTAAATAGGTTATAATAAATTTTTTATTGTCTTTTTAAACCATAAAAATTGTTTCATTACCAGTGTTGAATAGGAAATTGGAGAAAGAGACTTCTTCATCCACGAAGGATGTAAATTGGCCCCTCACAGATGATTATTTCGTTTATAAAGTAGAAGAGAGAGAGAGAGAGTAAGAATATTCATATTTTTTTATTACATTAAAATGATATGATTACAGTATATTGATGATACTAGAGTTATTAATAAATTTTTTATAGAGGAAGTGAGTAGAGGACAATAAAACAAAGGAACTTGAAGTGAAATTAAAAGGAAGAAGATTTGGATTTACCACCTGAACAAACCTCCTTGAGAACGTCCTTAAGGGAAAGGGTTTTGGAATTTTGGAAATACGGTGATCTCATGGACATGGGGAGGGAATAGGAAAGTGTATTTTGCCAGAATTTTGAGGATATTCAAGGCTTAGAGGAGGGAGGAGAAGAGGGAGTGGTGGGTGGATTTTATAGTGGAGGAGATGAGTTATTTTCCCTTATTTTAGTCATTATTTTATTATTTTGGCTCAAGACTATGAATAGTATTGATTATTGTTTCTAAAAAATGTAATAAGTTCATTTTAGTTCGATCTAAGGAACAGTTACATTAACCATGATTTAAGCATGATGCATAAATTCGTATATTTAGCATATTTCTTAAATTATTGAATTTCATTATTCACAAAACAAATCATGTATTTTAGAAAAATCCAAAAAAAGTAACCCTAAATGTTTTTTGACGTGTAGAATTTATAAATTAAATCCATTTTATAAAGATAATTTTCTAAATAAGGGAAATTTAATTTTAAAATAAAATCATTATTTTCCAGCAAAATATAGATTTTAAATTTAAAAATGATTTTATAATACTTTTAAAAATTAACTAATGTATCAAAACTAACCTAAAATAATATAAAAAATATATTTATATAGGAAAAAATTTTATAAAAATGAACTTTATTAATTTATTAATTTAAAATTGTAATTAGATATTTATTACTCACAAAAATATTAACACATAGTTATTTATTTTTAATATATTTTATTATATTCATCAAGCGTCTAAACATTATTTATACTTACATGGGTGAGGTTACTATTCATAATGGTATATTTATATTCATAAGGGTGTGTTACAATTCATAAGGGTAAGTTACTATTCACCAAACATGTTAGTTGATCAAATGAGACTATAAATGTCTTACTGATCACAATCGTGTATGTCTGTTTTTCGAAATTCAAATCACAGAAGTGGAAAAAAATAATTATTAGATACGCTAAAAAAGTGGTGTTTTTAAGAAATATGTGTTTCATGCATTCAATATTAAATTTATTTATAAATCCTTGGGGGTTACACATAACAATATAATAGGCATTGGTAAAGGGAAATTGAGACGAAGTCCCTTACATCAATTCTCTTTTTCATGGAATATGATTTAAACTCTTGTATAATGGTTATAATAATGTTATTAATTTATTCCATAACCATATTAATATTTATAATATCATATATGATCATATTATAAAATTATATACCAATTTGTTAATAATATATCATTATT
The DNA here is from genome assembly GCA_963277665.1 of Viscum album. NCBI lineage: Eukaryota > Viridiplantae > Streptophyta > Magnoliopsida > Santalales > Viscaceae > Viscum > Viscum album. The sequence goes on along the minus strand of OY728159.1, from coordinate 967,154,788 downwards.
TTCATTGTTTTAGGGGTTAATTGCCTTGTTTTCTCATGCGTGTTTTTTAATTAAAGTTTTGGTTCGTCTATATAGTATACTAATCAAAAATATCAATAATTTTATTGTTGTTAGAAATAACATATGTATTCATTAGATTAATTTTTATAATAATTCATGAAGGTTTTAGATGGAAAATTAATCACATTGCTTTGCATAGATGGTGGGCCACACAAACGAGAGACATTATTATATTTTAAACAATATAAAAATTAAGAAGTTATAATTTATATTATAATTAAATATTCATAATAAAATCTTATATATTATATATATACATTAAATCCATTATTATACACAATCATGAAAAGTTTTTATGGGATATGGGTTACATCTACTCATGAGGCAGTAGTATGTTGTACCCATGATTGACGTTTTTCGTTCCCATTTGATGGAGGAGGAGATGGGTAAATATTTTTCCCTAAACATAGTAACATATTATTATATGGTTTATATTTGTATTATTATATTTTATGTGTTAATATATAATTTAATGTTGAAAAAGGAATTAGGAAACAAAAGAGCTCCATTAAGACAATTACCATTTCTTAGAAAAACCTCCTTTGGATCTCCTCTTAAGGATCATAGGATTGATCTTTTGGGTATTCCAAAATCTCTATGATGTGTATAATGGTTTTGAGGGATATTGTTTAACATTATTATCTAGAATATTTTATTTATAGTTTTGAAGAAGTGAAGGGTTGTAGTGGCCTCTTATAACTGGGGAAGAGGACACAAATAGAATTTTTATACGAATAAAGTGTACCCACATTTTTCACATGCCATAAGGCTCTAAATTTGTTAATTATACAATAATAGAGTTTCTTAAGGATTAAATATTTAAAAAAATTAGTTTTATACAAGTTTTGTGTCATTTTTAACTATTAAATTTTTAGTTTATCCCCTAGTAAACTCATTTTCACTTAAACCGTAGTAATTAATTTTTACTATTTTAACTATTTATTATGGTCACAAATTAAGTTGAAGTTATTAAATAATACAAATTATTATGATTAAACATATGAAATCTATTTTTTATAATTAAAATCATATAATTGGAATAATTTAATTTAAAAATTAAACTCAAAAATGTAATGTAAAAGTGATTTTCCAAAGTAAAAAACATTCAAAAGTTTGAAAAGTTTTTATATCCAAATTCATTATGAAATTGATATAAATGACCTAATTTGTATTAATAAATATATAATTTAACTAATTTTTATTATAAAACCACAATAAAATAAAATTTGGCTTTCATATTCTTTAAAAGAAAAAAAAAAGACGTTTCTAACAAATCAGTATTTTTAACTATTAATTGAAAAATAAAACTTCTCATGAAAATAAAAAAATTACCCCTCATAATTTTGATATTATTATTTTCAAAATGAAATTATTTGTGTAAAATAAATTTTCTCAAAGTTTTCAAAATTAATTGTAATATGAGTTCTCAAAACGTGACCAAACTATTTTCTTTGAAAAATATAATTTTTCAGAAAACATTTATTTTTATTTCAACAGGTTCATATTTTATCTATAGAAAACCATTAAATTTATTTTAAACTTTTTTAAAACATATAATTTTCATGATTTACATATTATTATTTGTATCTACCAATTTAATGACTATATTATAATGGTATTCTATTTTATGGTTCCTTTATACTCATAATTGTTTGTGTTGCAAACTATCTAAGAGAATAAATTTAAATATATATATTTCATGGGTCATTTAACCTCAAGGTTGTATATCACATATGATATCAAATAAATTTTTCTTCTTTTATAATTTCATGATTTTATATGCCACGGGTTCTTGATTACTATATGTTATTTATATGATCCACATTCCAAATAATGAACAACCAAAATAACATTTTCATACTTCGAACACTATAGAATAGAAAATATATTTTCAGTGTTACCAATCCATTACTATAAAATTAGGGAATTATCAAAACAACGGAAATAAGGTGGAATTTTCCTAATGAATTACTCAATAGAATGGTGTTCCCTCATTTTCTCATTTTGATGTTTAATATGGTTTATGGATAGAGACATTTGTAAAAACATATCAATAATATTTTATATTCCTTCTCCCAAAACATTTGGTGTCTTGAGAGGGAAATCAGTGCATTGTATATCACATTCAATATTAATATAGTTCGTTTTGGGAACATTCAATAACAAAAACCAAAAAAACATAATGTGAGGAACAATAATCATTGTGACAAATTAATTAATCATGAAAAATCATTCATAGTATATCTAAATCATAACACATAATTTAAATATGTGAAACCATTGTTTTAACAATTATAATAATTTTTTGTCATTAATTTAAATAATTTATGATGGTTCATAAATAAAATTTTAGTTATCCAAATCATATCTCTAAGGATTTTATATCCAATTTTATAGTCTTAGGCCCACTACTTATGCACCAGTGAGGAGAGAGTTAATACCCAATCCCCCCCATTCAGAGTTGTTACCCATACATGAATTCAATTCATAGCCGCATCAAGTTTTAAAATTATAGATAGGGATTTATTTTGGATTAAAACCACACTCATTTCTTATCATAAGGGTTATCTATAATGTTTTCTCATCCTTGTTTCCAAAACAAACTAAACCTTACTGTGATATCAAGAGACGTGACTCAAACATTTTCATAAATAAATATTACATATTATTAGAGGAATACTCATTACATATCATTAATATCTATTCCTAAGACATAAATTTTTAGTGCCTTTTCAAACTTATAGACATAAATAACTAGTACATAAAATATCTACATTTTCTCCCACTTATTTCTTCATAACTATCACCATTCTTATAAATATCATACTAAAAACCATTCATCATATATTCTGGAAAAGGAAACAAATGAAAGGGTGAAAAAAGATTCTTAGTAAGGGTAAACAAGGGATATATCAATGATCATTTAATAATAATAGGATCATAATGGTATGAGAACATGAGTGTACCATTTGGAAACCATAACAAATAATTATTAGATCAAAATCTTGAGTCATGGAATAAACCATAGAAATTCATAAGGTATGAATCATAATGTAATCAAAGAACATAATCCATGAGAACATAACTTGGCATAAAACCATTTTATAAAAGGGGGGATTAAATTGAGGAATAATCAAAATCATATAAATATTATGTAAAGTTTAATAACCAATGCATTCATCACATGATAGGCTTTGAATAACCACCCATGTGCCATCCTTGGTAATAGGATAATCTATTATTCATCCTTTTTTATCATAGGATAACCTCTCATGTACCCTTTAAGCTCCTAAAATATTAAAATTTACCAAATTATTTCGAGTTATATAATGGATCCACATTTCACATAGTCAAAATCTATTTATATCTATTCCAAAAAAACATGATAACATTTATTATTTCATCACTGCTTAACTCATGGTATAAAAAATTTGTTTCATCAATATTTCATTCTCATAACCATTAACCAAACTGAGAATGAATAAGTATGGTATCAAAAATAATTCTCTTATGAAATACAGATAACATCAAATGATGTTATAATTGATAAAAAATGCCTATAGATGATCACTATGAATTTTCATGAGTAAAATACACTTTTTATTTTGAAATCTATTATTTAAAATCTAAACTTTTTTAAAATATGAAGTAAAATATTTTATTTGAAAAGAATTATGGAAATATATAATATAACCATAAGACCATGGAGTAGTCATGATGGTTAGAAAAATCATTCGAGTGGTATATGTTAAAATAACTATTCGGATTAGACATTTGTAAAAAGTAACATGTTCTAAAAATAACAGGATTATGTATTTTAAGAAATATATAGAATGTATAAAATTTAAAAAATGTGAAAATGAGTAAAAATTACTTTAATTAATCATTTTATAGAAATAAAAACATTCTTGAAAACATTTTAAAGAAAATAGGGACATAGAAGAAAAAAATCCAAACTTGAGAGAAAAATAGGGTAGGTTTTCTTAAAAATAATATTTCACTATCATGAGTACATAAAGAGAGTAAAATGAAAAAATAAAACATTTATTCTAATAAAATTAATAGATTATAATAAAATAAATAATATTTTGGAGATATATATCATATAATTTCATCATTATAAATTAAGCATAAAGAACCCCTATAAAAATGAGATTGGAATGTAAAACCCTTTCCTCGTGTTTATCTTGCTTCGCAAGTCATCCAACCACCTATATAATAATTTTAATTTTTTATAATTTTATAAAAGAACCATATTAAAACCTAAAATACAATATATTATCCTCTTATAACATTTCAGGGCCTATTTATTAATCATTCGTTATTTTAATCATCATTTCTAAGTGTTAGCTTTTTCATTTTTCTGAACATTTTTTGTTCATAATTTTTGGGAATTATATAATGATCTAGGGTCCATATTAAAAATATATTAATTATGATATAAATATAATATATATTTTAAAATTTATAATTTTTCAGTTGAATTTATCTTCTTCTCATATAAATGTGTCAAATTTAATAAATTTTTTGAACTACATGTTAGAACCCACAACATTATATTATAACAATTTTAACATTAAATTTATAGAATAAATATGTTCATAATTATTTAAAGCATTAAAATGGAAAAAATATAAAAAAATATAATGATAATATGAAAATTTGGATCTACTCAATCCCCTAGAATAATCACACTCATGAACAACACTGTAGAAATAAAGAAGAATATTCACTACAAAAAAATGATTGATAGAGATATTTTTTTATTGATTTTTTAATGGTTTAAAACACCACCATATGTTTTTGATATGGTTTACAAGAACCATTGATAATGTTTTAATCAATATCCTACTCACTTTGGTTCCGCCCATTTAGCATTGGTTTCTTCGAACCACCGAAAAAGGTTTATTTATCAATAGTTGTTTTGGGTTTAGTGGTGGTTTCCCATCACAAAAAATGTAAAGGGAATAATAGTATTTTAAACATATATTATCCCCTTGGTGTTTTTTGGGAGGGTAAACCACCTCTGAAAAAATTTCTTCTTTATATAGAAGTAGTTTAAACCTCCTCTAAACATTAATTTGGCATATATAGAAGCAGTTTAAACTATCTCTATATATCTCTTTACAAAAAAAATATTGTTGAAACTACATCCCCATAATAGTTAATAAAAAAAATAAAATAGTAAAATAGTAAAAAAACTATTCTATTATAATAAAAAAATAATCAGATTATGCCATGTTCAGTTTAAAAAACTAAACCATAACAAATCCTTAATATAACAAGGATAATAACATTAAATTAATTAACTTGAATAATGTTATTTGATGTTCCTATTGAGTTTATTTTGATGGATATGTCATATATTACCACTAATTTGACCCTCAATAAACATAAATGATATAAAAGAACCCAAGTGGGGTGTTTGTAAGCATGTGACAGACTACTATACTAAGTTATAAACCTTGGATCCCTCTATGATAAATTATAGAATATTAAGGTAAGGAAAAAAGTTGTGGTATCCTAATGAATTATTGGGAATTTGAAATAGGTAGGGTGTGTGACTTTATATACCCTTGCTTGTGTAGCATTTAGTGTTGGGTATTTTTATAACCTTTGAGAATCATTGGCCTTTTATATTTGTTCTTGGTAAATTTAATATTATCATTTTTAATCATGAGTTGTTAATTGTGTCTTAAGATTATCCATGATTGGATTCTATATGGGTATCATGTCACATGAGTTGGGTGAGAATGATATCAATTGGAATGTAATTTTATAGAATGTTTATGTAGAATTGGTTGGATGATGATACTAAGGATGTTGGGAGCAGTGATCGAAATATGGGTGGGGTGTTCATGTCAACCATGGATATGTGAGATGTTATCAAACATATTATGTTTTTTTCTTCTATAATTAATTCCAACCATGTATATAAACATTGTAATGTACTGTGTTATATAATGAAAGCAGGGAAGGCATGCCAACCATGGATGTGAGTTATATATCATACCATATTAGCATGCATGTTTATAGTTTTTTTGAATGAATATGATGTGATTTTATTATAATAACATTGTTAAATAAGTATATTTATTTTATTTAGATGTTATATAAGAACTAAATCATATCCAAGATGAAAGGTGATTTGAAAATAAAATAAAAATAGAGAAATTTATTTATTACTTGTAAATAATAACTTTGAGTTCCCACTTACAAAACATCCTTATTTAGAGTACCCACACTTTCATCTTAAAATAAGGATATTCCAAACATGAGATTTTTTTAGGGATGAAATATGGAAAATGAACTATTAAACAACCAAACATCAAGTTTTTCTTTTAATATCTAGAATAATCCCACTTTATATATTATAATGGCTGGAATTTCTAAAAACACTCATTCCTTAATCTACTAGGATTATAATTTTATAGGGAAAGTTCCCCAAAAAGAGAAAAAGGATAAATAAAGACCATGATATCATTCACAAAAACACTTATTTGATAACATAATAATATATTTTAAATAGAATTTATCTCATTAACAATTACATATTGATAAAATTTTAATCTGTACTTGGAAATCCCCCAAATACCTTCATATCAGTGCTATGGCTCGGAAAACAAATTTTTATAGTCGAGGGTGGTGATTCATCTTTTATAAATATTGAACCCACTTGGTTTTTATTTTATTTTTCATCCATAAATATTTAGGTAATATAGATGAACTCAATATATATTTTAGAGTAAATCTATGAAGTAGTTTGTAGTTCTCAAGCATGTTGATGAGAATAGAGTTGTATGTTCCCTCATGGTTTATCCATAATAAATAATATTTAATATGATGGAATAAGTTTATACCTTTAATAATACTACATAAATAATAATAATTTGGAATATTAAGATAAAGATAATGTAGATTTTTCAACTTAAAGCAAGAAGATATTCAAGATACTTAGTATTCACAATTATTGTGGTAGATTGTTGCATTAACTAAGTTTTATGGTAAAATTATAATTAGATAATAGTTTTTTGAGTGTATTTAATGATGGAAATTTTATCTCAGTGAATAATTTCTTTAAGGTAATCTATCTTATAGGAGAGTAAATCTAACAATATATATGTTTCAAAAACAAGAAAACGAATAGTGGGATGTCTAGATTTAAGAAAACCAGCATATTTAGTTATCCAGGTAGTACATGGTGAATTACTAAGTGGAATTCATAACAAAATAAATTTCATAAATGGTTGAAAGACCCTATATATTTTTAATAGAACAACAAGATGTGTGATTTAATGGAGTACTAGAACAAAACAAAACATGAAGATCCTAAGAATAATTAGTATAATGTAAAATTTAGAAAAAAAACATAGCAAATTAACCATGAAAATAGATTTACATGAAATGTTAGGTAAATTATAATATACCTACATAAAACCACAACATGGTTTTTGAATCACCATATTAGTGTTAGTATAATATAATTTCAGTTACACATCATCATCGAATACAAAGTAAACCCTAATTACTACCTGATATACTTTTATCGAGGCCCTCTATGTCTCTATCTCCACTCCCTACTATAAGCACTTGCATGAAAATTTTATTTAAAATTAAAGAGTGTTTTATATTTATATTTAAACATAAAAAAATAAAATTTTGTTTAATAAATGATTTTGATGTTTTTTATTTACCTTTTCACTACCATCTATCAATGCAATGTCATTGGGTATATTTCCAATCTTCTAATGATATAATTCAATCAATTATTTATGTAGAGAAACAACCTTTACATGTTGCATCTTTATATGAGTCCAAAGTTTTTTAATTATGCTTTGAATTGCAACAATATCTCTCTGAACATTTTTATGTAGGGAGTAACTATAACTAGAACTATATGGTGTTGCAATCCCAAGTGGACTGACAAAGACCTCAGATAGAAACAGTCCCAGACTCATCCTGCGCACATGAAATGGATGCTCTTTCCCAAGGACTTGACCAACTGGATCATCCTAGGATACTATGAAGGACTATATGGGATTGGAATACAATAGTTTTTTTATTTTGACCAATAAATAAAATATTAGTCATATTTGAACCAATACTTATTAATATATTGAAAACTGATAATAAATTATTCTAATAAAAAGGAATTTATAGCCAATTATATTTTGTGTGAATATCCAACAAAATTATTATTCAGGAAACATGGTTCTCTAAATTCATTGACTATGTTAAACAAAGATAAATAAAAAATGTAACATTTTAAAAGGAAAATTTATCTTATAAATATTTAAACTAATGAAAATATTAGAAGATTCAATCTGTTTTTAGAAAAATACTTTGACCCAATAGTGTGGGGGATGATTTGTTTTACTCAACGTGATACATACTTCTTCGAAACATCCTGAAATAAATAACATGTATTTTATATTAATTTTTATAATGTAATATTATTTTCCTATGCATGTATTTATGAAAAATGTTATTAATATAATAATATATATTTCAATACCATGTGATTCTCATTATGAAGGATATCAAAAAAAAACTTTCCACTGCTCACTAGGAACCCCTTTAGGTTCCTTATCATACTACTGTTGAGTGGTAAATGATGTATTTTTGAATTCATTCAGTAATATCTTTTTAAAATATTTCCATTCCAAAACCAAATTTTTCAACATCCACTTTTTTGTGATAATATTATCGAAGATAAATTAGAATAACATCTACAAAAATATATTCATTTTTAAAATATTATAATTTAATAAAAATATTTAATTTAATTACACCTTAATTTATTAAAATTTCCTTTATCTATGAATCAAATACTTCATTTTTTCAAGATTGAGGAACAAACATGCAATCGTCCTAGGTTATTAGAAGGGTAACTGGCTCTACCAACAGCTGGCCTAGAATCTAGCCAAATAATCATACAGTATCATCTCTGGGGACCCAAAAAAATCATATGGGTCAAATATCTTAAATATGTTATGATTCCATACATATGAACTTTTTATATTTTTCCCCATAGTAACATTGTTTCCATATTTTATGAAAAAAATAGTTAGTAGTATAATAAAATAATAAATTTATTCACATTAAAATTTATACATATAACAATAACCCTCCAATATCTTTGAAAAGAAACATGAGTGGTAACCTTTTTCCTCACTATTGAAACTGTTAAATAGGGAATCATTTTCCCAGATGCTGATGGTATCGAGAAGGAGTGTGTTCGAGACACTGACGGAATGGAGGAGGGTGTGATAGATGCAGAAGGGGGAAAAAGGAGGGTGTCCAAAATACTGTATTTAAGGGGATTGATTGATCTTTATTGATTATTATGGTCAAAGGAAAATAAACATGGAGTCAACTAGGATTAGTGAAATACTTCTTCCTTATAATTTCTATCATTTAGTCAAATAAAACTAATATTAAATCATATAATTCAAAAAAATTCAGGGATAAAAATAATTAAAAATGATAACAAATACAGTGAACTAAAAAAATACCTAGCTATGATAATGAATGACTACACATATAACACATGTAGTTGATATATTGATGGATAACCACACATACATTCATTTTTTCCTTTAATCATGTCATTTTCTCACTCTATCATTACTTCATCTACCATATACACTTTTTCAAGAATAATATTTTGAATATCCTAATGGAATGATATGTTTCTTTCTTAATGTTTATTGGATTCAGTGTTAGATTTAAAATCTTCCACTTCATTACCAATATCATACAAGTATATTTATTTTATGTGAACAACAGCACTCCACCCTTCATCCATGACATCTTTCACATACTACACCATTTTCTCTTTCGATGAAAAGATATATAGATCATGTAATTCATGGTCATTAACACTCATCAAGAGAGATTAGTTCACATAATTAAATTTAAATTAGTCCCTTTCAATACCCCTGGTAATATCAACCCACATGAATTTGAATAAAATAATAAAAAAAGGTCCATGGTAGTTTTATTTGATAATATCTATCAACTTTCCATATATCCCAAATTGGAAACTATACATATGCCATTATTTTTTGTTTTCAAAACCTCATATAAATCGATTTTATATAATTTGAAGCTATTTTGATTTTATGCATTGAGTTTTCAAGCCTGTTTTAGAGGACCTCAAGTTAGAAACTTCAAATCATCTGACAACTCAGACTGAATATCAATATTTATGATCTATAAAAATTAATTTACATTATTAGATTTAAAAATTTTGTTTCAGCCAAATATCTATATTTATTACCATATTTATAAACATACTTGACGTGAAAAAACATTATACAAGATCTTTATTAACATTTTTTAATATCTTTCGCATTTCATGTTCGACTTCATATTCATCATTTTTTTGTATGTCATGATATTCAATAAATGGATACGCATTTTTTTAATTTAGCAGAACATATCTATATACCTATAATAATTATATTTCTTTCAGTGTAACATCTGAGATTCTCCCACCCATCGAACAATAGTAAGAAAGATTTTTGATTTCATATGTAAATATGATCGAGTTGATGTTTCATCAACATATACAACTTGGTTAAATATTGAATCAATATCACTTATATATCAAGAAAAAATATTAAGAAACACCTCTACTAAATAGCCTTTAGAAATAGAGCCTTTAGGATGAGATTTGTTTTTTCATGTAAGATTTTAAATGACCAAGGTATCGGTAAAATAAAATAAATAAAACATAATTATGTATTTAAATAAGTTCCATGAATTTTTTACATAAGATGAAAAACATATAAATAATGTACCTTTCAATTGGATACATCCATCGATAATGTATGGCACCTCCTAATTTAGTTTCCCCAACCAAATGCATAGTTAAATGGATCATAAGAGTAAAAATTGATGGAGTAAAGATCATGTCCATTTCACAACATATCAATAAAAATATCTCCTGAATGTTTTCAAGATCATCTGGTTATATATTTTTCTCACATAGTTGTCTGAAGAATATGGAAAATTCAAGTACAACTATAGTAACCTTTTCAGTAATAATGTACAAAATTCCAATGGTAGTAACTACTGTAACAAAATATGTGAATCCTGATTTTTCATTCCATGTAACATTTGTTTATTTATGTCAACACACCTTAAGATGTTACCTAAATACCCATAAGACACAATCACATATTTTAAAATTTGATGGAATGTCTCTTTATCCATATTTTTCAATGAATACTTTTCAGTGCTTAATTTCCATTCTCATCTTTCCAGATATCACACTTTATGTTCATTGTTTGTATTTCCTTCTGAGAATTGAGATTTTCCTTCGATTATTTGTGTTCATTAAGTAATTTTATGATCATATTGTCACAATCATTATCCACAATATGTATAACATCAAGATTATGTCATGAAAATTTATATTCCTAATATGAATGTTTTAGGAATATAATTATTTTCTTCAATTGTTGCGTTACAATTTCACTTGATGATTCAATTCAAACTCAATTCAAATAATCAATCAAATGATGCATCTTCCCAAAAAAAATTCAAAATATCGATGTTGTTCCAATATTTTAAAACTTGTCAACAACTTTGGAGGTGGTATATGATCAATAAAACCTTTTAATTTTTACTTGTTCAACTAAATCTATGGGATGCATCATGAAATAATTGATGACACAAGAAGTACCATTTTTATTATAAGTTATTCAATCAAGATCAAAATCAAGGTTACAAATAGTGCAATACAAACCTATGAAATTTTTACAACCAGATAAGTTCCCAAATCCATGGAAGTGACTAATGGTCCATATTATATCAGTGCACATTTTGAACATTTTTCTTGAAGATACATCATATTTATCAACATCATTACTCTATAACTATTGTATTTACTCAATTTGAGGATGAAAGTAAACAATAATATCATTTCCAGAAATCTTTTTTCCAATAATAATCATCAAAATGATAAAATAGTTTTGTTACATACACATCCATGGAAGTATATTTTTTGGTCTCAAGACAATTTTCCATGTTCTATAACTAGTGATCAAAGCTCTAAATGGGTTGAATCCATAAACATCCACTGATGGAAACTTATTTTATACCAATGGTTGTCCAAACTATTGGATGTTGAGGTGTGGAGATTGATATATACCAATGGATGTTGAATAACCATTGATGTTTGACACCAGAAATCATATTATACTAATGGTTTACAGTAACTATTGGTAAAAAAGTTTACCAATAGTTTGATGTAATTGCAATAGTCAAATTTTTTAGGTTTACCCCAATGGTTGGAAAACTGTTGGAATAGGCTTTTACCAACAGTTTAATGTAATATTTTGATAAATATTGAGTTCATAGTTCTATACTAATAGTGTACAAACCGTTGATTTAGACTTTTACCAATGGTTTACACAAAATAGTTGGTATATATTTGCTTTTCACATTTATACCAATGGTTTTTAAACTGTTGTAATAGACTTCCTACAATTATAGTGGCAGGCAATGTCATTCCTCCCCCTATGCAATTACAATAAAGTATAACACATGAAGAATTCAGAATTCAGAAGGTAATTACCTATAATTACCTATACAATTACAATACACTATACATAATTTAGTAGTGCATGTTAGTGTTACTCATTACCACTATGATATGTGGTTTTATTTGATCAATGTCACGTGATTTTCCAAGAATAATTTATGGAATTGAGAACTAGTAAAATACAATAGGATCAGACTGGGATTCATGATTCTTAGTTTCCTAATAGCCTGGATTTTTCTCATTTAAATTCCTTGGGATGAGCTTATATACCTTTTTATAACTCAATGGGATAGGAGAAACCTTGTAAAAATGTGAATTGGGTAATTTCTTACTCTCTGGTGAGGAATATGAAATCTAGTAAATCACAGGACATCTTAGGGGATAGTGTGGTTCTATAGTGGTAAGTAGTATGGGGCCAGCGTGATGAACTTATAATAGTATGGGGTAAAAGAATCTTCAGATATCATGAAGTTTAGACCCAATTATAGAGTTTGGGATGAATCTATGAGTTTGAAATTAGAATATTTAAGGGGTAAAAATGATTGGGTGATGATAGAAAATTATAATAACTGGCGCTCAAGGATATTTGGTGAGTGTAGTAAAATTTTGTGGATCACACCATAAAATGATAAATTTTATGACCCATGGTTTATAATATAAGTGGTGAACATTTATTTAGGCATGGTTGATAGATAAAACCAAATAATTATTGTTGATTTATATTATTTCCTTTGTCATCATAGGTGATTCATTATAGGTTAATAAATTTATAATCATACTAGATAAATATGAAATAAATTTTATAGGGATTATGAATCATATCAGTGTGTAATGTGATGAGGATGATCTTAGATTGATTTACATTAGTAAATGAACAATTTTTTATTTATACTTTATATTAAAATTTTTGGTACATTTATCACAGGATACTTCAAAAATTTATATTGAATATAGATCTTCAGGGGTTATTAGATATTTAAGTATGACCCAAATGTTAGAAAAATAGTGAAAAAAGTGTAGATTGAACTGTGAAGATGACGGAATTTGTGCCAGTTCCTCCCCTCCTGGTGGGGGAGGGACCTTCGGCACCAACCATGAGAGCTGAATCATCTTTCAAGCCCTTTTATAACCCTGATTTCCTACCTCCTTTCCCAAAGGAATCTTTATATCCTAAAGTTCCAGGTCTGGTTGATGGGTTATCGAATATTCCATTTTCAACATCGGAGTTCATAGAAACCTTAGCTCATCTCAACCTCATCTTGGTGGCTCGGTTCAGTCAGAGGCGGTCTCTGGTTGATTCCTTTGACCGGTTCATCTTCGACTCAAGGAACTTGAAAGAGAGGGCGATGGTGGGCCTGCTGGAACGTCAGCACATCATGGTTCAATTTTCCTCAAAGGAGGACCTCGTATGTGCTTGGTCATGTGCCCCCTGCTTATTCAAAGGGATTTTGGTTCATCTTATTCCATTGGTCGTTCGATTTCCATATGAAGCGTGATTCTCCTTCTGTTGTGGTCTAGGTGAGATTTCCAAATTTACCTTTACTGTTCCAAAATCCTTCTAACATTCGGATGCTTGGTAATATTGTGGGTAAATTCCTCTGCACTGATAGTCGAACCGAAGTAGTATGTCACCCAATCAACCTGCGGATCTGTGTGGAAATGGATGTTTCAAGGAATCCTTTCAAATTTGTTTGGGTTACCATTGGGGAGGAATACAGGTGAAAGCAGCGGGTTCTCTATGAGTCTTGGATGGAAAATTGCTATACCTGCCATCATCTAGGTCATTTTATGGGTAATTGTCATTAGGGAGATCTTGATCCCCGCAGCAAGAGAGGAAGTAGCAGTGGTATGGTTCCAAAGAACCAGGAAGGGTCTGACTTGCTGGAATATGTGGTTAGAGGCTCAGAGAGTAGTGTGTGAGGAGACACCAATTACAACTTGGATGGCACGACTGTGTCTCAAGCATTGCTACCTGTGGTGGTGGAGGGACCCGACTTCCATATGGTTATTTCCAAGGGGCCTTTGGAGGAAAATCACGGTGCAACTTTGGGGGAGAAGACACTGGAAATGGAGGTTAATATGAAAGATTCATACGTTTTTAATAGGATGAAGCAGGATCCTGCAGATCCTTCTTGTGGTAAGGATCCAATTCCTTCGGAGGGTGAAAGTGTATGGGAGGCTTTGGTTCAGTATAAGGCTTTTCATGAGGCTAAACCATTGGGTGGGGGTTTACCTGATATAGAACAGAGGGAAAGTGGAGAGGTGGATGAGGCGGTTGATACTTATGTGGGGTCCTGAGGCTGGATAAGGATGCTATAGGTAAAGGGAAGCAAAAACTAGATATGCATGCCAGTTCTGGGTGGGCTGGGGGTGCTGCTTCAGGGTCCCTCAAACAATTAATGTTGTCCAACAGCTTTGTAGTCCTTACAGAGGCTGGATCATGTTCTGATTTTAGTAGTCCTATTGATGCTGTTGGGGATCACATGGATGAAACAAAGGGAACCAATCCTACTCGTGTGGTTGGTGATGATGAAAGCCTGAGGAGTTACAAAAGAAATAGGAGGAGGAAAAATATGAAAGATTACTCCTCATTACCTCCTCCTTTGGAGACTCGGTCTGCAAAAAGCTAAATTCCATGAGTTTAGAATTAGAGTTTAGAGATTCTCAAACTCTAGAATTAATACTAAGCTCTGAAGAAGTGGTGGTTGAACAGGTTTTTTTGCTGAATTCGCCTGATGAGAAGGCAGATAAGATAATGGGGAGACCTTTGAATGTGTCACTCAGTGAGGAACAATAAATATTGGTTGATAAACAGGATTTAATTCTTGGTGGAGGTTTCAACAAAGGGAATATTCGTCTTGAGGAGTACTTATAGTCCTGGGACCAGCTGGCTTATGATCTTGAAAACCTGTTGCTATCTGTTCCAAGTACCCAGGTATCCTCTATATATTGGAAGTTGTCTAGGGATCTGGTTACAGGTAATATCAATTTTTCATTCAATGATTCTGATGAAATGTGTGAAAACTGTAAAGTGGGTAGGAAGCATGTTGGTTTGTCATGTGTGTATTTTAGAGAAGATCATGTTTTTGCAGGTTTCTTGGCAGTGTTCTACCAGCATTCTTGAGGGCCACTCTAGATGGGGTCCAGAGCTTATCCTTCACCTGTGCATGCCATTTGGAATTGTTCTATTAAGTGGGTATGGCCACGCCATCGGTTCTGGGCTCATGTATTCGTGCACAGGACAGCTTGCTGAATGGTCAGGTGCAGGTGAGGGTTTTTCATCCTTTGTCTTAGCTAGGGAGGGGTGGTTCTTTTTGTTTGGTCTTGGTTTTATGGTTTCTTGAACATGTTATTTGGATTTGGGTTTTCTCACTTTCCCCTCAAAAGTGTTTTGTTTCTTTAATAAAAAAAATAATTTTCAGTCAGTCAGTCATATCGAATTCATTGAAAATACTAAATTTTATGTTTCATAAGTGATAATTAGATACAATCTGTGTTTTATGGTGACTAGTGAGGTATAGATTTTAATGAATAGATCATGTACTGATCAATATTTAGATATAAATGTTCTAAAAAATATAAAAATAGGGTCACTAATAGATATATTATATAGTTGTTAAAAAGAATCATGATAACCCCTATACAAGAGAATCGTGTTCCAGGTTTTGAATATGAAATTTTTGTTCATATGGTTCAGTGATTTTAGATGAATTTAGGGTGATTGAATATTGACTAATAATTTTCACATGTAATTAGATATGGAAATGGATAAATTACTTCAAAAATTTCATTTTCAAAAATGGTGGATACATAATTGGGATTTAATCTGGACATTTCAATGAAAATTTAGTTTAATGGGATTTATTTTTCTAATATACCAATTATCCCTCATTTATAATCATTAGAAAATGATGATATTAGATTTTAATATATGGGATAGAGAATGAGATATTATTATACATGCTTCTCAAGGATTATATGTTGTATGGTTAATATTTTATTACTACCCACATTGTAATAGGTTAGTGTAACTAAAGAAACGTTGTATTTTCTATAGTAATAACCATTGTGTGTTCGAATTTCAGATTATAAGGTAATCCATAATTAATTTAAATGAAAATGAGGATTCTTTTATCATGATCATGTGTTCAAGAGGATTTTTATAAATTTGACGAGGGTTTGGAGAAGGTTGGTGTTTCTTCCATGTGTAACAGACATCACCGAGTACCTGGAGTTAATCGACTTATGGCCTAGGGAGGTCTAGGTGGTACTAAATTTCCTTCATCTTACATCTAGAATATAATGGTGGGGTATCATGTAATTGATATTTTGGACCATTTGCTGACCTTTCAGGGATGGCCATTAGGTACTTGGGGTCAGTATACATGGTACCCAATGTGGTTTGAGAATTTTTTATAAAGAGGATCATGGACAAAATATCAAATTTATCCCACCTTTAATTTTATGAAGTTATAGAACAATGTGGAAGTCCATTTAGATAGCTCCTAATATCCCTCTTTCTCCATTAAATCATCCATGATTAAGGGTGATTTTATTGGTTTGTATATAGAATTTTTAGGTGTGATTCCTCCTCACCTCCCTCGATTTCACTCTCCCCCAAATTCCCATTGATTCAGTTTTTTTATATATATTAACCATATGAAAATTCCACCAAAACAAAGTGCAATAAGGAAAAGACGATGAGAATTTTTTTGGAGATTGATGTGGAATCATGATAATGATGAATACTCAAAGTTTATTAATTCTTTAGATAGAGTAAATACCTCAAGTGACATATAGTGGGTTGATAGGGATGATATCATTACTCTATGTGTAGATTCAAAGTATTTTATAAGGTAATTTATAAACATATGGATCTATTTTCAAGTGAAAAGACTAGGGCCTAAGGGTATAGTGGTGAGTAAGGGTCTTGGTGTGACCTTCCAGACCTTGGAAATATTTTACCATGAATTAAGATATGGGATTATCTGAGTGGATGGGATTCCTTTATTCCAATGTAAAATATTGATTTAAGAAAGCCTATGGGTTACAGAATCTTACCTAAAGGGGTTAGAATTATTGTGAGGTGAAATAATATATATTTAAATCTATTGATACAATCATGGGTGTGGAATTTTGGGAATGTGACCTACATGAAGGTGAAATATAAAAAATATAATTGATGAATAAGGTCTTAGGAGGACAATATAGATTCATGTGGTGTGGTTTCCTTGAGGGAAATGTGATTGTTGATAGGTTTACCTTTTTTGATTGATAAACCAGTGGTTGGGTTTTCAAAGATTCCTAGAGTTGTGTGCAGAGATATGGGCTTAAGATTTATATAGAAACAGTTATGGTATCAATGACTAGATCAAATTTTATAATATCTTTTTCTACATGAAATTTCTATATACTATAAATTTTTACATGAATCTGGAAAATTACATCTTTCACTCAAATTCACTCATAGCCACTCTAGATGACTTCCACCTGACCTCAAAAACACCTTCTAGGATCATGAAACATTATAACATGATGTATAAATACAAACCAGATCAAGAAGATTCATAATTTATCAGCAAATCAAAATATTTTTTTATAAAAAATACAACAACACAAAGTATCAAGTATAACATGATCTATGAATGTGACTAGATCAAAAATGGTGTCCCATAATATAAATCATCAAAAGACAATAAATTAGAGAAATAAGACTATGAAGTGGTATAATGAAAATGATTAAGCTCAATTTATTTATCTAAGATTTTGAGTGTATGTTAAAAGAGAATCGTGAAATATCATTGATAACATGTAAAAAATTGAATTCATAGAATCCATACCTCCTGGTCAAGTCAAGTTTTATTATTTATAGATAAAGAAATAAAGATAATGTGACCTACCTAATCACACATATATTCAGTCCCAATAAATCATCAATAATTAAATCTTAGTAATATTATAAAAAATGTAATGGATCAATCTATCCATCATCACCATCACTATCATCACCGTTATCATCAACCTCATACTCATCCTCACCCATGTCCTCATCATCGTACCTACCCTCACCCCCATCCTCATCCCATCCTCATGCCCTTCTTTATCCTTAGCCTCCTCCTCAGCCTCCTCCTCACCCTCATCCTCCACCTCAGCCTCCTCCTCACCCTCATCCTCTGTATCATCCTCTCCTTAGGCCTTTTCCTCGCCATCACAATCATCATTGCTATCGTCATTCCCAAGAACCAAATCATCTCGATCACCACTAGAACTTCCACATTATGAAATATATAATGAATTCATATATGGAATATATGCTTCACAATTTGTTCTTGTCTCTGGGGAAAGTGATAGACATAAAACTAGCACCAATTTCATAAATTCACTGTTTCCCCTTTCAACTAATTCTTCCACCTATGTGACCCTTTTTTCAGCCATTTCTACTCATGCCCTAACCTTTTCTAACTCAGTGGACGTACAACTAGTACTTGAAGAGGGACAATACCTTATCAAGAATATACTATTCTAAGGTTAGTAGTGTACTCTTCCAGGGTTCTCATCTCCCAACACCTAATGTCAATGATCATTTGGCCCAAAATTGTCAGGTTCCTAGGCATTGAGGGATTCCAAAGAATCCTATTACAAATTTAAATAGATTATTAAGTAACAAAATATATATTAAATTTTTAAATCATCAATGTAAAAAATACAATCCACGATTATGTCCATTCGTTAATACCACTTCCATATTTTTTATTTATACTCGAGAAAAATAGTTTTTCTCGAGGCACACATCCTTTAATATTCAATAATTTCATCTATAATCACATTGAATGTAGGAAACCATAATTAAAAATAAGTTACCAATAATGAATTTCATAACTAAATTTCTATCAAAACATTAAAAATTGAATAAATTATAGTAGAATTAATATAATTTTAATGTCATACAAAAATTATAAACAACTATCTTACCTGCTTCCTCTCATGATCTAACATCGTAGTACACCACAAGGTGTGAATTTATTTTTTATCATCAATGTTTGATTTAATTTTTTTGGATGATTCCTAAATAAAATACAATAATAAAAAAGATATAATAAATGAAAATAATCAAAATTTTCATTTGAAACCCTCAAATGTGATTAATACCTTAATCTAAGTAGTCATATAATGAGTAATCATTTTCCGATACTGTTCTGTCGAATAGTCATCCATGAAAGGTATTGACTCTAACTCTGTGCCAACTCTAGCATGACAACAAATATATAACACGTGTTTGTATCCTCTCCAAATCTCACCAAATTCATGTAAATGTGATCACCATGCACCCTCACCATTGGGAAAATTTAACCAAAGCTGATACAAAAATATTAAATTATATATATAAAAGAATAATATATTACATTAAATACAACATATTTTTTACCCATATTTCTTCCCAATAATAATCCTTGACATAGTTTGGAAACTATCTTAATGAGATAGGGGTAATGGAAATTATTTCATGGTATTTTTCTTATGTTATAAAAAAACTCTGACATTACTGTCCTGTTTTTTTGATCATTTTATTGACTTCACTATAGTCCACCATAAACATTGTAAGGCAGTTCCACATCACACACATTAGTGTACACCCCCTCCCCCTCCTCCTATCAGTAGATGAATCTGTTTGGAAAGAAAAAAATATATTATATCAATACATATTATAATGAAAATAACTTATCTTATAAACAATTATTAGGGTTGTATAAATATACCTGCAATAGCCTGATCAATGGGCTCCACTGTATCTGCAGAAATAGGAGGAACACCCTGTATAAGTGGAGTGGGACCCAGTGTATGCTCTGTAGGTATATACGGTGGTAGTGTAAGAGTCTAAGAATATGTAATATAGAAGCTTGTATATAAGGAAGTACGAGTAAAAGAAGATGGCATGGATGGCTTGCCAAATGCATGATATGGATAAAGAGTAAGAATCATCATTGGATAGGGTAAAGACGGGTGAGGAGGCTCAAATGTAAAGGGTGATGAAAACAAGGGAGGCCTAAATATCATGTGTGTCCCTAACGACACATTGAGATCGTATTGTGGGATAGATTATACATCAGTGGGAGGGGAGTCTCTTATTGGGTATGCCGACTAGATCGCCTAGCTCTCATACCACCCTCCCTCGTACCACCGACATGAGTCATGGGACCACTACGAGGATTCATTTCAAATAATTGTCATCTAAGTGTTGGATCTTGTAAAAAATTTAAAAAAAATTTAATCACTTGGAAATATATGTTATTTAAATATATATATATGAAATAAAATACTTGCAACAAGCACTAGTGGAGGAACACCCATATCATCCATGTGATGATTGTTGTCCATCATCCTTTTCATCTCATTTCCTTAATAGGTTTAATTTCATGCATATGAAAACAAATATGGAAGTAATTAAAAAAGGATAACGAATGTGTAACCCATAAAACAAAATATATAAGAGGGGATAGGGGGATCCATGGTATCTGAGGTCAAGAAGGAATGGTCAATGAAGCATTTAAATGTTAAAGGGGGTCTTAGAGATATACTAATTTTATACATGGTCAATAATTCATTGAATTTTTCACCATGTTAGAAATTTTGGTTTCATAGGTTTGAATAAAGTTCAATTCCAAATTAGGATATGAAACTCAAATAAAACTACAACAAAAAATTATTGAAAATTCACATTAAGTTCAAGTTGGATACAACATATTTTTTCAATATTAAATCAATTTGAATAGTACCAACCTCAACAACCCAATATGAGATAAACCAAAATAATTGATAACAAGGATTGATGATTATATATATTTCTTCAAATCACATCGGGTTCACAATAATCTATGAAAATTAATCTATTAGAGTCATCATAATGGATTGATTACAATAGTTGTAGGGATGGTGTTAATTCTATCATCACCATTATCAAATTAATGTCTTGAAACTACTTCATTAATGACACAAAATTTAGTTTGAAGATGATATTTTACATAAAAACCAGTTTCATCATTGATGCCAATACATATGGTTCATCAATAGAAAGATAGTGAGTCATGTCAATAACTCAAAATCCACAATCACCAATAAAGGTTCTCTTCCTCATCATCGAATCAAACCACCTGAATATCATTATCATTACTCAACCATGAGAATAATAATCTAATATTATTATTTTCTCAATGACTATATAATAAGATACATTTTCAAAATGAGGTCTAATATTCGATGCACTAGCATAACAGTCTATTGTGGCAGTTAGCATAACACCATCAGGTTGTGTTCTCTTGTTCTTTTCCCATTCAGTGGTAATACATCTTTACCCATTGATCACAATTTAGTTACATTCACGAACCCCGGTATTAAAACCAAAATGAAAAGCTATTTTTTCCTCAGAAATAGAGTCTGTAGGGAAAATCAATACATGGAATATAAACAAATATTAAATTTAATTAAATATTGATTTTATTTATTTATTACAACAATATTTCTACCTTCAATTTCAACAAAGTATAAAACTCTTTTCTATGTAATCTCTCTCTCCTTCTCAAATATTAGGAACGATGCTTTGTATTTATCCTTTCTTTGTGTACCTTGTAGAAAAAAAACAGAAATAGTTTAATAGATATATATAATTACAATAGTGGAGATAAGATATAAATATTCAATTTACTTATTATATGTAGTCATTAAACAAATCATATATGAACAACAACGTGTGAGTTCTATATACTATTCTTAAAGGATTAATGTCGTCAATGTATATGATCTGGAATTACTCCAATTTTAGGATGAGATGGAAAACTGGGTTCAATTTTATCATACTATTTTTCTTTATTTCTCATTGTTTTGTTCATTCATGTATTAAGATCAGAGAAATACATTGATAAAAAACCATAAATTCTTAAACCAATTAACCCTTCAGGATAGATCCTTTGGGATGATTCCTATTTTAGATATAAGATTTTAATGTGTATATATTTATTTCAGTTGGATACATCCAACGGAAAGTAACAGGTCCTCGGAGAAGTATTTTAGTTAGAAGAAGGAGATTCAGATGCAACATGCATGTGAAAAATTATGGAAGAAATATTTTCGCTAACTCACAGAAAATTTATGGTTTCTCTATAATAATTTTTTACAATAATGATTTGAAAAAATCATTAGAACACATATCTCTAAAATAATGGCACAACTGAATAAATGACACCCTTACATTATGGGAAAAAAGATGACAAATTGTTATTAGAATCAACTCCTTCAGAATGACATGATAATCATGAGTCTTCAAAGATTTCATCTTAAACTCTGTTATATTCACACATTTTTATATATTGCTTTAAAATCCGTCAGGAAATTTTATAGTCTAGTGCTTCTAAAAAGTTATTTTTTCTATAGGTTTGATCATATAACAATCACATGGAACATTCCATTTATTTTCACTGATACACATGGGATGCAATTTTGGTCTGATGCCCGAATCCACCAAGTCACAACAAGATCATAAATCATATATGTTCTTTACTTGACATTAAGAAGAATTGAAATCAAAATTCCATATATATTCCATTAAATGTGCATTATATCTAATACATGACATAACAATTTGGTTGACTAATACAACAACTCAAAGAAGATACTCTTTTCCAATTGTAAAAGGTATCATTAGAAACATTCTTTCTCTTTCTAGATTTCATTTGACCCTTCTTGAATGAAAAACTGAAATCTTCAAATTCATTAAGCATATCTATTTTAGATATAAAATAAGTTAGATCATTGGTCTCCATGGTATTTTCAAATATTCTACCATTGTTTCTATATGGATGGTCCATTGGAAAGAATCATCGATGTCCCGTAAAACTAAAACAATGGAAATATTTCAATCTTCTGGATCGATTATTCTTCATTAAAATTGGACATGACAGTTTTCCCTCCATTCTCTATCCAAACATCATTGTATAGGTACTAAATTCCTTGATCATCCACTTAAGTGCAGCACACATCTAAAATATGTATTTTAAAAATTCATTGTATGTGCACACACCCACATCTCAAATAAGTATTAAATATTTTATTAAAGGTTTCATTTATAAATATATATAATTTTTGAGATCATAAGACTTGGATATAAGTATATTCATGAAAGTGAATGTTTTTTCCATATAAAACCATGGGGAAGGTTATAAATATATATAAAAACTTGCCATGTGATTTGCAAATAAAGCATCTGACCAATTGGATTAAAACGTCACATGAAATACCCAACCTCGCAGTATGCACATCAGTTGTAAAATCAGGATATTGAGCATCAAATCACTGCCATAAAAATACATCTACTGGGTGAACAAACTCTCCATTAATCTTATTTGTCTCAGTGTCATTCCATTGCATTTTTATTGATATTTCATCAGACATGAAAATATTATAGTGTATGGGGATCCATGGAAAGTTCCATATTAATTTTTGGGGCACACAGAATGGTGTTCCATTATCTTTTCTCTTCCATTGGGATGTTCCACATTTGATACAATCATTTTTTGAAGTTTCCTCCCAGAATTAGCTGTAATATTTTAGGAAAGGATGAATTTTGTTATTTAAAAATTCATGTTCTTCAACTAATATCCATTCCATATAGTGGTTTGAGGGAATATCTACATCATCTAGACGTAATACCTTTAAGAAGTTAAGAATGTAATCAATGGTAGTATTATAAATACCATAAATGGTTTTCACATGAAACAATCGAATTAAAAATTCAATCTTTTTCATTTTAGCATGTTGCCGATATACTAGAGTCATTGCAGCATCATTCAATTTTTTCACTCAGTCAAAATCATCAGTTTCATTGGACACATCATGTGTGCCCATAACAAAGTATTTTTCAGTTGAAATCCTTTACTTCTCATGATGAAAAATAAACTTAAATTGTTCATATATCAAATTCTCTGATCCCTCCCTCTCATTTGGATCATTTGCATTTTGAGATTCTATTTTCTCCCTATTGTGATGTCATACATAATAGTTTGTTTGAAATCCAAATTTTGTTATATGGTAGCTAACTTCTTCACAACTCAACCAAGGACTTCCAACACAATTATAACATGGGAAATGTATTTCAAAACTATCTTATGCATTGTCAAATGAGAAGTTTAAAAAACTATCTAAATTTTTTTTGAAAATTTCTTGAGATCTGATCAGTTTCATACATCTAACTTCTATCCATTATTTAAAAAATATATAATCAGTATTTTTGTGAAAGAAACTCAATAAGATTGAAATTAAATCAAAATTATATTTAAGTAAATTAGAATTGTTCACTTTATATAAAACCATAACCAACACAATATGTAGATACATATTGAAACATGGAATTGGAAATTATAGGATTCTATCAATAATGATTTTAGACTATGTAAGGGAAAACAAAATGAAACATAGTGGAATTAAAAAAAACAGGTTGTTTAGTACCAATAGAGAACATAGTCCTATCCAAATGATAGCAACCCACTACTAAGAACATTTATTTAAAAAAAAGAACCATAACATGGATCAGGTTTTATATGAAATAACTACACACTAGGTAGTTTGGGATACAATCAACCTCTATTATAGTTGTTCATGTGAAATAATTTGTAAAAATAAGGAACTAGGAGTATCATATTAAACCTTTTAAAAGAATAAGATAAGTGATAAGTAAATGTACATTAAACATATGCACAAATAAAATATAAAATTAAACATAGATGGTGAATAGTGTGTTGAGTTTTTGTTGCAACTCAGTATTAGATCAACTTTGGTTGATGAATTTTCTTTAAATATATACCTAATATAAGATTAAATTATCCAATTAATCTTTCCCTTAGGAGTTGTAATAAATCTTAAAAAATGTTCTATGGATAAGTAAGTAACATAGTACCATCTTAGGTTCCATACACAAATTTCATTTTAAGTATTTTTTGAATTTATACTCAACTTCTGAAACATTATCCACTAAGGAAAAATAATAATTAATTAATCATATTGATAATATTTTTTGAAATTAATAAATGGTAAGATATTCATTAAATGGTAAGATATTGACTAATCATATTGATACTATACATAATGTATGTTGATAAATTTTCTAAAAAAACAATTCTATAAAAAATAGAATTCATTAGTATTAAAATAAACATGATTTCAAATCGTTAAATAAAAAATCATTATGATGTATTTTAATGCACCAACATGGATGTTGTTGTGTCTAAAATCACCTCATCTTTTCCCCCTTAAAATAAATTCTCCTAGATGAAAAACCGGTATCACTAGATTGTGAGTCTATTAGTGAAGGTATAAATTCATTATATCATAAAGCAAATAATAAACCTACATGATAAATGAAGAGATAAATACATGAATGTTAGAGGTCCTCCCTAGGATAATAAATTCAAATTTCATATAGACCAACCACATTTTAATAAAGAAACCAATGACCATAGATGTCCTCCACATGGTGGAAGTTGAAGATTATACCAAATTTTAAGTTGTTTATGGGAGAAAATGGAAGGGGTGTGAACATTTTTATGTTAGTAATGACGTTTTTGGCTTGGGAGGGGTAAAGTTTGGCTTCTCCTAAGGTTCTCTCTATTTTCTCAGTTTACGTTTTTTCCAATTTTACATATGGATATAATGGTTATGCCAACATACTCAAATATAGTCCAATATATGTTTCTATTTCCCTTGGAGACCTAACATTTTTTCACATACTTTAATGGGGAATCCACCACCTCTCAATATATCATCAACATATAAAAAGCAAAATATGTTTAATTTATCCAAAAAATAGATGTTTATATTTAGCCAATTTATCCAACACTAGGCATAGAAATATATATAACTACAATATTTGCATATATATAAAAACATATATATAGAGAACATGCCTAATTATGATCCCATAGGTCTGAGAAAAGAAAATTAACCAAACATATTGGTAAAATCAAATAGATTTTACATGATAAAATCCTTACTCAACTGAAGGATCCTATTGGTGTGAGGAAAAAATAATATAGAGGTGCAGATGAGACATAACATGTTACCTAAAGTCCCATGGATTCTATAATGGAGAGGTGGAAGTAAGGATAATATATAACAAAATATATGGGTAGATATAATTAATATTCATGAGTTTAAATAGGAAAAACACATTGATCATTCCCCTCTCTATAAAATATAATGACATTGGAAGAGGTAATATGTTAAACAAACATATTCATAATCGATAAATATTATCCTTTTAAAAATCTAAATGTTCTATCCCCATCATGAAGAAAAAACCCAATAACATGGAATCCCAAGGTATAGTGGTAAAACTCACTAGTTACGGATATATGAATGGATAAATCCAATACTAAACATTATAGTTGTTATATAATTAATCTAGAAACATAAATAATAGGTTTATATGTGATAACCTATAAAGGTTTTAAAACAAAATTGAAATGACACCACTAAAATAGTTCTATAAAAGGATTATAAAGTGTAGGTAATAATGAAAATATATTCATTATATGTAAAAATATTCATACTATTATTGGTAACTCCCAAAACAGGTTAAAAAGGTCAAAATACATCCCATCATATAGATAAAAGTAGTTATTTTTTAAATTAAATAAGTTTCATTTCACATATCCATGAAATATTATGGGAACATATTTTCAATGTCACATTAATGTTCGAGGAAGGATCATTGATCATCCAGGCTTTGGATTCTATGTGTTGGCACCAAGGGTGGGTATCCCAAATTTAAGAAGTGCAGGTAACTGAGGTGTTTGGGAAATTTCACAGTGGGCACAAGATAACTAATTTTTATTTAGTACAAAAAGAAATGAATGGACAGATCTTGTCACACATAGTCTATAAGTTTTTATAAATATTTATAGCTAAAAATGATCCCTTATTTTAATACAAGAAATGGATTATATAATTGAAAAGATAAATATCTACATTATAGAATGGAAACCCTTCAACTCAGAGTTACTCCAAAATCCAATACTACTATTACCTGATGTTATGTAATTAAATTATAACAACAACTTTTATCCAACTGATTCATTAAGAGAAAAATCATCATTGGTCCCTTTATTGAAACATTTAATCTTTAAAAAATATATATTCCAAAGGAGGAAAATGAATATGAAAAATGACCACACATAGCTCTCATTTAGGCCTAATCAAAACAGAAAAAAATATATGTAGAACATTAAAACTAAGGTATCTCTTACAAATTAGATGTGTAGAAGAAAAATTGATTTATTGAAGATGGATCAATCGATGGAAGATTTTTCGTAGGCTAAGGAATAGGGAGCTTCAGTTTTTGGCAAAAATCACAAGTAGGGGAAACTAGATGCTCGATCTAAATTTGGGGTAAAACATTCCCAACAGTTTTAAAAAACCACTGGGATATCTTTTAATATGGGAGACTATCCTTATAGTTTAATCAAACCACTATTATAGGTTGTTTCAAAATAGACTATACAAATGGTTTTTACAAACCACTAGTATAGTCTCCCTATACTAGTGGTATTTTCCAAACCTTAGTATAAAAGTGTTGTTATATAGCCTATTTACACTAGTGTCCATTCCCAATCACATATTCCTAATTTCAGATAATAAATATGGATAAAATAAAGACAATTTCATCATGTATTTTTAATATCTTAGATATCAAATTAACCCATAATTGTAATTTTCAATATAATTCCACCTTATGTGATCAGTGGTTTTTGATGACATGAATAATTTTTTCAATTGATACATTAAGTGGATGTAACAAAAAACCTTTCAAGTGTGTTATTTTTCTTATTCTTCATAGTAGTATGTTGATTTAGTCTTCCAACATCACTCATTGACTAACATCTATAATAAGAACATTTTTTTAGACCTGACTTCTTGAATAATCTCCCCAATAAAGCATACAACCATTGGGGAAAGATTTCTTTTTGTATAATTCAGAATATTATTGTTATAAAAATTCATATCATAAAAAGACTAAGGGATCCTAGCATTATGAAATGAATCATGCAAAAACTATAATATCATGGAAATCGCTTTATTTTTAATTCTTCATAGACATTTGATATGGTACAACATCATACTAAAATAATGTTTTGATTATTTCAAACATCCACTATAGATATTTTGATTTCCATCTTCAAATAGATCATGAAATTAATTTTCCTACATAGTGATGTTCTCTTTTACATTAGTCTCCACAAAATCAAGAGTATAATCCAATGATAAGTTACAATCTTGATCTGGTTTTCCTATTGACTTCGCATATTGTGAATCTTTCTATTTTTCAGTGGAATCAAAACTCTTTTGGGAACTTAATGGGGTGCATATTTTCATGCATATTTTTTCATCCACCCCTGATATTATAGGATGGTCGTTATTTTTCACCATCCACACTTCCCTAGATTTTGGTTTAAAACCAATTCCATCACTCTACATCATTAGTAAATAATATGTTTTTGGGTTATGGGATACCTTCGTCTTATAGGATGTTTCTATTTTGTTCTAGGATGATATCATTATCTTCTTAGAGTCATGATCCTCAATTAAATCTTGTGTGACAATATCTATTTGTTAGCAATATGGGATGTTTCATCTTATTGTGATCCCTCATTCTTCAATATCACCTCCAACTCTAATCACGTCATGTTATGGGAGTTCTTCTAATCCTCAACCAATATCAGAATACCTTCCCAGTATTCTCTCATATTTGATACCCATTATTCATGTATTTTTGTTTATTATTTTAAAGAACATTCAATACCATTAACTCTATTTATTTTATCTTATAATTAATAATCTTTGAAATTCATATAAACATTGTACGTTTTTGTATGTTCATGGAAATTATCTATAAAAACTATCTAAAGTAATTATTTCTCTCAAAACATTATTTATAATACTTCAATAGATTTAAAAAAATTTATATTTCAATGATAAATATTGTTATCCTTAAGTTTCAAAAGTTTTGAGACATAGTTGGATATACGAAACGTTTTATCCAATGCCCCTTCTAATGAATTATCCCATTCATCCAGCTGTAATTATTTATCTTACATTTTCATGAATCCTTCAAAAATATGTTTTAAAAAGTCTTTGGGAACTTTCTTTATATGTTCTTTGAATTTATAATGAATATAACTAACTGATACATTATCCTCATTAAATGAATAAACTTCCTTAGAAGAATAATAATCAAAATATTTGTTACAACATATACCACATTGATTTCTGTCAATTGGTGTTGTATCTATATTTACTATAAGATTATTATTCATCTTACTTTCTTATATTTTATTTATATTATTCTGAGTTTTGGTGGAAATATCCAGATTTGTATCCTCATAGGTAGCATCCTTCTTCTCCATATGAGGTAGCTCACTAATATCCTAAATTATTAACTTCAAAAAATATCTTTTGGATATTCAGATTGAACCTAGTCTCTAATACCAATTTTAGAACCCCAGTACAAATTGACCATTTAGAGGGGGGTGAATCAGTGGTTTACTTTTTCCAAATTCATTCTTTTCAATTCATCCTCTTGAACTTGTTATGCTTATTGATTTACTCAATGATATATCATAATCTTAATTTTTTATGATGAAATAATAATATAGATCACAACACACAAAATTTATAGGGTTCAATATAAAGGCCTAATTCTTACCATGTTGGTTATACCCCCCATTATGTATTCCCCACTATAATATAATCAATGATTACAATGGTTTAGGAAGTATCTAGTTATACACCCATGTAGTTGATTCTATTTTTATATCCTGGTTATACCCACCATCAAGATAACTCTTCATCCTCTGTTGGTTATAGACACCAACTATCTTACCTTCTCCTCAAGCCTCTGCAACAACTAGTTAGACCCCAAATCCCAAGATACTTCTTCTTGATATATTATATCATTTGAAAGAAAGATATTATGACCATAGCTTCTTTTAAACCAATGTATTTTTATCCTCCTCCATATGCTATCTAAATCAACTATCCTACTTGTTTAAACTTTAAGATCCTATAGAGCTTGTGATCAATTCTTCTAGTATTTCTCAAGTTCTTATGATCTTCAGTAGATAATAAGGTCTTTCACATTGAAAAAAATTACTCAAGAAATAATTCTTTATTTCATCTAATGATGTCCTAATATCAGTGAAATGTGTGCTAGTAGTGCACACAATATCTTAAATAATATTTTATTCAAGAAATATCTTGCACCATATGAACTCATTATCTTCTTGAGTTTAAAATTTAATTCACACAGGCATGAAATAATGCATAGTGCAAGAGAACTTCACATAACCATTAACAATTCTCCTTATTTTATGTGCCTTCACAAATTAATTTTTTAATCCCAAAATATTTTAATTACCCCTTTAATCTTCTTCTAGTATTTTCCTTCCAAACCATTGAATTGGTTTCAATGGTACTACATAGGTTTCATGGCGTGCATGGATTGCATAAAACATTTTTCATTTTCCTCCTTCATGTGACTAACTAAAGTTTATGTGGTCTACATTCCATAAATAATACTTCCTTAATATAAGCTATGATTGGAGTCTATGATATCTCAAGAGTTATTTGTGAATGTAAATTTCATATGATAGTGGGTATGATATGTCTTTATCCTCCGTCATGTATGGGATTTTCATGAATGAATCAGGTAAACCTCTTATGCCTTTTTCTCATGATAAGGGTTAAAAGTTGGATCCTTAATGTGACTATTTTTATCTGTGGGTTCTTCTTTTCAAGAATAATTTAAGTTAGAACAATCTCTTTTATGTGAATATATCATGTGTATACTTACTTCTTCCATGTGAATATTTCACATAAATGATCTGTTTTATGAAATGATAGATCTCTATCTTGATATATCAAATTGGAGTATATCAATCACTCATCCCTTTAAAATATATTTATAGTGGTGTTTCCACAAACATAGCTCTAATAAAATTCCCCTATCTAATAAAAATGGAAATCCACATATTTAAAAACTCCCCCAAATATCATGGATTCTTCATGAAATGCTAGAGTTGCCACATGATTTTTGTGATTGCGTCATGTAATCGCTTTTTTGATCATATGAATCCCCTAGGGAAAGATTCTATAAAAACATGAAAATAATTATTTGATAAAGGATGTAAATGATGGAAGATTCACATTATTTAATGTTATTTACTTTTTCATGCGATGACATCTCACGATCACATGATTTATTTATATATTCCAAATAGGATCATGTGATTTTATTGCATCATGTGATTTCATTTCATTATGTGATGTAGTTGGTTCTTATGATGAAATCATGTGTAAAATGAATTTAATTTGGCTGAAAAATTTCTTTAAGTCATTTAATTAATGAAATATTAAGTTTCATGCATGACTTCGGGATATCCAGCACGTCTTCTTGTCTTTGATTTGATCTGTGGACATGCCTTCCATGAGAATTTTACTTGTCCCCAGCTCATGTATAGGTTCATCTATGTTTGAGAGGTTAAATAAGACACCCTTTAAATATATGATTTATGATATCCATCAAATGTTGGATATCTATTTGATACTGTAGCGCAAGTTATATACATATTTTTAACAGATGGGTGAATAGTGACACAATTCTTCTATCCCACTTTGAAGAAGTACCTGATCGGCTGGTTTGGATCCTGAAACACATTGTACACATAATATTCTAATGCTTTTTACTCAACATTCTATCCCACCTACCGGATCCCATGTGCTCTCTCTTGGGTGTGTGCTCTTGTGGGCCTATACACGACCCAATTACTCTTAACTCCATGCAGGCCCTTGTGGGCTGGTTCTCTCGTATGGTAGAGATATCCTCCTATATGTGGGATTGATGTGTTCTATTTGGCATGTTTTTTTAGCCCAAATATTATATATAAGTCTTATTCATATAATATTTTTATGATTTATAAGTATAAAATATTATTCCAAGCCTTCCTCAACTCCCCATACAAAATTGCATAGTATTCTTCTCATAAACATTTTGTAAACAATTTTTCCACCTTAATGAAAAATATCATAAAAATTAATATCAATTCAATAAATCTTCACAATTTAATATGGATAATTTCTCAAAATATTCATCCAATTCCATCAAGTGAATCCATGATAATTCTCCAAGAATCACCACTTCACCAACACATATTGACTAAGTCCTTGAAAATAAATTCCACACCTAGGATAAATAGTGACATTATAATATTAACTCTTAGTTATGTTTATGGTAATATATTTATCATTTCATGATGGAAAAACTAGTTTTAAATAAATCAAAAGAATAATTTAAATTGAAATGTATTGGTTAAGAGTTATACCTCTTCATTGAGAAACCACTATTAGATCACACATTATTCCCTGAAAGGATTTTGTTATGATCAAACAAGTACCTATAAGAAATTTAGAGGGATATTATGATATAATTTGTGAATTTATTGGTTGAGATAATAGGATTTGGATGTCTATATAAGAGAGGAGAGTGGGGCCTTTTATAATTGGTGGAGAGGACACACATGGAATTTTCAAAAAGATTAAAATATATTAATGTATTACCCAATAAAAGTATATCCAGAATGACTCATATTAGAAGATAATATGATATATAGTATATATATTTTTATAAAATATATTTATACAATTTTACACAGAAATATTAAACTTATTTTTTTGTTTAACCACCCCCAGTAAACTCTTCTTAACCATTACTGTGGTAATAAATTTTTCTATTTTTACAATTCATTGTTAATAAAAATGAATGTTCCCTCAAGAAAAAAATTTGTAATTATGAATTAAAATATGTAATACATTTTATTAAATTTAATTTATATAAGTGGCGTAAATTAATTTTAATATAATCTCATGAAACATAATGAAAACTCATGTTTAGAAAATTGTGTTTTTAAGCATAAAAAAAATTCTATTCATTTATTGAATAGTAAAATAATAAAATGGATATTAAATTTTTTTAATGAATATATAATATATGAATTTAATTTAAACCATTATAAAATAATGATTTATTTAATTTATTCTGATTAAAAAATATTTCACACATAGAAATATCTTCGAAAAAAATTAACTCTTTTACCTTGAAAAGATGTTATCTTAATTACTAACATTTAAAAGACTAATGTATTTATGTTCATCCAAACATTAAAATTAATTTTTATTTTATTAAAATTTAAATAAAAATCAATATAATTTGTCCATATAATAATACATGGAACCTAGAAAAATACATTTCTTGTGAAAAATATGTCTTTTAATTATTAGACTATTTTATTAAAATTGAGTACTTATCAATAACTTTTTTTCATCCTAAACCATTATAAATAGATTAAATATTTTTTAATGCTATTAATACTCACTAATCAAATTTGTATGCTAGAAAGGTATATTATATCTGAAGTTCATTTAAACTAAGTGTTTCATTTAAAAGAAGATATCAAATAATTCAGGTTTATTTCAAAGGAAATACATATCAAATCAAGCGTTATTATATTGAAACACTATGTCTCTTAAAAAATTTAACTCAAAGATAAATAATTTAACAAATTAACTCATAATATCTTAATTCAAAACTGAAAAACTCAAAATATAAAATAAAAAATTTGACAACAATTGGGGAATGAGCATGAATCTCAGACATGAATACCCTATACGGCCTCAAAAACTCAATTATCAACATAAAAGGTGGTGATTATGAAAAAATCATGACCTACCTACTAATTTATGAAAATCCTATATTGTATCTACCATAACACCAAAAATAAAAAATGAGATACGATACCATTTGTTAATGAACCAACCCAAGCTACCCATATCCTGAGTACCCAAGAAAAAAAATGACATAGACCAAAGGGAATTCTTAATCCCCATAAGATAGAAACTAGTGGGGGAATATAATAAAATCCATTGATATTATATATGACCGCCTTATGGTGTGACTTTCACTATGAGAACCTATATTAGTTTTACTCAACATTAACCAGGCCTAGTTTGCCACATGACCTCAAGTGTGCTACCTCTTACACTAGAGGCTTCTGACTAGAAGTGAGGGTCTATGGTGGAATAGTGGGGATACTCTAACCTCATGATCATAGTGTAGAATAGTTGAATAATCATATCAATTAGTAGTATAAGACTAAATTATAACTAAATAGTCGAAGGGTAATTATCCATCATATAAATAACCAAATAATATCATCCATTAATGTCATACAAAAATGATAATCATGGAATGATTTTCAAAAAATAAAAATATAGGGGGTCTGAGGAATATCCATATAAAAAATACTACCAAAAATTGAACAAAATTACCAAGTCTATATCTAGCATCTCAAGCATTATCACAGTCCTTTACACCCAAACATTATACTAGAAAGGTAATCAACCTCTATAGCAGGTCAATTTCCTTCATCCCTACATCTATCTATATCCATGATTTTTTCCTAGGTACCAAACAGTGGCCCAGGCATGGTGTAAGATAAACTCAATAGGCCACCACCAATGGTGTATAATTCCATCCAGTCTATGAATATATAATAAATATTTTTTGTGTAACCATAAAATTATTAAATGGGGTATGGTAAATAAATAACCCATATAGATCCGGGTTCCCAAAGAACACCCAAACATTGCTACATTATTTGTCTTAAGTCATAATATCTATATTTAATTAGTCATTTATGATTTAATTATAATAATGTCTTGGTACTTGGATCATATCCCAATAATCCCCCGTGAATCATATCTAAACAATATTTCTATACTAAGTTCATCATAAAATGTATGGCTCCGACCAAATCCAATATTGAACTTTGGGTCGGTAGATTTGTTATATAATTATATAATTATAATTTTAAGAAACCTATTCCCTTCCTGGTATTCATAATTTGGAACTTGGGTATCGCTCCAAGAATAACATGATCTCATCACCTAACAATCCCATCCTATGAATTCCTCATAAGAACCCTGGTATCGATCTCGGTGTGGTATAATGTCACCTCCCACTGATATTATTCTTTTTGGTATATAAAGGTATCCTATTTGTCACACTTTGTGTATATAATGAGCATACCTCTATGTCTATACTTGGAAATCCACGTAGGGAGTCTAAGTGCCACTCAGGGACACATAATGATCAACCCTCTAAGTCTATCCTTGAAAATCAATATAGGGAGTATGTGTATCACTCATAGAATATATACTCCGACTTCTAAGTGAGTCTATCCATGGAGTTCATATAAGAACCCATAATCACCCATTATTCATAATAATTCCATTCACAATTCATTCAATTAAATAAGCCTAATGATTTTATTCATGGCATTCTAAGTTATAACCCATCATTCATCATCGACCTGATAACATAAATGGTCATCGGCTTGATGTATGACCATACCATTTAAGTTCAACTTTAATTTGTTTTTCCATGAAATTTATATAAGAAATTTAATCACCTCAGAATTTGGCTAAAATTAATCATAGGATTAGAAGGCCATGCATTTCATGAATCCTATCATTCTTCTTAATTGGACATTCGGATTAGAAGAACATATCAAGCCTAAGTGAGATGGAAAAAAACCAAATGAGTTGGGACATAGTATTCTATTTCTTATTTTATTCAATTGAATTTATAAACACAACTAAATGGGTGGTTCAATTCATGTTCCATAAACTCTAATGATTTATAAACAGGTCTCATGGGTCATATAGGTAAATCCTATCAGTTTAATTTAAGAGTAAATTCCATTAACAAGATTCACTTAGGAAAATATGGTTTATGGAATAATGTCATAATACATAAACACCAACACTTTAAGGGAAAATCATGATACCACCTACATTTTCTTATTAGTAGACTCCTCATCCATTTTTGGCCTCTAATATAATCTAGAATGGAAGAAATCAGGAAAATAGAAAAACACCCTGAAAATAGGGCATATGATCTCACACCAAAATAGCTTTATAAACATGATGATAAATGATGAAAGTTGTAGTAGGAATATAAATATTATGAGTAAAAAACTAACTATACTGATAGTGGATCGATAAAAGTTCGTATGGGAGGATACCTCAAATCCTAGGATGATTTCATGGGAGATATCTAAATGAGGGGTGAGCTTCCAGTGCATGGAGGAAAAAAAGAAAGGATGAGACCCATTAAATAATTGGAGTGGAATGTGGTCATTTCTCCCTTTTTTAAAGGGTTTCACGGTTTGGTCACACGGTTGGACAAACTGTGCACCAACCATATGCCCACCACTATACTATAATGCCTCTCTTATATGGTAGGTGCATGGATTCACTAGTCATGTACAACCTGTGAAAAACCCCTCTATTAATAGGAATGCATAACTCGCATAATTTTTAAGCCTAGGATATGTGATTATAAAATAACCTAGGGCCCCATATATGCACAGAACTATACCACATGGTTTAAACTAACCATGAAAACTGGGTGGAATAGTTTCTACTATCTGTGCAGCCCATCTGCTTCTCCCAAAACATAGGACATCAGGCTCTATACAAGCCCCAGACACCCCATAAATATCCAAAACCTCATTAGAAACTTATACTATAATGGAAAAAATAAATAAAAGTAAATAAAAAGGTTGCATGACCAGTATAAAAACTGTTTTCCAACAATATTCCCCCATAAGGTGACTCATGCATGAGTTTTCCTTCCAATGGTGGTGAAGAATAATCTTAGAATAACTATGGACCCTAGGAACATAATTTAGCCTCCTACTCCCAAGTATCATATTTTTCATGGTTGTCCTACTATGTGACCCATACCATAGGAACTGACTATCCTCAGAGAACCTTCATGCTTCAATCAACAATACAAATAGGATGTTCCTAGAATGATACATTAACCTTTAATTCAACCTCATCACCCTGAATAATATGAGATGGATAAAAATTATATTGGTGAAACTGATATTTATGGAATATATTTTTCATGTCATAATAACTCTGAGTTATCTGCAAGTGATTTTCTACCATCCCATATTTATCTAGAATCTCAAGGTGCCCAACATAACAAGGCTGATAGCTTCCCTCATTTTTGAATCTCTCAATTCTCCAATCTAGGTTAAACAAGATAGAAAAACCAACTACCCACTTAAATATATAGTGGTTGATGGTGATTATTAGTGTATGACTTATTCTAGACTGATATGTATATATACTCTTCCTAATAATCTAAACATACTCTGAAATCTCTTACATGGGATGAGGACCCCATTGTGTGGAATGTCCTACCTCTAACTAGTATAGGGGTGAACAGAATAGCCAAAAATATAGTACATCATAAAGAGACATCTATATGGTATAATTGAAGCTGATATTATAAGAGAACTGAGAAATAGATAATTATTTTAACCAATTCCCTCAAAAATAAAGGAATCATGCTCAGAGAAAGTCCTTCAAAAATCTGTCTCATACGCTCGTACTGACCATCAGTCTGTGGGTGATAGGTTGTACTCAACAGTACCTGTGATCCTAATATATTCTACAACCCCTACTGAATATGATACTTTAAGAAAGAATATCTTTATGATTTGATATAACATTGTTATTTATGGAGGCATATAATCTCATGAATTTAGATCCTCCTGAGATCATCCACTATTAAAGACTCCCAAAAAGGAACAAATGGGTGATTGTTGCCTATTTCTATATGATCAACCATATGGAGTCACTACCTCTAGGTGATTTATGAAATCCAATCATGAAATACATAGTGACATCATCCCATTTTCACTCCAAAATAGGAAATGGATATAAAATCCCCACGGGTTTTTGGGGTTCTTCTTTCACCTACTTATAGGTGGATCACTAAGTAACAAACCTGATAATATCCCTTTCCATCCTCAGCCACCAGTATTGATGGCTTAAGTCACAATACATCTTGGTATTACCAGGATGTACTACCTATAGAGATTCATGATACTCTCTCATAAACTCCTCTTATATTTATGAAAGAACCTAAATGAATCCATGAATGAGAAAGTTCCCACTCTCATCAGTGACCAAACCAAAAATAGGTTCATCGCTTGTAATTATCTCTGATAGAACCAAGCCCCTAGAATCTGATATATGCCTCAGGTTTACTATGTCCATATGTGAATTGGTAACTGATAGTGATGAAAATAAATATTATCTCTAATGTTCATGAACCTCTAAATTCATCTCAGAATACAAGTTCATAAGGTCCCACTCACTACTAGCCTCCTGAACCGTATGTTTCTGAGTCCTCCTTCTCATATCATCAGCAACTACATTGCACCTTCTTGGAGTATAACCAAGCTCAAAGTTAATATACTATAGTAATTCAACTAATACTTTGTTTTCAATGATTTTGTTCATGCAGTGTAAATATTTTATTGAGTTTTCGTGGTATATAAACCCCACAAAACTCTCTCCCAGTACTTATTGTCTCCAAAAAATGTAAGGCATGAACCCTAGTGGCAAACTTGAGATCATATACTGGGTATTGTTTCTCATCTGTCCTCAACATATGAGACTCGTACACCAAAACTTAATCCTCGAACATTATAACTAGTCCTATAATGACACCTAATGCATCAAAATAAATAGCACAGCTTCTGCTCAACTCAGGTTGAATTAGGATCAGTACCAAATAAATTATCCCTATTATCTCCTAAAAGGAATTCTTGTGTGATTTTGACAATATAAAACTTACACCCTATTAATTAAAACCCATAAAAGATTATTCTAGACATGATAAGTCCTATATAAATCAGATTTAATAACTAGTTGGACCCATGAAACTCCATATATCAAAAACGTTATTGGGATGCTCCTAGGAAACTACAGCCCTCAGCTCCAATACGTTAAATGATACTCCTGTCTATGAAATAATGTAACCTAGGAAGTGAACTTTATCCATATAAAAGGTTCACATTGTGATTTTAGCTTATAAATGATACTTCGTAAATGTATTCAATACAATCTCAAGATTTTTGGAATTGTCATGTTACGTGTGGGAATATACATAGATATCATCCAAAAATACCAGCACAAACAAATATAGACATTGCTGAAAAACTCGGTTCATTGGTTTAATGAAATCTATCAGCACATTCATGAGATCAAACAATATTACCAAATACATGTACAAGCCATATCTATTATGGGATGTTGTACATGGTATATCTTATGGTCTAACAAACACTTGATGATAACCAAATATCATATCAATCTTAGAGAAAATCTTTTCTCCTCAGTGTTGGTCTAAGAGATCATCTATAAGGGGAAATGGATACCGATTCTTAATCATTACCAGGTTTAACCGATTATAATCCATATGAGTCATTAGGGTTTCATCTCTCATATTGATGAAATGTACCAGTCACCCCCATAGTAAATAATTGGGTAATACAAAACTCTTAGATTAAAAATCCTATATATTCCTCTTGAGCTTCTAAAACTTATTAGTAGCCGTCCTATAAGGAGGAATTGATATTTGTGAAGCTCCTAACACTATATCAATAGAAAAATATACATATATCTTGGGAGGTACTTCTAAAAATTAATCCAAGAAAACAACCCTAAAAAGATCAATAACTAGATATAAATCTTCTTGAAGCATTCCCTAATAATCTAGATATAATCTTTAAATTCGCTCTATCATCCCACATAACCCACAATGATCAGATCTAGCTTGTATTTTCTTGAAATCCCATTCACCCTTGTGAATATTGTTTCCTCCCTGTGGTGATGTAAAAGTCACCCTTTAGTGAAAGAAATAAATATAAAAATAGTGTGGAGCCATCCAATCCATCTTAATAATGATGTCAACCCCTATCATCTCATAGAAAAAATAGGGCCCATACAAAGTGACAAACACCTATCTCGCGGGGGCACTCCCTAAACTAACATACACTTTCTTCTATAATTCTGAATGGAGTATCGAGTGTCATCAATCCATATGAGATGTAAACATTGATTCTAAGTATTTATAAAATAGATTTAGATATGAAATAAATGGAAGTACCTATATCAAAAAATAGTAGATACTATAATATAGGCCACTAGAATGTTACATCTCACTATCAAAGGCCTGACACTCATCTCCTCAGTTATTAGATACACAGTATACTTCTAAAATGATTTGTGGTGCAATGATATAGCCTAGTTACCCTATGTAGGTCCAATATACCAGCACTGAATGTTTTTTATTTTGATACACCATCCATAACCCCCACCATGGCATGATCATCCAGTCACACTCCAGCTCCCTCCCCGATGAGAAGTTGTTGACCCCACTCCTGAATTTGGAGTTGGTGTAGACCCTCTATCAGTGAATATTGGAAGAAAATATATAAAAATGTCGTAAATATGACTCATCATTCAACAAGAATAAAACTCAACTAGGACACTGGTACACTAAGGTTTTGAATGTCCCGATCTACCGTACTGATATCATCTCACCAGGATACCTAAGGGTGCACCCCAGCTACTAGTATCACTATGTTGAAGCTCCAAATGATGATTCCTACTATTTGTTTATATAGTTCCAGATCTAGGTAGAAAAATTACCTATCTCTCACCCCCATCCAATCTTTGGTTACGCTCAGGGGTAAGCTCCTAATTCACTATTTTAGATATGGTAGTAGGCCAAAAGTCATTATCTTGTGATAGGATGTCATATATAAGACCATCCTAAAGTACCATATCATTAGATAACTTGTCACCTAAGAAAATAGGTGGAAAATTATAGAGCTCTGAGAAATTGTATAATATTATATAATAGATAAACCATCCTACTCAAAGTGAAAAAACACTCTAGCTATATCATCTTTCAACATATTAGAAAACAAATAGTCATAGAATGATGTCTGGAAATCCCTTCAAGCCATATCCTGATAATGA
The DNA here is from genome assembly GCA_963277665.1 of Viscum album. Lineage (NCBI taxonomy): Eukaryota > Viridiplantae > Streptophyta > Magnoliopsida > Santalales > Viscaceae > Viscum > Viscum album. The sequence continues at coordinate 967,113,168 of OY728159.1, read as the reverse complement.
TCCATCTTAATATTAATGTCCCACCATATCTTGGCAGAATACTGAAGAATATACATAGCGAGCCTCACTCTCCTCTCAGTTGGTGTCTTCAGATGCTCCCAAATCAACATCATTGCCCTTATCCATGACTCAGCTTCATGTGGTCTTCCATCCCCCCAAAACATGGATGTATAATACTATTAAAACTCAATCGTCACCTCTTCCATTGTCAAGGAATTTTGTAGGGCTCCCTGACCATTCTTTATAAAGAATATAAAACCCTCTAAAACTAGGAATCAACTCCTATATCAGGTATAATATGTAGTGCCTCAAATGGAACTACTGGAGATTTTACTAGTGACCTATGTTTCATAACCATTTGATTATTGTCACTTTTACCCTCCCGAAACATGACTTGAGGCTTTCGTGGTGGAAGGTCTCTAATAATTCTAAACACACACCTCAAAACAATAATTGGTAATAGATGGAATAAAAAATTTAGGAATAGTATAAGAATGATCCTCCCTTTATAAGGGTTATACCCCTATTCTTTATCCTAAATCTTGGTCTGGGTGACATACATATCATAAGAAAACCAACAAATACTTCCTAATACCCACTACAATGGCCGGATCAGGGTCATGTTGTCTATTATAAGTCAAAGGTTACTGTATAAAGATTTTAAATTTCATGTTATAGAGGAAAACCCTTTAATTTTCAATTGGAATCCCTATTTAATGGTGACTATTAAATTTTAAAATTCTATTTCATTTAAATTCATTGTCATTTATAAACAGAATATTTAAATGGTTGAATTATATAGATAACTATTTCCAATTTATAAAGTCACATAAAATTTATAAATTGAAATATGGAAACCATTTAATCAAAAAAAAATATTTATATAATACCCACATGAAATTTTAACATAATTTCATAGAAATGTCAATAAAGGCACCAAAACATACTATAGGAAATGAACATAGTAATAAAACATGGCATGGAATATTCATGGAAGATAAATCCTAAAGTACCTATAATGATGCATAATGAAACACTTCCTTGTCATATCATCCAAGGATAAAAACCAATAGTTGTTCCACCTCCAAGGTGGTGCGTATTACAGGCAGTGTGGAAATGTAAAGACGGGGATCATTACCCGTCCCTTTTTATATAGATACGGGTTCTCATAAAATTTACCATTACTTTGTTTCGACCTATTCAGTGTCATTATCCTTTGTATAAGGACGAATTAACCTTGTGGAAACTATCTGTCCCAGCAGGTAATTTTGTGGGGGTCAAGCACTCATGAAATTGGTCCTTCTCAGATATAACTTCCTTGAATGGACTCCAATAGGTTTATTCATAGAGAAAAGAATTCCCAACGACCCTGGTATCCATGATTCATGGACCTACATTCCAAAGGTAGGTGCTCATCGGTTGACAATTTTTCCAATAACACTTAAGGACTCCATTGGTCGATAGGATGGGAGGCCAGACTCACCGTGCCCTTCTGGAGGAGGATTTTTTCTTGTTCTATGACTTTCTTGTAGATTTAATTAGTGTTCATGTATTTGTGAATCCTTAGTTCATTCTCAAAGAGTGTGTCCATGAACACCCCTTGGTTTCAAAAGTCGATGTAAGCATGTATATATTTGATTTAGAGGTGATGCTAACTTAGCCATATTATAAGTCCCTCTAAAGTTTATCATCATCCAAGGTGGACGGAAGGTGACTTGATGTTGGGATCGAGCCCACAAGGAGGGATTTCTACGTATCCTTGGGAGATGAATCAGAACCCACATATTTCTGATTTTATTGGGATTACGCATAGAAGTTTCCCATATAAGGGGAAATGATTAGGCTGATCCTTTGTGGATGGTCACCCTTTTGAGGTCAGGACTTCTGGTAACCATACTACATATCCTAATTTAATAAAGATTCAGTGTTATTGTAGTATAGAACGTATGGGGATTACGCATGGAAGCTTCCCATTTGATATACATGATTTGGTGGACCCTTTATGGGAGGGAACCCATTGGAGGTCAGGCCTTATAGTAGGAATCCTATGTATACTGATTTAATCAGGAATCATATTTCTTATAGTTTAGAATGTGTGGGGCTTACTCGTGGAAGCTACCCATTTGGGAAACATGATTGGGTGAACCCTTTATGGGAGGGAACCATTTTGATCTTTGGCCTTCTGGTAGTTGTCATACATATCCTGATTTAATCAAGAATGATATTTCACATAGTTCAAAATGTGTCGGGATTACATGTGATATCTTCCCATTTGATAGACATGATTGGGTGGACCCTTTTGGATGGGCACCCTTTTGACATCGGGACTTCTGGTAGACATCCTCCATATCCTATTTTGATCAAGAATCAGAGTTCTTGTCGTTCATAATGTGTGGGGATTACATGTGAAAGATTCCCATTTGATGGGGCATGGTTGGGTGGACCCTTTATGGATGGGAACCCATTTGAGCTAGGGCCTTCTAGAAATCATCCTACTTATCTTGTTTTGATCAGGAATAAGAGTTCTCATAGTTTAGAATGTGTGTTGATGTGGTAATCCTCACAAACCTCTAATCCCACATGAGTTATGGTCAGTTTGAGAAACAATAAGATTTGAAAGATTCAACAATGCACATTCCTCCTCCTCTATTGGTGGGGGAGGGAGAGACTACGGTGGAAGAGGTCGCGGTGAACGTGGTCGTGGGCGTGGAGCAATGAACCTTTCCATGTGAAATGGCATTAAAGGTCATGTGTCCCGGCCTTAGAAAATTAGGGAGTTACCTCAGTGGGAGGGGCCCAAAATATCATGTGAGGTATACTACAGTTTATATTCATATAGCTTGGACAATTTTTAAATGGAAGATAATCATGTTGGGGTGTTCTGATATGCCTTGAACGTGAGACATGTGGAATGTGTAAACAATTATTATGGGAGATCCTATATCAGGGGAAATGATAAGATTCATGGAATCCATTAAGGCATACAAAGGTTGGAGAGGACTCTCCTTAGGATGAATTTTCCTTTGGTTGATGGTTCTATTGTAGGCATCATATGCAGAGCCACCAGGGCATAATGTGAATTGTTAAAAAAGGGCGTCTGCAGGACCCTGGCCTTCCGATTCTGAAGGACAAGGATGTTTATGAAGATCCAAAATTGCCCAGTATAGTACAGTTTAAATTCATATATCTTGGACGATGACATCACTATTTAATTTCCTGCTTCCAGGACTAGTACCATATAGTTTAACACCATGTGGTAAGGATGATAACTTGTAGTTTAACATCATAGAGTTTGGATTTCTCATTATAGAAACACATGATTAGTTGTAGTATAATCGGGATGGGATGTTCTGACATGCCTTAGACATGAGAGGGAAGGAAAGTGTAAAACATGACTTTAGGGATTCTTGGATCAGGACAAATGATATGGGTCATGGAAGCCATTGAAGCTTATAGAGGTTGGATATGTCACTCCTAAGGATGAATTTTCTTTTGGTTAATGGTCATCTTGTATGAATCATATGCAGGTCCACTAGGGAATGATGTGCATTGTCAAGAAAAGTGGTATGTAGAACACTGGCCTTCCTCTTCTTATGGCCATTGAGGTATATGAGGATCTGAAATCACTAGTGACACAGAGTTTGATGGATGGAAAGGATGTGTTCGGGAATTTAAGAAACATTCGGGCTGTTATTTTCCATAGAGTTCTGGGTCAACCTAGCTATGAGGTAGGTGATAGGGTTTTTGGGAGGTGCATGAGGAATGTCTCTTCACATGGTATTTAAGGGAATGATGTTTGGACGATATAAGTTTTAAATGTAAAATGTCGTCAACTTGGCCCGAAAAGTTCATGGGGAGACTATATTTTTTTCATGGGGGTCAATGACGGTAGCAAAGGGTCTGGGACTACAGCCTGACACTAATCCCAAGCAGGGGTGCGGGGGCGCAGCCCCTATAGTATGGACCGATGGGAATGAGCTATTTTCTACATAAGTTTTTTTGCGTATGATCTAGACACGTAGGAGCAATCGCATGGGAGCTGTTTGTAAACTATATGTTCATGAAGGAGGTGTCTGCATAGGATGGTACGCGAAATAGCTAGCCTCCAAGGACCATCCGCATACTGGCTTCTGCATATGAGCATTCACATACTATTTTACTACGTATGGGCATCTGCGAACCGTTTTTTTTATATTTTTTATTGGTTCACTAGTAGGCTGTAGAGGGTATTCTGAATACGGTTCGTGGGGAGGACTTCCGAGATCTTTTTTCTCCCTATGGTTCGCAAGATGGATTTTGCGAACTGTTTATTATTCACAGGATGGAATCCTTGAACTACTTGGGGTATGAGAGAAATTATTCTGGCACCCTCTACATTCTTTTCCCACTTTTTTCCTTTACCAAAGATCTCTCCCTCTCCTTTAACCCCTTCCCCTTTCTATTACCCCGGTGGTCCTTTTATAGGGTACTAAGGAAGCTTTATTTGTGGTTCGCATGACGCTTATTGTGGAAGCCCATGGAGGAATTATCAAATGAAGATGACTAAGTCAACCATGATTTTTGGAGGTGCAGTATATCGTCTTCTTCTCCTCATCTATGAACCACATCGTTCATAGGGATGGTGTGCGGGGTGTACCACTATCAGATTATCTCCATAAAAAAACAGTTCAAGGCGGCTTCAGTCCGTGGGTGGAAATTCACCATGAACAACTTTATTTGTTATCCAACGCCCCGTGAGCCAGTGCGTCATTGACCTTGTGGATACTGGTGGATCACGTCTTATTCGTTCCACGAACCTTTCCCGATAATCGGTACTTGGTCAGGCTAAATCCCTTTACAAAATTTGATTTCTTCACTTTTCTCCTCAATTTTTCAATGAAACATGCATCCATCTTCTTTGACAAACTTTTTGGGGTATTTTCCTTCCTTTTACTGAATTTTCATGACCCTACAATAGTAATAAAGAACATCAAACATCAAGAGGATCACCCAACAATGAAATCATGAAAACTGTAATAACCAAAATTCATAACAACATGTCCCAACCCATGGTAATTTGAAATTTCACTATATGTGGGTTATATACTCAAAATAAAAGGATCATAACCAAATACTGACACATCATATTTATCCTTTATACCATCCTAATAAGTAATGAAAGAAAATAAAATAAATGAAACATCTATGATACCACTTTGTTACACTATATACCTTATTCACTCAATATTAACTCAACCCGGTTTTCCAGATAACCTCAGGGATGCCTCCCCATACACCAGAGGCTATTGAATAGTACTGAGGGTATAAAATGGAATAGTGGGGAGACTATACCTTCATGATGAGAGTGTATCACTATGGGATAATAATATCAAACAATAGAGGGATCATGAAAGATAACTAAAAAATAAAATGGTATCCATCCATCATATAAAAAAATAATACCATCCATCAATTCCATATATAAAATTATGATCATGGAATTCTATAAAAAAGAAAATATTGGGGGGTCAAGGGAACATGTATATAAAACACAGTATACACAAATGAGAAAAACCCCAAGGTTATTTTTAGTATCATCTCAAGCATATGTTTAGTCCCCTTCCCCCATACTCTATCATTGAAAGGTAATCAAGAATCCATTATAGGTCACATTCCCTTCTCCCCTACATCCATGAGTATATCCAGATACTAAAGGGAGGTCCGAGTAGGGTGTGAGATAAACATAGTAGGCCACCACCAATGTTGTCTAATTACATCTGGTGTATGAATATATAATAAACAATGTAAAGATGATAGAAAATATGTAAATGGAGTGTGGTAAATAAATAACCCACCAAGGTCAGGGTACCAATGGAACACTTGTCCTATACTTCCAGCTTCAGACTAAGTTAGAATATCTATGAGTAATTATTCAGTCATAATTTAATTTATATTAAAGTCGTGGGAAAGGGATCATATCCTAACAATCACCCATGAATCATATCTAGATGTGTATAATAATTCCATCGTAAAATATAAGGCTCTGACTGAATCCAATGTTATTCTTTAGATTGGGGAATGCATATTATAAATAATTCATTACCATTATAAAAAACATGATCCCATCCATGGAATTCCTAATTTGGAACCTAGTTATCATTCCAGACATAGTATGAACACATCACCTTAAAAGACCATGTAGTAATTTCTCATAGGAACCCCATTATCGCTCTAGGTGTGGTATAAAGTCAACCGTCATTTATTCTATCTTTAATGGTATATAAAGGTATCCCAAGTGTCACTCATGGAGTATATAATGACCTTACCTCTAAGTCTACCCTTAATATTTCATTTAGGGATTCTAGGTGTCACTCGAGCATGTATAATGATCATACCTCTAATTCTTTCCTTGTAAGTCCACATAGGGATTCCAAGTATCACTCATGGAATATATACTTCAACTTCCAAGTGCTCCTGTCCATGGTGTTCATATAAAAAGAACCCATTTATCACCCATGATGAAATATAATTCCATTAAAAATTCATTTAATTAAATAAGCCTAATGAGTCCATTAATGAAGTTCTGAATTAGAACGAATCTTTCACCTTTAACATGGAAATATGAATGGTTAATGGGCCTTAAGTCTAACCTTACCCTTTAATTTCACATTTTAATTAATTTGGACACCATATTTATATAATAAGTTTACACACCTCAGAAGGTGGATCAAATAAATAATAGTATTAGAAGGCCTATAATCACATAATTCCTCTCATTCATCTTAATTATATATTTGTATTTAAAGAATACCTCAAGCCTAAATGATAAGGACAACAACCAAAAGAATAAGTACATAGTCTTTCATTCCCTCTTTCATTCAATTTAATTTAGAAACACACCCAAAGGGGTGGTTAAATTAAAGTTTTATAAACTCTGATAATTTATATATGCGTCTTCTGGGTCTTATAGGTCAAGTATACCCATTAAATTTAAGAATAAATCCCCCTAAAAAGTGACTCTAAAAAATCCTTCATGTAGAACAATGGTGTAGTATATAATCACTAATACTTTAATGGAAAATCATGTGACCCACAAGTTTATCTTGGTATTCGAATCTTCATATATTTTTGGCCTCTAATATAGGCTAGAATGGAATAAATCAAGAAAATAGAGAAACACATTAAAATAGTCCATATGAGCTTTCACCAAGTTGACTCTGTTAACAAGAAGTTAAAGAAAAAATGAGAAAGGGAGATAAAAAAGATTACTAGTATGCAACCAACAAGACCAACGGTGGCTCAATTAATGTTTCGACATCATAGATACCTCAAATCCTAGGAGGATTCCATGGTTGAGCTCTATGTGACAGGAGAGGATACTTTGAAAAGAGGGATAAATAAAGGGTGATATTTGTCAAAGAATATTATGTAAAATGGTCATTTTAACCCTTTTAAAGGGTTTTATGGTTTGGTTGCACTTTTGGCCAAACCATGCACCAACCATGCACTCAGCACAATAGCATGACACCCCTCACAAGATATAGACATAGTTTAACTAACCATGCACAACCTGTGCAGAAACCCTCTGTTAAGAGGTCTACAACACTTGCATGGGTGTGTGTCCAAGGAGGTGTGGTTAGAAAAAATAGAGCTGCCCCGGATAGGGCATTGAACCATCCTGTATGGTTTAAACTAATCATGCAGACTCGGTGGCATAGTTTCTATTAACCATGTGTCCCACCTTCTTGTCCCAAAATTTGGGGATCCGGGCTCCATACAATCCCTAGAAACCCCCCGAATCTCTCATGACCTCTTATACACATCCATTAGTATAAAACTAAATAAATTATCAAAAATAAAAAAAATCATACCTCATTGAAAAAATGGGTTCTTACAATGACCTTCCCAACATGATTTTCCAAGGGGAATTCCCCAGCCACAACACATCCTCCCCATCATAGTGTTCCCATTCTATAGTGTAGAACTATAGACCTATGAAATCGCTTGGTTGTGAAACATATAACACGCCTATATTTCAGAATATATTTTCCCTTAAATGAAAAAATTGTTAATAACTTGATTCAGATGCAGCAATTAACTAAAAGTATCTATGACATATTATATAAGAATATTATAACAAGAATAAAAACTATATTAGATAAAAATATATTAATCAAATAGAAATGCATAGAAAATAAGATTAAGAACACTTAAAGTTTTAAACGGAAATTTTTCAATAAAAGTAATTTTCATTTATATATTTTATCATCATTTAAAAGATAAATATAAAAAAATTATCATTTTAATTTGAAAAAAATAATATTATTTTTTGAATAATCATTTTAATATTATAATAGGTTGAATTTTTTAGATTTTTCTAAAAATAATTTATTTTTAGGTGAATATAGAATATATAGATTTTGATAAAAAAAAGTAACTTGTGTGACATTATCTTACCATAAGAATTATTTAAAATTATATACAACCATTTTATATAAAATATATATATATTTAATATTTAATATAAATCATTTAAAAATACTATTTTGAATTTATAAAACACTTGTATAACATTTTGGAAACTCAAGTAATATTTCACATTAAAAAATGTTTTTATATACTTACATTAAAAATTATATTTTATCACGTGTAGATATTAAATATAAAAAATGGGTCTAATATTTCAGATAAATATGTAAAAATTAGATTACAAAATCAATTTTATTTTTATCTATATAAATTAGATTACAAATTTTTAATTTAATTACTTCAATATCAGTGAAACTATTTTTTTGAAGATTTGTTTTATTAACATTCAATAATTATTATGTAATAAAATAATTTAATAAATCATAAAAAAATAATCTAACATTATTTTGAATCGTATATATAAATATATTAATACTCATTCAATTGGTAATTGATACTAAATATGATATTGGACATTTTATGGTAAAAACAAAAATTATATATATATTATATGTTTCAATTTAAAAGTTAATGTTTCCTTATTTTGAAATTAAATAATATTAAATAGATATTAAATTTAGATTCATAACACCAAAATTTGGTAATAATTGTTATTTAATATTTTTAGTAAAACCTAGAATACTTAGTTAAAAACTATTTACCAAGGTAAAAAAATGGTAAAATGTTAAAACCTAAGGGGAAATGGCATGAAACATGTTTTCAAATGAGTGGTATCATATTTATAGAAATTATCCCAGAAAAAACTCCATTATTTCTCACTTTCAGAAATTTTTACCCTTCAATAGTGTCATTCCATTATTGAAAAATTAATGGGTATTCACAAATGTGCATTTTCTTCACTTATAAATGTTGAACACTTCCGCTCCTTCATGCCACATCCATCACTTCAAATTTCAATCTAAAACACTTAAATATTGATCTTCGTATAATCTTATCTCTAGATAATGATCCTATGGTATCAATTAGATACCCTAAGGCCTCTATTTCCAAGAAAATTTCTAGGTGAGATATCAAGTTGTAAACATAAGTATTTATTATTCCTTAGTCTTTTCTTCTTAATCATCCTCTAAAAAAATCTTCTAGACACCATAATATATTAAAATAAATATTATAAATATACTGTAATGTTATTATATTAGTTGATCAACCATTATTAAATCCTTTCCATCCACTATGAAAAAAAACAACTTTGGTCATGTGTATGTGCGGACTACCACCACCACAAAAGGATGTGGTTCATTTTTCATCACAAACATTCAATGTTAATAAAAAAATGAATTCGATGGATGAATCTGACTAATATTTCAGAATTATAATTATGAAAGTATAGTTTATAATATACCTTCACTCTATCTCATTCATGGACAAATTAAATCAGTAATTGTGCCTATGGCGGACAACCACTTCCACAAATGATGAGTTTCATTGTCATCAACACCGTTTGTGGATGGTTATAAGAACGAATTTAATGAATATATGTTTTATTTATTAAAATTTTAAGGTTTTTTAAAATTTATATAAACATTAAATAAAAAATATCCTTACTTATAAAATCATTATAAGATGCTCTCTTCTGGGTTGGTTTTTACCACCCGCGTGAATGATGTTATAATGTACAAACAATGAATGATTAAGGAATGTTATATAATGGAAATATAATTTAACAATAATGTATTCTATTAATTTTTATGATTTTTAATGGTGTTATTAATAATTAATATATTTATTAATATATCAATGTTCGATCATTAAATGCACCAGAAATACATGAAGGGAAAAATTGCAATTTGCGGAGGGCGGATTAGCCCGTCACAAATAACCATTATTAGAAGTGACCACTTATCGCTCGTCGCAAAAGGTTTGGCGTGAAATACATGCCAAACTGCGGGTAAGGGTATTTGGGATGGGTTCCTATTCGCGTTGCAAATAACCGGCGGCAGATTTTAGTATTTGTGATGAGATACATACCTCGTCGCAAATACTTTGTCGGTAGGTACTATTTAGGACGAGCCCCGTCGCAAATAACTTTATAACAACCCAATGTAATTAATGCGGTGAGAGTCACTTGAGTTGGGGCCTGTCACAAATACCCTCGTCGCAAATAATCTAACCTATATATATACCCCCATCTATTTTTCCTCTCATTTCTCTGTTTTCTCAACATCTCTCTCTATCTCTAATGAAAAAATTTCATCTAAAAATTTTCATAGATTAAACTTTTAAATCAGAGTCTTATTTGCAACATTAATGCTCTGAAAGATTCAGTTTCAATGTATTTATCATTTTTTTTACTATTTAGTCAATTTATTTTATTTTAAATTATTTATAATATTTTTTATTTAGATGTAAATTAATTGAATTACAATTAGATATTGGTTTTTCAGTGTTTATTCTTATGAATAGTTGTATCTAAGTATTAATTAGCAATAAATTGTAATAATTAGTTATAATTTTTAATAATTTATAATAATTAGTAATAACTATTATTAATTAGTAATAACAAGTAATAAAGGGTATTAATTAGTAATAAATTGTATTACTTAATAATAAATTGTATTAATTTGTACTAAATTGTATTAATTAGAAATAATTTGTAATAATTAGAAACAATTTGTAATAATTTGAAAAAAATCGTATTAATTATAATTAATTGTGAATAATTAGTAGCAAATTTTAATAATTAGTAATAATTATGATTAATTAGTAATAAATAGAATTAATTAGTAGTAATTGGTAATAATTAGTAATAAATTTTAATAATTAGAAATAAATTGTATTAATTAGTTATAATTAGTAATAAATTGTAATAAATTTTAATAAATTTTAATAAATAGTAATAAATAGTAATAAATAGTAACAAATAGTAAGAAATAATAAGAAATGGTAATAATTAGCAATAAATCTTAATAAATAAAAATAATTAGTAATAATTAGTAATAAATATTAATAAATAGTAATAAATTGTAACAATTAGTAATAATTTGGAATAATTACTAATCATTCGGATTAATTATTAATAATTAGTAATAATTATTAATAAATTTTAATAATTAGAAATAAATTGTGATAATTAGTAATAACTAGTAATAAATTTTAATAAATAGTGATAAATAGTGATAAATAGTAATAAATAGCAATAAAAGTAATAATTAGTTTTAATTAGTAACAAATAATAGTAAATAGTAATAAATAGTAATAATTATTAATAATTAGTAATAAATACAAATAATTAGTAATAATTAGTAATAATTAGTAATAATTAGTAATAATGAGTAATAATTAGTAATAATTAGTAATAAATTGTAATAATTAGTATTAATTAACAAGTATTAATTAGTATTAATTATTAATAATTTGTATTATTTAGTATTAATTAGTATTGATTAGTATTAATTAGTATTAAATAGTAATAATTTGTAATAATTAGTAATAAAGGGTAATAATCAGCAATAAAGAGTAATAATTAGTAATAAGCAGTAATAAACAATAATAAATTGTAAGAAACAGTAATAAATTGTAATAAATAGTAATAAATATTAAACAAAAGTAATAATTACTAATAATTACTAATAATTATTAATAATTAGTAATAATAAGTAATAATTAGTAATAAATAGTAATAATTAGTAATAATTAGTAATAATTAGTAATAATTATAATAAATAGTAATAATTAAAAAAATTAGGAGTAATTTTAAATTATTAGCAATTCATAGCCATAATTAGCAAAAATTGTCAATAATTAGGATTAAATAGAAATAATTATCAATAATTAGCAATAATTAGCCAAAATTTGCAAAAGTTAGCAATAATTATGAATAATTAAAAATAATTAGGATTAATAATTTGGATTAATTAGTGATAATTATGATTAATTAGTAATAATTAGTATTAATTATGATTAATTAGTAATAATTAGTAATAAATAGTAATTTTTAGTAATTTTTAGTAATAATTAGTAATAATTAGTAATAATTAGTAATAATTAGTAATAATTAGTAATAATTAGTAATAATTAGTAATAAACAGCAATAATATTAATAAATAGTAATAATTAGTAATAATTAGTTATAATTTGTAATATATTGTAATAAATAGTAATAATTATGAATAAATAGTAAGAATTAGTAATAATTAGTAATAATTGTTAATAATTAGAATTAATTATGAATAATTAGAAATAATTAGAAATAATTGAGAATAATTATGAATAATTAGCAATAATTAGCAATAATTAGCATTAATTAGCAACAATTAGCAATAATTATGAGTAATTATTAATAATTAGTAATAATTAGAAATAATTAGATATAATTAGAAATAATTAAGAATAACTAAAAATAATTAGAAATAACTTAAAAAATAAGAATAATTAGGAATAATAAATAAGATTAATTAGTAACAATTAGGATTAATTGGTAATAATTAGGATTAATTAGTAATAATTATGTTTAATTATGATTAATTAGGATTAATTAGGAGTAATTATGATTAATTAGTAATAATTAGTTTTAATTATAAATTATGAGTAATTATTAGTAATTATTAGTAATTGTTTTTAATAATTAGTAATAATTAATAATAATTACTGATAATTACTAATAATTAGTAATACATAGTGATAAATAATAATAATAAGTAAAAAATTATAATATATTTGTGTGTATTGATAAACTGACACAATTTCTAGAAGATTCGCAGCATTCTTTTTGATTGATGCCTCAACTCCAAGCAACTTTCTTCCAAAAAAATCAATATGAAAATCTGCTCGGACATACGGTGGGGCATATTTTTCATATAGATTTAAGTCAAACAAAGTTTCAAGGAGGTGAGCCATCAGACAAAAGAGGCTCTTTTTCCCGATGAATCATCCCCTAAAAACTTTCTGCGACTAAAATCACTATAAATAGTATACTTTGACGTACGAATATGCATTTTCATATGCACAAGAGCATGGAGAGAAGTGCGGGGTGTCCTCCCTACTTTCCATCCTCGTGCATACAAATATAGATATTTGTACATTGAAGCAGACCTTTCATAGTGATTTTAGTCATAGAAAGTTTCAAAGGGATGAGTCATTGGGAAAAAGATATTCCACCAATCCAATGGAAATTGTGTCGTTGGTAATTAAGAATAGTTTTTACAAAATACCTAAAACTAATAATAATTTATTTTAATTACCAAAAAAAATTATAAATGAGTTTAGATTAGTATAAAATCACAAAAAATAGTATAAATAACTATAAAATAAAATAAATTATTATAAATTTCTAGAAAGGAGAGTTTAATTGTCTTCTCTTTTTTGGATAGTGTTGATTATATATTTAATTGTACAAAATAACTAATTATTTCATATTCTGTAGAAAAATATAGAATGAGGAAGTCGACAACAGTCATTATTAGATGATTGTTCTTAGATTAATCAATACAATAATCTAAATGATTTCATTTTAAATCCTATATAAATTGAGGGTTTTTAAGTTTTTTTATCATTTGAATCATCAAAACCAAAAAAAATTCAAAAGGGACAATTAAGTGTAATTGTAAAAAATTTAATCTGAGGATGTGTGAAAAAATTGAAAAAATCGGAGTTCGTTTATTGTATTTTGGTTTTCAACTGGATTGTGTTTTTTGGTATCAACACAATGAACACAATTCTAGAGAAGATATTAATAATTTGGTTCTATATCCAGAGCAATTTCCAAATTTAGTACATGATGTGGCAGGTCCGTCTGTTCAAAAAAACAGAAACTGAGGATTATATTGATTTAACTAATAAGTTGGAACTATATCATTTATATGATTTGTTGAGGTCCACTGAGGATTCCCTATATCCTAGTTGGAAGATAATAATGGTTTAAGTAGTGTCTATGTTTATGGCCATTAAATCAGATAATGAATGTCAAATAGTTGTTTTGATCAGATATTCTTATGGTTAAAAACACTGCTACCTAAAGGAAATGTGTTACCTATAAATTTATATGAGAGAGTGTGGCTTGTTCTTAATCTAGGACTTGGTTATCAAAAGATTCATGCATGTTTATATGATTACATCTTATAATACAGTAAAAATGAGTTTTTGGATAGTTGTACTACATGTAGAAAATCAAGGTATAAAGAATCTCAATTGGGGAAGTCTGTAATTGTTCTTGTAAAAAAATTGAAAGATTTCCCACTCAAACCCATATAGAAGCATTTATTTATATCTCAAAACATAGAATCATTGATGTCATGGAACAAAACCAATATTTAGAACAATTTAATCTTAAATCATCCATCTGATGGTGATTCATGGAAACATCTTGACCAAGTGCATCTACCATTTTCTTTAGAATCCTGAAACGTGTGATTAGGTCTCTCTACTGATGATTTCTATCCATTTTGTTGTTACAGTAGTTAGTATTCTTGTTGGCCTATCTTTATAACTTCATATAATTTACCTCCATGGATTTTCATGAAGGATCCATTTATCTTTTTGACCTTATTAATTCTATGTCATCTAAGAAAAAAATATAGATGTTTATTTGAAACCATTGATTGATGATTTTGATTCATTTGTTTAGTAATTGTGTCATTACATATGATGTTTCTGAGAAACAAAAAATCCTACTGAAATATACATTGATGTGGTCAATTAGTGACTTCCCAACATATGGAATGTTATCGGACTAAAGTACACATGGTCCAAAATCATGTTCATACTGTATGAGATACAACAAAGCATTTATGCTCATCAATGAAAAAAAATATTGTTTTTTCAATTGTCATCGTAGATTTCTTCCAACCGGTAATCCTTTTCAAAGAAATAAATATCATTTCAAAAAAGGAATAGTTGAAAAAGACGGGCCTCCAACAATGATATCAGGTACATAGTTTAAATCAATTGTCTCTTCATTACCTCCCATCACATTTGGACCAACAATAAACCAACAGAAATTTGATGGGTTTGGAAAAGAGCACAATTGAATAAAATGAAGATTTTTTTTGGATTTTCCATATTGGTTTGATTTTTTGGTCCATCGCATGTTTTATGTGATGAATATTGAGAAGAATTATTTTGATAATTTATTTCATATAGTTTTGGATACTCTAGGAAAGACCAAAGATAATGTAAAGGCATGATTAGATCTTCCCCAGATTTACAAGTGAATAGAACATTAACTATTTGAAAATGTCATACCACATAAGTTAATGAAGGAAAAAGTAGGGTATACACTATCCAAAGAGAGTTTTTATTATTTTTTCAGTGGGTTGCAAATTTGGGAGTTCCAAATTGTTATGCTTCCAATTTGGAAGATGTGTTAGAAATGTTCATATTACTGGATTAAAAATTCATGACTGTCATGTTTTAATGGAAGAACTTCTGCCAATTGGATTAAGAGGTTTGTTAAATCCTATTATTTGGGATGCGTATATAGAAATATCATATTTTTTGAGATATTTGTGTGTCAACAACAGACTATGAAGCTGTAAGAAAACTCCAAGAAGATGTTGTTTTTATTTTATATAAACTAGAAATAATCATCCCTCTAGGTTTGGTTGACTCAATGGAACATTTTATATTACATTTTCCTCATGAAACAAAATTTGTTGGTCTGATACAGTTTCATTGGATGTACCCATTTTAGAGATGCATCTAGAAATTGGAAAAAAAAGTATTTAACAAAGCATCAGTTGAAGGTTCAATTGTAGAAACTTATTTTCAAGAAGAAATTTATTTTTATACTCTTATTACATTCAATATGAATATCCTTCAAAACACAACTACATGAGCCGTAATGAGGGAAATGTTTATGATGACATGATAAATCAATTATCAATTTTTAATAAGACCAAAATTGGATTCTATGGAGTTCATGAACAATGGATTTCAGATGATGAACATCACAGAGCTCATAAATGTATTTTCTCAACTATGATGAAATTAAACCATTTTTACTATAAGTGCTCCTATCACTTATTCTATAATTTTTATAACAATACATTAATATTATTTTATTTTTAGGTTATATGATAATCATATCAATAAACACTTCCCAAAAATTATTATAGCTTCTATTGAAAAACATTGTCAAAATTTGTTTCCTACTAGTTTCAAAAACTGGTAACATAAATTATTTTTAACTTCACATAAAAAAATCAATTTAATAATTCTTATAATAATAATGTTTTTATAACTTTTCAGGTATCTCAATATATTGATAAAATTGATAATTGATTATCTATATTGAGTAACCCACCATTAAAAATGGTTAAATCTTATAATACATCTGTGGTTAAGGGTTTTCAATTTTATACATATGCATATGGGGAATAAAAAACACTGGATAGTGGTGTTTTATTGAGGGGATCACATCATAGAGAAACTGAAGTTGACTTTTACGACATGTTGGTAGAAATCCTTGAACTGCGTTATCTAAGACAACATTATATAATGATGTTTAAATGTTAGTGGTTAGATACGGAGAAAGGATTTCATCTTCATATGATCCATAGAATTGTTGATATTAAATTTAAAAGTATTCTTTCAGTAAATGAACCGTTTTTATTAGCTCATAAGGCACATAAAATTTATTATACAAATTACTATGCTATTTTAAGGGATTTTTGTGATTGGTGGAGCATAATAAAAATTAAATAATGATAGAGTTAGTGTACAGAAAGTGAATGTGGCTCCACTAAAGTGTAAGGAATTGATATTTTTCAAGAGAATAATCTAAATCCATCTTTTTCAAGAAAAGACACAAAAAATCATTGATGTCACACTATAGTCAAGGGTTGATGGTGATGATGATGTTAATTGTGGTACAACTGAATTTGAAATTAAAAAAGATGATGAAACTGAAACTAAAATTAAAATTGATGATGCTGAAGATGAAGATGAAGATGAAGGCATTTACATTGACATCTATGAATATGAGAATGAAGATGGACATTGATATTGTAAAATTCTAGTTATAATCTTATATATTATATATGTATATATAAGTTTGCTAATAATAATCATTACATGTTTCTGATGGATAATGATCTATATCAAATGTTACAAGAGGTTGGTCTACCTTTAGACTTGCATGAGGTCAGATCAACCGGCCCTCAAACTATTGGTAGTTCATGGGGAACTCGGAGGTAGTGTGGTCTTTCCCAACTTATGATTCCTAGCCCTATAATCGAGCGACTTTTCCATTATGGCATTGATCCACACACACAAACGAATGTTTACCTATGAATTTTCGTTATTTTTCATTAATCTAATTATATTCTAATGGATTGATTAATTATTTTTTTCATAAGTTTACACAAATAGTTATTGGATAGGGGATCACTATATTGTGCAATTATTTTTCTAAAGTATGGGTATCATGGGATCAGATTCCTGTTGATGTTCAATAACACATGTTCAAGCATTGAATCATACATGAATAAATAATATTTATTTTGAAATTAATTTAATTAATAACTTGATATAATAAATTATTTGTAGTTTTTATGGTATCCTTTTGAGGAGATCATGTGTGTGAGGCTATTTGGAGGGTATGGAAGGGAGTTATGCGTCCGCATTGCACTCAATTTTTATACAATTTGAAAAGGAAAGAAATGGAGAAAGGAGTACATGAGTTTTATTATACATATTGTGTCCACCGGCCTAATTATATTTTATCTCCGTTTGGGGATGGACTACATACACACTAGTAGAGTAGGTGGTTTTAGAGTACAACTTCAGTAGGCCAGAAAAATCAGGGGAGACATGAGATTACGCATCAAGCTGGTAATCGTACGTTTAGTACGCATAGAGAGCATGTGGTAAGTACATTTTATTAAAATATTTTATGTAACTTTATATGTAAATGGTTTATTTCATATGCATATATGTAGTTGGAAAGGCCGATATTAAAGAGTATGATGTTTAGAGGAGGATGTTGAGTGATCAAGCCACTAGAGAGATTAGAGGTTCTCTCCAGCATCAGATTGTGGTCAGTATAAGATCTTTTTGAGTTTTAAATTTAACTACAAATAATATTTTAACTATTTTAATTTTAAATTGAAATTGAAGGGGTCATATAAAGTCATGATTTCTCATACAGATGTTGAGAGTCAGGCTGAGCCCGATGGTCAAACTAGTGCCCCCCGATTTTATTAGGCAGCGTGGATGCAGGCGACCAAGTATGGATTTGAGAAATGGTGAGTTGTTGGTATTGGCTCCCAAATGAACCTTGGGGGTTTTATGGAACCTATACGATATCATCGTCTAGCTCAAGAGGAGCTCACAGAGAGTCATCATCATCTCATTTACAGTATCAGGAGCAGCTGCGAGCATATAGTGAGCTTATAGAGACTATGCGTAGGGAGCAGGAGGAGATGCATCCGTGGAAGCAGCATCAGTAAGAAGAGTTCCTCTGATAGCAGTAGCAGTAACAGATGCAGGATGAGATGCATCGATGGTGGCCGAAGCATGTGCAAGAGTTGGAGTACATGTGACATCTGACTCATAGTTTAGGGATGGAGTTCCATCCACCATCTCCTCCAGCTCCTTCAGGAAACCCTCCCCCTCAATGATGTATTTTTATTTTATAATGAAACATTTGAATCTATTATTTTGTAATATAAACAATTTAATGTTTTAAAAATTATGTGTTTTATATTATCTCGAAAATTACAGTTTTTTATTATTTATTTAATTTTTATTGTATTTATTAATTTATTAATTATTATTATATTATTTTTTAGTGAATACTCAGTTTTTTATTATATTACTAGTATTATTATTTCATTAATATTAATAATGATATTATTATATTAATCAATTATTTTATAATTAATTTTAATTTATGAATATTAATTTTAATATTTTATTTATATTTATATTATATTATATTTATTATTTTATAAATAATTTTATTCTATTATATTATTATTATTATTATTTTTAATATTTTAACTATTTGTGATGGGTTGTCGCAAATACTAATTGTGACGGTCCGTCATAAAAGGGTTTATCTTTTTTTTAAGGAGTAATTGTGATAGTCTGTCGTAATTAGTAATTGCGATGGTCCATCAAAAAAGAGTAATAACAAGGAATCTCTTTGTGAAAGATAGTTGGTCAGTTGAAAACATTTTCTAAAAAAATCGTAGAATTTGTTTTTGCGGTGAGTCTACTGCCCATCGCAAATAATAAGATTTTTTGACGGCCTATTGAAAAAAATAATATATGTGATGTTATTTTCCACGATGTGTCATTTTTTATGGGACACCATCACAAAAGACTATTTTAGACCAGATCCTATTGCAAATGACCATTCGAAACAATCCATTTTTCATGTACTAATAGTTCACCACAATTTCATTTCTCAAAAACGATATTAATGCTTTCACCTAATGAAATGGAAATTATGAAATAATTTAAAAATAATATTTATTTTTTATTTAATAATATTTTAATGATGAACTTTATGAGGATAATGAAGAATAATACCCCTATTGTCAATTTGGTTTAAAAGGATCAATATAAATACACTTGATGGTTAAAATTTAAAATAAATAACTAAAATTCATATAGAGAATAATTACAAATAAAGTCAATAAAAGATTAAAGAGATTAATGTGGTTATATAATAGCTGATTAAGATATTTATTTTTTATACATGAGATTTAATCACTTTAATGGAAGTCATGAATTAAGGTGAGGGTTTCTTATCTCAAATTTAATTTACTGAGATATATTTCTTATTATATACCATATTTTATTTGGAATGGAATATATAATTCCCATTTAATATTTTTTGTCCTGATTTTATCATTATTTATCATATTCAATGTTTCATTTCAAATCATATCCTTTAAATGGGGTTGAATTAAAAGTTTCTAATATTGTAAGGTTTTCTTGGTCTTAATTATAACTCTTTGAGACATGTTATATTTTTTCATTGTTTTCTTTCTTATATGGTTTTATTTTTATTTAACAAAAATAAAATCCTTATAAATTATTTTTCATGTAATCAATGGCATATAAAAATATGAATTCAGTTTCTTTCTTCATTCATAATTTGATTCAAGTGTTCCCCAAGTTGTAAGTGGTACATTATAAAAAATTCAATTTCATGGGGCCTATTTCTTATTATATACCCTGATATATTTACAACCACATGATTACTAACTAATAAATGTATTTTACAACATTAATTTAATAAATTTTTGTTTTAGATCCATATCATTTTCTCCTTTAAATTTCATTCGATACCAAAGATACCAAAGTTGAAAGGGTTTTTGTTAACTCAAATCCATTTATTGATTTATAATGCATCTTCTTGAACTTGTTTTCTCTAAAGATGGTTTCTTCTGACCTATGATTTTAATTTATGCTACTTTGTTTCCCTCTATGGGGAAGGTGACACATTTGATTCAAATATTCCTCCTTAATGGATTTCTTTACCCTAAAAATTATATTATTTTTAATAATAATTCTCATTCTCTTTAACAATGATTTTTCTTACTTGTATATAATTTCCTTATCTATATTTGGAAAACCCAATTACTTATTATCTAATGTCACCTTAATGCTTCCCTTTTCCTATTTTCAAAAGGATGTTCTATTATATCTTCTAATGATGTGTATTTTCAATAAACGTATTTGAAAATATTAATAAGGGTTTCCATAATTTCAAAATCAAGTGTTTTATCATCCACTCCACATTCAATTTGGATAAGCTTTATTTATTTTCAAGGTTATTTTATAAAATTTTATCTTGAAAAGTAATTGTTTTTAATTTTTTCACATCACCTTTTCAAAAAAGAATTTTTAATGTGATCTATAACATGTTCTTTCACAAAAATAATAAGAAAATTTTCTAAAAACTATTTTATAGTGTTTTTCCTATTTTACTATTTATCTAAAAAATATTTATTTACTAGGAAGTCTAATTTCATGAATTACCCTACAAATTTTCTTATAATACTATGGGGGATTAAAATCTTGTAAATACATCATTTCATTGTCTTTCATATTCATTTAATGTTTTATATTTTTTTCTAACAACATTCCTCTATGAACTCTCTATATTTACCTCATTTCATTAAAGGATTTTCATGCCTAGATGTCATACGTTGATTGATTATAGAAATTATTAACATAATTTTATACCATTTATCTATATGATGTGAATACCACATTCTATGTTATATTGTTTAAATGGTATTTATCTATAAATTTACTTAATATCCTTAGATACCTATTTATTTTCAATGATAAAATCATGTTTTGTTTTTTTATGAAATTATGATTTTTTGTTTTTATTTGTTTCCATTTGAAAAAAACTTGAAACACATTTTATTTCTATGGGTTCTTTGTGATATTATGGATAAATATATTTTAAGAGGCACTCATATGTTTTCTTGATGACAAGTAGGGTCCAATATATCCCTTCAAATCATTGGATAATGTTTTATATTTCACTGGATAATGTATTGTGTGCCTTATTAGATATGGTTATAAACATAAAGTAAGATCTCTCTTGGATATTATCAAACACTAAATCATATACCATCTTTGATATGCTCAAAATATTATGATAGCCTATAATTATTTTGTTCTATAGTTTATCATGACTATTTTATGCTCTCATGGCTTATATTTATTGACTCATGTTTCCACCATATCTTGATTAATAAATTATGTCATTACATGTCATATTACATGAATCATGTTTTATGACAAAATATTTGTTCAGTATGATTTTATTATGTATATTTATTAGACCTATATGATCATATTATTCTCACTTATGATCTTTTATTGTTATCTCTTATAAATACTCTTACTAATCTTCTTAGTTAACACCTCTATTATGCTTCCATTTCCACAAGTTATGTAGAAAGGTAATATGTATGATGGGTATAGAAGAGTATGTAGTGTGATAAATTAGAGGAAAATATTAAATAAATTTTATGGGTTATATACTATATATATAGTGAGAAAAATTTCCTTTAGTTGAAAAATATATGAGTTTTGTTAATAAATGTTATTTCATAGTTCTATAAAACACTAAACATAAAAGACTATGAGAATGTGTTTTGAGGAAATGTTTATTTAAATCTATGTAATATATTTGGTCGCATTTTTTGGCAAGTGAAGTTGGTATTGGAGAAAGGTTTAAATAACATTATAGATTAGGATGTTAACAGGTGAGGATAATTTAAGAGTTAAAAGTTTCAAAAAAAATGTTGATAAGTTAAGGTTTTTCATAATTTAAAAGTTATAGATAAAGATTTAGGTTATTAGATGTAATATTGAATGTTTTATGAATTAGGATAAGAAACATTTAGTGAAAATTCTAGGGAAATTCTAAGGGATAATTCTAAGTATATGATAAAATCCCAAAGTTTTATTAAAGTAATGATTGTGTGGTTATCCTATAAATTGAATACATATATAGAGATTAAAAGTGGAAGTAGGTATAGAAAATAATATCATTGGGGTAATTATATTGACAAGGGGTATTCTAGTGTAATATAAATCATCACTCTTGTCCAAGATGAGTGAGCCTAAGACTATACACCTAGTTAGACACTTTTGGGGAAAATTCATCAGTTGATTCACATTTTGTTTATAACTCATTATAAAAGATTTAATTCTAAATTACATTATGGGAATAGAGTATAAATTATGAAAGAAAAAAAATTATAACAAAGAGAGTTATGGAATGAACCAAGTATTAAATAGTATCATATGTTGAAATTATGATTTCATTGGAGAAGATATATTAGGATTGAGCCTTCAAATCCATATAATCATCAACTTTGATTATATTAGAAACTATAAAAACTATTCTCGGTTTAGTATTTGATTGTAAATTGGATCTGAAAAATGAATATATGGGTATTATGTCTCTAGAAACTCCCATGAATTATCTATAGACACATATTTGGAATAAATGGTTGAGAATATTAATATATACCTAATATGAGGGAAAATAATTTTTAGATGGTCTTATTTAAGATAAAAGGGTTAGTATCACTTATAAGTTATATGTTATGTCATGATTATCATTAGATACCCATATGTTTTGAAATTTATAAATGATAATTAAAAATTCATGGAGGAATTTTTTTAAGGGGGAGACTGTAACACCCAGAGATTTTGGAATATATTTTCCCTTAAATGAATATTGTTTTGATAACTTATTTCACACGCAACATAAAACTAAAACTATATATAATATATTAAATAAATAATTATAACAAAAATAAAACCTCTAGTAGATAAAAATATATTAAGAAATTATAAATTCATATAAAATATGATTAAGAACACTAAAAGTTTTAAAAGGGGGTTTTCAATAAAAGATGTTTACCTTTATATAATATATTTTCATTTAAACACTAAATTTATAAATTTTTTAATTTTAATTTCACAAAATTATATTTATTTATAGATTACTAATGTAAATATTTTAGGGGGATTATTTTTTGAGATTTTTCTTAAAAAATGAATTTTAGGTGAATAATCATAATGTGAATTTTTCAAAAAAAAATAACATATATGAAATTATCTTTGTAAAACCATGAAATTTTATTTTAAAATAATATTATGATCTATATATTTATTAACATTAAAAACTGATATTTAAGTGAAATGAGATATAATATAAAAAATAATATCATTTAAATGTACCCATTATAGCTTATCCATTCAATTAGATTGCATCAATAGTAATAAAAAATTATAAAAAATATTTATAGGAATTTTATAAATTGAAAATATATTGATTTATTCATAAAAAATATGTACTAAATTTTTAGTAAATTAATTTTTTGTTTCAAATTTATTTTTTCTTGAAAAAATTGTATTTATTTCATTATTTTTATAGACATTGTAATAAACATTATAAAATGAAAATATAATGATTTATTTTAAGTAAAGAAAAATTCCAAAAAGTCACTCTCTTGATTTTAATTTCACTTATATGTTTACATGTGGATAATAAGATATTTTGAATTCATATAAAAGTTTAATTTGAACTTTATTTATTTATTTTTATTATTTTATTTTATTTTTTGTTTTCTGTAATAGTATGTTTATCTAAAATTCTTACACAATGCTGACACAATACTTCTGCATGGAGTAGAAAAATCAAAGTAAATGATTTGAAAAAAATCAAACGTAAATTTCCTTTCATTAATTAGGGTGTAATAATAATTAGATAATTAATAATAATGTCTAATTTATATTTATATAGTCCATATTTTAATTCCATTCCAGTTTTATTATCTTTAAAGTCAAAAAATTGTAAATGGATTTTAAAATGATTTTAATATTATTTTATTTTAAATAAAATTATATTAGATTATTTAATATAATAAAATTATTGAAATAGGACAATAGGGATGGTACATGGTCTAAAATTTCATCCCTTGACCATTTTTACCCAATTTTAAACTAATAATTAAATTTATATCCCTTTTAGAATGTAATGTTAAAATCAGTTAATGAACGGTTTAAAATATATAATGTTTAAAACACCACATAACCTATAAATGTTTTATCATTTTAATGTTTTTAAACATTAAAATATATTTTCATTGAAATTTTCATGACTTGGTTCCACTTTCACATCAAAAATAATATATTATATTTAAATTTTTTTAAAAAATTCAATTGTTTCCTTTACTTCACTATAAAAGGAAGACACCTATCCTATCTTATATAAAAATAAATATCCACTTATCTCGACCAAAATAAGAAAAAACATTCTTTCATCCCTCTCCACGTCATATTGGTCCTAATTTGATCATAATATCATCCTTTCAAGGCTTAAGTTGTATTGCCAATGTAGGTTTCTCAATGAAGAGGTATAAATCTTAACTGAGTACTTTCAATTATATTTCTCCATAAAAATAATCTAAAACTATTTTATACCACATAAAACTATACCTAAAGTATCATAAATATACATAAATTTTATTATTATGATTTTAAAACCATTTCCACCTCATTTCCACAAAATGGGAAATGAAAGTATTCCTCATACATACGTGTGGACTACCGACTCCACACAACGATATGCTTAATTTTACATCACCATATTTAATATTTGTTTCTCGGTTTATTCAGGTAACATGGATGCATTACAAAGAAAAGAAGGAAACATAAAATTCGGGGATGTACTTGGGGAGACTCGAACATGAGACTTCGCCTCGACCCATAAAGAAAGCTACCACAAAGCTGCACCATGTGGGATTATCATGTGGTATTTAATGTTTATATATGATATTAATTAAATATTTATCCTTATGTTATTATAATAACTTATCTAACTTATTACATTCCCATTTTTTATGAAACTACATCATCGCTCGTGTGTACTTGTGGACTACCACCTCCTCAGAGAGATGTGATTTTTTTCATTTATGACTTATATGATTGGTAATAAATATATATTTAATGAATATATATTATATTTTTGAAATATTAATGTTTCTATAAATTTTTATTATTTTTTACCTTTATTTCATTCTATCCATTAAAGAATGGAATCATCACTCATGTGTTTGTATAGATTATCGTCTCTTTGAATTGATGTAATTCATTTTTCATCACGAAATTATAATAATGGTTATAAAATTTTATATAATAAATAATTATGATACTCATTACATTATTAATAATAATAATATTATGAAACCATGTCCAAGGTGAAATTATGGGAACCATCGAACTGAAACATGCATGGAAAATTGTATTAGATTCACCCAAATGTCCATTTTAAGGAAAATTTATAAAAAAATGATAATTGGGGATTATAAAATAATGATGAATAGTATTCCATGTTTTAACATGTTTCTAAAATATATTTTTATAATATATTTAGATATATATAATATATAGTATTTATTAATGTGTACTAACCAAAACAATACATAGTGTAAGGGTTTCTCATCCCTATTTTATTTTTATGAAACATATTCCATATACATCAATTATTTATTTTTTATAATGTATATACTTTCCATGAATTTATTTTATGATGATTATAATGAAAATAACGGTTATTTATAAAATCATCTGTGTTTCTCTCTTTCATGATGTTTTTCTTCAAATATTACCAAAGCGGTAAGAGAATTATTTTAAATTTTCATTTCTTTCCAAGAATTTTTATGATAAATTTACATTGATTGAAATTATATGATCTTACAAAAGTTTTAAGAAAAAAATGCTAAAATTTAATTTCTTTTCAGAAATTTTTAGTTAAAATTTACATTGATTGAAATTATATGACCTTTATCCTTTAAAATCAATCTATTTTATTATGTTTTGATAATTCCTAAATTTTTCATGTAATATTACCATTTCTGCTTTTGGTACATAAAATGGGGTCAAAATTTTTTTTATTAAAAATTTAATTTATTTTCTCTTTGGTAGAGAATCCTTTTCTTCCATGTCTATATTTTCTTTAAAATGTTTTCAGGAATATTTTTACTATTAAATAATGATTTATAAAATTCATTTTTACCTATAATAGAATTTCTATAAATATATTTAAAAATAATATCTTTATCTTTTTCCAAATGAGGTATTATTTACTATTGGGGCCAAAACAAATTTTTTTTAATATATACCACATGAATATATTTTCCCAACATCTTGACTACTCTTTTCTTTTAAGCTACCATTAAAATTTTCCATGATTATATTAAATGAAAATGTTTTTCCTAATTTTATTGAATGTTTTAAATTTTAAATAATAAATTTTAAAATGAAATTGGTATTTTCATGAATAAATGTTCCATTGATTTTAAAGATATTTTTAACTTTTACAATATCTGTTGATGTAACTTATTCTTCGTCAGGGAGATGATCCAATGATATTATCCATATTTTTTTCTATATGTGTAGCACCCTTGGATTCAAGTAAGTCTCCATTTTTGTACATATTTTCAGTATGTAATGTTATTGGGTGATGTTTGGGAGGAATTGGAATACGTTTAGAAACCTTTTATGTCTTTTATAGAGGTGAACAGTAAGATCATGATTAGTAAAAACCCTGAAACTCCTGTAGGAAAATGTGCTAGGTGAAATAGGGGATTCTTGGTAGGTACACTCTTAGGCGCATGGTTTAGAAAAACCTTACAGATATCTAGGAGTAACCATGAAATGTGAGGTAGAGGGATTGTGCACTATTGGAGCACATTTTTTAAAACTGTGCAAACCAACCCAAGTAAGGTGCTCTTGGAGGTAGACATTGGGTGCATGGTTTGTCTAATTGTGTGAACCAACTATGCACAGTTAGTTTTTAGTTCCTAAAAAGTGGATGTCACTAATTTTCACCTAAAAATCTTTAATTTTCCCATTTTTTTATCATAACATGGTTTTTCTTTGTTTCAAAGGTTTTGGATACTTTACCCATTGATACAGGAGTGAATAGTTGGCAAATCTTGGTGCATTGAAGCCCAATTCCCTTGGTAAGTCATTATTTTTTGTATTTTTTATTATATATACTTATCTTCCCTATCTTAAATTAATATATATAGTACATTGAGGTTATATCTAAAATATTGGATGAAAATCATAATGATATATATCTATGTTAGTGTTAGTGAAGAAGATACACAATGGGTTTTTAGAGATTCAACCTAATTTTGTTGAAGAATTAATATCGTTCTTCATTTTCTGCATATGTCTCATGGTATGTGGATTTACACATTAATCCTATTAGTAAAAATAGAATGATTAATTTAAAATTGATATTTTTCAATAAATTTAATGTGAAAATTGTTGTGAATTGTTTGATGAAAACCATCTTTGGTGATGCTTTATGGAATTGTGAAAATTAGGTGTTTTCATGGAAATTTAAAGTGTTGACATGATTTTAAAATAATGATTTTAAAATTTTTGTTTGGTTTTGATACATAGAATTCTATTTTCAATAAAAATATTTTTTTTATTGAAATTATTTGTAAAAATATTTTTTGGAATAATTGTTGGCTTAAATTGTTAAGCGTGAGTTGACTGGGATAGATATTGGTCATGAAGTACCACCATCAAAGGGATGGGTTATAGATTTGATGTTCCAACATCAATGGTAAACACCAAGCTTGCTTTTGTGAGTGTGTGTGTTGTGGTGGTGTGAAATAGAATGGGTTATACCAAATGATTATTGAGAAATGTTTAACTGACATTTTTGGTTTCTTTCCATGGAAATGGGTTTGGGGATAAAACATTATTTTGGTAAGAAAACTATTTTACTTATTAATGGCTTTCATTTTATATAAAAAATTTTAAATGTTTTGTATAAATGTGATAATATGTCCTATCCTAGGGGCATGAGTATGGAATTTATTTGGGGATAACCTAATGAGTTTTATTAATCATACCTACATTGGAACTCTAGTGCTTTTGTAGATATTGTTAATCAAGACACACATAATAGAAAAGTGTCACACTTCTTTAATGGTGATTCATGATACTTGGGCATTGATTGTTGAGTTTAATCGTGAAGAATTTTGGGAGTTGTGGAGTTGTGTCTCGAGATTCATTAATATTTGTCTTTTAGTCATATGTTTTGGTACTCTAATTTTTGTTATGGTATAGTTTGGTATTGTCGTATTTTTGGTGTTACAGTGAGTTTTATTACATTGTTATCATGAATCATATACTTGTTCTTGGTTATGGTATTCTTGGTTGTTGTTGTTTTGTTTTCAAAATGGAAAATAGTCCCCCAACTATATTGAATCCCTTGGCATTTATTTCCAGCTTTTGGTGCCATGGGGATGTCATCTAAGGCCAAGTATCAATTACTTCTGGACTCAAGCCAATGAGGAGGGGGAGGATGTTATAAGTGTTATCATCTTTTTCGGTCCTCAGCTTGAAAACAGTAACATTTTGTTTTAACCTTGGGGATCAGTTTTGGAGTTACAATTCATTCTTGTTTAGTCCTTGACTTGGGATGTTACAAAAGAGTAGGAATGTTAGGACTTTAAATGTAGATCATAAATAGATATAGCTAACCTATTTATGATGAAAATTTAGTTATGAGGTATTTGGTTACATAAGTTTTTTACAGAATCTTATAGGCGTTGCGATCTCATGTTAATGTGTTTTGACAATGAGAATAGAATTACATGCATTATAGAAGTTACTTCCCACTGGGAGTTCATATTTCATTTTGAGTAATGATTTATGATTGTGTTAAAAAATGTTGATTTTTTAAAAAGTGTTGAAACTATTTTTAAATATGATATTTTGAAAAGGGCATGATATTAGTATTTTCAAAATAGGTTGGCTTTCAAAATCATAGTGAAATTTTAAAAAATGGATGAATTTGAAAAATGTATAATTTCAGGAAATCCTTGTTGGGATATGTGTGATATGGTAGAATTTGAATTGTTAAGCCTTTAGTTTCAAGATAGTGATGTTTACAGAATTTTTGGTTTTTATAGAAAATGGAACTTGGTAGGCATCATATAAACCAACTAGAGGAGGCTTCTAAGAATGTGGTTTTACCTAAGCCATAGGGGAACGAATGGATGGTTCATAACATATTCAATTCATTTTAGTATATAAATATAGGGGACAAGAGGAATGAACCAAGGTAAGTGGATCACTCCATTCAGTTCCAGAAGCAGAATCTACCCATATTTCGGGGTGATTCGGAACCAGTTAAGGATGAGGTGTGGATGAATGGAATGAATTGAATATTTAATTTCCTTGGCACACCAGTAGAGCTAAATTCAAGCTGGTAATGTATATACTGAAATATCTTTCCTGTCAGTGATAAGATTCATCAATTTAGTCTAAATTTGACCCAATAATAACATATGAGGATTTTGAGTATTTTTTTCAAAAAATAATTATATCCTCACACATTTAGGATTACAATAATTACCTAATTTTTAATCATGAAGTTGTAAAACTTTTCAATGATAGAGTATACTACTATATTTATGAATTTAGTATGATTGTCACCTCCAGTTGTTGATAGTGCATCATTGAAGGCACACATTTTTTAATCGATGCTGAGGCAGGAGGTTCTCTCAAAGATTTTAATGCTTTTTATAAAAAAATTTATAAAGATGGTCAACAGAGAAATGGTTCCAGAAAGGGACATCTTAGGAACTATGGGTTGATGTTGATACCTATGGGAAACTATGAGAACACTAATGTTGGGATCAGGTAGAATAGGGACACATATTTCCAAGGTGGGAGTGTGACTCCAAATTAGATGGTTGGATCAATGAAAATTTCTTCTAAGACCAAGATAAATCTTGGATGTTTCTAGTGTGGATCATTGGATCAAAAGGAGTGAGGTTTTATGAATCCACCTAGAGAATACCACAATTGTATCCAGATGGGAAATCTTCAGCATTATTTTCATAGTGCTCTGAGGTCAGATGCTTGGGACACTTCTCATTTATCGAAGACATCAGATGCTTCAACAATATGAGGGAATCAGAATAATCTTGGATGGAATAATGAAGATATCCATGCTTATTCTTGGAATACCTTGAATCCTCAATAAGGTAAATCTCAATAGGGAAATAAGAAACAATTTTTAGCGAGTAAACATTTGTATGGATATGAGCTTGTGATTATGGATGATCAACCTAGACCATCAATGTTGCGAGGTATGATTTTTTTAATTGTACCCTTATGCAATATTTTTTGATAGGGTTGCATCCAATTCAATTATTGATTCTCAAGAAATTGATATTCAAGGTTTAAATGTTTAGATGAAGCCTTCTATTTTGAAACTTCAAACTCTTCATGGTCAAAGAGAATATTAAGCCTTAGTGTGAAAAACATGTTCTATAATTATTGATGGAGCTAAGCTAATATGGTACATCTCAATGATTGATATGGATGTCTATGATATAATCCTGTGTATAGATTTGTATGCAATGTTCAAGGCTCCCATCGATTGTTATATGTGAAAGATTAGTTTTACAACTGGTGATAATGTCTAGAATCTCTTTAGAGGGGAACAGAATGTGAATATAGGTTCAACGGGATTTTTGGCACCAACAGTTGGAATGATATCATAATATTTGGTAGAGTTACCCTTAAAATTAATGGAAGTGATTGAGAATAGTAGTTTTCAAGCGGTTGTTGATCAGTTCCCAAATGTTTTTCCAAAATATTTCCCAGGGTTTCCACCCACAAGAGAAGTGGTGTTTACAATTTTTCTCCTTTAGGGAACTAGTACTATTTTTATTTCATCTTTCCAGATGAAACCAACAGAATGAAGGTAATTGAAAGTGTAGTCAGAAGAGTTGAAAAAAGGGTTCATTTATCTTAGAATGTCTTTGTGCGCATCAATAGTGTTGTTTTTCAAAAATAATGATGGAACACTTCAGATATGTTTGGATTACTATAATCTTAACAAATTTACGATAAATAATCATAATCCAATTCCACAAAATTTTTATATGTTCTAAAAATTGCAGGGAGATCAGTGGTTCTCTAATATTGACTTGCAATTAGAATATCCCCAATTGTGGGTTTGGAAATAAGACATTTCAAAGACAGCATTTAGGAGTATATATGGTGATTATGAGTATGTGGTAATGCATTTAGGTCTTATGAATACACCATAAGTATTTATGGAATTGACGAATCATATATTTTAGTGATATCTATATTATTTTGTAGTGGTGTTTTTGGATGACACATTGGTGTATTCATAGACAAAGACTGATCATAAGAAAGACATGGAGACAATGTTAGGAATCTTGAAGGATCGTATTTTGTTTTCAAAATTATTAAAGTTTTTTTTGGATAGAATAGGTAAATTTCCTAGGACATGTTATCTCTAAAAGATGATTTTATGTAGATCCAAAAAAATTATATGTTGTTATCTCTTGGAAACCACCAAATAAGTTATTCTATATGCTTGTTTTCCTTAGATTAGTTGTTTATTACTGATGCTTTGTTCATGAATATCCCTGACTAGATACACCAATGACATCATTGACAAGGAAAAATGTTTCATTCATATAAAATGAGGAATATCATAAGTCTTTTCAAGATCTAAAGGTTCTTCTTACATCACCACCAATATTTATATTTATAGAATCAAGAAAATAGAACATAGTGTATTATGATGCTTTAGGATCTGGTTTGGGATGTGTTCTCATGCATAGAGGTCATGTTGTTTATTATTGATTAAGTATGTTATGGTTACATGAGAATAACTACCATACACATGATTTTTAGTTATCTACTTAGTCCATTATTTGATGACTTGGCTTCATTACCTATTTGGTGATCAATTTTCTATGTTTACAAAGAATAAGTTCTTGAATCATATTTTCCACAAAGGGATTTGAACCTGAACCAAAGGAAATAGATGTATTATATCCAGATTTTCAATATTGACTTGATATATATAGTGGGTAAAGGAAATTTGGTGGAAGAATCTTTAAGAAAAAGGGTCTTATGGTCAGTTGAAAAAAGGAGGCTTTAGATCAGTGGCAGTTGATATTGGTGATAGCCAACATGTACTTGGAATGGGAAAACTAAGGTGAAGTTGTATTTTTCGTTCCTTTTTATTTTGTACCTAATTTGGTGGTGACAGTTAAAGAGGATTCAAGTTTATAATGTGTTATGATGATTTCAAAACTCAATGGTGGGGAGACAATTGAGGTATGGAAGCTAAAAGGGAATTCAGTTTTGTGGTTTTGAGATCGTATAGTTGTAAATGTGTCTTGTCAAGAACAACTTCTTCATTCTTACAACTTTTATATATGGGATGTTCATACAAGAATACAAAAGATGTATAAGGCATTGAAATCATAGTTTGGGGTGGGTTGATATGAAAATAAAGGCGACTATGTTTGTTTTGATATTCTTAACATGTCAGCAGGTTAAGGTAGAGCATCAGTGACCAGCGAGTGTGTTTTAGTCTTTACTGATTCCTATTTTTAAATGAGATCAGATAGCCATAGATTTTATTAATGTTATCCAAAGAATTATTCAGAAACATTATTACATATGGGTGATATTTGATCATCTTATAAATTTGGCCCATTTAATCCCTATTCATGAATCTCATATTGTGGTGAACTTGTCCAAATTTTATATCCAAGAAGTGGTAAAGAGTCATGGTGTACTAGTTTATGTAGTATCATATGGAGATCTAAGGTTTAAATATCATTTCTAGAAATAATTACAGCATTCCCTTGGGATTGTGTTGACTATAAGTATAGTGTATCATCCTCAAATGTATTTTCAATCCAAAAGGATGATAAAAACATTAGAATAAATGCTTTTGTTTTCTGTAATGGATTTAGGTGGTTCATGTTAGGAAAATGTAATGTTAGTGTAGTTCTCGTATAAAAATATTTATCAAGACTTGATACATATAGATATTTTTGAAGTATTATATGGGTGTCCTAGACATTCTCTACTTTGTTGGATAGAAATGGGTGATACATTACTGGTTGGTCTGAGCCTTGTCCAAGAGACATCAGAGAAAATGTAGTTGGTTGGGAAAAGGATAGATACATCTCAGATTCATCATAAATCATATGATTATCATCATTGATAGAAATATTCTTTCGAGGTGAGTGATCATGTCTTCTTTATAATGTCTACAAGGATGGTTAATCTTTATTTTAGAAAATAGGGAAGGTTATCTCTTAAATATATAGGCCCATTTGAGATACATGAAAAGGTTAGTGAGGTGCCATATTAGTTGTCATTTCTTCTAGGGTTCGATGAGGAACAATGTGTTTCATGTATCTCAGTTGAAAAAGTATTAGCCTGATCATAACCATGTGATTCTATGGGATCATGTAGACTAGTAAATGGATTCTTCATTGGATCATATACCAGTACAAATTTTCGATAAGAAAGAGAATATATTTTAATCATAAAATAGTATGTCTAGTGTAGGATTTGTTGAAACATAGTTAGATTAAGTAATAGAATTTGGAATGGGAGAAATAAATGGTAGAGAAATTTCTTAAACTTTTTTATAAAAATGGTTTTTTCTACATTCCAAGGATATAAATTCAAATGTTGGGGAGAATGTAGCACCCTCTGTTTCAATTAAGTAACCCTTTCTTTATGTATTTTATGTATAAAAAGTGTTTGGGTAAGGTTTGGGAGGGTTCGAAAACTTTTGGAAATTTTTTGAGGCATTTATATAGTTTCACGGTTTGACTGTGGTTAGTATAAACAATGCCACTCCTATAATAAATCATGTATGGTGAAACAATGGCTTCTGGGAAGACACAAAGTTAGTGGAATGGTTTGGCCCAACCATGTGGCCATCTAAGAGTAACTGTGAGATGTGCAGTAGTGGGATTATTCATAATCGATGTGAAATTTTTCTTACCATGTAATACAAACCATACAAGGTACTCTTTGAGGCAGAGGCTAGTGCATGGTTGGCACACCGTTTGTATAACCATGCAACCCAACCGTGAACAATTAGTTTTTAGATCATAAAAAAGTGGATATCACACATATTCACCTATAAGCCTCTCAATTTCACTATTTTCAACCCTAAATTGGTTTTTCTTCCTCCTCAAGATAGTGGAGACTTTCCCCGTTGATCTAGGAGTGATTCATTGAAATATCTTGGTGTGTTGAAGCCTCATTCCCTTGGTAAGTCTTTGTTTTTTTGTATTTTTCCTCAGATCCACTTCTATTACCTATATTGGATTCATATATTAAGTTCATTGGGGATAGATATATGACTTTGGATTCTAATCATGTTGATATATGGTTCTAGTAATGTTAGGGAATAAGATATAAGGTTGCTTTTTGGATATTCATCCCGATTTTGTTGACGAATTTGTGTCGTTCTTCGTTTTTGCCCTAATTCCAGAGGTAGGTGGCTTCACACTCGAATCCTCTTTATAGAACTGGAAGTATTAAATTAAAATAGATTTTTTTAAATTGATTATGATTTTTTTTAATGTTTTGATGGAAATGCTCTTTAGTGATGATTTTTTTGAATTGTAAAAATTTGGTGTTTTCATGGAGGGTAAAAGTGGTATCAAGATTTTAAGATGATGATTTTAAAAAGGTTATTTAGTTTTGATGCATTGAAAGATGTTTTTAATAAAAATATGATTTTATTGAAATGGTTATTCAAACATTTTTTTGGCATGATTATTGGATTAAATGGTTAAGAGTGACTTGAAGGGGATGGATTATGGTCGTGAAGTACCACCATCAAAGCGATGTGTAATGGGTGTGAAGTTCAAATTTCAATAGTAAAACCAATATTTTATGGTTGAGTGTTTTTCTTTTTGTGATGTGGTGTGTAATAGAATGATTTATTCCAAATTAATATTGAGAAATGTATGAATGAATTTTTTGTTTTCATTCCTAGGAAATAGATTTTTGTTTGAGAATTTTTTTGGTACAAATAATGTTTTACATAGTAATGGTTTTCCTACAATATAAACAATTTTAAATTATTTTACATAAATTTTCTAATATTTTCTATAATAGGGGCGTGAGTTGGGAATTCATGTGGGGAAAAACTAGAAACTTTCATTAATCACCCCTAATTTGGCACTCTGGTGCTTTTATAGATTTTTCGTATAGAGACACAGGTAAAGGTAATGTATCACACTTCTTTATTAATTCATCATGATACATTGGAAATTATTAGGGAGTTGGATCATATAGAATTTTAGGATCTATGAATTTTTTTATCAAGAGTCTTTGAGATTTATAGTTTAGTCTTCCGCATTGGTTCTCTGATTTTGGTTATAGTGTAGTTTGGTATTTTTTACTTTTGGTGTTATGTTGAGTTGTGTAAAAATATTATCATTAATCATTTTTCCATTCTTGGTTATAATATGCTTGTTTGTGGTTGTTTTATTTTCAAAAAGGAAAAATTTTCCCCAACTATATTAATGCTCTTGGAATTTGTTGCCAGCCTTTGGATCCTTGGGGATATCAGATAAGGCCAAGTAGAAATTCTACCCCAAATCAAGACAATGCGTAGGGGTAGGATGTTACAATATGATTATTAATTATGATGATGAAATCTTGGTTGAACAAATTTTCTTTACTACATGTGAAGTTATGAAAAAAAGATTATTGTTTTCATGACCATGTGGCTTACATATAAATGAGTTATTATTAGGTGATATAGGGGTCTGTTATTCACCTCCAATGCATTGGGTAATGTGAAATTTAAATATCATGATATGATTTTGATAAATGTGTACATGATTTATAATATCTTTTTACACATTTTGATGTGTGACTATGATTACCTCTTGATATGCTCGCAATATTAAATATGGATATGAATGAAAATTATTATTTTCACATTTTCATTCATGAGTATGATCACTTATAACTCTCCTCACAAGATTATGTACAGGAATGATTGAAAATGGATATGTTCACATTTAGAAGTGTGAGTATGATCTCTTACAGATATGATCACATGATTATGAGTGGAAATTATTGTGAATATAGATGTTCGCAAGATTAATATTTCCTATTATTATAAATCCACATTCTTATGTTATGACTCATGAATGATGATTCCTGATTTAAAACCCTTATTTATCAGGCTTCTTTATATGACTTGATTTTGGATTTTATGATATAATATTTTTTGGGTATGAATCTTTTATATTGAGAAAATTAGCTTAATTATGTTATCATACCATCATGGTCATCTTATGCTCTCTTATGATTTATATCTCTCATCCCTTACTAATAATATGAGATCACTCTTTATTATGTTTCCTTTTCCCTTGGATATGAAGAAAGGTTTTAAGTATGGAATGTCTATGAAGGGTTCTAGTTGTGAATAAATAAGTAGGAGAGGATTTAGTTATCTGTTGTATGACTTTTCTAGGTGTCCGTATTTCCAAAGACACTAAACATTTATGGTTTTGAAATGGAAAATAATGATTTTTAATGAATATTAATCTAAAATGATGTTTTATTTATGCAATAAAGTGTGTGTCTCCTGAGTTGGATTCAGAGCAAGGATTAGTTATTTTTGGAAACTAGGATAAGGAAAATTTAGTGACAACACTTTAGATAAGACTATGTTTAGGAGAACAAGTAAATGTTATTGTAAATAAAGGAGTGTAGTTTTCTTACAAAATACATCCATTTCTAGATATTTTCAAGTTGATTCAGTGGTGGAAAAGATGCTCCTTGGGTAACAACTCTGAATAGGGTGGATTAGGTATTAACTCAGTTATCACCCATGCATGATGAGTGGGTGTAAGAATATACACCTTGAAAGAAACTCCAATGGGATATTCTTGGTTTAATCCACATATTCTTTGTGAACCATTATAAATGATTTGAATAGATGATGACTGTATATAACCTAGGTTAAAGCTAAAGTTTAATAGATTGAAAAAAAAGGTGTCATGATTTAGACATAATATGAATTAGTCTCCATGTTTTTAGATGGTTTATCACTATGATTACTATTTCTCAAGCTATACTTTTTGGTTTTATTAAATGGATATAACCCAAAGGAACTGTGTTAATAATGAATATAGAAATTATCCATGGTAATGAAAACTAAAAATTAAATAGAATAAGAAATATTGTGATTATTACTATCCAAAAAGATTAATATATGATTAAAAATGTCAATATCTGTGAGTTTTTTAAAGAAAAAAATAAAAGAAAATGTATTTTTATTAAGAGCATGGAGGAAATAAGATTCATCTTATGACATGTCAAGAATACATAAATAAGCACCCGAGGAAATGTCTCAAAGGAATAGGAAGATGTTTTGGGTGCAGGAATAAAGGACACTGAGAAGGTGATTACCAGGTGAAGAATGATGTTTTAAAAGAGGTAAATAAAGTTCATCCAAAGTCACCATTTATAGTTCATTATATTATGTATGTGGAACTTGGGAATTATCTGAGTCAATTTTATAATCCAAGTGATAAATCTAAGGGCAAAAGAGAACCTATTTTATTCCAATAATTGATGTGGAATGATTAAAGTGTTTATGTATTGGGATTCTAGAATTATGTCATATAAGTGTTTTATCATTAATATTTTAATAATAATAATCAAGAAACATATATGTGTTTTTCTATAGTAGTTTTTAATTATGGTTTTCCAAGAATATGTTGAATGGTATTGATAACCATGAAAAGTGATTTAGTGATAAGGTGATCTTTTAAAAAAAACACCAGATTTATGGATAGATAACTCTTAATATGTGTCTATATTGAGTTAATAATTTCTTTTTGAGATGATTGATATTGATAAAGTAAATTTAAGAGTATTATTAACCTCATAATTGAATAGTGATTTCATGAAAACTTAATGTATTTTATATTTGGTAAATTTTATATCATTTTGGAATTTATGGAATATATTTGATAATTTGTGATTTGATTTAAAGAATAAGGATAGTCTTAATTTTAGGAATTTGTTATGTTTATTTTGGGAAAGTATTATCATGGTTGTGGAGAATTTATGATTATTTTATATAGTTGTTTATAATATGACATTATTATATACATTAGTTGTTTGGGGATTAATGTTAAGATGATTTTGGTAATTCAGTGACCTTATTAATTAATTTTTAGATTTTTTAATTTTGTCACCAATATTTTAGAGGATTATAAAGGTTAAATAATTATTGAATGGTTTACGTTAAACATTGCATGTTATTGTTATGGTTTTTTAGAATAATGTATTATTTCAACATATAAATATTAATCCATATTTAATAATTTGTGCTAACCATTTTGGTTTTCATAAATATCTAATGATAGGAGGAATGAATTTTTATTCTATTATAGATCTTATGTTCTATTAATTGTTAATTTTAGTGCTCCATGCATGAAAAAATCATCTTTAATGTTCGTTTCCTATAGTAAGATATAAAGTGGAAATTGATCAAATCACAACCAAATTATAAAATTAAGATTATGAAATGGAAATAAATCATTTAAGTATATTTTATCATATTCACTATATCGATAGTAAAAAAATTCCATAACTCTAGGAAAAGGATCTTCAAATAAAAATGTTATTCTTTTAAATTCATTACTGATGAATTGATGGACTTCTTTATCCCTTATAGATTTATGGATTTCAAGTTATTAACTTTATCATGATAATGTCCACTATTATTTTCTATTATTATTTGGACATTAAATTTTTCTCTATGTCCATATTTTCACATCCTACTAATGTTATTATTATATGGGAATTTTATTATGTGTAATTCTTGGTAACCTTTTTGTTTCCTACTTCCCCATTTCAATTAAGAAATATTGTCCCTCTATGTGAGGTGGATTTTTAAAAAAGGTATTTTCAAATATTGAACCCTTGGTTAACAAGATTTAAATTGTGAGGATGTAATTTATTAAAGGTGGTATAATTTAAAAACTGGAGAATTTAATTTAAAATAATAATATGCTAGATGGCTTGCATAACACGTAACATAGATCTTTAAGTGAACTATGATATATTATCAAAAAATATTTTTTAAATATGACTACTATAGCCTAGCCAATAAATCAGAAGGCATAAATTTTAATAAAAAATAATGAAAAACATGAATATAAGAATTATAAAAATAAAATTTATTTAATTATGCATGATAAATAAGTACTCAATTTTCAGTAAAGAGATTTTATGCATCAAAAATTTATTTTCTTAAAAAAATGTTTTTATTTCTTGTTTTATAGAAATAATTATTAATTTCTACTATAATTTGTAATTTTATTTGATGTAATGAATATAATTCTTTAAATCATAATTTAAATATTATCTTTACGTAAATTTTTATGATTTTTATTTAAAAAATATTATTTTTATTAAATAGTGATCAACATATTTTTTTTAAAACTATCATTTATTTTATTTATATAAATATTTTAAAATATTGATTTCATTTTATATTTTTTTAAAGTAAAATAAGATATATTTTTTAAAAAAAAATCTAAATAATTCCATATTAAGTAACAACATATTTTATTTTTCAATATGCTCATTATTATGTTTAAAACATATTTTTCTAAAAAAGGATATTTGATGCATTACTCGCATTTTTTTTAAATTTATTTTCACACTTTAATAAATTTAATCCAAAAAATATTTTCCAAAATTGAACTCATGAGGTTCATATTTCATAATGAATTCCATTTTATTTTTAGGAATTATGAACTATAACCATGGTAAAATTTATAATCATACTAAAGGGTAAAATGGGATAAATAAGGTTAAAACTATAGAATAAGGATTAAAAAAATATATAAATTTACTATATTTCATTTTATGTGTTTAATTTGACCCACCTCCCCCATTTATTCTAAAAAGTTAATCTTGGTTCCATTTCTCTTTGATGAAGACATTTATATTATTTTAAGTTAAAAAAATCAAAATTCCACTCTCTTACTTTTAACATCACTTATATATTCACATAGATATTAAAGGACATTATGGATAAATATAAAATTTTATTCTGAACATAATTTATTTATTCTTATGATTTCAATTTTTTATAGTAATAATATAATTACCTTAAATGCATACACAATTCTGACATAGTGTTTATGCAAGCTGTAGTAAAATAAAATTAAATGATTTTTAAAATATAAAAATTAATTATTTTGGTATTAATTGTGGTATCATAAAAATTCTATAGTTAATTATAATTTTTTATATTTTTTTAATGATTTTATATTCTAATTTCATTCCTATCATGATGTCTTTAAAGTCAAAATTTGTGAATTGTTCTTAAAATGACTTTATTGTTATTTTATGTTAAATAATATTATATAAAATTATTTAAAAATCATAAAAATCAGTAAATATGATAATATGGATGGAATATGGTCAAATATGTTAACCCTTTACCATTTTTATCCAATTTTTACCTTATAATATAATTGATAACCCTTTAAAAATTAAAAATTTATTACCACAGTTAATGTTAAAATTGGTTAACGAATGGGTGAAATGAAATGATAAGGT
The DNA here is from genome assembly GCA_963277665.1 of Viscum album. NCBI lineage: Eukaryota > Viridiplantae > Streptophyta > Magnoliopsida > Santalales > Viscaceae > Viscum > Viscum album. Next base: position 967,071,756 of record OY728159.1, on the reverse strand, counting down.
ATAAAATAAAGCATAAAACATTCAAAATTTTATTTTTTAAATGTATTTAAATAATAAACTATATTCAATTCTTAATTTTTTTGACTTGGGTCCACTGTTAGATGAAAAAAAATATTATATTTAAATATTTTAAGTAATTTCATGTGTGTCCTTTCCTTCACTATAGAAGGACACAGCCTCTCCTCTCTTCTTCGCGCATCAAGAGATAATCATATTGGAAACTAACCAACCAAATACTTTAATCATGTCCCTCCCAATGTATTATTTTTCCCTTTTTGATAAAAAAAATCATTCGTTCAAGGCATAATTTGTAATCCAAATGAGGTTTCTCAATGAAGAGGTATAACTATTAACCGAGTTATTTTAAATTTATTTATTATTACACATACCCAAAAACTATTTTATCTATAATAAAATGATTACTATAGTATCATAAATATACTAATATGTAATTATGAATATTGAATAACCAATTTACACATTCATTCCATTAAATGGGAAATGAAAGTATCGCTCGTGCGTATATGAAGACTACCGCATCCACATAGCGATATGATTCATTTTCAATCTCCATTTTTCATTATTGGTTATTTTGATATATTAAATATTTATATATTATATTTATTAAATAGTTATAATTATATAACTATAATATATTATATACCTTCTAACATTCTCAAATGTTGTGAAATGATAACATCACTAGTCTATATGTGTGGACTACCACCTCCATAGAGCGATTTGATTCCTTTATCATTTCAAAATTACATATATATTAATAAGGATATATTTAATTAATATATATTACATATATTATATAATAAGTAATTTAAATGGTAAATTATTATTTAACTTTTTTTTCACATCAAAAAATGGAAACATTACTCGTTTGTATGTACATATTTCCATATCCATGAAGTTATATAATTCATTTTTCGTTAACTAATTATATGAATGTTTATAAAGGTTCATATAATAATAAAATATGAAAATAATTTCATTATTAATATTCTAGATATGATAAAACCATGAGCAATGTGAAATGACCAGAACAATAGTATTGAAACATTCTTGTAAAACAGACTAGTTTTACCCACATATCTATTTTAATGAATAATACATAATAAAATGATAATTTGAAATTACATAATAATGGTAAATAAAAAGTTTTCTTTGAATATTTTTCATTAATATATGTATAATAAATCTAAATTAAGTATATAGTATTTTTGGACACGTATAAAGAAAGCCGAGACTTATTGTATACCATATTCCCCACTTGTTTATTTTGTGTGGTGTATGTAATAACCATGAATTTATTTCATGATGATTTTGATGAAAATTATGAATATTTAAAAATACATGTAAGATTGTTTATTTCATGAGGTTTTGATTCATATATTACCCAAAAAGTAAGGGATTTATGTTAAAATCTCATTTCTTTTTTGCATTTTTTATGTTAAATATCCATTGAGGGGAATTATATGAACATGTTCCTTTAGACCCCATATATTTTATTATCCTATTATTATTCAAAAAAAATATTATAATAATTCTTTTTTACTCTATTTTAAACTTAAAATGACTGAGAAAATATTTTTAAGAAAAACCAACATTATCTCTTCTTTTATCAGTAATATTTTTCTTTTGTGCCCATATTCTCTATAAAATGTTTTCAAGAATGTTTTTAATTTTATCCAATTTATAATTGAATTAGTTTTTTCCATTTTTTACTTTCTATAAAAAGGTTTAAAAATATTTCTCATGTCATTTTCAAAATGATGTTCTTTTTACCAAAGGTGTGAATATAATCTTTTTAACACATACTGCATGAATGAATTTTCTTTTCTTCATGACAACTCGTTTATTTGAATATTCCTTTACAAGTTTACATGATTATATTAAAATAAAAATTTTCCCCTCTTATTCTATAATTTTATATATTTTAAATAAGTGATTTTAAAATATAAAGGGTATTTTCTTAAAAAATGTTATAGACATTTTTAAAGGTATTTTCATATTTGATTAGGAGATGAGGGGGATATCAGCTGAAGTTGTGTGCTCTTTATATTAGATAGGGGTTCACCTCAGTAGAAGACCTATGTGTGTTCTCATTGAGGCTTTGGTGGCCCTCCCTCGGGCTACTTGGCGTGACCTCGATGGCTTTGATGTCTATAGTGGTTCGGTTTGTGCTGTAGGGGCGACCATGTTCGGTGGTCTCGATGCTTCGGTTGGGTAGCGGTAACTCGGATGGGAAGATTATAGTTCAGGTGGTGAGGTTGATGTCTTCCCTTGAGAGGATGTTGCAGTGGAATCTGGTTGGGTGACGACACAGTTGACATTTTCAGATTCTAAATTTTATCAGCAGTTGCGAGGGTCTTGGCATCGGTATTACAGTCGAGCACCACTATTCATTATGTGATGTTTCTTTGGATATGGTGTTTGTTGGAGGCTCATAAGTTTTTATTTATACTGAAAATGTGGGTTTGTGTGTTTAGGGACATTCATCATTTTTTCTTAGTGCTTGTGTGTGTCAATGTAGGGTATTTAAAGATGGTAGCTAGTTTCTTTTTCTCGTCTGGTTGTCTTAGAGGTGAGGAGTCATTCTATTTTTATTTATTTTATTTTTTTCAACATTATTTTTGATTCTAATAAACCAATTAAATAAGTTTGTGTTTACTGGGATGCTTTGGTTTTCTTTTTCCCTAATCTATTGGTGGAATTTCAGTTTTCATTGCATCAGTTGGGGTCTAGACCTACTGGTTGAGGTTCTCGACCATATTATGTGATCTAACAATACTCTGGATGCCTTTGTGTTTCACCTCTCTAGTTTATACAATTTCCTCTATAATGCTCTTTTCAACAGCTCTAGTTTCTTATGCGATGTGCATTTTAGTTTCTCTATTTTCCATTTTGATACACTTCGAGTTGTTCCAGTGTCATTTTCCTCTCACTCTTGATGTATTTTGGGGGTTTGGACCCCATGGTTGTGGTTATCAGCCTTGTGATGAACTCTTATGCTTCTCTGGAGGTCTCTATGATGCACATCTCTAGTTTCCCCAATTGCCTTTGTGATGCAATTTTCAGCTACTCCAGTTGCCTCTGCTATGCATGCTTCAGTTGCACTAATTTCCTCTTCAATGAACTTCAGGATACTCTTTTAGTTTTTTCTTCTGCCGTTTTTAATGATGATAACTCAAGGAGGTACTTCTCTAGTTTATGTGATGATAGGGAAGGTGATGTGATGGTTTCGTGACATGGTATCTCCAATGTTTCTTTATTACTCTGTTTTCTTGGTTCACTTCTCTAGTTCCATGATTCATCCATTCACACTGAGGTGGAGCTATGTGGTGGTCTTCTTCGTCCTTTGGGATATGAGTTCGAGTGGCCGGTTCAAGGATATCGAAGGAGATTATTGATTTGATAGATTTTTTATGACTTTTTGTATTTGAAATTTGGATATTCTCATTGGTGTTTTTTAAAATCTAAAATGTGTAGGATTTGAGTCATGTTTTATAATTTGGTTTTATTATAAATTTTGACAGTGAATGAAACTATCACTCTATAAAGAGAAGCTTCAGATGAGGATATAGAGCCAGAAGCATTCACCTGAGCATGGCCATTCAGATTTAGATAAACGAGAGGGTATGACATTTCCATCGGTATCAGGACCATGCAACCCTATACGGGAAATCTTGTTGAGTGATCATGTGAGGTGAAGGCTTGAAATAATAATGTAGAATCTTGGTAAGGGCAGTGCCTATTCTCCTTGATCTGGATTACTTCTTATATGATTTTTTTTAGGATTCCCACTTTTCTTTAAATTTTTTTTTGAAAAAAAATTAATTTTCAGTCAGTCATTCAGTACACTATTATAACATCCATTCATGTTACTCATTATTCACACGTAAGATGATCTAAGGATTACATCCTTATTTTTCCCTATATGGGTTTTGATTAAGATGATGAAATCATGATGAAACTCTTTTTTTCACATGTTAATATATGATGAAAATATGAATGTTTTCATGACCATGTCACATAAATATAAATGAATTATGATTATAGGATGGTTTGGTGTATTAAAGACCTCTGATTCATTTGGTAATGTGATATTAAAATCTCATGAGATAAAAATGATAATCATGGACATGATTTTGAATAGATTTGTTCACATTTTGATGCATGCGTATGATTGATTCTAAATAGCTCAAAATATTATTCATGGACATGTTTTTGAATGGTTATATTCATATTTTGAGTTTTGGGTATGATTTATTTTTTATATTATCAAAATATTATTCTAGTACATGATTCAGACTGTCTATGTTTACATTTTGATGCATTAATATGATCACTTCTAGCTGTGATGACAAGATTATGTGTGGATAAGATTGAAAATGGATATGTTTACATTTCTATGTGTCAGTTTAATAACTTCTAGATATTCTCACAAGATTATGAGAGGACCTAGTTGAGAATATCTATCTTTACAATATTATCATTTCCAACACCTATGATGCCACATACCTATGTTACGACACTTAACTGATGATTTATTCTCTAACACCCTTATTGATCATGATTTTTTATATGACTATATTTTTTAGTTTATGATATATTATTTTTGGGAATTAATATTTTAGGTTGATAACATATCATACACTTATGATTAACTTATTGCCTCATATGATTGATATATCACATGTTTACCCTTACTAAGAATTTTAGCTCACCTTATCATATATTTATTTTTCCCTAAGATATGAAGAAAGGTTTTAATTAAAATATGTTTAAGAAGGGTGATAGTTTTGAATAAAAAAGTGGAAATTATGTATAACTTTTATACAATTTTTTTTATGAATCCTATTTTCCAAAGACAATAATATTTGATGGTTCTAAAAGGGAATGTAATGATATGTAATGAATAGTCAACTAAAATGATGTAATATTTATGTATGTAATGTATGTATTGCATCAATCTTAACAAAAAATGGGTATAAATTTTATTAAATATTTTTTATATGAAAAATATATATAATAAGTAATATATATAATGTAATAATACCATGTTGAATTTATAAATCACATTTTTAGCATTTTGGAAACTCAAGTAATATTTCACAATAAAAAACTATTTTTATGCGTTTACTTTAAAATTTTGTTTTTATAAATTTTAGGAATAAAATAAAATAAAATGTTTACAACATTTAAAATCAAAATTTAAATATTTTTAAACAATCTCGTTTTCATTTTTAACTATAAAATATATATTAAAAAATTAAATTTATTTTCCTTGATAATTGTTAAATGGTTATAATTAAGATTTTTATATAAACATTGTGTCATTTTTATCTAATAAAATACATTAATAACCTATAAATAAATTAATATAATTTAATTTTTAATACATATATAAATATAGTAAAACTAATTGAATTATTTATTAATACTAAATTAGATCAATAACACTTAATGATAAAAACTATAATTTATACAAAATAATTTTTATATATATTATTTTTTTATTTAAAATTTAATTATACATTATTTATAAATTCAATATGATTGAAAATAAGTTATATTTAGGTTTATCACATCCAAATTTTATTATAAGGGTTATTTTTAATTTTTATTAAAACATATATTACTTAGATAAAATCAAGTTACCTAGGTAAAACTAATAATGGTAAAATGTAAAATCCTAATGGTGAAATACATAAAACATGTTTTAAAAATATGTAAAAATTGGATTTATAAGATTTTTAGACCTTATTCGACATTAAAGTTTATTATTTCACAATTCTGGTTCTTTTTACTGTGGAATGACGTCCTTTCATTATTTAAAAATAATAGGAGTTCACAAAAGTACCATTTTCTTCACTTATAAAAGGGGAACACTACCACCCCTTCATGCCACACCAAAAAAATATAATTTCATACTAAAAATATAAAATTTCATACTTATAAAATCCTATATCAATTTAATAAGCCTCTAGTTACAATTATATATCCTAAGGACTCTATTTCCAATGATATTTCTAGGAGAAATCTCATGTTCTTAGGGTAAGTATTTCGTATTCCTCTGTTTTTTGTTCTTAATATTCCAACTAAAAAATTATTATAGACATCCAAATATAATTAAATAATAATTATAAATATACTAGTATGTGTTTATATACATTGACCATGTATCATTCAATCATTTCCATCTACTAAGAAAAATTGAATAACTTTTATCATGTGTATGTGGGAACTACAACCATGAAATGATGTGGTTCATTTTGCATCACCATTAATAATGTTTGGAAAAAAGTATAGATTTTTCATTCATGTATATTATAGTGAATTTAAAAAGAAATTTAATTTCCTAACGAAGCACAGATATTAAGTAGGGTTGTCTCACTTGAGGAGCTTCACAGTCGGTTCAAACTCTAATTTCAAATTCACCTAATATAATTCTTTTTGTGTGTTTTTAATATTTATTGAAAATGATGTTTTTATGTTTTTATAAAATGTAAAATTAAAATGATATAATTTATAATTTAAATCTAAATGTATATGTAGACATAATGAAATTAGGGAAGAAAGGTCTCGGTCCAGGGTTTGATATTGTGGGTTCATCTGTTATTAATTTATTGTTTAAATTCAATTTGATAATTTGTTTAATGAAACCTAATTAATGAATTAATTTCCTTTTATTTATTGAGTGTGTGATTTTATCCTATCTTTGGTACACAAAACCATATATCCTCTAATAATCAAATATAATAACACCTCAACTAATAATGTAACTCCTGAAAGACTCAACTCCATCATATATTAGTTTGTCCCTTCAAGTAACCCCAACTACACCGTATGAACAGTTTTCCTGAGAGATAGGAGGTAAAATAATTAATTAATGAAAATTAATGGAATTATAAATAATTTCTTGGTGTATGATCACCAAACCCGTACAACACTCTCTCATCCACCACAAATAACGTATAAACATTTTGAATTGAAGCACAATAACGAAGAATGTTGTGAAACTTCCACAAGGGCCAAGAATCTGATTAGTCACTTTCCATTTAAACTTAAAAAGAGATAAAAAATAATGATGTAGGAGAGAAAATTTGATTAGGGTTGGAAGATAAAAAGTAATGGAAGAAAAAAGGGATACACTTTAATTAAAATATGAATTAACGTTACATGGGAAAATAAATCAAAAAACAAAATAAAATAAGAAAAACGACCTAAAGCATAGATGGCATCCATATATTCCCTCTAAAATAGATCTCATCTTCAATCCATTTATATCAGATTATTTATATGGATTTAATAGGATTTATAGAGTAATTAATGACCATTAATATGTTTTGGTATATAATGTGTCATCAACGGTTGAATTTTTTGTTCCAGAATGTGTCTTCAAACAAATTTCAAGTGGAACCCTATCTATTTTACCGAATTAGTGAAATTTACCCTAAATAAAGTTATTCCAGAATATATTTTTCATTTGAACACTAGATTCCTGCTCCATCCACCATGTTTAAAAAACATTATATCCCAATTACTCTAATATTTTATTTCAGACGAATGCTTCATAAATCATTTATCAATATTGATCGTTCAATAGAGTATTTATAAGGTAATAAATACTTATAATTTAATGGTAAAAATGAAAAAATGAATCATATTTAAAATAAATTTGTAATAACATTAATTTTATGTGTGTATAATGATTTATGACTCATTTCTGGAGGTGGGGTCCACCCTATCTACTCGAAAAGTTTGTCAAATTCAATGATCTTTTAGAACCTCTAGTCGTTCGAATCAGAAATTAGTATAGACATCAATATTGGATACAATAAATCAAGGAATCCTAAAAAATATAATCATTCAAATTGGAATAATATTTTAAAAGTTCTTCCAAAATATCAAAGTGATTAAAATATACTAAAATTCCATAATTAAACAATTTTCACATTTTAGTCCAAAATACACCATAAATCCAAAATTAATGTGAATAAGATCAAATTTATAACAATAGAGTTTTTAAATAATTTAAATACATATAAAAAATTTGAAAAATATTATCTCTATAAATTTCTCCACACTTAAATCAAGCTTTCCCTCATGCATAAAATCTCAACCTAGAATTCATAGGTCACAAATGTTGCCAATATTTAAAATCCAAACCAATAAAATTAAACAATCATCAGTGTAAAATCAAATTTTAAAATATTAAATAAAATATAAATTCAATTTACCATTTTCCATTTAAATAAAAAATTCACATATTTTAATTTCTCTCTTTGAAAAATGATGAAACTTGTCCTTTCATTCATTTATGTTCCTCTGTTTTTTTTATTAAACAAGCCAAATCATGATCTACCTCACAATGGGTTGTTTTCTCTCATTACCCATGACAAAATTCAAGTAGTTTTATTATAATATCATGAGAAAATTCTCCTTATCCATAGGTTTTTAAGGTAACTACTTTCTCCACTTTCTAAATATAAAAGTCAGATAAAATCATGAGGCCTTTCATTAAAGGTTCAAATGAATCTGAGGCTTAAAGTTGGTAGAAATTAATTTTTTGAAATTAAGGATCAATGATTAGGTTTATATATTAATTACAATGTATGATATCAAAAATAAATTTGTAATGAATTTATCCCCTTCAATGTAGCTACTTCCATTTCCCCAAAACTCAAAGTAAAAATCATGAATAATGAAAGCATAATGAATTATTTGTGTACCTTATGGAATTTTTCTTTATATTTATATTTTTCTCTCTTTTTTTTTACTTTTAAAAATATATTCTTAGAATAAAACTAATGTCAACCACCAAACCACATATTATTAAAATCTTTGGTCTAGTGATGGTGATTTTTTTCCTTCTAAGTCGTAACCTATTATTCTTTAATTTTATTCTAGATGGTAAAACATTTAAGTGCACTGGATGAGTCAAAAACCTCTCATTAATCCCACAATTTTCACCCCCATACTTTTTCCTAACCATTAATTTTTTATATTCCTCCATGACTCCCTTTACCCCCACAATTCAACTTTAAAATATCTTGCATTTACTAAGAGTAGCGTATTAATGGATAAAAATGGCATGAAAAATTACTCATTCATATAAAGGTCATTCATGGTATCTATAGACTAAAGAAGGATTGATTTAAAGGTAGTATTTTAGGGATAATTATTTTATCAAAAGATACCTCAATAATTTTAAATGTTTTTTTGTAAAATCATATCTTTGAAAAGTTCAAATGAATGTTCGGGTCGGTGTCTTGTCCCAAGATCACTCAAGAAATATTCTCAAGAAAAATAGAAAGTACAGGTCTATAAATCCACTCAATAATGGGAAATGTGACTTTTGGAAATAAATAAATTTATTATTAATAATAAATAATCAATTCACATAAATTTCATAAATTTAAATCATGAAAAAATGGTTTGGAAATTTTAATTACATGAGTCAATCAATTCCCTCAAATCATGATTCATCATTTCAATATTCATCTTTAACTTTAATAATCCAATTATACATTTTAATAAATTAATCTCATTAACATTGAAATCTAAAATATGGAATCATAAGATTCCTAAGAAACTCATGTCTCTTATATAGGTCATGTAAGGAAATAATTCAATTATGAGTTCACAATTTTCTAATATAAAGCTCAAAACATGTTTACAAAAAAAATAGGGAGTTTAAACGATAAAAAATATAAGTGAAAACCATTTTGAAATGAAACATTTTTATTTTCATACAATTTTTCGGGCTTCATTCTACCATCATGGACTTATAAATAAAATTTTACAATTAAGCACAAGGATCATTTCATTTATGTTAAAAAATATTAGAGGGATAAGAGATGCATGCAGAGTATTCCAAAAAATGAAATTGAAATCTAATTTCTTAAGGTTTAAATTAAAAGTACTATAAAGAATTTAGAGTACAAGTCTTGGTATGATCCCCGATGTGCGAGCTAAATTTTTATTGACTTATATGGAAGTACTTGGTATTATCCAAAGTATGATAGTGGTTGTATTTTATTGGATTTGAACCACCATGTGTTGTTCATCCCAAATTATATTACATTATTCTTATTAAGTATAATTCTATGGATATATTATACCATATACCCCCCTTCACAATGTGTTATAGTTTTCACTGTGGGGGTATAATGAATTATAGAACCTCCTTATCTTTAGTTACTACTTGTGAAACTTAATCTTCACTACCTAGTGGTTTCTCCAGATCTCTTTCGGCATAGGTACCTTGTTTCTCTTGTTCTTAAGGAAAATATACTGGAATATATTTTTGTGCTTCCTCTAGTAAATGTTAAATATGTTTTTGTAGTTCCATGTGTTCTTAAACAGTAGAATTTCCTTTTCTTCGAATTTCTCCATGCAAAAATGTGTTTCTGCTAAATATGAAAATTCAAAGTAATTGGGAGTAATAGTCAAATTAGTTTTAATAAAATTATTTTAGTTTTAGTTCATGAATATATCATCTCCCTGAGTTTGTTTTTCTTGAATCTATTCTTCGATTGAAAGTGCCTCTAGTAGTTTATCATCACTGTATAAAGGTAGCTAGTTGGGATCCTCCATTTATTCTTGATTTCCACAAATTATGTAACACCCCAAGATTTTGTGAAATATTTTTTTCCGGATTAATTTAATATTTTGTTAATATTCATTTCATGAAAAATTGAAAATAGTTTTTTATATTAAATCACAAATTTAAACATTCCTTTCACACAAAACCAACTTGTCTATCACTACACGCAACATCGACTTAGCATACGTTACACACAACATCAATTTTTTTACAAAGCATCATTTTATTATTATAACTATTTAAATGAGGTAATTGTAACCTAGCCATTAAACCTAGTAATATGAATATTAATAAATAATTTTCAAATATTTTTTATAATAGTTTCATATAATTAAAACATATCTATAAAGAAAGATTTATTTTTAGGAAAAGTCCTTATATGTTTAAAATACTATTTTCTCAAATGAATTTCTTTTAATGTCCTTATATGAAAAATAATAAATTTAATTTTAAATAATTTTAGAAATTTAAATTGATAAAATAATATTTATTTTGATTTTAGAATTTCCAAACTATCTTAGGGTGGATTTATGGTATTTTTCCAAGAAACTTTATTTTTTGGAAGAATAATAAGTACTGAATTTAAATTCAAAACTAATTTTTCAACTAATTTATTTATAACGTTAAATAATATTATAAATTTATTTAAAAGTTAAATTAGATAATATTTTTATAAATCTACCCAATTTGTGTCATTGGAATCAATTCTATATTTAAATTGAATTTAAAAACATAGAAAACATTTCAATGTTTTTACTTTAAAAACCTATATTGTGGAACTGATTATAGGATTAAATTAAAATTATTTTATTCAAATTTTGTGATTTAAATTTAGTAAAATGGATTCCATATTAGGAATCATAATAATTTATAATTTATAATAAGGAAAAATTAATTTTAGACCAAAATTATTAGTTAATGTTATTAAAATTAATTATAATGGTTATGAAAACAATTAGGTCAACAAATTACTAAAACATAAATTTAAGACCCAAAATGACCTAAAAACTTATCTAAACCCCATTTTATGGACATTATTAGTCCATTAACCTTCCATTATTATTTTGTAATTAATTTTGTTAGGTAAAAACGTGGGTACACCAAACTTGGTTTAGAAAATGCCAATTGTGTCCTTTCCCTTCCCTATAAAAGGCCACCACATATCCCTCTTCTTTATACTTCTCAAGCCACTTAGTTTTGGAAAATATCAACCTGATACACTTTTTAACATACCTCCCTTATTCCTATAATTATCTCTTTAAACATAAATCAAACCATTGAATCCTTTTCCCACAAAACAAAAGGAGTTACCTGATTAAGTGGTAGCATCTTCTCTGAATCACATTTCTTTTATTTTTTTTCTCCAATCCCTCCTATCTATTTATTATGATATTTTATAGAAAAATAATTATACCCAATATATTAGTATTTTATTATTATTATGGTTAAACCTACACCTATACACACTTTCATCTAATGTGCAACTAACATATTGTTTATGTGTGTGGAGAACTACCATCTCACAAAATGATGATTGCTCATTTTTTCTTTACCACCTCTTATAGAAGAACTAATGATGTAAAAAAAATTTATATATGTTATATATTATATTTTTTATGTATTTAATATTATATAATCCTTTCACCAAACATATCTTCATACTTTCCATTTTCTGTAAATATGATTATTTTGTTTGAGGAAGTGTGGACTACCGCCCCCTAAAAGCGATGTGATTTGTTTGTACACTACATGGAATGTATTAAGGATGGATTTAGTGAACATATAAAAAATATATGATATAATATTTCTACTATAATAAATAAATATATATACATATATATAAAAATATTTCATTTACCTACTTTCTTTCAATATAACTATTAAATGAAAACATCATTCATGTGTACAAACAGCCTACCGTCACCATGAACGGTGTATTCTATTTCATATTTCAATATTATATATGTTATTATAATATAAATATAATAAATATAAATTATATTTATATCATGTTTTAAATTATTTAAATCATGATATAAGTATAAAGACCAAAGATATAAAAAATTAAGACACAAGAAAATAACAAAGCGGATATTACCAGAACTCAAACCTTAACATTGAATTGTTTACAAGAGGTTAATATGAAGTCAAAATAAAATCATATAAGGTATTAAATATAATAATATGGTTCAAATATATATTTAATAAATATATATTTATTATACATTATTTTTGTATGAGTGCGACGAGATTCAAGACACAAGGTTAGGGGATTTCATCTCACTTTTTATTTCTGTGAGTTGCATGCTTTATTCACCACCCATTAATTTTGTGTAGTGTGTATACTACCCATGGATGTATTAAATTATTATTATACCTAAATTTTTTAATTTTAACATGTCCATTTTATGATATTTTTTTCATGGTTTTTAAGTTTAAAATGTTATAAAATCGGTAAAATAGTATGGTCTCAATTTCGTTCTTTGAGAGTAATGTTTTATTATCAACCAAAATTATTTTTCAAGGTGTATATAATTAAATTTTACATTTTATAACACTAATATAATTATTTTAATGATATTTTAAGATTCATTTAATTTTCTTTTCTTATATTGAGAGCATGATCCCAAATAACGATGTGGTAAGAGTTTATTTAAAAAATCTCTTTGCTTTTTGATATTGTTAATGATTATGATTATTTGATGAAATAATATGATCCATCTATCAATAACATGTATGAGGTTCCTTATTCTATATTTATTCAAGACATATCTATTAGTATAATTTTTTCAATCTTTGTTACATAAGATAATTAAGAAAATGTTTTTAAGAAAAATATGACTGTACTTCCCCCCTTAAATCGAAAAATATGTTTTTTTAAAAACCATGTTTCAAAAATGTTTTAAAATGATATTTGAAGATAATTTTTAAGTAATAAGGATTTTAAAAAATGTTTTCTATTTTTTAAAGCTTCATTTATAATTTTTCAATGCAATTTTAAATGAAATTTTTTTTCAAAACATTTTATGTTTTAAATGAATTGTCCAAAAAAGAAAGGATATTTTCCACATGAATTTTTTTTAAAGATATATAAAAATTATTTACCAAATATGAATACATCCATTAGTGTTACCCATGACTTTTTGAGGAAATTATTCAATGTTTCCATTCATACACATTCCCTTAATGGTTATGTTTTGATTGCATGATTTTTATGATACATGTTTCTATTTCATTGGTTATATTCTTTCTAAAACAAATTATTTTAATGCATTATGATTTTGATGAAATTATTATGAAACCTATATTTTTTTATTGGTTATGATATGATTATATTTTTTTGATATCTATTAAACTTCATGGGTTAATATATGATTTTTTGGATTTTGTGGAACTTGTATTTATGATTTCACTTTGAGATGGGTGGGATCTATATCACCCTCCAATGAATTGGGTAAATATGGATGACTTGTGAGTATAAATTTTATGTTTCAACTTGATTACATATTAATAATATTATTCATGGACCTAATTGCATGTCTATAAGTTTATGCGTGAACCAAATTACATGTTAACAATGTTATGTGTGAACCTTATTATGTATTAATATTTTAATGTGAGAACCTAATTGCATGTTCACAATGTAATGCATGGACATGGTTTCATGTTCATAAGCTTATGAGTGGACCTCATTACATGTTCACAATGTTGTTCATGAACCTGATTTCAAGTTCACAAAATTATGCGTGAACATGGTAGCATGTTCATAAGTCTATGAGAGGGCCTGATTTTTTATCCTTAGCTTAATGTGTGAACATACTTATACTTATACATGTTTAATAAGTTATACATTGATGTGTGTGCTAAAATTCCATTTCTGTTTCCTATGATATTCTTTCATGACTTATGATCATGATTTTCTTATGATTCATGTCTTGTAAACTATAAATATTTATTCCATGATTCATGTATACGATCATTGATATATTGATTCTGATATTATAAGGATCATGATCACTTTTTTATACCCTTATGTTCATTATATATATATATATATAAATTTCCTTTATTTACCCTTATTTACCATTTGATCTCACCCCTTTCTTATGTATCCTTTCCCTAGGTTATGTAGAATTTTTTTAAGTATAATTTCTATAGGGAAAGATATTTATGGGAAATGTTGAAGATATTTCATTGAGTGAGAAGATTTTTTTCCATGTTTCCAAAGGTACTAAAATAATACGATCTTAGGGTTTGTGTTTCGTTATTTTTTTATGTATTATATAAAAGTGACATAATCTCTATGTATAAAAAGAGAGTTTCACTATAGTTGGTATTAGAGAAAAGGATTAGTTAACCTTTGGAATCTATGATGAGAAAACCGTAGTGAGAACCCTATAGACATGTCTACATATAAGTCTAAGGATAAGGAAAAGTATAAGAAAATTTCATAGACTTTTGTTAAGGGATAGAGTGAGTGATTTACTACAAAATACATCCCTTTCAATATACAAAAAGTTGATGTGGCTCTCAAAAAGATGTTCCTAGGGGTAAAAATATTGATAAGATGTTCTAGTCCTGGCTCAGGGTAATATGGTATATGACAATAGGCCTTGATGCACACCTAGTTTGACACTCATGGGGGATATGTTTTGAGAATTAATAAACTTATCATGAAATATCATGAAGGATTATAATATAATTTGGCTATGAATAACCTAGGTTGAACCTAGGGTGTCATAAATTAAGGAAGGTGTCATGATTTATGCATCATATAATTAATTATTTTCATGACTATGATGTTTTATGCTATTATAAGCAATTCCCACACTATTCTTTTGGTTTTAGTTAGTGGTGGTAACGAGAAGTAATTGGATTAACATTGAATATGATTGATGATTTTTTATGATCAGTCAAGTGGGATGATCACTAGATTGAAAAATGTTGTGATCATGCCTAATCAGTTTTTATGGAACATGATTAAAAACATATACCTTAACCAAATATCAGACACACCAAGGAAGCAAAAAAAAATAGTTCATTGAGATTTTGGGTAATGGATACCTTAAAGTAAAGAAGATTCAGTTTTCTTTGTATCAAGAAAGTAGAAAGAATCACCGAAGTGAATGTCTTAGGGGAATAAGAATATGTTTTGACTCTGGAAAATGAGGTTGCAAAGAAAGTTAATGGAAGGGAAAAAATATGAGTTAGGTTAACTAAATTTATGTTAATATTCGACTCCCAAATACATAATTGAAGGTTAAGTATTTTAAGTTTGGAATAAATGGTCATTATGCAACTTAAAGTCACAAAACGAAAGCTATTGAAGAGAATCAGAAAGGTGGATTGATTAATGGTTGCATTTTTTATGATGAAAAACTATATATGATATTTGATAAAAAAAAATAGGTATTACGTAATTGGAAGATGTATCCATTTTTATGGATTATGGATGAAGTCATCAAACTTTTTATGTATTTTGATTCAAGAATTATAAAAGGTAAAATATATAAGGATTTTCCAGTTTATGTTTTTTTGATAAGGATTTACAAGAATACATTAAATGGATCTTATGGAATATAAAAGTGACTTAATGGAAAGGTGATGTCCATAAAAAACACATGATTAAGTTAATTATAACCCTTAATATATTCCTTAAGATAAGATATTATTGTTTGGATAAAGATATGTGGGATATGAATATGTAAATTTGATGGTATTGATTACATTGGAACTAATTAAGGAATTATTGACAAGTAGTTCACGATTTCATGGATGATGTTTAAATTTTTTTGGATTTATGGAATATATCCAGTAATATATTGGATAAGGAAGAATGCATTTTTCCTAAAGGATATATTGTAATTCAGGTTGTTACCATGTTTCCAGAGAATTTACCATGAAGGTATTCACATGTTTGGAATGTAACAACCAAGAGATACTTTGTGATATATGGGATATAAATGTTAAGATGATTTCGTGTCTTTCTTTTTAAATTTTTTTATTTCCATATTTTATATGGTTTATAAGGTTAACCATTCATGAAAAATTTAAGGTAAACATTGGAGGAAGTGTTTATGTATTGAGTTTATATTTAAATTCTTGGTTAAAAGGATATTTAGTAATTAACACTTTTTAAGGATGTACTTCATATTTTGGAAATTATTTTACTATGTATTTAGAAAAGGACATCATATATGTAGGGTGATAACCAATCAAGTTCAGAAAGGTTGCAGGTCTTGAACCCATGACCAAAGGATGATAAGGGTTTCACACCTACCACCAGCCTACGTGATGTCCTGGTTAATGTATAATTATTTTTGATGAATAATTATTTATGATGAAATAGTAGTGGTAATTTTTATGTTTATATATTAATGTATTATCTATTTTAATTTTTAAGAATATTTATATATAAATATTTATACTTTTCATTATTTTAGGGGCCTTTGTATCTGCGAAAAGCGTATTTTAGTTCATCTAGCATAAAATTTAATTTCTAAACATCCATTTGTTGAGGTAGTTTATGAATTATAAATATTTAAAATAATAACCAAATAATGAAATTTTGTTTATATAAATATATCTTGTAATTATATTTAATTATATTTTTAGTCATTAAAATAATTACTCAAAGATAAGGTAATGATCAAAAAAATGTTGTTCTAATACCTTAATTATTATTGAACTGGTGGCCTTATAAATCATTACATATTTATGACATTGAGGCAATCAACTTTTCTTTGATCATTAACTTTTTTTTATTTACGACCTCAATCACTTCTTATAAATATTTAGTCTTTTCCTCCATGCCAAATATTTACTCCCAATCTATGTGGAAACCTAGTTATATGTTACTTTGGGTAACCGTTATTTTTCCAAAATTCTATTTTTAAAAATATATTTTGGTATTAATTTTCTTTTATTTTGGTTCCAATGAAATGAACTTTCTAGTATTAAACCTTCTATAACCCAGATGAATTTTGTGGGAGAAATTCATTTTATGGGGGGTAAAATTTAACAGTCTGAGATTTTATGAAATATGTGTTTTCTAATTAATTTAATCTTTTGATATTTTTCACTTAAAAAACATTGAAATTAGTTTTTTATATTAAATCACTTATTCAGACATTCCTTTCACATAGAACTTACTTGTCTTGCACTACACGCAACATTGACTTGGTGTACATGGCATGCAACACCGAGGTTCTATAAAGCATCATTTTATGGTTATAATTATTTTAATGTGACAATTATAACCGATAAATTTAAATTATAAATGTGAATATTAGTAAATAGTTTAATAAAAATTATAATGTTTTTATATAAATAAAACATCTCAATAATGGAAGATATATTTTTTGGAAAAGTCCTTATATATTTAAAAATAATATTTTCTCCAATGAACTACATTTAATGTCCTTCTTTGAGAAATAATGAATTTAATTTTAGAAATATTTAAAAATTAAATTTTATAAAATAAAATTGAATTTTGAATTTAATATATCAAAATTATCTTAGGGTGAATTTATTGTATTTTTCAAAGAAACATCAATTTGGATGAATAGTTAAAAATACTATATTTTAATTCAAAAATTCTTTTTTATCTAATTTATTTATAAGGTAAAATTATATTTTAAATTGAGTTTAAATGTTTAAATAAATAATATTTTTATTAATCAGACCAATGGGGGTCATTGGAATCAATTTCACTTTGAAATTGAAAATAAAAACATAAAAATATTTTGAGCATTCTTACTTTAAAAACCAGCATTGTTATCCTAACTACAGGATTAAATTTATATTAATTTTTGTCACTTATCTGATTTTAATTTGGATAAATTTATTCCATATTTTTAATAATAATAATTTATAATTTATAATAATTTCTAATTAGTTTTTTATAAGAAAATAGTAGTGAAGGTGATTAAAATTAATTACAATAGGCAAGGGAAAATTTAGGTAAATAAATTGTTGTACCTTAATTGTAAGACCCAAAACGACCTAGAAATTTTTCAGACACCCATTTTATGGAAACTATTTATCCATTAACCTTCCATTGTTGAGTTTTTTTGTTCCATATAACTTTTTAGGTAAACAGATGTGTATAGATAACTTGTTTTAAAAAATACCAAGTTTGTCCTTTCCCTTCTTTATAGAAGGCCACAATACCTCCCTCTTATTCACACCTCTAAAACCCCTTAGGATCATATAATATATGACAAATATAAATAAAAACATACTTCCCTTCAAATTATAAGCCGCTTCTTTGGAATAAATCAATCCATGTAATCCTTTTGGAAGAAACCAAAATGAGTTACATGATTAAGAGGTAACATACTCTCTCAAACTCCTTTCATTTATTTTCTTTATCCACCCCTCCACTCTATTTATTCCATTATTGTATAAAAAACCAATATACAAAATATACTATAATTTTTAAAAATAATTTCTCTACCTACACTTACATACACATATGTATAATGGTTAAGGAACAAACTGTTTATATGTATCACAAACTACCGCCTCACAAAATGATGATTGTTCATTTTTCATTTACTGCCTCTCATGGTGGAAATTATGATAGAAATTATATTTACATATGTTATATATTATATTTTTTACTAATTTAATATTATTTAATACTTTTACCAAACATATCTTTATACTTTCCATTAGTTTTAAATACGATAATTTTGTTTAAGGAAGTGTGGACTACCGACCCCTCAAAGTGATATGCTTCATCCACACACTACATGGGATGTATTAAGGATGGGTTTAGTAAAATTATATTACATATATTATATAATAATGATACCATAATAATTATATGTATACATATATTTACATATATTTCATTTATTTACTCTCTTTCAATACAACTATTAAACGGAAATAACATTCATGCATACGTACGACCTATCGTCTCCATGAATGGTGTATTCCATTTCATAATAATATATTTTATATATTATTATAATATAAATATAATTAATATAAATTATATTTATATCATGTTTTATATTCCATAAATCATGATATAAGTATAAGGACCAACAATATAACAAATTAAGACACATGCCACGAACAAAGCTGATAATACTCAAAGTGAAACCTTAACATAGAATTGTTAACAATTGGGTAATATAAAGTCATAAAAACCATATAAGGTATTATATATAATAATATTTTTATTTGATATATTTTTAATAAACATATATTTATTATATAGGAGGTTTTTACGAGTACGACGAGAGTCAAAACACATGGTAAGGGGATTTCGTCACACTTTTAATTTCCTTGAAATACAAGATTTATTAACCTCCCATTATTTTTGTGTGGTGTGTTTAATGATCTTGGATGTATTAAATGATTATTATACTTAAATTTTTGAGTATTTACATATCCATTTTCTAATCATTATTTCATGGGGTTTTACATTTCAAAAGTTACCAAATCGGTGAAATAGTTTGGTCACAATTTGCCTTCTTTGAAATTCTTATTTTCTTATGCAACAAAATTATTTTTCTAGGTGTATATACTTCCATTTTAAATTTTACGAAATGAATATACTTATTTCAATTATTTTTTAAGCTTTATATAATTTTATTTTCTTACTTTTCGATTTTGATCCCATGTAACCAAGTGGTAATATTTTATTTAAATAATATCAATGCTTTTCGAGATTGTTAATTATTATGCTTATTTGATGAAATATTATTATCCATTTATCGAGAACACTCATGAGTTTCTTTATTCAATGTTTATTCAAGATATATCCATTTAATAGTACCATTATTTCACTCTTTGGTAATTAATATAATTAAGAAAATGTTTTTAAGAAAAATCTGACCTTATTTATCTCTTCAGTCGCAAATGTGTTTTATTTCAAAAACATGGTTTTCCAAAATGTTTTCAAATTTTCATTGAAGAAAATTTTCAAGTAAAAAGTATTCCAAAAAGATTTTTTATGGTTTTTAAATCTTTTTCTATCAGTTTTCAAATATATTTTCAATGAAAAATGTTTTCAAAAGGTTTTATGTTTAAAAAATATTTTTTTGAAGAATAAATTGCATTTTCCTCAAGAAACGTTTTTGAAAGATATATCAATATTATTTCCCATATAAGATGACATATATTGGTGTTACTCATGCCTTTTTGTGGAAATGATTTAATTTTTCCATTTATACTCTTTCACTAAATGGTTATATTTTGAAAGCATGACATTTATGACAACCATTTCTCTTTCACGGGATATATGCTTCTGAAACCCACTTCTCTTCATAGGTTGTTGTTTTAATTAAATGATTATGAAACTTGTATATTTTATCATGTTATGATATTATTATAGTTTTTTTTATAACCATTACATTAAATGGGTTAATATATGATTGTTTAGGATTTTTGGAACTTGTGTGTATGAATTCACTTGGAGATGGGTGGGACCTATATCTCCCTCCAACACATTGGGTAACGATGGATGAATCATGAGTATAAATGTTATGTGTGAACATTATTAATATTCACAATATTATGCATGTACCTGGTTTCATGTCTATAATTTTATGCGTGAACCTAATTACATGTTCACAATGTTATAAGTGAACCTCATTATGTGTTCATAATGTTATATGTGAACCTAATTACATGTTCACAATGTAATTCATGAACTAGGTTTCATGTACATAAGTTTATGTGTGAACCTGATTTCATGTTCATGATGTTATGCATGGACCTAGTACCATGTGCATAAGTCTATGAGAGGTCATGATTTCTGTCGTTAACTTAATGTGTGAACATTTTTATACTTCTACATGTTCACTAAGTTATACGTTGATGTGTGCACCAAAATTCCATGTATTTTTCCTATAATATTCTTTCATAGCTTATGATATTGATTTCCTAATTATTCATGTCCTATGAATTTCAAATCATTATTTCATGATTCACGTCTGTGATCTTTGATATATAGGGTATGATATTATAATTATCATGATCAAATTCTTATACCCTTATGTTTATGCTATGTTTACACAATTCCTTTATTTACACTTATTGAGAATTTGATCTCAACCATTTATTATTTATCCTTTACCTAGGTTATGAAGAATGGTGTTTATGTATAACTAAAAAGGGGGGAAGATATTTATGGGAAATATTGAAGCTATCTCACTGAGTTAGAATATTTTTTTCTAGGTTTCCAAAGACACTAATCAAATATGGTATTTTGGTGTATATTTTTGTAATGTATTAAGTATTATAAAAGAGTGATTCAATATCTATGTATGATAAGTGAGAGTCACTATAGTTGGTAACAGATCAAAGTTTTAGTTAAACGTCATAAGCTAGGATGAGAAAACCATGGTGATAACCCTAACGACATGTCTAGGGGCAAGTCTAAGGATAAAGAAAAGTATAGGAAAATTTTATGGAATTTCGGTAAAGGATAGAGTGAGTGATTTCATATAAATATATCCCTGTCTAGATACAATAAGTGGATATATCTATCGAACATATATATCAAGGGGTAAAAACATCTACAGGATGTTCTGGTCCTAGATCAGGGTAATTTAGTATACAAAAATAGACCTTAATACACACCTGGTTTGACACTATTGGGGGATATCCTTTGAGAATTCATAAACTCTTCATGAACTATCATAAAGTATTAAAATATATGTTTTTTATGAATAACCTAGGTTGAAACTAGGGTGTCATAGATTAAATAAGGTGTCATTATTTAGACATCCTATAATTAATTAATTACACGACTATATGGTTTTATAAAATGATAAGTAATGCTAACACTATTCATTTGGTTTTAGTCAATGGCAGGAACCAGAAAGAACTTGATCGACATTCAATGTGATGGATGATTTTCTGATGAGCAGTCAAGTGGGATGATCAATAGAGTAAAAGATGTTGTGATCATGCCTAATTAGTTTTCACGGAATATGATTAACAACATGTACCTTACCTAACTCTCAGAGTCACCAAGGAATAGAAATAATGATTTCTTTGAGATTTCGGGTAATGGATACCATGAAGGAAATAAGATTTGGTTCCCTTTGTGTCAAAAATGTGGAAAGAATCACCTAATTGAGGTATTATAATAAAAAAATAAGTTTTGATTATGAAAAATAAGGTCACAAATGAATTGACTTCAGGGGGAAAATGATGAGTTCGGTTAATGAAATTCATAATAGTATTGGCCTCCCTATGACATCATTGAAGGTTAAGTGTTTTAAGTGTGTAATAAATGGTCATTTTTCAAGTCAATGTCCCAATAGGAAAGCTTCTAAAGAGAATTAGAAAGGTGAAGTGAGTAATTGTTACATTCTTGATGATGAAGAGACTACAGATGAAATATGAAACGAAAGTGGTATTTTTTAATATTATGGGGTAGCCTTATTGATGGATTAAGGATGAAGTAATCAAAGTTTCTATGTATTTGGATTCATGAATTATGAAAGGTGACATATATAAGGATTTTCCGGTTTATGTGTTTTTTGCTAATGATTTACAAGAATACATTGAATAGATCTGATGGAATAGAAAAGTGATTTAATATAATGGTGATATCCATAAAAACAACATGATTAAGGTAAAGAGATCCCTTAATATGTTCCTTGTGTTAGGATATTGTTGTTTTTATAAATATATGTGGGATATGAATAAGAAAATTGGATGGTGCTGATTACCTTGGAACCAATTATGGACATGTGACAAGTAGTTCATGATATCAAAGATATAGTTTACAACTTCTTAGATTTAATAAATATATCCAGTAATCTATGAGATAATGAATCATGCTTGTTTACCAAAAGGATTTATTATAATTTAGGTTGTCACTATGTTCCAAGGTAATTTATCATGAGGGTATTCGTGTATTTAGAATGTGACAACCATAAGCTACTTCGTGATATATGGGGGATCAATGTTAAGCTGATTTTGTGAAATTACTTCTAATGATTTGAATTTTTATCATTTAGATGGGTTATAAGGTTATACATTCATGAAAAGTTTAAGTTAAACTTCATAGGAAGTGTTTATGTATTGGGATTGTATTGAAAACCTTGGTTAAAATGATATTTAGTGATTAACCTTTTTTAAGGATGTCCATCATATTTTAGAAATTATATTGGTGTGTTTTTAGAAAAGGACATCATGTATGCTGGGAGAAAACCAATCAAGTCTAAAATGGTCATGGGTCTTGAAGCAATGGAAGAATGATAGTAAGGGTTTCACGCCTACCATTGGACTACGCGATGACCTATTCAATGTATAATTACTTTTGATGAATAATTATTTACGATGAAACATTATTGTTACTAATTATGTTTAGATATAATTGTATTAACATTATTTATTTTTAAGAATAGTTATTTATATATATTTATACTTTTCATTATTTTATGGTCATTAATATCTGTTAAAAGTGTATTTTAGTGCTTCGAGCATGAAAGCTAATTTCTGAACGTCTATTATTTTAGGTAATGGATGAATTATATATAGTTAAAATCAAAACCAAAGAATGAAATTTTTTTATATAAATAAATCAAGTGAGTATATTTTCTTATATTCTCGGTTAATAAAATAATTACTCAAAGATAGGATAATGATAAAAAAAATCTTATCCCAATACCTTAATTTTTGTTGAACTAATGGCTTTATAAATCATCACATATTTATGAATTTGAGGCCATCAACTTTTGTTTGATCTTTTAATTTTTTATATATGACCTCAATCACTCCCTATAAATATTTAGGCTTTTCCTATATTCTAAATATTCAACACCAACCTATGTGGAAACCTAGTAATATGTTACTTTGGGTAACTGTTACAATTCCAAATTTCTAATTTTAAAGGATGTTTTAGTAATAATTTTTTTGATGTGGGTTTCTATGAAATGAAATTTCAAGTATTAATCCTTTGATAAAATA
Organism: Viscum album; assembly: GCA_963277665.1. NCBI lineage: Eukaryota > Viridiplantae > Streptophyta > Magnoliopsida > Santalales > Viscaceae > Viscum > Viscum album. Next base: position 967,047,191 of record OY728159.1, on the reverse strand, counting down.
GATTAATTTCATGGGAAAAATTCATTTTATGTGGTGTAGAATGTAACACCCTGATATTTTGTGAAATTTATTTTTTCTAAATTAATTTAATATTTTGAAATTTTTCATTTCAAAGAAATTTATTTTTTTATGTTAAATCATTAATTAAATCATTCCTTTCACAATGAACTCAATTGTCATGCGCCACATGCAACCCTGACCAGGTGTACATTACACGAAACACCGAGTTTCTACGAAGCATCATTTTATTGATATGATTATTTAAATAAGATAATTATAACCTAGAAATTAAAATTTGTAATATGAATAGTAATTAATACTTTAAAGCAAAAATTATAATGTTTTTATATAAGTAAATCCTTTCAATAATAAAATATATATTTTTTGGAAATGTCCTTATATGTTTAAAAATGCTATTTTTTCAAATGAACTACTTTTAACATCCTTCTATGAAAAATAATGAAATTAAATTTAGAAACATTTATAAATTCAATTTTATAAAATAAACATAAATTTTCTACTTTAAAATATCTAAATTATCTTAGGTTTAATTTATTGGATTTTTCAAGGAAACATCATTTTAGGATGAATAATGAAAAATACTGAATTTTAATTCAAAACTGCGTTTTCATCTAATTTATTTGAAAGGTTAAATTATATTTTAAACTAGTTTTAGAGTTTAATTAAATCATATTTTTATCAATAATCCCAATGTGGTTCATTTAAATCAATTTCACTTTGAAATTGAATATAAAAATATATCAAACTTTTGAACATTCTTACATTAAAAACCAGTATTGTTAACGCAACTCTAGGATTAAATTTAAATTAATTTTTGTCACTTCTGTTATGGTAATTTGGAAAAATTTATTCTATATTTTTAATAAGAATAATTTATAATTTCAAATAATGTCAAATTAGTTTTAGACAAAAAATATTATTGAATAGGATTAAAATTAATTACAAGGGTTAAGAGGAAAATTAGGTTAGTAAATTATTATACCTTAAATGTAAGACCCAATACAACCTAAAAACTTATAAAAACACATTTTATTGAAATTATTCATCCATTAACTTTCCATTATTGAGATTTTTTTGTTTCTTATGACTATTTTTGGTAAAAACATGTGTACAACAAACATGTTTTAAAAAATACCTAGTGTTTCATTTCCCTTCCCAATAGAAGGCAACAACATCTCCCTCTTATTCACACCTCTAATACAAATTAGGCTAGGAAAATATCTACCTAATATACTTACCAAAATACTTACCTTCATCTTAAAAGCCTATTCTTAGTAATAAATAAATCCATGTAATATTTTTGGAACAAACCAAAAGGAGTTTCCTAATTGATTAGTAATGTCTTCTCTCAGACTCCTTTCATTTATTTTCCATTCTCCACCCCCTCCACTCACTTTATTCCATTATTTTATAAAAAACTAGTATAAAAATGCTATTTTTTTATTCTAATTGTTTTATCGGGACTTTCACACACTACCATTTAATCGGTAATGAACATATTATTTACTTGTATAGCAAACTATCGCTACACAAAATGATGATTGTTAATTTTTCCTTTACCACCTATCATGGTGGAAATTATGATTAACACTCTATTTATATATGTTACATATTATATTTAATATATATTTAAGATTATTTAATACTTTTACCACACATATCATTATACATTCCATTTATTTTATATATGATAATTTAGTTTAAGGAAGTGTGGACTACCGACCCCTCAAAGCGATGTGATTTGTTCACACACTACATGGAATGTATTAACGATGGGATTAGTGAAATTATATCATATATATTATATAATAATGAAACTATAATTATTATTATATATAAATATATCATTTTATCTTTCTCTTTCAATATGACTACTAAATGGAAATATCATTCATGAATACATACGACCTACCATCTCTATAAATGGTGTATTCCATTTCCACTAGTAAAAAAATTGGATTTAACGAAGGTTATTTTATCTTTGACGCTGGTTTTTAACTAATTTTTATAAAGGTGATGTAAAAAATAAAAAATTTGGCGTTGATTTTTTAAAAACTAACGGAAAAAATAGTCATTGTTAAGGGTTTTGACATCGATTTTTAGAAAACCCAAGATGAAAGATAATTTTTTTTAGAAAATTGAAAATATTACACTTCCACAATAATTTAAACCCCTTTAATAAAAACACAATATACAGCAATCAATCATTATTTATCATTGACTAAAAAACTATAACATACATGCTTTTATATAGTTGATCAAAAAACTATCTATGCATTTGTATTATAAAGTAGAATTACAATACACATACCTAAAATTCACAACATTTTTTGGTTATTATAGAAGCATTAATTTTATTATCAGTATTTTCAAATGCCTATTATATCAAAATTGTTAGATTCTTGAATCCATATGTAATATTATTCATAAATATTAGATTATACATACCTAAAATCCTAATCAAACATAACAAATAGTTCACAAAAATAGATTGAATATGGGTTAGATCAGGTTGAGAATAAGACTGGGAATCATTGAATTCCTACAATAACATTGAATGATATGATATTAAAAATAGAATAATATGGCAGAAAATATAAAAAAATTAAAACAACTAACCTTATCAAATTCAGTAGTTTTCCCAGTAGTGATTATCTCATACATGAATAGTAGAATATAATAACCACATTCAACATGTCCTTTTTGACGATAACACTATAGTTATAAAACATTAAAATTTTAAAAAATCAATATATAATAAAAAATCAGAATAAAATCTAATATAAAAACTAATTACCATTACGTCTACATATTTGATTTTATTTGGTTTCTTTGTCGACTTGTATTCCTTATTAAATTTTTTCCATGAACAATATTTTTATATATATGAACTAATAATACATGTCTAAACAATAGGTATTAAACATAATGATCTTATAAAAAATAAAAGAAACTAACCTTTCTAATAATGTGGAAAATATTTTACAAACATTCCCTATGAAAGAGAAAAACCAATATAATGTGCATTCACTTGGGAACAATATGCCTAACATCCAATGCCCATATAATACATAAAGTTCACAATTAATGAAATTATAATGAGTATTAGTTCATAATTATGTGTCTATTATTAAATATTAATAAATGGAAGAAACCAACACTCAATCATCGTATGTGATAATCTCTCAGATATATATGCAACTCTGTCATAATTCTTTATATGTTTTACTTCCATGGAAATGAATTCTGGACCTATAAAACCATAAATGTATGTACTTTCATTTTGTAGAATAAGCATCTGTAAATGCCTAATTTAAAAATAAAATATATTTAGTCAATTTAAAACCATATTTTATTAAATAAATAGAAATTAAAATGTCAATTTACATACATGTAAAACAACTACACCACATTTAAGCTGAGCTCTTTAACATCTACTAGATGCATGATATCTTCTTTGAGTAATCTCAATGAATATTCTATTCTACATATATTGGCCATAATCTAAAACTCATAGATAAAATCCAATGGAGAAGAATCCTAAGATAATATTTATATACCATAAGAAATAACTAAAGTATATACAATTGATTGTTCTTGAATATTTTGTTTCATTTGTGTAGCTTTTTTTTCTTTTAGATAATCTTATATAAGTTAAATTTCAGAAAAAAAATTAAGTAATTTTGAATAATTTTTAATTAATATTTAAACAAATACATACCTCATATGAATTATAACAAAGGAAACTAGTTGGCCACAGTAAAAAAATTACCCAGACAACCCCCAACTCTGGTTATCTTCTTGGTAGGAAATAGTAGTAGAGAATTATGATCTATAATATTGAATAATGATACACTTACCTGACCTATCTGTATGGGCTGGGTATGTACAGAATCCCCCAAAAAATGCATGACTCCCAACACAAAAATATGTATATGAAGATCTCCAGCAAACAATTCACAATATATGTTTTGGTCCGAGCGAGGTGGTGGAGGATCAAAGTAAGCATATGAGGTAGGGTAGTCTGGGTGAGATGGTTGGTACGACTAAAAAATGAAAAAAATTATATTAATGCTTATAATTTAAAAAATAGAAAATTTGATGAAAAATAAATAATATAATAATTGGTCCGAGCGAGGAGGTGGAGGATTGAAGTAGATAGATAGGGCAAGGTAGTCCGGGGGAGCAAGATGGGAAGGCTGAAAAATGAAAAAGTTATATTAGTGTTTATAATTCATAATGTACAAAAATTGTTCAAAAATAAATAATATACCTTGGAAGGATGCTCATACGGGGCTGGGTAGACAGATGGGGCAAGATAATCCAAATGAGTAGGCTGGGAAGGCCGAAAAATGAAAAGGTTATATTAGTGTTTATAATTTATAAAATAGAAAAATTGATGACAAATAAATAATATAACTGGGAAGGATGCTCATACGGGGTTGGGTAGGAAGATGGGGCAGGGTAGTCGGGGTGAGCAGGCTGGGAAGGCTGAAAAATACAAAGAAGTTATATTAGTGTTTATAATTTATAAAATAGAAAAATGGATAAAAAATAAATAATATACCTATTAAGGCTACACAGACTATGATTTTCTTGCCAAGTGTTCTAACAAAGCCTTCAGCACTATTTCTTGAATTTGATCACCTATAGACTATTTCATATTTTTCATCTCAGTTTGTAATGATTCTATTTTTGGGTCTCTTGATTGCTTACTCTTGCAAAAAACCTTCAGAATACTAACACATGCTAGATATCCTCTAACACATCTGAGGTGTTCTTACTTTCCCAATATAGTGGTTAAGATATCCATCCTACCCTTTGGGATAAAATTCCTTATATCTCTTTCTCTTGAATTTCATCCTAAAAGGAAAATGAAAAAGTTATATTGGTGTTTAAAATTTATAAAATATAAAAATTGATGAAAAATAGATAATATTTACTTATAATTTTATCAGCTACTTTCTTAGCTTCCTCTATAAGATACTATTCATTTTTCTTTCTTCTTGCTCATTTAAATTTTACATGGTGAGTGGGAGGAGATGGAGGACTATGTTGAAGCTCTTCTGAACTACTACTAGATTGAGCTCTTAATGCTTTAAATTTTTCTTCAATTATTTTCTACTTCAAAAATGGATACCCTCCACATGATAAAGTATGAGGGTATACATTTCTCAACTGAATCTCTTGAAAATATCTTATGTAGGTTTATTATATAAAAATAAACTACTAAGTAATTTAAAAAATATATAATAAATTTTACAATTTAAAATAATTATCATACCTAAATATTTTCTTCATGACAACTGTCAACAAATCTATTTCATGTATATTTATCTATAAACTAATACTTTAGGCATGGGTTTTCAAACCTTCCCATTTCAAAAAAAAATTTGTCAGTTTTTTTTTAAAATCACTCCATTGAACTGCCGCTAAAGAGGGATGTCTTTTCTTAATTTCTTTGATTTCCTCAAAATTGAATGTCATCTGTAATTGAATAAATTAAATATGTCATTTAAAATACTTAATATTCATAAAATTAGATAAAGGAAATCAATTAAGATATTTTACCATCACAGCCCCCCAAAGCTGTTTTTTCACCATCTTATCCAATGACTTCTAATTAGGATATAAAATACTAATCCTGAAATGGATCTGCATTGATATATTATTGATAAATTGAACTGCATTTGGTCTAGTTTCATTATTATTATCATAAAAATAGATGTTTAATCTGTCATCATCACGAGAAAGTGATTGTTTTGGTAAATTTGTAATGCCACATTTACCAACTTGAGAACATTATTATTTAGTAGTAATATGAAACGTCTCCTCTTCCAAGGATGCATCAGTAGTCCTGCAAAAAAACAACTTTTGTAAATTAATAGTTTTCTTTCATTAAATAATTATATTACTGAATATTTAATATTCTAAGAAAATATATATACCATGGTAACTGATCCTCTCTATTTGTATCTTACCTTGCTACTGGAAAGTGTAATCAAATTTTCTGTACCTGCATGTCATTACAAAACTGAATATTTATAAAGAAGAAAGAAAAAATAAGTAAAAATGAGACATTCATTTGTAACTTAAAAAAATAAACAATATATAAATATTTACTTGAAAAATTAGGACACTAATTTAGAGTTTTCCCACATGCCATCATCATGGTCATTATGTTTTGTATGATTTTTGTCTGTCTTATACTCATTGTAATCATCTAGAAATTGCGTAATAGACGAATAAGGCTCATGTAAATCAATAAAATCATCAACATCATCCTCATCACCCAAATGGTATCTTTTTCCTAGAAAAACGACATACAACTAATCATTCTATGGATCAATGACATAAAATACCTATTTTTCATGTGTTCCCATGACAAATGGTTCCTCATTACAATTAAATCTTTTCAAACCAACCAGTTTAAACCCATAATCAATATGTTTCACACTACTCTAACTACAAACCCAATTACACTTAAAAATGGTGACTCAAAATTTAATATAATCAATTTCTCATATATCTTCAATAACTCCAAAATATGGATTTAATATAGAAATACGGTTTTTATCTTTGGCACTCAAAAAATGCACTGCTTCAATGAAAACCATCACACCACTATTCAGAATGGCACTCATGTCATCTAGATTTTTAGGGTAAAATGTGTAAAAATTAATATCAAAATCAGACAATGTGATCACATTAAGAGATGGTCCCTCTATTAGCCACTTTAATGTTTCTGATGCAGATATATTTATGGTGACTTTATATTTAATCCATGAAACAAATGTCTTATTATGCTCAATCATCAAATTCATTTCATTTATTTTCTAATATCGTAATTTTAATTCAGCAATTTGTGAGGATATATATGATTTAACCTCATTTGTGTTGTTCTAAATATATAAATTTTCCTGCATAACTTCATCACGTGGAATGAACTTTACCTATAAGCCTCTAACCCCTCTACCTTCGCTATCAACTATCATATGTCGAGATATAGGGAGACCAATATGCTCCACCTCATACAAATAATCAGTAAATAACTCCATCACCTCTTCTGATAAATATTTTTGAACAATACAGGCCTCTATTCGATAAGTATTTTTAACATATCCCTTCAAAATTTTCATATATCTTTCAAAACAATACATCCATCGTATATAAACTGGCTCACATATTCTTATCTCAAACACCAAATGAATTAGCTGATGAACCATTATATCAAAAAACAAAGGAGGGAAATACATTTCTAGTTGAAAAAGAATGAGAGATGCTTTATTATCCAACAAATCTAACAAATTTGGATCAATGACTTTGCTACAAATGGACTTGAAAAAATTACATAACCTGATGATAATATTTCTGATAGATGTCGGTAGTATACCACACACTGATACTAGTAGAAGTTGTTGCATCAATACATGGTAATCATTATATTTCATACCTATTAATTTTCAATCCTTCAATGACACTAAATTATTCACAGTTGAAGAAAAACCAATTAGTACTTTAATAGAATTAAGACACTAATAAAAATTTATCTTTTCATTCTTTCTTAATGTGTGACAAGTTAGAGGTAAATATGTTCTATTTCATTTCATAGTGGGAGCTAACTCCAAAATTATTATAATTAATATCAAGTCTAATCTAGCATGAAATCCATATTTTTTCTTTCCTTTTATTTATAAAAATGTTCCAATCAAACTATAACATATGTTTTTCTCAACATGCATAACATCGATGTTATGTTTTATCTCTAAAAATCTCCAATAAGGTAGTTAAAAAAATAGACTGCTTCTTCCAGATATTTCATTGAACACCAAAAAAAAATTTCGTTCCAAATGTTGAATCAATATTTTTCACCATGTCATAATATTCTTTAGCTAACAATGGATGAGGAGGAATTTCGTATTCTTGTAAACCATTAAATTATTTTTTCAATCTATGATATGAAATATCAATTAGAAAAAATCATTGATGTCCCATGTAAACTATATTTCTTCCCTAATGGTATTCATAATATAAATTCTATTCTTTACAAATTAGATGTGCTTTATATCCCTTAACACTATATCCATATAAGTTCTCATATACAGGAAAGTTGTTTAAAGTTAACATTATCATAACATGAAAAATAAAATACTCTTTCTTGTATGCATCAAAAACTTTAACACCTTCCTCCCATTTTAGTTTCAAATAATCAATCAATGGTGAAAGATACACATCAATATCATTTCCCGGTTGTTTTGGTCCAGACATTATCAAGATCATCATAACGTGTTTTATCTTCATATATAGATCTGGGGACAAGTTGTAATGTACCAGAAAAATATGCCATGAACTATGTTGGAAAATGAGGCTCTAATATGGATTCATTCCATCAGTAGAAAATCCCATTCTGATATTTATAACTTCACTTCCATAATCATGAATTTTTTTATCAAAACTCTTTCATTGTGATGAATCGGTAGGGTGATGTATGTTACCCTCAGAGATGCGCTCATCTGAATGTCATCTTAACCTTTTTGTGTCAGTTGAATTTGAAAATAAACTCTTCAAACGAGGAATTATTTTAAGGTACAAAATTGCTTTAGCAGGAGTTTTGATTCTGGTACCTAAGAATGAATCACAGTTGAATTATCATAATTGTATGCAAAAAAAATTTAATGATATCATTATAAAGTAAAAAATTGATTTTTCATAACTTTATATGATAATATTTGAGAATGAACTTGAGTTGAATTTCCAATCTATCTTATAGTGTGATGTCCCACATGTAGGAAAACTTGATAAATATTCATATTCTTTCTTTTAGAGTACACAATCATTGGAGCAATCATTGATATTTTTATACACCAATCCCATTAGGCATAATATTTTCTTCACCTCATAATTGGAATCTAGAAGCTCATTGCCTTATGGAAGTAACTCGTTTAGATACTCAAGTAATCTTGAGAAAATTTTATCACTCCACCCATTTTTTTATTTTAAGTTAACTAATCTCAAAACAGTTTATAACACTGTATATTTACAGTAACTTAGGAATAATGGATTCGTAGAATCTCCATACTATCGTTCAATAGTTGTTATTTTTTTATGGTTCCAACACCTAAATCATGAATTAATTCTTAAATATGATCCTTTGGATCATTATGAATATTATCATCAACATTGGATATTGAATTTTCAGATCCAACATGTATAATTAAGGATAAAACCAAAAAAATGATATGATCCTTAATTTCTCTGGAGGTTAACTTTCTCATATGTATACACTTTACACATGGACAGAAAATCAAATCAATTTTTTGAAGATGTCTTATAAAAAATTCCAAGAATTCATCATCCTCTTTTTCATAATCACTAGTGGTTCTTTGTAAATGTACTCAATTATGATCCATTCAATACCTGATATCACAATATAATTGGTGAATATAGTAAAACATATAAAATTTTAAATATATATATATACTGATAAATTTCAATTATAAACACATTTAATAAAAACTATTGATAATCAGATACGAAACACATTTATAAATAGTAAACTTTTTATTTTCATATTATATATAGGTACTATAATGATACTATAATTTAATTATAATATCAGTCTTCTAAAATTTAATATTTCATTTTACATAGTTGTTTCATTATTTCAATGTTTCATGTGTCAAAGGAATTGAAAATTGCATTAATTTAACAGATAAAAAATTAACTATTGATAGTAATATGAAATAACAATTAGAGTAAATGTTCAAATTATAAGTGAAACAAATCATAATTCTCCCAAAATTATGAAATATGAAATTAAATACATAACTAAATTGGTAAATCTGAGAGCGTGTTCATTTTTTTGGTACTGTGAGGTTAAGATATTTGAATTTTTAGTAATATTGAGTCTTCATGATCTTCTATGGATCGTGAAAGGGAGAGTTATTTACAAGTTTGTTGGCATGAAGGAGTATAAATTGTCATAAGAAAAATATATGGGTTTATCACAATAGTTTAACTTCACGATGAACTAAGTTAATCACAGAAATTCATAAATTCAATATTCTTATGAATACTCACTCGTTTATGCGATGATTTTTTTAGAAACAGAAAATCAGTGAAAATATTTGTTATATATTGTGATGAGCATTAAAAACAAAGAACCAAATATTTGTGAAATGGTTTTAACAATGAGTATATTATTTTGTAAAGAATGGTGACTATGTGCTTGTGTAGAGAGATTGTTTTAATTATGTGCATATATTGTTAGTCCAAGAGGATGTGTGAGATTCTATAATGTAAAGTAAGAACACACAGTGACATTGTGTCTTGCATGATATAATAATGCATACAAGGGTCTGTATGAAGCAATAATTGGATAATTTCAAGCATATATAAATAAATAGTTATTCGATATTATATTCATAATCTCATGCAAGTAAAATCATGTGAAATATGGTGTCAAATATGTAGAAAGAACGATGTATAAAATATGCATTCATAAAGATTATGTAAATATTGAACGTGAGTGATAATTATAAAAAAGACATTATGTGTGATTGGGTTTGCATGAGAGAATCATGGATAATGATTTTGTGCTTCCAAAAGAGTATGTGATGTTGAGAAAATGTTATTTTTTGGCATGAACTATACAATAATAGAGAGATAAAATTATGGTAAGCGAGCATCTTGTGTATTAAAAGAAGCAGAATAGTGTGAATTCATCCAATTGAGTGAGTACACTATTAATAATTTAGGCAGTGTTAAAATAAACAAAATAATAGTGAAGAGACAGTATGTTATATACGTGTATGAATACAATAAAATGAAAAACATATGATTTTTCATTTATACACATGAAATATTGCATAAAAATAAAAAATCCATGAATTTTATTTTACATGCATGAGGTACATGCAATATAAATTTAATGAGTGAAAGGAATCTAAAAAAATAAAGATTACTTGAATTAAACTAAATCAAACTAACTTGGCCTAAATAGACTCAACCAAATTGAACAATATTATACTAAACTAAACTAAACAAAAATAAAGTAAATTTATGTGGGAAAATCACTTTTAGGGATACTATTAACCATGTTCAGCTAATTTTTAATAAACTATAAACTAATAATATATGAAAATAAAAAACATAATTAAATGATAACCAATTTATCTTCCAAATTAAAAAATAAATTACAAAATTTGGATTTTAACATGAAAATATATCAAAATCCAAACTTTTCTCCGTATAATGCTTTGGAAGATTAAACGTTTCAAGATCTATACAAAAAATGATTGTAAAAATGTAAAATAAAGATGAACAACAAACTAAAATGAAACCATGGTTGAATGTCCCTGAACATAATATTAGGAACAAAACATAACCTGTAGATGACCTAAAATGAAAATATAATCAAGAAATCAACCCATAGATCATAAAAATAGAAGAAAATCGACAATAATGGTGGTTAGAGATCATAAAAATGCATTCTTAGTTGTTACAAGTCAAGAGGATCCGCTACAGTTTCGATTTTGAAGATCCAAAAGCATGAGTTTTTTGCAATAATGACTAATTTTAAAAGACTTTTGATGTCAGTTTTTATAAAAACTAATGCCGAAGAGTCTGAAAAATATTTTCGGTGTTGGTTTTTGGAAAAAACGACCTTGAAAATATTTTTTTTAAGACACGGTGTCGATCTTCCAAAAAACTGATATCGTAAATATTTTTTTTAATATATGGAATCTTTTTTTATAAAAACTAACATCGAAAGATCCTGACTTTGGGATTAATGGCATCATTTTTTGTAAAAAATGATGCCAAAACATTATTTATTTATTTTTTGGTGTCAGTTTTTTGAAAAACTGACGCTATATATCGTATGTTTCGATGTTTTTGGTGTCAATCCTACTAAAAACGATGCCAAAACCCACTCTTAAAAATTATTGGCATCATTTTTTAGTAAAAATGACGCCAAAAATTTCTCTCACGTACTATTGGCATTGGTTTATAAAAAACCAGCAACATTACTTTGACATTAAATCTAGTATTTCCACTAGTGATAAACTTCTATATTGCATATATTATTATAATATACATATAATGAATATATATATATATATGATATTTATATCATGTTTTACATTCTATAAATCATGATACAAGCATAAGGACCAAATATATAATAAATTAAGACACATTCCATGAACAGAACAAATATTACCTAAAGTGAAACCTTAACATATAATTTTTTACAAGACGGTAATATAAAGTCATAATAAACCATATAATGTATTAGATATAAGAATATATTTATTTTATATATTTTTAATAAATTTATATTTATTTTATAAGATGTTTTTATGAGTAAGACGAGAGTCAAGACAAAAGGTAAAGGGATTTCATCTCACTTTTTATTTCCATGAGATACATGCTTTATTCACCAGCCATTCCTTTTGTGTGGTGTGTATACTGCCAATGGATGCATTCAATGATTATTATACATAAATTTATGATTATATATATCCCTTTTATTATTTTTATTTCATGGGGTCTAAGTTTCAAAATTTACCAAATCAATGAAATATTTTGGTCTCAATTTTCCTTATTTGAGACTCATGTTTTGTTACGCACCTAAATTATTTTTGAAGGGGTATATACTTATATTTTTAAGGTTATTTCATGAATATCCATCTTTTAATGATATTTTAAGCTTCATGTTATTTTCTTTTCTTACATTGAAAGTATAATCCCAAGTAACCAATCAGTAAGAGTTTATTTAAACAATATCAATGCTTTTCGAGATTGTTAATGATTATCCCTTTTTGATGAAATATTATGATCTATATATCAAGAAAACTCATCAGTTTCCCTATAATATGTTTATTCAATATACATACATGTATTAGTACCATTTTTTCACTCTTTGGTAATTAAAATAATCAATAAAATTTATTTATAAAATATATAACTTTATTTCTCTCTTTGGTAACAAATCTGTTTTATTTCCAAAAATTTGGTTTTCAAAAATGTTTTCAAATTATCATTGAAGAAAATTTTAAAGTAATAATTATTTTTAAAAAAATTATGGTTTTTAAAGCTTCCTCAATATTTTTTCAAATATATTTTCAATGAAAACGGTTTTCAAAAGGTTTTATTTTCTAAAATCATTTTTTGATGAAGAATGTATATTTTCCACAAGAAATTTTTTTAAAAGATATATCAAAATTATTTACCATATAAGATTAAATCCATTGGTTTTACCCATTCCTTTCTAGAGAAATGATTTAAGTTTTCCATTCATACTCTTTCTCTGAATGGTTAGGTTTTTATGGCATGACATTTATGACACCCATTTCTATTTCATAGGATATATTCTTATGAAACCCATTTCTTTTCATAGGTTATCGTTTTGATAAAATTATTATGAAACTTTTATGTTTTTCATAGGTTATGATATGATTACTTATATATGACACCCATTTCTTTTCATGGGTTAAGATATTATTGTTTATGATTTTTTGGAACATGTATGTATGATTTAACTTTGATATGGGTGGGACATATATATATCCCTCTAATGAATTGGGTATAGATTGATGAATCATGAGTATAAATGTTATGTGTGCACCTAATTATATATTTACAATGTTATGCATAGACTTGGTTTCATGTCTATATGTTTATGAGTGAACCTGATTACATGTTCACAATTTTATGACTGAACATTATTATGTGTTTATAATGTTATGTGTGAACCTGATTACATGTTCAAAATGTTATGCATGGACCTGGTTGCATGTCTATAAGTTTATATGTGAACCTGATTACATGTTCACAATGTTATGTGTGAACCTGATTTCATGTTCACAACATTATGTGTAGACATAGTTTCATGTCCATAAGTTTATGAGAGGTCATGATTTAATGTTCTTAATTTAATGTGTGAACTTGTTTCTACTAATACATGTTCACTAAGTTATACATTGATGTGTATGCCAAAATTCCATGTCGTTTTTCTATGATATGATTTTAAGGATTATTCTCTTGATTTTTTTATGACTCATATATTATGAACTCCAAATGTTTATTCCTTGATTCATATTTTCGATCTTTGATATGCAGGGCATGATCTTCTATTGATCATGATCGCACTCTTATAGCCTTATATTTGTGATATGTATATGCAATTCCTTTATTTACCCTTACTATGAATTTGAGCTCACCCATTTATTATATCTCATTTCCCCCATGTTATGAAGAAATGTGTTTATGTAAAATTACTAAGGGGGAATATATTTATGGGAAATACAAAAGATATTTAACTGAGCTATAATAATTTTATCTAAGTTTCCAAAGGCATTAAACAAATACGGTATTTAAGATTTCATTTTTTTAATGTTTTCATTCTTTCGAAAAAGTGAAGTAATGTTTATGTATGAAAAGTGAGTTGCTATAAATTGGGTAGATTGTTCTTCTATATCTAGGGAGATATTAAATGGTGGTGGATGTCCTTCTTTTCGTGATTTTAGGAGATTAGTTAGTTCCTCATATTCATTCTAGAAGTTATAGAGTTCATGTTGATCTCCCATATATAACTCAATAGGCAAATCATTTTCATCTATCTCTCATATAAATAGTTTAGTGAGGATGAATGAATCATTATGTAACTACACTTTTTCCTATTATGGTTTTTCAATTTCAATGATGAGTGATGAAATTTTTTCACTAGTGCCTCAGGTTCTTTCTCTGGATTAGGGTTGAGTTTCTCCATTGTTGCACGGACATATTTAAATGCCCTTTTTGGTTTTCCCGTTAGTTGTTCTATGTTTTATATATGTTCTTGCATATGGTATCTGTTATAATATTTTTTTAGTTGTTCTTGTTGTTTTTCTTATGCACCTATGAGTAATCTACCAATGAATAATAATTGAAATTTTAATACATCATGGAATGTAGGTTTTTTATATTTTTCTTAATAAATAAAAAATGAAAAATATTTGAAAAAATCTAAATTTAGAAAATTTTATCGAAAAAAATATTTATCTTCACATAAATAGAACCAGTTTTGTCGCACTCCTGTCATTGGGTGTGGATAAAGAAATTTAATTTCCTAATACAGCAGAGGTTAACCGGGGTCATATCACTTGATGAGCATCACAGTTGGTTCAATCACTAATTTCTAATTCACCTAATCTAATTTGTTTTCTTATTATTTATTGAAAATGATGGTTTTGAGATTTTTTGGAAAACATTAAATTAAAATAATGCAATGTATAATTGAATTATAAATGAAAATATAGATAAAATTAAATTAAGGAATAAAGGTCTTGGTCCACGGTTTGATAATATAGGTTCATTTTTTTATTTATTTTTTTAATTCAATATAATAATTTGTTTAATGAAACCGCATTAGTGAATTAATTTCAATTGATATATTGAGTGTGTGACTTTATAATTCCTTTATCCCACCAAACCACACCTCCTATGATAGTCAAATAGGATATCACCTCAACCGAAACTTTAATTTCAAAAAGACTCGGCTCCACCATATGTTGTTTCCTCCCTTTAAGAAACCCCAACTCCACCATCTGATGGGTTTTCCTAAGGGAATAGATGGGAAACTAATTAATCAAATAAAAGGAATGGAATTAGAAATAATGTCATTTTGGACAACCGTCACACTCATGAAATACTCTCACATCCACCACAAATATTATAAAAACATTTTTTATTAAAGCAAAATAATAAAGAATGCTGCAAAACCTCCCCCAAAGGGACAGCCTCATGTTAGTCACTTTCCATTGAAAAGTGAAAAGATGACGTAAAGGAAGATAGAAAATATAAAATTAAATTATGGTTGGAATAGAAAAAGGTATGTATGATTAAAGGGAAACACTTTAGTTAAAATATGAATTCACATTACATGGGAAAATAAAAAAATAAATATAATATTATATAATATAATTATTAATGCATGGATGTCATCTATATCTTCCCTCTAAAGTAAATATCCTCTTAAATACACCTCTAGACTCTTATTTATAGGAATGAAATAGGCTTCAGGGATTCATAAATGACCATTAATATGTTCTGGGACATAATGGGTCATCAACATTTAAAAATTCAGTTCCAGAATATGTCTTTTAAAATATAGTGTGTGGAACCCCGTTGTTTTGAATGAATGAGAAAAACATTTCTTCTATAAATTTTTTACAAAATATATTTTTCATTACCCTCAAAATGTCAGATCCATATTCCATGTGTAGAAGAAGTTATAAACAAATTTCTATATGATTTTATTTTAACCGAATGCTTCATAAATCTTTCATCAATGTTGAGCATTCAATGGACCCCTAAATGAGTGAATAATGACTTTAAATTTAATAGGGAAGCACATCTACTGATCATATTTCAAATACATTTTTAATCACCTCTATTAGATGTGCATATCATGATTGATTACTTATTTTTGGAGGTGGGGACCAACATGTCAATTTATCAAATTGATTGATTTTTTAGTCCTCTAATTGTTTTAATAATCTCTTAGTCTAAAATAAAATGTTTGAGACAATAAATCAAAAAATACTAAAAACATAATCACTTAAATAAGAGTAAAATTTAAAAAATTATTCCTAAAAAATTTATGTGACTAAAATCTGCTAAAATTCTATAATTAAGAAATCTTCACATTTTAGTCCAAAGTACACCACAAATCCAAATTTTTAGGGTTTAAGTAATTTAAATACACATAAAAATGTGTAAAATATTTTCCTTATAAATTTTAAATATGAATATTATGAATATTTCACGATTATAATTATGAAATGAAAAGTTACCATATACCTTCATTCTATACAATTCATTGAGAAATAGATTTGTTTATCATGTGTACGGAGGACGACCACCTCCACGAATGATGAATTCTGTTTTCATCAGCAATCTTCATGGATGGTTGTAAGAATAATTTTAATTAAGATATATTTAATTTACTTAAAAATATTAATATTTTTTTAATTTTATATTAATAATATAAAAAATATCATTACTCATAAAATCATCATATCATGCTATCATTTGGGTCAGTTTTTACCACCTACATGAATGATGCTACACTTTTCTAACATTTAATGATTAAGGAGTGTCATATAATGGTGATATAATTTAATAATAACTTATTTAGTTTATTTTAACTATTTTTTAAAGGTATTATTAATATTTATTATATTTATTAATATGTCACATCTTGATCGTTAAACATGTCGAAACTAGTTTGCCACAATTTTCATTTTAACGAAGCATATTCATGTATTTCACCTCATGAAATTATAATTAAGGAATCATTGAAAAATGGTTATTTAATATTTAATAATTATATAATTATGATGTTTGGGTGATGAATTAATAATAATACGCTATTATGAAATTAGTTCAAAATGATCAAGATAACTCACACACGATATTGAAAATAAATAATAAATAACTAATATACATGTAGAGAATATTGTAAATAACGTTTATAAAAGGTTATAAATATGAATAAGGTTATAAAATAGGGGATTAGTATAGTTTTTTCTATTATACAGGAGACTTAAGCACTTTATTGGAAGTCAAGAATTAAGGTAAGGGTTTCTTGTAACAAATTTAATTTCCTCAGAAATGTTTCTTTTTATACATCATATTTTCTTTAGAATAGTGTATTTAATTTCACTTTAATATTTTGAATCACAATCCCCTCATTATTAGTAATATTTAATGTTTCATATGAAATCATATCCTTCAAGGGGTTTTGATTTAAATTTTCTAATATTAGAAGGGTTTCTTAGTCTCAATCTTGAATCTTTGAGACCTATTATATTCTTGCACCATTTTACCTTTTATATATTTTTTATTTTGATTTAATTATTATAAAATTATTGAAATATATTTTTCTGCTAAGTCATGTGAAATAAAAATCTAAATCGATTTCCCTTCTTTATAAATCACTCAATTCATGTGTTTTTCAAGTTGAAAGGGGTTGTTTGTCTCAAATTGAATTTCATAAGGAATATTTCTTATTGTGAACCATGATATTTTTAATATGGTGTAATTACATACTAATTAATGTATTTTACTATATTCATTCAATTCATGTGTTTTTAAGATCCATATTTCTCCCTCTTTTAAATTTATTTTAATTCAAAAGATACTAATGTTGAAAGGGAGTTTGTTATCTCCATTTCATTCCGTGTGTTATGATTCCAGTTATTTAACTTATTTCTTACAAGATTTTTTTCTTATGAAATAATATTTAATTACATGTTAATCAATTTTCCTCTTTGGATAAATTATTATTTTTAATAAAAAATTACTCCTTAACGAATTTCTTCCCCATAAAATGTATATCATTATTAAAAATAATTATCATTCTTTTTAATGATGATTTTTTTCCCTGTCAAGATTTTCATTCCATATAATGATTTTTTTTTATATTTTGGAAACAAAAATATGTATTATATCATGTAACCATAATATTTAACTTCTATTCTTTTCAATATAATGTTTTTTACATCTTTTTATTATGTGGGTTTTCAAAAAATAAATTTTAAAATACACAAATGGTTTTCTTTACATTAAAAATAAAATGTTTTATCATTCACTCCACATTAAATTTTGATAACCTTTACATATATTTCAATTATATTTTCTATCTTTATTATTAAAATTAAATTTCTTTAAATGATTTCACTTCACATTTTCAAAAATGAATTCAGAATATAATATGTAACCTCTTCTTTTTTTGAAAATGAAAATATGATTTTCTAAAAACTATTTTATGGTATTGATTCTATTATCATTTTTATCTAAAAATGATTTATTTTATTGTAATTTTCATATCATGAATTACCCTATAAATTCTCTTACAATATCATAGGGGGTTAGACTCATGTAAATACAATACTACCTTTATCATACCCAAACATTGAATGTTTTAATTTTTCTTCCAATAATGTTCCTCTATGAACACTCTATATTTCCTACCTTTGATTGAAGGATGTTCAAATAGATTTCATACATTGATTAATTAAGAAAATTATTAAATTTACCACAAACCATCTACCTATATATTCTAATTGCCATATACTATATTATCATGATTAATGGGTATTTACCTATAATTTTATTAAATATCCTTATATGCTCATTTATTTTCAATGAGTAATTCATGATATTATTATTCTTGGAATTGTGATTATTTTCATTACATGATTTTATTTGAAAAGGATACGAAATATCAAGAATTAACCCATTGGGGACCCACCTTGGTTGACAGTAAGCTGAGAGTGACACCCCTTGACTACCTCTAATAGTTCTAGAGTAAGAAACTAATGTTGAGTATGAATATCTCACATAATTAGAGGATTTATCCTATATTAATTTTACATACACAAAAAACTATAAAATAATTTAAGGATAATAATAATTTTTGAATTCTCAAGAGTGTAATCAAATTCATGTGACAACCACTTGGAAAAAACATCAGTGTCCAGAAAAAGAATCCAAGTATGATGAGGGGAAACATACATACCCAACAAACGAAAAGTATCTCAACCCAAAAATTCTATGTTGGATGAAATAGAGAGACATGATCATGATCTTAGTAAATAACCACCTTAAACATTCATAGTCTCCTAGTGAAACTAAGCTCCTCCTAACCCAGGTCTTCCAAAGTCTCTACCAAACTACATGTCATCTACATAATACATGACACGTGTGGGCAAGGCCCATATCAGGGTGAGTATATAAAAACCCATTAGGATGCCCTGAACAGCATAAAGAGAGAAATAACAATAATATAGCTAGATAAATCCATAAAATAATAGATTAAGTAATCCCAACATAAATATACAAATAATGAATAATCCACATTTCAAGAGAGAGAAATATCAATCTTCATAGCCAACTGAGAGAGACGGGTTTGTCCATGGATCTAAGAGCCAGTGTTTTTTTAATGATATTAACCTAATTAAACCTCACTAGAATATAATGTAGGAACCTTTACTTTTTAGAATATTCCACTAATAAGGGAGTACAGAATCAAGTGGAGGACTCATTCTTTTCTAGAGCTCAATGACGGGGGATTACCGACTTTGAAGATTGATAAATTATGCTCATATGTGTTTGGGTAGTGACAACCCTCCCTATATAAAGTATATGGGAGACCCGTGCACTTGTACAATTTCTCTCCCTAAGGGGATTACTAATACCAGCATCAAATTCGGATGACCACACTATATCTCTATCATTGAGAAAGCATAATTAGATGAAGCATACCTCTCACATCACCTAGTATTATATCTATGATTCTAAAACAAAGGCCACCATTATGTACTAAGTGGAATTCTACACAGAATGAACTAGTCTGAGGTAAAAAATTTGATTTCTCAAGGAGTAAATATGAAAGGTATAAGATGTTGGGATGAGAACATGTTTTGTTCATTATAGAATGTGTCATGTATTCCCATGCCCAACCTTAGTCGTGTATCATTTTCTTACATGGAATGTAAAAACACATATAATTGATTTGTTATAGGAGCCACATGATATATGGGACCACCTGAGGTTATGAGAATGTACTTCCATACACATGTCTCAACTACCCTGATAGTATCACATGCCACGTAGGCCTAGTCACATGGAGTGTGATATTTAACTCGGTGTAGAATCCCAAGACACTATAAAAAAGTGAACTGCATGCCATGTATTCTTCCAAAACACATAGAATATAGAAAGATTTTTAACTAATAGTAATGTATCATCTTCTAAATCTTCATGAATCTGTTATTACAAATATAGATCTTGCCTAATATTATGTATGAGTCCCCAAACATGAATAAACTATCTCTAATCATTTATATTCACCCTCTATTAGACAAAAATGATAATTTAATACGACCCATGTGTATTTATTTAGGCCTCCATAATTTCCTTAGGTTTCATCCCTCCATTTTTCATTATAAAATCAATCTATGATCATTAAAAGTTTTTATTGCCTCTAAAAACTATTATCTTCATCATCAATCATATAAAATAAGGTAAATTCATGTCAGATCATGTCTCAAACCATATTATCCATTGAATCATCCGACCACAAGTTGATGATGATCACATGATGAAATGAGTGAGATATTAAAAATAAAACAACTAGAGATCATTGATGGTTTATGTGAACCTATCCGTTGATTTAAATTATGGAAAAAATATTAGATTTGAAGGATTTTATCGTAATGAATAAATTACCATGTTTTGTGAAGATTGAGAATTTAACCTAAAAATATATATTATGAAATCATTGATTTAATCATAAATAATGGGTGATAAATATATAACTAACAAATAATTTTCTTAATAATGGATCGATCATAGGTGAATAATTCATTTTACAGGAATGTTGTTTGAAATATTTTTTGTGTTTTCCATTATCCCCATAACTTCCTAAGATTACATGACATCAGTTCCTAGATTCCTCCTTTTTTTGACCTTCTAAGGCCCTTCCCCATAGTGACATCTCCTTTACCACCCAATCACTAAGGTTTATTTGGTTATTTAGAGATATTGTATAAAAGGGATATTATATATGAATCACTGCTAGATTAAACATTTTACAAAATAAATTTTATTCATTTTAATCCATCCATGATAGAGAATCATACCAAAACCCAATGTGTATGAAATTTATGTCACTTCTTTGGAAAATATTGTGTTTTGGATTCAACCACAACCTCTTTTTTCCAATTAGATACTCTATTTAATTGGGAAAACATTTATTTTAAAAAAATCCATGTGGTGATGTATAATAAATTTAATATTTTAAATATATCAATTTCATGGCCTTGTGAAACCTGTAACACCATTCCAAGTCTAACGAAAACCCATATACACACATAAAAATATCCAAAGGGTATAAACATAAAAAATGTAGTCATTTAATTCTCCCCACCTTCAAGGATTTTTTCTCAAAAAGAAAAATCCTACTAGAAAAGGTGGGGTGATAAACTCAAAACTGGCTCACACACTCCCATGAACATTATTGGTGGTTATCATGCAGTTAAAGAACTAACACCAGTGGTATAGATCACTCATGAAGTATATTATCTTGTCGATCTTCTTTGGCCACCAGGTACTCTAAAAATTTGGCTTTGTACTTCATATATAGGTCACCCCAATCAATAACATGGGATGGGTTGTGCACATATCTCCTCAACTATGACATATATAAGATTTCATACTCCCAAAAAAACTATGGGGGTAACTATATGTAATAACTAACCTCTCCAACACTTCATAATATATGTAATGTCCATAAAAAATTGAGGATAAGTTTTTACCCCGATCAGACCTTTGCAATTATCACTATATATAAACACATGATCTCCCTACTCGAACTCCATGCGTCTATGAAATTAGTATTAATAATATATCTACAAAGTCTGAGTAGTATTCATTAACTCATATATCACCTGAAATTTATCCATTATTTCCTACACCAAATTTGATCTCATAAGTGATGAGTCACTTATCTCCATCCAGAACAAGGGTCACCTATAGGGTCTCCTATACGTATATTAAAATTATTTAAAGATGATAGAGGATTTATAGTTGTAATTATATGTTTAGTTCACCAATGGAAATTGATCCTACCAACTGCAACTAGATTCCAACAAACAGGTTCTTGGTATATCCTCTAAAACCAGTATGATCTACTCAGTTTGGCCATCTATTTGGGGGTGTAATGATGTACTCATCTGTAACTAGGTCTTGAAAGACTCATGTAAAACCCTCTAAAACCATAAATTAAACCAAACATCATGGTTACATATAATAGTTAGGGAGATTTAATGAAATCAAATGATCTCATATATATATATATAAGTGCCTAAAATTTTCAACTAAACTCTACTCCTTAATAGTGACGAAGTGAGATGATTTAGTAACATAATCAATAACCACCTAGATAACATCATTCCCTCTCACTGACCAAGGAATACCCATTACAAAATCATATGGTATTCAATCCCATTTACATTATAATATCCAATGAGGTTGATTTGTGCCTACTAGAACCTAATGTTCTACCATCACATTCTAACATGTGAGAAATCGAGAAACATACTCGAAAATAATCTTCCTTATACCAACCCAACCTAACTTATATAAAATGTCCTGGAACAAATTCTCACCTCTATCATTTATCACTAAGTTAGAGGTATGAAACTCCCCTAACACCTACTTGCGCAACATGATTGGAACCATTGTCTATCCATATAAAAGGGTGACATGGTCCCTTACTTTTTGAAAACTTTCTGGTGTCTGTCATGAGGATATATTGTCACGTAGAACTTTATAACTAATTCCTCTCAACCGAGCCTCTCACGCATACTAGAGAAGGGATATATTTAATACCATCGACTAGAGATATGTTTTCCCTCTCAACTCCACCAGGTATATCTAGAAAGAGGCCAACTACTCTCATTACTTCTCTAACAAGTGAGACTAGGATTTTCAACTAAGGGCATCAACCAACATGTTACCCTTCACTGGAGTATAGACTATCTCTAACTCATAATACTTTATTAACTACAGTTAATATCTATTTCAATTTGAGGTATCATTGGAAAAATCTATAACTAATACTTTTTTCATCTAAGTAAAAAAAAGTTCTCTCTCAAAAGACAATTCCTCCACATCCTATAGGTAAATACTAACACTACTAAATATAGATCGTTATTTTAGATGCTATTTTTATTGGGTCACAACTACCATAACCCATAAGAAATCACTGCAATATTCTTTATTAACATACACCTATGTTTGGATCTATAGGTATCATAGAATAATATGATCTTGACAACCTCCTCTAGAAGTCTCAGAATGTGAGAACTAGTTAACCTATGCCTCTGCTCCTCATTGGATTTCTAACAGTGATTTTTCCAATAAAATGGATACCATTTGTGTGTAAAATCCTTTGAAAGGTTCGAAATTTGGTAAAATTCAGACACAAAACTCTTATAATACCCTTAAAATATGAGGTAACTCTACACCTCTATTGAGATCATGGAAGCTTCCCAATAAAAAAATTAAATATATCTTCCTTAAATTAATGGATACACCATTTTATGAGATTACATAACCTAGAATGTGAACATCCCTAATAAATAACCATAACATAGAGAGTTTACTATATAACATGTTCCCCTGATGTAAGTCTAGACCATCCTCAAGTTTTCTATTGTCTCCCAATATAACACAAATTAAATGAGAATTTCAGTGATAAATACAACCAAAAACCAATCTAAGAAAGTCTAAAATATAAAAATCACAATTCCCATGAAAATAATAGGGTATTTTTTCATACCAAATAGAATTATAATGAACTAATAGTACCCATAAAGACATAAAAATTGCATAATCAAGATATCCTCCTCATAAACCTGCAACTGATGGTATCCAGACCAAAGATTAATCTCTAAAAACCATCTAGTGCCTTTTATTTGGTAGAATAGATCATCGATCCTCAGTAAGGGGTACTTATTTTTTACTATCACCTAGTTCATGCATTAATAATCAACACATAGCCTAAATCTTGTTTTCACCTTGAAAACCAACACTAGAGCTGCCCAAGAGACACATAGGGTCTGATAAAATACTTCTTCTAAAAGGTCCTCCAACTACACCCTCAACTATTGCAGATAGAAATGGGATATCTGATATGTCATAGAATATATAGGTTCTATACCATAGTGTAAATCAATGTAGAAATCGATCTCTCGATGTAAAGGTAGTCCGAGAACATCTTCAGGGAACGAATCCATGTACTCATCCACTACTATTGTAATCCTGATGTCTGAAGAATTAATTACACCAAGGGATGAACTTTCACACTAATGAGACATAGGTTGTAAATTTCTACTCATGAACCCCAATCGTTATTCCTGTAAGTACATCGTACCATTAGAGGAAAATCTCATCCCATTCTCCCATAGGCATCTAACTCTCTTGTGGTGAATTTCTATCTTGGTGTGTACCATGGATAGCCATTATATACACATAATCACTTCATATAATGTTCTTATAACAATAAATAAGTCTCACATGAAACTCTATTCACTGAGTTCCATCTCACACTATTAGAAGATGTGTGAAATAGAATAATACCACCCATTAGAAACCTCAATCCACAACTGACTAGCTAAAAACTCAATAGGAATATCTAACTCAAATATAAGGGATACAGAAATGAAGGAATTAATTGCACCTATGTATATAAGTATTGAAGATAAAGTTGAGAATACACAGATCATAAATTGAATCATATTCTGCATTGCCTGATCATATCCCTTATATCCTATAGTAGACCACACCCTCTACCACCAGCTATTTGGGCTTGTCATGGACAACTTAGGGGTGGTGGTGGAAGTAGATTATATCATCATCCAAGACCTAGATATTCACATTCTAGGGATCTTCAAGACCCTCTATTTTCACCTCCTCTATGGGGTCTACCCATTTTTCCCTTGGGAGATCCCTGATCACAGATTTTCCTCTTCTACTGTGGTCTATTTATTATCTAACCACCATCTGTAGTGTGTTGGGTAAGAAAATCATGAGACATGTCAACCCTTGTATCACAATAAAATCACCATCCATCTCTAATATTATTGGACCCTCTACATGATCCTTATTTTATAGTTCCCCACTTCTTATTTTAGTCATCAGTATGCCTTCATCATTACGATTTTAAAATATAATGTTTTCTACCAGTGGTAGAATACTTTTCTCAATGATTTATATTTCTAGTTACAGATACCCAATGCTCCTCTTCTAGGAATATCTCTATCACCAAGTCCCAGTCTAGCACCCTGATATAATTGTTAATTCATAGAGAGACTATGCTAGCTCGAATGTCTTTATGGAGGCCCAACTCAAACTCCCACATCAAAAATTATCTATCTCAAACCATATCAAGAGGCTATCACATGAGGTCGATTAACCATCACACATACTCCACAATAGTAATCTCACCTTACTAAAAAAATATCATGAAGCTTTATAGAGTGCGAGGTTAAAGGGTATTAATCCTCACATAACATGCACTGTAACTCTTCCCATAAAAGTGTTTCCTCATCATGGGTCTGGGTGATTAGACTCCACCAATGTCATGTCGCTCTCTAAAGAAGACTAGTCACAAGTACAACTATTTGGTTAGTCAGAGATCACATGAGCTAGAAAAATCAAACCGCCAAATCAATCCAATACTCAATTTATTAATGGTATGTATAAACATGAATCCTAATTTTTCTTTTTCATTGAAAATCACATTATGCACTTAGACTAGAACAATCATCATCATGTCCCATAGGAAAAACTATCTTCTAAATATTCAGATGATAATCTTCATGAACTACATGAGGTTGGTCCATGTGCCACTCTTCAGTTAGAAGCATTGCAATCTACTGACCTAGAAGGAACACATCTTTTATAAGTCCCTGTACTTAGGCATCAACACTCACATAGTTGTTTTCACAACCCTATCTCAATATCAAATATGGATATTTCCATAGAGGTGTCTAGAACGTTAACAAGACATATCATGGTTATATAAGAAAATATAAGGATATAAATTAATAAGGATATGAGTGTAAAATTACCATTCTAATATGATGCATGTACCATTGGTTTCCCTACAACTGGTGCCTCATCATATCAAGTTGATAAAATATTTTTACAGTCCTGGTTTGTGGATACATCACTCATCGCATCGTAACTAGGTTCCCCAGTCTGAGATCTGATGTTGAGAAACCATAAAACAAATTTCTTAAGTTCCCAAACCAATCCTTCCAACACCTTTACCACAAAATACTTCCCCTATTAAAAATATTACTCAGATACCACTCTATCATGACCTGACCCACCATGGCCCCATATAGGCCTGCAGTAATTCGAGAGTGACACCCCAATCCCATATCCAATATTCTAGGGGATGTAATCTAGTTCCAAGTAGGCATATCAGACATGATTGAAGTTATTAGTCTCTAGTAAATGTACACCCAAAACTCTATACAATATTTTAAGGATAATAAAGAATTTTGGAGTGTAAAAAAATGAATGCAATAATATCTTGGTAAAACATCAGAGCACAGTAAAAGAAGCTATGTATAAAGGGAAAAAATATACATACCCAACAAATGGAAAACATAACAAACTAGAAAGACTAATTATGATGAAATAGATATCCCTTACTATGTTCTCAGTAATTGACCATACTGAAAAGTTATAATATCCAGGTAAAACTGATTTTCACAAACTCAAGGTCTTACAAAGTCTCCACCAAGCTACCTATAATCACTACAACATTGGATATGTGTGGGAATATACTACTATGGGGTGAGTATATACATACCTAGTAGGACACCTCGAACAACATAAAGTAAAAAATAAAAACAAGATAGTCAGCTCAACCCACAAAATAATAGGGGAATAAATCCCAACTTATGTATTCTTATAAATAATAGTCTTCAGTAAAAGGGAGGAAAATATTAATCTCCACAGCAAGCTAAAAGAGGTGATCCCATCAACCACTCTAAAATCAATTATTGTACCAATTCTAGTAACCCAAAAAACCTCAAAAAAATATAATGGTGGTCTCACACCTCACTGGAATATGCCTCAGTCAAGGGAGTACCGACCCTAGTGGAGGACCTGATCCCTACCTAAGCTAGATGATGGAGGAATGTCAACTTCACATATATAAGACCTGCACCTAGATGTTCATGTGGATTAAAAAGTATATGGGAGACCTGTTCCCTAAGAGAAAATCCCCCCATTATGGTAATACCAATCCTTGTAAATAACTTTGATGATCACGCTTGAAACTAGTAATCATCTAAACGTTATTGGAAGAAGTATCCAGCTAACATCACTTCTTGAAATATAATTAATATTGAAAAAATAGTCTACCATCACACCCAATTTAAAATTCTACTCAAAATTCACTACTCATGGGACCAAATATTTGTTCTGAAGGAGGAGATATAAAAGGTATAATATATTAGAAAAAGCATAGTGTTTATTAGGGAACATGACATACATGCCAAATCCCAGGCATGGTCATGTCTCACATCTTTATATAACATGTAAAACCCCATGTACAAGACATCTTCTTGGAGCTACACAATGTATGGGGTATCTCAGGATCCTGGGTGTGTCTTTCCATACACAAGGCTTGGTTACTCAGTTAGTATCACATGGTGTGTGATCCCAACCACATAGTGTGTGATATTTAACTTGTTGTTGAAACCCTAACCTTGAAAAAAGTGGAATACAGGGAATGTGTTTATCCAAAACACACATTGTGTAGTCATGTTTTCTATAGATAGTTAAGTATGGTCTCTTGAATCTTGAAATGTATTTTTACCACTGTAGTTCTCACTTGATGTCTTGTACAAGGTCATAAACATGAAGAAACCATATCGTTTCATCAGTCTCTAGCCTCTGGGGGCTATAAAATGGATTTTTCATTAACCCATACATAGTCTATCACACTTCCATAATCGACTGAGGGTTCTCCCCCAACAAAATTCATTCAAAAATCAACCATTTACCATCAATAATCCCCATTTCTTCTACAAACCACTATCTTCTTCACTGATCGCCCCAAACAACATGAATTTAGGTTTGATAAATTCTTAAACCAGATTATCCATAAAATAACCATTCTACCATAGGATGAGGATGATCACACAAATAAATGGGAGATAATGTCAAAATAAATCAATTTGAGATAATCAATGGCTGAAGAAAACCAATCCATTGATCACAATTGCAAAAACAAATATTAAATTAGAAGTATTTAAACTTAATGAATAAATTCCCATGTTTTGAAAATAATAAGAATTTTTCATGGAAAGACACATTATGAAATCATTTCTCAAATCATAAATAATAGACGATATATAAATAACAAGTCCTTATCATAATAATGGATTGATAATTGGAGCAGAATTTTTTTCTAGGGATGTTGTTGAATAATCTATTACGTTCACCATTCACCCCATGATTCCCTATGATCACACAATGTCAATCCTTATTTCCTCCTTCGATTGATCATTGAAGGTCCTTACCCCTGGTAAAGTCTCCTCTACCATAAATATCTAAGGGTTATATAGCTATCCCTATAGATTGGATAAAAGGTATATTATATAAGGGTCTCCAATAGATTAAACATTTAAACCAAATAAAATTAATTGATAAATTTTAATCATTTTAATCTATCCACGACAACACACCATCCCGAAACTTGATTCACATGAAAATTATATCACGCCTAGGGTAAATGGTATATTTTGGATTCAACCATGATCTCAGTTTTCTAATTTAAGATTCTGATTAGTAGGAAAATAATTTATTTCCATAAATATTCATACACACGATTTAAAAAATTTACTATTTTTAATATAACAATTATGGGGTCCTACAACACCCATAATACCATGTAGAATCTTAAAAAACTCACATATATATATATATATAATAAATATCTAAAGGTTATATACATTAATGTAAGATTCATTACATAAAACCCATTTTTTCCATGCATTTTTTTATATGATTAATGAATTGATTTTAAGTAGCAATCATGTGTATGTATGATGATGGTTGGGCTCCTATATCACACTTAAATGATTTAGTTAATGTTTTATGTCTAATAATATAATATAATGTGGTAATTCTTGGATAAGACCATAATACTAAAGGGTGATTGTTATTTTATATTCTCGTAAGCTAAAGCGTGGGCCTTTTTATATATTCTCACAATATGATGATGCATTATTCTTTTGTCAGTGCCATAGTTTTATGCCTATTCTCATGACTCTACTATACTCTCATGAATCATGTTTATTGAATCATGTTGCCACACAAACTTGATTCATTTAATATGACATGCCATATTGTATCCCATGAATCATGTTTTATGATTTAATCTGTATTATATATGATTTTCTTAGATATCTTGATTATACCTCTATTATCATATAATGATCACTTTTTATTTTTTATAATTATCACTTATGTTTACCCTTACAAAGAATATGAGCTCACCTCATTCTCATGTTTCAATTTCCCTAGGTTATAAAAAAAATTAAAATATATGATGTGCCTAGAATAGTATCTTATGTGAAGAAGTTTTGGGAAATTTTGAATACTTGATATGGGTTAATCATTAGTTTATATAGTGAGAAAATTTTTCTTCAGTTAAAAAAACATGAGTATTGTTAGTTCATGTAATTTTATGATTCTATAAAACTATAAACCTAATAGATAACATAAATTTATTATAATGAAATATTTACTCTAAGTTATGTAATGGATTTGGTCATGTTTTTGGGATATTATAACACAATCTCTCTTGATCATGGTGTGGCCTGCTATAGTCAAAACTGCACATTTCCCTAAATCATTGAAAAAAAATCCAAAAACCAAGAAACAAAAGAAAAATAGATAATAAAATAATTTAGTAAATAAAATAATGAATATAATTGAATATAAGGGTGTGAAAATTCTCCCCAAGTTACCCCTTTGTGTCCCTATAAAGCAATAAAATAATTGGTTTATCAAGGAAGAAACATGAGATTTAATCCTCTTATAACGAAATAAATCAAATGCCTAGAAATAGAATGATCTACTAGGATTACCATCGATAACTAGGAAAATCATCAATATGAGAATCGAGTATACCATAAGAGCCTAATCTTCTCATACACAAGTATTCATTAAAGATCCCAAATTAGATCAATAATGGATTTCAAAACTAATAAAATATTAATTCTTAATAGAGAAAAGATAATCCCATAAAATATGATCTTTAAAACCAATGAACTCCATAACCTAAAAATCAATTAAAGAAGGAAAATTGGAGGAATCCCACTTACAATCCTCATAAAAAATTCAATATACCCCTTACAATCATAGAAAAATGATGCTTCTAAGTAAGAAAAGGTCATGTAAATTTAAAAAAAATGGCTAGTAATCACATTGTATCTCCATCATAAGAGATAGAAAAAAACATTTTGGGGAATTCAAAATATATAATTCCACTTAGGATTCTTCTAAAACATTCATCTATGGTGGTATCACTACTATATTAAAAACACATTTCAAACCCTAATATCCAGAACACAATAGAAGAAGTTTGATACAAAAAAAAGAGATGGAAATACCCATACACCATAATCAGGTTTTTTGTTAAACATAATATATTCAATCACTGACATATTATAACTGGTATATATTTACTATCATCCCAAAACAGCATGGAACTCTGAAATATCAAACAAACAAATGAAATATTCAATAAAGTATACCTCAAAGGATCACCATTGTAACTTTAGGTACAAAAGGATGAACTTGAGGCTCTTTGTAGGGGTAGATCTGTATCTAAACTTCTTGTGGGAAATTATTCTATAACACATCTAGAGGAACCTCAAATGTATAGATTCATGAATTTGATCTTACGAGACTTATAAAACACAATCTATATGAAAATATTTTCAATACCACTAACTATTATTACACTTCCTATAAGTCATGGTGCCTAAAGAATTGAGGAGGGTTTATATTATGAAACTCTTGAAAATTTTCCCATGCTAAACTAGAATAGAAAAATCACTATGCTCTATGTATGGATAAAATGGAATAATTAATCAGAGATTCCTTGATCAACCATAGAGAATAATGATGTATAACCACATGTTGATCCATTGTAATAATCCTTAAAACATGATATGGGTATGATATGAAAATTAGGAAAAACAAAACATAATAAAAATAGGTTTTAAGACCCAAAATACCATAAAATTAATAATACACCATTAAAAACTATCAAAATACCAATATAAAATCACCCTTTGATAAAAATATTTCATAGAACTCCTCATTTAAAAATATTTCAATTATATTAATATCCTCTAAAAACGTTTTATACAAAATGAAAAAATTATATATGGTTTTTAAATATTAAAAAAATAATTCATAATGTAAAGAGGAACGAATTTAGAAATTAAAATTATTCATCATTAACTTTTCAAAACATTTAGAAATAAAAACCTGTACAAAGGATTAGGGGATTTTATCTAACTCTATCGAGAAAAACATAAACCCTTCTACATACCATCTTTAAAACCAACCCCTCAAAAAAATTCAAACCATTTTATGAGAATTTATCATTTAATCCCTTTATGGATAATTTATATTTAAAATCCTTCAATATAACTTGTATTTTAATGCATAACATTGTTTTCTATAAAAACTGAATCTCATTACAACCTAATTTTTTTAAAATCTTTACTCATTAAAAATTAATTTTCCATTAAAAGTGGTTATAATTATTTTATTAAAATACTTAGTTATTATATCCAAAATAACATTAATAACCAATACAAAACACATTATTCCACATTAAATCAATCTAAAAAAACATAAAATTTTCATGGGATTAAAATTTCAAAATATTTAGAAAATTTACCATTTTGTGTGGTTAGATTAAGGGTCTATAAAACCTTGTTCTAACTATAAATAGTCTATTTTAAGAAACCTAAATTAGTCCACATGGTTTGTTCATGGGTTTCCATGTCATTGAATGCAAATGTTTGACATTAGGACTCTTCCAAAAGATAACTTCATGATAAATAATTTATTAAAATATCTCTTAAAAAATAAATAAGAAATATAAAAACATAATAAAAATACTAAAAAAATCAATAACAATTAATAAACAAGATTAAAATAAAGATATATACATCAGAAAACAACCAAGATTTGAAACTAATTTTTCACTAACCGACCTAGGATACCCCTGACTTGGGTACCCACTTCAGTCCCTCACATGAACTAAAGGGAATTCTTGATCTCCACATGATGAAAATTGGTTTCAAGAATCAAATAAACTCCTTTGGAAAATTGTTTTTACCAATTAATCGATAAATCAAAAAAAGACATCTATTTCAAAATCTAAAATGACCAAAACATAAATTAGTAGGTCACCCACATAACGTAAGTTATTTTAAAATAAATGGAAACCAAACTAGGCATGAAAAAAAACACTCTTAATAATAGACAAAAAAATAAACATTACCAATATATTATAACATTAAATAAAATAAAATATGACAAAGGAAAAAGGAATTAGTATCAAGAGAAGGATTACAGGGTTGAAACATCTGATAAAAAATACCCAAAAATGAAAATAAAACCATGAATAACCACCTCCATGGGTGATTGAAACATATTACCTTACCACTTCCATAAAGACTGAAAAAGAATCTCAGAGTCTACAATTACAACCATGTTTAACCAAAACTGAACGTTTATTGGTGATAGTAAAGATACATACTACTTAACCACCCCACACCCTAGGTATACCCTTTTAATACAAATCCTTTTCAGAATAGTTTTAATTTCTTTATAGAATGTATGATGGTAAAAATTCTTTTAAAAAAACTATCATATCACTTTTATTTGAACTAAAAATTTATAAATAAGAGAAATGTTTTTTCTTTAATAAAAAAAACCCCTTTAAGAATTGGGAGAAAAAGGGAACATTTTATGGGTATAATAAATGGTTTTAAAATTACTTTATAAATATCTATTTAAGTATAAAATACATTAAACTAAATTTGGAACAAATTGAAACCAAAAATATAATATCACTAAAAATAGATATGATAATAAAATAATAAAAATCATTATACTTGGAACCTAAAATCCTTGGGGACAATCTAGGAAAAATTAACATAAAACTAATATATACTAGTTCTATATATAAAAAATAATTCCCCAACACTTGATATTATCCTACCTAACCAAACTGAAGGGAAAATATCCCCATGTATAGTGAATTGAAACTTGGGGCCACTAGATAGAGTGTGAAACAAAACTAGTTCATTGTGCATGCTTATATTTAGTACCTACCTACGAGAGGTTTCCCATGACACATAAATAGATATGGGTAAATAAAATCATATAATCATATAATCATATCAACTAAAAGCATACCCAACCTCACCTTTAGATCCCCTTCATATAAACAACAATATTTTATCAAGAAAATTTAAACTATATATATACACACTTCCCAAGATGGGGGAAGCATCAAACATCATTATAACATTCCAAAAAATATCCACAATACACAGAGGATCATTCTTCATGAGTATCACCATTAGAAAAAAACATATTAAAAAGTGTAAATTAGACCACTAGAATTCTCTTCAAGAAAAAAAGTTATAAAAAACACCTTTTAAAACAAATCATATAAACATCATTAAGTAACATGATTAATTCAATAATATATGAACATATTTTAAGGTCCTAAGAAGACCCTTATTTTGAAACACAACTCATACCTTGGATTTGAAAACCAAAACCTTTCTTTTACTTGAGAGACTTCATTTGAAGATCCATTTGTGCATTTAATCGAACACTTTGTATTGTAAATACTACCAAAATATTTACATATAAAAACAAAAGAGTAAATAATTTATCATTCAATGAGTTTTCAAATAAAAATTAACTTTTTAATAAAAAAATTAACAAAAATATTTGATATAATTTTTAAAAAAAATTAATACATGAATTTAAATCCAAAAATAATTCATGGTTTTATGTTTATATCCTCAATTATATAGAAACATACTTTAAAACAACCACTTTAACTATTTTTGGTCTAAATACACCATATAAATGTAGAAAGAACCAAATAAATACAAGAGGAACCCTAAAATGATGAAACCATTAACTAAAATTTTAGTATGCATGAGCCCTTAGTCACTAGGACTTTATTAGGGAAAAAAGAGAAGATAAAATGAAGAATGGAATATGAGTAAGAGATTTGGATAAGATTAACTTGAAGAATCAGTAGCAGTACTTGAAGAAATTCAAGGATATCACGATATAATAAAGGATAATTAGATGTAAGAGGCATGTGTTGATTACTAGAGATGATATGGATGTTTAATGGGAAATAAAGACAATCAAATGGATTAATTATAGTATGCAAAAAAGAAAATTCATATTTTTTTGAAAAACAAACGTCATAACAACATCATAGGAAGGCATCCCCATCATAATGAAATGGATCCCCATCCTACCCACCACGTCCTAGAACATTTATTCAGGGTCACATCATGGCATGATATGATCCACCATGGTGAGATACCCCTATAGGAGGTCCTTAGTCATAGAATTACATCTCTTTTATAGCATAAATGGTTGGTAGTCCAGAACTACATTCTTAGAAGATAGCTTGGTCACAGCATGGCCTCCCTTGATCACAATGCAACCAATTTAAGTAAAAAATATAGGTTTCCAAAAATAATAATAAAATATTATTAATCTAATAAACATTTGAAACATATATAAAACCATTGGATAAATAAAATAATACAAATAAATTAAGGTTTGGGTGTGAATACCCTTACTATGGATATATTAGCCTCTGTTTGGGACTATTAGAATGGTTCTAGGGGTGGTGTCATTGATTATGCAGAATGTTATAGATGTTTTTACATATTTGTAATGGGGATATGATAAATAAGGTTTTAGGGGTGTAATGATACTATACCATTCTGTTTGGGATAGTGTGGACGTTGTTAGCTTATGTTTGTATGATGATAGATGTGGCCATGAGTGGGGTATGATGTGGGTTTTTTCTTAGTTTTCTAGTGGTGTGAAATATGGTTGGTAATAAATAATATGATAATGGAAAGTAATCTATAATTTACTATGTATTAGTTTATTAATGAATATGTTATTTTTGAAAATAACATTTAACAGTTGTGATAAATATGGGTGATGAATAATGAATGGTTTAACATTAAATATGGATAAATGAATGGTATAATGAATATAGTGTGGAAAGTGATATAGTACATCTATAAGTGGATAAATTATATTATTAATTAAGATTTTGACACTATGTTGTGTGGTGGTGACTTATCTTATGGTGTTATTGATCATATGGGAAATGTTTGGTGGTGCGTTGTGGTGGCATCTTTGTGATGATATGTGATACTTTGGTAATTGGTGGGTTTACCATTTGGATAGGACTTCATGTGGATTTGATATGTGTGTGTGTATTTCTTATTGTTTTTTGATTTAGTAAACACCACCACATGAGTTTTATAACCTCACCAACACCTAGTTAATTTAGGATTCTTGTGTTTTTCCTTCATTTAGGTTAGTGAGGGAATATATGATTGATTACTCCATCTTCTCTATCTTGTATCATAGTATGTGTATGCATACATGATATAATGTTTAATTATTTTATATGATATATACTAGATAACATGGTTTTATGATTATAATGATAATTAATGGGGGGTGTTTATTGTAAGAAGAAGGATTGTGGTTGATTTCCGTCAACTTCATGTCACCCTACATAGAAAATATTGTGACGTGAAATTGTAGAATAGTTTTTGGTTATTACATAGTTATGTCTACGTGGTGGAATGTGTTGGTGGATGTATAATGGTTTACAAGATATGGTTACATAATGTGGTATGTGGTTATGATATGGGATATAATGTTTAATGGAACAACTAAGAAATGGATGGAAACATTGGACATTTTTTGTTTGGGTTTGACGGTGAAAAACCAATGGGTAAGTGTTTTGGGGGTACCGTATTGCTATATTCATTTTATACTTTGTTTTTATACATGGATGTTATGTAGGGAAAGTGATCCTTGGTGAGGTTTGGTGGTAGTTGACCTCTCATAGTTGCATGTTGGTTTTACTGTTTTTTCACTAAGGTGTTAGTATTATTATTCCACATTTTCATGATAGGTCTTGATTAGGATCCTATTAAATATAATTTTATTTTCAAAGCTATATATAAATATATTTTTATGGTTTTCAAAATGGATTTTGTGTTCAAGTATGACATTACTGGCTCAAGGCGCAAAGATTCTATTAGATTCTTTATAGAAGAATTTTCCTTTTGGTATTTTATTTTGGAGGCCTTGTTTCTATATTAAACTTACTAGAATTTTGGGTTATTTTTTCTTATTTTATATTATGAAGTTAATTGATTTTTTATTATATATTCATGGGATTATGATGGAAACACCTCCAATATTAGTGTTTTATACCCTAAGTGTTAGTATCAAACTCATGGACTATTGGAGGAATGCTTCGGGGTCACACTCATCTTCATTATAGGCCCAGGATGGATTCCCAGTGGGGGTCATGAAAGAGTGGTATCAATGATATAGATAAAAGTTGGGAAGCGTTTTAAAGATAGAAACTTGTGAGTATTTCAGGGGTCTACTAGGGTAATATAATTAATCAAATATGGTGTGCGATTTAATAAGGTAAATTAGTGACAACATACGAAATTAGTTCCACCTATGATCTAATGAAAGGTACTTATGATTACTAAAAATAATAGATCCTAGTTCGGTTAGGTTCCACTTAGAAGGATTTGAATCCATGCAATAATTTTATGATATTATTGTTAATTAACCCTCTTAAAATGATTAAAGCCTCAATAAATTCTCTCTTGAATTACTCAGACCCACTTAAATGGAAAAGAAAATAACGAAAATAATAAAACATATATTTATAAGGTTTATCCTTGGAAGGAAACTTCTTATTATTATAGTTTTGACACCTCAATCATGGATATTCCACTATATTCTAAAGTGGTTACACTAAGGATCTTACCAACCCCATCCCCACATAATACCACTATGATCATATTTT
This sequence comes from Viscum album, assembly GCA_963277665.1. Lineage (NCBI taxonomy): Eukaryota > Viridiplantae > Streptophyta > Magnoliopsida > Santalales > Viscaceae > Viscum > Viscum album. The sequence continues at coordinate 967,009,372 of OY728159.1, read as the reverse complement.
AGAGTCCCCATAGAATGTACATATTACTACTACTAATTATAAACTATCCAAAACACAAACTAAAAAATTCTCTTTTTTCTCTTATTTTCATCAACACCGCTAAAAATGGGCATTTCTTCTCATGCCTTCTAGATCGGTAGTTTAGTGTATTCTCACTTGTTCAAGATCATTTTTAGGTATGATCATCAGGTCTATCATCCTTCCCCGCTCTCACTTATCTAACACTCAAGCATTAAAGGTCTCATCCTTAAAAAACACTTAGATTCCCTCTCCCACTTTTCTATATAATATAATAGTGTATCGGGTCCTTAGTTCTTTCACATGAACAAAACTCAATTTTTTATTTTACTACATATATTATATTCACATAATTTTACATGAATATTTTTAACATTATTTTCATATTGTAAATATAGAAAACCACTTTAATCATGGCAGGAAAAAAGATCTTATCATTCAAATATCGAAGTTATTTATGATTTTGAATTATATGTTTAATATCACAATAATCTTTATTTTAAATCTTGATAAATACTCCTTGAAACTTACAAATAATTAGAATATTTTTCTCAAAAAATATATATCCTTAAAATCCTTTTAATTTCTCATATATGTTTGTATGGATTCATGCTGTTTTTTTCTATTGTGTCTTGTGTCATGGAAATATTCTCAAATCCTTATCATCTTGAATCACAATCATTTTATATTAATTATTACATTTAAATCCATAGATATCGGTACAACGTCATCTAATTTAATCTCAATTTATCAGAATACTTATTTCTATTTATTCTATTATTTCCCTTTAATATTTCTCATTTTGTAGATTTCCTAAAATTTTTACTCTTTGAATTTTTAAACAGAACCTTAAAAAGTGCATTAGCTAATATACTTTATCTTCCAAGGGTTATTTAAACTCTACGGTTTTTCATAGGGTTAGATGTACCCTATTAAGTCTTCATGTACTTGACCTAGACTAAAACCTAAGAATTTATACCCTAAATTTTATTATTCTCTCCTCAATGTGGTTTTTCTTCAAAGGATTAAAATCAATGAATTTTAGAGACAAAATTTTAAAACATAAATTCAAGGGATTATGGGAACCTTACAAACCACTTGATCATTGTGATGACTTATCAACTCATCTTTATAAATTTATCAATGTATCTTCTCCTCCTCATTTATTTTGTAATTCCATACTGGTCAATTTATTGAGAGAAGTAAAGCACAACACACAAATTAACCAATGGACATTAGTTACTTGGATCTAAGTCTATGTGGGATAACCTATTATAGAAAATAAGTTTGCATAACTAGGATGATCGGCTCTATCTATTAAATTACATGTATGTGATATCATTCTCAATTTTGTAATTTTTTGTGTTTTTCAAACAAATATATGAATAAAACATTATATCCTATACTAATCTCAACAGACACATAATATGTTTCAAGTGAAATGTGTTAAACTCCCCATTTCTCTCATGATCCAACACTCCCTCTTTATAAACATATTTTATATAAGAAAAAAATTGTTATAAGTTTGATTAGTATACCTAATTATATAGTTTTATAAATTTTTCTAGAAATTATAGATTCTATACATAATAGTAATTTGATAGATTATATTCATAATTTTACCCCTTAATGTATGTGCTCATTTTCATTTTATCATAGTAGTTAGTAAAATCAATGATAGGAACCTTTTTTACTATACAGTTTATACACTACTCATATAACTCATCCATTTCATTTCTCCTTCAATTCTCTTCATGTAAGTATACCTAAATAATAAATAAGGAAATAATGAGGGACTTGGATAAATTTTATTCTTTAACAAACAATTTTTCTTCAAGATCCCTCACTATTTATTCCTTCTTAGAAACTTTTAGTTTAAATTTCTTAATCTCATCAATGTAATATGCTTCCCTTTGGACATACTCCTATTTTCCTCCATCCATATAATTTCTTAATTTCATAAACTTACTCATATACTTAATTAGATATCCATTATTCTTAAGAAATGATTTTAAATCATCCTTTAATATGTATTCCATCTCTATTTTTCACTTTCATCGCCATCACTACATGAAGTATCAAAACCATTTTCAATATGTTCCTTAAGGTTAACATTATTTTATGATTGGATGCTTAATGGTTAGTCATCATGTTCATTCTGGTCCAATAAAATTATTATTTTACTGTTATATTATCTATTATTTCTCCTACCCTATTTTTTATTCTGAGTTTCTCATCATTCCCATATTATTCATATTCCACAAAATTTTTATTTTGAGAAATTTTGGAAATGAACCAAATCTATAACAATTATAGAAACTTAGGGATTTTTTTCCTTTTTATATCTTATTTATTTATTTCAACTTATTTTATATAATATAAACAATTTTACATAATTCTACATCATATTATTCATTATTATATTCACTTAATTCTATAATTTATTAATCTCTAATTTCAACATTTCTCATGAACATGAATGTTATCTCACCCTTTACTTTCTTCTTGAAAGTTGGGGCCTTTCTAATTATATAATCTATGATTATATCAAATAAATATTCAATTCAACGTTTTTATCTATCTCTAAGATTTTGAATTTTGGATCAAACCTATTTAGGAAGTTTCTTATCATATTTTTTACAACATTAGAATCATCAAGATTCCAATCGAATCCTAAAACATTGTTGAAAATTTCATTGACTTTTGTAAAGTTGTCATATATATTTTTATCATCATAAATTTATAATATATTCAAATTTACTTATCTAAAATTTTAATTTAGATTCATTGATCATTACATTCCCCACATATCTTATTTTCAATTTTCCCAAAAGTTCTTTGGAAATTTGAATCCCCAAGACTTTTGTATATTCCTTTTATGAAAGAGATATTAAAATTGAATATTGAACCATCATATCCACTTATATATTTATCTTGTCAGAAAATTTCATAGGATCACCTGTAGCTATAACAACTCAAGATTTTATGACATGGGTATCTTTAAATAAATTTGATTTCATTAATTGATTTTTTTAAAAGAAACACTAAGTTTATATGAATTGAAATATACTATTGAAATATTTCTATTTCATATTTGTTTGATTGATGGGTATAAATAAAACTAACTAAATTATTAAAACATAAATTTTACACATGTATAAAAAAATTTAATGGTTATATACTGATTAAAAATGAAAATAAATTCATCTCAGCGTAAAATAGAAGTTTTATTTTTTTAAAACCTTTTTTTGTGAAATGAGTTTTTATCTTTATAAATTAAATTAATCACTATTGATGAATGATTTTAATTAAATATATATATATTATATATTCAATAAAAAAATTAACATTCATATTTATTCTCCAGGCATGGGATAAAAATATCTCAGGTTTTATTCTTAAAAACAAATTTTTCTAAAAATGGTTTCGTTGTGTTTTTCAGACTTATTTTAAAATAGATTTATGCCACTTTAATAAATTGAATATTTGAAAATAGATTAAATATTTTGAATCGTGAGGATAAAAATTGATAAATAGTGAGCTTCTATTTATCTTTTGTATTCATCTTTTCTCAAGGGAAGATTTCGTGAAGGCTTGGTCTCGAGAAGTTCGGGTGTGTGGTTTGTGGAGGTACTCTCCCTCTTGGTAGTCTTGGGAGGCTCATTTGGTGAAGGAGTCATGTTTAGCAGTGGTTTGGATTAGGCTTCTCAGTCTCCCACTTCTTCTTCAAAATCCTTATATCCTACAAAGCATGGGGGACTCTTTGGTCCATTTACTATGTTTGGATGAGGAGACCAGAAGTTTCCAGACGTCCTCAGTAGTGATACTTGGGGTGGAACTGGATATTTTGGCCCCATAACCCTCTTAAGGTCTCCTCAGAGCAGGTAATATATTCATCTGGTGGCAATGGGTTTTTTTCATAGTCTCCCCATGTTTTTTGTAGCCTATAGACTCCATGGGAATTTGGTATCTATTTGACATTATTCCTCTTGTGGTCATCCGATAATTAAAGTGGTGTTAGTTGGGTGTTCTCCTTTGGTTATCTCTCCAGGTGATATGGTAGGTTCTCGGTCTTTGGCTGCGGGGGTTCAGTGATCAGCAGTGGCCTCTTCTGAGGATGAGTGTTATCTTATGGCCTCTATTGTGCCATGTGGTTCTCCCCCATCTTCTTCTCCAGTGAAGGAAGGTTCTCATGGGGAGATTCCCTTGGTTACTTATTCTCCCATTGTTCCTGGTTCTTCTTGTAGTGTGAATAAAGTTGAGTCGGGTTTAGATTTCCATTCGCGGTTGAAGGCTCCTTAGTTAGAGTTCACTATTTTTCCTCCCGATTCTTTCTCCTTGGTCTCTCAGGGTGAGCCAAATTCTTATATATAAGGTTTGGGAAAGAAAAATTTATGTCATCTTATTTTAGAAAGGGAAATTCCATCAGAGGAGACTCATCTTAAACCCTCTATTGCTAAGGTTTCTTCTCCACCTCAAAAACCTGGTCTCAGTTTGGCTAACTGGTTTGAGATTTTGGATGGTAGTGTGGCCAAGGGGGTGGTGTCCAAAGGTCCCCATAAGAGTGGAAATCAGAAGGAGGATCTCACTGCAGCTGAATGGTGTTAGCTAACTTGGGCCAAGCTCAAGGAGGTGTCTAGTAATTCTCATGAAATCTCTTAGCCAGTTGGTTTTATTAGCCACAAGGCCACGTCCAATCTTTATAAATTATATCTTTAATAATTCGAAATTCCAAGGGACTCAAGGCCTGAGAAAAATGTGTGTTTCATTCTTATGAATCTCATAAATATAATTTATTCATTTTGGCTATCTTGGAACCCAAGATGAAAGAGGATATGTTGGATAATTTTTTCAGGGGTTCTGGTTTTTTGGATGGAATGCAAGGTGGTCCACACAACTCTCATATTTGGAATCTTTGGTGGAACACTATATCGGTTGATTAGGTCGATATTTCTTCCTAGTATATTACTATCAAGTTGATCTCCTGGGGGGGAGAAGAGGAAATTTTATTCTCCTAAATTTATACTATTTTTGATATCTCGGAAAGGCGCAATCTATAGAAGCACCTCTTAAACTTCAACATGGGGGTATGGTATGGTTTTTAGGGATATATTTCAACACCATTTTAGTTTCCTCTGAAAAGGATGGGTTTATTTTTTGATCTAAGCAATGAATGATTTTAGTGACTTCATGGCTACCATAGGACTGTGGGATTTGGGTTTTTCTATCAATACATTCACTTGGAGTAATAATCAAAAGGGATAGAGATGTATTTGGAGTAGACTTGACCACTATTTGGCCAACTTGAAATGTATTTATTCATTTTCCCTTATATGCGTGTTACATTTTACTAAGTCCTTTTTGGAGCATTCTCTATTATTTTTTAGCCTAAATCATGAAAATGAGACCAGTAAGAATTTATTATTTTCATCTACTTGGGCTCGAGAGGAGAAATCCGTTCTAATAGTTAGTGATTCTTAGAGGAAATTTATGAATGGCTCTGAATGAGGGGGTCTTTCAGATCAGTATAAGTGTCTAAAAAATACCTTCATGAGTGGGATGGTAAAAGGACTATCTTATATTCTCAAATTGAATAGATGAAGTCATATATTGAGAATTTAGAATAGAATCTCCAGGAGGTATGGAATGATGAGGCTTTCATCCTCCTAGGTCAAAAACAAGATATTCTTGCGGAAAAAAATGATTAAAATTGAGAGAAACTCTAGGGAAAGAACGAGGATCCAATGGATTGTAGAGTGATATCAAAACTCTTCCTTATTTTAGGCATGTTTAAATGAAAAAAAATTGTTGAGAGGAATGAATGTAATATTTTCTGATGGAACCTACACAAATGATGTGAATGTTCTTGGAAATATAGAAATGGATCATTTTAAAGATCTCTTGGATGGTCCTTTGGGTTCAAAGGTAAGGTGTGTTCTGGGTGAGTTTGGTGAGGATCTTTTCTTTCTGAATATTCCTCGCCTAGTGGGAGACTTGGATAATGAAGAAATGGAGACAATTATAGGTGATTAGTAAATTTGGAATTTCATTACTATCTTTATTCCATAAAGTTCCCCAAGGTTAGATTTCTTTCCGGAAAGATTCTATGTGGTATCTTTGGATTTCATCAAATTTTAGGTGGTTTAGGAAATCCAAGACATTTTCAAAGGGAGTGATATTTCGAGAGCACTATGTTCTTCAACTTTCATCCTAATCCCTAAGGTGAAAGATCTGGAGTCTCTCAATCAATATCATCTGATTTGTCTTTTCAATTTTTCTTGTAAATTATTGTGTTAAATTCTGAATAAGATATTGGGGAGGATTATTTAGAAACTCATATCTAAGTAAAACATGGTCTTATACAAGGAAGGAGCATACATGGAGCCATCAGGATTTCAAATAAATTGGTGGATAATATTAATATTTGAGCTTTTGGATCAAATGTGATGATCAAGGGTGACATTATGATCATATGGAATGGAGTTTTATTTGGAAGGTTATGAGGAACCTTGTCTTTCTATAATGGACTTGTGATTTACTTTCTAGGTGCTTTGATTCTCCTTGTATTTCCATTCTCTTCATGGGAAAAGGTTTTGGTTTCTTCAAAATAGTTTATGGGCTCCAAAAATGTTATCATGTGAGTCCTAGCTAATTTATTATGCCACAAGATTCACTATCCATAAATATGAAGTGCAGTATAAATGAAGGAGATATATTTCCTTTTAGAGATAGAGTAAGAGAATCTAATGTGTCTTATTTCATGTTTGATGATGATATGCTATTTTTTATTAACAGGTAGAATAATTCTATTAATGAGTTCATTAAACTCAAGGGGATGTATGGATCTTGGAATGGAAATCATAACAATCATCAAAAATTAGTGTGTACATCTCAAATAAATGTTGAAGTAGGCAATGTAAGGAAATTCAATACAACATGAGGATTAAAATATGTACTCTTTCGATGGAGTATATGGGTTCCTTGATTTTGGATGGTAGGATCAAGAAGTTCTTTTTGTTAAGGTATTATTAGCAGAATTACTGGGCGGATTCAAAATTGGAAAAATCATTTTTTATCTTTCATAGGATGAATTACCCTTGTTAACTATATTCTCACTTCCATCCCCATGCATACTCTTTTTATTATCACTATGCTGAAGGGGGTATTTAACCAGATAGAAAAATTCATGATAGCCTTTATTTGGGATGTAGATCAAATAAGAAAATTCCATTGGGACTCCGAGGAAAGGATGGCAATACCTATTGAGGAGGGGGTATTGGACTATGGAGTTTTTCGGAATCCATTCAATGCATGTGAATGAGAATTTCCTGGGATATAATTGAGGGAAATTCTATTTAGGATAAATTTAGGAAATCTAGGTATGGGATGGATTGGAAAGGGTGTAATACTAGATCTGACCGGAAATCTAGACTTACAAAGTGCAAGTTTTCTCATATAGACATTCTTTACAAGAAGATGCAATGGGCGGTGGGGTGTGGTAATATTAGCTTTTGGAATGATAACTGGGTGGGAAACCCAATATATTATCTGAGATTCCCAGCACCAGATTCAACTTGTGATGTGGCCTTTAAATACCCATATCTTATTAATTATTTTTTAAGTAAGGACCATAAGTCAATATTCGTGAACATCACCCTTATAGTGGATGAGGATAGTTGTGTTATTTTTGAGTATTCAAATGAATGCCTTTATAGACGGGATTACCATGTACGGATACACGCTGCAAATGGGTAAGATGAGTGGTTTAGTAGGATCTGGTGCATGGAGATTTTGGATAAGCTGAACTTCTTAGTTTGGTGGGTACATAATAACTCTATTTATACGGATTAAATGTTCAAAATAAGGGCATTCATCTTGTGTCATGTTATATGTTTTGTGAGGCACCTGATTATGAAATAGTGCGGAATATTTTCCTAAAAAGGGAATGGGCCTTTAAAATATGCGATTACAGTAGTCATTTCATGGGATTCTCAGCAGGTGTGGACTCATTGATGGATTTTCTGGAGGCGTGGTTTCAAGGGAGGATCAAAATGGAAAGGTGAGTAGAATTTGGGGAATGGTTTTTACTATTGTTTTCTAGGTTCTGTAGGAATCTAGGAACATAGTTTGAGTTGGTGGAAGATGCTCATTCTTGTATATATAGGCCCGATTAAGGATTATTATGTCTGAATTGATCTCTTTGTTTCCTATTGGAATGTGTTCTATGTTTCTCATAGAGCCGCTTCCATGATATGTGATCATCGGTGTTCCATTTTCATTTTACTCAATTGGGTGTTGGGTTTTTTGGTTCCCCCCATCCAATGGGTTCAAATTAAATGTTGATGGCTTCGGTGCTACAGGGGTAATGTGAGGAAGGGGTATGGTTAGGGATGATAAGGGATAAATGATCTTTAGTTTCAGTGTTTTTTATAGGCCAGGTATTTCTATAGGGGAGGAGGCCTAGGAATTTTATAGCAGTCTCTCCCTATGAAACCAGCACAACATCCCTACATCCATGGTGGAATCAGATTCTAAGAGGCTGGTTGATATGATTTTGTAAAAAACAATATGTTAATATGAATTGATTTATTTTATTAGGAAATAAAGTATGTTCCTAGAATAGGGAATTAAATTTAAACATATCTGGAGGTAAGGGAATTTTTTTATAGACTCACTGGCTAACAAGAGTAGTGCTAGTAATAGAATCCTTATTTATGACTGCATTAGATCCCTACCGCAAGACTATAAATATTTATTTCAAGGGTGATGCACTTGGTTTACATCATTGTTGACCTCCTTGATGTGATTCTGTACATTTCTCTACATTTTATGTAATAAAAAGAAACTCTTTATTCATTCAAGATTAAAAAACATTGATATCATGGTAATTGTCAAAAGGGTTAGTGGGGTTTAAAACTAAGAGATAAGGGTTAAAATATCACCTAAACTTGACAAAATATTATTTTATAATAGTATTTGGACTTTTTATCTTTAAATATTATAAATATATCAATTTTAATCCACATTAACTTATAAATTAATTTATATTAATTTAAAATTTTAACTAATTCAAAGTGTACCCCTCTCCTCACTTATAAATGTGCACATCCTCTCCTTCATTACTCAAAAATTTTGAGAGTTATAGATCAACCAATTGATACCATATTATCATCTTATCTTAATTACCCAAATTTTATAGCATCTTATCTTTCCAAAATACCATCCCTTTAGGATTGAGGTGTAATCCAAATGAGGTTTCTGAATGAAGAGGTATAACTCTTAACATGGGGCTTTCAATTTATTTCTTCTTTTACCACTTCTGAATTTATGGTATCCATTTAAAAATAATTTATTTTGTATATTTAATTTATTAAATTGTTTTTATTATCATTTAATAATAATTATTCACTTTATTTCTTACAAACTAGAAATCAAAGTGTCATTTATGCATACATTTGGACTACAACCTCTATGAAGAGGTGTGTTTTGTTTTCAACCATCACGTCACATTGATGGTTATAAAGATGTATTTACAAAATATATACGATATTTATGATATTATTATAGTTTTATAAGGTGAATTATTATTTACCATTATTTTCTCCATCTATTTAAAATTGGAAACATCACTCGCTTGTACGTACAGATTGTCGTCTCAATGATGTGATGAAATTCATTCTTTATCACCAATTTATATGAATAGTTATAAAAGTGTATATAATAAATAAATTTTATAATAATGACATGAATGTATTTTTGGATATTATGGAACCATAATCAAACTATAAGTATTGGGATTTCGAAACTAAAACATGCATGAGAAATGAAGAATTTATCACCCGAAGTACTGACCATAATAAAAAATTATTAATAAACATGTGATAAGGTTGTACAAGTAAATCATATATAGAATGATATATATTTTTATGGTTATAGAATAGTTTTTTCATAAATCAATATTCATCATATATAAGTTTCTAATTCATATGAATCAAGATGATACTAGATGAAATTGACTCATATTTCAATCTCATTTTGATTATCATTGTTTATGGTTAAATTCACATTAAAGAAATTATATGATTATTATATGATAAATATGAATTACATTTATTCTAATATATCTATTCCTATAATATTCAAGTATTATTACTATTTTACTCTATTTTATACATAAAATTATTTATAAATTCTTTTCAAGAAAAACAAACTTTATTTCCTCTTTGGTCAAAAATCTGTTTCTCCCATGCCTATGTTTTCTCTAAATTATTTTCAAGAATGATTTACTATTTTCCTATAATTGTTTAACATAATTTTTACACATGATTAAATTTTTATATAAAAAAATAAAAAGAATATTCATTTCATTTTCTAAATGAGTTACTTTTTACTTTTTACCAAAAATGTAAAAGGAAACTTTTATTTAACATACATTGCATGAATAGAATTTCCTGCCATCATGACCGCTAAATGATTTGAGGATTCCATTATAATATTCTATGGTTATTTTAGAAGAAATTTTTTTCAATAATATTTTAGAAATATATTTATTTTAAATATGTCATTTTGAAATGAAAATGATATTTTTCTAAATAAATATTCCAATGATATTTTAAATCCATTTTTTTCTATGATAACATCCTTTAATGTTACTTATGATTTTCTAGGAATATTATCCAATGATACCATCATAATTCTATCTCTGTATTTTTGTTTTATTATGGTGATGAGATATTAATGAAACCTATTCATTTCCTATTGGTTTTTCTATAATGAATTTTTTATGAAACTCATTTCTTTTCTGCAGGTTATGCTTTTATGAAATGGTGAATCTTCTATGATATCATGGTATATATGTGTATTGTTTTGATTTTTTATTGGGTTAGTCCATTAAATCCCTTAAATTAATTGTTTAAATCCTTATATCTCATAAGATAATTATTATAAATGATTTAATATTCTCAATACACTATGGGAAACAAGTTGAGATACCTGATTCACTATGAAATAAGAAGCAATTTGGGATGCCTAATCCAATGTGATATGGGAAAATGGTGTTGATATCTAATCCACTATGTTATAGAAAATAAATATTGATTTTATATCTGTTATTATATAGGAAAAATGTGTTGAAGCCTACTCCACTATGATATAATGGTCTCTATAGTTAACTTTGAAATATGATATGGTTTTATGCCTATGATGGTGCCACATTATTTTGATAGGTTTTTATTATTATGATTTTAACTTATATTTCATTATTGATTTATTTTTATTACTCACACTTATTATTAATGTATTTTTAAATGATAAGGATTTATTCTATGGATCATGTTTATGATCTATAGAATATTGGATGTGAACTTTGTAAGTTAGGATCGTGATCTCATGCCTATTTTCTTATATTATGCTTCCATATGACCATCGATTAATATATCCCATGTTTACCCTTGTTAAGTATTTTATTTCACCGTTTCATATGTTTCCTTTACCCAGTTTATAAAGAAATGTTTTAAGTAGGTTATGTTCATAAGGGTATAATGTGTGAAGAACATTATAAGAGATAATAAATATGGTAACTAAATAAAATGTTTACGTATGTAGTCTACAAATAAAATAGAAATTTATGGTCTTGGGGAGTCCAATGTTATTAGATTTATTAAATATTCATCTAAATGGATGTAATATTTATGCCTAAAATTCTTGGTCCACCTTAGTTGGTATAAGAATAGGGTTTAGTTAATCCTTGGATATTATGACAAGATAACTTTATAAAAAAACCCTCCGACAAAGGTATATGTATGGGTAAACATCTTATGTTATGGTAAATAAAGGAATTCTATTTTCCTAGAAAATATATCCTTGTATATATACTATAAAGTGGATGCATCTATGGCATAGAAGCACCTAGGGGTAATAACTCTGATAGAGGTGAATTGGGAATTAAATCGATCATCACCATTGTATGATGATTGGACCTAAGACTATACCTGGATACCCACTCCTGGTAGATATGCTTGGGTTAATTCACATTTTTTTATAAATCATTATGATGTATTTGAATGAATAATGGACATGGATGACCTAGTTTAAACAAAGATTTCATAGATTAAAAATAAGGTGTCATAATCTAGACAACCTAGGAATGGTTTTCACTATTATATGATTTATTAATAAAATAAATATAGAATAATTATTAAACTATGATTTTTTTATTTTTGTCACTGATTGGTACCAAAATAAATCATGATAATAATAAATATGGTGGGAAATGAAATTACTTTTCTCCTGGGAAACTAAATTCTATGGGAGCCGGAATGCATAATCTTGTTGTTATTATCATGTGACTTTCTCAAACCATGAATCAAGGACAGCTTCCTAATGATCAAAGGAGAAAACCATTTACATTTGATTATTTTATGATGAAATACCCACCTTATTTTTTTTTTGTTTCATATAATCCACTTGGAGACGAGGGATGGATTTGTTCCACTAAGAAAATATTTTTTATTTTCTTGTGCTTGAAACATGAAAATTTCATCTTAGTAGTTTATCATTTGGAAGTTGAAGTATATAAATAGTGGAATCTTATTAAGAATACAAGGTAATAGGAATAAATATAATCTTTTTAATGGGATAGGTTTAAGAGGATATTGTTTATTGATTATTTGATTTATATTATAGGTATAATAATAGTTAAGGAATTCCATAAGCTTAAGTTGAAGGATGATGAATCCATTGGTACCTATGAGGAAACTTTTATAAGAGCTATAAGTTATGATTCTAGTTTAATCATCATCCATGATAGTAAAATTTATTGATTCTTTCATGGATTAAAACTGATTCTCTGAAAGGATTTAGCTATAGGATAATTCAGTCACTTTAAATAATTCATTTGATATGATATCAATATAGAAATAGAAATTAGTGATTCCCATCATTTCTATATTTTTTATAAGAAATGGAAGAAAGAATTTTAAGAAAATTAGAATAAATCACAAGGTGGAAAGAAATTACAACCACCTCCATGATAATAATGTGGGAAGAAACATCAAGGGAATCACTTGAATGGATGTCGGATGTGCTTTAAATTTATAAAGGCTGGCTTTAATGATCATGAATATCAAAAATATACAAAGAGAAAAATAGATATGATGGATTAAAGGACGATGAAAACTTATGCACCACCCATGATCTGATGCTTTAAATGAAATAAGTATGGGTATAACTCCAAATAGTGCATGAATATGAATATTTATTATGATTATTGATTTCAATAACCTCTTAATAACAAAGGAAAAGGTAAATCTCATGCAATCATGACTGCCAATGTTGGTTTTGAGAATGACATGGTTAATGGTATACTAATCATTAATTCTAGAATAGATAATGTCTTATTTGATTTGGAATCTACTCACTCATTTAAGTAAAATGTATTTCTAAGGGTATCATAATACCACCTCAATGATTAGATGTTGATTATTTAGTAAATATTTTTAATGGTACAATGATAACATATCATGTTTATACTTCTTCTCCAATTTATGTTTGTGGGAATGTGCTTCATAAAAATCTTGTGATTATCCCTCTACATGAATTTGATGTGATTGTTGGAAGGGATTTTATTTCTTTATATATAGAACATATCAATTTTCAAGGAAGGTAATTCACATTTCATATTCTGAAAGAACTTATGATCTCTAATAAGTGTGAGGATGAATACGAATATCCAATGGAAATTAATTCTATCTTATGGTTCATGATAACTATCCATGAATGGTATTTATCTAATATGGTTGGGTAGAAACATAAAAATGGGGATATGTCTATTTTATGGAAGTTTTTTTAGGTTTTTATAGAATAGTTTCATAGTCTTCCTTATAATCATGATGTTGAGCCTTCAATATAGCTCATAACTTGTGTTACAACTATTTCAAATACATCATATAAAATTATCTCGATTGAGTTGTAGGAATTGAAGAAGAAAATATCAAATAATCTTGATAAAGTATTAATACACCCTAGTGCATCACATTGGGGTGTAACTATTCATTTTATTAAAAATAAAGATGGTTCAATGAGTATTTTCATTGATTATTGGGAACTAAACAATATTACAATCAAGAACAACTATCATCAACCCCATATTAATGATTCTTTTGATTAATTATGAGGAACTAAATACTTTTCCTAGATTTATATTCATTATGGATATCATAAATTGAGGTTTCGGTATGAGGATATACACAAGAAAAAAATTCATTTGAGTTATAGGAAATTTAAATTTTCAATGATTCCATTTAGACTTACAAATTCCCTTACTATCATTATATATTTAACGAATAGTTTCTTTTTAGATTACCCTAATCATTTTTTACTATTATTTATAGATGATATTATTATATATTCAAAGATAAGGGGAGAGCATGAAGGTAATTTTAGAATTATGATTAAGACCCTGATGAAAGATAAGTTGTATAAAGAAATTAAAATTATGAATTTTGTCTATAGAAATTTTAATTTTGGGGTCATATAATCTTATGTGAGGGTATATTGATAGATATTTCAAAGATATAAGTTATTGAAAATGTCCAAGACCAACCATGGTAACCGAAATCCACATTTTTCTTGGGTTATATGCATTCTACCAATTTTTTGTGAGATATTTCTCAGGACTATCTAATCAACTCACTAATTTGACTCTAACGGGGGATATGTTCTTATGGATATATGAATACGAAGATAATTTCAAAGAGATGAAGAAAAGTTTGTTCAGTGCACCTATTCTCATATTACCCTATAGCGGATATGGGTTTATTATTCATAGTTATGCATAAAATAAAGGACTAAGATGTTCTATCCTATATAATGATATGTTCATAGTATGTGCCTCATGATAATTGAAAATATATTATTAAAGATACTGGAATCATTATTCAAAGCATGAATTAGTAATATTTGTGTTAAATATGTGGAGGAATTCTATTTATAGTCAAAGGTGTAGCATATATATTTATAATAAAATATTTATGTATATATTCACATTGAAATATTTGAATATACACTAGAGAAGATGGTTTGAGATGATTTTTTTATAAAGGTAGGAGGGAAGCCCCTCTATTATATTTTATTTAAATATAAACCAGCTCTTCTTCCAAGGAGATGTGAGAACCTGTTACATGATTACCAAGGCCCATGGTACCCAAAAAAACCATGATAATATGGATATTATGAGGATTTTCATAATATGGATCTTTATATCCTAAGGAAAGGGAAAATATCCTATCATTTTTATATTAATGTTCAACCATTTATCCATGTGATGATTAAAGAAGCCTGGAAGAAGAATATAGAACTGAAAAATAAGGTGATAAATGTTCTTAAGTTAAACCTTGATTATAATTTTTAGAAATTGAGTTTTTTCAATAATATATTTGAAGAAGGCACTATTGGATGAAACTGAAATTTTTTCATTTTATATTCATACTGGAAGTATAAGGATATATAGATATTTGATAGAATATTTATGTTGGAATAACATGAAAAAGAATATTACATAGTATGTATCTCAACATCTAGTATGTCATAATGCTAAGGATGACAGATAGATTTCTAATATAATTCTACAACCATTTCACGTACTAAAATGAAAATAGAAAAACATTACTCTGGATTTAATCATCAGACTCCCAAAAACATCTAACAGCCATAATTATATTTTAGTTGTTTTTTATCACCATATGAAGTCATCACACATAATTTCCATTAGATAATATCTCTATCTTAATCAATTTTCTCATATATAAATTAATTAATTGGTGCTATTGTATAGAGTACCACTCACATGTTATATCTGATTGGAATTTTTGTTTTACCTAGAAGTTATAGAGAAGTCATCAGTAGTTTCTACATATATAGTTGAGATTCAATATTAAATATCATCCTCAGAAAAATTATTTATATAAGAAGAAACTTTTAAGCCTATAAGATATGTTAAGATAATGTTTTATGAATTTTAAAGGTGATTGATATCAAAACCATTATATATTTGAATTTTCATAAAAAATTTATTTCACAAAAGAATTCATGTGGCTAATTATGATGCCATAAATTTTTAGAAGTTAAAAAATCCAACATGTTTGGATAAAGTATGATAATTAAATCTATTGGGATATTATCTACCTAATTAGATGGAAAATAAGGTTACATCCATTATCCAAGATAAGTAAAACTCGGAATCAATAAGGAAAATTACAAAAAATCATCAGTGAGATCTAGAGTTCAAAGTTTGGTGAATGGTATTACAATAAATATCTCCTTGGAATAAACCTATGGTATTTTTAAATAAGTAAAAGTTGATCCCTAGATATATCAGTCCCTTTTAGATTCTTGATCGCATTGAGAAGGTAAGTTGTTACTCATAACATCCAGTGAATCTTTATCAAGTTCACTATGAATTACATATATCTCTCTTATTAAATTACATACCTAATCCTTCACAAGTAATAAACTTATAGTTCATATATCCAGTAAATTATCTCTCTTATAAGTAGAAACTATTAAATATTTTGGATCATGAAGAGAAAGTATTATGAAAAAAGGCCACTCACTTGGTCAATGTTTTATGGATAAACCAAAAATTATAGGAAGTTACATGGAAACCCAATAATGTGATGAGGTAGAAATATTCTTAGTTATATTTATTATAGTGACATAATTTCAAGGGAAAATTTCTTATAATTTGGAAGAATAGAAACCCTAATATTCTATGATATAGTTCTCTATAAATAAATTTTATTTCTTTGATAGTTTTCTTTACACCTAACTCCATGTTTAAATGAATCATGTTATACTATTGAAATTTAATTATTTCATAGTTATTGCACTAGAAGGTATGAATATGACTAACTAGATTATGAAAAAGTATGGCTTAAATATTTATAAAATCAATTAATGTATTATCAATAGATTAGAAATGAAAATAAAATCATTTGAATGTAAAGGAGTAGTTTTTTTGAAAAACTATTTTTATGAATAAAATGTTTTTTTATAATAATAAACTATATTAAAAACTATTAAAAATTAATTTAATGATATTTATATATTATAAATTAAATAAAATATTTTCACATTCATCTAATGGATTTTTTTGGGGCATGATAAAAAACACATTTTTTTAAAAATGATTTTTGTTGTGTTTTGCGTGATTATTTTAAGATAATTATAGAAATTGAGTCTTAAAAAATGGATTCCATTTTTGTAATTAGGAGGATAAAATTTGGTAAATAGGTTCCCTTTATTTTTATTCATTATGTATAGTAACCTTGGTGAATATTTATCAACTCGTTAAGGGTAAAATGGGTGAAATAGGGTTAAAAATTAGGATAAGGCTTTAAAAGTTCTTTAAAAGATGAATTTACACTATTTTATGAGTTTTATTTTCATAAATTCACATCCATGTTTTGAAAATAATGGAACTTGGTGTCAATTTTCCCTAATTATTACCTTTATATTATTTTACAAAAAGAATAAACAAAAAATATCACCCTCTTGACATTAATAAATTTAATATTTTTTCATAAGGATAAAAGGAGGTTATGTTCTGATATAAGTTTTTATTTTAAAGTTGAATTATTATTTTTATCATGGTAAATTATTTTTATGTTTTTTTGGAATATTTATCTTAACAACTTTTTCAACGCTGACATGGTATTTTCTTAAGTAATAGAAAAATATAATAAATAATATTAAAAATATTAAAAGAAATAAAATTTGGAAGAATTTTTGGCGCCATTAATTTTTTAGATAAATATAACATAGTAGTTTTTTTTAAAAGTTTTTATTCTAATTCTATTTCAATCATGTTATCTTTAAATTAAAACATTTGAATAGTCTTAAAAATAACATTAATGGTATATTTTGTTAAATATTATTGTATTTAATGATTTTAAGATTCAAAAAAATATTATAATTGTACAATTGAATATTATATGGTCTATCATATCAAAAAATTTCTAATTATGGGTAAATTTTTCTTTTATTGTAATAGTCATGACCCTTAACGAGTAAAAAACATTGATATCGTAGTAATTGTTGTAAAGGTTTATCAGGGTTAAAAATATGAGATAAGGGTTATAAAATCACCAAAACTTATATAAATATTATTTTATGAGATTTTATAGACTTATTCTAATAATATATTATAAATATATTAATTTTTATCCACTTTAACCCAAAATTTAATTATTATTAATTTAATACTTAAGTAATTCCAAGGGAGTCCCTCCCCTCACTTATAAAAGGGAACCTCTTCTCCTTCACTATTCATAGAGTTTGAGACTTATATATCTTCTATTTCCTACCCTAATATCATCCAAGATTTATTCCCCATGTATTATTTCTTATTTCCTTTTTAAGATACCATCTTTTCAAGACTTAAGGTGTAAACCAAATGATGTTTCTCAATGAAGAGGTACAAATCTTAACTGAATTTAATTTATTCTTTTACCTATTCTAAATTTATGTAATCCATTAAAAAATAATTAATTTAGTATATTAAATATAAAATTTTATTATTATGATATTCTAATAACCATTATTCACTTTCTTTCTGACAAATTGAAAATGAAAGTATTGTTTGTGCATATGTGTGGACTACCACCTCCATGATATGATGGGTTTCATTTTTCATCACCACTTCACATTGATGGTTATAAAAATTAATTTAATGAATATATATGTATATATGACAATATTATAGTTTTATAAAGGTGAATAATTATTTTCCTTTCTTTCATTCCATCTATCAAAAAAATTAAACATCGATCGTGCATATGTATGGAATACCATCTCCATGAAGTGATGCAATTCATTTTTTATCATTGATTTATATGAATAGTTATAAAATTGAATATAATTATTAAATATGGTACTCATTAAATGATTAAAATTATATAAATTATTTAATAATAATCAATGTATTATTATCAGGATTACCGAATCAAAACATACATGAGAAATGAAGTAGTTATCACTTGTAATAGTGATTTTAATAAAGAATCGTTAATATGTGGGTGATAAGATGTTATAATTAAATCATATATAGTATGATATACATTATTATGGTTCAATAATATTTTTATAATAAATATATTTTTATTATAAATGATTTTTGAATGTGTATGATGAAAAATGAGACTTCAGGTAAGGGATTTTTGTTTCAGTAACATTTTAATCAGTTTTGTTTATACTTAAATTTTAATTTGGGAAATAATTGATCCCTATTTGATAATTTAAATTTAAATTTATTCTCATATTTTAATGATACCATTTTTAGATCTTCATTACTTAAAATTATAAATAAAATTTTTTTAACAAAAAAAATATTTTATTTCCTCTTTGGTTGGGAATGTTTTCTTTTTGTGTCCATTTTTTTCTTTAAAATGATTTTAAGAATGTTTTCATATTATGATATTATTGTTTCAACAATTTTTATCCATTTTTTACATTAAATAAAAAATAAAATTAATATTCTTATCATTTTCTAAATAATTAACTTTTTACATTTTACCAAAAATTTGAATGGAATCTTTGTTTTAATGTTTTCGCTATGAATAGAATTTCCAACTGTCATGACCTGTCAATGATTTGATGCATATTTTACATTTTTAAATGGTTAATTTCATATAAAAAAAATTTCTATAATATTATATAAATATTTCTATTTTCAATATGTGATTTTAAAATGAAAAGTTTATTTTCCTCGAGAAATATTCTAGGGATATTTTAATTAAATTTTCATCTGTGATAACATAATTTGATGTTAATTATAATATATTAGTGATATGATCCAATGATACCATCCTTATTATTTCTTTGGATGTTTTTTCCTTATGATTATGAGAATTTAATTAAATTATTTCATTTCTCATGGGTTATATTGTGAAAAAATGATGAAATGTTTATAAAACCAATTTATTTTATTAGGTGATTATTTGATGAAATTATAAATGTTTTAGGATATTGGCACACACTTCAATTTCCCGAAGGCCATAAAATTTTTATTATAATAAAACCGACTTTTAATGGAAGAAGGGGAGAACCCAAAAAGACTTCATAACTAATAAAAATCGCAAACCCAAGGTCTAGAGTGAAAACCCAGACTAACAACATGGAGTTGTCCCTCCCTAGAATTTAATCATGATGAAACTTTCCACCATTGCAAGGCTAATCAAAAATCAAGTGTCCTAGGTCAAAGAACATGCATGGTCCAAGGGCTAACGCCATAACATCTCAAACATCCAAATCTAAAAAGCTCTATAAAGATGAACTGCCAGCTCTAAATCCTCCTCTAGGACCTAAACCATGTGGTCCAGTCCAAATTAAATATTCAAACTAAAATAGGAATCTACCATACATGCCATTGAGCAGAAACCATTGTACGCCAAACAAAAAAATCCTTAGAACTATCACTAGAATCCATCAACACCAACGAACCAGTACCAAATGCATCAATGAAACCATTACGAACAACACCTCCTAGAACTTCATCAATCACACAAACTACACATCCCAAAACACCATACAAACCATCACTCAAATCCTATTGGGAGAACATCATCGGGGTCCTGGTGATAGAGAAGAGAAAATGCATCTATAGCAAGCCATAAATGTCTCCATGGCCAGAAACATTGAAGGAAAATCCCACTGCCTGCATCAAGAACATCCAGGATGTGAGCCAACATCAACCATAACAAAAACATCAATAACCCTTCGCAAGTAATCTAACAATGTGATAGAAACACAGACAACAACCATCAGTAGAAACCTACTTCCATCCATAACATCTCCTCCAAGCACACAGTCATGTAAGATGCATCGCTGACAAAGAGAACTAAGATGATCTAACCCAAAAATAGCACTCTCACCATGAATCTAGTCAGATTTAAACATCGGAGGAATCAACACTGAAGTACAATCATTCCAACCATGGGAGGAGGAAGAAACCTTCACAAAGGGCTATAGGAAAACTGAAGATGCTGGGACCACATAAAATATCATTTGAACTTCCAAAAACAAATCGCCAATATAAACCCCCTATGTCGCGATGACAGCCAAATCACCCGATCACACTCGAAGAAACCTCACTGTAAGAAGTAATCCCATCTTCATATTCATATATGCACATAGAGACCACAACAAACCTCACACTACACCCGTAGTTGACCCTGAAATGAGGAGTAACCCCTCTGTCTATAGAAGTGTGAAACACAACCTAGACACTGCGCCGCAACCAGGAGAAACCCTAGCTAGTTCGACGGCTAGGGAGAGAGAATATGCAAGAAATGGAATTCACTGAGCATTAATCCCACAAGGAGACACCTCCATGAACAAGGATATTAAACCACAAACGATCTCGCAGTGGTGCTGATGAACGAGCTGCCTCCATCTCCAAAAGGAAGAGAGCTGACGACAGGGGAAAACCTAGGAGGCAAATCCCCTTACGGTCTCATTACTTCCAAATACTCTTTAGCACACACATATTTATAGTTTTCATTATGTTAAGGGTGGGTCTATTAAATATCTTGATTTTTTTGGGTAAATACTTATATCACATGATATAATAATAGAAAATTAGTTGATGTGCTCGATCCACTATGAGAAAAAGGTAGGGTTGTATGATACACTGTGATATGGGAAATAAGTAAGGATGCCTGATCTATAATGATATGGTAAACCAGTGGTGGTTTCACATCCACTATGATATGGAAAACATGTGGTGATTAATGATTCCTATTTATATGGAAAATATGTGTTTATTCCTAATCTACTTTTATATTATGATTTTGGTAGTTAAAATTGACATATGATGTGGTTTCTTTATCTATGATGGTTCCAAATTATTATAACATTTGTTATGAATATGATTTTAACTTATAGTTCATGGTTTTTTTATGATTACTCCTTAATCTTATGATTCATGTATTTTTATATGATAAATTTCTATATTATACCTTATGTTTTTTATCTATTATTGAATAGTTCTAAACTTTTTAAGTTAGGGTCAAGATCTCATACTCTTATGCTTATCTTATGCATGAATATGATCATCGATTTATATCTTCCATGTTTACCATTACTAAGAATATAAGATCAACCATTATTACGTTTCCATTCCCTATGTCATGAAGAATGGTTTTATGTAGGGTATTCCAAGAAGGGTATAATGTGTGAAAATATTTATGAGAGATGATGAATATTATACCTTAATAAGTTGTTAATTTATATAGTCTCCAAGTACATTGTATAATCATATATATGGGATATGTGATGTTATTATATTTGGTGAATATTCATCCAAAGTTATGTAGTATTTATGTATTTAATACTTGGGTCACCTCAATAGAAATAGGTGGAAATACAATTTTTTATATATCTTACCTTCAATCCATGTGAAGGGAGGTAGGGAAACATATTATTCATATTCTATGATATTTCTTTTTATCTAAAGTATAGGAACCTATTTTTATTACAAAATTTAAATTAACCATAATAATTACCTTCTTGGTTTATTGATAGGGAACCTAGATTAGCTCTGATACAACCTGTAGAGCCCAAGTCGGTTATTTACCCCTAAAAGGGGGTGAATCAGTGGTAAAATTTTATAAATTTATTCTATTTAATTCAACCACATAGATTAATTAAACTCTTAATATCTTCTCTATTTAAGTACTCAAACTCACATGAATATTGTATAAAATAAATAATGCATGAAAACCTATAGTTACAGGGCTTGTCTATGGAAACTTACTCCTTTCCATGATTGGATAGAAACCCCAATCATAGATTCTATACTATATACCCAAGTGGTTACATAAAGGATCTTCCCAATCCTATAAACATATTTTATTACAGTGATCATATTTTAGAGATCCACTATAATGTATAACTTCCCACTTCCCACTAAAAACTATTTGAAACAAAAACAAGAAAGATATCCTTTTTCTCCTAGTTACATCATCTCCACTCAAGATATATCTTCTTTCTTAATCATTTTGGGTTTGAAATTCCTTGTGTGTTAACTTCTTTAATATCTTCATTAATTGATTATCATTATTAGGTCTTCTATTCTTACTCACTCCCACCTCTCAAAATCCCATGAACTAAAAGTTTCTCCAAAAAATCTAAACTTCGATCACTCACTTTTCTCTTTAATATAACATTTTATTGGGTACTCAATTATCTCTCATAAATAACCCTTATTTATTCTTCTCATTCACTTATTATATTCACTTAATATTATGTTAGTATTTTTAATATTATTTCTTAACTATAAATATGAAAACCCTCTTTAATCATTGTAGACAAGAATTCTTATCATTCAAATATTTATGATATTTTTTGTTTGAATTATCCTTTTAATCTCATAAAAACCTTCTTTCAAAATATTTATAAATATTAATTCAAATTTTCTAAATCCTTAGGATATTTTTCTATTCTAAAATCTTCACAAAATCTATATATTTAAATTTCTTTGTAATTCTCATCCATATGTACATGTAATTCTGTAGTTTTGATGTGGTGGTGTGGCTTGTGGTGTGGAAATATTCTCAAATCCTTATCATCTTGAATCAAAAATATTTTATATTAAGTATGAAATTTAAATAAATTAAGATCTTTGAAATATCTTATGATTTAATATCAATTTATCAAGATATTTATTATGACTTATTTTTTTATTTCTCTTTAATATTTCTCATATCATAGAGTTCCTTTGATTTGTACTCTATAAAGATTCTAAAGAAACCTTACAAATTTTCTTGTTTAATCTACTTTATCTTCATAAGGTTCGTTGCACCCTATGAAGTCTATATGTACTTGACATAAATTGAACCCTATAAATTTATACCCTATAATTAACTTTTCTCAACTCAATGTAGTTCATCTTAAAATTATGGAAATCAATTATATTTTTAGAAAAATATTACAAACTTAAATCATGGGTTTCATGGGAACCCTGTGAACTTATTAAAATCTATGAACTCCTAATTTACCATATGTGATTCACTAAAATCAATAAAGTTTGGTTATTCCAAAGGTAGGAACTCTAAAAAAATTTATCTAATGAAGACATTTAACTCTATAAAAATTGAAATCTACATTATGAATAATGTTCATGAATTTTTCTTTTTCTTTACTTTTGTACAGTAATTCCAAGATTCCTAAAATACTTATTGATCCTCTACAACTCATTTTGAATCCATCTCAATCACCAAAAAAATAACTCAAATTATCAATCAAAGAGTCTTAATTAGACAATACCATAGAAAATCAAATATTTGGTTCTCAATGAATGGTTTTTTTATACCTTTAGCTATATCATCTTTGAATATTGATTCATCACTCGTCCCACTAGTAGGATTCCTTAAAACTCAATAAAAACTATTATAGATAGTTTTTCTTCATTATCACTTATATTTAACTTCAGTAATAGAAAAATAATCATCAAATATATAGGATTGTAATTAAATATATCTAACAAATATATTCAATATAACAATAGTACCATCCTTTAGCTTATATGAGAGCTTCTTCCTCAGTTCAACTACTTTTTATTCCAACACATATTGATAAATTATCTATATAATAATAGATTCACTTATTTATAATAAATATAATTTATACCTAGGTACTTAAAACACCATAGGTGAGGTAATGTTTTTTAGAGGTCAATGGCCTAGAATAGGTACATATATCATGTATTTTTTTACTTATGGTTGAATTGGGGTGATTTTATAGAAATTAAAATAAATCTAATCAAATTATCCTTAATATATTATTTGATACTAGGATTAGTAGATTCCTTACATTATTATAGATATGCTTGATGGTCATCATCTATGTGTGATCCATGTAGGCATGGTATAGCTGAATGATCAGGTTACCCGTAGGAGGGTTGACCCAGTTGAGGAGGAAAAGTATTATAGGAGGACATTGCATGAGTTCTAGTATTAGAGTTTTGTGAAGTATGAGTGGAGTGTCTCTAATATGTAGAAAAAGTACTTGTTATAGAATATAGAGATCACTTTAATTTTGATATGTACTAGGACATAGAATTAGGTCCCACTAGTAGTTAGTCATATAATAAGTTTCATGTGCTGGTTATGGATTTTGTATCTTAGAGAGAATAAGGAGTTAAAGATTTCATGGTACAATTTCAATAAATTATTCCCTAAATAGTTACTTTTATTGAATATGAAGAAATTTAATAGGTATAAATTTATATCCCTCCATCAGAAGATCCTAAGAATATGGTAGATCGATATTGATTTAAATTTCTCCTCTACTTTTCCCTGAATCTTTTCCTAGATGAGAAGGTTAGACCATGGAATTTGAGGAGGAATTTTTTATAGCTATTAATTATATAGTTACCCTATTTATATTTATTAAATATCTAGAGGTTCTTAAAAAAATTAAGTGATTGAGAGGATTCTTGAATATTTAATATTTCGTTAAGTGTGGATTCATCAAAACCCACTGAGCAGAAGAGTTGTGGTTAAGGATCTCAGATATCTAGGCTTTCAAATATTCAATCAATAGGGACTCAACCATAGTAGTTTCAATATCATATATCAAGAACTATTAGTCCTTGTTAATCTATATGGGTATTTGTTCCAATGTTCATTACTTATAGATTTCATGTTCATCGATTATTTTAGAGCCTAGTCATTATAGGTTGTTAGCATAATGTAGGTGGAAAGTTCATAGTCTAGTCTTGGAAATACCTTCCTCAAAGGCCTTATCTATATAAAGTTTAATAAGATTTTAGGTGGATGAGTGGAGATATATTAGGAATAGGATAACCCCATTTTTTTCTCTAATCCTTAAGGACATTATGATGTTCATGGTCATGTGGGTGGTCATTAGTGGGACCAGAAAGGAAAAAGATTTTGGTTTGGTTGGCTTCATGACCAGGAGATACCAGAGATAAGTGGGAAAAATATAATCCATGGTACTATATTCTTATTATATACCATTATATTTCTCTTCATTTGGTTATATATCTTAAATTCATTTATTACACCCTATTTGGTATATTCCTTAGTAATTTAGTTAGAGAGTCTTATTGTGTCCCTCATGTTGGCTATACTAGTTGGTGGCCATTATGGTTTCATTAATTTGTGTTAGGATTGTGATCTGATTATGGGGTAGCATAAAACATTATAGAATTTATTTTACATTAGATATAACCATATTATGTCACCATTAACATGGATTGGTTGTATTATATTTGTGAGATCATTGATTTCTCTTAGAGTAGAGTAGTTATCTTTAATGTGAAAGGCCAATGTATGATGTTAATTAGTGAGTGAGATCATTATATAGGTCATAGAAATTTAGAGCATCTTTTTCCTCAACTAGTGGATTTTTTATTGGGTTTGGTAGAGGAGAAGATGGTTTAATTTCCAAATGTTTTTAGGAGTATATGGATGTTTTCCATGAAGTGGATGGGACTCCACCCCCTTTAAATGATATTGAGTTTAGTATAAAGTTGTATTTTAGTGACTATCTATTCATGATGGATTCTTATTGGATGTAAAATTCTAATATTAGGGATTTGAGGATTCAAATTGATTATTTTATGAATATAGTTTTCATCAAACCTATTGTTTCATCATCAGGTGATTTAATGTTTTCTTCTAGGAAGGAATGAGGTGGTCTAGGGTTATTCATAAACTAATAATGATTTGATTGTGTGATGTTCAAGATATGTTGTCATTTTCTTGGAATAAATGGTTTGTTTGATAATTTTAAAGGATCTAGATATCTTTTTAATATTGACCTAAATTATAGGTATTAAAAGATGATGGTGAAGGAAGAGGATATGCTGGAAGATTATTTTAGTTATTTCAATAGGCACTTTGAGTTCATATATATGTCTTTTGATGTTAAAAAATCTCTATCTATTTTCATGGAACTCATGAACTTCATATTTCTTGAGTTCTCATATCTACTCATGGTAGTGTTCATTGATGATATTCATGTATACTAGATGTAAAATTATGACATTGTTGAGAATCATACGAATATTTTACAACTCCTTCTGCACTATCATATCTATGGGAAGTTTTCCAGGTGCAAGTTTTGGACACATGAGTTGCATTTTCATAATCCTATATGTATCCGAAGGGATTAATAGCCAATCCTTTAAAAATAAATGTGGTTATTTCTTGTGAAGAACCCAATATTATTGTAATGATTTATTGTTTCCTTGGTATTATAGGTTCTCATCAGAGTGTCATGTATAATTTATCTTGAATTGTAACCCCATTGAAATCCATGACTATGAAGGGGAAAGATTTCATAAATACTAATTGGTGTTATGAATATTGATATTTACTAAATGATAAGTTAAGTAGTTCTCTTATTATTTGGTTTCTGGTGGAGAGAGTCATGTTCAAGGTTTTATGTGATGCTTATCATCTTGGTTTGGGTTACTTCTTAACACATTTGTTGGTGGATATCTCATATGTGTCTCATAATTTTTCTTCCATGAGTATAACTATGCCACACTTGATATTGAGTAATAAATTGAGGTGTTTGATCTAAAATTTTATTGGCAGGACCACATTGGAGAATTATTTATGTTCTTCACATATCATAATATATTGAGGTATATACTCTCTTATTGGGATTTAAATATATGTTATTAGTGATATATAGGGTTCTTATTATACTATTACATTGAGATCAAAAATCAAGTAAAGGGAAGAGAATTTAATTTCTAATTCACTACGTAAGAAGTTATGATGATATGTTGTTCAGGATCCTAGATATGCTTGTATAGTGATGTGAGATCTTGTAGTGATGTATCTTGATATGGAGGAGGTTGGTGGTAGAGGTTTCATATCACAAATGATAGTCCAACCATTCTTTTTATAGTAGGTGGAGGAGTCTCAGTGATGATACCTAGAGGTATAGGTGTTGTGAGGTCATATCATTCATGGATATTATTATAAGGGACGGTCATAGGATTATTGGCATCAAATGTTATTTCGAGGGGGGTTTCCATTGGTGATGCATGAGGAGGTTCTTCATTACTTTCATCCCTCAACCTTGGTAGTGAATCCTAAGATATATAAGACATATAATTCAATGACAAGTTAGTTCAAGTGGACATGGATGATGTGTTCTATAGTGGATTTCTATCATGATGTTTTTTCTGTCATTTTGAAAATATATTGAAACATGTACCTATCATTTTAAAGTATCCATTTGATGTCACCAAGTAGAAGTGGGAGGAAATTTTTAAGGATTTCATCACCAATTTTCCTCTATATCAAGCATGATGATATGTTATTTGGATGATTAAAGATCAATTTATTAAGTTGGATCATTCCTTTGTGATAAATTAGTCAATTGTTTTAGTTTTTTTGGTGAATAAAAATATGGATGAGATAATGAAAGTTCACTGGTTTTTGAGAATCATAATTGTTTATCAAGATCCCCACTTTCCCTCATGAGTTTGGGGAGGTCTTAAACATGATTTTGGATCTTATTTTTGTCTTAGAACTACTTTCCATCCATCAATGGATGGTTATATGAGGATAATCTTCCAAACATATGAGGATATGTCATGTAACTATAATTTTTATTTTGGTGGAACATGAGTAATTCACCTGCCTCTAGTTGAGTTTTCTTATAATAATAGTTATCACTCTCTTATTGGAATAGATCTATTTGAATCATTAAATAGTTGGTTATAGAAACCAAAAGTTTGGGTATTATATTTTTTTATAATATGTGGTAATTGAAATGTAAATATATAGAAAATTAATAATTCATGACTATAAGGAGCCAATAAAGACCGATTTCTAGAAATTATAGTGGATTGTAAGTTATGGTGAAGTGCATTACTAATAAAGGATATAGGTGATATGAATTTTGATTGAGATGAATCTAAAAGATAATGTTTTGAAATTCTATAAAAAAAATTGAAATTTAATCCTTGGTGGTATTTGAGTTGATTTTAATTATAAGTATATTCTGGAATCTAGCTAATTCTAGATCATAAGTTTCATATAGAGGTTTGTAAGGATGGATATGAATATAAAGTTAATTTTGAATTATTTTAAGGTTCACTCTATAAATTAAGTGAAAAATAGAAAAGTAATGACGTAATTAACTTATACGTATAGATTTTATATTCTTTCAAAAGAATGGAGGTAACATATTGTGCACACAAAGTTTATATTTATGGAAAAGTTATGGAAGTTGCATATGATCATAAGGTACAACTTGGAAATTTTAATGGTTTTTCAGTGGAGATTTTTAAGGTTTTCTAAACATCATAAGGTTCTATTAGAGAATTTATAAGGATTATTAATAGTATAGAAACCCTAGACTTTAATAAATATTATAACATGATTATTAAAATAAATATAAAATAAATATAAACCAAGGATAGAGAAACCTGGTATCTTTTGGAGACTAGACACATAAAACAACAACATGAAACTAAAATAAAACATCCTTATTTTAATATCTATAATGATATTATAAATCCCATTGAGCACCTAAAACTTCATAGGATAACCTAGGGAATACATATACACAATTGGTGAGCTAAAAAACATAGTAAGGGAATAAACATGATAAATAATCAATTCAAATAAGTAAAAAGGAATAATATCATATCATAAAAGATAAGTAATATGAATAATCATATGAGACCATAATATAAAGAACATGGAATAATAATATCATGGACACATATGAACTTGGAAAGAGAAAAAAAAAACATGACATAATCATAAGTCAAGACTAACTGCTAAGACAACATCACATGGTGTATAAAGTCCCTATATAGATAAGGTTTTCTCCCCAATATCATACATATCATATCATGAGACATGATCCTTACCAAATTAATGGGAGTGATATCTAGTTTCACCATTCATAAAATTTACATGATTATGTGTATCACAAATTCAAATCAAATGTAAGGCATAAACATAATAGTAATCCCTTGAAAGTAATGGGTTTCATGATCTTATATCATGTCATAATCAACATAAATTTTATAAATATTTGAAAGAGAAGAATTAATGAACTATTTTGGATGATCATTTATGATTTCATAAGCATAGGTCTCAAAATATGGGGTCCATATAAAAAAATGTCATGATAAATAGTATATAATTAGATATATAAATGAACTTTCAAAATGATGGTTTAGGGATTCAAATGAAGACTTTGATGAAAGAGTAATTATGTAATTTAATTGAAAACTATAGGTGAACTAGAATGATTATAACTTAAATATTCCATTAATTATTTAAATAATGTATGCTAATAATGACTTTGAAATAATTATATATAAAAGTTTTAAGGGACAAAAAAATTACTTTTAATGGGTTAGATTTTAAATAATGCAATTGAGAAATGAACTTAGAGAATGTATAACCCCATAAAAGGAAGGAATAATAAGGCTAGTATATATGTATGATAAATATATTTAAAATTTATAAGAATTTAATAACATCATATAGATAGATTATACGATTTATTGATAAAAAGGTCTTAACCTATGAAAATAGGGTGGTTCAAAGAGATCTCTTACCTTAGGATCCAGAATCATTTTGCACTTGGACTTAATATCCTGGATAATCAAATTAGATTAATTAATTACTTAATTAATTATACTTTAAATATATATTTTAATTTCAATAAATTTATCATATTAATTTTTAACCATTTCAATGAGATATAATTTTTAATTTCGTTGTTCTGAGGGTGTTCATTTCATGGTTCCAAGGTCAGATCACTTGTGGATAACTTTTGATGTTATTGTCAAAATAGAATATAAATTTATAAGGGAAATTAAATGGAATTAATTTACTTATATAAATTTAAATGATCCCAAATATCCTTTTGTGTTCCAACATAGGGATGATTCATTTAGTGAAAACGTTAATATTATATGGTTAGTTCATTTAGGGGGTTTACATACCATCACAAAATTGTTTCATTTTATTTTATATTATCTCTATATATTTATTAAAAAACATGAAATATGTTATAATATAATTATTGTTATAATATTAAACGATAATAATACTTTCATGACCTGACTTGAAGATGGTGGAGAAAAATTAAATACATTGTTCATGGAGGTTGTGAACCAATTGTAATGCCCTGATCCTAGTTACCCAGAGTCGGTGCATTATTACATAACATTGGCATGGTCACAAAAGACCAATTCACGAAGGAACGATTAGTTTATTATACTAGGAAACACTAGATACATTAATAAGGTTTTTATTACATTATAAAATGGAAAACTACAATAACATTTTCTCCAAAGACAACACTGAGATCCCATAGACTATCCCTGCAAGTCGGTCATAATATACTTCTTCGCATCCTTGGAATAATAAAACATATAATGGGGTGATCTCAGATGCCCAGTAAGGATAACAATATAGTGGAAACTTTCATAAATAAGCATTAACATTTAAGGCAATGTATAACTAAAACAAAAGCATTTTAAACTTGAACTTTAGCATAATATGGAAAAATTAAATTAAATAATTCTCTTTACTTATTCATATGGGTATTCTACTAGTCCACTAATCGCATGCAATATCAATAACCACTTTCATAATGATGGAATGCATAATTCCAGACTATCATAACCACAAAGTCAAGGCCTTGTACCAAGACTGCAAATAATATTTTTTCAATGCCTTCTACCAAGACACTAGTTTGCCTCATGAGACCTACCAATGCATCGAGGAGCTATAGCAGGC
The DNA here is from genome assembly GCA_963277665.1 of Viscum album. Taxonomy (NCBI): domain Eukaryota; kingdom Viridiplantae; phylum Streptophyta; class Magnoliopsida; order Santalales; family Viscaceae; genus Viscum; species Viscum album. The sequence goes on along the minus strand of OY728159.1, from coordinate 966,977,543 downwards.
TCCACCCGTCACTTGTTAAGTCCAATGCATTCTTCATATGAACAGGTTTAAACATAACATAAACATTTGTATTAAAACTAGAATACGAAATGTCAATACTTTCTCCACAAACCATGAATGGTATAAAAATAACACATACACAGTCAAAAATATCAAAAAACCTTCAATATAATATGGAATTTCTGTATCATAATAAATCAACCTCAAATGAGCTTAAAATCCATAAAAGGATGTTGACATAGATTAAATCAAAACTATTTGAGAGAAATATCACTTTTTTGAAATCATTTAAAAGTCACATAATTATAAAATAAAACATTTGCATTTAAAATATTCTTCTAAGATAGTAAGGGAAGCTTAGACTATTTTATAATAGCGGAAAATAGTCGCACCCACCGTATAAGTTAAAAAAATACATTCTTAACTTGATTTTGTCGGAAAGGTTAAAAAGGACCTTATTTGGAAAACGAAGGAAATATTCCTTTATAAACATCTTATAAAAGTAAAAAAAGGGTATAAATGACTTTAACTTATAGTCTATAAAATAGTAAGAATGTTTTGAAATACATTTTTAAGAAAAATGGGTGTGGATGATAAAGAGGTCCCGGTAGATAATTACGTATATACAATCTCGGATAATGAAGAGATTGTGAAATAAACCCTTACCTTGTACTTTTCATTGGTAGAGGGTAGATTAACCTCTTTTATAATGGTTAAATAATTGTTATTAAATTATACAATAATCATATACAATAATATTATATCATATATGATCTTTTAACATTGTTTTGTTAATAATATCTTAGTATTATCGTCGTTTCGGGTGTTAATGGATTCATTTTCCGTTATATTATTTTTTATGTGAGTCATATTTGTTATGGATGGGATTTATCTTATTCATATCCATAATTATATCAAGTATTTAAACATTATTTTTAATCATCAAATGAAAATTAGTCTTGAATGGATACGACGTGGAATGAATGTCATCGTGTTCGTGGAGACGGTAATCCGTACGTATGCACGAGCGACAATATCATTATTTTGATATTAATATAATATATAATTGGGTGTTATATCAAATATACATAATAATTATCATGTAATATTTATTATTTACATCAATTACTCATCATTAATATACCCATCCAAATAATAATGTATTGAATAACAATTACACCACGATGTGGAGACGGTAAGTAGTACGTACACACGTATGGTGACATGTCATTCAAAGGATGGATAGAATAATGAATTTGGTTGTACCATATTTATAATAACATAACAGTATATATAAGATAATGGAGTTATTATTTTATAATTGAAACAACAAAGAGAAAGGAATTGGAAGAAGAAAGGAACTTGGAAGAGGTGGTGAGATATTTACCTCTTCTTTGGGTTCTTCCTTCTGATTTGATAAAAATGGCTCTTTAGGTTGGATTTCAGAATAAAGTAAGGCCTATAAGATTAAGGTATGATAGTTTAGAGGTTATTTGGGAAGATTTTGGACGATCCAAAAGGATTTTAAGGTGTGAATTTGAGGGAAGGGGGAGTTCCCTTTGATAAGAGGGGTGAGGGCCACCTTAGGAAAATCTAGAAATATTATTTTATAATAAAATACTTTTCTATCTCTAATGGATCCAAAATGGATTAGTTAAAGTATAAGGTGGTTATGGGTCGAAAACCACTCAACCAATAGGTTTTAAACAGGTTTGGATCACTATATTAACCTTATCTTTTAGATTTATCTCTTAGTTAAATAGTTTGACATTTACCATGTCTCTTTGTATTTTTATATTATATGATTAATAAACTTACTATAAAATTCCAATATAACCCCATATGGTTCATTAATGATACACCTATAATTATATAAGTCATTTGGCCAAACCATATATTTTTAGAAATATTATATCAATTAATAATATAATATTTTTTTTAAAAACTCCTTTATGTCAATTTTGACACTATTTAATAATTGATTTTTTTTAAGTCTTAAAAATTTTATTAATTCGAAACAAAATTCATTTAATCAATCCTAAAATTTCATATTGACCTATAAAATTAGTGTAATTCATAAAAATTCTCAAATTACATTTATTTGGATATTTAAAATATCAATTATTTTAATATTTCATTTATAAGGTAATTACTGCATCACCATTGTGTCATAAATAAAATAAACTATTTAATGTCTAAAAATTAAAATTAAAATACCATTATGTATGAAATATTTTTATCTTTCTAATTAACATCTATAATCGAATTTATCTTATGTAAAACTCTATATTTAAAATGTTTTAGTTATTAAACCTTGATTTTAACTCTTTTAACTCTTCTTGGAATTAAATAATAATAAATATCCTAATCTAATCCAAGTGGACCAAAGAGGTTAATATTTTATTCCTAAGGTTGTTTTTGGTCGAATTATACTTATCCAATAGAATTAGGACATGTTTTAGGGTAATAATAATATCATTTTTACCCTTAATTACCCTATTTACTTTTAACTGTGGTAAATAAAATTAAAAAGTTACTATTCAACAAAAATTATTTTCATCTTATTGAATCAAATTTTACTTACTGATATCACCCATGTCTCTCAGAGTTTTGAAATTCTACTCACATAAGAGGTAAAATTAAGTTTTATGTGATTTTGCAAATTCTCCTAGGAGGTGGGTAAAAGACCGTGAAAAGTTCAATTAAAATTTTATATATCAAAACTTATTATAAAATGACTCCAACAAATTACATTTAACTTTTATAGGTATTATATATCTATTTTGACCTAAAATAAATTTAAATAAAATAACGAATTATTTAAATAAAAATTTGGTTTTAACCAATAACTCAGTGGTTTTCACTATTCATCAAAAATTGAAAGTTTTTAGAAAAATACCAAAAAATCACCCTAAGCTAATTTAGATATTACAAATCCAAAAATGAAGTCCATTTTAAAAAAAAAATAAAAATTTTAAAAAGTGGGTATTACTATTCATAACAGCTAGTTTGATTGGTTGTGGTGTGTTAGAACTCGAGGTTTCATACAATACACGCTATTTTATTATTCAAAGAGAAGCGTACTATGGAAGCTTGGGGTGATACATTCTACCCTCCTTAAAATAATTTAATCCTCGAAATTTCTAGGGTATAACTGCATAAAAAGACTCAGGTGGTTCTTCATCATAAGTTCCTTAGGTTCCCACGTTGCCTCTTCCATCTTATAATTTCTCCATATAACTTTTACCAGATGAGTTGTTCAGTTTCTCACCACTTCTTCTCTTGTATCAAGAACCATGATAGGCTCTTCGCAATAAGACAGATCGAGTTCCAGTTCTAATTCCTCATAGGTGAGTACATGTGTTGGGTTAGGCATGTATTTTCTAAATAGTGATATGTGGAACACATCGTGTACATTGGAGAGACTTGGAGGAATTTCCAAACGATAAGCTACAGCCCCAATTCATTCTAGAATTTCGAAAGGTCTGATGTACCTAGGACTCAATTTTCCCTTCTTATCGAAACGTATAACACCCTTCCATGGAGATACCTTAAAGAAAACATGATCTCCTACCTAAAATTCCAAATCCTTCCTTCGATTATCGGCAAATCCCTTCTTCCTAGTTTGAGCTGCTTTGATGTGGGTTTGGATTACCTTCACATTTACCATTGTTTCATCCACAAGTTCTCAGCCTACAAGTTCTCTTTCACCAACATCATCCCAACAGGTGGGTGTGTGACATCTCTTTCTGTATAACACTTCATATGGTGCCATCTGAATACTTGAATAGAAGTTATTGTTATAGGAAAATTATACCAGAGGTAAATATTGATCCCACATACCTTGAAAGTCAAGTGAGCATGATCTCAACTTGTCTTCTAACGTTTGAATAATCCATTCTGATTGTCCATCAGTTTGAGGGTGGTAGGCAGTACTCAAATGAATTTCAGTATCCAGGGATTTCTGAAGACTTTTCCCGAATCTTGAAGTAAAATGGGGATCCCAATCAGAAAAAATCGATAGGGGTACTCCATGAAGTCTCACAACTTCATTAATATATAGTCTTGCTAGACGTTCAAGTGTTAAATCTTCTCTTATAGAAAGGAAATGTGTTGACTTGGTAAGACAATCAACAATGACCCACATTTCATCATTCCTTCTAGGAGTCTTCAGTAGTCCCATGACAAAGTCCATCGTAATATTATCTCATTTCCACTAAATTATGGGAATAGGTTACATGAATCATCCAGTTTTTTGCCTTCCAGCTTTCACTTGTTGACAAACCATACATCTTGACACAAAATCATCAATCTCCCTCTTCATATTGTGCCACCAAAAATCTTCCATCAAATCTCTATACATCTTTGTGCTATAAGGGTGTATAGAGAAATCAGAACTATGGGCATCATCCAAAAATTCCCTTTTTAGATCAGGTATATCGGGAACACAAAGTCTCTTCCCATATTTCAAAATTCCATCTTCATACACAAAGTCACTCAATCTCCCATCATTCACAGATTTAATCTTCTTTTGAAACTCTTCATCACCGGTCTGAGAAAATCTTTATCCTTTCTAGTAAATATGACTAGGCAAACATTTGAAAAAGCATTGATGTTTCACCTACCATGGTTATTCCCATATCCATCTTTACTAGATCCATGTATATAGGATCATTTTTAACTCTCATCTTGTTCAAAACTCTGTGAACTTTTCTGCTCAAAGTATCTGCAACCTTATTTTCCTTCCCTGAGTGGTAGTGTATTGTGAAATCATAATCATTGAGTAGTTCATGAAATCTCCATTGCCTCATGTTGAGTTCTTTCTTTGAGAAAATATACTTCAAACTCTTTTGATTGGTATATATCTCAAATTTTTCACCATAGAGAAAATTTATCCATATCTTCAAAGAAAAGATTATAGTTGCTCACTCAATATCATGAGTAGGATAGTTTTGCTCATGAATTTTTAACTATCGTGATGCATAGGCAATAACCCTATTATTCTGCATAAGTACACAACCAAGTCCACTCTTTGAATCATCACTATAAATAACAAATCCATCATTCCCCAATGGTAGATTCAAGATTGGAGCATTGAATAATCTTCTCTTCAGTTCTTAGAAACATTCTTCATACTCTTTCTTCCAAACAAATTTAACCCCTTTACGTATGAGCTTCGTTAATGGGTTAGCCAATCGGGAAAATTTGGGATGAAACATTGATAATAACCTTCTAAACCAATAAAAATACATAACTCAGTTATACTCATCGGTGCGGGCTATTCTTGGATTGCCATGGTATTAGAAGGATCAACAGAGATTCCATTTTTAGAGACAATATGGCTAACAAAAGAAATCTATTCAAGCCAGAATTCACACTTGCTAAACGTCCCATATAATTCATGTCTTCTAAGAGTCTTCAAGATAATGTGTAACTGATTTTCATGATCTTCATAGCTTTTAGAGTATACCAAGATATCATCAATAAATACCACTATAAAGTCATCAAGATATTCCTTGAAAACTCTATTCATTAGATCCATTAAGACATAGGGTGCATTAGTGAACCGAAAAGGCATTCCTGTAAACTAGTAATGTTCGTACCTGGTTCGAAATGCTGTCTTCGGAATTTCTTCCTTCTTCACGCACAACTGATGGTATCCAGATCGAAGGTCAATCTTTGAAAAGTCTTTATCTCCAAGTAGTTGGTCAAATAAATCATCAATGCGAGGTAGGGGATACTTGTTCTTTATTGTTATAGCATTGATCTCCCTGTAGTCAATGCAAAGCCTTATAGATCAATCTTTCTTCTTAAAAAAAGGACAAGAGCTCCCCCTGGAGAAACACTAGGGCGAATAAATCCCTTATTACTCAATTCCTCTAGTTGTTTTTTTAGTTCCACTAATTCCACAGTGGCCATTCTATAAGGGGTCTTTGATATGGGCCTCGAACTAGTAATTGAATCAATGGAAAACTCAATTTCTCTTTCTGGAGGATGTCTAGGTAAATCTTCTGGAATCATATCAACATATTCTTTCACAATATTTATATCCTCTATTTGAACATTCCTTTCCTCACCCATAGTTATTTCATTCTCTTCCTCCACAATAATTGAATTTAGTTGAGCTACTGGGGGTGGATCTAGATAAGAATTTGGTGGTGACGATTCTGCACTAAATATAAGGTGTTCTTTATCGTCTTCATAAAAAAATAGTAACCTCCTTATTCTTAAAATAAATTTTTGAATCATGGTCAGAAATCCAATCCATATCTAGGATTATATCAAATTCAATCATGGGTATGATGATGAGATCAGTAGATAAAGAACATTTATATAATCTAATTGGAACTGATTCACAAAACGTTGTCGCGATGATACTTCCCTTTAGAGTTTTGACTAACAAATCCCTTGTTAAATAAAATTAGAAATATCTAATTTTCTTAGCAAACGTGAAAGATATGAAACAATGTGATGATCCAGAATCAAATAAAGCATTTCCTAAACTTGAGGAAACCATTAAATTACCTGCCACCACCTCTTTTGGAGCTTCAACCTCAGCAGTAGTGATTGCATAAGCTTGGCCTTGATCCCTTGGCATTTTCTGAGGTAAGTTTCCCTGACGCTAATGAAATTCATTTACATAATGTCCCATCTCCCTACAATTTTATCATTGAACATCGGTAGCTTCTTTCTTCCCCTTGTAATCACGATCTTGGTGGCCTTTTTCACCACACTTGTAACAGACTCTCATTCCCTTAAATAAAGTACTGGGGTGTTTCTTCCCACATTTAATATAGGATAGATATTAAACTTTTCCCTTCTTCCCCTTATTTCCATTTCCAGAGTGATCAGTAGATCTCTTCTTCTCTTGCTTTGATTTAAAGTCGTAAGACTTAGAAAATTCCTTTTCTGTCTTGATAACACATGAGACAAAATCTTCGTACGACGAGAAGGATTATGAGACTAATTCTAAATGGAGAAATGGTTTTAACCCATCAAATAAACTATCAATATTACTTCTTGGGTTACATATATAATCTGCAACACGCCTTGTTAACCTTGTAAAGTTAGACTCATACTTTGCAACATTCTCGTCCTCCTTTTGCCTCAGACTCAGAAATTGTCCTTCCATATCTGCTCGATGGTCATGAGGAAAGTATTTTTCTAAAAAATATATTTGAACTCCCTCCATTACATACTTGATACTTATTCATCTTCCTTTGTGTTTTGTATCAATGACCACCATTGATCAGTATCTCCAATGAGGCGATAAACTGCCATGACTACTTTTTCTTGTTCACTACTCCCCAAGGCATGGAATATTTTCTCTAAGGAATTTATCTATTGCTCATCTAATAGTGGATTTGTACTCCCATTTAATGTTGGTGGTTGTTTCCTCATGAAGTAATCTAACATTGATCCTCCATGCTACGGATCAAGGTTCTCCATACATGTAAAGTTATTATTCATAACCTAAGTGAGTTGTCCCAATATAGTGAAAAAGTTGATCAGCACCAGTTGTATCACCAACTCCACTATAATTATCTTGAGCCAGAGGTAAATCCCTACGTGGAGTCTGTTCATTGATATTGTTTTCATTCCTTACACTAGGCACCATTTCTAAACTATTTCATAAACTAGATTAGTTTATGAATTGAAATACATAAATCCCAACTTGTAAAATTCTTAACATAAACTAAACAATTTATGGATATAATCCATAATCATACAAATGTTTTCTTTGAGTAAGTATATACTCATAAACCATTCATAATGGTTTGTAAAGAAAATGAGAATTATGCTAAGCATGTCCCCTAGGAGTGTCGTAACCAAGAGTGCAGTAAGGCCTGTTGTCGTGTACCAGTTCCCATTTGAGTCTAGCTCAAAGAGGTGTTTTCAGGTTTTACCCCTAGATACATCTGTGCCAGAGCCGCCTCTACCTGCTCGTATCCGTACAGGGATGTATTGCTTGGAAAACTAAAAAAATCTCTACAATACCAAAATTCTAGGAAGTTCTTCTATACTAATCCTCAAAGTCTATCTTAGGGCTATGTGCTTTAATCAAAGTTTATCTAATTCTAGTGTCCAAGTATTGTACTAAACTTCCTCCGATACCAACTGTAACACCCCAAACCCACTTACCTAGAGTCGTTTCATTATTACATAACATTTTCATAATCACAAAAGATCAAGTCTCAAAAGACCAATTATTTTGGTATCCTTGGAAACACTAGATACATTTATAAGGTTTTTATTACATCATAAAATAGAAAACTACAACAAAATTGTTTCCAAAGACAACACTGAGATCCTATAGACTATCCCTTCAGGTCAGTTATAATATACTTTTTCGTATCCTAGGAAAAATTAAACATAGAAAGGGGTCAGTTCATATGCTCAGTAAGGATAACAATATAGAGGAAACTTTCATAAATAAGTATTAACATTTAAGGCAATGTATAACTAAAAAAATCCTTTTAAACTTGAACTTCATCATAATATGGAAAAAATAAAATGAAATAATTCCATTTACTTATTCACATGGGCATTCTACTAGTCAAATAATCACATGAAATATCAATAACCACTTTCATAATGATGGAATGCATAATGTCAGACTATCATAACCACATAGTCAAGGCCTTGTGCCAAGACTACAAAAAAGATTTTTTCAAGTCCTTGTGGCGAGACACTACTTTGTCTCATGAGACCTACCGATGCATCAAGGATCTATATCGGTATCCACCCGTCACTTACTAAGTCCAATGCATTCTTCATATGAATAGGTTTAAACAAAACATAAACATTCGTATTAAACCTAGCATACGACATGTCAATACTTTCTCCATAAACAATGAATGGTATAAAAATAACATATCCATAGTAAAACATATCAAAAAACCTTCAATAAAATATGGAATTTTTGTATCATAATAAATCAACGTCAAATAAGCATAAAATCCATCAAAGGATGTTGACATAGATGAAATCAAAATAATTTGAGAGAAATATATCTTTTTTCAAATCATTTAAAAGTAACATAATTATAAAAGAAAACAATTACTTTTAAAATACTCTTATAAGATTATAAGGGAAGCTTCGATGATTTTATAACGTCAGAAAATAGCTGCACCCGCTGTATAAGTTAAAAAATACATTCTTACATTAATTTTGTCAAAAAGGTTAAAAAAGACCTTGTTTGGAAAACAATAGAAAGATTCCTTTGTAAACATATTATAAAATTAAAACAAGGGTATAAATGAATTTAACCCATTGTATATAAAATATTAAGAATGTTTTGAAATACATTTTTAAAAAACATGGATGTGGATGATAAAGAGGTCCCAGTAGATAATTATGTATAAACAATCTCAAATGATGATGAGAGTGTAAAATAAACCCTTACCTTGTACTTTTCCTCGGTTGAGGGTAGATTAAAATCCTGTATAATGGTGAAATAATTGTTATTAAATTGTACAATAATCATATACATTAATATGATATCATATATGATCTTTTAACATTGCTTTATTAATAATATCTTAGTATTATCATCGTTTTGGGTGTTAACGGATTCGTTTTCCTTTATATTATTTGTTATTTGAGTCATATTTATTATGTATGGGATGTATCTTATTAATATTTATAATTATATCAATTATTTAAACATTATTTTTATTCATCAAATGAAAATTATTCTTGAATGGATATGACAGGGAATGAATCTCATCGCGTTTGTGGAGACGGTAATCCGTACGTACGCACGAGCGACAATATCATTATTTTGATATTAAAATAATATATAATTGGATGTTATATCAAATATAAATAATAATTATCATGTTATATTTGTTATTTACATCAATTACTCATCATTATTATACCCATCCAAATAATAATGTATGGAATAACAATTACACCTCGACGTGGAGACGGTAAGCCGTACGTACGCACGTATGGTGACATGTCATTCAAAGGATGGATAGAATAATGAATTTGGTTGTTCCATATTTATAATAACATAACAGTATATATAATATACTAGATTTATTATTTTATAATGTAAACAACAAAGATAAAGGAAGTGGAAGAAGAAATGAACTTGAAAGAGGTGGTGAGATATTTACCTCTTCTTCGGGTTCTTCCTTTTGATTTGATCAAAAGGGCTCTTTAGGTTGTCTTTATGACTAAAGTAAGGACTCTAGGATGAAGGTATGATAGTTGAGAGGGTATTTGGGCAGATTTTGGACGATCCAAAAGGCTTTTAAGGTGTGAATTTCAGGGAAGGGGGAGTGCCCTTTTATAAGAGGGGTGAGGGGCACCTTAGGAAAAGTTAGAAATATTATTTTATAATTAAATAATTTTCGGTTTATAATGGCTCCAAAATGGATTATTTAAATTCTAAGGTGGGGATGGGTCGAAAAACACTCAACCAATTGGTTTTAGACAATTTTGGGTCACTATATTAACCTTATCTTTTAGATTTAACTCTTAGTTAAATAGTTTGACATTTACCATGTCTCTTTGTATTTTTATATTATATGGTTATTAAACTTTCTATAAACATTCAAGAGAACCCCATTTGGTTAATTAATGATACACCTATCATTATATAAGTCATTTTTCTGAACCTTATATTTTTATTAATATTATATAAATTAATAATATAATATTTATTTTAAAAACTCTTTTTTGTCAATTTTGACACTATTTAATAATTGATTTCTGTTAATGTCATAACAACTTTATTAATTCTAAAAAAATTAATTTAATAAATCCAAAAAATTTATATTAACCTATAAAATTATTTTAATTTATAAAAAGTCTCAATTTTCATTTATTTGGATATTTGAAATATCAATTATTTTAATATTTCATTAATAAGATAATTACTACATCACCATTGTGTCATAAATAAATTAAATTATTTAATGTCTAAAAATTTAAATTCAAATTCCATTATGTAGGAAATATTTTTATCCTTCTAATTAATATTTATAATAGAATTTATATTATGTATGACCCTATATTAAAAATGTTTTAGTTATTAAACTTTGATTTTAACTCTTTTAACTCTTCTTTGAATTAAATAATAATAAATGTCCTAATCTAATCCAAGTGGACCAAATAGGTTCATATTTTATTCATAATGTTGTTTTTGGTCGAATTATACTTATCCAATAGAATTAGTATATGTGTTAGGGTAATAATAATATCATTTTTACCCTTAATTACCCTATTTACTTTTAACTGTGGTAAATTAAAGTAAAAAGTTACTATTCACCAAAAAATATTTTTATCTTATTGAACCAAATTTTACTTACTGATATCAACTGTGTCACTTGGAGTTTTGAAATTCCACTCATAGAAGTGGTAAAATTATGTTTTATGTGAATCTGTAAATTCTCCTAGGAGGTGGGTAAAAGACGGTGAAAAGTTTAATAAAATTTTATATATCTAAACTTATTATAAAATGACTCTAAAGAATTACAGTGAACTTATATAGGTATTATGTATCTATTTTTTACGTAAAATAAATTTAAGTAAAATAACTAATTATTTAAATAAAAATTCGGTTTTAACCAATAACCCAGTGTTTTTCACTATTCATCAAAAATTGAATGTTTTCAGAAAAATACCAAAAATTCACCCTAAGATAATTTCGATATTATGAATCCAAAAATGAAGTCCATTTTTAAATATAAAATTTATAAAATTTTAAAAAGTGGATATTACTATTCATAACGGCAAGTTTGAATGGTTGTGGTGTGTTAGAACTCGAAGTTGCGTACAACACATGCTATTTTATTATTCAAAGAGAATCGTACTGTGGAAGCTTAGGGTGTTACATCAATCATATTGTAAAAAACTTTTTTTTTACAATCTAAAGAAGGGAGTGTATAATTTAGATATTAAACCAAAATAATAACATATTAGTATATTTATGATACTTATGTTACTATTTATGGGTGTAAGGATAACATAAGGGGTGTTAAAAGAAAAATAAAATTGAAAGAGGTTAGTCGAGAATTTTACCTCTTCCTTTGGTTTTCTATAATTAGGCTACCACTTATGGATCCTTTAAATGGTATTTGGTGAGACCAGAAGCACTATGATGTTGGGGAGAATATTGGGAAGATAATTGGGCAGAAATTTGGAAATCTCTAAGGCTTATAATATGTGAGGATAAGTGGTGGTATTTATAAGGGATGATAGGGGTGTGTTTGAATATTATGATTATTAGTTTATTATTTTAGATAAATACTACCAATAGTGATGAATCTTGTGACCATATATAGTAAATGGTGCATTTGATTTCAAACTACTAGGTTCTCATATAATCCATGAATTATAAATTCATGTATTTAGGTAATAATATTAAATATCATATTTTGATGTATCTCACCATTCACAAAAAAATCAACTATTTTAGAAAAATAAAAAAAATTCACCCTTATCATTTTTTAATTTGTAGATTATAAAATGAAATGAACTTTACCAAAATAATTTTCTAATTATGAGAAATTTTATTTTTTAAAAAAATTATAATTTGTTAGAAAAATACCAATATTAATTTTATAATCAATTTTCTAAAAATTATTTATTGTCTCATAAAATTATATTATAACTATAATAAAATTTAAAATTAATTTATAAACCCATTTTATGAAAATAAACATTCTTTGAAATATTTACATTCTTTATAAAAATGAAAACAAGACATTTATGTTAATAAAAATATAAACACTTATTTTATCATTTAAAACATTTATTTACATGTATCATGAAATAAATATATCATGTTATCATTTTATAAGATACCTAAATATTATTTTACATTTCCATAGGTGAGGTTACTATTTTAATGATTATATTACTAATCCTAACTATCAAATTATTATTCCAATAATCAAAATACTATTCCAATGGTAAGATTGTAATTCCAATGGTCATATTTGTAATCGTTATATGGGTTCCTTGCTTTCTAAATATACCTCATCTTTCATTTATTCTTCATTCACTTCTATTTTTCTCCAAGTTATATATGTATATATATATATATATATATATATATTATTTTCAAGAATTTATAATACATTACTAATATTCTTCTTCATTTCTACAATTTTGTTCAAAAGTGTGATTATTCTTGGGGATTGAGCATATCCCAATTTTTATATTATTATTGTATCATTTTCTATTTTTTATTTGACTGTAATACATTCAATTATTATGTCCATATTTATTATATAAACGTAATGTTTATATTAATATAATAAAATGTATATGGTTTTATCTTGTGGTGTGTGTGCATTATATAATATTATATTACTAAATATGAAACGGTTATATATTTAGAAGAGAAATTCAATTGATAAAATTCTAGGGTGTTATATTTTTCCCCCTTAAAAAATGTTACCCTTTAAATTTCATTAAATATAATAAGTTAAAAATAGGTGGTGGTAATTTTTCTTTATGCCTTCCTCTGGTTCCCATGTTTCTTCCTCTTACTTATAGTTTCTCTAAAGTACTTTGACTAAGTGAGTTGTCTTGTTGTGTAGAAATCTATCTATATGGTTCAAGATAATCAGCATCTACTCCTCTTAATAAAGATCATATTATAGTTTTACCACCTATAAATTCATTACATATGAGGGAAATAGTATATAATTACTCAATAAAGATATGTGTAATGTGTCATGTACTTGAAAAAGGTTGGTGGGAGTGATAGTTGATAGGCCATAGCTCCATTGTGATTGATAATATCAAAGTGGTCGATGTACCTAGGACTTATCTTTCCCTTAATCCAAAATCAGATTACTCTATTCCATAGAGATATTTAGATGAACACTTTATCTCTAGCCTCAAAATTTAGGTCTCATCAATGATTTTACTCATATATATTCTATCAACTTTTAGAATATCTCATGTGTTATTGAATTTTCATAATATTTTCTACAATTTCCTCAACCATTTCAAGACCCAATATCTTGAGTTCTCCAACATCATCCTAGTAAGTAGGTGTTCAATATATTTTCCCATAAATGTATTGATATATTGAAATAATGATGCTTGATTCTAAATTATTATTGTACAAGAACTTAACTAGAGGAAGATGTTGATACCATCCACCTTTTAAGTCTATTGACCATGCTCTAAACATTTCTTCAAGTTTATAGATATGCCATTTATATTGGCCATTAGTTTGGGGTGATAATTTGTAATAATGTTCAACTCAGTGTTTAGAGTATGTTTTACACTTTTCTAAAACTTTGAGGTAAATACCATCACTCGATTATATGCAATTGATACTGGTGTTCCATGAAGACTCACCACTTCTATCATGTATATCATTTCAAGTTGATTGAGTAGGAGGTACTATAAAATTTTAATGAAATTATAATTATTTTTAAGAATATCCACCAAATATCATATATAAATATTTTCTCGTGAAGTCTTTAGAATACTATTGAAAAACTCAATTGTGATGTTTTCCCAATTCCATCTAAGTATGGGTAATGGTTGCATTATCTCCTTGGAATTTTTCCTTTTAAACTTCACCTACTAACATAACAATAATTTTTATGTATATCATATGTTCTCATTCTTCATATTGTCCCACCAAGAGTGATTTTGGAGATCTTGAAACATCTTCATGATCTCGGGGTTGATAGAGAAGGTCGATCTATGTGCATTATTCAATATATCCTTCTATATCTCAAGATTTGATAGTACACAAATTTGTGAACCAAATATTAAATCTCCTTCTTAATAACTGTTTGACTTATAGTATTTCCATTTACTTATATATTCCCCCTTCTTCTTTATTTCCACATCATCTCTTTGACCATCCTTTTTCTTCTCTATAAGTGGTGGTTGAGAAATCATTTGAGAAATGAATAATAAATTTTCTTCCTTTATGATCCCGGTGATACATTTATAATTTTAATAATATTGGATCTTACTTAATTACCATCATTGATAAGTTTTTTGGATCATTTATACTTAGAGCATCTTCTATATTATTTTCTTTCCTAGGATAGTAATGGATTAAGTAGTCAGAGTCATTTATCATCTCTAACCATCTTCACCGACACATATTAAGATCCCTATTTTTGAATATATATTTGAGTATCTTATGGTCTATATATACTTCATACTTATCATTATAAAGATATTGACCCCAAATATTCAATGTAAAGATCATTTTAGGTGACTACAGATCATTCGTCGTCTAGTATTTCTAATGAACTATCAACTGCCTTAAGTTGTATGAAATCTCTTTATTATTATTTATTTTTACACATCCCAATACCTTATTTGAAGCATAACTATATACCATGAAAGTTTACCCACTTTATGAGAACATGGGGAATGGTTCTCTAATAATCCTATGTTTCAATTCCTTGAAGCTCTCTTCACATTTATAAGTCCAGAAAACCTTTACTTCTTTCTTATTCAGCTTGGTTAGAATATTCTAAAATTGTGGTAATTTTCTCAAAAATAATTGGTAATACCCAACTAATATAAGGAAACTATGGATATACATTATAGATATTGTTATGGGTGACTATTTAATTTCCTTTATCTTATAAGGGTATATAGAGATCCCATTACTGGTGATAATATACCCCAAATATGGTACTTCCTCCATCTAGAACTTGCATTTACTATAATTTTCATATATATTCTCCTTTAATAAAATATTTATAATAATATTTAAATAATCCTCATGGTCAATCTTGATTTTGGAGTATATTAGAATATTATCTATAAGCACTAGCACAGATTTATCAAGGTGATCTTTAAAGGCTCTAATCATTAAGTCTATAAATATTATTGGAACATTGTCTAGTATAAAAGGAATCACTATGAACTCAAATTTTTCATACCTTGTTTTAAAGGTATTATTGGGAATATATTCTTTCTTCACCTTTAATTAGTGATATCCCAACCAAAGGTCCACCTAAGAGAAATATTGGGCTCCATGTTGTTTATTGAACAAGTTATCTTTCCATTCCATGGGATACTTGTTCTTTATTATAATTATTTTTAGTTCATGATAACCAATAAAAAGAAACATTGACTCATCCTTCTTCTTGATGAAGAGTAGAAATACACCCAGTGGTGAAGTAATCAGGCATATAAAACCTTTTTCCATATTTTATTGTAACTTTTTATTCTATAATGAAAAATTAATGGCATCCATTATAGAGGGATTCTTTGATATGGGAAGAGATATAAGTACTATTCAATGGATAAATAAACCTCTTGTTCTTGTGGAAGACTAGAAAACTCTTCAGGGGATACATTAGTATAATCCATCATGATAGTAATTTCATCAAGAATGATTCTCTATTTGGTCTCAACCTTTTAAGATATATATTATTACTCATAACACATTAATATCTAAATTTTATAATAATATTCCAAGGGATATTCAACCACCTCCTTAAACGTTTATAGAATTGGAGGATGAATCAGGATGTGAAGAGTGGTCTCCCTCTCCCAATAGTTGATGTTGGACATATATAGGGACATCCAATCCATGAACAATATTGTATCAAATTATACTAAATGAAGTGTAAATATATTTTTTGAGAGGTTGAGTCCACAAACAATTAATAGGGAGGATTTATATACTTGTTATACAATAAGTTATATTTTTATTGTTCTCATAGATAGATAACCCTCATGTTTCAAGGTAGGGTTAGAATAGTTCTACTAAACATAAAATATGTGAAAGAATGTGTAGAAAAAAATAAAAAAAGTATATTATCTATTCTTGAATTAATAACTAGTGTACCTATCACCACATCATTGTGAATATGCACACCATCAATAGTGATTTCATATGATTTTCATTTCTCTTTAGGATTTAAAATTTGTTTTTATTGATTTTCTCTGACAACCATAATCTTAGTTCATTGTATTTAATAATGCTCATGTTCCTTAAAGTTCAATCACTATACTGCATTCTTAGTGTTTATTTGAAAATTTTTTACTTCTATAAAATTAGTGGGTTTCTTCATCTCTCTTGGAATTGATTAGCCCAATTCCTCTCTTTTCTACATTTGAAACATTTCTATGTTCCCTTAAGATACTTTCTAGGATGATTCTTCCCACATTTTTAACATGTGTTCCACTGTATTTTTTTCCCTTATGGGATGTATCCATTGATCCTCTTGAATTAAACTCCATTTTACACTTTTAATCTCCATACCCACATGACCACTGAAAGACACTAATCTCTATCTAATCCTTTAGGGTACAATATACAATCTCTTCATAGCTATAAAATTATCGTGTCTCCAAATATTTTTATAGAATCAACTTTAATCCACTAAATAAGTGGTCCAACTTAATTTTTGTATTCATGAAAAATGTGAAGGTTTACCATGTAATCCTTATTATGTTTTCCTTATACAACCAGATAAAATCATCTTAATTTTGATTCAGTATGAGGAAGTCCCAATCCAATTTAATATGAAGAGTGTGGGGAAAATATTTATTTAAAAATATACATTTTATTTAATCCTTCTCATTCCATGGATTAAATTTCCCCTTTGGAATTTTTGTTCTTTATTAATGTTCACCACTAATCAGATTCCACATCTATGTGATAACAACCATCACAATTTTCTCTTGTTATGAGCATTGGAGTATAGATAAAATATTTTCAATAGATTTAATCCATTGTTCTTCAATGAGTGTATCATAATATCCATAAATGGTAGGAGGCATTTTTCATATAAAGGAATCGATTGGAACTTCCTCTTTCTTATGAGAAGGATGATGTTACACATGATTCAAGTTATTATTCATTACATGAGTCAGGTGAGGTAGTACTACCGTGAAGTACTCATATCCTACTATTATTATTAAATATCATCCATTATTACCACCGTAAAAAAGTTAATAAAAACATCAATTAAATATTGATAATGGTAAAAAAAATTAATATTAACTTCACATTTTCATTTAATTGGCCCAATTAAGAATATCACATTTGTTATTTTGACCACTGATTATTACCACCCTAACACCATCATTAATTACATAAGTATATTCCCATTTTTTCATTGAAAAAATAATATTATTAATAAAAATATATTTTTACAGCTGGTAAATAAAAATTTATAGACCAAATATTATTACTCTAATTTGTGATTTAAGTACACATTGGATGAACATGAAACTTTTATTGTGCCTAGGGTAAAAGCATTATTTTGAACTTAATTATGATCTCAAATTTTCCATAGAAAATACCGTTTCAGAGATATTTCAATATTTTTGGAAAAAATTATAAAAAAATTTAAAATTTATCCTCATATGAAATTTTTCCAAACACCAAAACCACACAATATTATGTCTCGCCTAGGGAAAACCCCTCTTCTTGGGCTTAAAAGTGGTCTCAAATTTCTCATATGATCCATCATTTGGGAGTTATTTCATTTTTTGGAAAAATAATGCACTCTTATGCATAAAATATATTTAGTATTTTTATTCTTTCAACGTCATGGCTCTACAGCCCTTGGAATCCTATACTGACTATGTGACTAACTTTAAAAATATTCCTTAGAATATACCAAAGTGTTAAATAGGGATTTTATCCACCCATAAAAATATAATAAACACAAGTATTAAAAATTAAATTTTTCACACCAAAATAATTTTATTTCATATAAAAAAATAGTTTTTTAATATAATTTAGAAATGAGGATATTACAATATACTTGATGAAATTGTGATCTATATATATGTCCCACCTTTCACCATAAATATAATGCCTCCATATCTTCAAAGTAAATATTATTATTTTAGTTCCAAATCATGATTTGGATAATTTTTCCCATTAACATTCAATTGGAATGATAAATAACCTACTATAATGTCATTATAAATGTAAATTTATCCCAATAACTAATTCTATGAATCAATATAGATCAATAACCCTTATATACTATAAGGTAGTGTGATCACAAGTGTACTAACCAAACCTTCTCTTCAGTTTCATGAAATTTTCTTCATATTAATTTGTAAAAAGGAACTTGGTTCCCTTCAATGTTAACTTGTTTAGTGGATTTGAAAACCATGGTAAACTTCTGATAAAGTGGTGATATTATCCATCCAACCAAATTAAACTATGGATTTCAATCACCATGGTTTTTTTGGACCAATTTTCAATAACTTCAATCTTTAAGGGATCCACTGATATTCCCTCGCTTGTAATTATATAACCTATGAATGAAACTTTCTATTTCTAGAATTCAGATTTACTAAATTTGGTATAAAACATATCCTTTAAGGTCTTAAAATCAACCCTAAAATGATCTTCATTCTCTTCATTTCCCTTGGAATATATTAGAATATAATCAACAAATAAAATCAAAAACTAATCAAGTTAATCTCTAATTTCTCTTTTCATCAAATACATGAATATATCTAAAGCATTAGTAGGTACAAATGGAATAACTATAAATTCATAGTTTTCATACCTCATATAGAATGTTGTCTTGGATATGTCTTTATTTTTGACCCCCAACTAATGATATCTGGATTATAGTTATGTATTTCAAAATTATTTAAATTCTTATAGTTTATCAAAAAAATCATCAATATGGGGTAAAAAATACTTTTTCTTGATAGTAACTTGTTAAGTTCTCAATAATAAATGAAATGGTTCATTGAACCATATTTATTCTTATCAAAAAATGAAATTTAATCCCATGGTGATTAACTTTGTTGAATTAATACCATATCAATATTATCCTAGAGTTTACTCTTTAATTATTGGAACATAATCAGGGAAAATATATAATGAGTCTTTGAAAAAGGCATAGTACTAGGTATGTGTTCTATTGAAAACTCAAATTTTTAATTTGGGGAAGACTAGGAAAATATTTAGGAAATACGTTGGAATATTCAAAAACAATATGAATATATTAAATGTTGGTTTTATTCCCAACCATTTGAGATAAATACCCCTCATGAATATATAATAAGACACATACAGTAGTAGTTTTTTTCATTTGAAGATCATATTCATCATTTCACCAACAGAAAATCATTGGTTGATTTGTAATATCAAACAAGACTTTCCTACCTCAAAAATTGATATGGGATACATATAAAGAAATATAATCCATTCCCAAAATCACATCAAATTTCACTATAGTTAGAATCATAAGATTTTTAGGAATCAAGTTTCCACAAAATTCTATCATATAGGAGCTTTAAACTTGAGATGAAATCATAATATCATTATTGGTTTTCAACAATAATTAAACATTTAATAATTAAGGTGGTGATATGATACCCTTATTAAATTATTTAGATATAAACAAGTGTATAGAACCAAAATCAAATAAGGTATTTATAGTTATTGATTGATTAATAAGTGTACCTTTCACCACTTCATTATCATGAACCACTTTGAATATTGTGATCACATGAGATTTTCCATTCTCTTGTATTAATAGTATATTGATGCTTAATTGCATCATTAAACATTTTGTTCATGCACTAGTATTCATGATTCCCATACTCCTTACTATACTAAAATTGTTGTGTGGGTGGTTCACTAAACTAATATTTATCCCAATTATTTTCATTTAATTTCCTCATTATATAAATCTTTTTCATTCACTTACTCTATGGCCCAACTTTACACACTTGAAACATTTACTAGTCCCATAGAGAAAAAATCACCCATGCTTCTTTCCACACTTCTAGTATAAAGGAGGATTCATTTTATTTACTTCATGGTTTTTATTATTATTATTTCCTCAAAAATATTTCTCTCTATTCTTATCAAAACATTTAGAATTATGGGAATCTACAGAATCTATTTCTACCTTGATATCATATTGAATTATTTATTTAAAGATACTAAATTCCCTTATGGATAGCGAATTTCAGTGACTTGGTTTTAATCACTAAATAACTGATAAAATTTTCTTTTTTTAATGAAAAACCTAAAATCATACCTTTAATGTCTTATAAAATTTTCCTCTTAGGTACCAAGATATTCATCATCCTTCTACTTAATATTATGGAATTTTATTTCCATTTTCAATTATTTATTTTGGGGAAAGTACTTAATGAAAAATACCCTCTTAAACACAACCCATTCCATGAAGAAAATTTCTCCATCCTTCCTCATATTATTAATAAGATTACACTATTGTTATATATTTCCTTTCAGATGGTATAATTCTAGGACATCTTTTTCATTCTATGAGCACTATATAATGGAAAATATATTTTTTGTGGTATCGATCCATTAATCATAAATTAGTGGATTAGAGGACTGAATGAAAGAAGGTGGATGTTTTCTTAAGAAATAATCAATGGTTCATTGGTCCCTCCTTTTCTCATTTAGAATATCAATATGATTCATGGGTTGATATAGTCACATGAGTGTAGAAATAATGTTTTTCATTCCATCTCCCATGTCATTTGGTTTCACAATAGTATGATCACTGTATTTTCCACTACATACATTTCTAACACAATTAATCATAGTTCCAAGAATTGACTAAAACTAAAAAGAATATTGTAAACATAATGATACAATAATCAAAATGATGAATCATATAATAAAAAAATCATTCCTATTATATCTTAATTTATAACAAATTATTATCAATATATAACACATTTAGATTCACCAAATATCACTTTAATTTCTTTATAGGTTATTTTACTTTTTATCCTCATTTTCCTCATAACATAATATCCAAAAATAACTAAATCATGCTCCAATAACAACTAATTTTACTTGATCATAACCTACATAAATATTTCATCACTTTAGATGAATATTAAATACCTTTAAAAATAATACACACCCCATAACCATAAAATGTTAGTGTCATTAGAGACTAGATACATAATTAACTTATTTCATGTAGGATCTTAAACATCACTTGTAAATTTATTCCCTCATAGTACTGTTATTATAAATTTATTAATTAATATCCTTCATTATAGACTAAGGAAAATGAAAACATAAGAAATGGTGAGTTCAAATTCTTATTAAGGGTAAACATGAGATATATCAATCATTGATCATATAAAATAATAAAATAAGTATAAGGTTATGAGAGAATGATCATAACTTGCAATGTCCATACCTAATTAGTTATAGATCATAAATCATTGCATAAATATTTTACATTTCAAAAAAAATATGAGTCATAAGAGAGTGGAATCTCTATTAATAAATCTTTATCCATGATATTATATCATAAACATATGAATGTGTAATAAGAATTTGCGGCAAAATCATAAGCATAGAAAATATTTTCATTAGTAAAGTTTCACTTGTAATGTAAGATCCTGTATCTTGGAAATGTTTATTATCATTTAATATTTGGTTTGAATCTATTTTTTTGGTTGTTTAAGTTATTACTCAAGTAATTAAGGAGGGTCGGGGGTATTACGAGGGTTAGAGACATGAAAAATGGTGAAAATGGGTTTTCTGGGTAGGTCACATGGTTTGCGCACGGTTAGTGATAACCAGGTGTACAGCCCAGGAAACCGTGCGAGATGTGGGATTTTGGATAGTGGCCTCTTCATAGTTTGTTCACGGTTTTTCAAACCATTTTGGTAAACCATGCGGCCTGCAAATGTTTAAAAAACTACAATTTTTCCACTCTGGAATTTTTAACCCCAAATCGGGATTTCCTTCCCATTATCCTCTCTTCACCTTAGGTACTAACCAAATCTCTCAAGAGCTCCAAGAGATCAATCTCCCTCGTTTCTACGGAGTTTTTGGTGTCGTTGGTTGAGGATCAAAGCTTCAGGTGAGGCTAATCCCATCATTACCTCTCTTTTGAGTTTAGGGTTTGTATCTTCTTTTCCTATCCTTCTGAAGCTCTAAAACCCTAATTTTTGGGTTAGATCTAGGTTAAAGTTCCAAGTGTTTGTTAAGGCGGAATCTAAGGTCTCTATTAAGAGTATGTTCACCCATGGAATCGAGTTAGCTAGTATACAAGTTATATCCCATGGTTTATTTGAGGATTTGTGCATGTGCGGTTTTGTTCATGGCTGTTTCTTGGTATATTTTGATCACCATG
Source organism: Viscum album (assembly GCA_963277665.1). Taxonomy (NCBI): domain Eukaryota; kingdom Viridiplantae; phylum Streptophyta; class Magnoliopsida; order Santalales; family Viscaceae; genus Viscum; species Viscum album. Next base: position 966,954,459 of record OY728159.1, on the reverse strand, counting down.
TCATGTTTAAGTAAAATTTTTCTTAAAAAGGTAAATGGAGACCCTCAAGATCCCCATGGGATGCATCTAGGGTGATGTAACTAATCTAGGGCCACCCATGGGGTGTGTTGACTTCCCCGAACATAAGGATTTGTGAAGAACAAGTGAGGTTGTTGGGTATTTATGTAGAGCCCTTGATAAACATGTTGATGTGACTAATTGTGTTGGGATAGAACCTAGGTGATGCACCGAGACATTATAAAAACCTAAGGGATGTTGGGTTAGTATGGGGAAATGATTACAAACCATAATGGAATGGAGTATGAATATGGTAATGAAGCCTAGTGAGTTAGGCATAATGAACAATGCCTAGTGAGTTTGGAACCATGAAAGAATGATTAGTGATATAATCATAATAAAATAGATTTGTATTAAATGGCTAAAATATGTGAAACATGGTAAATGTGTAAATGGTTTAAGGCATTGTATTGACCCCCATGTTATTGTTATGGTTTATGCTTGCCTTGAGAAATGGATGTGATGTTTTGTAAATGGTTAATGGATACATATATTTATAGCTTGTGAACTTAGCTTGGTAGTGTGGGGTATTTATTGAGGTTCTATTCCTAAGGGTCGATTTGGATTGAGGCTCTAAACTCCACCCCTAATGCACAAGGTAGTGATAGGACTGATGCTATATTTCCCTATCGGTTGGATCCACCCAGACTGATGCTTCGTGGTGAGGATATGGTTGACATCCACCCAAACTAATGTTTCATTGTGAGGATATGGTTGAAATGAGGAAGTTTGTCTTAATGAGATAGGACAATTGTGTGTGTTTTTCATGTATGTGATTGTGTAATTTATGCTCATGTAACTTGTTGTGTTTGATGAACCCATTGTGAATGCATTGAAATGGTAAGATAAGAAAATGGTAATAAATGTTGGTAATTTACCTAAACTGTTTAAGAGAAATTAATCTATTCTTTGTCATTTATTATTCATTTCCCTTTTTCAAGAATAATTATTTATATTGGATATTTTGTAGACACTGTTGGTGGTGGCCTACTAAGTTGTACTCACACACTGCTCGGGCTGCCATTGGGTACCCAAGCAGACTTCATGCTTTTAGGTCAGGACAAGGGCAAGGTCTCTTGCTAGGAATTTGGGTTGTCATGAGTATACGTGGAGGAGGACCCAGACTTGGTGTCAAGACCACTTTGGGGATTTTTCAGTTTGTCTTCATTTCAGGATTAGTTCACTTATTCACTTGTAGCATGGAATGGAATATTTACTATTGGACATGGTTGTACCCCATTTTTGGGGAATGGTTGTTATGAATGTTCTTGTATTATTGGTTATTATTCTGCTATTTTGTTCATCTTCTGTTGTGGATTACTCTAATAAAAGGTGGTATAATCTCCCCAATTGACTATTCAGACCCCCGTTGCTAGTCGAAAACCTTTGGCGTACAGGGAGGCATGCTTAAGTATATGTATCCACCTGGATCGAAGCACCAGTTTTGTGGATTTAGGCTTGGAAATGTCTCAAAGTGGTATCAGAGGAGTACTTTCTTCTCTTTCTTTGGAATCTTGTTATTTGGGATTGTAGACGGGAGTTAAGATTTGTTGGGTCTTGGCAATGAGCTCGTGCTTGGGAGTAGATAACCCATGTATGAGGGAAACCCCAAGTCACCCAAGGTGGTAATTATTGTTCTTGATTGTATGATGTTACAATTGATGATATTGCACCATTAGGTGATGCACATATTGTGTGATGTGATTGTTTTATAATATTTGTCTTGTGGTCTTAATGGAATGAGGTGGTGAATTCATACATCATTGTAGGCACCTAGAGAGATAGGTGGCATGCATCATGGTAGGAACACACCGATTGGGTGTGTGAGGAATGAAAGATTGAATGTGCCTTGTATCTTGATAATTGAAAATGGAAAATTCTATAAATTAAGCAATGCAAGAGGGTGAAGATAAAATAATGATAAGTGATGATTAATAAAATATGTGTAATTAAAGGTTTGTAATGAATAAAAATGTTGTTTGTAACATGTTGTGTGAGCCTTGTGGTGGTTTATGGTTGTTTACCCTTGTGAACCATGGATTGCGGTTGGGATGGTTGGGGTGGTGTTTTTTGGAATGTAAAGGGTTGGTGTGGATGGTGAAGATCCTTCTTGTTATGAAGTTATGAAAGTTTATGGTATGTGTTCTAAACCTTGTCCTAGGAAATGTAGATAAATTAAACCACAACATCGATCACTAGTTGGGCAATAAGAGGATGTTGTGAAGAATGCTCCTCCAGTAGAGGATCAAGAGAATGCGATGATCCAGGAATGTGGGGAAGAGAAGTTCTGAGATAACTTGGATCGTTTTATGCAGATGATGAATCGGGACCTAGGTCAGGTTGTACCGAGTTTGTTTGAGTTGGCCAGAGAATTTCAGCTACAGCACCCTCCGGCCTTTACCGAAGAGGGTGGGCCAGAGGCAGTAGAGTTCTGGATAGAGTCTGTCCAGACGATACTTGATCATCTAGAGACTCCTAATGGGAAGCGAGTCAAGTTGGAATCTTATATGTTTCGGGGCCATGCAAAGCATTTTTGGGACATCCTTACTCAGACTGAGCAGCCTAACGTGATGTTGTGGAAAGATTTCTAGGAAACGTTTCTAGAGAATTTTTATCCCAAGTCTTTGAGTCAAGAGTGGGCTACATAATTCAGGAGTATAACTCAGGGATCGAAGTCAGTGATGGAGTATGTCAGCTTCTTCATTGTCCTGCGACACTTTTTTTCAGAACTGGTGTGGGATGAGGTAGTAGTTATGAGGTTTTTCATGATGGGTTGAGAGATTAGATTAGGTCTCAGGTGAAAATAATTCTCTTGAATAGGTTTATAGAGGTAGTGGACCAAGTGCTGATCTCGGAAAGGAGCCTGAATAGAGATTCAGGTTGTGGGCTTGTCATGCTAGCTAGTCAGACAAGTGGTGTATCTTCCAAGGGCCGAAGGTGTTGTTTTTGAATTTTTTAGCTGGGAGGAAGTGTGCAAGGTGGTCAGAATAGAGGGTCATCCTCTCAGGGTGGTGATCAGGGGTTTAGCTAGCAGTGTGGAAGGTCGAGGAACATGTGTGGCCTATGTCCTCAACCTCTAGTTGAGTGTCGGTCATGCAGAATATTGGGAAAATGCTGAGGTTTTGTAAGAATCCTCGGCAAGAGAGTATGACTGTTTGTGACAGACAGATGTCAAGCGGAGGCAAGAGATTAGTTTCACCATATCAGGCAGGCAGTTGGATCTCCATTGGCCATACTGGCAGAGGCAGTGGATGTGGAACTCCAGGGCAGGGTCGCCCATGTGAGTAGGGCAGTGCAGTGCAGGGCACACTTGTTGGAGCCTAGGGTGGAGGGGCAGGTCATCTTCATGTATTTTAGTCTTCACCTAGTGATGGTGAAGGTATGTCATCAACTATCTGATGTACGATCCTTATAGATTCTATGCTTTCTAGTGTGTTTTTTTATACAGGTGCCACATACACTTTTATTTCATCTTAGTTTTTTGTAGCATTGGGTTTTCTTGTGGAGATTTTATGTGGGGTTATATCGATTGAAACTATTTTGGGGGTGCAAAAGGAAGGTATCAGGTAGTTTAAGATATATTCTCTAGAAGTCAGTGGGTATCGTTTCCTGGGGGACTTGTTCATTCTTGAGATGTCAGGATTTGACCTTATCTTGGGTATGGAGTGGTTAGTGTTGTATCGAGTGAACAAAGACTATTTCTATTACAAGGTATCATTCAGGCCACTTGAGGGTGACACTTATGTCTATTTTGGAGAGTGGGATGTTCGAGCAGGTTGTATGGGGCCATTTTTTCGGTATTTGGGTAGGCTCACAGCTCAAATATCTTACCTTGTGCTTAATGATTAAAGGGGTGACCAATCTACCTTCCCTCCAATAGTGGACCAGTTTCATGATTTGTTTCATGAGGATTTCTCAGAGTTTCCACCCAAGAGGGATGTTGAGTTCACGATCGATTTACTACCGAGAGTGGAGCTAGTTTCTATTCCACCATACCGAATGGCACCAGTAAAACTCCATGAGTTAAGGGTTCAGCTTGAGGAGTTGGAGTGTAAGTGGTTCATACGTCCTAGTATGCCTCCTTGGGGATCTCTGGTTTTTTTTAAAGAAGGATGATGGTTCGTTAAAGATGTGTGTTTATTATAGGATGTTAAATTATATGATAGTGAAAAATCGGTTCCCTCTTCCTAGAATTGATGACATGTTTGATCAGTTGATGGGTGCATCATTGTTTTATAAGATTTATCTAAGATTAGGTTATCACCAGATTAGGGTGAGGCCTTCTAACATACCACGGATAGCTTTCAGGAATCGATACGGGTTGTTCTTGTTTGTGGTGACGCCTTTGGTCTTGACCAATGCACCAGCAGTGTTCATGGATTTGATGAACTGAATCCTTCATACTTATCTGTATTAATTTTTGGTTGTCTTTATTTATGAAATCATTGTGTTATAAAAAAACTCATGATGATCATGCCCAACATATTGACATCGTTCTGAGTACACTAAGAGGGCGTCAGATTTATACCAAGTTGTCAAAGTGTCAGTTATGTATTGGGGAAAGTCATTTTCTATGTCACATCATCTCTGAGGTAGATGTTCCAGTGGATCAAGAGAAAGTGCAGGTGATCATATCTTGGGATCATCCCAAGGGTGTTTCATATGTTCAGATTTTTCTGGGTTTAAATGGGTATTACCAGAGGTTCATCCCGGATTTCTCTTGTTTGGCAGCACCAATGTCAGGCTTGAACAAGATGGGAATTAGGTTTGAGTGGTCTGAGTCTTGTGATAATTCCTTTCTAGAGTTGAAAAGGTGATTGACGACAGCACTAATCTTGATCTTACCCGAGCTAGGTAGGAAGTATGTCCTATATTGTGATGTGTTTGGAATTGGGCTTGGGGTTTTGTTGATGCAATATGAGAAGGTTATGGCTTATGGGTTGAGGAAATTGAGCCCCCATGAGAGGAATTACCCCACTCATGATATTGAGTTGGCTACAGTAGTGTATTCCTTAAGGTGCTGGAGGCACTACTTGTTGGGGGAACACTTCACGGTGTATACTGATCACAAGAGTCTTAAGTATATCTTTTTTCAGTGGGATTTCAATCTTCGACAATGAATATGGGTTGAGTATCTCCAGTAATTCAACTTTCAGATGTTATATACACCAGGTAAGGGGAATAGTGTTTCTGATTCTTTGAGAAGGAAGGTTCAGAACTAGGTGGTTTAGGAATCTAGCACTGAGTGGAAGGTGATGGATTTGTTTGCAGATATGCACCTGGAGGTGTGGGAAGAAAACGGCTAGGTGACACTTGCTTTCGTTGCGGTAAATTCGATGCTTTTTAGTCAATTTTGGGATATTTATCTCGAAAATCCTAAATGTTTTTCCATGAAGGAAATACTTAAAGGTGGGGAGCCACCTTTAAGTTGGGATATCAATATTGACGGGGTTTTTTGTGTGCATGATCATTTGGTTGTGCCAGTGTGCATGTGGGAAGAGTTGATGCAGGAGTTCCATGCATAAAAATGGGTAGTGCGTCCTAGTTTGACCAAGATGTATCATGATCTCTATAGATAGTTTTGGTGGCCGAGAATGAAAAAGGAAGTTGTGGGCTTTGTGGTATGGTGCCTTACCTATCAGCAGGTGAAGGTCGAGCATCAATGCCCAGGTGGTTTGTTACACCCATTTCCCATTATGAAATGGAAGTGGGATGATGTGACGATGGATTCTTCATTGGGTCTTCCAAGGACTCCTTAGTAGAATAATGCAATTTGGGTGGTTGTGGACCAGCTAATGAAAGTGGATAATTTCTTACTGATTTAGGAGACTTACATAGTTAACCATTTGGGTGAGTTTGATGTTTGGGAAATAGTACAGTTGCATGGTATACCATGGACTATAGTTTCAGATCGTGATCCTCATTTCACATCATGCTTCTGTTAAGGTTTGCAGAAGGCACTTGGTACTCAGGTGATTTTGAGTATAGCTTTCCACTTGCAGAAGGACGAGCAGTCATAGCATACAATCCAAGTTTTGGAAGACATGTTGAGGGAATGAATCTTGTATTTTGGTGGTCCCTGGGAGAAGCAACTGTCACTTGTCGAATTTTCATAAAAAAAAATTTCATGCTATAGTTCATATGGCACCACTTGAGGCTCTCTATGGGAGGTAGTGTAGATCTCTGTTGTGTTGGTTGGAGGCCATTGAATCTGATCTATTGTCACCGAGCCTCATGTAGGAGACCTCATAGAAAGTTGAGTTGATTCATAAATAGATGGTAATGTCCTAGAGTAGTAAGAATACGTATGAAGATAAAAGGTGTAGACCCCTTGAGTTTAGGGTGGGTGATAGTGTGTTTCTTTGGGTGTCTCCAAGATTGGGTCACCGACAAATTCAGAAGCAGGGAAAGTTGGCACCCAGGTATGTGGGGTCATTGGGGATTCTGGAGAGGATTCGGCCATGGGCATACTGATTAGATCTTCCACAGTGGTATAGAGGGATGTATGATGTCTGTCATTTGTCATGTCTTTGGTGGTATCACCCTAACCCAACTCACGTGGTGGATGTTGAGGATGTTGAGCTTGAGCCCAATACGTCCTTTGAAGAGCATCTGGTTCGTGTCATGGGTCATAGTGAGAAAGACTTATGGGGAAAGGTCATGCCATTAGTTCAAGTATTGTGGTAGCATATGAAGTTTCAGGAAGAAACATGGGAGCGAGAATCAGATATGCGGGCTTAGTGGCCTTATCTCTTTTCCTCAAAGATACAATGAATCTTGGGAGATTGAATTGAGGACAAGTCATTATGAGGTGGGTAGATTGTAAGATCTCGGATCATGGAAAGGTATGTTCTCATTTAATATTTGGTTTTAATCACTTCTTTTTCTTGGTTAAGTTCTTACTCAAGTCCTTAAGGAGGCTTGGGAGTGTTCTGATGGTTCGTGACATGAAAAATGGAGAAAAAGGGGTTTTCTGGGTAGGCCACATGGTTTGCGCACATTTAGTGCTAACCATACAGACAACCCAAGAAACCATGTGGGGAGTGGGATTTGGTACAGTGGCCTCTACACAGTTTGTGAATGGTTTTTTGAACCATGCAGGTAAAATGTGCCACCTAGAAATGTTTAAAAAATTACAATTTTTCCACTCTGGGATTTTTAACCCCAACTCAGGATTTCCTTCCCATTCTCCTCTCTTCACCCTATGGACGACCCAAATATCCCAAGGGCTCCAAGAGATCAATCTCCATCATTTATAATGTGTTTTTGGTATTGTTGGTTATGGATTGAAGCTCTGTGTAAGGCTAATCTCATCCTTGCTTATCTTTTGAGTTTAGGGTTTGTATCTTCTTCTCCTTTCCATCCAAAGCTCTAAAACCCTACTATTTTTGTGAGATATAGTTTGAAGCATTAAGGGTTCATTAAATTGGAATAGAAGGGATCGATTAAGAGTGTGTTCACCCACCGAATCAAGGTAGGTGATCTATAAGTTATATCCCATGGTTTATTTGAGGATTTGTGTGTGTGTGGTTTTGTTCTTGGGTGTCTCTTTTTATATTTTGATCACCTGTTCATGTTTAAGAAAATTGGTTCTTAAAAAGGTAAATGAAGACCCTCACGATCCCCATGGGATGCATCGTGGGTGATGTAACTAATTCTGGTCCACCCATGGGGTGTACCGACTTCCCCATACATAAGGATTTGTGAAGAAGAAGTGAGGTTGTTGGGTATTTGTGTAGATCGCTTGATAAACATGTTGATGTGACTAATTATGTTTGGATAGAAGCTAGGTGATACACCTAGGGTTTATTATAACCTAATGGATATTGGGTTAATATGTGGAAATTCTTAAATACAATAATGGAATGGATTGTGAACATGGTAATGAAGCCTAGTGAGTTGGGTATAATGAACAAAGCCTAGTGAGATCGACACCATGAATGAATTATTAGTGAGATAATCATAATAAAATGGAATTAGGTTAAATGGATAAATGATGTGAAACATGGTAAATGTGTTAATGGGTTAAGGCACAGTATTGACCCTCATGTTATTGTTATGGTTTATGCTTTCCTTGGGAAATGGTTGTGATGTTGTGTAAATGGTTAATGGCTACATTTATTTATAGAATGTACACATAGATTAGTAGTGTGGGGTATTGACTAATGTTCTACTCCAACAATTCGAGTTGGACTGAGGTTCTAAACTCCACCCCTAATACACGAGGTCAGGATAGGACTAATGCTATGTTTCCCTATCTGTTGCATCCACCTAGATTGATGCTTTGTGGTGAGGATATCATTAACATCCACTCACACTGATTCTTTGTGGTGAGGATATGGTTGGCATGAGGAAGTTGGTCCTAGTGAGATAGGAAAACTGTGTGTTTTTTCTCATGTATGTGATTGTGTACTTTATGCCCGTGTAACTTGTTATGTTTGATGAACCCATGGTAAATGAATTGAAATAGTAAGATAAACATGTTAATAAATGTTGGTAATGAACCTAAACTGGTTAAGGGAACCTAATATATTCTTTTTCATTTATTATTTTTTCCCTTTTTTAGGAACAATTGTTTATAATAGATATTTTGTAGACACCATTTGTGGTGGCCTACTGATTTAAACTCACACCCTACTCGGGCTGCCATTGGGTACCTAAGTAGACTTCATGCTTGTAGGTCAAGACAAGGGAAAGGGATCTTGATATGTAGTTGGGTTGGCATGGGTGTACATGGAGGAGGACCCAGACATGGTGTCGGGACCACTTTGGGGATTTTACAGTTTGTCTTAATTTTGGGATTTGTTCACTTTTACACTTGTAGCTTGGCATGGCATATTTACTATTAGACATGGTTTTACCCCATTTTGGGGAATGGTTGTTATGCATTTTCTTGTATTATTGATTATTATTCCACTACTTTGTTTGTCTTCTATTAAGTATTTCTCTAATAAAATGGGGTATAGTATCCCCAATTAACTATTCAGACCCTCGCTGCTAGTCGTTAACCTCTAACGTACAGGGTGGTGCATTTAAGGTCATGTAACCACCTGGCTCAGAGAACCGATTTAGTGGATTCAGGGTCCGCGACGTTACATGTAAGACTATCATAGGGGAAAAAGTATCATAGCGGATTAGGTTCACTCCCTAATACATCATTACCTTAGTCAAGGTTCAATCTAATGCTATTATAATGGAAAAATTTCCTTACTAAAGTGGGTTCACTTCGCATTCATGTCCATACTATCTCATGAGATATCAATCATTACCCAATTCATTTTATGGATTTAATGGACCAAACCATAACATAATTAAAACCATATATGTGTGTTCCACAAGATCATAAAAATAGTCATAATTTCATCATGGATTAACCCATGGAAAAAAATGGGGTTCATAAACATTTCATCATTACATCTTCATAATACATATAGATAAAGAACTTGGATTGTATCATTAGTTAAGATCCCTAATGATTCATAATAAACACTGAAGTATGTTAACATAGTTGAAATATTTATTTAAAATAGAAGTCAAACCATTATTTGAAAATAAAATAAAAATATCCTTTTCTTTTGATAAAATTTAAAATAAAAATTAACATAATATTGAGAAAAAAATTAATTAAAAGTAATAGTGGAAACCTTTAAATAAACAATAAAACAAAATAATCTTCACAATTTTGGTAAAATCTATTTGTGCGGTAAATGTTAAAACAATGATTCTTTTCACACTTTTGGTAAAAATACACTCATTCAAAAAATGATGAGAAGATACCTCTAAAATATTTGAAAATAAATTAAAATATAGTTGAAAATTAATTTAAATAATCATTTGATCATACAAATGAACATTATTGAAAGAAAATCAATGACTATGGACATGGAATAAAAAAATTTTGACTAAAGAGGAAATAATTTCATCTTTTCCTTAAAATATTTCTTTATATTTTTAAGTACCAAATAGAGGATAATGAAAGGGAAAAAATAAATACATATTAATAACTAAATTATAAGAAAATATGTGGTTTTTAAAATATAAATATCATGTAATTATCCCAAATTAAACCCAATTATAAACAATCCTAATTAAAAATGAGATTTCAACATAAACTCTTACCTCAGGTCCTAGCATTCTTTGTACGCACTCTTGAGTTACTGTATAATAATTTTCTATTCATTATAAATATATAAAATTAACATATTCATAATTATATTATAATATGACACTAATTTATAATTTCTAATTACCCATTTACTAAAAAAATTAATTAAAATCAATATTCAGGTGAAAACAGGTATGTTTTCCAACCAAATATTGGTTTCTTGATTACAATCCTTGTATGATGGTAGTAGTTTCATTATCTCAATAATATTAATAATGTTATAATTTTCATATTTAATCATTATATAAACTTTTTTTTATCATTCATATAAGGTGGTAATGAAAAAATAATTACATCAGTTAGTGGAGACGTTACTCCATACATACCCATGAGTAATATTTTCATTTTCCAAAGAATAGAAATAAAGAGGTATAAATAATAATATATAATTAAAAAAATTTATAATATCATAAATATCATCTATATATATATATATTAAATCCATCCATATGATCGTACATATATGATGTAAATGAAAAATGAATCATATTTCTTTGTGGAGGTGGTAGTTTACGCATACACACGAATAACGTTATCATTTCTAATATAATGGAAATGAGGTATAAAATTGTGGTAAAAATAGAATAATAAGATATAATTTTATTAAATATATTTATTTCATCATGTAATATTGTTATAGAAAATTTTTAGTTGGTTGATGATGAAATAAATAGAAAACAGATTAGTAAATACAATTACCTCTTCTTTAGGAAACCTCCTTTAGCTAACACATTAAACCTTCAAAGGTTGTTCCATTAAGAATAAAAAAAGCCCTAATACTTTGGTGAGGAAGTTATTAAAGTATTTGTTTAGGAATTTTTCTACCTAAATGGCTTCAAATTTGTGAGGGAGTGAGGGGGAGAGGACCTCCTTTTATAAGTGAGGTAGGTACCAAACTTGTAAATATGTAAAACATTAAAATATATTAAAGTCGTATTCTAGTGAATGATGCACCAAAACAACCCAAATTAAAATATTAGATAATTTTAGGTTAAAATAAAATTAAAAATACTATTTATTCATGATATTAGGTTATTTTAACCCTTATCTATATAGTTTAGCCCCTCGTTAACCCTTTTTAACCTTTATCATTGTAAATAATTTTAACCATCATTACTATTCATTATGGAAAAAAATATAAATTAAACTATTTAAGAAATTTTTAAATGGTGTTTTAAAATATGTAAACCATTTTATAAAATTAAATCTTTAAAAGTGGTAGAAATTATTCTTCAAATAAGCCAGAAAATGCATACAATACTGTTTAAAAAAAATACTTTTTAAGAATAACACATTATTTATTCTAATTAGATGCATAGTAGAAAAAATTAAATGGATTTTAACTTGTTTCATTGAATATATTATCTTAAAATTTCATTAAAATAATTAATTCATATTAATTAATCTAATTTATTTAGATAAAATTGCATTGCATGCATAAATGCAGTTTTTCATAAAAACATATCTTTTTACCTTCAAATGATAATATTTTAATTTGTAACAAATTGATAAACGATGAATTCATTAAATTAATGTGTGAAAAATAATTTTTAATAATTTTAATAGTCTAAATTAATTTTTAAATAAAACATAGATGATAAAAAAATCATCATAAACAAAATATTTTAAAATAGTTCTTCAGGATCAATGGTATTTCCTAAATCAATTAAAAATTATTTTCAACAATTATATAACATATAGTGTAATTAATTTAATAATTTATAATAATTATTCACATTATTTCATATTTTTGTGCTTTATAATATATCAAATGTATTTATTTATTAATGATAAATATATTCTAAAATCTTTGGGTGTTACAATGGCTGTATGATTACTACCCTAAGTTATTTGGAACCTTATTTTTTTTAAGATTCGGATAATTATTTACTATTTTTTTATTTATATTTTTTATTTCGTATATTGAATTATAATTTAGTGATTTATTTGTTTATATTTTAGAGTCATCTCTTGGGGGTGTTCCATTTTAGTACTTGTTATTCCTCATCTAAGTTTAGTTTTGATTATTAATTATGTGATTCGTTTTAATGGTATCTACTATAATATCCCAAACCTTATTAAACCATTAATTTTCATATTTTGGGTGTTGAGGAGTTAGTGGAAGTTTGGATAAAGTTATATATTTTCAAATTATAGATTTTGGTTCGAATAGAAGCATTTCATCATGTCTATAGGTATTTCACCAAGAAAAGTTGGCTCAAAGCAGGTAATTTTGTTATATATCATGTTAGTATGTCACACTTAGTTTTTGTAATTCCGAATTAACCCATATATATATAACTATATATTATATAGTGACCCTTACATATCATTATATATATCAAAATTAACCCTTATGTATCATATTAACCGTTATGTGTGTGTGTGTGTGTCATAGAGTAACCCATACATATCAGAGTAAACCTTACATGTCACTATATATATATATATATATTTATATTTATATCATTGAGTTATCCTTTCATATCAAAGTAACTCTTATGTATAACTATATATTCTAGAGTGCCCCTTACATATCGTGATATATATTATATAGTAACTCTTATATATCAGATTGACCCTTATATATTAGAGTAGCCTTTATGTATGAAAGATTCCAAAGGAATTTGTAAACGGTATCAAGTCATGATACTAAATGTGTAAGGGTAACATTACTAAATCATAGGATATGTAAGAGACTTTCCTTTCTCCATAAACATAAATCTTGATATGTAATAGTTAGCTTATGGTACAAAGGGGTGTGTAAGGGTAACTCATCCATAAACCATGATATATAATTGTAATAACTTTACCAATTCACTCTCCTAAAAATAAAAAACTTAAACAGAATAAATGTGGTATAAATCCAAATATATTCATTAATAAGGATGTTTTAAAATGATTTATTATAGAATTAACACCTTGGTTTGATCATTTCCATTGAATGCATAGGCATATGGTGATTTTTACCATGAGATTTGGGTGAAAGATAAGGGAGATTATAATGTTACTTTAGGTGGTGTGATTATCATAATCACATTTTTTCATGACCATAAACTGTCATGATTTGATTCCTTAAAAAAATTAATATAATTTTAGAGGTTAATTTGAATTTTTTTGTATTCCTTCATTTTTCCTTGAACCTTAGATGATTAGGGGTGTATCCTTATAGAACTTTGAGAACATTTTGATTGGTTTTCACCCTTATATTCAAGAGATCAGCCACTTTTTATCCATGGTAAGTTTATATTATTTTATTATGTTTATCCCATAGTCCTTATTCTTGGAGATACTAGGACATCAATTTGGTTTCGGGTTTTTGGATTTGGGCCACGATTTTGGTAAATTTTATTTTGATCTTGGTTATTGAGTATTTTATCATTGGTTCTTATCATTTTTATCATCTTCCTTTCCTTTTTCTTGCAAAATGATTGTGGTGACTCTAGTAGAGGTGGAGGATTCAGAACTTATCCTTCCTTATTTATGTTAATTTTTATGAAAATCATTCTATCATTTTCATTTTTTGGACAATATGAATTCACCTAATAATACTAAAAACTATACTGGTGAAATTTATTGGGAAAAGTTGTATCAAATGAGTATTATATTAATTAATGTTATTGGAATATATTATTGAATTTAGAAAGATGTGAATATTATATAGAGACCTAATTTTCTATTATTTATGTTCTTTAATCACCTCTCCTTAAATGATAACCATTTTAGGATAGAAATGAAATATTTTTATATAAATAAGTATTCCAAATAATAATGTTTATACTAGACACAATTAACTCATATGAAAAGGATTATTAAGGAGTTTTTTCATCTTCTGTTTTTTTATTGATTTAATGCGGTTTGATGTTATTTTTTTCCCATTATTGTGGATATTATAGCCTCATTTTAGGTCTTATTTGGATAGTTTTAGGGGTGGTGTAATTGGGTTTATTGTTGGTGTTTCAACTAGTTTTCCATTGTTTCCATGGAAGTCGATGTGGTTAAGGTGTGATGGGTTAAATATTGTTGTACCTTTCTATTTGGGAGGGTGTGGTAATTGTTTTATTTATTTTATATGATGATTGATATTTACATAATATGGGGTGATTCAAATTTTTTATAATTACCCAATGGCATAAAATGTGGTTTTTAATAATTAATATGACAATGGACAGTGGGACAGAATTTACTAGTAAATGAGCTATTAATGAACTAGTAATGGTTAAAAAGAATAATTAGTGGTTGTAATAAACATGGGTGATAGATAAAGAATGGTTATACATTAAATATAGATAAATTAGTGGCATAATTAAGGTAATACTTATAGTAAAATGATAAATATGGAAATGAATAAATGATCATATTAATTGGGTAATTGATGTTGTGTTGTAACGCCCCGACCCCAGTTAACAAGAGTCGGTGCATTATTTTAATACATTGGCATGATTACAAGGAATCAAGTCCCGAAGGACCGATCAGTTTAGCAGTCTTGGAAAAATAGATCGCATACATGAATGTTACATTTTCACTTTATGACATACAAAACAACATAAGTAATCTTTATGAACGCCATTATTCCCATGGCTTAACCCTGCATATCAATCATATTACACTTCTTGGAACCCTGGGAAAAATAAAACATAGAAAGGGGTGATCTCAAATGCTCAGTAAGGGTAAGCAATACAGCGGTAACTTTCATAAATAAGCATAAACATTTAAGGCAATGTATAAAACTAAAACAAAAGCCTATTAAAATTGAACTTCAGCATAATATGGCAAAAATAAAATGAAATAATGTCATTTACTTATTCACATGGATATTCTACTAATCGAATAATCACATGCAATATCACTAACCACTTTCATAATGATGGAATTCATGATTCCGACCTTTAATTTCTTTGTCGAGGCCTCGTGCCAAGACCTAAGGGATAACTGTAACCAGAACCCATCCCGGAGAGCCTCTGTAACCGAACTCCATCCCAGAGTGCCTCTAATAACCGGACACCAACCCGGAGTGCCTCTAATAACCGGACACCAACCCAGAGGGCTTACTTTTACCGGTCCCCAACCCGGAACATACTAGTCCAACACATTCATCTTAAGAAGAGGATGAAATATAACATAAACATTCGTATTATACAAAATGTCAAAACTTTAATCATAAACCATTAATGGCATAAAAATAACTCATCCATTGTCAAAAATATCACAAAACCTTAATTACAATATGGATTATTTGTATCATAATAAATCAACTTGAAACAAGTTTAAAATTTATCAAATGATGTTGACATAGATGAAATTAATACTATTTGAGAGAAATATTTTTTTTAGTCATTTTAAAAGTCGCATAATTATAGAGAAAACCTTTATTTTGAAAATATCTTTATAAGCTTGTGAAGGAAGCTTCAAAGGTGTAATAACGGCAGAGAATATCTGCACCCACCGTATAAGTTAAAAAAGAATTCTTACCTAAATTTTGTCAAAAAGGTTAAAAAGGACCTTGTTTTGAAAATGACGGAAATATTCCTTTATAAACCACTTATAAAAGTAAAGAAGGGTATAAATGACTTTAACCCATATTCTAGTAAATAGTAAAAATGTTTTGAAATACATTTTTAAGAAACATGGATGTGGATGATAAAGAAATCCCAGTAGATTATTACGTATAAACAACCTCGGATAATGAAGAGATTGTGAAATAAACCCTTACCAATTTGGTAACTTACGAAACATACAACCCATGAAAGAGGTATCATACAATGAATATGTAAATACACATAAATTAATGTGTATTACAAAAAGAATATAATTATGGGTAGTACATACACCACACAAAAGTTAATGGTGGCAATATGGCATGAATCTCACGGGAATAAGGAGTGAGATGAAAACCCCTTACCTTGCGCTTTTCTTTAGTCGAGGGTACGTTTAACCTCCTGTATGAAGATCGTAGTATGTTATTAAATTATACCAGAACCATATTAATATTTATGATATCATACATGATTCATTTATGACTTTATATTACCCATTTAATAATAATTTCCATGATAAGTTAACATTTCGGGTAATAATCACTTTCTTTATCGTACGTGTTTTAACTTATCACTATTGGTTATACCACTTAGATAATGATTTAAATACTTCCAGAATATAAAACATGATAAATATATCATATATATTTAGAATATAAATATCTATAATAGACATATATATGAAATGTAAAACACTGTTTATGGAGATGGTAGTCCGTACGTACGCATAAACGCTGTTTCTGTTTTCATATAATATTGAACGGAAGTAAGTGAATAAGATATATGTAAGTACATATATGTAAGGGTGGTGAAAACATTACCTCTTCTTCGGGTTCTTCCTTTTGATTTGATCAAAAGGGCTCCTTAAGTTGGATTTCAGATCAAACTAAGGCCTCTATATTGTAGTGAGGGAAGTTGAGAGAGTATTTGGGTAGAGTTTGGCCGAACCAAAAGGCTTTGAAGGTGTGAAGTAATGAGAATGGGGAGTGCCCTTTTATAAGAGGGGTGAGGGGCACCTTTGGAAAATCTAGAAATATTAATTTATAATAAATTCATATTCGGTTTATAATGGCTCCAAAGTTGATTATTAAAATTTTAAGGTGGGGATAGGTCGAAAACCATTCAACCAATAGAATTTAGACAGGTTTGGGTTACTATATTAACCTTATCATTTAGTTTTAACTCTTAGTTAATTAGTTTCACATTTACCATGTCACTTTGTATTTTTATAGTATATAGTTAATAAACTTACTATATACATCCAAGCGACCTCCAAGTGGTCCAATAATGATACACCTATCATGATATAAGTCTCTTGGCCGAACCTTAGATTTATAGGAATTTAATATCAATTAATAATCTAATATTTGTTTTAAAAACTCTTTTATGTTAATTTTGACACTATTCAATAGTTTATTTTTTTGAGACTCATAACAGAATTATTACTTCGCACAAAGTCAATTAAATCAATCCTAATATGTAATATTATCCTATAAAATTATTTTAATTCATTAAAAGTCTCAAATTTTAATTATTTGGCTATTTATAATATCAATTATTTTAATTTGTCACTATTATGGTAATTACTACATCATCATTGTGTAATAAATAAATTAAATTATATAAAGTCTAAAAATTATAAATAAAATATCATTATGTAGTAAATCTATTTATCTTTATAATGAATATTTATAGTAGAAAATCCAAAATATATAACCCTATGTAAAAATTGTTTTTCTAAAAGATATATGCTTGTGTCATTTTTGTATTCATTTTAACTTAATTAAAATAAAGTGTCCCTATCACTTACAAGTGGCACCATGGGGTCCCAAGATCGACCCAAAGATTCCCATGGTCAAACATGTATCAACCAATAAGTTTAGGACACGTTTTATGGTAATTTTGTATTATTATAATATTATTTTTTAACCCTTATTTACCGGATATACCCTTAACCATGGTATATAAAATATTTACCGCAGTAATTATTCAAAAAGTCTAAAAATAAAAGTTACCTATTTACACAATTTGAACATCCTGATTTCAAATATGGAATCCATTTTTCTATATTCAAAACACAGAAGTGGCAGAAATTAATTTAAAATTAATTCCCGTTGTCAAAACAAAAAGCGTGTTTTTAAGATATAATAACTATCAAAAGATTGATACTTGTTTATGTTCGGTTTAATTGTGAAATTATGTCCAATGAACAAAATTGTATTAAATGGTAAAATATATTCTAAATATACTTTAAAACCACTAAAATTCATAATTTATCAATATAAATTATTTCGATTAAAAAATTTGTTTTTAATTAAAATGTAGTAATTTTCACTATTCATCAAAATATAAGTGTTATCCGAAAAGTTCCAAAATTTCACCCTAGGTTAAATTTGATATTCCAAATCCAAAAATGAAGTCCATTTTGAAATATAAAATATATATAATTTCAAAAAGTAGGTATTACTATTCATAACGGCTAGTTTTATTGGTTGTGGTGTGTGTTAGAACTCGAAGTTGCGTACAACACACGCTACTGTATTATTCAAAGAGAAGCGTACCGTGGAAGCTCGGGGTGTTACATTCTCCCCTCCTTCAACAAATTGCATCCTCACAATTTGATATTGTTCGTTGAAAATAAAGGTTGAAAATAGAAGATATCTTTGTGGAAAAAAACCCACATCGGAAATTTGGTTAATAAAATTTTAGTCTTAACAAGATGAAAAGAGAAATGAAAGGGTCACCACAAAATTATGATATCGATTAGGAAGACATTGGTGGAAATTATAAACATATAACTCGAGGAAAAATGTAAATATTTATAGGTAGTGACTGAGGTCATCAATCACAAACAAGTTTAAAATTGAGGTCTTTAAATTCATCAATCTATGATGATTTAAAATACCATCAGTTCAAAAAAACATAAGGTATTTGGATAACACATTTTTGAAGTTTCAAAATATCTTAGTTGAAATCCCACATCGAAAAATGTACTAATGAGGCCTCTATTTAAAATAAAGAGTGTAAAGTATGAAGATTACCAAAAATAACACATACTAGGGTTCCATGTAGGGAAATATGGATATGGAAGAGAAATCTAACCATCAATTATCTGATGGAGAGTGGTAGAGAACATGGCTATGAAAAGGCTAACAATCCCAAAGCCATACATTACTGATGATCTAAGGTACTATCTAGGACAACATTTTTATTCTAAGTTCCTTTTCTTAATTTTGAGTAATTTATTTATGAGATTCACTAAGATCATAAAGAGAAATACTTACTTTATAATTAGAGTTTTATCCATTAATAAATTTCTACCAAAAACTCATCTTTCACCCAAAAACATAATACAACTCAAAAATACTCTATTTATCCTAATCGTATAGGGTTCCAAATATAATGAATTTATATTTCACATATCAGACCCTTTATGTAAAGAAACTACATTATACCATCTAGGAACATCATGTAGCACAATGGTAGATGATAAATCCCAATTGCACTATGGTTGTGGATTCGATTCCCATAGGTTTGTCTAACACGATGGGTCGTCACACGGTCTGCGTGTTGTCCTTTTATAAAAATCCAAAAAACTATCCTTTCAAACTTAATCCATTCCAACCATTAGACTTATCCAAAATAATATTATCCAAACTCACAGTCCAAAATTTACAAGGAAGATAAACATAATGAGGATCCTTTTTTCCAGGTAATAACATGTGAACACCTTCCTCATATATTCTTTTAAAACACCGCAACATCCCGAATTACCAAAATCCACCATCTCTTATTCCAAAAACACTACCTCAATATTAGGACCATATTGCGGTTTATCTTTCCTTCAACCATGTAATTTCCAAAAAAAAAATTAACTCACTGTGGAGTCACTTTTCTTAGTACCATAAAATCTCAAATCCTTAATTAAATAGTACTGCAGTACAATCCTTATTTATTTCCAGAATATCATTGATACAACACTTAAATGAAATAATTCTAAAATGACAACATAAGAAAAATATTCATTCCTCTTCATATGTGGTAGAATCATAACTTGATTATTATCCAATAGCATCATTTGTGGCATAGTCTGATGACTGGGACATTAGTTCGCGTAGTGTCCAAACTCCTTGAAAATGAAGCATTGTACATTTGAAACCATTTTCTTACCCTTGCAGTCACGTAATTTGTGCCCTTTTCCTCCACACTTCTAACAAACTCCCATTCCTTTCAGGAAAGTTCCAGGGTGTTTCTTCCCATAGTTATCACATATGGGAAAATTCATCTTTTCCCTCTTCCCTTTACCCATATTTCTCTCTTCCATCATTTTCTTCTCTTGCTTCCCTTCAAAGACATAGGACTTCGAGAATTCTTTACTCATCTTATCAACACATGATACTATTTCTTCATATGATGATAATACGTGGGAAACTATTTCCCATCTAAATTCTGGCATAGGACCATGAAAGATATGATCCTTTTTACTCTTTGGATCATACGTATTACGGGAGTTCACATTCCTTCTACTGGGTGCCATTTCTATAAAATAGCATAAACTAGTTCAGTTTATGAATTGCAATGAATAATTACCAAACATGTAAAATACCTAACACAAATTGAATAGTTTATGGATATAATCCATAATCATGACAATGTTTTCTTTGAGTAAGTATATACTCATAAGCCCTTAAAAATGGTTTGTAAAGAAAATGAGAATTATCCTAAGCATATCCCCCGGGAGTGTCGTAACCAAGAGTGCAGCAAGGCCCGTTTTCGTGCACCAGTTCCCGTTCGAGTCTAGATCAAAGTGGTGTTTTCAGGTTTTACCCCAAGGTACATCTGTGCCAGAGCTGCCTCTACCTGCTCATATCCAGATAGGGATGTATTGCATGGAAAACTCACAAAATCTCTACAATAAAAAAATTCTAGGAAGTTATTCTATACTGATCCTCAAAGTCTATCTTAGGGCTATGTGCTCTAATCAGAGTTTATCTAAATCTAGTTTCCAAGGTTATTGTTAATCCTCCTCTGATACCAACTGTAATGCCCCGACCCCAGTTACCCAGAGTCGGTGCATTATTTTAATACATTGTCATGATTACAAGGAATCAAGTCCCGAAGGACCGATCAGTTTAGCAGTCTTGTAAAAATAGATCGCATACATGAATGTTACATTTTCACTTTATGACATACAAAACAACATAAGTAATCTTTATGAATGCCATTATTCCCTTGGATTAACCCTGCATATCAATCACATTACACTTCTTTGAATCCTGGGAAAAATAAAACATAGAAAGGGGTGAGCTCAAATGCTCAGTAAGGGTAAGCAATACAGCAGTAACTTTCATAAATAAGCATAAACATTTAAGGCAATGTATAAAACTAAAACAAAAGCCTTTTAAAATTGAACTTCCGCATAATATGGCAGAAATAAAATGAAATAACGCCATTTACTTATTCACATGGATATTCTACTAATCGAATAATCACATGCAATATCACTAACCACTTTCATAATGATGGAATGCATGATGCCGACCTTTAATTTCTTTGTCGAGGCCTCGTGCCAAGACCTAAGGTATAAATGTAACCGGAACCCAACCCGGAGAGCCTCTGTAACCGGACTCCATCCTGGAGTACCTATAATAACCGGACACCAACCCGGAGTGCCTCAAATAACCGGACACCAACCCGGTGGGCTTACTTTTACCGGTCCCCAACCTGGAACATACTAGTCCAACACATTCATCTTAAGAAGAGGATGAAATATAACATAAACATTTGAATTATACAAAATTTCAAAACTTTAATCATAAACCATTAATGGCATAAAAATAACTCATCCATTGTCAAAAATATCACAAAATGTTAATTACAATATGGATGATTTGAATCATAATAAATCAACTTGAAACAAGCTTAAAATTTATCAAAGGATGTTGACATAGATGAAATTAATACTATTTGAGAGAAATATATATATTTTTTGAAATCATTTTAAAAGTCGCATAATTATCGAGAAAACCTTTATTTTGAAAATATCTTTATAAGCTTTTGAAGGAAGCTTTAAAGGTGTAATAACGGTGGAGAATAATCGCACCCGCTGTATAAGTTAAAATAACATTCTTACCTAAATTTTTTCAAAAAGGTTAAAAATGACCTTGTTTGGAAAACGATGGAAATATTCTTTTATAAACCACTTATAAAAGTCAAAAAGGGTATAAATGACTTTAACACATATTCTAGTAAATAATAAAAATGTTTTGAAATACATTTTTAAGAAACTTGGATGTGGATGATAAAGAAATCACAGTAGATTATTACGTATAAACAACCTCAGATAATGAAGAGATTGCGAAATAAACCCTTACCAATTTGGAAAATTACGAAACATACAACCCATGAAAGAGGTATCATACAATGAATATGTAAATACACATAAATTAAAGTGTATTACACAAAGAATATAATTATGGGCAGTACATACACCACACAAAAGGTAATGGTGGCAATATGGCATGAATCTCACGGGAATAAGGAGTGAGATGAAAACCCCTTACCTTGCACTTTTCTTTAGTCGAGGGTACGTTTAACCTCCTGTACGAAGATCGTAGTATGTTATTAAATTATACCAGAACCATATTAATATTTATGATATCATACATGATTCATTTATGACTTTATATTACCCATTTAATAATAATTTCCATGATAAGTTAACATTTCGGGTAATAATCATTTTCTTTATCGTACGTGTTTTAACTTATCACTTTTGGTTGTACCACTTAGATAATGATTTAAATACTTCCAGAATATAAAAAATGATAAATATATCATATATATTTAGGATATAAATATGTATAATAGACATATATATGAAATGGAAAACACCGTTTATGGAGACGGTAGTCCGTACGTACGCATAAACGCTGTTTCTGTTTTCATATAGTATTGAACGGAAGTAAGTGAATAAGATATATGTAAGTACATAAATCCTTATATATATATATATATCTTCAGTAGAATTATTATGTCATATATTACATACTTATTAGTAATATATATTTTTATAATCGTCGACGAATGGTGAACTTGGAAATGAATCTCATCGCGTCGTGAAGACGGTAATCCGTACGTACGCATGAGCGAAGATATCATTCTTTTGATATTAAAATAATATATAATTGAATGATATATCATATATACAGAATAATTATCATGTTATATTTATTATTTACATGATTTACACATCATTATTATACCCATCCAAATAATAATTTATTGAATAACAATTACAGCACAACGTGGAGACGGTAAGCCGTACGTACGCACGTATGGTGACATGTTATTCAAAGGGTGTATAGAAAACTGAATATGGTTGTAACATATTTATAATAACATCACATTATATATAAGATACTGGATTTATTATTTTATAATGTTAATAATAATGAAATAAGAATAAGTGGAAGAGGAAATGAATTTGAAAAAGGGTGGTGAAAACATTACATCTTCTTCGGGTTCTTACTTTTGATTTGATCAAAAGGGCTCTTTAGGTTGGCTTTCTGATCAAAATAAGGCCTCTATATTGTATTGAGGGAAGTTTAGAGAGTATTTGGGTAGAGTTTGGCCGAACCAAAAGGTTTTGAAGGTGTGAAGTAATGAGAAGGGGGAGTGCCCTTTTATAAGAGGGGTGAGGGGAACCTTTGGAAAATCTAGAAATATTAATTTATAATAAATTTATATTCGGTTTCTAATGGCTCTGAAGTTGATTATTAAAATTTTAAGGTGGGTATAGGTCTAAAACCATTCAACCAATAGAATTTAGACAGGTTTGGGTTACTATATTAACCTTATCTTTTAGTTTTAACTCTTAGTTAATTAGTTTGACATTTACCATGTCACTTTGTATTTTTATAGTATATAGTTAATAAACATACTATATACATCCAAGAGACCTAAAAGTGGTCCATTAATTATACACCTATCATGATATAAGTCTCTTGGCCAAACCATAGATTTATATAAATTTAATATCAATTAATAATATAATATTTCTTTTAAAAACTCTTTTATGTTAATTTTGACACTATTCAATAGTTTATTTTTTTGAAACTCATAACAGAATTATTACTTCCAAAAAATTCAATTAAATCAATCATAATACGTAATATTATCCTGGAAAATTATTTTAATTCATTAAAAGTCTCAAATTATATTTATTTGGGTATTTATAATATCAATTATTTTAATTTTTCACTATTATGGTAATTAATACATCATCATTGTGTAATAAAAAAATTAAATTATATAAAGCCTAAAAATTATAAATAAAATATAATTATGTTTGAAATCTATTTATATTTCTAATGAATATTTATAGTCGAAAATCCAACATATATAACCCTATGTAAATATTGTTTTTCTAAAAGATATATGCTTGTGTCATTTTTGTATTCATTTTAACTTAATTAAAATAAAGTGTCCCTATCAATTACAAGTGGCACCATGGGGTCCCACAATCGACCCAAATATTCCCATGGTCGAACATGTATCAAACAATAAGGTTAGGACACGTTTTAGGGTAGTTTTTTATTATTATAATATTATTTTTTAACCCTTATTTACCGGATTTACCCTTAACCATGGTAAATAAAATATTTACCGCAATAATTATTCAAAAAGTCTAAAAATAAAAGTTACCTATTTACACAATTTGAACATCCTGATTCCAAATATGGAATCCATTTTTCTAAATTCAAAACACATAAGTGGCAGAAATTAATTTTAAATTAATTCCCGTTGTCAAAACAAAAAGCGTGTTTTTAAGATATAATAACTATCAAAAGATTGATACTTGTTTATGTTCGGTTTAATTGTGAAATTATGTCCAATGACCAAAATTGTATTAAATGGTAAAAATATATTCTAAATATACATTAAAACCACTCAAATTCATAATTTATCAATATAAATTATTTCGATTAAAAAATTTGTTTTTAATTAAAATTTAGTAATTTTCACTATTCATCAAAATATAAGTGTTATCTGAAAAGTTCCAAAATTTCTCTCTAGGCTAAATTTGATATTCTGAATCCAAAGATGAATTCCATTTTGAAATATAAAATATATATAATTTCAAAAAGTAGGTATTACTATTCATAACGGCTAGTTTGATTGGTTGTGGTGTGTGTTAGAACTCGAAGTTGCGTACAACACACGCTACTGTATTATTCAAAGAAAAGCGTACCGTGGAAGCTCAAGGTGTTACATGTGTTTTTTGGAAGTAGATTTTCTTATGGGGTTACTGATTAGTTGGGCAGCGTTTGGCTACATGTGGTGGTGGAATCTATGTGGTGATGTGATTTGTTGCAGTATTTGGTGACTTTACACTTATTCAAGGATTGTGTGTGGCTATCATATATATTCTTTATTTTCTTATGAACCTAAACCTGAGTCAGATAATCTTATAAATTCCCAAATGTTGTAGGTACCAGGTGTTTTCCCCAACATCCAGGTTAGAGAGGAAATAGATGGATAAATAATTCCACTTCCCGCTCTTCCTTCTAGGTGTAGTGTGGGTTATTATGGATCATGGTAGGTATATTCATATGGGTTGTAATTCATTGAATATTTAATATGTAATATATTGGTTAGTATTACAATGTGATTGTGATGATTTTATATTGTGGAGGATGTGCATGGTAGGAGGATGGGATGAGGTCGATTCCCTTAATGTTAAAATTACCATACTATAATAAGGTTGTGATGTGTGGTATGTGGTGATTATTTGTTTATGTAAAGACCTTGACTCCATAAGCTTATAGTTGTTGGTTACTTTATTACATTCACACTAGATACAAATGATTGTATCCCAAATGAAAGAATAGTTTACTAGTCCTAGTAAACTAGATACATACTTTAATTTCACCAACATTTGAATACATAAAATGTAAAAAAGCATTTTATTTGAGATTATCTTTATTCCCTATAGAATTTAATTTCATATCAATCATAAAACATTTCATGGCATCTTTAGGAAAATAAATATAAGAAATGGGTGAGATCAGAAGCTTAGTAAGGGTATGTATACATCATATTCTATAGTGAATACATAATACATATTCAATAAGGTAACATAAATAAATGAAACACATTTCATTTAATAAATAACTTGAACATAGAGAATAATATAGCAGAAATAAATTATGAGAAAATAATTACAAATAAATAATCTCATGGTCATGAAACTCATCCACTGATGTCATAACAAATAAAAGAATCACATGGAAACCAATAACTGAATTCATAACTATGGAATGCATATTGCCTGAAATTTTAAACATATAATTGAGGCCTTATTCTAAGGAATCTAAAATGAAATCGAGGCCCTGTTTGAAGACATATATATAAATGGGTAAAGTCTTGGGAAAAACCCAATCTCGTTTGTCTCATGAGACCCACTGATGCATCAAGGGGATATAGAGGCTCTTCCCATCAGTTACTAAGTACAATTCATTCCTCGCCTTAAAGGGGTGAAACATAGTCAACCTAAATATTCATATTGAAAAAATGACATAAGACATGTTAATATTTTCCGTAATCAATAAACTTAATCATAAACCATCCATAGTAATATGGAGAATGTTTTCAAAATAGTACATCCCCAGTCAAACTTATCATAAACCATCTATAAAAATAATAAGTATGGTAACATTATAACATATTCCCAGTGTATCATAATTTAAATAATGTTTCTTGTTGTTAGTGAATATAAATACCATAAAATTTCATTAAAACATTATTGAGTATATATCAAACCATCAAAAAGATTGAATTTATTTAAAAAGAAATATATCATAAAATATCAGGGTGTTACATTATTCCCTCCTACAAACTTTTTTACTTTAATTTTCCAAAATGTTACCACATGAAGATATTTGGGTAGTTTTCCAAAATAATTTCTTCAGGTTCCCACATCTCCACTTATATCTTATGGTTTCTCGAAATTACCTTTGTTGAATGATTCATCTGATTACACAACACTTATTCCCTATTGTATATAATATTGATAGTATATTAACAGTAATAAATATAGGGTTCTAATTATATTTATTCATAGGTGATAAAATTTATTGTATATAGAATATACTTCAGTAATAAATAGATATGGAACACATCATGTACTTTAGAGAGACTTAGGGGAATATATAATTGGAAATTCATAGCTTTAACTCTTTCTATGATTTTAAAGGTCCTATATACCTAGGGATCAGTTTTCATTTCTTTCCAAACCATATAACACCATTCCATAGAGATACCTTAAAGAAAATTTGATCTTCTTTTTATAATTCCAAATAATTTTTTTATCAGCATAGCTATTTTCCATGCTTTGAGACACTTTGATATGAGATTTTTTTTAAGAAGCCCTTGAACCAAAAGGACCAAGTATTTACTTATGAAGAAATATTACAAGATTCAGAAGTGTGGGAACATTTTACAATCATTTTCAAATAAATAAATTAAATAAACCAGGATCATGTTAGACCAAGTGAGACTCACACCAACTCCCATATTAGCAAGCCCATAGACAATAAGGTTGGCCTCCTGAAATACATGTGTGACAATAAAGATAATATACATGAGATTATTCATATAATCCATTCATTTGGTAGAAAGTCTCCATGAGATAGGCAATTCACCATTCCTAATGGCCTGCACATGAGTGGAAGAGTCACTTTCTGACCAAATATTATTCTAACCTTTCATTTTTGAAAAAAAACAACATGAATAATTTCAAGCATCTCTATAATCATGTTTTTCCTTCACATGTTTTGGTTGAACAATATTCATTTCATCAACTTCATCCCATCACGTTGGAGTATGAAATCTCTTATCATATAATACTTCATATGAAACCATTTGAATACCTTAATGGAAGATATTATTGTAGGAGAACTCTAAAAAAGGTAATTACTAATCCCACATGCCTTTAAATTCAAGAGGGAATGACCTCAACATGTCTTATAATGTTTGAATAGTCATTTTGGTCTATCCATAAATTTAAGGGTGATAAACAGTGCTCTAATAAATCTTTGTATCAAAAACCTTTTAAATGCATTTCGATAATTCTTTTGTAAATCATGAATCATGATTTGACATAATTGAGAGAGGTGAACCAAGAAGTCTTTAAACATTATTAATATAGATCCGTGTATGAAACTCAAGAGGTAAATATTATCTTATAGAGAGTAAATTTGTATATTTGATGAGGTAGTCAACGATAACCCATATTGTATCATTATTTATAAGATTATTTAGTAATACAGTGGAAATTATATAGTAATGTCAATCCATTTACACATAGTAATAGGTATGGGTTGAAAAAATCCTTTAGATTTATGTCTCTTAGCCTTTACATTTTTACAAACCAAATATCTTGAAACATAATCAGCAATTTACCACATCATATTATCCCACAAAAAGTGTTCCTCAAATCATTATACATCTTAGTGCCGCCATGGTGTATAGAAAAATTAGATATATGATCAGCATCTAATAATCCTCTTTTAATATTTGGTATAGATGGTATACATAGCCTCTTTCCAAGCATTAGAATACCATCTTCACAAATTAAGTCTATCAATTTCCCATCACTCACACTTATAATTTTCATTTGAAATTTCTCATCATCAAATTAAGAACATTTTTCCAATTCCAATAGAGATAGTTTATAAATCCTTTGAAAAAGGAGTGATGTATCTCCTTTCTTAATGATTACTTTATCTATCATTACTAAATATATTCACATAGGATTCTTATAAATCATACTTTTTTTCTAGGAATCCATGATCTATCCATATCAATGAATTTCCTACCTAATTTTCCTTTATAAGGTGGTAGTGTATTGAGTATTCATTGCCTTTGAGTAGCTCGAGTCATCAAATTTTCCTCTTGTTGAGTTAATTCTATGAAAATATATATTTAAAACTCTTATAATCTATGTATATCTCACACTATTCACCATATAGATAATGTATCCATGTCATCAAAGAAAAGATTACAATTTCCAACTCAAGATCATGGGTTGGAAAGTTTTTTTCATGAATATTTAACTAACTTGATGCATAGACAATGACTTTATCATTTTACATAAGGATACAACTAAGTCCCTTATTAAATGAATCACTATATATTACGAACCCATAATATCATAATGATAGAGATAGAATAGGAATATTCACCAATATATAATTCAATTTATAAAAACATTTTTCATATTCCTTTGTCCATATAAACTTATGCACATTATGTGTAAACTTGGTTAATGGGTTACCAAATTAGAAGAATTTTTGAACAAATTGTTGATATTTCCCTTCCAAACCAATGAAACTAGATAACTTGGTTATATTATTTGGTGTATTTTATTCTTGTACTACATTATTCTTCATATTATCAACTAATATTCCATCCTTGGAGAAAAAATTTCTAACAAAGGAAACATTCAAACTCTAAAAGTCATACTTTATAAATTTCCCATGTAACACTTTCTATCTAAGAGAATCAAGAATTACCTATAAGTGTTTCCCATGGTCCTCATAGCTCTTGGAGTAAACTAAGATATCATAGATAAATACCACAAAAAAACATCAATATATCCCATAAATACTCTATTCATTAGATCTAAAAATATAGACAGATCATTGGTCTATCCAAATAGAATTATTATAAACTCATAATGTCTATACGATGTACAAAATTTTTTATTTAAAACATATTATTTATTTATTTTAAATTGATGATACCTAGAATGAAAGTCAGTCTTTGAAAAATATTGAGCTCTATGAAGTTGTTAAAATAAGTCATAAATACGAGGTATAAGATAATTTTATTTTATATTAATAGAATTGATTTCCCTACATTCAATGCACAACCTCATAGATCCAACATTCTTCTTAATGAAATGTATGGATGCTCCCAAAATTGAAACACTAGGTTGTATAAATCCCTTATCACATAACTCCTCTAGTTTTTTCTTCAACTCCACTAATTCCATTATGGCCATTCTATATATAGTATTTGATATTAGTCTTTCATCGGGGATTAAATCAATGGAAAACTCAACCTCATGCTCTTGTGGATATCAAGGAAATTCTTTAAGAAATACATCAAATTATTCCTATAAAATGGTTAAATCCTCAATCTAAAGATTACCATTCCAATTTCTAGGTTGTTTCTACACTTATTTTCTTTTAATATCATTCAAAAGAGCTACTAAGTGCAGATATAGACCTGACACATATGATGAATTCGCCCCTATAAAGATAATAAATTCCATTTTTTCTTCTTGAATCAAAATTTCCTTCTCTTTAAAATACATTTTTGAACCATAATTTTAAATTCAGTTCATACCAAGTATTATATCAAAATAAACCATAGGTATAATAATGAATTTAGTAAATATGGAATGTTTATGTTTCATAATGGGAATTGAATAACACACCCTTGTTATGGTAATACATCCTCTATGATTCTTGAATGATAAATAAATTTTTAAGGTTATAGTGAAATATATAATTTTCTTACAAAAAATGAAAGATATAAAAAGAGTGAAAAGATCAAGAACCAAATAAAGAACTTACTAAATTTGAATATTTGATTAAATTACATTCCACTATGTCTTAATGAACCTCAACCTGAGTTGTTGTGATCACAAAATCTTGACATTGTTCCCTTAGCCTTTTCTAGGGAAAATTACCTTAACGCTTAGGAAAATCATTTTCATAGTTCCTTATTTATATACAGTTGAAGCATTGAACATTATTATTTTATTTATTTCCCTTAAAATCATGAACATGTAGGAATTTTTCTCTGTACTTGAAGAAAACTCTTTTTCCTTTTAAGAATGTTCCATGGTTTTCCTTCCAAAAGTATCACATGTTGAAAAATTACCCTTTCTCTTCTTCCCCTTATCCATTTTTTTCTCTACCACCCTCTTTTTCTATTACTTTCCTTCAAATTCATAAGACTTGGAGAATTATTTCTCTATATTGATAGCACATGATATTATATCTTCATATGATGATAATATTTGAGAGACTATTTTTATTCAAAGGATTAAAATACTCCCATAAAATAAATAGGCAATCTTGATCTTTGGATTATGTACATAGTCTATATAATTACTTGATAACCTTGTAAATTTTCTTCATAATTAGAAACATTTTCATCTTCCTACTATTTTAGACTCAAGAATTGTCTCTTTATATCCACTCATTGGTAAAAAGTGAGATATTTCTCTAATAAAAGTTCTTTAAAATCATTTCAATTTGTATTATCTAATTACTCTTCTTCATTAGTGTTTTGAATCAATGATCATTATTCATCTAAATCCACTAAGAGATAATAAAATTCTTTGAAAACTGTCTCTCTTTCATTACATCCTCAAGTGAGAAATATCTTCTCTAAATAAGTTATCAATTTCTCAGCTATAAATGGATTTATAGTCCCATTGAATGATAGAACTTGCTGACACATGAAACAATCTATCATTGTTGCATCACATGATGGATCATTATGATTCTCTATACTTTATATGTTATTGCTCATAATTTTATTCAGTTAACCCAATGTGGTTATAACTTGATCAGCTACAGCTACCGCTCCAACTCCATTTGTATTATCATTCCCATGAGGGAAATCACTACATAGAGTATATGCATTGATTTGATTCTCATTCCTTATGCTAGGCATCATTTATAAACAATGTCATACATTATAATATAATATAACATTATGAATCATAATGTATAATCCCAAAACTAGTGAAAATATTAACATAAATTGAAAAACATTTTGCATAGCTAATATCATAATCTTAAACTTGGTTTCATTGAGAAATTTTTCTAATAATAAAAATATTTTCAAATCATTTATAATGGTTTGTAAATGAAATGTGAATTAACCAAATCATATCTCCTGGGAGTGTCAAACTGGGTCCGTATTAAGACATATTTTCATTTACAAGATAATACTCGATTCAATCCTAGTACGCCTTTTCGGAGTTATTACCCCTAGTTACTTATGTTCCATAACCATGTCCACTTTTATTATCCAGATAGGGATGTATTTCTAAGAAAAATAAATAATATATTTCTCACCAAAACATTAATATGTTATTATATTCCTATCCTCAAAGTCTATCATAGGGTTATAATCCCTAATCTATGAGATCAACTGTAAATACCCCAACCACAGTGGGCTAGAGTTGATGGTTACTCTATCACATTATCACTAGATACAAGATATCGCATCCCAAAGGACTAAATAGTTTAGTATTTTTGTTAAACTAGATGCATTTTTGAATTTCACATACATTGGAAAACATAAAATACAAAAAATACTTTTCTTTTAGATCATTTATATTCCCTCGATCATTTCCCGTCATATCAATCATAAAACATTTCTTTCCACCCTGTGGAATAAAAACATAAGAAAGGGGTGACCTCAGATGCTCGGTAAGGGTATGAGTTTAGAGGAATACAGCATGGATACGTAATAAATAATCAATATGAAAAGATAATTAACTAAAGAAAATTTCATTTATCCAATAAATTGAACATGGAGGATAATGTGATAGGAATAAATGATGATCAAATAATACCAAATAAATAATCTCATGATCTAGAAACTCATCCATTCATATTATAAAAAATAAAATAATCACAGGGACAACAATAAATCAATTCATAGTAATAAAATAAATAATTCATACATCTGAACCATACTATTGAGGCCTTTTGTAAATACATCTAAAATACCATTGAGGCACTATTTTAAGACATATATATACATGGGTATGGCCTCAGCTAAAACTCAATCTATTTTTTATCATGAGACCTATATATGTATCATGGATCTATAGAAGGCCCCAATTATTACTTATTATATACAATGCATTCATCATATGAAAGGGGTGAAACATAATCAACATAAACATTCATATCAAAATACAATTATGTGAAATGTTAATACTTTCCCAAATCAAAAAATGTAATAATATACCATCCAGAGTAATATAGAAATTTTAATAAAATAGTACATCCCCAATCAAACTGATCATAAACAGTCTATATAAATAATAATTATGGTTTCATTAAAACATATTCTTGATAGATAATAAGTTAAATAATTTTTCTTTTCATTGATGAGTATAAATAATACCAAACCACATTAGAAAATTATTGAGGAAAATAACTTTTTCACATTGAAAATATTTTTAAAACTAAAAGTTCATAAAATATTTTGAAAATAATTTTAATTGAAAATAAAATATAAAACTTAAAAAGTCATCTTTAATACATTTAGTGGTCATGATGGTAGGAAATTCCATAAATGTCATATAAGTTAAAAAAAATTCTTTCACACTATTATAAAAAGGTTAAAAAGTGTCTTGTTAGGAAAATGAAAAGAAGATTCTTTTCAAGATTATTTTTAAAAGGTAAAAAATGGGTAAAAATGTATTTAATAAATAATTTAGAAAATGTTAAAAACTTTTTGAAAATAATTTTATAAAACATGGATTTGGATAAAAATGATTTTCGGTCGAAGAGAGAAATAAATTTATGTTTTATTAAAAACATTTTCTCAATCATATTCAGTACCAAAGAGAGTTAAATGGTAATATTAATTGAAAACTTTCATGAATAACCATATGAGAAGAAAATATATTGAGTTTAATATATAAACATAAAATAATTCCCCTATGGGATACTTAAACTTAAACAATCTTGAATAATGATGAGATTATGAAATAACACCATACGGTAACACCCCAACCCCAGAAGCTCGAAGTTGGTGCTTTATTCTATTACATTGGAATGATTATAAGGAATAAAATTCCAAAGTACTGGTCACTTTAGCAGTCTTGGAAGACCATATTACATTCAAGATACCTATAATACATTGGGAAAAGAAAATATAACAAGATAAAATATAAAATGAAATAAACTTCACCCTTTAATGATTATTCAAAATTTTAATCTTCACAGCCTGGGGAAAGAAGAATAAGAAATGGGTGATCTCAAATTCTTAATAAGGCTAATAAGTATAGTGGAAGATATCATAAGCATAAAAATTAGTCATGATGAATAACTAAAAACACATACCTTTAAAATTAAACATGAACACGTTATGAAAGGAATAAGAGATGAATAAATAATTCCATAAAAAATCATAATCATGGGTATTATACTTGTCCAATAATTACATGAACTTTCAATAACTAGTTTCATAATAAGGGAATGCATAAATTCAGATATCATAACCATATCGTTAAGGCCTCGTACCAAGACCATAGTTTGTCTCATGAGACTTACAGATGCATCGAGGGGATATCGTAGGCCCCACCCATCACTTACTAAGTCCAATTCATTCTTTATATAAATTGGGTTAACATCATCAATATATAAATTCATATTTAAACCATCATATGAAATATAAATAACTTCCTCAATCATTAAACATAAACAGTAACCACTAAGTAAATTTGTGAATGGTATCAAGATAGAACATCCATGTTCAAACTCATCAGAAACCCTTAAACAAAATTTTTTAAATTATATCATAATATATAAACCTTTATGAAATAAAATATTCATCAAAGGATGTTTACAAAAATAAATATACTTTTAACTGAGAAAATTGAAAAATTGTTGAGGAAATAATCCTTAAACATTTCAAACTGTCCCATACCACCTTGAAACATTCAAATCATAATACATTAGAATATCATGAGAATAAGGAGACTCTTTATATGATATAAAAATGGTTAGTAAATACACCACATTCAAGTAATAATTAGTGAATAAGGCATATATCTCATAAAAGTTAAAGTGATGTGAGAAAAATCTATTTTACTTTGGAAAGAATAGTTCTTTTTTAAAGTTATTTTTATTTGTAATAAATATAGTTTTAAAGGTGTATATCCCTGAAAATAAAATGTAAGGTCATTGAGATTACATTTTATGCATAAATTATGTCTCTACTAAAGTGAAATCATGTAAAAAAGTGTTTTTAAAGATCCTTTAGAATTAAAACATTTCACTGTGGTTTAAGGAATTCATTAAAGAGACTTTAAATAGAAAAGGAATGCTTGCTATCATAAAACCATAAATGAACCAAAATATATTTTTCATGTTAAAATGTGTGATTTTAGAAAGTGAAATCTAGATTAAAATAGATTATATATTGAACTTCATAATATGTAAGAATTTGAGAAGTTCATTGAATTGGGCTTGCATTTCGGAAGCATTTTTTGAAAGATTCTTTTAAAAAATGTAACTAACTATAAAATATATAAATATTATGATTGGTTAACATATATAGAACATTAAAAAATAATTTATGAATAGTATATAACAGTAAATGATAACTTCTTTGAGTAAAGTAGTGAATAAGAGCAACCCGAATGAAAATAGAGGTTCAGGTAGAAAATACTTACCACTTTGTAATCAATTGAATCATATTTCCCAAAATTAATAATCATAAAATTATACGTTGAATATCATGAAAATAAATAGATTCATTATATTAAACATTAATTGGAAGTATACATACACCATACACAAGTAATAATACTGAATACAGGATATCTCACAAAAATGGAAGTGTGATGAGGAAACCCTTACCTTAAGTATGATGGTGTTCTTAACTTGATCTTAGTTTCCAGTATAACCAAATTAAATTCATTAATTAATATATCCAGAACCTATTATTTATTTAATTTATTTATTATAGAGTTATTAAGTTCATTCATGTCTTTCTTTATGGTTTTAAGAGGTTTAATTTTATTGTTTTGGAGTGTTTCTTCCTTGGTATTCATGACAGATTTACTTATATACATATAACGATAAACATGTAAGATGAGAATAGTTTTATATAATATAAGTTTTATTTTATTTTTTAACATTCATAATATTACATTTTTATAAAATTCATTTGGTTATTGGGATAAAATATGAATCATTATATAAAACATTAATCATAATTGTTTGGGTTAATTGGCGGTTTTTTATCACAAAGAACTCATTTTGATTTAAAAATTAATATCATATGTAAAAACATAATCCATAACCTCAAATAAGTTATAATAAATATATTATAGTTTGGTTAAATCATAAAAATGGTTTCATGACTAGAATTGAAGATGGTAATAAAAATTGAAAACACGTCGTCCTTGAATGTGATAAATTAATACAACTCGGATGGTGTTTTCATTTCTAGTATAAAAAGGGTAAATGAGATGTGTTGATGAATTATTCAATTATAATAAAAATATTCCATTAACTTTAATTTAATATATTTATCATAAAATTTGGATGAAAGGAGGTGAGGAAATAAAAATAAAATAACAGAACTCAAAATAAAAAAAAGGTTGAGAGATCCCTTACGAAAATTTGGTAGCCTAACGACATCACTTAAAAATTCATAAAATATTTTGATGAGATAAAATAGAGTATATATTAATTATTAAATAATGTGGAATGTAATGGGGATATGAAATCATATATCCCAACATAATACAATTGAAATTAAAAGATAATAACATAAAAAGAGTGTTTGAAAAAGAGAAGGGTGGAACACTCCCTTACCTTGTAGAGTAACTACTAAAACATGAAGTTTGGGACCTTGTGGGATTTATGACATTTTAGGAGGACTCTTAGGGAGGTAAAACTACCAGATATTCTAAGATGGTAAATTTTTAATGAATTAAAATGAATGTATGAGTGGGTATTTATAGTAAAATATAGGGAGTTTTTTATTAATTTCAAAGGACACCTCATTAGTGGTTTTTTAAAAACCATGGTCGTTACCATGGTTTTTTTCCATGTTATTGGCCAATTTGAACACCTAATATCATATTTTAATTTATAAAATTCCACCAGAATTTTATATTAATTATTATATCATTATGATTTCATTAAACTTACAGAAAACTCAAAACAATATTTTTAATATTCACAAAAAATTCAAGTATTTTAGAAAAATCTAAAAAATTACCCCGAACCATTTTTAACATGTAGAATTAAAAAATAAAATCCATTTTTTGAAAATAATTTTCTAAAGATTTTTAATTTAGTTTTTAAATAAATCATAATTTATTCCAAAAAACAACTTTAATACTATAACTCATTTTATAACACCTTGAAAATTTAATCAAGGTCTCATAAAATTATCTTATAGACATAAGACAATAAAATAAAAATTTATGATTAAATTTTATGAAAATATATTTTAATTTTAAATTCATAAATTAATCATAAAATTTTATTTAAAATATTTATGACTTACAAAAATACCAATACTTATACTATGATCATTTTTTCACTTATAAGAAGTCTAAATTGTATTTATACATTTATGGGTGAAGTTTCTATTTTTTGGATGATTTACTATTTATTAATATTCATAAGAGTAATAGTAATATTCATAAGGGTGTGTTAAAATTCATAAAAAAACTATGTTTATTCTATAAGACTCTAAATGTCTTACTGAATGCAATCGCATGTGTCGGTTTTTGGAAATTCAAATTGCACATGTGAAAAAATTATGTTCATTGGTTAGGTTATAATAAAGTGTTATTTTTTAGAGACTCAGTTTTTCATCCATTATATATTAAATATATTTTTAAATTCTTGTGGTGTTACATTCTTCCCTATATACAAAAATTTCATCCTCCAATCTTGAAATTGAACTTCGAAAGTTAATGGTTGATACTTGAAAATTCTCTTGTGGGAAACCCACATAAGGAATGCAGTTAAAATATCCTATTAATAAGAAGTAAAGTGAAATGCATTGGTTACTACAAAACAACACATTCTAATTAGATAACATGGTCATGGAAGAATAATCAAACCATCATGTTCTGATAATAATTGATAGAGAACATGCTCAGATGAAAGATCGATTCCAAAAAACCTTAAAATACAATTATAAACAAATTCATTGATATCAAGAAATAAAATTATAATAGGAAAAATTCTTTATTTAAAACTATTTTCCTTTTGTTTATGAATTATTAAACTCTATAAGAGTATAAATATATAATTATATTTTATAAACAAAATCTTATCCTTTGTTTGTGCCTTGAACTATCTATACTTCATCTCTTAGCACAGGTTTCACCATGTTATGACATTAAACTCTAAAACCTCATACAATGATCAACTTAAACATTTCAAAAATGGTTTAACATTCCAAAATATCATGATCCAATACTTTAAAATCATTACCATATCTATCCTTGCTAGATTCATGCACACAGGGTTCTTGGAAATCCTCATTTTGTTTATAACTTCATGATCTCTCCAACTCAATACATCTGTTACCTTTTTTCCTTTAATCAACATAAATTAGACCTAAATGTTCACATTCTAAACATTTGAATCTCTTCATTATGTATCCTATTGAAATATGGTAATAACTAAAATTACCATAAAACCTTATTGAAAACATGAATTAATCCTTACACATGTTTTTTGGTATATTCCTTATATCTAAAAAATGTTGTAAACTCCATCAAAGATATCATAGACCACTTATTGACAAGTCAAAAAATCAGTTTTGAGACAGTAAATACTTATCCAAATCCATCATTTCTTCATCATTAGAAATATATTAAGGTTTTTCCTTCCCCCAACCATATACATTACCATGATATTAACTTTCTACTAAGTCACTTATCCTTGGTACAATTCATCATATGACTTCAAATACTTAATGAAATATTATTTTAGTACAATCCTTATATATTACAATATTCTTATAACCAGTACATTGCTGATAAAAAATTTAAATGAAATGATTATTGAAGAGTCGTATTAATTATTCCAATTCATCTATGGTTGTATCATGACTTGATCATTATCCAGTAACATCATTTGGGGCATATTCCTTTGACGCTTGGGACCTTGATTCGTATAGTGTCCCATATCCTTACAGTTGAAGCATTTTACATTGAAAACATTTTTATTTCCCTTGTAATCCCAAAATTTTTTCCCTTTTTCTTCATAGTTATAACAAACTCACTTTCCCTTCAAAAATTTTCCAGGGTAATTCTTTCCATATTTGTCGCATGGGGGAAAACCCTTATTCCCCTTCTTTCCTTTATCCGTGTTTTTCTCTATCATCCTCTTCTTCTTTTGCTTCCCTTCAAAGTCATAGGACTTAGAGAAGTTTTTATATATATTTTTAAAAAATGATATTATTTCATCATATTATAAGGATACTTGGGAGACTATATTCTTTTGAAATTATTTCTAAAAACCATTAGATATATGATCCTTATTACTATACGCATCACGATCATTGGTGAAGTTCTCATTCCTTCTACTAGGTGACATTTCTAATCAATTCCATATTATACATTAGCACATAAAATTATGAACTATCTATGACTCTAAACATGGTATAGCACATAGCATAAATTTATGCATCGTAAATCCTAGAACCATATACTTTGGTTACTTTGGGGGTATAAATCCTTCATGATGGTGGGTAAATAAAATGTGAATTATTTTAAGTATATACCCTGAGAGTTTCAAACTAGGTGCACAGTAAGTCCTATTGTCGTGTACCAGGTTACCTCGGGTCAAGCCCAAAACACCTTATTGAAGTTGTTACTTCTAGGTACAACTATGTTTAAACCACTTCCACTTTTAGAATCAAGATAGGGATTTATTCTCTAGGAAGATACAAATAATATAATCCTTACCAAAATTCTAGGATTTTCTTGTATGTGTGTCCTCAAGTCTATCTTAGTGTTTTGTTCCCTAATCCACATTTTCTAAATCTTGTTTCCAAGGTTGCTGCTAAACTTCCTCTGATACCAACTATAACACCCCGACCCCAGAAGCTCGGAGCTGGTGCATTATTCAATTACATTTTAATTATTACATGGAATAAAATCCCAAAGGACCGATCACTTTAGAAGTCTTGGAAAAACAAATTACATTTAAGATACCCATAATATATTAGGAAAAGAAAAAAAACAAGATACAAAATAAAATTAAATAAACTTCATCCTTGAATGCTTATTCAAAATTTTATTCTTCAAAACCTGGGGAAAGAATCATAATAAAGGGGTGAGCTCAAATTCTCAGTAAGCATAAGAAATATAGTAGAATATATCATATGCCTAAAAATTAGTCATGGTGAATAACAAAAAACACATGCCTTCGAAAATTAAACTTGAACACATTATGGTAGGAATAAGATATTAATAAATAATTCCATAATAAAGCATAATCATGGGTATTCTACTAGTCAAATAACCACATGAACTTTAAATTACTAGTTTCATAATGAGGGAATTCATAATGTCGGACATCATAACCATACTATCAAAACCACATTCCAAGAACACAAACAACCATTTTGTCAAGGCCTCGGTCCAAGACCATAGTTTGTCTCATGAGACCTACCGATGCATTGAGGGGCTATCATGAGCCCCACCCATCACTTACTAAGTCCGTTGCATTCCTCATATGAATGGGGAGAACATAATCAATATATACATTCATATTTAAACTATTATATTAAATTTAAATAACTTTCCCCAATCAGTAAACATAAACACTAACCACTCAAAGTAAATTGGTGAATTGTATCAAGATAAAACATTTATATTAAAACTAATAAGAAAGACTTAAACAAAATATTTTATATGATATTATAATATATAAACCTATATAAAAAACAAGATTAATCAAAGGATGATTACATAAATAAAGATAATTTTAAATGAGACCATTGAGAAATTCTTAAGGAAATAATCCTTAAACATTCCAATATGTCCCATACCACCTTGAAACATTCAAATCATAATCCATTTGAACATCATGAGAATAATTAAACTCTTAATATGATATACCAAGGGGAATTACATACACCAAATTCAAGGAATGAGTAGTGAACAAGTCATATATCTCATAAAAGTTAAATTGAGGTGAGAAAAATCTATTTGACTTTGGAAAGAAGGGTTATTTTGGAAAATCATTTGTATTTTTCATAAATATGGTTTTAAGAGGAGGTGAAACCAGTTAGTGAGGCAGTGGGATACATTGTAGAAGGTGTGGGTGCCCTTGGAACTAGTGTGGCGACACACCAAATTAACCTGACAGTGGCGGATGTGTTCAGCAGGCTGAAAGGGGATCTTGTGGGTCCTCCCAGCCATGGTTCATAGTGTGAAGATGGAAAAATACAGATTTTGGAGGTTTGTACGGAATTCCAGAGGAATGGGGGAAACCAATATTGGACCGGACATCATAAGGAGGTAAGGTGGATCCCTCTAGTTTGATGGCTGAAAAGCCATGGGTGGGCAGTGTGGATAGGATTAGGGGGAGGCAAGGTTTAGATATGGTTGAGGTTGTTCCAAACAAAGGTGTAAAGGAAGGGGTATTGGGATCATTTCCATTTTGCAACAGGTTTGAAGGCCTTAGAGGGGATGATTTGAGTTCTGATTTTGCTATCCTAGGTGAGGGAGATGGGGTTGGTGTGTTGATTCTCAAAGGGACTGTACACGACCACTTTGTTGATGTGGATCTAAGCCCGAAGAGTGATAGAGGCTCTACGAGGAGAAAGGGGAGGAAGGGTTACTCCTCACTACCTCCTCCTATGAAGACTCACTCGGCAATGAAGATGAGTGACAATAGGATGGTCATGGAGACTCTGAGACATCTGAGGCTAGGGGAATATGATTGTAATTCCTTGTTTATACTTTTAATCTCAGAAGAATAAGTGTTATATTAGGTCTTATTACTCAATTTTACTAAGGAGGAGGCTTCTAAAATGGTGGGGAGGTCTCTAGAGGTGTCCCTTAGTGAAAAGAAATATTCATGGATTGAAAGACATGACTCAATATTGGTAGGGGGTTTCAATCATGGAAAGATCAATGTTGAGGAGTAAATTTAGTCTTGGGATAAGATAGTGTCTATATTTGAGAAGTGGATATTGAAAGAAGAATACATAAAGTTATTATCCTTATCATGGAAGTTGTTGAGGGAAATAGACTCGAGTAATATCAAGATTCTTGTTAGCCACTTTGTTTAAGATGGTAGTTTTGGTCATTTGGTGTCAGTGAAAGGGTTGTTTAAGCTATGGTTTCTTTGGGTCATCTTTTGTTTGGATTTATAGTTAAGTTTATGATTGTTTCCAGTACACTACTTAGACCAGCTCCAAAAGGGGATTAGAGCATTAAGTCTTCATCGATGTAGGCCTCTTAGAATTGGATGCTTGAGAGGGTATGGCTTCACTGTCAGTTTTGTGCCTGTGCTTCTACATGGTAATTCTTGTCGAGGGGACTTTTTTCGGTGAAGTCTTGTTGGTGGCACACTTTTTGGGTTGGGGCGGTCTGGTAGTTTTCTCTGGTTGTATGTGGTTTCTCACTTTTCCCCCAAAACTTGTTTTTGTAAAAAAAAGTAATTTTCAGTCATAAATATGGTTTTAAACATGTAAATCCCAGAAAATAAAATTTATGTTCATTTATATTACATTTGGGGCCTAAATGATGTCCCTACTTATGTGAAATCATGTTAAAACGTGTTTTTAAAGAAGCTTTAAAATTAAAGCATTTTAGTGCGGTTTAAAGAATTCATTATAGAGATTTTAAAGAACAAAGGCATGTTTTCTTTCATAAAACCATAAATGAACCAAAATATATTTTTCATTTTAAAATTTATGATTTTATAAATATAAATCAATCTTAAAATAAATTATAGATTGAACTTCAAAATAGGTAATAATTTTAGAAGTTCCTTGAATCAGGTTTGCATTTCGGAAGAATTTTTGAAAGAATATTTTAAAACATGTAGCTACACATAAATTAAATAATGATTATGATTAGAAAAATTATATAGAAAATTCAAAAATAATTTATGAGGAGTAAATAATAAATAATAATAATTTCATTAAGATGAGTAGAGAATACGAGCAACCTGAATTAAAATGGAGGTTCGGGTGGAAAATACATACTACTTTGTAATCAATTGAATCGTATGCCCCAAAATTAATAATCATAAAATGATAAATTTAATATCATCAAAATAAAGATATTAATGATAAGAAACATAAATGGTATGTATACGTACAAAATACACAAGTAATATTAGTCAATACAGAATATCTCTCAAAAATGGAAGTGAGATGAGGAAACCCTTACCTTAAGTCTGATGGTGTTCTTCACATGATCTTACTGCCCTAGATAAAAAAATTAAATAAAATTAATTAATATATCATGAACCTATTATTTATTTAATTTATTTATTATGGGATTATTAAGTTCATTCATGGACTTCTTGATGGGTTTAAGAGGTTCGATTTTATTTTCTGAGAACATTTTCTTCCTTGGTATTCATGACAGGTTTACTTATATACATGTAAGGATAAACATGTCAGATGAGAATGGTTGTCTAGGATAGAAGTTTTATTTTATTTTTTAACATCAATAATATTACATGGTTATAAAATTCATTTAGTTATTAGGATTTAAGATGAATCATTATATAAAACATTAATGGTAATTGCTTGGGTTAATTTACAGTTTTTTATCACAATGAACTCATTTTGATTTAGAAATTAATATCAGGTGTAAAAAATATTAAAGAACCTTAAATAAGTTATAATATATATATTATATTCTTTTTCAACCATAAATATGGTTTCATGACCATAATTGAAGACAGTAATAGAAATTGTAAACCCGTCATCCATGAATGTGATAAATTAACACATCTAAGACAGTGTTTTCATTTCTAGTATAAAATAATGGGAAAAGAGATATGATGATGAATTATTACATTATCATAAAAAAATTATATTAAATTTAAGGTACTGGAGTTATCTTAAAATTTTGAAAAAATGAGGTTAGGAAAGAAAAATAAAATAAAGGAACTCAAAATTGAAGAAAAGTTGGGAAATCCCTTACGAAAATTATACTGCCAAATGGTGTCACTTAAATATTCATAAAATTTTTTGATTAGATAAAAGGGGGTATCTCATCATTATAATATAATATTTATAGTATGGGGGATATGAAATT
Organism: Viscum album; assembly: GCA_963277665.1. NCBI lineage: Eukaryota > Viridiplantae > Streptophyta > Magnoliopsida > Santalales > Viscaceae > Viscum > Viscum album. The sequence continues at coordinate 966,910,601 of OY728159.1, read as the reverse complement.
ACATATCCCAACATAATCCAATTGAAATTAAAAGAGAATAACATAAAAATATTGCTTGAAAAAGAGAAGGGTGGTAGATTCCTTTACCTTATAGAGTAACTCCTAAAACATGAAGTTTAGGACCTTGGAGGATTGAGGAAACCATGGTAGTACTCCTAGGTAGGTAAAAATAACATATATTCAGGAATAATGAATTTTGAATGAAATAAAATTAAGGAATGAGTGGGTATTTACAGTAAAAGAGAGAGAATTTTTTATTAATTTCAATGGACACCTCATTACTGAATTTTAAATAATCATGGGATTTCCCATGGTGTTTTCCATTAGTATTAAAAAATTGGTACACCTCATGTCATATTTTAACTTAAACAAGTCTAATATTATTTTATATTAATTATTACATTATTTTGATGTCATTAAACATTCTAAAAACTCGAAATAGTATTTTACTATTAATGGAAAATTCAAGTATTTTTTAAAAATCCCAAAAATTCACCCCAACCATTTTTTAATGTGTAAAATTAAAAAATAAAATCTTTTTTTTTGAATATAATATTCTAAATATTTTTAATTTTCTTTTTAAATAAAATCATTTTTTATTCTATAAAAACAACTTTAAAACTATGACAAAATTTATAACACCTTGAAAAATTTATCAAGGTCTCATAAAATTCCCTTTTAAACATAATAAAATAATATAACAATTTATGATTACATTTTATGAAAATACATTTCAATTTTAAATTATTATATTAATCATAAAATTGTAATTAAAATAATTATAACTTACAAAAATACCAATACTTATACTATGATCATTTTTGTCACTTATAAGATGTCTAAGTTGTATTTATACATTCATGGGTGATTTTTCTATTTTTTGGATGATTTAATATTCATTACTATTCATAAGAGTAACATTACTGTTTATAAGGGTATGTGACTATTCATCAAAAAAACTATATTGATTCTATCAAACTCTAAATATCTTACTAAACGCAACTATGTATGTCATTTTTTCAAAATTATAATTACATAAGTGTAAAAATTATGTTTATTGTTTCATTTATAATAAAGTGTTATTTTTTAGAGACTCAGTGTTTCATGAATTCTTTATTAAAACTATTTGTAAATTCTTAGGGTGTTACCCTAACCACTTTGTTAATGTTTGAATCATAAACCCCGTGAAAAAATAATATCAAATGAAACTTTAAATTCCATTAATATAAATAGATTAATGATATAACATAAAAAATCGGTGGTATATACACCACATAAAGAAATAAGTGGTGAATATGTCACATTTCTCATGGAAGTAAAAGTGAGACGAGAAACCCCTAACTCTGGTCTGATTCCCTTCGTATATGTTCGTAACTCATGTATAATAAATATATATTTTTTATAAATCCATTAAAGATCCATAATAATATATTACATACCATTTATTATCTACTTTTAGTCTTTTATGCTCTGTTTATGAACAATTCGTTGTTAAAATCAATATTTCAAGTGATAATTGCTTCGTTTTTCATGTATGTTTTAGTTCAGTAATTTGGGTCCTTTTACATTGACAATGGTCTCATATTATTAATAATGTTTACCATGATATTAATTGATATTAATATCATATATAATCAATATATAAGTATTTATAATATTCCAACAAATATGGACATGGGAAAATGAGTTACAACGTTCATGGAGACGGTAGGTCGTACTTATGAATGACCGTTGTTTCTATTTTTCCAAAAAATGGAATATAAGAAAGGTGAATAATATTTAACCTTTAAAAAAATTATTATATCATATATTTTATATATATTCATTAAATATATCCTTCTTACCATCCATTTGAAAATGAAATGAAAAACATTTCACATCGTTACATAAAGGTGGTAGTCCACACGTACGCCCGAGCGACGTTATTTTTTTCTAACAGGTTGTAAGGTAATAAGTTATATTTGATATTATAATTCTATAATTTTATTAATGTAATATATTTAATATACATATATTAAATCCATAATTATATCCATTAGTGAGAGGCGCTGATGGAAAATGAATTACATCTATTCATGAGGTTGTAGTTTACCATATGCACAATCGATGGTTTTGTTTCCCATTTTATGGAAGTCGAGATGGATATTGGTTATTAAATTAACATAATAACATGTTAGAATATAGGATATAATTGTTTTATTATTTTATCATTGTTGTATAAAATTCTAAGCAGTTAGAAAAAAATTTAAAATGAAAACACATGGTTAAGAACTTTACCTCTTCTTAAGACAACCTCTTTAGGTTTGCACCAAATCCCTTTCAAAGATATATTTTTTATCAAAAAAATGCCTCTATGATTTTTTTAGGAAATTAATTATTGTTTTTTTGTAGGTATTGGATGAACCAAATGGATTTGGAAATATGAAGAGGGGAAGAGAGCGGATGACCTTTTATAAGTGGTGGAGAGGACACACTTGGAATTTTTGAAAAGAAAAAGTGATACCCACATTTATTAAATTACATAAGATTTGAAAATGGATAATTCTAGAACCATGAATGATATAGGTTTAAATTTGGACCTAAAAAAGAAATTGTATAAGTTTTTAGGTCATTTTAACAACTATCTTCTTAATATAACCCACCAATAAACTCATTTTCATCTTAACCATGATAATTATTTTTTATTGTTTTTAATATTCATTATGAAGATAAAATAATCCAAACATATTATATAATATTAATTATTCCTATAAAAAATATTGAATCTCTTTTTTTAAATTCAATCCACATAATTGGAATAATTTAATTTAAAATAAAACCTATAGTAGTGACGAAAAGTAGTTTTTCAAAGAAAAACATTCAAAATTTTAAAAAGAATTTATATAAAAATTAAACATGAAATTGATTAAAATGACCTATATTGGATTAATTATAATATAATTTATCTAATTTTACTTTTAAAATAATTTAAAACAAAATAGAACTTTGTAAACACTTTAAATTGAAATATAGTTTTCAATAAAAAAATCATTTTTTACTATTAATCGAAAATGAATCTTTTTAAAAAAATTAAAAAAATAACTCTACAGTAAATTTTATATTATTATTTAAAAAAATTAATATTTGTAAAAAAATTACAAAATTTGTGAAAAATAATTTTAAATCATTTGTGCAAATCACGAAAAAACAACCTTTTAGAAAAATACAGTTTTTTTGAAAACTTTTTATTCTTTCAATTATTATCATATTTCTAATTAATAGATAACCATTGAATTTGTTTTATACATGTGTAAACCATATAATTTTCATAATTTAGTTACTTCTATTCATACCCACTAATTTAATAGCTAGGTTATAATGACCATGGTTAAATAATAATATTAATATCGTGGTTCTTTTAAACTAAAATTTGTGTGTACCATAAAATATTGAAGATATTGAATTTATTTAAAAATAAATATATCATATAGTCTTAGGGTGTTATTATTTATGAATATTTGTTGGTCTTTTATGGTGTATATGTAATGGTGATGATGATATTATTATGGTTTGTGGTATGTGGTTGTGATATGGGATATTATGTGTAATGGCATAGCTATAAAAGAGATGAAAACATTGGATGTTTGTTATTGGGGAGTGAGAGTGAAAAAGCAGTGAAAAATTGATTATAGGGAACATTATTTCTATATTATTTTTATACTATGTTATTGTACATGGAGATGATATGTGGAAAGTGAGCCTTAGTGATGTTGAGTGGTAGTTGATCTTCAATATGTGTGTATTGGATCTTTTTTTCACTAAGGCATTAATATGATTCTTTTACATTTTCATGAGAATTATTAAGGATCGTCCTACTAAGTATACCTATGTTATCATACCTGTGTTTAAATTTATTTATATTTTCAAGAGGGATTTAGTGATCGAGTGGGACATTACTAGCTTGAGGCTTGGATCTGCTATCATATTCATTATTGAAAGATTTTCCTTGTGGTATTTTATTTTGGAATATTTTCTTCTATATGATATTTACATTCATTATGAGATATTGATTTTTTTATTTTATATTATGGAGTTAATTGGTTTTTTTCCTTATAATTTCCTAGGATTATAAGTTTGACATCTCCCGTTTTTTTTTGTTTGATACCCTCAATTCTCGTCGCTAACCTATAGCCCATTATAGTTGAACATTAAGGGTTAAACACATGTTCACTATAGGAGGGAGGGGATCCATTTGAGGGTCATTAATGAAATTATAAAAACACACTTCAGTCTCTATTTGGTGAGCGGCTGTCAAAAAAATTTATACATATGCTCTAATTAATTAATTATTGTTTGTTTAATTATATAATTTCAAACCATTATATAAATTGAAATCTTAAAAATGTTACTTATTGTTCACTTTTTTTGTTTTATGTCAAGGATTTTAGTAATTTTAAAATATAATAACAACTCCTTTATAACATTATGTTCTAAATATAATTAACATTAAAAAGTTATAGTTTGTTTAAAAATAGTTATCATTTATAATTCAAAACTAAGATAATGATTTATCAATTTCGATTTTTAAAATAAGACAATCTTATAAAGTTTAGTGTTTTTTAAAATTAATTTAACATGTGATTTTTGAAATTTGAATTTAATGTTTTATAAAATTATTTAGATAAATAAATATTAACTTAAATAACCATTAAGTGGAAAGATGAGAATAGGAATACCCTAAGTAATCCTTATAGTGGGGGTCACATTAAATTATGTTTGTATTGGATGGTGGAATTTATAGAATCATAATGATGTTTGTATATCCTTTAGAACTAATAACTTATGGTAATTAGTTATTCATATTCGTTTGAAGAGTTACACATTCATAGTGTGATGAGTGGTTTTGGATTCAAGTTAATCAGTTAGTTATCAGTGTACCTTGTGGAAATTAGAATCATTTGGTATTTTGTGATTTGGGATACATTTATTAGTTGTGCACCAATGATTTAGTCTATTATTTGGGATAACAAGAGAAGAAATCATTGTGACTCAAGGTTTCTGTGAGGTATTGAATCATAAACGAGCATCTCCTTGGACATATTAGAGACAAAAAAATTATATGGTGGAGAAGATGTAATAAAATTTGTTTTTGGTGAATTAATTTAATGAAAAACATTAGTTTTTTCATGGTATTTAAGGAAATATAAACATGGAAGTCATTAAACTTTTTTTCAAGAAGAGTGGTAGTTTTTAATTTTATAATTAAGTCTTAAATTATAATGTTTTAAGATCAAATATTATATTTTTTATTAGTGTTCCTTGCGAATATTCGAATCTTTTTTTATTTTATTGTTTGGGTTAGATTTAGGTGTTGTGTGTCTAGTGTGTAGTGGATTATTTATGATAATTATAGAAAAAATCATTATGACTTGAGGTTTATGTGAGGTAGTGAATCACAAATGAGTATCTCCTTGGAATTATTAAAGATGAAAAGTTATATGGTGTGGATTTTGTAATGACCAATGTTCTTAGACAATTAATTTATGGAGATATTTTGTTTCTAAAGGATTTTATAGTAATAGAAACATATAATTCATTGAATTTTTTATTCTAAATACAGTAAGTTTTCATTTTGAAAATTGATCTTAATTTATAAAGTTTGAGGATGAAATATTATATGTGTATTATGTGATTTGAGGTTTTATAGTTGTTAGAGAGTTCTATTATAGCTAAGAAGAGGGTTAACATATACTTTAAATCTATAGATGACATTGAGTAACTAATGAGATGTATCAAGTACCTATTCAATAAGGTGGAATGGGGGTGGCCTAGAGGTTCTATTGGGTTTCTTATGGGCCCATACAAGGTACCTAGTAGCATAGCTAATATTTTTTTAAAAATAGGGTATTTTTCTTCATTTCCTCCTAAACCTATCCTGCCACATTTTTGTTTCTTTTGACTTCATTAACATCATCCCTACCAAGATACCATTCCTTGGGTTTTCATGGTTTTATTTATCTCTCTACAACTTGGTTCAATCGATGACCCCAATTATAGATTTTCATTGTTAAAGAAAGTTAAATCTCCTCTAAATTTCTTATCTTCCCTCTTTTACTCTTCCCCAATTCTTATATTCACGTTGATTAAGGATTATTTGATGAATTCCATCGAAGCCTGATGGAAATACTCTAAATCAATAGGAATTATTCTTATCTATGTAAGAGTTGATTATAAAATGTTATCTACTATCTATTGAATATTTTTTGGTATAAAATTATTAAGGTATGTTTTATTCTATGTATTATATGATTTTATATTGAAATTGGAAGATTCTGGGTGGAAATTTGTTATAATTTTCAGTTAATGTGATATTAGATGTATTTTAAGAGTTATTGTTGAAGTATTTTCTTAAGTTTTAGAATTTTTTTAATTTTGATAAATGATTTATTGGATTCCTTGGGCTATAAAAACTTATGTAACAGATGATATAACCTATTTTATGATTATAAAAAATTTCAAATCTCTATAAAACTCCTAGAATGTTGTTAAAATCCTTCAGGTAAATTTACGGGCGATTCTTGGAACATATCAACACTGATTTTTCAAAATTAATAAAAAAATTAAACTTATAATTTTATATTTATTAATGAATGATTTGATAATAATATTTTGATATATAATGTTAATATTTTTAAATGGGATAACACATTAAACCATGTAATAATTTTAATTAATTTTTTATTATTTTTAAATCATGATATATGACCTTATGTAAGGTTAATTCTTAGAAAAATTTCATACCATTCAAGATACTGCATACTTTTTGTAAATAAAGTTAAGAATATCTCAAGGTTTTATTTTTATTAGTTCATTTATTTATCATTTCATGTTTATATATGTAATATAAAATTTTTAATTTTTTGTTTCTTTATATTTAACTTTTTTACATAATGAGTTTTAAACCTATTTTATTTTGTAAGTTCATGGAGCATGATTAATTTCCCTAGTGATATATTTTTTATAAACTCAAAATATATATATGTACATCTTAGTCATAGATAGGTCTTTTAATTATAAATTTTAAAGCATAAAAATATTTAAAAGTTCAATATGGTTCTAAATACATAGATGAGGAATATATTGAGCTTATATTTGAGTTATGTCACCCTAGTTCTTGAATCTATAAAATTGTAATTGTATTATACAACACACTATTATAATAGGTAAGCAATATATCCTGGACTATCATACAATGTTCCCTTTAAAGATCCTTTAATCATCACATTATTTATTAGATAAATTTAGTAATTTTAAATTTTAAATAATTAATTTATTTTTTATATATTTATATAAAAATATTCCTAAGATATTTTTTCAGTTTTGTTTTTGAAAAGGTTGGGTTTTAGTTAAAAATTATGATTTTCATAAAACTTGTAATTTGAATTACTTTACTAATATATAAGAATTACCTAGAGGGTTTCAAATATATTAAGAAATAAAATATGAAATTTATGAAGAAAATTATACATTTTAAAATATTATTTTATTTTATAAAACTATGGGAAAACATATTTAAAACAAATTAAAAATTTGCTTTAATATAAATATGTATTTGTTCTTTTTGATGAATCAAGTATTTTCATGGGAGATTCAGTGTGGGATTGAATTTAAAACCTCATATACTTTATTTATTTTATAATAAATTAATTTAGGTCTTTATAATTAGTTTCCATAATAATTTTACATTATATATAAATCTGAATCTTAAAAATGTTATTTCTCTAAAAACGGTTTTCACATGCTGAACCATATTTATTTTTAAATTTGATTTTAAAACCTTTATGAATTTTATTTGACAGAATGATTTTAAAATATAAAATTATATTTATATTTTTATGTTAAATTTATAATCTTAATTGTTTTAATTATAATTAATTACTACGGATAGAAATTGATTACCATGAGAAAAGTGAAAGGGGTAAATTGAGCTTAAACTAGTGTAAAGTCCTAAAAATTTTAAATGAAATTACCTAAAATTGAATGGTTGAGATTTATATAAACCAATCCATGTTTAACATACACTTTTTTCTATTTCTCATCCATTTAACATTAAATATTTTCCTAAAATTATTGAAAAAATTAAAGTTGTTCCCAAAACTACCCTTCCCTTTACATATAAAAGGGTAAAATATTTACCAATTCCAGACACAACATTAATTTTAATTTATCCTTTAACCTATTCTATTTTTATCTCCTTATAACCCACTCCCATGAAATCAATCCCATGTTCACTCATATTTATCTTATACCCTTGAAATTTAGGGAGTCTTCTAAGGGAAAATCAACTCCACAATGTGAGTATTATCAACTTCTTAGTTTTCTTCTTAACTAAATTATTTCAAATTTTTTATATAAACACTAATATAATGATATTATTATCATTTATACAATTTAATGTTTCTATATTAAATGTATTATCATTGTTTATTCATATACACTATTTATTAAGAAAAAAATGTGTTGTTCGAGTGTTGTACGGACTACCGCCTCCATAAAGTAATGTGTTTCTTTTTCCTTCACCACCTTAAAAGGTTGGATATCATGATGGTATTAAATGATAAATATGATTTTTTTGATATCATTAATGTTATTTTTTTACAAATTTAATAAAATATTAAGGATATTACCAACAAACAACCATTATTGGTTTCATCATTTAAAACATGTTTTTCTAAGAGGATAATCTTTTGTTCAAATTTTGTTATGTTTTCATATCAAGTAATTCATTTTCTAATTAATTATAATTACAAAATATCATACTAATAAAAACTAAATAGGATCGTTATACTCCCATTATAACTATATTTAATCTAAACCATCTCATAATCATCCAATAATCACGGTAAGATTATTTTTTGGTTAGTTTAACCACCTACTTGAAAAATACTATATATTTATGTAATGGATGACTATGATAACTTATTTACTATTATTGTAACACCCCAAAACTATAAAGTAAGAATCTTCTATTTGATAGCGTGCATGAAACACGGCACCAAGAACATAAGGGGTTATAATACCTTGAAAGTTTAAAATATATTTAATATTTCAAATAGATTTGACATTTTTTATATTGGTAAATCCATGCAACATTGAGTTAGCATGTGTTACTTGTAAGATAGATTTTATTCAAAAAACATACAATACATGCAAGATCAAGTTTTAACCAAAAACTAATATATTAATAAATTATTATTATATAATATAGAAATTAAATTAGTGGTTATGAATATAATTGACTATATTATGAAAATATATGGTTTATAAAAATATAAAATTAATTCATTGGTTATAAATTAATTAGAAATGAATAGCAAAACCAATTGAATATAAAAAAACATATTATTTTTTTTGCAAAGTTATTTTACAATAAGAGATTTAGTTAATAACAATTATTGGGTGATTTTAGTGTAATATATATATATATATATATATCATATCCTCAATAAAATATTTTTTAATTTCATTGAATATTTTATAAACGTAAGATAAGAATAAACCAAATATTACACTTAAACCCTGTGTTTTTATAAAGGCAATTTTATCACCTTTTAATGGTGAACCCATTTGAAATATGAATTTTGATACGTTGATTGATTTAATATGTCAAAATAAACTTCCTATTTGAAATAGAAACATCAAATTTAAGTTAGGGTGAATTTTTTTTATTTTTCGGAAAGATATCATTTTTAAATGAATAGATAGAAATACTGAATTTTAGTTCAAAACTGCTTTTCCATAAAATTTATTTATAAGGTTATATTATATTTTTAAGTGGTTATAAAGTTTAATTTGATAATATTTTTATCAATTAATACAATTTATGTCATTTTAATCAATTTTACTATGAAATTTACTATAAAAACATAGAAAACTTTTGGACATTGTTACCTTAAAACCCAACATTTGCGTCCCATCTGTGGGATTAAATTTAAATTAATTTCTTCTAATAATGTTATTATAATTTGGAAAAATCGATTAAATTTTTTTAATAATAATAATTTATAATTTATAATAAGGTAAAATTAGTTTTTGACAAAAAATATTAGTGAAAGTAATTAAAATTAATTACAATTATTAAGGTAAAATTAAGTTTAATAAAAGACTAAACCTTTAACTTAAGGAACCAAATGACCTATAAACTTGTAAAAACCCATTTTATATAAATACTTCGTCTATTAAACTAGAAATATTTAGTTTTTTGGGTTTTTAAGACTTTTTAGTGTGAAAACATGGGTACGCCAAACTTTATTTCAAAAATACCAAGTGGGTCCTTTTCCTTCCCTATAAAATACCACCACCTCTCCCCACTTCCTCGCACCTCTCAAACCACTTATATTTTCCAAATATCTACCCAGTAAACTTTCCAAAATCCCTAAATTCCTTATATAATCCTAACCATGGGAATAAATCAATCCAAGTATTCCTTTTGTTAAAAAAGAAAATAAGTTCCTCGATTAAGAGGTAACACCTTCTCTCAAGCTCTCTTGTTTCATTTATATTCTACACCCCATAAAATCTATTTACTACATTATTACATAACAATAAAATTATAATAAATATACTTATATATTTTTATGTTAATATTTAGACTTACAGTTACACACACCTTCATATAATGGGTATTGAACATACTGTTTCTGTGTACGGTGAACTACTTCCTCACAAAATGATGATTGTTCATTTCTCATTTACCACCTATCATGGTTGAAATTATGATGGAAACTCTATTTATGTATGTTATATATGATATTTATAATTTATTTATTTTTCTATAATTTTTTTTAGAACATACATGTATGCTTTCCATCTTGTATAAATACAATAATTTCTTTTGAGGAAATGTAGACTATCACACCCCTCAAAGTGATATGACTCATTCATGCCAAACAGGGAACATATAAAGGATATAGTTAATAAAACTATTTAATATATATAATATATATATATATGATAATATAATTATAATATACATATGTATCCTTTATTTTTTATTCTTTTAACAAAATAATGAAATGAAAGTAGCGTTTATGCATACGTATAGCCTACCATCTCCATGAATGGTGCACTTCATTTCTAATATCCAAATATAATGGAAAACTATAAATACATATATACTAATTATATATAATAATAAATTCATGTTTTACATTCTTTATATGATTAAACCATGATCTAATTAATTACAAAAATAAGTAACAAGTTAAAACTTACTCAAGAAAACTAGGAAATTAACACCCAAAATAGTGAAATTAATGAAAGTTATTAAAAATGGGTAATAAAATATTATAAGGAATTAATATATGATATTATAAACATAATTATGGTTCTTTTATAAGTTATTAAAATATTTTAAACCACTATAAATGAGGATAAATAACACACAACAAAAGGAAGTTTAAGGTAAGGGATTTCATCTCAATTTACATTCCATTGAGACTTATTTTTGTTATGCACCAATTAACTTTTATTTGGTGTATATATTTCCATTTTACACTATATATAATGAATCTAATTATTATCTTGATATTATAATTTGTCGTTAATTCATAGTTAACTATGATTTAAATTTTTCCAAGTGGTATGGGACACTTTGTAATGTATAAAGATTATGTTTCCTCAAGAAAGTTTTAATGTCAACAACATTTATTATTACTTATCCCCCTTTGAGGTGTTATTGATAAATCTATATTATTTATTCAATATGGTAATTTTATAATGAATATTATTTATTTTATATATGGGTAATGGTTTGGACTGGTACGACATGGGTGGGGCCCAGTAATAGATATCCCCTTGATGCATCGGTGGTCTCATGAGACGAATAATTTAGCCAAATTATATGGGTGTTTACCCAGTATATTGTAAACCATATTGTAAAAGGTCTGGATAGTAAAGTTTCCATATACCTAGGAAGAATTACATCCAATAATTAATCATTTACCTCATTTATATTTAATTATTATTCACCCATGGTATTTTTCATCAACATATCTATGGATTCATTTCATTATCATTTTATTGATTTAGATGTGATGAGTTTCAGTTTCTTACCTTTATATATCGATATCACCTTATCTAGTTATTTTAATGTAATATGATATTAGTTATTTACATTTCCTTGTTAATTTATTCTCATTTATTCACTATTGCTTCCACTTTATTTAGCCTTGCTAAGAATTTGAGCTCACACTTATTATGTTTCCTTTCCATTGGTTATGAATAATAAATAATTTAATAATTATTCAATGATGTATTTTATTTCATTTTATTATTTATCATGTTTTTATTTTATATTTCTCAATGATATATGGCTATCATGTATGTATTTCTTCTTTCCAATACTACTAAATTGATCAATCCTTTGGTATTTGATTCCTTGAAATCATACCAATGTAATAAAATTATGCACCGGCTCCAGGCTTTTGAGCTCGAGGCATTACAGATAGTATCAAAGGCAGTTTGAAAGCAAACTTGGAAACTATATTTAGAAAAACTTATATTAGGAAGCAGAATCCTAAGATAGAAATTGAGGATAAGTATGGATGAACATCCTAGAATTTTGGTAAAAAGATATTGTTTGTATATTCCTATAAATACATCCATGTCTAGATACAACATGTGTACATGGTTCTGGAACAGATGTGCCTAGGATTAACAACTCCAACAAGGTGTTCTGATCTTGACTCAGGTAACTTGGTACATGACAACATGTCTTAATGTGCACCTAGTTTGACAATCCTAGAGGATACTCTTAAGATAGTTCAAATTTTATTTACCTACCATTATGAAGGATTTGAAATTAAAGATTTCGCCAAAGAAACCAAAGTTTATAATTCTAGGATTTATGATGCATAAATTTATGTTATGTTCTATACCATATTTAGATTTATACAAAGTTTACAGCCTTATGAGATAATCCAGTGTATGTTTTTATTTATAAATGGTGCATTGAATGAAGAATGGTATAAGTACTCGTGGAAAATGAATAGATTTCCCTATTAAAAAAACAAATATAGATAATATTGGAACTGTTAAAGTTATGGATATATTTGGGTAGCTTATTCAAGTTATGAAAAATATCCTTACTTGAATGGAACAACATATTTTACAGAGAGAATACCCTATTATGGATCACTTTATGTGGCAAAATCCTCTATAATTTAGTGGGACTACTAATCCAATTATATATGCGCAATGGATTAAATCTCTGGAAAATAAATTCAATGCCCTGGAATGTAGGGGAAATGAAAAGTGTACACTGTCAGTCTATTATCTCCAAGGTGATCCCAACTTGTTGTGGTATCTCATCTAGAATACAAGGGAGTAAGGATAAATTTAACTCATAGAATGGATAAATTTTAAGAGTACATTCTTCAATAAATAATTTTATCGTGATCAACAAATTGATATAAAGAGGAAGTTCCATGGATTAAATCAAACGGAAGAATATATTGTTTCAAATTATGACGCTACTTTTACAGTGATATCCATGTATGCTATGGATTATATATGAAACACATAGTGAAATACAGATCACTTCTTTGAAAGAACTAAAGCCTAGTATCTAAATGGAACTAGTGTCTCAAAAATTTTCTTCATACGATGAAACAGTTTTATATGCTATCAAGATAGTGAAATAATTCTCCAAGTCCTTTACCTTTAAGGGAAACCAAGAGAAGAAGAGGGATTATGAACACCATTACAATGGGAATTAGTCAAAGAAGATGAATGTATAGAATCATTTTCCAACAAGTGATAACTGTGGAACAAATCACCCAAATAAATTCTTTAAAGGTTTGGGGGTTTTTTATAATTATAGATAAAAGGATCACTAGGAAAAAGAATGCAAAGGAAAGAAGGAAAATACTACTATTCAATTTTATAACTACAAGAAGATGGGACATTGCACAAAACAATTCCCTAAGAATCAAGAGAATATACCTCATAAGAAGCTAAGGGATCAAGGTCAAGCATATGTTATTGACACTAACTAAGTGGAATGATTAAGATACTTCTTTATTTTTATCTAAGAAATTTGTTGTAAAATTATTTTTTATGATGTTCTCATCATATGATTTATGAAATATATAAGTATTTTACTACAATACTTTTTTATTAAGGATTTGATATCATATTTTCAATAGTAATAAAAATATTTATTTAGTAAAAAGTCAAAATTTTCAGAAAAAAAATTATTGAGGGAAAGAAAACCCTTAATATGTTCATGATGTTGAGATAATGATAATGAAATGACTAATTTAGAATAGTGATGAATAACTTAGAAATGATTAAAGGCTTTTCAAAAAGTGGTCTATGCTATCATTGGTGGAATTTATAACACATTTGGATTTAAGGAACATATCCAATAACATGTATCTTACTTAATTAATAGGAAAGAATTCATGTTTATAATAAGTTTTTATGGTGATTCAAGTTATTACTATATTTCAAGAGGATACATGATGAAGTTATTCACATGTTTAGAATGTGAAAATTTTGAGATACTTAATATTGATTGAAGGCTAGTGATAAGTTAATTTTATAAATTCAGTGGATTTCCTTTAAAAGTGATTGGATCATATTTGTTGTAAAATTTAAGCATTTATAAAATGGTTTAGATTGATTATTGGATGAGATTTAATAGGTAAATATATTACCTCACCATGTGATGCATCGTGTGATAAGAGATGAAGAAAAAATTGTTCAAGGCATAATCGTAGGAAAATATTATATTTATAGATAAATATATTTAATTATATTCTCATACAATGAAATAATTACTTAACTATAGAAATAAAATGGTTTTGGGACAAAACATTTGTTCTATTATCACCATTTTTTATGATATCAATGACCATTATTCACACCTATGGTTTATGGTTTTTTGGTTAATAACTTTCATCTAAACATTTTCTCTAACAATATGCATAAAAACATGATTGTGGTTTTTTTCTTCCATATCCATTTTCACACATGGATTTTTGTTTTAATCGTTTTTTTAGAGTACCATTTTGGCTCTTGGTTTTTCTCCCAAGTTCCAGGTGTTCTAGATTTAGATTTTATGTTTTTAAGGTTTTGGGTGATTTTTTGGACCTATTATTTGTTAGCATGAAAGTTATAAAGAATATTTATCTTTGAAAATGAGTTTTTAACACTATTAGTGAGCCCTTTCTATGGGTTATGTTTTTTGGATGATTTATCCTCTTGAGTTAGATGGGTTTTGGGGTCAAAGGGTTGATTTTTTGGGACTTTCTTTTAGGTCACATGGTTAAGGAGAACATTTATTTAAACCAGATAGGTAAGTGTGAAGGGGGTTGCGCATTTGGTACATGGTTTAACTAAACATGCAACTTAAGTGTGCATCTTGTACAACACTAGATAGTGGGAAATCGCATGGTTTGTTAAACTATGTGAGCTAACCATGAAACCCACTTGGGAAAGGGTATTTTGGGGGTTTTCCCTTATTTTTAATTGGGTTTTCTCACCTTGGACCCCCCATTAGAACTCCCCTAACATATATGCCTTCCATGGGGGTTTTGGATCCTCCAAGCCCCTCAAAGTGGGTTTCAAGGTGATTTCTTGGTGATTCTTCACCTAGATCAAATGGTTATGGATCCCTTCTCCTTCTCCTTTTATTTTCTTCCACTTCCCATTAACCTCTAACCCCAGTGTCCATGTTTGGAATATTCTCATACCTATGGTGGTGTGAAATTGGGGGTTTTTCATTATTAGGGTTCCTTGGGGATGTTCTTGCTTCATGGAACCTTTGAGGAGTCTTTTTGGTTGTGCGTTGTTGAAGTAGAAGTGATTTGAGGTTGATTTCTCATTAAATTTCCCTTTTAGATTAGGATTCATTAGTTTTATGTCGTTCACATCTCTATTTATTATTAATTAGTGACATGTTATCCTTGAATTATTTATTTTTTGTGAAAAGTGGAGATTTTTTTCTTGTTAAATGTTAAATAGAATAGTTTTGTTAATTGTTTCACACCAAGTGTTAGATTATTCGATTAAATGCCCATTTGGATTTTTCATGTTCTTTGTGACATCTAAATCATGTTCAGGCCATGAAAATATATATTTCATATATGAAATGATGATTTGGGTTCCTTGAACTATATTTCAATGTAGTCTTAAATTTTAAAAAATGTGTATTGGTTTTCAAAAGTGGTTTGGCACATGTTTTCAATTAGTGAGCCATTTGGAATTTTTATAAAAAATGGTTTTGGTTTGAAAATGAAATGTGAGTGATTTGAAAGGATTTTTTTATAAATGGTTATGAAAAGGAAAATGGTTTTTTTCCATTTTTTATGAAATGTACTTTGTTATTTTAAAGTAATGGTTTTGAGGAGAATTTTTAAAGGCCATTTTGGAAATTTTGTGAAAATAATAAAAATATTTATTAATAAAACATCCATTGGATGATTCTCATGACTTGTTTATGTTTAATTGATGGGATTTCTTCATTGTTCAATACTTTTCATCCATTATGATACATAGAGATCCTAGATATATACTCCTTGAGATCTATTTGTTCTATGGAATGAGATCAGTCCTTGGAGTGGCTAGGGGTGATTCTTGTCGTTGAATTCTTATTATATATACATTTTATTGGATGCTTGGTTGGAATTAGTTGTCTCACCCAATTTATACATGAGACAAGATAACATGGCATAGTGAGATAATTTTATGAGAATGATTGGTTCATTGGATAGATTTTGCACTAACTAGTGACCCATAGTAGGTGTATATGTTGAGTTTATTAGTATAGTATTTTCCCCTCATTCATCCCAAAGTTTTGGTGGTTGGGAGTATTTAGGGATCTTTTGATTTCATGGTGTGAGGCATACTTCTGGGGATGGTTCTTATCTATTAGTATGTTTTGGATTATTTATAATCTCTTAGGTTCACCCATGTATATTGGCACTTAGTTTTTTACAGTGTTTGATTGTGACAGAAGTTGCTTGGTTATGCATATGTGCTTACTTCTATTTGCATCATTGAATGATTTTTTGTACTTGTCTCCTTGATAATGATGGTTTCTTTCTAAAATTTATAAAATGTTTTAGAGTTTTTTTGAAAAAGTTTTTGAAAACGTTTTAGAAATTCATATGGATCCTATTTTGAAAAGGAGTGTGGGTTTAAAGGGTAATGGAGGGAAATGTATTATGTTTAATTTTCTTTATAAAATGTATTAAAAACCTTATCTTTATATATTGTGTCTCCAAATTGAAGTTGATATTTCTTTTATTTTAAAGGATGTGCATTGGGAGTAGATTATTCAGGCTAGCCTACTAAGTTTTAATACAAACCCTATAGTTTCTTCTTATTTTTAGATTGTGGTGTAGGTCTCATCTTCGTCTTGATCACCACGAGAGATAGTGGTTCTTCATGTCAGAGAGTGACCCTTGGGGTAACATGGATATGTGTGGTCATTGGGTGTATTTTAGTTTTGTTTTTTCAGTTGTGTATTTATAGATTTGTATATAAGATGTTAATTTTACATATTTTATATTCATTGGGTTAGTTTATTTATCTTTATATAGTTTATTTTATTTATTTATTTATGGGAGAAATAATTCCCTTCGTGTACTCTATTGGTGACTGACACTAGTTTCCATCCCATCGGGATTAGGAACTCCCTTCCGTCCATGCCCCGGATCAAATCGGGTGATCTGTTCAGGGTTGATCTAGGTTGGTTCATGAAAAAAATGGTATCATAGGTGATTGGATATTTAGAGGACCTTGATTTTATGATCTCCATTTGTTACTTGGGGATGTAAAGTTAGATGGAGTATGATTGTTGGGATTCGAGAGGTAGTAATGGGAAGGACATCATGAACCCTTTCTAGTTCTGATCCTTAGGTTTCCATGGGAAGTATGGTTTTTTTGGTTTTCTTTTATTCTTACGGGTTTTTTGGTGTTGGGAAATGAAAAGGGAGTTGGTAAATTATCCTTCATGAGCTTTCAAGACTTGGAAATCAATGTGGATTTGGGTACATAGTCCTAAAGTACTCCTTGTGGTGGTGGTGTGATTTTAATATGGACACCAACCATATGGACAAGTCACCCATCGACACTAGTTTTCCCATTGTGATTTACTTTGAGTCTTCTTTGATTCCAAATTTTTTTGTAAACCCTTGTGTTAGAATTGTGAGAATGGGGTTTTAGTTGTAATGGTTATATTTTTGAAGGTTAGAAAAAGGATTTTTAGAATTAACCTTGTAGAGGACTTTAGAAAAATGAATTTTTATAAAATAACATCCTTGGATAAAAGGGAAATGGGTTAACATGATAGGATTTTTATAATAAAAATATGGAGTTTATTGAAATAATTTTTTTGGAAAAGAAAAGTTGGTTTTGAAGAATGTTTTGGAATTTTTTCTAAATAAGAAGAAATGAGTTTTTAGTCAAATAATTATTGATGAAATATGATTTTTGGAATTAGTGTAAAATTTTTATTTAGATAATTAGGTTTTACTATGATTTATTCTTTTGTTATTGGTTTCACTTTTGGGGTTTTGGTGATTCATATTAATATTTTTGAGTTTTTGGGTTTTTTATCTTAGTGCACGGTCAGCACATAGTTTTGGAAAACCATGCAGCCTTCTCCAGGAAATGATGTGAGATTTGGTTTGCTTCTGGATAGGGGTGTACATCCTAAGAATGGTTAGTAATACCTTGTAGAAGGAGTTCACATGGTTATGAAATTATAGATAGAAACATGATTCACAGTTTGCACATGGCTTCCTAAACCGCGTAGCCAAACTGTGTGAGTGCTCATGTTGTTCAGTGAGGGTGCATAATTGGAAAACTATTTAGTAAACCATACGGTTGAACTGTGCATAGTGACCAAGTGTCTTAAAAATGTGAAAACTTGGGATGAAGGTTATATTTTTAAATTTGGAATCTGAAAATGATTTTTGACATGGTGGTTAGTGATCCTTTAAAAGGTTATATTAATTTTTGGTTTGGGTTGGATGATTTTTTTAGAAAATAATAATTTTTTGTTTTGACCACTTATTTATTCCATGGGTGCTCACATGTATGGATATGTGTGGGAAGTTGTAGGATGATGATGTGGGAAGAGGGTGCATGGTATGGTATGAGTTGATATGTGCCTGGATTTGCATGGAAATTTGCATGTGATTGAGACTCTATGGAACACCATTTGTGAGTGTGAAAAATCCACCAAGTTAGTTTTGTTTTTCAAAAGTGTTTTTGAGCTCTAAATTGTGGGTTTTTGTAATACAATGGTTTTGTGTCTTGTTTTTCTATGTTTTAGAAGTGTTGTTTATTTATATGAAATATTGTGATTTAGAAGTGAAGATTATGTTGTGTCCTAAGTTGAAATATTATTGGTGACTCAGTTTTGAAGTAGTGTATAGTGGGTTTCTAGAAAGGTTTTGGGAATCTTTGAGCTGGTTTCCCTTTGTTATTGTGTATGTTCTATGTGTGTTTTGGTTCATGATATGGTTTTGATAAAGCTATTATTTTTCTCAGTTCCCTATGTTCGTCCCCAGAGAGATTTGATGGATGTTTGTGGTGTGGCTACACGTACTTCCCCATTAGCAATATTTCTAGTTGTTCAACCTAAGGATTTCATTCTCGAGTTTCAAAATTAAAATCCACCTCTTAAAAGGATACCCCAACCCATTTTCTAGATAATAGTGATATTTGGGATCGATTGAAAGTCCCTTCTTATTATGATAATTCCCTTAGTTGTATTAGTTTTTCTCGATGGTGTTTAGTGTGTTACATCAGGTTCCTTGTTCATTATGCTCCTTGTTCAGAGTGAGAAATAATGGTGTGTGCATCTTCTAAGTCACTATTTGGGTAAAAGTGTGTTGTTTTAGAAATTGAGTTTCATGGTGTGTGATGATCTTTTGTTTCTACCTAATTCATCATGTGGATTCCAGTGGCACCAAAATAAGGAGTTCATATTAGGGATTAGCATCTCCTGACTACAAGGTAGTGGATTCTTCAAACATTTGGTCTCTAGCCAATGGCCTCATTGTGAATTTCGAACATATTCAAGAATCCTGAGGGTGTGGGGAGGTTGGATAAGCTTTTGTTTCCACCATTGGGGTGAAGTAGTTTCTATGTTTCTATTTTGATCTCTCTGTTGCTGAAAATTCCCTCTAATTTCAAAGAGTGTGATGGACTTCTCCCTCATGCAATGTCTGTGATTGTGCCTTCATGAATGCAAGTTTCTGATCAGTTCCCTTTCATGGACTTCCCATGTCAATTGGTAGTGGATTTGGTTTGTGATCATATGGAGGTGATGAGTCAAGGTTAGTTGCCAGTTTTGGATTTAGTACTCCAATCATTGGTCCCCTTCCCTCCCCTCCCCTTATGGTGGGTTTTTTTGTCCTTGCAGGGAAGTTTTCAAGTTTGTTTAATCTAGTCAGTTCATAATTGTGGGGATTACCACCATGGGTCTTATTGAAAGTTATTCTATGAGAAATCAGTAATAGGTTACTTCAAATGTTGTGGAGTTTATTCATACCTCCCCCTATTGGTGAGCTGTTTTGATTTGTTTTTTTTTTGTTAGTCCGGTTAAAGTGTATTCCTTTTCAAATTGTTTGATTCCTGATTTTTCTTTTGGTTTGGGTAAATTTTGGTCTTTTTGGAGTGTGTACAATGATTTTGTTTGAATTATTATTGTTAAGGTTATGGTACTAATTTCTCATTCATTCTTTAGAAGTGGTTCCGGTTTATTGGTATGTTTTTGTAAAGAGTCATAAGTTCTATTTGACTTATTTGGGATTATTTTTTGATTGAGGGGTTAGATCTTGTGGTTTAGATAATCCTTAGTCATTGATCGATCAACTAGAAAATGTTTTGGCTTTCTGAGGGCAGAAATCATTATGGTGGGGAGAATTATTACACCCTGATTTTTGTTTTCATCTTTTTTTTAAAGTACCTTTTTCGCTCTTTGTTTTTATCCTGAGTTCCAGGTGTTCCAGATTTAAATTTCTTTGTTTTGAATGTATTTGGTGATTTTTGGACCTATTATTGGTCAGCATAAAAGGTGTGAGAAATATGTGGCTTGGAAAAAGGGTTTTTAACACTCCTAGTGGCCCCTTTTTATGGGGTACATTTTCTGGATGGTTTATCCCCTTATGTTAGATGAGTTTTGGGGTCAAAGGGGAGATTTTTTAGGAATTTTTCTAGGTCGCACAGTTAAGGTGCACAGTTAGTTTAACCATGCTGGTAAGTGAGCTAGGGGTCACACAATTGACTCCTGGTTTAATTAACCCTACAACTTAAGTGTGCATCTCGTATAATACTAGATAGTGGGAAATCACATGGTTTGTGTGTGGTTGGATAAACTAATTGAGTTAACCATGAAAACCACATAGAAAAGGGTATTTTGGGGTTTCCTTTATATTTAATTGGGTTTCTCCCCTTGGACCCCATTAGAACTCCCCGTATCTATATTCCTTCCATGGGGGTTTTTGGCTCCTCTAACCTCCTCCAAGTGGGATTCATGGTGATTTCTTAGTGATTCTTCACCCAGATCGAAATATTATGGCTCCTTTCTCCATTTCCTTTTCTTTTATTTCATATTCTCATTCTCCTCTAACCTGATTGGCCATGTTTGTACAATTTTCATTCATAGAGGGTGTGAAATTGGGGGGATTTCCTTATTAGGGTTCCTTTATGATGTTCATACTTCTTGAAACTTTTGTGGAGAATTTTTTGGTTGGGTCTTATTGATGCGGAAGCGATTTGAGGTAGGTTTCCCATGCCCATGCCCTTTTTAATTTAATATTCATTGGTTTCACATATTTATCAAATAAATTTATTATTAATTAGTGATATGTGATTGTTGAAATATTTATTTATTGTGAAAAGTGGGTATTTATTCCTTGTTTAATGTTAAATATAATTTTTTTATTAATTATTTCACACCAAGTGTTTGATTAAATGACTGCTTAGATTTTTAATGTGTTTTGTGACATCTAAATCATGGTAAAGCCTTAAGAATATGTTTTTGATATGTGAAATAATGATTTGGATTCCTTTAATGGTATTTCAATGTAGTTTTGGATTTAAAAATAAAGTGTATTGGTTTTCAAGAGTGGTTTGGAGCACGTTTTCGATTAGTGGAATATTTTTAATTTTGATAAAAAAAATGTTTTTGGCTTAAAAAAGAAATGTGAGTACTTTTAAGGGATTGTTTTATAAATTTTTATGAAATGTAAAAGGGTGTCTGTCACTTTTTGAAGAAATGTACTTGGTTCTTTTAAAGTGATGGTTTTGTAAAGAATATTGAAAGACCCATTTGGAAATTTTGAGGAAATAATGAAAGTGTTAATGTGAAAACCTCCATTGAATGATTCTCATTCCATGTTTATGTTTAATGGATGGGATTTCTTTATTTTGAAATCCTTGTGATCCATTATTTTAATTTTAGATCCTCAGTATGGACTCCTTGAGATCTATTTATTTTATGGCATGAGATTGGTCCTTGGATTGGCTTGGGCTGATACCTATTATTGAATTGATATTATATATTCCTATGATTGGATGATTGGTTGGAATCAATTGGATCACACCCTTTATACATGAGACATGGGAACCTTGCATAGCAAGATAATTTTATGAGAACGGTTGTTTCACTAGCTAGATTACACACTATTTGGTGGCCCATATTAGGTCAATATATTGGGTTTATTAATATGGTATTTTACCCTCAGTCTATCCTAAGTTAGGGTGGATGGGAATATTTTTGATTATTTTTGATTTTATTGTGTAAGGCATGCTTCTAAGTATGGGTCTTACATATTAGTATGTTATGAATTATTCATGATCTCCTAGGTTTACCCATGTCTATTGGAACTTAGTTGCTTGTAATGTTTGGTTGTGACACATGTTGTTTGGTTATCCTTATGTGATTACTTCCATTTCCCCCATTGTATGATTTTTTTACTTATATATTTGATCATGATGGTTTATTTCTAAAATTTATATAATGTTTTAGAGTGTTTTAAAAAAAGGTTTCAGAAAATTTTTAGAAACGCATATAGATCGTCTTTTGAAAAGGACTGTGTGGAAAAGGAGGGAAATGTAATGTGGTTGGTTTTATTTTTAAAATGTATTAAAAACATTATCATAATATATTTTATCTAAAATATGAAGTTTATGTTTATTTTATTTTAAAGTATGTTCATTGGGAATAGATTATTCAGGCTAGCTTTCTGAGTTTTAATACTCATGCCTATAGTTTCTTCTTTTTTCTAGCTTGTGGTGCAGGTCTCAGCTTGATCTTGATCACCATGGGTGATATTGGTTCTTGGTATGGGATAGTGACCCTCAGAGTCACATAGAGATGTATGGTCATCAGGTGTAGTTTATTTTTTTTAACTTTGGCTTTGTATATAAGATGTTCACTTTAAATATCATATATTCATTGGGTTGTTTTATTTATCTTTCTGATGTTTAGTTTATTTATTTATTAATGGGAAAAAAATTTCCCTTTGTGTACTCAATTGATGTCTGGAACTATTTTCCATCCCATTGGGATCATGAATTCCCTTCGGTCAATGCCACGGATTGCCTCAGGTGACCAGTTCATGGTTGACCCGATTTAGTTCATGATATCCAGGTTTTCATTTCCCACCTATGTTATCCTAGTAAGGGACCTATTTATATAACCATTATACTTTACATTTTATCTTATTAAGAAGATGTGATATTAACAGTTGTCATGATTTGGTTCTTTCAACGATATTTTATTTTCAAACCCTATATTTCTAAGATCAATTTTAAATTGCGAGGATGCAATTTAATTAAGGTGGGGAGAATGTAACACCCTGAAATTCTAAAGTGAGAACCTTATATTTGATAGTGATTATGGAATGAAACACCAAGAACCTAATGGGATATAATACCCAAATACTTTAAAATATATTTACTATTTCAAATATATTTTATATATTTTATATTTTTAAATTCACACAATATCGAGTTAGCATTTGTTACATGCAATGGAGACTTTCTTCGAAAGTGTACACTACACACAAGACCAAGTTTTAACCAAAAAACAATATATTATTAAAATTTTATTATGTAACCTGGAAACTAAATTAGTGGTTATGAATATAATTAACTATATTATAAAAATATATGTTTTATACAAATTTATAATTAATTCATGGTTATTAATTAATTAGAAATGATTATAAAAACTTATTGAATATAAATGAAAATATTATTATTTTCACAAAGATTTTTTACCCTAATAAATTTTATTAATAAAAATTAGTGGGTGATATTAATTTCATATATATATCATATATTAAATATAATATTTTTTAATTTCATCTACTAGATTTTATAAGCATAATATTATAACCAACCAAATATTACACTTAAAACTTATATTTTTATAATGGAAATTTTATCTCCTTTTAATTAAAAACTTATTTTAAATATGAATTTTTAAACTTTAATTGATTTAATATGTAAAAATAAACAATATATTTTACCTAAAAATATAAAAATTAGGGTAGGGTGAATTTTCTCTATTTTTCAAAAACATATCATTTTTCAATGAAAAGTTTAAAATAATGAATTATAGTTCAAAAATGATTTTTCATATAATTTATTTATAAGGTAAAATTATATTTTTAATTGGTATTAAAGGTTAAATAGATAAATATTTTTTCAATTAATACAATTTATTTCATTAAAATCAATTTCACTATGATGTTGACTGTAAAAACATAGTAAATTGTTGGAAATTTTTACCTTAAAAATATGCATTGTCGCCCCGTATGTATGATTAAATATTAATTAATTTCTACCATTTATGTTATTAGAATTTAGAAAAATATATTACATATTTGGAATAATAATAATTTCTAATTTCTAATAAAATAAGCATTGTTTTTGACCAAAAATATTAGTGATAGTAATTAAAATTAATTACAATTATTAAGGTAAAATTAAGATAAATAAAAGACTAAACATTTAACTTAAAGGACCAAATTACCTAAAAACTTATCCAAAACCTTTTTTCTAGACATAATTTGGCCATTAAACTTACATTATTTTTTTTTTTAATACTTTTTTAGGTAAAAATGTGGGTACACCTAACTTCTTTTCAAAAATACCAAGTGAGTCATTTTTTTCCTTCCCTATAAAATCCCACCACCTCTCCCACTTCCTCACACCTCTAAAACCACTTAGGATTAGACAATATATAACAAATAAACTTCCCAAAATTCATTCATTCATCTTATAATCTTTTACTTCTGCAAAAATCATTCCAAGGAAGCATTTTGGTACAACCCAAAAGAAGTTACCCGATTAAGAGGTAACGTCTTCTCTCAAGATCTAAAGTTTCATTTCCATTATCCACATCATAAAATATATTTATTCCATGATTATATAAAAAAAGTATAATAAATATAATATTATTTTCTTATGTAAAGGTTTATACCTACAGTTACACACACCTCCATATAATGGGTAACTAACATACTGTTTCTGTGTATGACAGACTACTGCCTCACGAAATGATGATTGTTCATTTTTCATTTACCACTAATCATGGTGGACATTATGATGAAAAATATGTTTATATATGTTATATATAATATTTATAATGTCTTTATTCTTATTTAATTTTTCTTTATAACATACCTTAATGCTTTCCATCTTGTGTAAATATGATAATTTTGTTTGAGGAAGTGTGGATTGTCACCCCTCAAAATGATATGACTCATTCATTCCATACATGAAACATATAATGTATGGTCTTAAAAAACTATGTAAAACATATAAAATAGATATGATAATAGAATTATAATATAATTATTTATCATTTATTTTTTTTTCTTTTAAAAAAACAATGAAATGAAAGTATCGTTCATGCGTACGTATGGCCTACCATCTCTGTAAATGGTGCACTTCATTTCTAATCTTCAAATGTATTGGACTTCTATAAATACATATATACTGATTATATATTATAATTAATTCATGGTTTAAATTCTTGTGATGATTAAACCATGATCTAATTAATGATAATAACAAATATCTAGTTAAAACTTACTCAAGAAAACTACTCAATTAACACTCAAAATAGTAAAATTAATGAAAGTTGTTAACAAATAGGTAATAAAATATTATAATGAATTAATATATTATATTATAAACATTATTATGGTTATTTTATAAGTTAATAACATATTTTAAACCACTATATAGGAGGATAAGTATCACACACAAAAAGGAAGGTTAAGGTACGGGATTTCACTCACTTTACATTCCATTGTGACTTATTTTTCTGCAACAATTCACTTTTATTTAGTGTATATACTACCATTTGAAATGATATATCATGAATATAATTATTCTTAGGATATTATAAGTTACATTTAATTCATGGTTAATTATGATTTTAATGTTTCAAAGTGGAATGGGACACTTTGGAATTCTTAAAGATTATTTTTCCTCAAGAATGTTTTAATGTCAACAACCCTTACTGTTACTTATCCTCCTCTATAGTATTACTGATAAATATTTATTATTTATTTAATATGGGCATTTTATAAGGAACATTATTTATTTTATATATGATGAATTATTTAGACTAGTACGACATGGGTGGAGCCTAGTAATAGATGTCCCCTCGATGCATCAGTAGTCTCATGCGATGAATCATTTAGCCAAATCAGATGGGTTTTTACCCTATATGTTGTAAACCTTCTTGTGAATGGTCTTGAAGGTATAGTTATATTGTAACTAGGAAACAAGATGTCCAATAATTAAGAATTTCCCTCATTTATATTTAATTATTATTCATCCATGAGATTTTGTGTAGACATATCTATGAATACATTTTATTCTCATATTGTTGATTTAGATGGAATGAGTTTTAATTTATTACCTTAAAATATTTATATTTCCTTATCTAGTTATTTGAATGTAATTTTTTATCATTTATTTACCTTTAGATGTTAATTTATTCTCATTGATACATTATTGATTCTGTTTTACTTACCCTTACTGAGCATTTGATCTCACCCTTATTATGTTTATTTTCCCCAAGTTATGAAGAAAAAATATTTGAATAAGAATTAAAGAATGAAATTTATTTAATTTTATTATGGATAATGTTTTTATTTTATATTTCCCAATGTATTATTGGCATCATGTATGTAATATGGATTTATGATAATACTAAATTGATCGGTACTTCAAGATTTGATTCATTGTAATCATGTCAATGTAATAAATTAATGTATCGACTCTAGGGTTATGAGGTAGGTGATTACAAGTATAATATGAAATAAATGTGTAAATAATTATTTTTTCAGTTTCATAGATATTATATCAATATATAATTCGTAAATTATGGAATCACCATTCATTCGTAAAAAACACAAAAACATGATTATTTTTTACTTTATCGTCAAGGATAAGGTTTAAGAAACTCATGAATGGAATTTTAAAGATAATAAATTATTATAAATAATTCATAATAGTATATTTAGTAACCTATTAATAATTTTATTTGGAATAATAGTGAATATGAACATCACTATTTTCCAACTAGTACAAATGACCAAAACTATAAACACCAATGTGGAAAACTAGAAGAATTCATATAGAGAATAACCATTTATGAAGAGTATAAATGAAAATGGATATCATTAATTTTATATATTAAGTTATTAAGAGTTATATTTTTATTATACAATGAGTTAAAATGCATTCCTGTAATTCAAGAAAAGTGGTAAGGGTTTTCCATCTCAAAATCCTCTCCTTGAGACATGTTTTGTATTATGCACCTAATTTCTATTATGTGGTCTATATAATAATTATTTGAGATTTTACATCATGAAATGATATTATTCAATGTATTTTAAGATCAATTTTAAGACCTATATTTTTCCAATATTTTATGGCTCAATTATTACCCAATCCAAAAGTGGGGTATTCACCTCAATTTGTGTTCTTTAGGACAGATGTTATAATCACCACCTGTTTTATTTTATGTTGTGTATAATTTAACATGGAATAATTTTTTTATATAAATAATGAAATTTAAGGAATTTAATATTATATATTCTTATACCTCTCTCATATTCCTTTGATTCATGTTTTACCTTTCCCTGGAGGAAAATAATCTTAATTTTTAATTAGGTAAAAGTGTGCGTAAATTCCTAGAAAATATATCCCTACCTGGTACAAGAAAGTTTATATGTATTTGTAACAAATTAACCTAGGGGTAATCAGCCCCAAAAGGGTTGGTTGAGAATTTACTTAATTATCACTATGATTTAAAATGATTGGGCATAATACTACACATCTGGAAAGACACTCCCATGGGATATGCTTTGGAATATTCACATGCCCTTAATAAAACATGGTGAAGGGTTTTTTACTATCATTTCCTTATTATATTACCAATGAAATATGTTGAATCTTATTACTATCATCCATTAATAACCTAATAAATTTTAATTACCCTCTCTAAAATACTTCTTTGATAAAGGAACTTCATGTTAATTTGATAATTTCCCACATCTTCCACATTTATTATGGGATGTTCTCCTAGACATCCTCATTATTATATTGAATGGGGAATTATATGATATCTATGTATCTCATATATGGATACTAAGTTTTTTTATTAACAGTTACTCATTGGAATGTATAATAGGTCTTGATGAATCTTATGGTGAATACATTAGAATTAAACAAGAAAAGTGTGGGGCCCAACATTATATATCCCATTTATGAATTAATAGGTCTCATGAGAAAAAACAGTTTGGGTTTTAGTGTATTCCTATTTCTATAATAGGATAATAGATTGATATTATCTCGAGGAAAAGTAAATTATCTTTAAAAAAGACCTTAATAGTAAGTCTTGTATGTTCATCATTACACATTCCATCAATATGTGATCAATTATTATTGTTATCCATTATTTCATTTATTGTCATGGGTATAACATGACCCCAATTTCAATTGATTATAGATTCTTTTTTTTCACAATTATTACCATACTAATTATTATATATTTATTGTATGTACGCTTCCATTGTATACTAATCCTTATTGATCATCTAAGCTAACCCATATTTGTTTTCCTTTCAATAGGAAACCTAGAGGGGGACTATGTGTCATTTTTATGGATATAATAAAAAGGATAATACATTTCTTGAAATATGTTAATGTTTCATATTATGTTTTTAATGTATAATGTATGTATTTATCTATAATTTTAAGAATAATAAACTACTTAATCCTTCATGAACTATTTCACTTCATACTAATTATGTAATATAACTACTTGCTATGGGTTTCTAGATTTCAGCATATTATACTAACATAAGTTCTCTTAATAATGGAATCCAATCAAGAAATAAAAGTAAAGAGTGACCTTAATGTCAAGTAACCTTGTGTATTTTTATTATAAAGGAGTTTTAAAACTATATTTTAAATGTATTGACTATATTTTTAATGATGTATTCACTCTAAATACTCTACTAAGTCTTCAAAAATTAAATCCTTCATTTCCAATTAAACTTGGATGAATTATGAGTTTACTATCTATACTTAACCTTTGGTTAAGTTATATATTTTTAAAAAATATAATGGATTAGTTTATTAGGTTGGAATAATTATACAGTTCCTCAACTTGTTTAGTTCAATTAACTATTTTGTTTTTCTAAAATAAATATATATCTTTTTAGAGAATAATTGTGTTGTTCCCATAAACTTTGAGTATGGAATTTGGTTTTCCTTAAATATTTTAGAGATTTCTAATTTTTGAATGAAACCACATCCTTATTCATTACTTTTAAAAAATACTATATTTTTTAAACATAATTTTCTTTTAAAATTATAGTTTTGAAAGTAATAAACATATTTGTTATAATAAATTATTAAGGGTGAGAATGGGTTTTAAGATAAATTTTAGTTTCAAAACTCACTAATTTTAAAGTTATGTTAGTAAATTTTCATGAATCATGTTTTTCTTAGGAAAAAACGTAAATTAATAAAGTGGTTTTTATATATCCATTAAGAAGAAATTGTTAATAAAAAGGTTTTCAAACCAAACCCAAACTAAATAAAGTAGAAATTTAAGGAGTGTGTTCATTCGATTATTAACTATTCCTTGAAAATATTCTTCATATGTTTCTACTAGTATGATGTAACACACTAACTCTAGTAACCCAGAGTTGGTATTTACTTTATTACAATGGTGTAAGATATAGGGGATTACACCATACAGGATCGGTCAGTTAAGTAGTCTTAGAAAAATATATACATACTTTATTCCCATATTACATTGTAAATATATAAACATAGCATAATAAACATTCTTGAATCATGGAAAATCATTAATAATATCCTTATTCATATCATGGGAAAAATAAAAAATAAATGGTGATCTCAGATTCTCAGTAAGGGTTACATACAATGGAAACTATCATAAGTAAATAAGGCATAATCAAAATGATCTAGTGGATAATCAAAACAAATTCCATTCAATCAACAACTTGATTTCAATGAACATACATGGATAATATCAACCTAGAATCCATGTGGATAAAGGAAACTAAATTATTACATAAGTAAATTCATAGATTGAAAAATTACTAAACATTTCATTAAGGCCTCGACTATGTTTTCATGGATATTATCATCAAGGCCTCTTAACCAAGACATCATTCTTAATAAATGGTTAGGTTTAAAACAAATACCCATTTGATATAGCATGCCTGTTATTTTATCTCATGAGACTTATCAATGGATTAAAGATCTATCTATAATCAGGTCTCACCCATCACTTTCACATCTTAAGAATTTATCAAATATCAAATGATCAATACATCCATTCTCAAAAATTTCTTATAATTAAAAATTTTTCATATTGAATCAAGAATAAAAAACAATATTTCTTCAGTAAATGAAATAAATTAGTTAATAAGATTCCTTAAATTGATACCATATATATAAATGGTATATGATATAAACACCATCAATTTAATAGAAATGATTCTGAATTCATATATGAAATTAAAAATATGTACATCAAGGAGGAATATAATTTCCAATGAAATAAGAAGAGTGATAGAGAAAATGATCATAAGAAAGTGCATGATCTCAAAATAAGGTATAATCCATCATCAGTAAAGGATGATTGAAGGCAATCGACTCATAAGAAATAAAGTTTTATAGTAAAACAAATCCTTTATAAAATAAAATTGAAGTAATACATTAAAATTAGTTTCTCTTAATAATGAAGTTATAAATCACTTCTCAACATTATTTTTGTTTCTTTAAGAAAATAATAACCTTTTTTTGATAAAATTTTAAATAAAAATTCCCAAAATATTGAGATTTCTTTTAAAAAATAACCATGAAAATATTTAAATTAATATTTAAAATATATAATTTTTATGATTGTGAGAAAGGGTGGTCAATCCCTATACATTAATCATATTCTTTTTTGTACTTTTTTAAAAAGTAACCCATACAATAAACATTAAAAACAATCATTTTTAGAAATTTTTAATGAATGTAAAAAATAATTGAAAATGAAATTTATAAACCTTTAAATAATAAATAATAACCTTCATGAAAAATTTTAAACTACCTTGATATTTAATAAAAGTAGTTGGAAGGAAAACATTGAAACAAGATTTTTTATAATAAAGTCCATTATATGTAACATACTTATTGATTCTTGATCCAATAAGAGAAGAAATGGAACATAAACATGTTGACCCCAAAATAAAATTAGGAGAAGAAAATATATGGGATTTAATTTATTATTATTATATAATTTTCCTAAAATAAATATGAACAAATATAATTTCAAAATAAAATGAGATTATAATAGAAATACCTTATAGCATTAATATCTTTGGAATCAACACCCCTTAAAAGAGTAAAAATTAATTGAAACTTTAAATACTATGATAAATGAGTAATTAATGATATAAAATTTCAAAGGGTAAGTATATGCACCATATAAATGAAATTATGTGCATAATATAAATAGGTCTCATTGAAGTGGAAATGATAAAAAATTACCTTTAACCAAGGTGATAAATATTTACCATGGATAAAATTCATTATGTCCAAAAATTAAGTTGACCTTATTCCCTAATAATAATAATACCATTTCCAAATATGGAATAAATTTTACATGATTTAACTCCTATGAGTTTAAGTAATAACTTCTTCTATAAGTTTACAAAATTCAATGAAAACCATTTTATAAAATTTTTTTAAGCATAAAAATTATTTTATTGAAAAATAAAGTAAAATTTTGATTCAAATGGAATTAATTAAATTATGTTAAATAAAATAGGACTTATTTTTCTTTAAAAATTATACCAAAAGAGAAATTTTCCTTTTAAATACGTGATTCAAGGAAAATAACTAAAAATAGTTTTTCTTTAAATAAAAACATTACTTGGATTTCAAAAATGTTAAGAATATATTTTTAAGTTAAATTTTTTTTGTTTATATGAATTATTTTACTTATTTAATATTTATTTTTTCAATAAAAAGTATTTCATAAACATTCAATTTATTCTTACATATCTATACTATCAAAAAAGTGACAGTTTTTTGTAAAATTGGTATTTTTCACTATTCACTCAAAAGACAACTATTTATATAAAATATCAAAAATTAATCATAAAGTAATTTTTACATGATGAATTAAAAAATGTAATTAATTTCTTAAAATTCAATTTATAAAATTTGGGAATTTATATTTTAATCACATTCTTGAATAAAGTTATGTGAATTATGTTACTGTTTCTTTATAAATAAAAGTTTACGTACTATAATTGAATCTTGGTTGTTACATTCTTTTCTCCTTCAAAAATTTTATCCTTAAAATTTCCGTAATTTCACCTCATGAAAATATTTTGGTATATATTTATCATAAATTATTTGGGTTCCCACCTTTCCTCTTTTATTTTATGATTTCACCAAATTACTTTCACCAATCGAGTTGCAACACTTGTTCTCTAGCATCAATAATATGGATAGAATATTCATAGTAAGATAAATTAGGTTCTAATTCTATTTCCCCATAGGTGAGTACATTTTTTCATGAACTTCCTCAATAAATTCATATGGAACATATCATGAACTTTAGAGTGGCTAGGTGGAAATTCTAAATGGTAATCAAAAACAATAATTTTTTCCAATATTTCAAAAGGTATGATTTAACTAGGACATAATTTCTCATTATTATGGAACCTTATAAAACTATTCCATAGAGATAACTTCAAGAAAACATGATCTCCTACTTGAAATTATAAATCCTACCTTCTATTAACCTCATTGATCTTTTTCTATTTTTGAGTTTCTATGATATGAATCTGAACAGTTCACACTTTTATTATTGTCTCCTCAATATGTTTTCTGACTAAAAGCTTCATTTCACCAACTTCATCCCAACAAGTTGGTGTATGTCATCTTTTCCCAAACAATTCTTCCTACATTTCCATTTAAATTTTCTAATATAAGTTTTTATTATATATAAAATCTATAAGATATAAATATTGACCCCATTTACCATTAAAGACAAATGAGCATGACCTCAATATGTATTCTACTATATAAATAATGCTTTCACACTGTACACCTATCTGAGTATTATAAGCAGTGATCAAATGAATCTCAGTGTCAAGATCCTTCTAAATAATTCTATAAAATTTAAATATAAACCATGGGTTATGATCATATACAATCAAAATAGGTTCACTATAAAGTATCGCGACTTTATTAATATATAGAGTCATGTGAGGTGTTCTAGAGGTAAATATTTCCTTATAGTGAGGAAGTGTGAAGACTTAGTAAGGAGATCAATTGTAACCCATATAGAATCATTCTTTCTTAGAGTATTTAGAAATCTAGTGACAAAATAAATAGTAGTATCACCCCATTTATACACAAGAATAGGTAAAGGTTTATTGAATCATTTTGGATATTTTCTCTCAGCCATTTACTATTAAAAAAACCATGAGTCATGAAACAATGTCTAAATTTTCCCATTTCATATTATCTCACTAAAAATCTTCCTTCAATTATTAATACATTATGGTGTTACCAAAATGCATATAGAAATTTTAGATTTGAGATTTATCTAATTATTCTATTTTTAGCTCATTCATGGATAGAACATGTAACCTCTTTCCAAATTTTAATATACCATGTTCATTAATGAAGTCTAACAACTTACCATCATTCATGACTTTGATTTTATTTTGAATGTTCTTATCATCAATCTGGGAACTTTTTATTTTCTTCAACATGGATGGTTTGGAAATAATTTAGAATAGATGTGATGTTTCCCCTTCCTTGATGATTTAAATAATAAACTTTACTAAATCCATGAATATAAGATATTTATCAATCCTCATTTTAGTCAATGAATTATTACACATTACTTAAATTATCTTTTCTAAGGATACATATCCCATTCATGGGTTGTGCGTGTTCTTATTCTCTAAGAATTTCATTTATAAGATCTATTGTAGGTGTATCCATACATAATTTTGATGATGTAATCTCCCCTTTGAAGAAAATATTTTACACATCTCCATTTTAAATATTAATCTATTTATCTTGGAAATATTTTTTTCCATTGTAATTTGAAATCCAAAATGTACAATTTATTATATCATTTTAAACCATATGTATGAAAATAATGTTTTCAAACATAAATATTGATCCCATGTACCTTTAAAGTCAAGTGAGTGTGAGCTCAATATGTCTTATAATACCTAAATATACCTTTTAGACTATACACCTACCTAAGTATGATAATATGTGATAAAATGTATCTTGGTGTATACTTTGTTACATTGTTATAAGATACGGAGGGTAACACCATACTGTATTAATCAGTTTAGCAGTCTTAGAAAACTAGATACATACTTTATACCCATATTACATTAGAAATATAAAAAAACATACCATAAGAAACATTATTTCATCCTTGAAAATCACTTATAATATCCTTCTTAATATCCTAGGGAAAGGAATAAAATAAATGGGTAAGATTAGATAATCGTAAATGGTAACATACAATGGATTCGCACATGAGCCTCAGTCCGGTAGGTGAGGACTCTAAAGTGCATCTAGGTGACCCATGATCAAATCCAGGTAGAGGCACAATTTTCGGGTATTGTAGTATACTATAGCAGGGGACTGTATCAGGTGCAGTAATAGTTACTGTAGTGGGAATTGTGTAATACTATAGAGGGTACTGTAGCAGGCACCGTTTAGCACTGTAGTATCCCATAATTTCTCCACGTTTGGCCCTTCGGGCCACCGATTTGTTCCCCGAGTCCTTTAAGGCCTTCGAGCCACCCAAGCCTTTGGGCTAGTAAGGCCTTTGGTCCACCTTAAAGTACATATGAAAACCAGACAACCTATAAGGAACAAGCTCTATAAGGAGGATGAGAAAAGAGATTTCACCACAACAGAAGCTACACAGATTTCAAGAATGAAAGGGTGTGACATCTGTATCGGGACAAGTATGTGCATGCATGGGATAGCCAAGTCGAATAGCCATGTGAAGGTGGAGAGCTGATTTCTCGATGAAGATGCTGGGGAGGAATAGTTCCAAGTAGTTATTCTAGGTTGTATGTAATTTTTGAAGCCTACGGGCAATGAATTTCTCTAAGGCCTATGGTCCATGTAATACTTATGCCTATGGGCCTTGTAAGGGTTCCACCTCACCCCTTGAAAGGTAGATTATCAAAAAAATCAATAAAAAATGAAGTTCTTCGGGCCATTGGATGATTCAATGGATTCTATCATTATTAAATAAGGCATAATCAATATGCTAGAGAGGATAATAAAAAAACATTCCATTCAACCCAAAACATGAGTTAAATGAACATACATGGATAATATTAATATATAAATCACATGAATAATGGAAGTTAAATTCTTAATAAAGGAAATACATAAATCTAAACATTAATAAACTTTCCATCAAATCCCCATTCAAGTTATCAGGAATCTTATCATTGATTCATCTCATCCAACACATCATTCTTTACAATTGAGCACGTGAAAACCAAATACCCATCTAATATGTCATGCCTACTATTTTTTCCCATGATTCTTATTGATAGATCGAAGGGTTGTTTATAATCGGGCACCACTTATCACTTCAACATCCTAAAAATTCCATATATATTCAATGGTCATTACAATTCATTCTCAAAATTTCTTATAAGTCAAAAATTATCGATATTGGATCAGGAATATAAAACATAAATATTTCCCCAATAAATGAAATAACTTACTTAATAATAATCCTTCAAATAATACCATATATAGAATTAGTGGGAAGTGATGGAGAATATGATCATGAAAAAGCATATGATCTAAAATTAAGGTATAATTCATTATTACTATAAGATAATAAAAGATCATTATTTCATCCAAAATAATTTTTTAGTAAAACCAAGGATATACAATATAAAATATAATAAATACATTAAAAATAACTTTCTTGTAACTTTATTTAAGAATTGAGTTGTAAATAACTTTTCAAAAAAAATTATCTCCTTTAAGAAAATAATACCATTTTCATTTGATATCATTTTAAATCAAAATTCCTAAAATTTTGAGAAAAAGTTTTTATTTGAAAATAACTATGGAAATTAATAAAACAATATTGATAATTTATAATGGATATGATAGTGGGATAGGGCATTCAAACTGTATATCTTAAAAAAATATTCTTTTTGTACTTTTGTAAAAAGTTAAAAATAACTCATATGGTAAACATTGAGAAGAATCATTTTTAATCCTTAGTAAACAATGTAAAAAATAATTGAAAATGAATTCTTTCAAATTTTTTATTGTAAATAAAAATACTCTTGAAACATTTAGATATACCTCTACAGAAAATAAGAAAATTTGGAATGAAAACATTAAAAAATTATTTTTATAAGAAAGTCCCTCACATGTAATGTACTTTTTGATTCTTAATCATTTATTTTATTGCTATTCATCTCTTTTAAAGTTTTAGTTTGAAGGGAGAGGTGAGCTAAGCATCATGAACTTCCAATGAAAAAAGACTTCATTATCCATGCACTTCCTGGAGTGAAATGTAATCATGCTTTATGAAACATCTCTCATCAGGTACCCAACACTTTATAAGCTAGAAATAACCAAGCCTTCACATGATATAGAAATATCTACTTTGGACTTTTAATGGGTGAATAAATAAAACTAGATTGAAAATTGTCCTAGCAAGTAGACCTAGAGTTTCAACACATTAATGCCCTTAATTACAGTGAAAACCCCATAAAATTGATCTTAGTGTTGATTCTTAATCTAAAAAGAGACTAAATTGAATATAAACATGTAAAACCCAACAATACCATAGGAGAATAAAATATATAGGGTTTAAAATAATAGGATCATATACCCTCACTTATTATTATGTGACCTAAGAATAATATTTTATGTATCCATAATTAAAAATTGATAATTTTTACCTACGGATTATCCTTTATCAAGGTATTTAACACAATCCTTAAAATATCTCTATTCTCTTCCTTTCACATTTAATATATGAGAATATAATCTATAAATACTACCATAAACTGATCAAGGAGATCAGTAAAGACTATATTTATTATATCCATGAATATAGTAATGAAATTGGTAATTATAAATTACATCACTATAAATATTTAGTGACCATACCTCATATAAAAGGTTTTATAGGGTGTGTCCTCTATTTAGACCCTTAACTAATGATATATAGATCAAACATCAATCTTATAAAATCACTGAGTTCCACACAGTTGATCAAACAAGTCATAAATATGGGGTAGAGGATATTTTTTATTAATAGTGATAATGTTAAGTTCTAAATAATTAATGAAAATATGCATTTACACATATTTCTTCATAACAAGAATAACATGTGCACTAAATAGTGAATCACTAGGTTGTATGAAGCCATTTTCCAGATTCTCCTAGAGTTTCTTCTTCAATTCCTACATGTCGCATCCATGATTTTATTCTGAGGTGTTTTCTATTTTATTTTTGGTCTTATATTTATAGCTCGTATTTTCTTGGATTTTTTGAGAAAAGTAGCAGTTCATAGTTTAGATAAAAGGAAGAACACGGTTGGTGTGTAGTTAGGGTAAATAATGTGCTAGCCTGGTGGAAATCGTACACCCTAGATAGTGACACTGTCTAGGTCACACAACATAGTGCACAATCGTGTTGACCTCTAGGAAAAATAGGGTGACTAAGACATTTCCACTATATGAGGTTCACAGTTAGGTGAATGGGCATTCACCCTACCCTAAGAAACTGTGTGGCCATTTTCCTCTTGGACAAAGAAGCTGCACGGTTGGTTCATGGTCTAGAAGACCATGCGACCAAACCATACAGACTACCAGATCATTAAAATTATTACAATTCCTATTTTTATCCTCTCTAATTTTAAGCCCAAAATTACCACTAACTCACCCCATTTGATATCCTCTCCCTATAAATGCCTCCCACTTCTTTATTTATCCCTTGGGTTATATTTTTTTAGGTGATTCCTTTTGGAATCTTCAATAAAACTTCAAGTAATCCTATCATTTTCTATTTTATTGCTTATTATTGGCCTCTTATCCCTTCTTTCATAGGTTATATATTCTCTAGAAAATTTATTTATATAGGTTGGGTTAAATATTTATTCATTGGGTTAAATATTTTTTGTTATGGTCTACCTTATCTTTTATTGGTTATCTCTTTTGTGTGATTGGTGGCTTCCACCCAATTTTCTGAAATCATCAAGCAAAAGGTAGGTGGTTCCATGATTTGACATTCTCTGATCAGTTTAGTGTTATTTATTTGGTTTTAAAATGGTTTTATAAATTGTGTGAGTGGTGAAAAACATGTTTTCGAAGGGTTTTTTGTGTGTGTAAGGGTTTAATAATGATTTCCCTAATGTACATGTATGTGTGTCAAGTGTCATTTGTTTATTAAGATGGTAATTGTGTATGTGGTGACTTCATGTGGCATGGGTAATGGAATTGAACACGATAGAATCCTAGGTATCTAGGTGGGTAGACTAGGTTTAGAATGTTAGGCGAGTTAGTAGGGTCAAGGCTCGATCTCCCTAACAAGGATTTGCATGACAACACTAAATAAATATTTATGTAATGGGGATTGGAGGCTCTAGGAGGACCTTTGTATCTGAGAAATGTGATCAATAATAGTACGATGATTTTACGACCCTTATAATACTAGTACATTAAGAATTCCCCATGGTTCTTATTTTATACTTACCATTCATCTTGATATCACATTTTATTTCTTCTTTAAATTCAAAGCATGTTCTATTTAAATTGTATCATTATTTTCATTAAAAACTATATTGTTAATTTGTCTTATAATTTCATTTCATGGAATATATTTTGGTTGTATCCTACTGAGAAATATAAATCACACCCTCCATACACCCTCAGGTGTATATAGACCTTGTTATATTTGACCCATGTAAAAGATATTCTTTCTATGGTGGTGATGGGGGATCTTTATATGAGTGGTTTCTCTTTTGGAATATGTTGGTGGAGGTGGTGTGAGGGTGTTGACGCTCTTGTTTCATGGGGTCTTGTTCATATAGTTGATTCCCCTAACCATTTTAGAATTTTGGATTTTTGTTGAAAATTATAAAATAACTCATGTTTGAAGTTCCCATTTGATCATAAAGATACACTGAGAGGGGGTGAATCAATGTACACAGGTTTTACTGATTTTTTTATACATTTTTACCCATTTTAAATTCAAAACTCATCACTTGTTAAAGTGAATGGATCTTACTTTTTTGCAAGAACAATTGTACCACATGAAATGCTAAAAATAAATAAAGCACAAAACACAATATTTTTACAAGGTTTGCCTTCGATGTGGGTGGATACATCCTTACTGCATTTAAGATGATCTGAGACAGAGATTCTCTACTAGAAATCAATAAATAATTACAAGTGGTTTCATCAAGTATCACCCTGAAACCATAGGGCGTAGGTATGAACCACTTCCAAAATTATACTATTATCCCACTGGTACTCTTTATATTATCATCCCACTAGTGTTATTTATACTATAATTCCACCAATTTTTATCAACAAAACACTAAAAAATGAGAAAGATCACACAATCTTAAAGATTCCACTATAGCACAAAACTGATCTTCCTCTACGATCAACTAAGATAAACTGATTATTCACTTTCTCACTTCAGCTGAAACTCTTAAACTTCCACTGAATATAATCAACAACAATGTATGAAATTCATCTTAATATACTTTTCTAAATTAGTAGAAGTTATAACTTCCACTTTATCTCACTACAATATCAAAATGAACAACTAAATATTCCTCAATATAATACATGTTTTCATTTTCTTTTCTTTACTGAAAAATATTAATTCATATCAACTCCATTATAACCCCCAAGAAAATTGTTTTTAATTTATTCATGTATTTATCATTATCACATGAAAATACTTAATTCATGTAATTCGCAACACTATTTCTATGTCTTCTTTGTGTAATAACACACACATAACACTTTGTAATCTTTTTCTATTCTTTTTGTAAGTACGCAATGCAACACTTTCATGAAAACTGAATATATTGTGTGGCCTTGGGAATATTTGTTCTACCTTTCACAAATCTGAATGGGTGTGAGTGAAATTATTCTTTGGCACAAGTCTCATAAATCCAACACACACACACAGTGTATCACTTATCTTTACACTTTACTTTTCCCATGCATTCATATCAATATGTGTATCATGCATGCTCTATAGAGCATGCATGTATTTTATGTTTTATGCATGAAACACATAAAATTTCTTTATTATATCCTTATTTTATGAAAAACATTATACGATCAACCTTAGTTTACTTTGCAAAAATTATTCATGTAATATCACTTTGTTATTCATTTGCGTTAAATTCATGATGTCACTATATTTTTGAAATTCATGTATCACATAAATACTATATTTGATTTAATTCCTCCTCATCATGTATTTTTGACCATGATAAACTAAAACTGGTTCTAAATTTGATTTGTGTGAATGAAACACACAAATACTAGTCTTCTTATGGTTAATGTACAAGATTCAATTTCATGTTAACCATGAACTGTGTGAGTGTCTTAAATCATTTTCATAAACAAGATAAACCATGTAACTAGATCGCTGAATCTCATATCATCATGTGATCACAAATTTATATGTTTATCATGTACACATCGAATCTTTACAATAAATACAGAGTGCTTGAACTATTCCATTTATCTCTAAATATTCTCTTGGAAGATCAATAAAATCCCACTCCAAATGATCTCATCCTTGGGTATTTATAGGAAACTAACCACCGAATGAGTGTTCTGAAAATCATCAAAAACCATCCATTTCTCTAATTCATACTACCTCAAGTTACATATCGCAAGATATCACCATATTTGAATATAGTATTTTTATCATTTTTATTTCTCACTATTTTATATATATATTTTTCATGAAAACATCATTTTATGAAGATTTGATCATGTTTGGATCTTAAGATGATGAAATGGAGATTTTAAATCTCAAATTGATCAAATAAAGATGTGTAATGTAGATGAAATTATGAACAAAAGTTATTGGATGAGATTAGTGGCGAAGATGACGCATAGTATAGAATAGATGACCTAGACTGATCTGGTCAAAGGGTTATGGTTCTATATATATCATTAAAGGCAGAGTAATAGTATGCTGCTCAAATTGATCCCACATAAAACTGTACTTGAGTTTAATGCTCTTTTTTTTTATTATAAGACGAATCGGTAGGCGGCCCGAAATGGTTACTAAATGCTTCTGTCACTTGCTAGAATTGACCTATACCAGCACTCCTATCTTCTATTGTTCTTCCCTGTAAAATGGATCATTAATTTTCCCATAGACCTTTATAGGTACAGATCGTGCATGTCTTCTTCCTTGATGATGGGCTAAATGAGGTAGACCTACCCACCTCAGCAGTGGTTATGGGTCCCTCATGGATATCCAGTGTGGATCCTGTAGTTTTTTTTCAAATCCTAACTCTCAAATAATATTGAAGTATATCAGAACCAAAAGACTTAAAACCAAACCATAATTCTACTCTTTTTTGAATTCAATCAAAAAAACCAATTCTCTAATTCTTCCAATGTATTAAAAAAAATTCAATTCAAACAACCAATGACACATATCTTTGGAACTACTGATCAGTCTAGAGAATTATTAATTTGGAAAGGTTGTTTTGATTTGAATATTTTCTTTAGATGAATAAAAATTTAGTGTGGTGATTTTAGAGCTGATTAGAAGTTCCAAAGACTTGTGTGAGTGGTTGTTTTAATTGACACAATGTTTACAACATTAAAATAATTATAGAATTGGAATTTGTGAATTAATTGAAAATAGAAGGAGAAATATTTTTTTAAGTATCTTGTATTTGATATACTTAAATATTGTTTGAGAGTTGGGATTTTACCAAAAATTAGGCCAACCACACTGGCCATCCCTGAGGGGCCCACATCCACTATGGGGGTGGGAAGGTCTACCTTAGAAACGCCATTATAGAGGCAGAAGACATTCATGGTGCATGCCTATAAAGGTGCATAGAAGTAGTCGAGACCCACCATGAAAGGAAGCATAGTGGATGATAGGAGTGTCAGCATAAGTCAGTTCCAATGAGTGAGGGGAGTAGTCAATAACCATTTCTAGCTACCTACTGATCTGCCTTGTAAAAAAAGGGAGCATTAAACGAAAGTTTGTTTTGATATTGGATCAGTGTGAGTGGTGTACTATTTCTCTTATTGTAATGATATGGATAGAACTATAACCATTAAATCACATCAATCTAGGTTTTCCATTTAGCATTGTGCATCTTTTTCTCTACCGAGTTCATACAAGAACTTCAGTTCATCGGTTCTTCTATAGGCCACATCTCTATTTGATCTATTTGAGCTTTCTGATCTTAATTTCATCATCCAAAACATCCAAAAATGGTCAAATCTTCTTAGAAATTCATTTTCATGAAAAATATATGCATAAAGACATGAGAAATAGAAATGAGATAAATATTATATTCTAAGAATATGATATCCTACAATATGTAACATCAGGTAGTAAGAATCAGATAAATAGATGGTTTTCCATGATTTTCGGAGAACTAATTTTGGGGTTAATTTCATATAAATACTTGAGGATGATCTCATTTGGAGTGGTAATTTATCACTCTTCTGAGAGAATATTGAGAGAGAAACAAAGAAATTAAAAGCACTCTATATTTGCATAGAATATTCCCTGAATACATGATAAAAATAAACATTTTTGATCGCATGATTCTCTAAGATTCTATTATCCAATTACATGTTTTAACTTGGATATGTTAAGTAATTTAATACTCATACATTTTCTGGTTTATACGAAATTGAATCATGTAAATTAACCAGAAGAAGACTGAGTTTTTTGTGTTCCATTCACGTAATGCTAATTTAGAACCAGTGTCAGTTTATAATGACTACAAATACATTAAGAGACGAAATGAAATCAAATATATTTTTTATTTGATACATGCATTTCAAAAATATAGTTCCATCATGCGTGTAGTGCAAAGAAACAACAAAGTGATATTATGTGATTAATTTATGCAAAGTAAACTGAGGTTCATCATATTATGTTTTACTTACAAGAAGGATATAATGAATACATTCTATGTGTTTCATTAAAAACACATAATATATAGTCATGCTTTGTATACCATGCTT
The DNA here is from genome assembly GCA_963277665.1 of Viscum album. Lineage (NCBI taxonomy): Eukaryota > Viridiplantae > Streptophyta > Magnoliopsida > Santalales > Viscaceae > Viscum > Viscum album. The sequence goes on along the minus strand of OY728159.1, from coordinate 966,866,727 downwards.
GATGCACATGTTGATATGCATACATGGGGAAATTGAAGTGTGAAGATAAGTGAGACAATGTGTGTGTAATGGATTTGTGAGACTTGTTCCCAAAATAATTTCACTCACACCCATTAATATTTGTGAAAGGTAGAATAAATATTCACATAAATAAGGCCACACAATATATTTGGATTTCATGAAGGTGTAGCATTTTGTACTTACACAAAGAAGAGAAAAATATTACATAGTGTTATGAATTTTTTATTTCACAAAGAATACATAAAAATATTGTTGGGAATTAAATTCATTAATTATTTTCATGTGATTATGACAACTACATGCATAAAGTAAACATGATTTTATTTTTTGTAATAATTGATTTGAGATAAATTAGTATTTTTTAGTAAATCAATGAAAAATACAACTTACATTGTATTGAATAATCATCAGTTTCTCATTCTAATATTATAGTGCACTAAAGTAGAAGTGATAAATTATACTATTTAAGAAGAGTATATTGATCTAAATTTCATAAATTGTTTTTTATTATATTTAGTGGGAGTCAAATAATTTTAGTTAAAGTCAGAAAGTATAGAATCAGTTTATTTTAGTGGCTCATAGAGGAAGATCAGTTTTGTGTTGCAGTGGAAGCCTGAAGATTATGTGATCTTTATCATTGTGTTAGTGTTGTTTTTATAAACACTAGTGGAATTCTAGTATAAATAACACCAGTTGTATTCTAGTATAAATAACATTTTCAGGATACTAGTATAATTTAAAAAGTGTTTTATACATACCCATATATTTTTAGAGAGATATCTGACCAGACCCCTTCTAATTTTTGATTGATTTATAGTGTAGAATTTGTGTAATGGATCACCCCAAAAATAGTAAGGAAATAGTCACCCACATCAGCGGTGAACCTTGTAAAAATATTGTGTGATGTGATTCATTTACTTTCTATCTTACATTTGGTATAATATTTCTACAAAAAAAGGAAGATCCATTCATTATAACAAGTATAGAGTTTTGAAATAAAAAAGGGATAAAATTGTATAAAAGAAAATCAGTAAAAATTTTGAGCACTAATTCACCCGCCCCCCCCGAGTGTACCAGCATAATCCACTAGGAAATTTAATTGGTATTAGAGAAAAGGTTTCACCTCTGATTGGATGTATCTTATTATCCCAGTTGTTTGTAACAAACCTATATTAAGTGCATGTTTGATTTAGAATAATTAATAGAGTTGTCTCGTATGTAAAGTTAACTTCCTATCTCTGTCATTTCTAAAAAGTAGGTTTCTACAGAAACATTTTAGAACAGACATAATAAAGAGGCAAGAAAGCTGAGAAAGGATTTGAAGAAGAAAGAGAATACATGACACACTGAATGTATTCAGAATAGTATTCTATCAACAATATATATAAAACCAGTTGATAAATATCCTATTGATAAATACAGTTTAAGAATTAATGAAGAATAAATTATTGAATCACTCATTTATTTTTATTCATAAATCAATTATATTATAAATAATTTTCCTGCTGAGTTTGTAACTTAAATATTTGTATTTATAAAGGGACTATATAATGAAAAGTCATAGCTTGAAAAATAATCTAAGGATATGGATAAATCCTTGGAAAATAACATTCAAATATCTAAAATTCTCACACAAATTATTAAAGACAAATAATAAACTATATCACTTTGAAATGAAAATTTCTTCTATGTTAAAGAGTAACTACAAATATATTTTTGTGATAAAGAAGTAACTAAAAAGTTCCTTACTGAGATGATTCATACACTTGAAGAATATTATAAAGTTAACATGGGTAATAATGAATTTTAGTTGGAAAACAATTACAAGGATGATATATTCATATGAGCTGAAAATTCAAAAGAACAGTTATTGTTACTTTTAAATGAAATATTTACTTTGATTGAAGATGGATTACAGTGGCTTGTTTGTGGGAAATATATAACTATGAAAGTTTATACATAATTGATCCATGCATTGGATAAACTATATAAAACCTATATAAATGTTAAATAATCCTAGATAGAGTTTAATATAGAGATATTTAAAGTGTTTAATAATTCTCTACTGGTGGAAAATAAAGTGCATGATGATCAAGTTCATAAAATTTAGAGTCAATGGGAAGATAAACTAAAATTTGTTGAGGATGTGATAAATTTACTCAACCTAAACTGTCTTGAAATGGAAGTAAATTTAAAAAATACAAAGGAAACAAAATTAAATTCTCTCCAGAAAGAATGTGAATATATGGTGCAATCACTTGAATACCAGAAGAACTCTGTAAATCTGAAATATCTTGAGATGGTGGTCATCTTTATAAATCTAGAGAACACCCAAGATGAATCTTCAAAAATTACTGAGATCATAAAATATTCAAAGAGTAATTTTGAAAATATTATTACTTATGAAAGGACACATTCAAGTGGAAAGAAGTTATTGAGATTATCTAAAGATAAATTTCTTCTAATCTTATTTAAACAGGTAACCCTTGTTCCAGAAGTTTATGTTTGTACTGATACTATTTTATCTTCAAGTATAGGTTCTAGAAACAATTCTAGTCAAACATGGGGGAAGAAGACTGATGATTAATCCACTATATCATCAAATTTGGATATAAAGAGGAGAAGGAATTATTTTTTCCTACAAAGAGCTTATATAAAGAATAATAATATCTAAAAAAAGATGTCAAAGCTAGCCAAATTGTATCAAAAAATAAGGAATAAAGATTTTTTTCTATTTTTGGTTTTGTTGGAAGTTAGGGCATAAATACATTGGATATTGGAATAATTTTTCAATTCGTGATAATTATATAAGTCTAGTATTAGGGGGAGAAGATCTGATGTGAAGATAAAACCATAATAGTTGAAACATAATTCACATATGAAGAATAATATATCTATCAGTAATATATTTGAGTGTCTTGAAGACTTCTGGGATTATTGCAACCGAAGTGGTCATAGTTATGATGAGTGTCATAATGTACCCAGTATACACTATGTATATGTTGATATAAATATAAGACCATAAGAAATGCATAATAAAATAACAAAATCAGAAAATTATTCCTTGGGTTATAAGTAGAATAAGAGAGTTAAGAAAACATTTAAGCAAGTTTCACCCAACAAGAATGATTAAATAAATGTCACACTAAAGAAAATATGCTTCTATTGTGAAAGAAAAATACAAATATTGGACCTTTTAAACTAGGTCATAAACACCAATGCTGGTGGAATTAAGCTAAATTAGAAGAATAAATTAATCTCATAATCAAATAAATAGTCGATTTGGTGCATGAAAATCTTGATAAAATTTTAAATTTCATGAGATGTTACACTACTACAAACCAGGTCTTTATTAGTGCTAGTAAAAAGTGCTAATAAAGGGTACCTTTTATCAGTGATTTTTTTAGCTCTCATAAAAGGTACCCTTTATAAATGCTTTTTTTAGCACAGATAAATGGTACCCTTTTTCATTTCATTATTTTTAGAGCTGATATAGTGTTATTTTATCAGCACGTTATTTTCAGTATTGATAGAGGATACCCTTTTATCAGTGATTTATTTTTAGCGCTCATAAATGAATCATTTATCATTTCCTTTTTAGCACTAATAATGGTCAGAAAAAAATGAAACGATTTAATAAATAAAAAATAAAAATGACTTTATTAAGAAAATATATAAAAAATTTAATAATTAAATAATTATTGATAGTGCTAATAAATATTATATATTAAATATATAGATATATATTAATGTTTATAAATATGATTTATATAATACAAAATATTTATTCATTACATTATATAGTAATATATTTATTGAATAATGGTTTATAATTCAAAATTAATAAGAATTAAAAATACTTATTAATTGCATCGAGTAATGGGCATAATTTAATATCGTTTTGATTTTTCAATTTAACATAGATCGAAAATGTTTTATATTGATTTCATATACATATACGTAATTAATGAATTTTTATATACAATTCACAAAAAAAAATATTTATGCAATTAATGAAAGCTTATATAGAAACACATACACCTAATATTTATGTAATTTATTAAAATTTTAGTATTCATTTAAGAATTTCATTATAACATGACACATTTAAAATATTATGTTTTAAATCAATAAATTGTATTTATTTATGTTTAATATTATTAAATTTTGGAATTATTTATTCATTTTTAATATGATTTATTTTTTTCTTTTTTCTTTTTATTTTTTTATATTTTGTTAATTTAATTCATTTCTATTATTTATTTTATTTGTATTTATTTACTTTTTTTAGTATTTTCAATACGTATTCATCTTTATTTCAATTTATGTTCATATTTTTTAATAATATATATTTAATTAATAAAACTTATCCATTTTTTCAATATTGTTAAAGTACACCCATTTTTAGTTATTTAATTTCACTCATTTTTAACATGCTTTCACTTAATATTAAATATTCATTACTAATGTTAAAAATATAATTGTAAAAAAATATTTACAAATAATTATATTTATAAATGTATATTTACTCTATTTATACATTTATAATTATAAATAAATAAGTATTATTTTTTAAAAAAGTTTTTAAACAATTATAAATAATTAATTATATATATTTAAATAATTATAAAATTATAAAAAAAATTGTTTTAATAATGAATATATTAAGTCTAATTATATTTATATATATTTACTAAATATATATATATATATATAATTATATAAAAATATATATAATGATATAAATATTATTTTTTAGAAAAATTTTGTATAAAATTATAAATAAATAATTATATATTTAAATAATTAAAAAAATTTATTTGAATACAGAATATATTTACAATATATATATATATTAAATATATTTATAATTATATAATTATATTTACTATTTTTTATTTATAAATATGATTATAAATCTTTTATCAGCGCTTAAGTAATAAGCGCTGATAAAGATACAGATTTATCAGCACTAAAAATGTGCTAATAAAATATACCTTTTATCAATGGTTATTCAAAAAGAACTCATAAAAAGGATCTTTATGAGTACATTTTTTTGGAAGCACTGATAAAAGTGTCCCAGTATATTTTAAGAACCCTAACCATCATGAACCAGTTTCCAATATCTGAATCTCTCTATGGAATCAACCAGCTATTGGCACTCCTCATTGTTGAATCTAAGCTCGATTCTAGGCTAGAATCAAGGCTCAAACGATTCAAGGATCAAATAAAACCAATGCTTGAATGAAATATAGGTTTTTTTATATCATAAAGTTGTAATATCCAATACTAAAAAGAACCTGAAATTCACTATTTTTTTGATATATTAAAGTATCATCTTCCCCAATAGCATGAGGCTCTCCTTGGGACAATATTGGTACTGTTCGACTTGAAATATATCAAACCCAATGTTAGGTCATGTTATTATGAGGTATAATAGGGTCTCGATACCTACATTCCCTGACATCTACCTCTTTATAATCATCAAATTTTAAAAAATTCATCCATATAGCATTCAGTGTTGACATTGGGTTGGAATATTCCATTTCAAATCACTTGGGAACCCCTTTTTTCATTTTTGATTCAGAAACTAATGTGTTTTGATTTCCTTGATTAACCTATAAACCAAGGAAGGTGTTTAACTCACCAATCATAGACATCACAATATCATACCACATATTATCCACACACAAAAATTGCATTGTGCTTTGTCCAATCCTTAAATATTATGTCTTTGACATATATGAGTACTAAAATCCATTGATTTTTCTCTTTCTTGATGTATAGGTTGTGATCAACTTTATATCTCTAAAAATAAGTCTTTATTAGGTATCGATTCAACTTTAAGTACCAGGTCCTCAATGATTTATTTATTTTATAAAAATAATTCTTTAAATGGAACACGTTTCTCTCATTTTGATCCATAATAAACCCATTCAGTTTCTAAATGTATACTCCCCCTTATGAACTACATTTAGTAATATATATTTTAAATCCATTTGGAATACTTCTAAAAATATTTTCACTACAATAACCAGGAAAATTCAAATGGTTTCTAATCGGGATATGGGAGGGAATTTATCATAAATATAAATTTATTTGATCTAGGTATTCTTGTTTAATATTATCCATTCTTTATCTTAATCTAGTTTTCCATAGTCAATGAGTTTATTACAGAACACCCACTTGGTTCTGATAACATTTATTTTTTCCAGCCTTGGAACAATTTCCCATGTCACATTGTTCTTATTCGGATCAAGCTCCTCATGTATATATTTGATCCAACTATAATCCCTGTCATCCTCCCCAAATGATTTAATATCTACTTGGGAAAAATTGGGTTCTTTATCGAGTCTAACTCCTCTAAGTTTTTACCAAAACCATCTGATCACCAATAAAATTTTATTCATTGATTTCAACCTTTATTGTATTTCTTGCAGTTGATAATCCTTCTTCATTTTCTTTACTATAAATGTTTTATTTTGATTCTACATCATCCCCATGTTATCCCTTCTAGAATACTTAATTAAACATTAATTTCCTTCAATGGTTCATCATTATTTTAATTGTCAATAATCCCCCATTATAATTAGTAAAATATATCTATAAATTTTATCTTGTCATCATAAAAAAATCTTAACCCACCCTATTTAAGTGAGTATTTAATTGTCTCGTTATCTAATATGATCAATTTTTCAATACCAAAAATCAATTTCCTCTTTCAAACACAATTACCATAAATTTGTACCATAACCAAATCAAAAAATTCTTGACATAGTTTTCTTTAACTTTGTAAATGTATAGTCATCTTTGAAATGATAATCCAATCATTAATGCTTCTTAAAAATCACCTCATTTCTTTAACCACACATCTATTAAACACTATATATGTTTTAATTTAATCCATCTAAAAGTATATCATTATTTAACATTTAATTTTGGTTCCACCCTTAGTAATCTATTATTACCATCCATATAATTCTCACAAATGGGATGCATTACCCCTTTTAGAGAACACAGTGGAGTAAAATTGGCATCCTCATCAACTTCATCTATCAAACAGTCATTATTACAATTTATTTCTTGGGACTCATACCCCATATTTTTTAGGTTTTTTTTACAATTCTCAATAGAATTCATCCTATGGATAACTGATGCTTAGATTATTTCAAGAAACATAGGTGCATGTCCACAAGATATGGAAGATGATTTTCAAACAACAAAATGAAATGATAACTGTTTGGTAGATGAGATGATGAGGATAATAGTTGTCTATAAATTTCACCTTTGGATGAATTAAAAAGATAAAACCTACCATTATGAAGTAATTATTTTCTTAAATTAAATTACCTATTTTTTCAAAGTATACTAAAATTATAAGAAACAATCAGATATTTGGGTTCCCTTATTAGAATTATCTATAACTTTCACCTCTGATAAGTAATATCTTATGCATATTTATTTATTTATTGTAAAAAATTAATATTTTATGAACCCAATAAGATGGATATGAATAAAAATGGATTCACTCTAATCATTTGACAAAAGATTATGAATATAGAGTTAAAGAGTTCCTTAAGTTTTCAATAGATCATGCATATGACCCTTCTAAAATCATTCATCCGTGTTTACGTTATTGTTGTTTTTATTCAAGACACATTAGTCTGGAATAGTTGGAAGAACATTTTATTTATCATGGAATATATCATATCTATAAATTATATACTAAACATGGGAAAAATGAATGTGCACACTGATTTTAATGACACTATGGTTTATGAATCATTCGATATGAATACCAATGTAAATGATAATGGAGATTGCATGGAATAAATGAAAATGAAAATTAAAGACAACCTTTGTGACTAGAAAAATATTTTTTTGGAGTTAAATATCTATTCTAAGAGACCATTCTATACTGGTTGTACATATATAAAACATTTTCAGCAATATTGAAGTTATATAATTTGAAATCTAGTAGAGTATGGAGTGATACCAGCTTTACAGAACTACTTGTTATCTTGAATAATATGCTACTATAAGAAAATGAACAACCATGTTAAAAATATTATGTTAAATTAATTCTAAGTTCAATGGATATTATCTTTAAAAAATATATGCTTTTCCAAATTATTTCATATTGTTTATCAAGGACCATAAATCACTGATAATATTCCCTAAGTGTGGCATGGATCGATACAAGAAAAATGAATCAAGTACTTAAAAATATATGTGGTAAATTTCTATAATTCCATGATTTAGAGGACTATATGGATTTAAGTAAACCATGAGAAAATTTACATGTCATGAAAATACAAGAATTAAATATGGGAAACTACGTCATCTAGCAGATTCTCCTTAGTGAAAGAAAATTGATTACGAGTATCCTGAATTTGGAAATGAGCTGAGAAACTTTCATATTGTATTATCTATATATAGAATAAATCCTTTTGGTGTATAGATTAGTACTCATGGTACATATTCCTTCATGTTGGTAAATTATAACCTCCCGTCATGGGTATGCATGAAGAAAAAATACATTATGTTGTCTCTTCTTATATCTGGACCAAAGAAACCTGATAATGATATTGATGTCTATTTAGATCCATTTATTAAAGATCTAAAACTGATGTGAGATATAGGTGCTAAAATCTATGATTCTCATATAAGTAAATAATTTACATTGAGTTCCATGTTGTACGAGATGATAAATGACTTCCTCGCTTATGTAAATTTATCTAGTTGTACAATTAAAGGAATATTGGGGTGTCCCATTTGTGAAAAACAAACACAGTTATATCTATTAAAATAGACCTTGAAGACTACATTTTTTAGTCATTGGAAATTTTTAGTTCGATGACATAAATATTGTTCACAGACGACAATGTTCGAAGGGAATATCAAACAAGGTACAAAATCATCTCCACCAACGGGTGATCAACTATTCAATAAAGTAAAATATATTCATATTTTATTTGGTAAACTATTTTCAAAAAAAACATATGAAATCATGTTTGAATAAGAGATAAATTTTCTTTGAATTACTATATTGGAATTGTTTGTATGTTATACATATTCTTGATTTCATGCATATAGAAAAAAAATGTATTTTATAGTGTTATTGGAATGTAACTAAATGTTCCTAGAAAACTGAAAGATGTCATCAACGATAGGTTGGACATGATTGACATGGGAATAAAGGAAGAGTTGGTCCTGATGAAGTTTAAAGTGTATACTTTTCTTCCTCCAGTATCTTACACTTTATCCTTATAGGAAAAATTGAAAAATTTATTTTTCTTTAATTGTGTAAAAGTTCCAGAGGGGTATTCATCAAATATCAAGAATGTCGTGTCAATGAATAATTTGTAGTTTCAAGGACTAAAATCACATCATTGTTATGTTTTGATACAAGTTTTTATGTTTGTCTCATTCCATTGCATTTTTTCTTAAAATTTATAGCATACATTAACCATACTCTACTTCAGTTTTCAAATATGTATTTTGTAAAGTTATAGACCTGGTGAAGTTTCCAATCATGAATAAAGAGGTTTTAGTCATATTGTGTGAGTTAGATATTTTCTTCCCACAATCATTCTTTGATATAATGTTCCACCTGATAGTTCTCTTTATTATAGAGGTTCGACTATGTGGTCTAATTTATTTTAGATGTATGTACCCCTTGAATGGTATATGAAAATTTTTAAAGGTTATGTCAAGAATAAAAATTCACAAGAAGGTTGTATTGAAGAATGATAAATTGTTCAAGAAGCAATTGAATTATGTACAGATTTCCTATCATATGTGTAACGTCCCTGTTCCAGAAGCCACCCAAAGGCACCCTGTACCTGGTTGATCACATAGCCTCAACTGCATTTCCCCGAATGCCAGAGGTTTCCGACTATCAGTGAGGGCATTGGATGTGATAGTGGGGAAACTATGCCCTCATTGGTAGAGTACACAACAGAAGTAAACAAATACATAAAATAGCAGAAGCAGTAAATATTCAACAACAGTAAAAAGTGGAAGACTGGAATAATAAACAACTAGAGAAAACACATATATATATAAAATTATGCATGATACATATGTGTTTGAAAGAATCCAAACAAGTCAAAATGCTGGAAATACAAATAATACTAATCCAAAGTACAAAAGAAAAAGATAAACAGCTACTCATCATCGCAAGTCTAAGCTTGTCCACATGCTCTCCAGCTCCACAGCAAGTCAAGTACCTGAAGTAGAAGGGTGCTTTCCCTTATCTATACCTGCAACAATATAATCTATTTGGGCCCAAAATCATAACCCAAATAGGGTGTGAGAATAAATCCTAGTAGGTAACCACCCAAAGATCTATGCCAAATAGTCAGTGAATATATAGTAGGTAAAAGTACATAAAACAGTCAACAGTAAAGTAATCAGCAGTAAACAATCCACAGTTTCAATATCAAGCAATATCAACCAATAACTAAACACAAATAGCTAACCCTCTTGTTCATTCATAGTATTTATAAATACTCTCTAAGGAAGCACACACATTCAATTCTCCTTATAGTCTAAGGTAGTTAGGGACTCTCTGAGGAAGATCACACAGTCAATTCCCCCTATAGCCCCAAGGTCAAGGACTCTATGAGGATGCTCATTCAATCAATTCCCATTATAGCCCAGGTTGTTCATAAACTCTATAAGGAAGAACTCACCGTAAATTCCCCTTATAGTCTAAACAGTTCGGGAATAAAATCAAAGACTCTTTGAGGAAGCTCACTCGGTCAATTCCCCTTATAGTCTAAAGAATACAAGGACTCTCTGAGGAAGCTCGCTCGTTCAACTCCCCTAATAGCCCTAAGTGGTCCTAGGATCTCTGGGAAAACTCACTCGGTCAATTCTACTTATATCCTAAAGTTCTCAAAGACTCTATGAGGAAGCTCACTCGGTCAATTCCCCTTATAGTCTACTACACCAGGTTCTCACGGCCCTGTGTAGGTCAATGAGTATAGTAGTGTAATATGGCCAAGTAAACCTACAGAACTACTTGTCTAAACATTCTAAAGCATAACAATCATGTTAAGTAAAAACTCCCCATCCTACAGAAATAGGCATAGAAAATAGGCAAAGCATCCAAATTGGGTAAATAGGACCAAATGGTCATAAATAGAACATGCAGGGGAAATAAATCCAAAGAAAAGTAATCAACCCTATTCATATTCAAATTACCTCTACACAAGCATAAAAGCATGGCAAGAAAGTCAATAGGGGTAAAACGGTAAACACGCAATACCCCATTCAAAGGTATTGGTGGAATTTTCATATAATACTCAAAGACTTTGAATAGAAAGGCACAAACCACCTACCTTGGGATTGATAGATCAATATATGTGAATCTAGAAGCTCGAGTCTCCTTAGAATGTCGAAGATCTATAAAAACATCTAAAACTTTCAACCCATGATATCTCACGAGATAAGATAAATCAGAAGATGGTGCTCTAGGAGAAGAGATAACTCACCTATGCGATTACAATGCAACTAACAGTGTTCGATTTGGAGGACGGATGCATTCTCAAAGGTTCATCAAAGATCCGCGGTCGTACAACACTCCTGGATGAGAAAAATGAAGAAGGTGGTGTTTATGTCGATTAGACGTGACCCCGGTGTGTTTAATGAAAAAAAGAAAGTGCATGGCATGTATTTTTTAAGTATACGGCGTGTACATTCCTTTTCTGTACTCCACTTTAAGCAGCTCCAAGTCACTCCCACACGGCCATGTGTATGGCTACCATACGGCCAGCACACGGCCTCTTGTGGCAAGGAAGTACACCGCATGTACTCATAAAGTACACGGTGTGTACTTAGAAAATTTCCAAAATTTCCTCTTTTTCTCCAAAATGAACAGAAAGGAAAAACAAACCTGAAAAGAAGATCCGGGTTCTTACAAACTTCCCCCTTAAAGAAATTCATCCTCGAATTTCCCTAACGTGGCATAGAAGAAGAAACCCTGAATAGCTCTTGCCACTGCGATCGTACATCAGCATCCCTCTTCCAAGTCTCATCCAATACTCGCCCATGCTGCCAAAGCACCCTACTAGAGGAACAAACCGGCCACAGAGAACCTTCGTACTTCGATCAAAAATCCGGATAGGATGCTCCTCAAAGGATGACTCCACATCCAACTAAACCTCCTTGGGTTGGAAGACATGATATGGGTATGAAAAGTAACTTCGGAGCTGAGAAACATGAAAAACGTCATGCATAGCCCGGTACCTCTGAGGTAACTTCAACCAATAAGAAACCAGCCCAACTCTTTCCAACACCTCAAACGGACCAATGTAACTTTGTGAAATCTTACCTTGTCTCCTAATCCTTCGGTGTCCCAAATTTGGTGTGACACGTAGGAAAATATGATCCCCGACCTTGAATTCCATAGGTCATATCCTCTGATCAGCAAAAGACTTTTGTTGAGACTGCGTAGTAGTCATCCTCTTCTAAATCAACTCTATCTGCTCTGTGGTCTCCTAAACAAGACGAGGTCCCAACAAAGCTGACTCTCCTGCCTCCAACCAACATAAGGGTGATCAGCATGACCTGCCATAAAAATCCTTATAAGGTTCCATCTGAATAGTTTCTTGAAAACTACTGTTGTAGGAAAACTCCAAAAGAGGTATATGCTTCACCCAAGAACCTCATAAATATAGAATTCATGCTCGGAGCATATCATCAAGCACCTGAATCGTACGCTCGGACTGGACATCTATCTGGGGGTGGTAAGCTATACTCAAAAGTAACTATGTACCCAAAACCTTCTGAATCTCCTGCTAAACTCGAGAAGTAAAATGTGCATCCTTGTCTAAAACAATGGAGTGTGTAACTCCATGCAGACATACAATCTCTTGGATGTAAAATTGTCCCATCTCATCAACATTGAAGGCCTCCTTGATTGGCAAGAAGTGAGTGACCTTCGTGAGTCTGTCAATTACAACCCAAACTGCATCATTCCCTCGAGGCGACCTCAACAAACTGGTCATGATGTCCATCGAAACATCATTTCACTTCCACTCAGGAATGGGTAGCTGCTGTAAAAGACCTGATGGTCTCTGATGCTCCGCCTTCACCTACTAACATGTGGAACACCTCAACACGAAGCTAGAAACATCTCTCTTCATACCTGGCCACCAATACTGATAGTGTAGATCACGATACATCTTAGTGACTACAGGATGAACTTCCCAAACAGAGGAATGAAAATCCCACATCAGCTCCTCAAGTATGTCTGTTGGCACCCATACGTGCCCCTAGAAATGCAAGATCTCATCCTCACCTATGGTCCATCCAGAAATAGGGTCCTCTCCTGACACACTCTCCCTTAGGACTAGGCCTTCATAATATGATAGTTGCCTCATTCAAACTTGATCAAGAAGAGTAGAGATAACAAATACAGAAGATAGAAAAGTCTACCCCTATCTGTTATTCAGCTCCAAATGCATCTCAAAGAATAGAGCCATAAGATTCAACTCACTGTCGGCCTCCTGAATTGCATGTATCTGATTTATCCAGCTCAACGCATCAGCCACCATGTTGCCTTTCCCAGGTGTATAGGCAAGCTCAAAATCGAAGGACTGAATGTACTCAACCCACCTTCACTGCCTCAAATTTAGATAACTCTGAGTGAAGATGTACTTGAGACTCTTGTGGTTGGTGAAAACCACAAAATTCTATCCCAACAGATAATGTCTCCAACTGCATAGGTCAAGAACAACAACTGCCAACTCTAGATCGTGTGTTGGGTAATTCCTCTAATGTGGCCTCAACTGTCGAGACCTGTATGCAATAACTCCATCTCCATACATAAGCACAAATCCCAGCCCGATACCTGATGCATCACAGTAAATAGTATATCTCTTTCCCGACTCTAGCAAGACTAGTATCGGAGCTGAATTTAACCTCCCCTTCAGCTCCTCAAAATCTGAATCACAAGAATCTAACCACAAAAACCTTTCCCCCTTCTTATTCAGACCCGTCAGTGGTGCTGCTAAGAATGAAAAGTCCTATATGAAGCATTTGTAGTATCCAACTAGCCCTAGAAAACTTCGTACCTCAAATAAGTTCTTCGTATCCTCCTAGGAAACTACAGCTCTCACTTTCTATGGGTATACTGATACTCCTGACTCAGAGATGATATGACCTAGGAAGTGAACCTAATCCATCCAAAAGTGGCATTTTAAGATCTTAGCATATAACTGATTCTCTCTCAGCGTACTCAAAATGATCTCAAGATGTGTATCATGGTCGTGTTGATTGTGAGAGTACACCAAGATATCGTCCACAAAGACCACTAAGAAGGAATCAAAGTATGGATGGAACACTCAGTTCATCAGTGCCATAAAAACTACAGGCACGTTCGTGAGACCGAACGGCATAACCATATACTCGTATAGACCATACCTGCTCCGGAAGGCTATAATAGGTATATCAGATGGTGTAACGTGCAACTGATGATATACAGACCTCAAGTCAATAATCGAGAACACCCAGGATCCTCAAAGCTGATCAGAGAGATAATCAATCCTCAACAAGGGATATCGGTTCTTGACCATCAACTAGTTCAGCTTCCAATAATCTACACAAAGCCTAAGGGTACCGTATGCCTCCTTCGCAAACAGGACAATCGAACCCCAAGGAGAAGTACTGGGTATGATGAAACCCCTTGCCTACAACTCCTCCAACTGCTTCTTGGGCTCCTGAAACTCTGGTGTATCCATCTTATAAGGAGGAATGGACACCGGTGCCGCTCTTGGAAAAAGATCAATAGAAAAGTCTACCTCACTTTCTGAAGGCAAACCTGAAAAGTCCTTTGGAAAGATATCTCTGAAACGATCCATTACTGGAGGAAAGTATAACTGTGAAGTCCCCTGGTCATCCAGATATAGACTAGAAATTTGGGATGTAACTCTTCCCAACCCATGATGCTCTGGACCCACTCTTCTCACCTGGACATCTCATTCACCCCTATAAAGAAAGGATCCACCCTATGTTGATATGAAACTCACCGTGCGGCGGTAATAGTCGATGACTTCCTGGAAGGGAACTAGCCAGTCCATTCTGAGAATGACATCATAGCATGTCATCTATAGAACATAGAGGTCCCATAGAAAGTGACACCCACCAACCTCTAGAGGGCACTACCTGCACTGACATACACTACTCATTCTAGTCCCCAAAGGAGTGTCTAGCATCAAGATATCAAGAGAAGAAAAGATGTAGAGACCAAGGCTCTCCACAACAGAAACAGATATAAAGCTATGGGAAGCTCCTGTATTGAAAAGAGATGAAGATAAAACTAAGGATACTAAGATCGTACCTTGAACTGTGGAGGGTTTGGGATCCTGCTCCTGCTGGGTCTACTCCACTGCAAAATTCTTGCCTACTCCACAGCCTTGTGGCCCTGCCTGACTGCTATGAGCTGATCTACCATACTGTCGCTGAAGAACTGGTGACTGAATACCACAGCCACGACCTCCACCTCAGCTCGAATGGCTATAATAACTCCAATTCCTAGACTGGTGAGAAAATGGTGGTGCTTCTCCTGAATGTGGGGTCATATAGGAACCAATATCACCTTCTGATGGTGAGAAGAACAGACAAAATAGCTGAGGATGTCCCATCATGCAACAAGATCGGAACTCCACTGGGTATCTCGGGCAATGTGGCCTTGTATACCTGCATCTCCCACACTGGTAGCACACCACTTGGATACTAGAAGATTTATCCTGCCTGCTTTGATCTCCTCTTATAGCCTCCCTATGGTGCTTCCTGTTATCAGCTAGTAGAGCACTAACTTTGGATGCTAAAATACCCTGGATCACAGCTCTAGAATCCCTCAGATTACGCTCTGTGATTAGCTCATGGTTGACGATAGAGGATATCAAAGTCAACCAGAAGATGTTCACCTGAGATTAGATGTCATGCCTCAGACCATCCTCAAACTTCTGTGCAAGGAACAAATCATCACCTCCAAGAATAGGTGTGAAACACTACAGCTCTGTGAAGCGATAGGAATACTCAATAACAGTAAGAGTACCCTACTCTAGACTCATGAACTTTCAGGCTCGATCTGTCCTCAAGGTCTCGGGATATAAGTAATCATAGAAGATGTGCCTAAACTCTTCCCAAGACATATTTTGTTGGCGGCCCACCTGTGAGATCACATCCCACCACCTCTTGACGGAGTCTCGGAGCATGTAGGTAGAAATATTCACCCTCTTCTCTAGAGGTTTCTCCATATGATCTAAAATCATCCACATGGCTTACATCCATGACTTTGCAGCATGATTTCCTCCATCCCCTGAGAAAGTAGGAGGATGCTGCTACTGGAAGACCCATGGAAAATCAGCCATCGATGTGGCAGGAGGCGGAGCTCCCTGAAAGGTCTGCATCATCCTTAGAAAGCCCTCCCTGAACTGTGTATATGCACCTATGTCAGGTACAACGGCTAGTTCCAAGGCTGGAACAACCAAAGGATCTTCAGGTAATCCCTGATCAGCCATGTCTGATGTCTGGTCGTCATCTGGGAATTGGTACACAACCAGAGGACGTCTCGGTGGAACGAATCTGCAAGTTCAAGCACACACCTTAGATCAAGGTTATCAAGGACTGAAAACAAGGATTTTAAGAAGGGAACAGGAGAAAGAAAGCATTCAATTTTTACAAAACATGACTACATGTCGTGTATATTTTCTACATGGTGTGTTCCCTTAAGTCATTTACATGGGCGTATACCCCTACCTAAAATAGTCGTGTAACACACCAAACATACGGTGTGTTATCTTAACACATGGTGTGTACTTGAATCCTCTTCCCCTTCCCGATTCCTTCTACACGGTTATGCCACACGGCTCTCCCAAGACAATACTACGTGGTGTGTTCATGGTAGACAGAGCGTGTACTAGACAAGCTTCACCTGGCCTGTGTTGTTAGTGACACGGACTGACACACAGCTCACACTACATGGAATGTTCCGAATAGACACGACGTGTTCATGAAGGGACAACACCGACCCGTGTTGTTTGTAACATGGACGGGTACCTGGTTCAGACTACACAGCATGTTCAACGCGGACACAGTGTCTATAGCTTAAGGTATTATCCATTCGTGTTTTTGGTTACACGGGCAGACACAAGGTCGACACGACATGGCGTGTTCGTCTGGTACATGGTGTGTTCCCACCATACATTCCCCATACCGTGTCTCTGTCCACACGTCCTACGAAATGGTCTGAGATTACACGGCATGTACATAAAGTGCACGGCGTGTACTTAAGAAAAATATTTTCTTCCCGAACAGAAGAACACATGGCATGTAATTAACACTAAACGGTGTGTATTCTGGGTTTTTTCTATATAGTAAGCCTCAAAAACTACTCTGGAACCTAGAAAACACTGAAACGAACACTAAAAGTGCCACATTCCGATCTGTGAGGGTTCATACTCCCCAAAAATCAAAGTCTGGAATCTTATACAAGTTATAAGAAGGAAAACAAAGAAATGATCCACCAAATTCTAGTCCATGAGGGCCCATAACACCTCAAGAACCAAAGTTTGGTGTCCATTCAAGAAAAACCATACACAAAACAATACCCTATCAACAGCAGGTATTCTTATCAAGGCATCTATCACAACAGCATGCATATTCTACATAACGTCTATCACAACAACATGCAATCGCTAATGAATCCTAGATGACAAGGCAAGAATGAATGAGATGTTATTTCTAGAATGTTCCTATATGATTCATGAGATGGAATACCCTCATCTCATTGGGTTGTGACAGAAATAGAACCTCAATAACGTCAATAGTAATAACACAAAACATGTGAGTCACCCAATGGTAAAAATCAGATCATCCGTAAACTTTAAAAACAAGAAGAAATTGCAATAAATGAGGTAGATTGTCTTTCCCCTGTACACGGGTTAGCTACTCTCAGGTACAGCTTATTACCAAATACATATTCCTTCATATCCCAGGCTAAAGGCTCCGAACAGTAAATCAAGAGAAAAGAATCCCTCTAATACCACTTTGTAACATCCCAGTTCTAGAAGCCTCCCAAAGGCGCCCCGTACCCAATTGGTCACATGGCCTCAAGCACATTCCATCGAACGCCAGAGGCTACCGACAAGCAGTGAGGGTCTTGGGTGTGATAGTGGGGAAACTATGCCCTCAGTGGCAGAGTATACAGCAGAAGTAAAAAAAATACATACAATAGAGGAAGCAGTAAATATCCAACAACAGTAAACAAAAGAATATAGGAATAATAAAAAACTGAAGTACACATATATATATAAAATTATGCATGATACAAATGTGTAGGAAAGCATCCAAACAATTCACAATGCTGATAATACAAACAGTACTAATCCAAAGTACAAAAGAAAAATATAAACAGCTCCTCAGCATCGGAAACCTAAGCTTGGTCCCATGCTCTCCAGCTCCACAGCAAGTCAAGTACCTAAAGTTGAAGGGTGATTTCCCTTATCTATACCTACAACAATATAATCTGTTTGGGCCCAAAAGCATGACCCAAACAGGGTGTGAGACTAATTCATATTAGGCAACTACTCGAAGATTTGTGCCTAACAGTCAGTGAATATATGGTAGGTAAAAGTACAAAAAATAGTAAACAGGAAAATACTCAGTAGTAAATGATCCACAGTTTCAATATCAAGCAATAGAAACAAACTAAACACAACCAGGTAACCCACTAGTTCATTCATAGTATTCATAAAGACTCTCTGAGGAAGCACACACAGTCAATTCCCGTTATTGTCTAAGGTAGTCAGGGACTCTCTGAGAAATATCACACGATCAATTTCCCTTATAGCCCCAAGGTCAAGGAATCTCTGTGGAAGCTCGCTCGGTCAATTCCCCTTATAGTCCAGGTTGTTCATAGACTCTCTGAGGAAGCACTTACCGTCAATTACCCTTATAGTCCAAATAGTTTAGGAATAAAATCAAAGACTCTCTAAGGAAGCTCACTCAGTCAATTCCCCTTATAGTCTAAAGCAGACAACAACTCTCTGAGGAATATCCCTCGGTCAAATCCCCTTATAGCCCTAAGTGGTCCTAGGCTCTCTGGGAGAGCTCACTCATTCAATCCCTCTTATAGCCTAAAGTGATCAAATACTCTCTGAGGAATCTCACTCAGTCAATTCCCCTTATAGTCTAAAACACCAGGTTCTCACGAGCATAGCAGTGTAATATGGCCAAGTAAACCTATAGAACTACTTGGCTAAACAGTCTATAGCATAGAAATCATGTCAGAGTACAAACTCTCTATCCTACAGCAACAGGCATGGAAAACAGGCAAAGAAGCCAAACTAGGTAAACATTACCAAATGGTCGTAAACAGAACATGTAAGGTAAATACATCCAAATAATATAAATCAACCTTATTCATATCCAAATTACCTCTACACAAGCATACAAGCATGGCAGGAAAGTCAACAGGGGTAAACCGGTAAACCCACAAAACGTTGTTCAAGGATATTGGTGGAATTTGCACATAATACTCAAAGACGTTGAACAGAAAGGAACAAACCACCTACCTCAGGGTTGGGTGATTGATATACATGAACCTCAAATCTTGAATCATCTTAGAACGTAAAATATCTACAAAAACATCTAAAACGTTCAACCCAAGATATCTCACGAGAGAGAAGAAATAAGAAGATGGTGCTCTGGGAGAAGAGAGAACTCACTGATGTGATTCCAACACAACCGACAGTGTTTGATTCGAAGGAAAGACGCACACTAGGAAATTCATGGAAGATCCACGGTCGTACGGCGCTCCTGGATGAGACGAATGAAGAATAGAGTGTTTCTGTCATTTAGACGTGACCCCAGTGCGTTTAATGAATAAAAAAGTACACGGTGTGTACTCACCTTTTTCTCACTCCATTTTAAGCGGCCTCCATGTCACTCCCACATGGCCATGTGTGTGGCCACCACACAGCCAGCACACGGCCTCCTGTGGCAAAGAAGTACAGGGCGTGTACCCATAAAGTACATGGTGTGTACTTAGAAAATTTCCAGAATTTCCTCTTTTTCTCAAAAACGACCAGAAAGGAAAAACATACCTGAAAAGAAGATCTGGGTTCTTACAAACTTCCCCCTTGAAGAAATTTGTCCCCGAATTTCCCTAACATGGAGTAGAAGAAGAAACCCTGAACAACTCTGGCCACTGCGATCATACATTGGCCTCCCTCTCCTAAGTCTCATCCTATACTTGCTCGTTCTTCCAAAGCACCTGTACCAAAGGAACAGACCAGACATAGAGAACCTTTGTACTTCGATCAAAAATCCAGATAGGATTCTCCTTAAAGGATTCATACACTTCCAACTCAACCTCCTCGGTTTGGAAGACGTGAAACAGGTCTGGAAAGTAACGTCGGAGCTGAGAAACGTGAAAACTATCATACATAGCCCGGTACCTCTGATATAACTGCAACCAATAGGCAATCGGCCCAACTCTTTCAAACACCTCAAACGGCCTGACGAACCTTAGAGAAAGCTTACCCTGTCTCCTAATCCTCCTATGTCCCAACCTCGGTGTGACATGTAAGAAAACCTGATCCCCGACCATGAATTCCAGAGGTCGTATCCTCTGATCAGCATAAGACTTCTGTCGAGACTGTGCAGTAGCCATATGCTTTCGAATCAACTTTATCTACTCGGTGGTCTCCTGAACAGGATGAGGTCCTAGAAAAGCAGCCTCTCCTACCTCTATCCAACATAAGGGTGATCAGCATGGCCTACCATCCAAAGTCTTATAAGGTTCCATCTGAATAGTTTCTTAAAAACTATTGTTGTAGGAAAACTCCACAAGAGGTATATGTTTCACCCAAGAACCTCCAAAATCCAGAATGCATGCTCGGAGTATATCCTCAAGAACCTAAATCGTACGCTCGGACTGGCCATCTGTCTTGGGGTGGTAAGCTGTACTCAAAAGTACCTATGTACCCAAAGCCTTATGAAGCCCCTACCAGACCCAAGAAGTAAAATGTGAATCCCTGTCTAAAACAATGGAGTGTGGAACTCCATGCAGACGTACAATCTCTCAGATGTACAACCGTCCCAACTCATCATCACTGAAGGTATCCTTGATTGTAAAGAAGTAAGAAAACTATGTGAGTCTATTAATGAAAACCCAAACTGTGTCATTCCCTCAAGGCTACCTCCGCAAACCGGTCACAAATTCCATCGCAACGTCATTCCACTTACACTCAGGAATGGGTAGCTGCTGTAAAAGAACTGTTGGTCACTGATGCTCTTCCTTTACCTTCTAACAAGTGGAACACCTCAAGATGAAACTAGTAACGTCTCTCTTCATACCTGGCCACCAGTACCGATGGTGTACATCAAGATACATCTTAGTGATTCCAGGATGAACTGCCCAAACTGCAGAATGAAAATACCACATCAGCTCCTCACGTATGTCTGCAGACACCCATACATGCCCCGGGAAACGCAAGATCTCATCCTCATCTACGGTTCATCCAAGAATATGGTCCTCTCCTAACACATTATCCCTTAGGACTATGACTTCAGAATCTGATAGATGCCTCATTCAAACTCGATCAAGAAATGTAGAGGTGATAACTACAGAAGAAAGAAAAGTCTGCCCCTGTCTGTCTTGCACCTCCAAATGCATCTCCGAGAACAGAACCATAAGCTGCCACTCACTGTTGGCCTCCTGAACTGCCTTTACTGAGTCATCTTGGTCAACGCATCAGCCACTGTGTTTCCTTTCCCAAGCATATAGGCAAGCTCGAAATTGAAGTACTGAAGGTACTCAACCCACCTTTGCTGCCTCAAATTCAGATCATGCTAAGTGAAGATGTACTTGAGACTCTTGTGGTCGGTGAAAACCACAAAATTCTCTCCCAGAAGATAATGTCTCCAATAGTGTAGGGAATGAACAAAAGCGGCCAACTCCAGATCGTGCGTTGGGTAATTCCTCTCATGTGGCCTCAAATGCCGAGACCCATATGAAACAAATCCATCTCCCAGCATAATCACAGCTCCCAGCCTGATACCTGATGCATCACAGTAAACAGTATAACTCTTACCCGGCTCTGGAAGGACTAGTATCGGTGCTGATGTCACCCTCCCCTTCATCTCCTGAAAGGCTAACTCATAAGAATCTGACCACAAAAACCTTTCACCCTTCTTAGTTAGACCCGTCAGTAGTACTGATAAACATGAAAAGTCTAGTATGAAGTGTCTGTAGTATTCATCCATCCCCAGAAAACTTCTTACCTCAAAGAAGTTCTTCAGATGCTCCCAGGAAACTACAGCGCTCACTTTCTCTGGGTCTACTGATATTACTACCTTAAAGATGATATGACCCTGAAAGTGAACCTGATCCATCCAAAAGTGTCATTTTGAGAGCTTAGCATATAACTGATCTCTCTTAGTGTACTCAAAATGATCTCAAGGTGTGTAGCATGGTCATGTAAAGTGTTAGATTATACCAAGATATCATCCATGAAGACCACAAAGAAGGAATCCAAGTATGGATGGAACACTCGGTTCATCAGTGCCATGAAAAATGTAGGCTCGTTTGTGAGACCGAACGGCATAGCCATATACGCGTATAGACCATACATGCTCTAGAAGGCTGTAAGAGGTATATCAGATGGTCTAATGCACAACTGATGATAACCATGCTTTAAGTAAATCTTCAAGAACACCCAGGCTCCTTGAAGATAATCAAAGAGATCATCAATCCTCGAAAAGGGTTATTGGTTCTTCACAGTCAACAGGTTCAGCTTCCGATAATCTACACAAATCCTAAGGGTACCGTCTTCCTTCTCTGCAAACAGGATAGGAGAACCCCAAGGAGAAGTACTGGGTTGGATGAAACCCTTTTCCTGCAACTCCTCCAACTGCTTCTTAAGCTCCTGGTACTTTGGCGTAGCCATCCTATAAGGGTGAATGGACACCTGTGCCACTCCTGGCACAAGCTCAATAGAAAAGTCTACCTCACACTCCAGAGACAAACCTGAAAAGTCCTCTGGAAAGACATCTCTGAAATGATCCACCACTGGAGGAAATTCTAACTATGAAGTCCCCTGGTCATCCACATATAGACTAGAAATCTGGGTTGTAACTCCTCCCAACCCATGATGCTCTTGACTCGCTCTTCTCTCTTGGACATACCATTCACCCCTATGACGAAAGAATCTATCCTCTGGTGATGTGGAACTCACCCTACGGCGGTAATAGTAGACGAGTACCTGGAAGGGAACTAGCCAGTCCATTCCGATAATGAAATCATAGAATGTCATATCTAGGACATAGAGGTCTCACAGAAATTAACACCCACCAACCTCTCGAGGTCACTCCTTGCACTGACGTACACTAGCCGTTCTAGTCCCCAACGGAGTGTCTAACGTCAAGATATCAGAAGAAGAAAAGATGCAGAGACCAAGGCTCTCCACAACAGCAACAGATATAAAGCTATAGGAATCCCATGTATCAAAAATAGCTGAAGATAAAACTAAGGCTACTAAGATCGTACCTCGAAATGTGGAGGGTCTGGGATCCTGCTCTTGCTGGGTCTGCTCTTCTGAAAAATTCTGGCCTACTCCATGGCCCTGTGACCCTACCTGACCGCTCTGAGCTGATCCACCTTACTATCACTGAAGAACCGGAAACTGACTACCAAGACCATGACCTCTACCTTGGCCCGAACGGCCAGAAGAACTCCAGTTCCGAGACTGGTGAGAAACTGGTGGCGTTGGTCCTGAACGTGGGGTCATAGAAGAACCCCTGTCACTAGCTGCTGGTGAGAAGAACTCACAAACGCACAGAAGATGGCCCATCTTTCCGCAATATCGGCACTCCACTGGGTCTATCGGACAACGTGGCATCATATGCCCGCTTCTCTCACACTGTTATTACACCACCTGGCTACCAAAAGATGCATCTCGCCTGCTATGATCTTCTCATGCAGCCTCCCTGCGGTGCTTCCTGGTATCAGCTGGCGGAGCACTAACTTTGGATGCTAAACCACCCTAGATGACAGCTCTAGAATCCCTCAGATTACATTTTGTGATCTATGCCTCATTGAATATATAGGATATCGAATTCAACCTGAAGATGTTCACCAGAGATCGGATGTCATGCCTCAGACCATCCTGAAACTTTCGTGTAAGGAACAAATAATCACCTCCTGGAATAGGCATGAAACGTTGCAGCTCTGTGAAGCGAGGGGAATACTCCATAATAGTAAGAGTACCCTGCTTCAGACTCATGAACTCTCGGGCTCTATCATCCCTCAAGGTCTTCGGATAGAATTAATCATAGAAGATGCGCTGAAACTCTTTCCATGCCATATTATGCTAGAGGCCTGCATGTGAGATCACATCCCACCACCTCTTGGCGGAGTCTAAGTGCATGTAGGTAGAAAGATTCACCCTCTTCTCTATAGGTATATCCAAATGATCTAAAATCATTAACATGGCTTCAATCCATGACTCTACAGCCTGAGGTCCTCTATCCCCTGATAAAGTATGATGATTCTGCTATTGGAAGACCCGCGTCAAATTAGCCATTGACGGGGTAGGAGGCGGCACTCCCTAAAAGGTTTTCATCATCCCTAGAAATCCCTCCTTTAACTGTGTATCCGCACCTATGTTATGTACAATGGTTGGTGCCAAGGCTGGGACAACCGGACAATCTACAGGTAATCCCCGATCAGCCATGTTTGGTGTCTGATCGTCATCTGGCAACTAGCGCACAACTAGAGGATGTCTCAGTGGAATGACTCTGCAAGGTCAAGCACACACCTTAGATCAAGGTTATCAAGGACTGGAAATAAGGATTTTAATAAGGGAACAAGATAAATAAAGCCTTCATGTTTTACAAAACATGACTACACAGTGTGTACATTTCCTACATAGCGTGTTCCCTTAAGTCATTTACATGGGTGTGTACACCAACCTAAATAGGTCGGGTTACACCCCAAACACACGGCATGTTGTCTTAACACATGGCATGTACTTGGATACTCTTCCCCTACCCAAGTACTTCTACATAGTTAAGCCACACAACTCTCCTAAGATAAGACAACACGACGTGTTCACGGTAGACACAGCTTGTACTAGAAAAGCTTCACCTGGCCTATGTTGTTAATGACACAGCCTGAAACACAGCTCACACTACACGACGTGTTCCAAACGGACACAGCGTGTTCTTGAAGGGACAACACCGACCTGTGTTGTTCGTGACACAGCCGGGTACCTGGGTTAGACTACACGGCGTGTTCAACGCGGACATGGCATGTATAGCATAAGGTCTTATCTATCCTTACCATTGGATACACGGGCAAACACAGGGTCGACATGACACGACGTGTTCGTCCAGTACATGAAATGTTCTCATCAGACCTTCCCCATCTCGTGTCTCATCCCACACGGCCTACGACATGGTCAGAGACTACACGGCCTGTACATAAAGTACACAGCATGTACTTAAGAAAAATAGTTTCTTCCCGAGCAGAAGAACACATGGCGTGTACTTAACACTACACAGTGTGTATTCTAGGTTTTTCCAGACAGTAAGCCTCAGAAACTACTCCGGAACCCAGAAAACACTAAAACGAACACTAAAAGTGAAAATTCAGATCTATGAGGGGCCATACTCACCACGAATCAAAGTATGGAATCTTATACATGTTACAACAAGGCAAACAGAGCAATGATCCACCAAATTCCAATCCATGAGGACTCATAACACCTCAAGAACCAAATTTTGGCATCTATTCAAAAAAAACTTTTCAAAAAACAATACCCTATCAACAGCATGTATTCTTATCAAGGAATCTATCACAACAACATGCATATACTACATAACATCTATCACAACAACATGAAATCACTAATGAATCCTAGGTGATAGGGCAATAATGCATGACATGTGATTTCTAGAAATTTTTTATATGATGAATGAGATGGCATACCCTTATCTCATCGGCTTGAAATAGAAATAGAACCTCAATAATGTCAAAAGTAATAACACAAAACATTTGACTCACCCAATGGTGAAAATCAGATCAACCGTAAACATGCAAAACCAAAAGAAATTGCAATAAATGAGGTATATTGGATTTCCCATGTACACGGGTTAGCTACTCCTGGGAATAGCTTATTAACAAATACTTATTCCTTCCTATCCCTGGATAAAGGCTCCAAATAGTAAATCAAGAGAAAATAATCCCTCTGATACCACTTTGTAACGTCCTGGTTCCAGAATCCACCCAAAGGCGCCCCGTACCCGGTTGGTCACATGGCCTCAAGCGCATTTCCCCGAACTCCAGGGGCTTCCGACTAGCAGTGAGGGCCTTGGGTGTGATAGTGGGGAAACTATGCCCTCATTGGTAGAGTACATAGTGGAATTAAACAAATACATACAATAGAGGAAGTAGTAAATATCCAACAATAGTAAATAGTGGAAGACTTGAATAATAAAAAACTAGAGCACACATATATAAATAAAATGATGCATGATACATATGTGTAAGAAAGCAGCCAAACAAGTCATAATGCTAGAAATACAAACATTACTAAGCCAAATTACAAAAGAAAAGGATAAACAGCTCCTCATCATCGCAAGCCTAAGCTTGGTCCCATACTCTCCAGCTCCACAACAATTCAAGTGCCTGAAGTAGAAGGTCACTTTCCCTTATCTATACCTACAACAATATAATCTTTTTGGGCCCAAAACCATGACCCAAATAGGGTGTGATACTAAATCCTAGTAGGAAACAACCTGAATATCCGTGCCTAATAGTTAGTGAATATATGGCAGGTAAAAGTACAGAAAATAGTAAACAGGAAAGTACTCAGCAGTAAACAATCCACTGTTTCAATATCAATCAATAGCAACAAATAGCTAAACACAAACAGGTAACCCTCTGGTTTATTCATATTATTCATAAAAACTATCTGAGGAAGCACACATAGTCAATTCCCCTTATATTCTAAGGTAGTTAGGGACTCTCAGAGGAAGATCACACGATCAATTCCCCTTATAGCCCCAAGGTCAAGGACTCTCTGAGGAATCTCACTTGGTCAATCCCCTTATATCCCAGGTTGTTCATAGAAACTCTAAGGAAGCACTCACCGTCAATTCCTCTTATAGTCTAAATATTTCAAGAATAAAATAAAAGACTCTCTAAGGAAGCTCACTTGGTCAATTCCCCTTATAGTCTAAAGCAGACAAGGACACTCTGAGGAATATCACTCGGTCAACTCCCCTTATATCCCTAAGTGGTCCTAGGCTCTCTGGGAAAGCTCACTTGGTCAATCCCTCTTATATCCTAAAGTGCTCAAAGACTCTCTGAGGAAGCTCACTCGGTCAATTCCCCTTATAGTACACCAGGTTCTCATGTCCCTGTGTAGGTCAATGAGCATAGTAGTGTAATATGGCCAAGTAAACCTATAGAACTACTTGGATAAATAGTCTGCAATATAACAATTATGTCAGAGTACAAACTCTTCATCCTACAGCAACAGGCATGGAAAATAGGCAAAGCAGCCAAACTGGGTAAACAGGACCAAACAGTCGTAAACAGAACATGCAAGGTCAATAAATCCAAATCATAGAAATCAACCCTATTCATATCCAAATTACCTCTACACAATCATACAAGCATAATAGGAAAATCAACAGGGGTAAAACAGTAAACACGCAATACCCCGTTCAAGGTTATTGGTGTAATTTTCACATAATACTCAAAGACTTTGAATGGAAAGGCACAAACCACCTACCTCGGGGTTGGGAGATCGATATACATAAACCTTGAAGCTTTAATCTCTTTATAACATCGAATATCTACAAAAACATCTAAAACGTTCAACCAACGTTATCTCACAAGAGATGATAAATCAAAAGATTGTGCTCTAGGAGCAGAGAGAACTCACCGTTGCGATTCCAACACAAACTATGATTTTCGATTCAGAGTACAGATGCATGCCCAGAAGTTCATCAAAGATCCATGGTTGTACGACTCTCCTGGACAAGACGACTGAAGAAGGGGGTGTTTCTGTCGATTAGATGTGACCCCGGTGTGTTTAATGAAAAAAACATGGCGTGTACTTTTTAAGTACACAATGTGTACTAACCTTTTCTGTACTTTGCTTTTAAGTATCCTCTAAGTCACTTCCACATGGCCATGTGTGTGGCTACCACACGGCCAGCACATGACCTCCTACATCAAGGATGTACATGGTGTGTACTCATAAAGAACACGGCGTGTACTTAGAAATTTTTCAGAATTTCCTCTTTTTCTGAAAAAACGACCAGAAAGGAAAAACATACCTGAAAAGAAGATCTGGGTTCTGACAATATGTTGGCAGAATCATTCCCCCAAAGTCTCATCACAATGGACTACTTATGTGAGAATGGATTTCTGAAAGAGATGTTGTTATAGTTACCTTAATAGAGCGGGAAAAAAATACACCTTTACATTTAACATAATAGTGAATATATTGATCCATACATTTAATCCCAAAATAAATTACTATAGATTTTAATCCATCAAGGGACGAAGGATGGATAACAAATACACAAAATCAATGGTTTATAGGATGGTTCTGAGATCAAATTTATAAAGAGTTATCTCAAAATCTGAATTAGATTTTCGAACAACTTTAAATGCTAGCTAGGGGACCAAATGTAAATATTATAGATTACACTAGTTTTGTAATCAATTTTTATATGTTATATAAAAAATAACATGATGACTACAATATGAAGAAAAATAGTGGTGTTATGCTTGTGGAAGAAGTAATGAAAATATCTAGTTCCAAGGATAGAAATCTGATTTATACAAATATTTCATATTTTGGAATTTTCAAATAGATATATGAGTTAGATTATTTAACATTTCAAGTGTCGATTTTCTAATGAAAATGGGTTGACAATATGAGTGTAGTAAACTTTGATGAAATGGGATTTATGAAGGTAAATTTCAATTTGGAAGGGGAAAAATATGATCCATTCAAAATGTAATCAGAAGTAGTGTAAGTATTTTATGTCTCCAATACAGAAAATAATAATTGGTTGATTACCCTAATATTGACTAAAAAAATGTTAGTTCAGATAAAGATTTAATCAAGTATGGCTCTTTCATTAGGAGATCACAATTATTTCATGTAATTAATAATGTAAATGATGTCTTGTATGTTATAGGGGGACACAAAGAGGGGATTTGGATTCTCAATAGATGGACCAAATACCTAAAACCTTTAAAAAATAAATTGAGTTTAATGAGATGGTAAAAGTGTTTTTTAATATATTATATTTTACTCATAATATTATAAGATCTCTACTACGTTAACATAATCTGAATTAAATGTTTGACTACTTGTGAAGATAATGTCTTCTACAGATGATGATGTTACCAATCCCTTGGAAGAAGAAACTATAATGAAGGAAATCCTTTGGGAATATGTAAAAGTAATATTACGATATACTTTCTATTTTTTACCAAAAATTTATATAATGAAAAGTTTATTTTATTTTCATTATTCCTTGTAGATTTTGTTAATTTTAGAGGATTTATTTCTATATTTCATCCTTTTCTACACCAAAACTTCCACATACTTTTTCTCCCTTAAAACCATTTCACCCTTACAGTTTTGCATTTATGTCTTTCCTCCAAGTTCCCTCCACTGACATTAAAAAAAGAGAAATGATGCTACCTATAATCAATTATAGAGGTAATTTTGATGTTTTCACATTAAAATTATTCTCAATAGAATTAATGTATTTTATCATAGTTATATTTAATTTATTTCTTTTAGTATTACTCCCAAAAGAATTATTTTCTTATATATTTGGATTCTTTTGTTCAAGTTGGGGTTTTTTTACTATATTTCATGACTTTATGCACCAAAACCTCCACAAAATTCTTCTCACTCAAAACCTTTTCACCCCTACACTGTTGGAGTTTATCACTTTCCTTTAAGTTCCCTCCACTGCTCAATCATAGAGGTAATATTTATCTATTCACAGTAAAATCATTATCTATAGAATTAATATATTATTTCATATTTATGTTTAATTATTTTATTTTTATTATTACTCATATAACAATTGTTTTCTAATATAGGTGAATTATTTTTTTCGAGCCTACAATTGAGATAATAAAAAAAATGCATCAATATTTCATACAACCAACATGAAAAGGTGAATTCATACTTCTTATTTTATTAATTTTTCATTATCTTATCAATTATTTTTATGTTAATTTCCTTATCATTTTTATATAATAATTATTTATTTTTCTTCAGAGATATTTTAAAAAGTCATATTTTTCTTTCAACTGTCTAAAATAACACTCAAAATAGATAAAATGTTCTTAACTGCCAATGTGACCATGATTTCCATTGTCTTTCTTTGTTGAACTGCTAACACTACATATTGAGTTTTTGTTATTAACTAAAAAATATTTCTCATTGTTGAAATATAGAATAGTATAGGAATATCATGTACCCATTTTGTGGACTTCTCATGATATATTCTTCTTCTCTTACGACTTTTAATAATAAGGTAGGTTTATCGGCTTAAAACATCAATTGAATATGTAGTGTTGGCATTTTTACAAAGAAAGGAAATTGAAATCACGGTAACCTTAGTTATTATGATATTTTTGAGACTATGGGACCTTTAGGAATTAGTCTCAACTCAATAAAATACATGGTCTGACCAATATAACTCCAAGTGCTTCTTTTTATTTCAAATTTACATTAATTTCAGAAAAAAAGAAAACTGACATAATCCAAATCAATAAATCATATTATGATTGTTTTTATACTTTAATAAAATGATCCATAGGTCATTTTTAATTTGTATAAATCATCCTCACCTCAATCAGATATGTGATGTGCCTGGTATGACTCAAATTTTTTGTTATCAGTTTAAAATTGACATTTTAGTTCAAAAAGTGTCACTCACTAAAAACTAAGAAAACACACTTGGATTATCTTGATAATTTAATAAATTTATTCCTAAATTATCTTTTAATTTTATAAATTTGTCTCACATAAAACTGATACATGATGTGATCGGTTTGGGTGAAAGTGCATGTTTCCAGTTTAAAATGGATTTTTAGTAAGAAAGACAAGTGATGTGCTAAAAATTGAGAAAATTAATTTATATTATTTTGATACTTTATTAAAATGATCCATAATTAATTTGGGATATGTATTAATTATTCTCACCTCAATCTGATGCATGGTGTGATCAGTTTGACTCAAAGTGCATTTTTTATTTAAAATTGACATCAATTTTAGTAAAAAGGACAACTGACCTACTCCAAACTGACCAAATGCATTTAGATTGTTTTTATACTTTTAGGAAATGATCCAAAAGTCATTTTCGATGTGTATAAATTATTCACACCTAAAAATGATACATTATATACTCAGTATGACTCAATGTGTATGTTATTAGTTAAAAATTAACATTTTAGTTCAAAAAGTTTCACTCATTTAAAACTGAGAAATTAACACATATTATCATCAAAATTTAGGAAATCTATTCATATATAATATTTTATGTATAGATATCAGTCTCACATCAAACTTATACACAATGTGTTTGATATGAGTCAAAGTGTATGTTTCTAGTTTAAAATGACATTTTAGTAAAAAAGAAAAGTGAGGTACTCAAAACCAATAAAACACATTTATATTGTTTTGATAATTTAAGGGAAATATATATAAGTAATTTTATATTTGTAGAAATCATCAACACCTCAATATGATACATGGTGTGACCAATATGACTCCAGGTATGTTTTTTATTTAAAATTAACATCAATTTTAGTAAAAATGACAACTGACCTACTCAAAACCAATAAAAAACACTCATATTGTTTTTATACTTTACTAAAACGATCCATAAGTAATTTGGTACATGTATGAATAATCCACGCCTCAATCTGATGCATGATGCGACTGATATGACTCAAAGTGTCAGTTATCAGTTTAAAATCGACATTTTAGTTCAAGAAGTGTCACTCACTATAAACTAATGAAACACACTTGGATTTTCTTGATAATTTAAAAAAAAAATCATAAATTAATTTTTATGTTTAGGAATTTTTCTCGTGTCAAAATGATACATGATGTTATTAGTATGAGTCAATGTGTGTGTTTCTATATTAAAATTACATTTTAGTAAAAAAGACAAGTGACGCACTCAATATAGAGAAAACAAATTCAAATTATTTTGATAATTTATGAAAAAAATACATAAGTCATCTAGGAAATGTATTAATTTTCCACACCTCAATTTGACACACATTGTGACTGGTATGACTCTAAGTGTGTATTTTTATTTCAAATTGTCATCAATTTTAGTAAAAAGGACAGCTGACCTACTCAAAACTGATAAGAATAATTTATATTTTTTGATAGATTAGAAAAATGATCCATAAGTCATTTAGGATATGTAGGAATTATCTGCACCTTAATCAAATGCATGGTGTGACTTATATGACTCAATGTGTCTACTATCAGTTTAAAATTGATATTTTTGGTCAAAAAGTGTCACTCATTGAAAACAGATAAAATGCACTCAGATTATCTTGATAATTTAATATATTGATTCTTAAGTCATTTTTGATATATAGGAATTGGTCCCACATCAAACTGAAACACTATGTGATCAATATGATTCAAAGTGAATGTTTCCATTTTTTAATGACATTTTAGTAAAAACGACAAGTGACGTACTCAAAACTAAGAAAACACATTCACATCATTTTGATATTTAGGAAAATAATCCAAAATTAATTTAAGATGTGTAAGAATTAGTTGCACCACAATCTGACACAGGGTGTGACTAGTATGACTCTGTGTGTGCCTTTTAAATATATAAGTTTCATTTTAGTTTAAACACGCATCACATCATCAAAACCAAGAAAACAAGATTAGATTTTTTTCTCATCATTCAATATTATATTATTTAATTAATTTCTTTATCATTTTTATCTTATACTTATTTAGTTAATTTTACTATACATAATTCTTGAAGATGAACAAGAAATGGTGTGAGGTCAAAGAATAAAATGCATCTCAATATGATACACATTGTTCTTGGTATGAATCAAAGTTGAATTTAAAATTAATTCTTTTTGTTAATTTTTTTATGTTATTTTTAAAATAAGAATTTTATCTTATACCAGTTTTTTTTCTCAAGAAGTGGTTATAATCAAAAGATAAAAGAACATTTATGTTTTTTAATGTATGTAATAATTTTTAGTTATGTAATTGTGTAAACCAATGTTTGAAATGTCTATAATATACTTTTCTTTATTGTATTTGGGTTTTTAATTTTATTTCATTTAAATTCTATATTGGTACTTTATTTTACTGATTTTTTGATGCTTTTGGTGCTGTGATGTTCTGTTACATATCACTACATTGTTGTTTTAGTGTATTGTTACATCACACTATAGAATTCCCCTTGGTCATTTCTTTTAGAATCACCAATAAAGGTCTACTTTATCGGTGCTAAATTGATTTTTTCAATTGATGTTAAAATTGTTCTTGGAATTCATTCTTGAAGAAAAATAGTCAGGATGAATAAGATGGATGAAGATCATCCCTTTAGGGGGTGAAAAGATGAACAGCTACCAGATTTGAATATCACAATTGGTTTCACTTGAATATTTTATGTTTTCGTAAGGGATTTATCTGATGATTTGAAATTCTAAAAAATTATTTTTTTCCATTAAATAGGTATGTTCTCCTAACTCTATATGAAAAATAATTCTAAATCAGAAGGGGGGTAACTGATAATTTGATGAAAAATATAGAATGGTTTGATAAATGGGGATTGAATTCTACAGTTGAATATTTTTAACCTATTTGTCAAGATGAATTGAATAGATTACTTTAAAATCATTTAAATAACCATTAAATGAAGGTTTCAATGTTGGCATCACATTTAAAAAAAATTATTGATAGCTTTGTTGTCTAAATTATTCACTCTTATTTTCTATACTGGTTTATCCCATATGGACTTGGAGTTGATTAATTAATGACTCATTTATTTAATAAAGGTGATGCTTTCCTTATCTCCATAAAATCAATTTCAATTTCTATTAAGTGGAATCTCCTATGAAATGAGGATATTGAAGAAAGAGAAGAAGAAAAGTTCTATTTTTACAGAATGAGATGAGTTGAATTCTATACCATACTTATTTATTTTATTTTATTTTCAAGTAAGGGGGAGAATAAAACATTTAATTTGAAACTAAAATTTTTATTGAAAAGAAATACAACACAAGTATTACTTTATACTTCAATTAGGGTTCTTAAATGTTTTATTCTTATCTTTGATCTCTTTTATTTTGTATATTGATTATGATGTGATGTATAATTCTTGTGGGTTGTTTTCTAGTTGACTCCCATGGGAAAAATCATTCCCAAAGGTGTTACTCAATGCTCGTACACTAGTTTTTATCCTGTGGGTATCGAGAAAACCCTTCGGTTATTACTATGGTCTGGGTTGAGTATCTGGTTGGATGGAATCTCAGCCTAGTTCATGATAAAATGGTATCAAATTAGGTTTTTCCCTTTCTTTATGTCATGGTATTTGGGATAATCTAGATAGACTATATCTAGGGTTGTTAGTGCTTGAGGTTCTGGTTGCGAGTTGGGTGTCTAGACAACACACCTCATGATAAGCCATAGGTCACCGTGGGATGTTTGGTATTTTCTTTGGCATATCCTTCAGGTGTGATGTATAGGCTATAGAATTTGCATGGATACTGAGTGGTGGTGGAGTGGTTTGGTATGTGATTGTGTTTGTTGCAATTTCTAATTGAATCCTTGAATTTTTTGTAATTTTTTACGACTAAATTTTTCTATGGTGATGTATTGATAGTTTCTTTGGTATTGTTAAATGATGTACCATTATGCCTCCCTAGAGGCTTCCTATAAAACCACAGGAAGAGGTCAGAAATATTTTTACCTCACCAGTTGATCAGAGATTATTGGAAGAAGTGGTTCCGATTGTCCAAGAATTAGATCATCGAGTGGGCTCTATTCCTTATCATGCTAAGTAATCCAAACTAGGTGTGGAAAAGTACAAGGGTCATGAGTTCCTCAAGAACAATCCTCCATCCGTCTAGGGTAGCACAGACCCAAATGAGGCATAGGGATGGATTTAAAATATCAAGAGGATTTTTGGGTTTCTTTATACTCCAAAATAGGTTATGGTGAAGTGTGATTTATTCATGATTAAAGGACCTAGTCATAGATGGTTCAATTTTGACCAATACCCATGAATGGGGTATTGTGTGTTTACCATTTTTACCCTTATTGGTTGCCTGGCATGTTTGTATGCTTTTTTAGAGTTTAATTGGATATGAATAGGGTTTATTTCTATGCTTTGGATGTTTTTTCCCATGCATGATCATTTATGACCGTTTGGTCTTTCTTAGATTTTTGGCCACCTTGGTTGTTTTCCATGCCTGTTGTTGTAGGGTGGAGAGTTTGTATTCTGACATGCTTGATATGTTATAGACTAGTTATCCAAGTAGTTCTATAGGTTTTCTTTGGCCATATTGTATTGCTATGCTCATTGAGCTACACAGGGTCGTGAGAACCTGGTGTAGTAGACTATAATGGGAATTGACTAAGTGAGCTTCCTCAAAGAGTCTTGTAGAACTTTGGGCTATAAGGGGGATTGACCGAGTGAGCTTCCTCAGAGATCCTAGGACCACTTAGGGATATAAGAGGAATTTACTGAGTGATCTTCCTGAGAGAGTCCTTGACTGCTTTAGACTATAAGGGGAATTGACCGTGTGAGCTTCCTCAGAGAGTCTTTAAATTACTTGAATGACTTTAAGCTATAAGAGAAATTGACCAAGTGAGCATCCTCAGAGAGTCCTTGAATGCTTTAAACTATAAGGGGAATTGACCGTGTGAGTTTCCTCAAAGAGTCTTTGAATTACTTGAATGACTTTGGGCTTTAAGGGGAATTGATCGAGTGAGCTTCCTTAGAGAGTCCTTGACCATGGGGCTATAAGGAGAATTGACCATGTGAGCTTCCTCAGAGAGTCCTTGACTACCTTAGACTATAAGGTGAATTGACTGTATAATCTTCCTCAGAGAGTCTTCTTTTACTTATGACTATAAGTGTAATAGACTGTGAGTGCTTCCTTAGAAAGTATATTTATATATTCTTGTGATAGAACCAGAGGGGTTAGACTAAGTGTACTTCCAAGAGGGTTTCTTGTACTCATTAGGTAGGAAAAGAGGGTAGGGGCAGTGAGTACTTCCCAAAGGGTTACCTGTTTGTGTTTAGCTACTTGTTTAGATATTTCTTGATATTGAAACGGTGGATTGTTTACTACTAAGAACTTTCCTGTTTACTGTGTTCTATACTTTTACCTACCATATATTCACTGACTGTTAGGCACAGATCTTCGGGTGGTGCCTACTGGGATTTAGTCCCACAACCTATTGGGGTCATTATTTTGGGCCTAAAGAGATTGTATTGTTTCAGGTATAGATAAGGGCAAGCGCCCTTCTACATCAGGTAATTGACTTGCTGTGGAGCTAGAGAGCATGGGACCAAGCTTAGGCTTGCGATGCTGAGGAGTTGTTTATATGTTTCTTTTGTACTTCAGTTTAGTACTGTTTGTATTCATCATTGTGACTTGTTTGGCTATTTTCATAGACATATTTATCCTGAATCATATGTATATGTTCCTCAATTGTTTTTTATTCCAATATTCCACTATTACTGTTGTTGGTATATTTACTACTTCTGTTATTGTATATTTGGTTCCCTTCTACTGTGTTACTCTACCAATTAGGGCATAATTTCCCCATTATCACACCCAAGGACCTCGCTACTAGTTGGCAGCCTCTGGAATTTGGAGAAATGCTCTTGAGGCCATGTGACCAACAGGGTATGGGGCACCTCTGGGTGGCTTCTGAAACCAAGACATTACAGCAATGTGCTATAACAACACACTACAGTACCAGAAACACACCATATATCAACAAAAACAAGTCCCAATACATAATTATAATGTAATGAATTTGAAAATGAAAATACAAGAAAAAAACACTATATTATAGAAATTTTAAACATGGTTTTATACAATTACATAAATACAAATTATTACATACATTCAAAAAGATCAATGTTCCTTTGTCTTTTAATCCTAACCTCGAATCATACTATTGTTGCACATAAAACTCCTAATAAAAAAAATAATGCACCTGTATAAGAAAATAATTCTTATTTTAGTAATAATATAAATAAATAAATTAACATAAAGTGTTAATTTTACTAAAAGTGATGTCAATTTTACAAACATTGATGTTAATTTTACTACAATTGATATTAATTTTACTAAAATTGATGTCAATTTAAAATAAAAAAGACACGCATAGTGCCATACAGATCATATAGTGCATCAGATTGAGGTTTGGATGATTCAAACTTATCTCAAATTACTTTTCTATCATATTCATGAAGTATCAAAACAATCTTAATGCATTTTCTCAATTTTGAGTATGTTAGTTTTGTTTTTTACTAAAATGTCATTTTAAACTGGAAACAAAAACTTTTGACTAATTATGATCACATAATGTATTAGTTTGATATGAATTAGATTCTTACATGTTAAAAAATACATATTAATTTTTTTCCAAAATTATCAATAAATTTTGACTGTGTTTGATCAGTTTTTAGTGAGTGACACTTTTTGAACTAAAATGCAGATTTTAAACTGATAATGATCAATTTAAGTCATACAGGTCACAACATGTATTAGATTGAGGTTTGGATGATTCATATAAATCAAAAATGACTTATTGATCATTTTCATAAAGTATAAAAACAATATGAATGAGTTTTCTCAGTTTTGAGTAGGTTAGTTGTCCATTTTACTAAAACTGATGTCAATTTTAAATAAAAAGACACAATTGGAGTCATACCGGTCACACCATGAGTTGGATTGATGTGTGGATAATTCCAAAAGTTCAAAAATGACTTTTGGATCATTTTCCTGAAGTATCAAAATAATATGAATGGGTTTTCTTATTTTAGAGTGTGTCAGATGTCTTTTTTACTAAAATGTCATTTTAAACATGAAACACGTATTTTTGACTCATTCTAATCAAATCATGTATCAGTTTGATGCGAAACCAATTCATACATGTCAAAAATGACTTATTAATCATTTTACTAAATCATAAGAAAAATATAATTGTTTTTATTAGTTTTCAATGAATGAAACTTTTTAAAATAAAATGTCGCTTTTAAACTGGTAATGGATACTTTAAGTCATACCGGGAACATAATGTATTAGATTGAGGTTTCGGTGATTCCTACACATGAAAAATGACTTATATATCATTTTCATAAATTATAAAAACAATTTTAATGTTTTTTCTCGATTTTGAGTAGGTTAGTTGTCAATTTTACTAAAATTGATGTCAATTTTAAATAACAATATGCACTTTGAGTCATACCGGTCACACCGTGGGTCAGATTGAGGTGCAGTTGATTACTACACATCTCAAATGATATAAAAATAATATTCCTAAAGTATCAAAATAATAAAAATGTTTTTTCTTGATTTTGATTATGTCATTTGTCTTTTTTATTAAAATGTTATTTTAAATAGGAAA
Source organism: Viscum album (assembly GCA_963277665.1). Taxonomy (NCBI): domain Eukaryota; kingdom Viridiplantae; phylum Streptophyta; class Magnoliopsida; order Santalales; family Viscaceae; genus Viscum; species Viscum album. The sequence continues at coordinate 966,827,989 of OY728159.1, read as the reverse complement.
CACACACTTTTGACTCATTAAGATCACATCGTGTATCAATTTGACATGAAACTGATTCATACACATCAAAATGAGTTATGAATCATTGTAATAAATTATCAAGAAAATACAATCATGTTTTATTAGTTTTTAGTGACTGAAACCTTTTGAACTAAATTATCGATTTTAAACTGGTAACAGACACATTGAGACTTACCAGACATGTCATGTATCATATTGAGGTGTGGTTGATTCCTACACATCAAAAATGACATATGGATAATTTTATTAAATTATAAAAATAATATTAATGTTAGTTCTTAGTTTAAAGTATGTTATTTGTCAATTTTACTAAAAAAATTAAATTTTAAATAGAAATAGGTACTTAGAGTCATACCGGTCACACCGTGTGTCAGATTGAGGTGTGGATGATTTCTACACATCCAAATATCTCAAAACAATACTAACTATCAATATTGACATGATATCCATTAACGTTATTTGTCTAAATATCAAAACTACATGAGAAGCTTTGAACAAACAACCCCTACTCTAAAAGAAGAATTCACCTTTATATGAAAACAATTATTATATGAGTAATACTAAAAATAAATAAATTAAACATAAATATGAAAAAATGCATTAATTTTATGTAAAATTATTTAACTGTGGAAACATCAATATTACCTCTGTGATTGAGAAATTGAGGGAACTTGAAGAAAGGTGATAAATGCCTATATTTTGGGGGTGAAAGGTTTTGAGGGAGAAGAAGTTTATAGAATTTTTGGTGCAGAAAGGAATAAAAGATGGATAGACCACCCCAACTCGAAAAAAATAATCCACCTGTATAAGAAAAAAAATATTATTTTAATGATACTAAAAATAAATAAATTAAACATAAATATGAAATAATGCATTAATTTTATGGACAATGATTTTACTATGCAAACATCAAGATTACCAATGAGATTGAGCATAAGTAGTGTTGTTGATATTCCTATAAGGGAAGTTGAGAGAACTTGAAAGATTGTGGTAAATGAAAAACTTAAGGAGTGAAATGTCTTGAGGGATAAGAAGTCTTTGGATGTTTGGGTGCACAAAGCCATGAAATATGGATAGACCACCCCAACTCAAACAAAATAATCCACTTGTATAAGAAAAAATTTATTATTTAATTGATTCTAAAAATAAATAAATTAATCATAATTATAAAATAATACATTAATTCTATAGACAATGATTTTACTATCAAAAAATCAACATTACCTCTATAATTGAGAATAGGTAGCATCATTGATTTTATTAAAATGGAAGTGGAGATAAATTAAAATAAATTGTTAAATGAAACACTCTAGGGGTAAAAATGTTTTGATGGATAAGAAGTTTATGGAAGTTTTGGTGCAGAAAGTCATGAAAGATCAACACACCACCCCAACTCGAACAAAAGAATCAACATGTATAAAAAAAATTATTATGTGATTGATACTAAAAAGAAATAAATTAAACAAAAATATGAAACAATACATTAATTATATGGAAAATGATTTTACTATGAAAACATCAAGATTACCTTTGTGATTGAGAAGAGGAAACTACATTTCTCTTCTTGAAAATTTAGTGGAGATAACTTTAAATAAAGTGATAAATGCAACACTGCAGGGGTGAAAAGGTTTTGAGGGAGAAGAAATCCGTAGAAGTCTTGGTGTAGAAAGGCATGCAAGATGGACATACAACCCCAACTTGAAAAAGAGAATCCATTTGTATAAGAAAAAAATTATTATGTGAGTGATACTAAAAAGAAATAAATTAAACATAAATATGAAATAATACATTAATTCTATGGAAAATTGTTTTACTATACCAACATAAAGATTACTTCTGTGATGGAGTACAGACAGCATCATTTCTCTTCCTGCAAAGGCTTGAAATATCGACAATAATCTTCTAAAATAAACAAACTCTATTGTAAATAATGAAAATTAAATCAATGCTCCATTATATATTATTTTTAGTAAAATAGGGAAAGTATATTGTAACATTACCTTTACATATTTCCAAATGGTTTCCTTCATTATAGTTTAGTATTCCTAGGGATTGGTAACATCATCATGTGTAGAATACAACTTCTACATGAGTAATCAAAAATTTAATTTATATTACGTTAATTTTGTAGAGAATATATAATATTATGAGAAAAAACATAGTATATTTAAAAACACTTTTACCTTCTCATCTAACTCTCTTTATTTTTTTTAAAGGTTTCAGGGATTTGGTTCCTCTATCGAGAATCCAAATCCCCTCTTTGTAGTCCCCTCTAATATAAAATACATTGTCAACATTAGGACCAGCATGAAGTGATTGTGATCTCCCAATAAAAGGGTTATCCTCAATTAAATTTTCATCTAACCCAACATTTGTTTTAGTCTCCAATCAGAAAATTGACCAATTCTTGTTTGTTGGATCAGAGACATAAATATCTTTCACTCCTTGTGATTCCATTATGAATAGCTTGTCTTTTCCCCCTTCCATGTTGAAATTCACCTTCATGAATCCCATTTAATCAACTTTCACTACAATGATATTGTCTGCCCATTTTCAATGGAAAATCAGTACTTGAAATTTTGAATAATCCAACTCGTATATCTATTTGATAATCCCAAAATATAACATATTTTCAAAAATTGGATTTTTATCCTTGGAACCAAATATGTGCATTGCTTTAGCCACAATAATAACACAAATATTTTTCCTCATATTGTAATCATCATTTTCTTTTATATATAACATATAACTATTGATTACAAAACAAGTGTAATATATAACATTTTCATTTGGTCCTGTGAAAATCCATTGAAGTCGTTCAGAAATTTAATTTGGTCTTTCATATAAATCCTTAAAATTTTTATCTTGGAAGCATCCTATAAATGGTTTATTATGTGTATTTGATATCTATCCTTTATAACTTTATGAATTCAAATCTCTAAGAATTTCTTTGTGGGATTAAATATATGGCTCGACATCTTCACTATTATGTAAAATGTAAAGATGTGCTTGCTCCTTCTCCATTAAGGTAATTGTAACAACATCTCTTCCATAAATCCCTTCACCCATAAGGTGTTCATTGTGACAAGACTTTGGGAGATCATTATTGTCAACATCAGATAGGTAATCAGTATATAATTTAATAGCTTCTTCAATAATATATCATTCTACAATAAAACCTTCTGGCCAAATTTTATTTTTGACATACCCTTCTAAAATTTTCATATGGTGTTCAATGGGGTACATCCTTCTATAATGGAAAAGACCAAATAATTAAACCTATCTAACCAAGTGAACCATCAGGTGGACCATTTGCATCAAATAATTACAGTAGTAAGAACATCTCTAATTCACATAATATGATTGAAACCTCCTTATTCATGATGGGAAACCTCTCCAAGTCTATAACTTTACTAAATATGGATTTTAAAAAAATAAGCAGATTCTGGTTAATGTATATCTTACATTTTGAGTCAGAATGAAATGGAAAGAAACGTGAATTAAATCTTTCATCAAAACATGACATTAGTGTGATTCTAGTCCTTGTAACTTCAAATTATTCATTGACACAACATTATTGATATTTAATTAATACCCCTGTGGAACTTTTACACTATTAAGAAAAAAATTGAAATTTTTCCTGTCTGGATAGAGTTTAAGATATTGGAGGAAGAAAAGTCTACCTTTTACCCTTCACCTATACCAACTCATCCCTTATCCCCATTTCAATCAAGTCCAACCTAGCCTTGATGACATGTTTCTTTTTTTCAGGAGCATTTAGTAATATGACAATAACAATATCAAATACATTTTTTTCTATATGAATGACATTAAGAAAATGTCTGACATATAAAAAATTACAATACAGTAATTCAAAGAAAATTGATCTCTTCTTCCAACCTAATTTTTTAAGGTTTTTTGAAAATGGTTTACCAAAAAAATAAAGATTCCATCAAGCCAAATTATTACAATAATAAATGTTGTTTAAAACACATCAAGTCTTTCATAAATCCCTTAAACAAATGAAAATATAATATAGGTAATTAATGAGTAATAAGAAACCCAAATATTATAAACAAGAATAATAAACTCACATTTAATCAACTAGAATATATAAAAATGTATTGATAGAACATTTTAATAAGTAAAGAGTTATTTTAGTTTTTTATCATGTTTAGTCCAACATTTATAGATCTGATCTATTATATAACAAATAAAATGTTCTTCCAACTCTTCTAGATTAATTTTTCTTGAATAACAACAATGTAAAAATAGAAAAAGGATTTGATAAGGGTTATATGCATTCTTTATTGAAAACATGATGAACTATTTAATTCCATCTTCATGATCTTTTTTCAATTGATTAGCATGCATCCATTTTTTATTTATATCCATCCTATTGGGTTCTTAAAATATTAATTTTTTATAATAAATAAATAAATACACATAAGATATTTATTATAAAAATTGAAAGGTATAGATAATTCCAATAAAGGAAACCCAACATTTGATTATTTCAAATAATTTCAGTATGCTTTGAAGAAAATGGGTAATTAAATTTAATAAAATAATTTCTCCACTATGGTTAGTGTTATCCTATGAATTCTTTAAAAGGTGAAAGTTATAGAAAACTATCATCCTCATCAACTCATCTCCTGAACATTTATCATTTCATTTTGTTGTTTGAAACACATTCTCTCTGTCTTGTGGACATGAACCTATATTTATTAAAATACTCAAAGCAGTAATTATACATGGGGTTAATTTTGCTTAGAGTAATACAAGAAATATAAAAGAGATGGAGGATGAGTATCAAGGAAAAAAATGCAATAATAATTTTTTGGTAGATTAAGATGGTGTGGATGAAAATTGTACTTCAATGTGTTCTCTAAAATGGTAAATGCCTCCCATTGGTGAGAATTACACCATTGGAACTAGTTATTAACTCATAGCCTATTTAAGGTGAGATTTGGGGGGCATAAGCAGTCTTGGATGTGATTCAAGGGGTCTTGGTGGGGAAATGTTATGATATATGAATCTTTAGGGCCATATGAATTATATATTTATAGGATAAATATCGTTTTTAAACATATATATAACATTGAATTTATAATATATGTAATTAAAAAACAAATGCACATTTAAACATAATTTTTAATTAAAATGAATATAATCCCTTCTTAATTTCGAAATCCAAAACCATAATTTGTGAATAAATAATTATAAAATCACCCTTACATTATAAGTTCTCAAAATTCATATAAATATATATAAAGATATATATTTACATATATATGTGTGTGTGGGTAGGTGTTTCATTATAAAATAAACTTGAATTGATAAAAAATATATGTAGCCCTTATAGTATAATATAACAACATAGTAAAATAAATAAAACCCCATTCTAATTTTGAAAATAGAGATCCATTGAAAATAAATAAATACAGTATCACTCTTACTAAGATTTCTCTTAAAATAAAATAACAAAATTATAATAAAATAAATTTTTAAGGAAAACCCTTACACTATAATATTAAAACCAAATTTAAAAAAATAAATTTCTTTACAAGAATTGCATAAAATCATATTCTTTTGCTGATTTTCACTATCATCAAACTTTGAATTGGTTTGCTAAATCAATTTTCTCGTTTGTTTATGGTTTTTATATCCAAAACCTCCACTATTTATACAGTGGAATATATATTTATTTAATTGGTTTATCTACAGACTAGAGGTGATTCTAAAAGATTTGAAAATAGTAAAAAAATTAAGCCTACTGAGTAAGATGGGGTATAGATGTAGATAGTGAAGTAAATTTATTCAAAACAACATTTTAAAAAGACTAAAATAGGATATCCAAAATATTAGTCAAGAAAACAACGGATCATAAAAAATGGAAAACAGTATAAAAAACCAAAGCACAAATACAGAAAGAAAATAAGAACCTACAAAGGAAAATCAGAAACCCTCGGATCAAGATCTCAAAATGACAAATACATAAAGAAAATAGGTAACTATAAAGGAAAACAAAAGGCCTATATCACTATGTTGAAGAAAACTTGAGACCCTCTTATTCAAATCTTGATGTTTTCTTCGAAAACCCTAACTATAAGTGAACATTAGATGTTGGATGATGCTTGAGAAACATGAGGCATTAGGTTTGAGTGATTCGAGTAGGTTTGTATGATTCAAGCTTCAATTCACCAATGAGGAGTGCTAATAATGGGTGGATTTTGTAGAAAACTTATGACATCATGTTGGGTTCACAACAGGTTAGGTTTTTTATTATATTGGGACACTTTTGTTAGTGCTTTCAAAGAAGCACTCATAAAGAGTCCTTTTATCAGCACTTATTATTTAAGCACTGATAAAAGGCATATTTATCAATGTTTTTTTAGAGATGATAAATGATTTATAATTATAATTATAAATAAATATATTGTAAATAAATATATATATATATATACTTAATAAATATATATATAAATATAAACACAGTAAATATATTCCATATTTAAATATATTTGTTATAATTTTATAATTATTTATTTATAATTATATAAATATTTTTTAAAATATTTTATATATCATTATATATATTTAAATAATTATATATATAATATAGATATTAATAATATATTCATTATATAAGTAAATTTATTATAAATTTAATAATTATTTAAATTTATATAATTATTTATTTATAATTAAATAAATAATTATAAAAATATTTATTTATTTGTAATTATAAATATATAATTTTATAAATATAGTATGTGCATTTATAAATATTTTTATTTATAAATATTTTTTTACAAAAAAAATAACAGTATTATTGAATATCTAATTTTAAGTGCATACGTTTTAAAACTTAGTGAAATTGAATAAATTAAAAATAAGTACACTTTAATAATATTAAAAAAATGGATAAGTTTTGTGTGTTTTCATTGTATATAAAAATGTATTAATTATGTATATTTGAAGTCAATATAACACACATTTGATCTACGTTAAATTTAAAAATAAAACGACATTCAATTATATGTACATTACTCTATGCAATTAATTAGTATTTTTAATTCATAATAATTTTTAATTATAAACCATTATTCACTAAATATATGACTATTTAATGTAAAGCACATAAATATTTTGTAATATATAAATTATATTTATAGCAATTAATATATATCTATATATTTAATATATAAAATTTATTAATATTATCAAAAATCATCTAATTAATAAAATGTTTTATATTTTTCTCAATTTACTTATTTTTATTTTTTATTTTTTTATTTTTCATTTTTCATATCTATATATTTAATAAATATTGTTTATTTGTATTTATAATTTATATATAGTATAATCAATTTATTCATTCTTTATAAATAATTATTTAATTAATAAAAAAATTAATATTTTTTTAATTAACTCGTTTTTTATTTTATTTATTATTTTTTTAATTAGTTCATTTTATTTATTCATGCCTTAATCAGTGCTAAAAACTACTGATAAGGGAATCCTTTATGAGTGATAAAAATATAGCACAGATAAAGGGTATCTTTTATCAATTCTAAAAATAAAGCACTGATAAAGGGTATCATTTATCAGTACAAAAAATAAAGTACTAATAAAGGGTACCCATTATCAGCACTAAAAATAAAGCACTGATAAAGGGTTATATTTATCATCACTAATAAAGGTGCCATTTATCAGCATTTTCTTCTAGCGCTGATAAATACCAACGCTGCAAAATGCATGTTTTGTAGTAGTGTTATGGTTTCGCTAAGGTTCTCAAGTGGTGCGGAAAAGTGATAAGGGGAGGTTCCCTTTTATAAGTGAGGGGAGTGGTACCCTTTTTTTGGTGATTAAGATGAGACTTTCCCAAAAGAGAAAGACTCTTATTATTAAAAAAAGGGTAACAAGATTACAGAATTCTGAAAAATAGAGACTCACAGCTCCCTTTGAATATTCTCGCCATCAGCCTCTTTATTTTCAAGCCCAGCCTGAGCCGAACCGAAATGAAATCTCAGACATAATCTTGATTGGCCAACTATCTTTATTTAAATTTGTAGCCAGGATTTTATCCCCCCTTCTTTTCCCTTCTTACCTACTTTTTACAAGACTTAGGAGGCCTTCCAGCCTTCCTTTTAGGAGCTGGAGTGCATTGAAGAAGATCTCTAATGTCATTGGCATCAACTAATACACTTCTAGAGCCCACCTTACATGCATCCTTGTTGTCATTCTAGTGGGAGTCTATTTCATTTGCATGTCCAGCTAGGTTAAACTCTTTAAAGGACTAACCACCACCTTAGAAGCATTGACAATGAATTCTAGTTGCCCATTTTTGTGATCTACCTGAGTAAGATGAACTCCATTCTTGGACCTGGATTCCATGACATCACTTTCACAATAATCATGGTAAGGGATTTTCCGCAGCTGGCTGCTTGTGACAGTAGGAGCCATGTTGTACACTGTTAAAAAATATTAGATGCAGAGCCTTGGATTTCTGAAATATTCAGACCCGAAGTAAGAATTCCATCAGATGCTGAAAGCCCACCCATGAATGCAGGATCCACCCCCTTGTCAACCAAATAGACAAAACCTATTTGTTTATCTTTACAAACTGGTTGATCATGCTTTGTTCCAGGGTCCAAACTGGTTGTGACAACAGAGGCCACAAGTCCTGCCTGAACAGGAACAGCCTGAGAGTGCATATCAACCTGAGTAGAGTCTACCTGAGGATGTATATCAGCTCGAATAGAAACTATATGGTCTACCTGAGAGTGTAGCTTAGCCTGAGAAGGATCCGCCTAAGAAAGCAGAACATGTTGTGCATCCTGAGTGTCATCATGCTCATTTGATTTTTCCTCTTCCTTGACTATATCTACCCAAGATTGTTTCAGGGATGATGCAGGACTAGCTTGAGGTATTAAATGACCCTTAAGAGAGGTGTCAGGCTTAATCCCTAGGGATGAACCAGCCTGATTCTTGGGAACCCCTTTTTTCTCAACAAACACGTTTTTAAGTTGAAATTATTACCTAATAATGAATATGATGATTAAAAATATAAAATCTATTTTAAAATATTCAATTCCTAGATGTGGAAAAAATTAATTCAAATATCCACGCACAAAAAACATAGAAACCATTTTTAGATAAAATGTCTTTTTGAGCATAAAAATGATTTTATTATAATTAATTTCTTAGTAATAACCATTATATGAATGTTAATTTATTTTGTTGAATATATTATCTAAAAAATTTCATTATAATAATACATAAATAGTGATTAATATAATTTATTAAGATAAAATACATCATGCACATAAAAATAGTTTTCTAAAAAATAACTCTTTTGTACCTTCAGAGGATTTTATCTTTATTTATAACAATTTGATAATAAATGTATCAAATATTATTAATTTTTATACATGTATAAATAAAATTACTTATGTTTAATACTCTAAATAATATAAATTGACTTTTAAGTAAATAAAATATAATAAAACAATATTTTTAAACAATGCATTTTTGTTTGACCAAAAATAATGAAAGTGGTAATTCTTATAAATACATAATTGATATTACTAATTATATTTCATTTTATTTTCTTGTAATATATTTCATTTTTTATTTTAATAATTTATTATTCACTTAAGTTCAGTTTTTTACATCAAAATATATTAAACACATCAAATTTATTGAAGAAAAATATATTCTAAAATCTTATGGTGTTATAAGTATTGTAGTGTGACATGATTCAACTGAAATCTCCTCCAAAAATCATGAAGTCAATTTGATTTGAATCCCATCAAATCATGGGGTTGATATCTATGATACTATAGTGTGGGTCACTTAAATGGATCCCGATAAAGGATGTGATATGACATAAAGCACACCTCCCCATATATCAGAGGTAGCTGACTAGCAAAGAGGGTGTGAAATAGTTAAGGGTAGATTATTCCCTCAAAATTAAATTTTGAGGTTTATTCCCAAACCTAATGAGAATTTTGCATAACCCATTCATATAACATACATCCAAAAAACTTATAGAGATATATTGAGGTCCAAGATAGCCCCAAAATCTAGAATAAAAAGTGATAAAATAGTCTATAAAATGCATAAAATAAAACAAAGAAGAATAAAAAGGTAAACTAGTATAATAGGAGTAATATATAATAAACATGATGGAATATGAATAATATATAATTAGATTAATAACTGAAAATTAAACTACACTAGCCTCTATCCCAACTCTCATAATCACCCTTTCGGACCCTTGACCTCCACAACCTTCTAGACTGAACCACAAGTCTAACTCCAAGCCATAATAATTCCCTAAAATAAACCATGAAGTTATACCCACATGCATAGAAACCCATGACATATACATAGGTATGGGTGAGTAAAACAACCTAGTAGGAATCCTCAATACCTCGAAAATACTGAATATTATTATGATCAAAAGGATATGCATGAAATATATATATTGGTGAAAGTCATGCTCATGCTACACACCCACCTAGAAATATAACACAAAATCTACATACAAGGATACACCTCATGTTTTCCTATGATAAGAAATACACTATGTAATGTTCTAAACCTTCCTAGTATATTACTTAGTGAGATATTTTAGTTAGAGGTGATGAGAGTAGGTTTGAGGAAAATCTAGTGGATTTGTAGATGAGATTTAAATTGGGGAAGAAAATTGCAATGTGGACCCTAGGGTTACATCATAGGGGTATCATATATAAGGATAAATCCCATGAACTATATGGTTTCCTAATTTTTGAGTGGAGTAGGTGTAGTGATGGTTTTTATGGCACTTCCTCCTGAAAGGTGGTTGCAGCATGGATACAATTTTTGGTGTAGTGATGAGTAGGATGAGTTTTTTTTGTGGTGTGAAGATGAGTTGTAGTATAGTGTATTATAGAGGAAATTTTGGGTGTCTCTATCCATTTGATAGTAGTTTCGTTTTAGTACATTGGTTACACCATATCCTTACACCAGATCGATAGGATCTATCTAAGATCTATGGCATGGTTTCTGAAAGAGGTTGGACCATGGATGATTTCAATATAGATCATTGTGTTGTGCCATAGTTTTGTGTGAAAGCCTATTTATTATATTATATCTAGTGTAACTACATCCTGGTCCTTTAAAAAATATATTTGGTATAAATTGGAAACCCTATTTGAAAAAATATTCCTTCCATATTTTCTCTCTATTTTATGGAGAATTGGGTGCATTTTTGTGAGTTCTTTCATACTCTCTACCTTGGATTTCATCCTTGACCTTGATATATTTATCATTTGTGATCCAAGGTGAATTAATATTCTTTCTCCTCATGTTTTACTCTTATATAATCACCCAAATAAAATATTATTAATGGTAATGGTTGGTTCTAGTGATGTTTTAGAAATGTATTTATGGTAGATGTTGTTCTTTAGTTTAGTGAGGGTTCCTTGATGTGATATCGATCTTTTGGACATCTCTTCTCCAAATCACCTTTTTATAACACATAAAAAATCCTTAATTGAGGTAGGGGATTTGATATATATCCTTGTTTTTGTGCAACATTGAAATTAGTATTCCTTTATCATAATTTGGTTTTATAATAAGGAATAAATAAATAAGATAATGAATCAGTTTGAATAAAATCATTAATGAAGGGTGAATTTGAATGGGTTTACTTATTTCAAGTTATTTTCATTATTGTTCCTCACCTTTAATATGAATAACTTTTCGAATGAGTTAGATGTATCTACTATTAATTATGAACCCTTGTTGTGATTGTTTTCTTGAATTCTCCCTTCGTAAAATTTTAAGAACATAAATATGGCTATGAACCAGTCATGTGAAAATATATAAATTTTGGGAAAATTCTCATGCAAGAGGTAATGGAATGTTTTGAAATCTCAATTTAAATTGAAATTTTGGTAACTATATGATTGGAAATATTATTTTATGATTTCTTGGTGTACTTGTTATTATTTTTGTGCTTTTGGGTCTTTTTTAGGGATCAAATGGTGTTGTTGCTGACCTATTCCATTGTAGAATGTTTCGAGATAGTGGGACTCTAATTGAATTGGAATTGGATGTGTTGAGGGATGGGTTGTATTGGATGGTTTTTGGTTTTTGGTATATGGCAGTTAGGCTATTGTGTGGTGGCATTGTTATAGTTTCTCGGTAACCATGGAATATGATTGTTAATAATGAAAGGTGAATAGAATTGGATGGAATTATATAATTATGAGGTGAAACTCAATAGGCGGTATTTTATTAATGAATTAAATTTTGTTTAATAGTTTGGAATCACATGGTTAGTTGATGGAATTAAATATGGGGTGTTATTGAGAATGGTTTGTAATAAAATTTAGAATTGGGATGTTAAATGAATGGAACTTGGTTGGTAACTAATAGATATGTAAATTCCTGAATCAATGAATCAATCAAGTAATTATGGGGTTTTTTGTGTGTAGTTATGTTGTGTAGTTAGTTTCATTTACTAGTGGTAGAAGTTGGTTGTTGATGTCATGGGTTGATGTGGTAGTGATATGGGTTAGGCTAAGACTATTTTTAGAAACCCTTAGGTGGGGTATTATGTGATATTATATTTTTTTATTTTTTTATTTTATTTTATAAATAAACCCCACCCAAGTTCGATATCCATACTAATGCCCATAAGTTTTAGGTTTTAGGTGTTTTCACAAACATCTAATTTGGTGAGGTCAGATGGATGACAAACCCCTCTCTTAGTGATAATGGATCATTTGGTGGTAATTCATGGTGATAGTGGCTCTATTGGTTGTGATTCCTAGTGATGGTGGATCATATTGTGGTGTTTCCTTGTGATGATGGATAAGTTCATTGAGATACCTAAAGATGATAGATTAGTTTGTGGTGATTCCTAGTGGGGATGGTTTTTTGGTTTGTAGATATTTTTTATGAGGTTTTTGGTGCGGGTCATGAATCATATGAGGAGTTAACAAGGTTAATTTACTTCATGATCATATAACTCTACTACCTTTGGTTTAAGAGTTAAAAGTTAGTGGAAAAGTGGTGGTAGTGAAACTTGAACTATGATCTTTTTTTATTTTTTTACTATATTAGATGCGTTACATGGTGAGTGATCCTTGGTGAGGTTGGGGGTGATTACATGACCTGACTAGGTTCATGTTTGTTCTTTTATTCATTTATATTAGAATTAGTATGATCTTATCTAATTTTCATGAGATACCTTGGGTATGGTCCTACTAAGTATACATTCTAAGCTCACACTATATATATAATCCATTTTCAAGTTTCTAGGAGAGTTTTAGAGAATGAGTTAGACTTCTTAAAGGTTGAATATTCTATGAATTTGCTACATTAGGATTTTCCTTGCAACTATTTTACTTCGAAGGTTTCAATGCTATCAATTGACATGAATTATGGGATGTTGGATGTTTTATATTTATGAAATGTTATTGGTTTGTGGTTTTATATTATTTTCCTAGGATTACTAAGGGTAATGCCTCCCATTATGTGTTTTATACCCTCTCTATTATTCATTAACTCAGGGGATATTATATGAGATCTTATAGGTTTATTCCCTCTATTCACTTTCAGTCTAGAAGGGGTACTAGTAGAGGGGGTCATGATAATGTGGTATCAGAGCTTTTGGTTAAGATTTTGGGTGGATATCAGAGTTGGGAACTTATAAATTGTTAATGGGTTGGTAGGGAAATAGTGTTATTTGATCTTATCTCGCTATATAAGAAATGGATACCAACTTAGAAAAATAATTTTAGGGGGCTATGTGATCCAATGCGGGGACCTTAAGATTTCCTAGCATGATAAGATAAGTTATTTTACTAATGGTGTAGATACTGTGGAGAGGTGAATGTATCATGTTTTTTTGCACTTTTGATTGATTGGGATGTTACTGAGGAATTTAAAAATAAACTAAATCAAATTAACCTTAATAAATTCCATGCTACTTGGATTAGGGTTTCCTTTATGTTTCCAGGCATCGATCTTAAACATCATCTACATGTGGTTTAGGGAAGACAGGTTCAGAAAATCGATCTATTCAGTCATCAGATTATTGATCTGACTAAGGAGGATGATATGTCATAGAAAAAATTATTTTCTTTTTAGTATATGAGTTTAAAAAATTATGAGGGAAGCATATCTGATTTAGATGTGGAGAATTGTATATAGGATATAGAGATCAACGTAAGTTTGATTCAAGCCTAAGATGGGTATTGGGTTCTATTTGTGATAATTTTGATGCGATGGGGAGAGTTTGAGTGGTGGAATTTGTATCATAAGGAGTTGAAGAAGGTGGATAACTCTTAGGTTGACTTTCAAAAGGAGTTTTGCTCAGATTTTTTTTCATCGATGATGAAGGTAAAAAAGAGACATAAGTTTATCTCTCTTCGGTAAGGGATCCTAATCGTGATGGATCCCAAGATTCAATTTAATGTCCTTCATTATTTCACTCCTGTCAATGTTTCATATTATGAGTCTCTAGCACAGAATCTTGAGGAGGTTCTATATCCAGTAATCTAATATACAATCACCCCATTTATGCTTCATATTCACTTGGAAGTGAAAAATAATAAATAACTAATTAAGTAGATTCATTTGTAGGGATTAGCACCTCATGATGTAGATCAGTAGAGTTTCTCACAGGGTATAACTTCAAGTGGGGGATCATGGATATCAAGTCAATGCTCCAACCATAAGGAAACTGACCTTAGCAGTATGTCTCACACTATTCTGGGGATAGTATTTCTTGATCATATATTTGGGGAGTCTCATTTCCATGTTATACATGTGGGGATCATGTTCATCATTAGTCCTAGTTCTTGACCACTCATGTTGGAAAGTATGGAATGGGTGATTATGACCCTTTCTATACACAAAAACAGTAGTATTTTCCAAGGTTGTATTAATAGCATAGAACACTAATTCATATTCAGTTGTCAGGATAGAGGGCTTATGAATAACATAGAAGGTATGGAGGTTTTAGAGTTTATACTATTTATGGATAGATGAATAACATATAAGGTATTTGGTACATGCATTATGATGGAAAATAGAGAGACTTCTATTTCTATTGATTTTATCAACACTTATTGTAGGTCATGATATAATGTTTAATGTGTGATGACGGTGTAGAATTATGATGGGGAAGCATTAGAAAATGGGGGATTTCTTCTCATTGTATATATATCCATGAAATTTAACCTTTTCAATATATTGGTTTTATTCTATCTATGCGGGTTTTTATAACTTCCAGTAGATATTATTATTCTCTGGTGTGGAGGTCTAGTGAGTGGTGTTCATTAGAGAGTATAATTTTTAGATGGGTGGAAGATGTGAAGAGACACTTTAATCTTTGTTAGGGGTTTTATAAATAGAATAAAATGAACTGGAGACTCCTAGAATTGAAAATGATCTTCTATAAGTATTCCCTAGTGAGTTTGTGGCATTACACCCTAGACTCAGTGTTGATTTTGGGATAGAGTTACAACTAGGTGAATATGTTATTTTAGTGGATACCTATCATATGGAACACATGTATTTTCAATATTTGAGGATTCATATTGATGATTTTTAGTTGAGGGATTCATTTTACATAGATTTTCATCAAAGGGTACTCTAGTGTTATTATCTAAGAAGGAAGATGGTAGTTTCATCCTGTGAGTGGACTACCAAAGGTTGAACCAACTAACGATCAAGAACCATTAACCACTTTCAAGGGTAGATTATCTAATTTAATAGTTAAATGGATCCAATTAGTTTTTGAATATCGATATTTGGTCAGGATATCATCTGATGATGGTAAATAAGGAGGATATCCTAAATACTTCCTTACAATGCATGTATGGACACATAAAGTTTATAGTCACGTTATTTTGTGTCCCAAACACACTAGTCGTGTTAATAAGGATAATAAAATCTTTGTTGTTTTATTTCCTTGACTTTTTTTTTAGTTTTTTTCATCAATGAAATCCTCATGTTCATAAAGTTATAAGAGGAGCATGCTACGAACCTTAAATATGTCCAATAGGTTCTTCTACACCATCATCTATCTGGGAATTTTTACAGGTGCAAGTTTTAAAAGTGATAGTTTTACTTACATAGGAATGTGGTGTCTTAGTAGGGTGTAGTTATAAGTTTTTTGAATATTGAGGTAGTTTTTCCTTGGGAAGTACCCAAGAACATGGTTGTAGTTTCTTTAGTTTAGTGGGATATTATAGGAGGTTTGGGTCTAACTTATCTTAAATTACAACTATATTAATGGATTTAACCAATAAGGGATATATTTTTATCTAGATAGATCAGTGTGAAGAAAAATTTGAATACCTAATGGGGAGGTTTATCAGTTCCCAAATGCTTCAGTCTTCTAAGGATCGGTTATGTTTGAGGTTATTTATGATGCTTCATGACTGAGATTGGGTTGTATCTTGATGTAGTTTAGGGTGGTGGTCACTTATGGGACTAGAAATCTATGTCCCCATGAGTGTAAATATACCACCCATGATATAAATATAGTATTAATGGTCTTTTATTTCATGTTATGGTTACATTACCTCATCAGTGAGTGCTTTTTGGTCTTAACATACCATAAGAGTAAGAGGTATGTTTTATCTCAGTAGGATCTAAAACTAAATCAGTGAAGGTGGATGTATTTTCTTCAAGATTATGATTTTAATATCTCCTAAACCCTAGTAAAGGTAAATTTTGTGGAAAAATAACTATTCAAAAAGTCATTAGGAAGTGTTATTCAATATTTTGAGGATTATTATAGGGTGATGGAAGAGTTATCAAGATTTCATCTTAGAGAAAAGGAGTCTGATGGCATAGGATGATTGTGTCAAATGATGGTGGAATATTTCTTCTTATGGAAAGTAGATGAGTCTCTATGGGGAGACCCCAAAGTAGAGGTAATGCAGGACTGTGTTGGTTCTGGTTATTCATTAGAGAGGTTGTCAGAAGATGACTAGAATCATATGTTATTTCAGGTGTGGCTGTTGGATTTTCTAGCCATGCATGAGGGATTCCTTCATGAGTTTGACAAATCACCTTTATCAATGTATCTATATGTTTCAATGATGTACCATTGATTAAAAGGTTATATTTGGTGTCTTGGGGTGAAGTGGTTAATGGTAGAGTTTATGGTATGATGTTTAATCAAATAGTGGGTGAAATCAAAGAACCACATTCTTAGAGGGTTGTTATAACCCTTGGATGTCCCTGATTAAAAGTATAAAAACATATCTATAGACTTCATCAACAATCATCCAGGGCACAAGGAGGATATTATGTCATTTATATGATCATATATCATTTGAAAATGTCATTCCATTTTCTAGTGACTCAGATTTCAAGTGACATAGATGTTCTGGTGAGGATGTACATGGATGTAGTGGTGATACTTCACAGGGTACTTAGGACCATTATCTCTAATTTGAATCATGGATTTACCTCATGATTATAGAGGGTATTTTAGTTCTTTTAGCTCTAATTTATTCCTTATAACTTCTTTTCATCCCCAAAAAAATGGACAAAAAAATTGAGCCATTCAAACACTAGAGGATGTATTACCAATCTTGTCTTTTATTTTGGTAGATTTCATTTGAATCACCTTCCCTTAATCAAGTTTTCCAACAACACTAGATATAATTTTCATATTTATATGGATTTTTTTGAGCCATTTTATGGATTTCTATGTCGATATATATTATGGTGGTTTGGGAGTCTCCATTCCTTAGCCCAAATAAGGTGAAAATTCTAATAGATATGATCTGGATGGTTCAGAAAAAAAGGAGGGTATAGAAATACTATTATAAGTACTATGTTGATTGTAGGTGGATACCTCTAGTATTATGGGGTGGATATCATGTTTTCCTAAGGTTTTTCCTAGTTTTTTTATATTTTTTATGTGTTTTAGTGAGTTGGTAAAGTAACACATTATTAGAACTTACACCAAAATTTCAAATGATACACAACGTATTTCATGTGTCTCGGTTCATAGATATATTTTCAATGACTCCCATGTAATTGAATGTTTATCAAGGATGAAATGATGTTCATGGAGTGGCCAGTTGAGATCTAGGATTTTCAAGAGAAGGTTTTTTATGGTCGTATCATTCCCTTTGTTGGTTTTTTTATGGAATCGTGCTTTTCTGGAAGAGAGTGCTTGAGAGCATGAGATGTAGAGGTATTCTAAGTACCCAGAGTTTTTTTAACTTTTATTTCTTTTTATTTAGTTATGTAATTATTGAATTATTTAAAATTTATTAGGCCTATTTACTAATATTACTAGTTGTGTTTTAGTGGTGTCCATGTTTTGGTTATAATAAGATTCATGAGAGGTATATCATAGGATGGTTTTTCAAACCTTCCCCTTAATCCCTTCCTCTATAGTTTTTTTCATTATTGAGGATTAGAATCATTTTAGAGATATATACTATAATTGTATAGACATTATCAGCTTATTACATGGTGATATTTGGGTGTTGGAGGTGTTAAGAGGAGGTTTTTTGGAGAAGCTATTGGAGTTGGATATGAGATTTCACCTAGGGAAGTAGACTACATCATGGATCCTAGGGTTGTTCTGTATGGGGACTTTTGTATAAGGGTAGATACCATGAACTATAGTGTCGAATAAATTATTTTGGTTTGGAGGTGGAGATGTGATGGTTTTGGTGTCTCTTCCTTATAAGCAGTGGTTTTGGCGTGGATATGTTCTATGAAGTAGTGATGAGTATGAGGAGTTTGATTGCGTTGTGGAGTTGAGTTATGGAATAGGGTCTTAGAGAAACATGGTTGGGTGTATCTGCCTATTTTAGGGTGGATATGGAGAAGTGAATTGTTTGTGTCATATCCTTACCCAAGTTATACAGTATATGTTTAAGATCTATGGTGTGGGTTTTGTAGGTGTTTGGAGGGTGATTTTGGCATAGATCATTATGTAGCGTTGTATTTTTGTGGGAAATGTGTTTATTGTGACATAGTTAGTGGTGTTATGTTGTGGTCATTCAAAATATTCTATTGGTTTTAAATTAGAATCCCCTTTAATATTCATCTTTCTTCCAACAGTTCTCTCAGTTTTAAGGTAACCTAAGTGTTCATTTGTGAGGTTGTTATGTCTCTCTCCCTTAACATTGATCCTTGATCTTGGTAGATTGATCAACAATGATCGTAGATGAGTTCCTCTTCTTTACACTCTTTTTTACTCTTCTTTCCCCACTTGGAGAGGGTTAAGGTCATAGGAATGGTTATTTTGGGTGATTTTTTAGCAATTTATTGATGAGATATTCCATGCTTTATGTTATTGATGGTTCCTTGGTGTGATCTAGGTCTTGTGGACATCACTTATTCACCTTACCTTCACACAGTGCAATTGAAATCCTTGATTGAGGTATGGAATCTGAGAAATTTATTTATTTTTGTGAATCTATAAAATTAGAATACCTTTTTATTTTTTTGAGTGGATGGTAAGAAAAAACTAAGCAAGATAATGGACTAGATTTAATGAAATTTATGGGGAAGGTTGAATTATCATGGGTTTAACAGTTTTATATTATTATTTTTTTGTTCCTCGCCTTTAAATTGAATAACTATTATTATGTGTGAGATGTTGTTTATTTGAATTATAAACCTTTGGTGTGATTTTTTTCTTTAATTCACCCTTCATAACACATTTATCACTTAACTGTGTATATGAACTGGTTGTGTGAAAACCTAGAAATTATAGAAAACACTCATACAAAGATGATGAAATGTTATGAAATCTCTCTTCACTATGGCAGATAAAATAAAAATCTATATTTTTTCAGCATACTCATTGTTACTTTTATGGTTGTGTGGAATTTGTTTTAATTTAATGGTGATGGTGGTGACACTAATAAAAATTCGGCCTATAGAGACTGCCATTGGTGGTCGCTATAGGCCTATAGAGACCGCACAGCGACCGCCAATGGCGGTCAATTTAGGCCTGATGTTGTTGGCCTACAGCAACCTCCTGGCAGTCGCTGAAGCGGGCCGAATTCCGTCCTACAACGACCACCAACGGTGGTCGCTGAAGTGGGCCAAAATGCCAGCCTACAGTGACTGCCATTTGCAGTCGTTGAAGCTGGCCAAAATGTCAGCCGACAGCGACCACCAATGGTGGTCATTGAAGATGGAAATATTTTAAAAAAAATCATGCTACAGAATAAAAAAATAGCATATAAATCATAATAAATGGAAAATAAATCCAAACACAATAAACATCAAGATCATCATAAACAATAAATGATAGACGTGCTTCAACGATCCACAGCCATCTGTTTTAGAAACCTACAATAAGATACAAAGAAAACAACTAAACGAAACAAATGTAAATTTGATATATTTATTCAGTTATTATATACATATAATAAAATGAAATCTGACATCTCATGGGTGCTATAATAATTTAAAACCACCAATTTAAGAAATGTCATCATTTTTTAATTTGTTTTTCTTGTTTTGGAGTCTTTGCTTTAGTTTCTTAAAGTGTTTTGTTGTCCAAAAAGGAATGTTTTCCATGTGCACCAAACATCCGATGGACGTTTTGTATCCTCCTTCATGTCATGAATAATATTCCTATCATTTTTGTGCGGTTTCAGGTCATTTGGAGCACGTTTTCTTTGAATTCAACAGTGACACGCCATTTTGGTCTTTTATGACTCTGGAAACGCATTTCCGGTCACAGCGGTCAAAAGGCACATCTGATTGACGTGTCGTCTGCCCAACCATTTCACAATTCACACCATGGTTGTTTTCATGTGATTTCATGGCATTCCAAGGACGTTCGGGTGGTTTTGACAACCCAACGCGCCCTTTTAGAGCGCACCAAACTGCTGAAAATGACACATTCGGTCGTACTACGTGCACCGCATGTCCAATGGACATGTCATCTCCTCCTGCATGTCATGAATAGTATTCCTATCGTTTATGTGTGGTTTCTGGTCATTTGGAGCACGTTTTCTCTGAATTCGACCGTGACACGCCATTTTGGTCTTTTATGACTCAGGAAACGTGTTTCTGATCATCGTGGTCAAACGGCACGTCCGATTGACATGCCATCTGCCCGAACATTTCACAATTCACATCGCGGTTGTTTTTGTATGATTTCATGTCATTACAAGGACATTTGGGTGGTTTTGACCACCCAATGTGCCCTTTTAGAGCGCGTTGAACTGCTGAAAACGACACATTCGGTCGTACCGCGTGCACCGCATGTCCGATGGATATGTCGTCTCCTCTTACATGTCACAAATAATACTCCTATTGTTTTTGGGTGGTTTCAGGTCATTCGGAGCACATTTGATTTGAATTCAACCGTGACACGCCGTTTTGGTCTTTTATGACTTCGGAAATGTGTTTCCAGTCATCGGGTCAAACGGCACCTTCGATTGATGTGATGACTACTCGACCATTTTAAAATTCACACCGCGGTTGTTGTCGTATGATTTCATGTCATTTTGAGGAAGTTTAGGTGGTTTTGACCACCCAACGCGCCCTTTTAGAGCGCGATGAACTGCTGAAAATGACACATTCGGTCATACCACGTGCACCACATGTCCGATGGATGTTCCACCTCCTCTTTAATGTTAAAAATAATATTTATATCATTTTTGTGTGGTTTCAGGTCATTCGGAGCATGTTTTCTCTGAATTCAACCGTGACACGCCGTTTTGGTGTTTTATGACTCTGGAAACTTGTTTCCAGTCACCGTGGTCAAACGGCATGTCCAATTTATGTGTCATCTGCCTGACCATTTTACAATTCACACCATGTTTGTTGTCGTATGATTTCATGGCATTTCGAGGATTTTTTGGGGGTTTTGACCACCCAACGTGCCCTTTTAGAGCGCGTTGAACTACTGAAAACGACACATTCTATCATACCGCGTGCACCGCACATCTAATGGACGTTTAGTCTCCTCCTATAAGTCATGAATAATATTCCTATCATTTTCTTGTGGTTTCAAGTCATTTGGAGCACGTTTTCTCTGAATTTGATTGTGACACGCCGTTTTGGTATTTTATGACTCCGGAAACGCGTTTCCAGTAACCTCAGTCAAACGACACCTCTGATTGATGTGATGTATTCCTGAATATTTAAAAATTCACACCGCGGTTGTTTTTGTATGATTTCATGGCATTCTGACATCGTTCGGGTGGTTTTGACCACCCAATGCGCCCCTTTAGAGCACGTTGAACTGCTGAAAACGACACATTCGGTCATACCGCACGCACCACACATATAATGGATGTTCTTTCTCCTCCTGCATGTCATGAATAATATTCCTATCATTTTTGTGTGGTTTAAGTTTATTCGGAGCATGTTTGCTCTGAATTCGACCGTGACACGCCGTTTTGGTCTTTTATGACTCTGGAAATGTGTTTCTGGTCACTGCGGTCAAACGGAACCTCTGATTGATGTTTCGTATGCCCGAATATTTCACAATTCACACTACAGTTGTTTTTGTATGATTTCATGGCATTCTAAGGACGTTCGGGTGGTTTTGACCACCCAACGCGCCCTTTTAGAGTGCACCAAACGGCGGAAAACGACACATTCAGTCGTACCGTGCGTACCGCATGTCTGATGGATGTTCTGTCTCCTCCTACATGTCACGAATAATATTCCTATCATTTTCATGTGGTTTCAAGTCATTCGGAGCACGTTTTCTCTGAATTCGACCGTGACATGTCGTTTTGGTCTTTTATGACTCCAAAAACGCGCTTCCGGTCACAACGGTCAAATGGCACGTCCAATTGATGTATTATCTGCCCAACCATTTCACAATTCACACCGCGGTTGTTGTTGTATGATTTCATGGCATTCTGAGGACATTCGGGTGGTTTTGACCACCCAACGCGCCCTTTTAGAGCGCGTCGAACTGCTGAAAATGACACATTCTGTCGTACCACGTGCACCGCACGTCTGATGGACCTTTTGTATCCTCCTACATGTTATGAATAATATTCCTGTCATTTTTGTGTGGTTTAAGGTCATTCGAAGCACGTTTTCTCTGAATTCGACCGTGAAACGCTATTTTGGTCTTTTATGACTCCGGAAACGTGTTTCTGGTCACCGTGGTCAAACGACACATCCGATTGATGTGTCATCTACCCAACCATTTCAAAATTCAAACTACGGTTGTTTTCATATGATTTAATGGAATTCTGACTTTGTTTGGGTGGTTTTGACAACCCAACGTGCCGAACTGCTGAAAACGACACATTCGGTCGTACCGCATGCACCGCAGGTCCGATGGATGTGTTGTCTCCTCCTACATGTCACGAATAATATTCCTATCGTTTTCGTGTGGTTTCAGGTCATTCGGAATATTTTTTCTCTGAATTCGACCCTCACATGCCATTTTGGTCTTTTATGACTCCGGAAATGCGTTTCCGGTCACCGTGGTTAAATGGCACCTCCAATTGATGTGAAGTTTTCTCGACCATTTCACAAATCACACCGCAATTGTTGTCGTATGATTTCATGTCATTCCTAGGACGTTCGTGTGGTTTTGACCACCCAACGCACCCTTTTAGAGCGCGCCGAACTTCTAAAAACGACACATTTGATTGTACCGTGTGCACCGCACGTCCGATGGATTTTTCATCTCCTCCTATATGTCGCGAATAATATTCATAACTTTTTCATATGGTTTCATGTAATTCGGAGCATGTTTGCTCTTAATTTGACCGTGACACACCGTTTTGGTCTTTTATGACTCCGGAAATGTGTTTTCAGTCACCGTGGTCAAACGGCACATCTGATTGACTTTTCGTCTACTCGAACATTTCACAATTCACACTGCGGTTGTTATCGTATGATTTCATGTCATTCTGAGGACGTTCGGGTGGTTTTGACCACCCAACGCGCCCTTTTAGAGCGCGCCGAACTGCTGAAAACGACACATTCGGTCGTACCGTGTGCACCGCACGTCTGATGGACGTGTTGAATTCTCCTGCATGTCACGAATAATATTCCTATAGTTTTAGTGTGGTTTCAGGTCATTCGGAGAACTCTTTCTCTGAATTCAACCGTGACACGCCATTTTGGCCTTTTTGACTCTAGAAATGGGTTTCCGGTCACTGCAGTCAAACGACACCTCCTAATGACGTGCAGTTTGCCCGACCATTTCACAATTCACATCGTGGTTGTTGTCGTATGATTTCATGGCATTCCGATGTCATTCGGGTAGTTTTGACCACCCAACACGCCCTTTTAGAGCGCGTCGAACTGCTGAAAATGACACATTCGGTCGTACCACACGCACCGCACATCTGATGGACGTTTCGTCTCCTCATCCATGTCACGAATAATATTTCTATCATTTTTTGTGGTTTCAGGTCATTTGAAACATGTTTTCTCTGAATTCGACCGTGACACGCAGTTTTGGTCTTTTATGACTCCGGAAACGCGTTTCCAGTCACCGCAATCAAAAGCCAAGTCCAATTGATGTGTCGTCTACCCGACCATTTCACAATTCACACCACGGTTGTTGTCGTATGATTTCATGGCATTCTGAGGACATTCAAGTGGTTTTGACCACCCAACGTGCCCTTTTAAAGCGCACCGAACTGCTGAAAATGACACATTCGGTCATATCGTGCGCACCACACGTCTGATGGATGTTTCGTCTCCTCTTGCACATCACAAATAATATTCCTATCTTTTTTGTGTGGTTTCAGGTCATTCGGAGCACGTTTTCTCTGAATTCGATCGTGACACGCAGTTTTGGTCTTTTATGACTCCGGAAACGTGTTTCTGGTCACTACGGTCAAAAAACACATCTGATTGATGTGATGTCTACTCGAATATTTCAAAATTCACACCGCGGTTGTTTTTGTATGATTTCATGGCATTCTGAGAACATTCGGGTGGTTTTGACCACCCAACGCGCCCTTTTAGAGCGCGACGAACTGATGAAAATGACACATTCGATCGTACCGCGCACATCGCATGTCCGATTGATGTTTCGTCTCCTCCTGCATGTAACGAATAATATTCCTATCATTTTCATGTGGTTTCAGGTCACTTGGAGCACGTTTTCTCAGAATTCGACCATGACACGCCGTTTTGGTCTTTTATGGCTCCGGAAACGCATTTCCAATCACTGCGGTAAAACGGCACGTCCGATTGACGTGTCATCTACCCGACCATTTCACAATTCACATCTCAGTTGTTGTCATATGAATTCATGGAATTCGGAGGACGTTCGGGTGTTTTTGACCACCCAACGTGCCCTTTTAGAGCAAGCTGAACTGCTGAAAACGATACATTCGGTCATACCGCGCGCACCACACCTCCAATGGACGTGTCGTCTCCTCCTACATGTCACGAATAATATTCCTATCGTTTTCATGTGGTTCCAGGTAATTAGGAGCAAATTTTCTCTCAATTCAACCGTAACATGCCGTTTTGGTCTTTTATGACTCCAAAAACACATTTCTGGTCACTGCGGTCAAACGACAACTCTGATTGATGTGCCGTCTACCCGAACATTTCACAATTTATATTGCGGTTGTTGTTGTATGATTTCATGGAATTATGATGTCGTTCAAGTGGTTTTGACCACCCAACACGCCCTTTTAGAGCGCGCCGAACTGCTGAAAACGACACGTTCAGTCGTACCGCGCGCACCGCACGTTCGATGGATGTGGCGTCTCCTCTTGCATGTCACGAATAATATTCCTATAATTTTTGTTTTGTCTCAGGTCATTCGGAACACGTTTGCTCTGAATTCAACCGTGACACGCCGTTTTGGTCTTTTATGACTCCGGAAACGCGTTTCAAGTCACCACGGTCAAACGGAACCTCCGATTGATGTTCCTTCTGCCCGACCATTTCACAATTCACACCGCAGTTGTTGCTGTACGATTTCATTGCATTCTAACATCGTTCAGGTGGTTTTGACCACCCAAAGCGCCCTTTTAGAGCGCGTCGAACTGCTGAAAACGACACATCTGGTCGTACCGCACGCACCGCACGTCCGATTGATGTTTCATCTCCTTCTGCATGTCATGAATAATATTCTATCGTTTTCGTGTGGTTTCAGGTCATTCGGAGCACGTTTGCTCTGAATTCGACCGTGACACACCTTTTTGGTCTTTTATGACTCCAGAAACGCATTTCCGGTCACCGTGGTCAAATAGAGACTTTGATTGACATGCCATCTACCCAACCATTTCACAATTCACAACGCAGTTGTTGTCATATGATTTAATTCCATTCTGACATCGTTCGGGTGTTTTTGACCACGCAACGCGCCCTTTTAGAGCGCGTTGAACTGCTGAAAAGGACACATTCGGTCGTACCGCGCGCACCGCACATCCAATGGACGTTCCGTCTCCTCCTGCATGTCATGAATAATATTACTATTGTTTTTGTGTGGTTTCAGGTTTGTTGGAGCATGTTTGCTCTGAATTTGACCGAGACACGCCGTTTTTATCTTTTATGACTCCAGAAACGTGTTTTCGGTCACCGTGATCAAATGGTACATCTGATTGACGTGTTGTATGCTAGACTATTTCAAAATTCACACCGAGGTTGTTGTCGTATGATTTCATTGCATTCTAAGGACATTCTAGTGGTTTTGACCACCCAACGTGCCCTTTTAGAGTGCGCCGAACTGCTGAAAATGACACATTCAGTCGTATCGTGCGCATTGCATGTCCGATGGACATGTCGTCTCCTCCTGTATGTTACGAATAATATTCCTATTATTTTTGTTTGGTTTTAGGTCATTCGGAGCACGTTTTCTCTGAATTCAACCGTGACACGCCGTTTTGGTCTTTTATGACTCTGGAAACGTATTTCTGGTCATCGCGGTCAAACGGCACGTCCGATTGACGTGTTGTCTACCCGACCATTTCACAATTCACACCACGGTTGTTGTTCTATAATTTCATTAAATTTTGGGGACGTTTGGGTGGTTTTGACCACCCAATGTGCCCTTTTAGAGCGCGTCGAACTGATGAAAACAACACATTCGATCGTACCATGTGCACCGCACGTCCGATGGACATGTAGTCTCCTCCTGCATGTCAAGAATAATATTCCTATCATTTTCATGTGGTTTCAGTTCATTTGGAGCATGTTTTCTCTGAAGTCCGTGACACGCCGTTTTAGTCTTTTATGACTCCAGAAACGTGTTTCCAATCACCGTGGTCAAACGGCACCTCTGATTGATGTGTTGTCTACCCAAACATCTTACAATTGACACTAAGGTTGTTTTCATATGATTTCATGGTATTATAACGTCGTTTGGGTGGTTTTGACCACCCAACGCGCCCTTTTAGAGTGCGTCGAACTGCTGAAAACGACACATTCGGTCATACCGCATGCACCGCACGTCCGATGGATGTGTCATCTCTGTCACGAATAATATTCCTATAGTTTTCGTGTGGTTTCAGGTCATTCGGAGGATGTTTGCTCTGAATTTGACCGCGACATGCCGTTTTGGTCTTTTATGACTCCAGAAACGCGTCTTTGGTCACCGCGGTCAAACGGAACCTCCTATTGATGTTTCCTATACCTGAAAATTTCAAAATTCACACCACGGTTGTTTTTGAATGATTTTATGGCATTCCGATGTCGTGCGTGCGGTTTTGACCACCCAACGCGCCGTTTTAGAGCGCGTCAAACTGCTGAAAACGACACATTCGATCGTACCATGCACATCGCATGTCCGATGGACATACCGTCTCCTCCTGCATGTCATGAATAATATTCCTATCATTTCCATGTGCTTTCAGGTCATTCGGAGCATGTTTACTCTAAATTCAATCGTGACACACCGTTTTGGTCTTTTATGACTCTGAAAACGTGTTTCCTGTCACCATGGTCAAACGGAACCTCCAATTGACGCGTCGTCTACCCGACCATTTCACAATTCACATCACAGTTGTTGTAGTATGATTTCATGGAATTCTGATGTCGTTCATGTGGTTTTGACCACCCAACGCGCCCTTTTAGAGCACGCTGAACTACTAAAAATGACACATTCGGTCGTACCGCACGCACCGCACATCTGATAGATGTATCGTCTCCTCCTACATGTCACGAATAATATTCCTATCATTTTCATGTGGTTTCAGGTCATTCGGAGCACGTTTTCTCTAAATTCGACCGTGAAATGCCGTTTTGGTCTTATATGACTCCGGAAACGCGTTTCCGGTCACAGCGGTCAAAAGGCACCTCCAATTGACGTGCCGTTTTCCCGACCATTTCACAATTCACACCACGGTTGGGTAGTAATGATTTTGAGTGTTAATCTGAATCGATGTGTAATCCTACTTGGGATAAGATGTTGAGGTCATCTATAGTTGATTTTACAACCATTGTTTTATTTTTATTTATGTTTATGCATGATGCTTGAGATTCACCCAGATTCCAGGGGTGGGGCGAGTGGTCTGGGGGGTGCGGGGGGTTGTCCAGGGGTGCGGGGGGGGGGCTGTCAGGGGGTGCGTGGTCATCGCTACTACCTCCATCCGGTGGGCCAGGGGCCTACAACAAATAAGCATTATGAATATTTTCATAACAAAATTAATATAAATTAAATAAATAAATACAGTGTAAACCTACGTCGTATGATCCCATGCACCATCACCTGGATGCACATATTCCCGCAGTACTCTAACCTCAGTGGTCAATTGCGCATTTACCTCCTCGGAAGCACGTAGCCATGCCTTAAAATCTGACAACTACTGTGTCATCTGAGAAACAGTAGGACCAACAGCCGTTGCACGTGACACTACAGAACAAGGAATCCCTATTACATAGGTCAAACTATATCCACGCCCATCCCGACCAATAATGTGATTAAAGATCTCATCCCTTCACATGGGAAGTTGTTGCTAGTCCTCTGGTAGATGTTCTAACTCAGCTTCGAATTGAGCCTATGAAATATTTAAATATATATGTTAATATATAGATTTATGTAATTATTGGTAAGTACAAGCACTTACTATCAATGCTGCAGCCTCTGAATCATTGCGATCACAAGTCCTCATCCACACCGACATTTTACCAGTCGGTGCACCTTGCTCCCGCAACTTTATATGAATAGAATATAAACACAAAACCGTATTAATTAATAAATTAAAAATTGAATAATAAATACCTCATTTCGGATCTGAGACACGTGACGAGTCCCGAGCCTGTGAGCTGGTCCCTGCAACGCTCGATTCTCAGAATGGCATGCTGACACCTACTACATTCAATTCATTAAAATTTCAAAAAAATCACACATTCTTGAAAATATATATACACCAAAATAAATATACAAACCGCAACACCCTCAGTAGACCAATATACAACTAAGTCGCGCCACTGAGCTGGGAGGACACCTCTCGGGACTTTTTCCAGAATGTATGGGGCACCCACATTTGGTACTGAGTGGTCCCTCTTCACTTTACCTTTATAGTTTTTCCACATCTTACGACATTTGCTCATACACACAGCTCGAAACTCATCGGGATATACTTTCAAATTTTTCTATTAAAGAAAAAAATCACACATATTAGTATTGTTTATACATAGAGAATAAAGTAAAATGCTCTTCTTACCTGATCCTCCCTCCAAAGACGATCTAATGTGTCTGGAGTGATAGAAGCCCAGTCACGCGTGGTCAATGGATATCGATGTGGGTCACATATGATATGACCCAGCTAACAAATAAATACAGGGGAATTCGGTCCCATGGGATGAAATACCTCATCAAAGGAAACATCAATCATCGGGTCGGAATTCCAGGATAAAATGCCATGGCTGGGGCCTCTCTTGAGAGAGGAAGAAGCAATCGAGTCTAATCCTGTTGAAATTTTATATATAATTTGACAGATGTTATAAATATATAAATATATATATATGTGTGTGTGTGTTTATCAATTACATAAAAATAGAGACAATGACATTCAAACATACCTCGACCCTGAGACATAGATGCCTCAGATGGATGATGTGGATCTGCTGCCTCTTCCCCTGACATGCCTGCAGTCATAGAAAACATTAGTAAAGGGACTATCCAAAGTTTCTAAAAGATAAATTGGAATGTTCTTAAAAAAAATCAAACTTGTAAAATTGTTAATCAAACAAAAATGGATTGAATAATTAGTTGTGAATGAATTTTAAAAAATCAGAAAGTTAACAAAACAGATATACACATTATGTACAAAACCAATCAATGCATAACCAAATTTTATATTGAATTAATAAAAATTCAAGCAGCACATGAACCAGATGAAGAATACCTCAAAGGGAAGATACACTGACAATAACATCAATATACCAAGAGTAAAATCACCCTAAATATTTATAACTAAATAAACTTCCAAAAGTGAGGATTAAAACATACAAGGATTTATAAAATGGTTAGATAATTTATGATATACTAAGAAATTCAATACTAAATAACAGGAAAACAATTATACCTTTCATTAAGCATGAAAATCAACTGTTTCTCCTTCAACAGCCTCTCTGACCCAATAAATATATTCTTCACATTGAGCTACGTTATGTTGATCAAGCTGTTGGGAAACAAACAGAACAGTCTCGGGTTCATCTTCTTCAAATAAAAACACTCCTCACTGAGACATTTTGACAACAACTTGCCAACTTGGATTCAAAGGCAAAGTAATGAAGAATACTTGTTCCACTTGTGCTGTAAAAATGAAAGGTTCATTCTAAACTCATTCATTTTTGTATAACATATAGTTAAAATTCACCAATGAAAACTGATATTGATTGACTTTACATCCACGCATTGGATCATCCCAATTACACTTTAACAATATGTACTTCAACCCATGTGTGAATACAACTTCAATGATGTCTATCAATTGACCATAGTAATAACCAGAATAGACAAATGGAAAACCGATGCCACCATTTTGTGTTGCTCATTTGTCGTCAACATCGTTAATGCATAATCAAAAACCATTAGAATCAATAGCTTTATAATGACGAGCTGTTATAGATAGACCCTCGGCCAGTTGGATAAATTCTTCAGTTAGCGTGGGGTCCCCTAACTCCCTCAACTTATGAACCTACATAATTTATAAAATTCAATACTGATATTTGTAGAAATATATTATTATAATACTTCACTCATAATGAAAATCAATTTATAAGTACATAATCCTTGAACCAATCATGAAATGACTCATAATGAGATTTTTGAATTTGTAACTCAGTCGCACGATACACCCCTTCTTTTATCTCATTAATGTGTTTCCTTCAAATGATAATGCGATGTTTAAATGATCAACTTATGCAAACAAAACATGAAAAAGTTAAACAATAAAAGTGATAAGATACTTACTGCATTAATGGTGCAACTGATAGAGTATTGAACAAGATATATCGATGTGGTTGTATCCACTCGATGATGTCCATATCAAATGTGGTTCCTTCTCCAACTGGACCATCATGAATCAGAGAGGTCTTATCTAATTTTATTTCAACATCCATAATATATTCTGCACAAAAAGTAGTAAACTCAGCCATCAAATAACCATTGGCTATTGATGCCTCCGAATGAGCTTTGTTGTATACAAATCGTTTCAATGTACTCAAATACCGCTCAATAGGATACATAGACCTGAATTGCACTAGACCAGCAGCAATTACTTCATCAGTTAGGTGCACTATCAAGTGGACCATAAAATCGAAAAATGAGGGGGGGGAGTTTCTCAAAGTGACAAAGCGTAAATACAATTTGGTCCTGCAAACTTTTTAAATAACTCATTTGTTGATTTCTTAAACAAAGCTATATAAAAAAATTACTCATCTCAATCAACGGCTAAACAAAATTAGGGGATAAACAATCACAAATTGCGATTGGAATCAACTAATGAAGTAGTATGTGATTTTCATGACTTTTCAACCCCTACAATGTCTTGCTCGTCAGATTCACACACTTTGAAATATTTTAAGAGTAACCATCAGGCACCTTGAGCATCTTCAAAATGGAAAGAAATGTCACTTTCTCATTTTTAGTCATCGTATACTATGTAGTAGGCATATATTCCTTGTTTCCCTCAGCTAACTGTAAATGAAACTTTTTCCTTAAACCCATTTCTTTCAAATCACAGCGTGCATTAACATGGTCCTTTGATTTTCCACTGACTCCTAAAATGGTCCACAATTTGTTATCACAAACATTTTTTTCAATGTGCATGACATCCAAATTATGCCTCAGCATGTTAGTTTTCCAATATGGAAGACTATAAAAAATACATTTCTTTTTCCAATTGTGACTACACCGCCTACCCGTAGCATGATTATTACGTACTGGTGGAGCCACCAAATCCTAAATTTCATATACCATGCAGATGTTTTCATCCTCAATCTACGATAACATTTCGACTCTTGTCATGATCTTTGGTGCTGGGATGAACTCTCTAGAACCATCAAATGCCACTCTGTCCTTTCTGAACCTGTTCTGAGGGGGGAGAAAACGTATGTGACCCATGTATGCCCATTTTTTGGAATATTTAAGCCATACAGGTTTTTTACTTTTATTGAAACAAGGGAATGAAAATTACCCTTTCGTACTCCATCCTGATAAATTTGAATAAGCTGGGAAGTCATTGATTTTCCACAATAAATAAGCTTACAGTTTGAACATTTCATTCATTTCACAGTCATAAGTCATCACACCATCGCCCCAAAATTTATTCAACTCATCAATCAATAGCTGAAGGTAAACATCAATCTTATCCCACGTACTTTTAGGTCCATCAATAAGAGTGGAAAGTAATATAAATTATTGATTCATACAAAGCCATGGAGGAAGATTATACGGAACCAACACCATGGGCCATGTGCTATGAGTTGCACCAACCATAGGCTTGACTAGATTGAAACAATCTGATGCCAATCCCAATCAGACATTATGAACATCTTTAGCAAAGTCGGGATGTCTCTTATCAAAATCCTTCCATGCATGAGAGTCTTCCAGGTGGGTTAACATATCACTTTCATGAACTCTTTCTACATACCATCTCATTAATGTACAAACTTTAGATGACATAAAAAAAAATTCAACCTCGGTTTAAGGAGAAAGTAACGCATTTTCTTTACGGTAATCGGTTTCTCCTGTATCGAAATCTGACTATGATGAGTCTTATCTCCCCTATTCTCTTTCCACCTGGAAGCACCACAAACTGTAAAAATATCCAAATGGGAAATTTCCTTTCTAAACAACATACAGTTGTTTACACATGCATCT
The DNA here is from genome assembly GCA_963277665.1 of Viscum album. NCBI lineage: Eukaryota > Viridiplantae > Streptophyta > Magnoliopsida > Santalales > Viscaceae > Viscum > Viscum album. The sequence goes on along the minus strand of OY728159.1, from coordinate 966,794,679 downwards.
ATGGTCTCATATGTAAAACCTAAGTTCTCTATCAACTTACAAGCATGGTAATACGACTGGGAAATCTTAGCGTCGACAGGAAGAACCTTTTTCAATAACACCAAAATCATGTTGAATGATGTGTCTGACCAATTATTAAAAGTCTTCAAATACAACAACTCCACGATAAATGACAGATTATTGGAAGAAGTACATCTAGGATATAATTATGTTTTTGCATCATCAAGTGCTTCATAAAACCTCCTCGAATCACGATATGAAATAGAGTGAAGAATTATCTCACCGGTCTCAAGATTCTGGATGTCAATACCTTCCGGATCAAACCCACATACCATTTCAGTAATCATTTCATGCATTGGATCATTCATCCTTGCATCAACATCCATCTGAACTGCATCCGTATTTTGACAACGAACATATTCTTCTCCATGACGAGTCCATCTCTTATAATTTTTCAGAAATCCATTAAGGAATAGGTGCTCCCTCATAGTATATCATGTGAATTGATATCTGTTAGCACATTTTCTACATGGACAACTAATATAGTCACTTTCAAATCCTCAAGTGAAGTCAAAAAACTGCATAATTCCATTGAAATATTCTCTATATGTTTGATTTATAAGATCAATCCAACTCTTATCCATAATAATATCTGTATAAAAAACATTTACACAATAATTATTACATTTTCATTTTTCAAATAAATTATATTTAAAATAAATACTAATCAATTGTTTGTGAACCATTGATAAAATAATAATGTAAGTGAAATCCCATGTCATACAAAATTGCGCTACAAACCGGGAAGGGAGGTGATCCGAAGGTGGTGCTACGAGGGATAGGAGAGGCAGAAAAGGGGAGCCGGAGCCAAAGGTGGTGCGGCGAGGGAGGGGACGGGTGGTGGCGGCGGCGGGGAGCCAGAGGAGAGGAGGCGATGAGGGGATGGGGGACGGGCAGCGAGGGTGGGGGGGGTTGTCCGGGGTGGGGGGATGTCTGGGGTGCGGGGGGGGGGGGGGGGGGGGGCTATCTGGGGTGCGAGGGGGCTGTCCGGGGTGGGGGGGTTGTCTGGGGTACAGGGGGGCTGTCCGGGGTGCGGTGGGGCTGTCCGGGGTGCGGGGGGGGGGGGGGGTCCGGGGTGCGGGGGGGGGGGAGAGGGGGTTGTACGGGGTGTGGGGGGGTGTCTGGGGTTCGGGGGGGCTATCCAAGGTGCGGGGGGGGTGTCCAAGGTGGGGGGTCATCCGGGGTGAGGGGGGGAGGGCCAAGGGGGCAGAGGGCCAAGGGCAGAGGCCGGATTTCGGAGGGCAGAGGGGTAGGAGACTGAGGGGGTAGAGGCCGGAGAGCATAGGCCAGAGGGCGGAGGGATGCCGGAGGGGACGGAGGGAAGGGTGGAGGATAGCCAAAGGTCGGAGGGTGGCCAGAGCCAGAGGTAAGAGGGCGGAGGGTGGGCGGAGAGCGGAGACCGACGAGGACGGAGGGTGGCGAGCGGTGGATGGCGGCAAGAGCACGTAACGACAGGGGAGGGCGTGCGGTGACAGGGGAGGGCGTGCGGGGAGGGCGGCGACAGGGGGGGATATGTCGAGGTCGAGGGAGGAGGCAGGGGGTCTCTGAAGCCCCTTTTTTGGAAAAGCTCAGTGACCGTCACTAGCGGTCTCTATAGGGAACCTATAGCGACCGTCACTAGTGGTCGCTATAGGTCACCTATAGCGACCGCCAAAGGAGGTCGCCCGTGTCAGGGGGCTTCAAAGCCCAAAATTGTAGTAGTGTGACCAGATTGAAAGTGGAATGTGTTGAGGTAGTGGGGTTATAGTTGGATTATAATGGGATATGTTGAGGGATAATTTTTAATGTATGGTTCATAGTTATTGTTAAAAGGTGGTTGGGATGTTATGTTGTGGCATTTTTTAATTACTTGGTATCCATGGAATATTATTTTTAATTATGGTATGGTGTTGGAATGGGATAGAATTAGATAAGTCTATGTTCAAATATAATATATGGTAATTTATTATTGAATTGAATGATTATAAAAGGATTGGAATCAAATGTGTAGTGGATGAAATTAAATAAGGTGTTTTCTTGTTAGTATTTTATCATTATATATGGGATCGAGTGGTAAAATAAATATAACTTGGTGGTTAATAGTAAATATATAAATTGTTTAACCTATGAATAAAGAAAGAAATCATGGGTTATGTATGGTTGTGTTGTATAGTAAGTTTCATTTACTGGTGGTAGTAGTTGGTGGTGGATATCATGGGGTGATGTGTTTATACTATGTGTTATTCGAGGGATATTGATAGAAACCCTTAGGTAAGGAATTTTTTTAGACTATCTATTCTTTTATTTTCATTTTATTTTCTAAAAAACCCACAAAATTTGTATATCTTTATCAATTACCATAGGTTTTTGTTTTTGGGTGTTTTTCCCAGCATCCATACTGGTAAAGATAGACGAATAACTATTCCCCTCTCCCACAGTCTCTCTTAAGTTGAGGTTCATGGTGATGGAGGCATAGTTGGTGGTACTGACTAGTGATAATGGATCATGTGGTGGTGACTCCTGGTGATGTTGACTCAGTTGGTGGTGATTCCTAGTGATGATGGCTCTTTTGGTGGTGATTCCTAATTATGATATCTCAATTAATGGTGATGTCTATTGATGATGGATTATTTGGTGGTGGTTACTAGTGGTGATGTATTTTTGTTTGGTGTTGGTTCTTGATATGGTTCATGGTGGGGTCCATGCATGGTAAGGGGAGGGAATGAGGTTGGTGTATTTCGTGTCTATGATACCCTACTATATTGGGTTGGAGAGTGTTAATCCAGTTGGGAAGTGGTTATAAGGATCCTTGAAATATGTTATTTTTACATGATATTACTATATTGGATGTGTTACTTTCTGAGTTAGACTTGGTGAGGTTGGTGGTGATTAGTTAACCCATCTAGGTGGATGTTAGTTTTTTTCATTTGCTAGATTATTTGTATGCTCTTATTGCATTCACATGGGAGACCTTGGGTATGATCCTATTGAGTATACATTTTATAATAACTCTATGCATATATAAAATATTTTTTTCAATTGTATAAGAGGGTTTTGGAGGTCAAGTTTGATATCTCTAGCTCAAAGGTTGGATTTGTTATAGTGTTTTTACCTTAAGATTTCCCTTGTTATTATTTTACTTTGGAGGTTTCATTAATATTTCTTTATATAAATTATGGGGTGTTTGTTGTTTTATATTAATGAAATGGTTTTGATTTTTGGTTCTGTATTAAATTCCTAGGATTATTGAGGGTAATGTATCTCATTTTGGGTTTTATACCCTCGGTTCTAGTCACCAACCTAAGGCTTATTCGAGGTAGGATTTAGGGGGGGTCACTCTTTATATTCACTATTGACCTAGGAGGGGTACACGTGGAGGGGGTCATAACACATCATGACACATAAAATAACTAGATTCATCCAAAACCATAAGGAAGAGAATCACCCCATACCAAAAAACCATACACATACCTAAAGACTCTAGGTAGAGTATTTTACCAAGCCTGACCAATAGCCAAATATATAGGGTAGGGTGTTAAGTGGAATCCAAACCACTACCCAAAGGTTTGTGGTAGGATCCCATAACTCAATCCCAAACCATCCCCTCTTAGTCAGGGTATTTCACACAACATTTCATATTAAACAAATAACCACACCCTAATCACTCAAGGGAGGTCACACATCATCATCTCATACAACACCTTCTAACTCAAGGTTGGTCTCACATCATCATATTGACCCATATCAAAACATATATTGGACCAGTAAATTCTCACACAAAGTAGTCCCTACCACAACTTTCTTAATCTATGAGAGTCTATAAATAAAATCTCAAATCAATTTCTTAACCATACCTTCTCCCTCAAGGTTGTTCAAACATTCTCGAAAAAGAATTCTCACTTAAAGTTAGTCACACATTCTTGACCACGTCTTATCACTAAATATTGGTCATGCATCACAATATCATAGCCTAAAATTCTCTATAAATGTTTTATTAAACATCAATAATCATATGAAACTATATACAAACATATCATCCTCTCACATAGGATGTGACCATAACAATCAGTCTCAACATATCACACAAAATTTGGTAAGGACATCACATAATCAATAATTTTCATAGAGTCAATCACTAAATTGATTAAATATTCCAAGAAAAAAAACTATAGAGATTTCCCTTGGATTATTACTTTCTAACATTTCAAGGTTTCCAACATAACCTTTTTAATACACTCAACACTTGTATAAGTGAAGGAAATCATTACCCAAAATCAAATGTTATACCACTAGATCAGATGAACTATAAGTGACCCCGAAATCTTACCCTGGTCCCACATAACCCAAGAGGATGTCCCATCAATATTTTATAAAAATATATATTATTCCATATAACATAATCCAATTCACTCATATCAACCCTCTAAGTGGTCAATTACAACAATACAGACTAGCATGTGGCCTTTTATACCAAAAAATAACACATTCTATCTATACACAAAATCATACATCATTATATAAAAAATAATACACTTTTAAATCATAATTAGGAAGCACCTATAAAATAAACCATTCTTTGAAAAATAAAGCATCACCCACAAGAGTTCAAACAGACCAAAACCAATATCAACTAATCTCTTTTGGATTTCCTTTAAAAACCAAGTCAAAATATTAATTAATACCATTTATAATAGGTGTCATGTGTCATCTTACTCACACTTGGACCTTGTCCAAAATCACATTAAAAGTATTATTTAGAACCCCCCAACTTTTTTTAATATTCCATTTCAAAACAATTGTTGAAATCACCACTTTTACTTTAAAATTACATTAAAATCAAATCCTTTTTTAAAATCATATTTTATAAAGGAAACTGATTTGATTTTTGAAATCCAACTCACGTCCCCAAAAAATCAATAAATAGGTCCATCATCAATTTTTCTACAAAGGTTCTACCAATAAAGCATCTAGAATGCTATGTTGTCCTTTTTTGCTATAAGTCCAATGTGATCCAAACTCAATTTATGGGTAAATTTTAAACAAATCATGAAACCGTATAAAATATTGATAGTGGTGGAATATAAATAAAAATTCAACAAATTAGAATGTGACTCAAGAATTTAAAAACCTCTTACCTCAACTGATGATTTATAAATCAATCCCAATATCATACCTACCTCCTCCCTATCCAAGATAACCTATATCATCCATAAACACTATCAAATTAAAAAACTAAATATTTAAAACCAAAAACCCAAATTGGAATAATTGATTGAAACTCACTATGTATCCCCACAACACCAAAATCATGAGTAAAGATGTATTGTCCACTCTTAGCATATGCCTAGTCATAATACCCATCAGACCCCAAATTAATATACCCAAATCAATTAGAAATTAGACTAAATTTATCCAAAATCTATAAATATATTTTTGGAGAAACATACCTTAAGAAAATGTTGAACAGTGTCTTAAACATCTACTCTTGAAAACAATTCTATAAGCCACACACAAAATCCTCATATAGTTTTACAATTAAACCATGGTCTGATGGAATCATATCCCTTTAACCCTAACTGGTGAAAAATAATTAGAGTAAAACAAGTGGGAAGAATAAAAATTGAGAAGGATGGATATATTATCTTGCATCCATGTGATGAAACTCTCATGAACCATCTAGATTGAAGTGATACAAAGGGTGTTGGGTAAGAGGATCTTGACCCCCCCCCCCCCACTTGTGCATCCTAAAATGGTGAGATTTCAAAGATGTTTCTAATTTAAAAACACCAAAAGATCATATTTTCCTTATAAAATAACTCACTAGTAGGTCATTTCATGAACCTTGTAATCACATAATGTCGCACCCATGTTGGTACATCTCATAGAGTGACCCTCTAGCTCACAATGTGATTGTACCTAAGAAGAGGGATTAACCCCCTAGATAAAAAACATCATGACATAACCAAAGTGGTTTTATCATGATGTCTCATCCAACAAAGGACCCATGACATGAATCCCTACCAACAAGAAATGATACTTACTTCCTCCATGTCATCAGGCCATGGACCCCTTCTACCACATTGTTACTATACATAAGGGTTGAACCTTATATATGAGATTTATACATTTTATCACTTTAGAATATCATATTGTATCACCCCTATACCACATAATTACCTTCTAAAATCCCCAAACCTACACATTATGTCAACATCTACCACAATATGAAGCCTTATTTATTGTGGTGTGGTCATGGATCAGTCATTTTTTACACTGACTCCCCTGTATAGTGGCATGAAATTACGACAGTTGTATAATTTAATCTACCAACGTTAGAAAACTTTACTTAGGAATTTTTCCACTAAACTATCACTTTGGAAACATCTGATAAATCATCTGAAACTTGATCAAAACTTACATCCCTCACTTCAAGACCAAAAAATAAAATGTCCCATAAAAAATTACTCTTAATTTTTTGGTGTATTACAAAATTTATAATATAAATATTTTCATCCTAAATAATTAATGTTACTATATTGTCCATAAATCCAAACCTATCTTGGTCATAAATTACCTACTAACTTGCTACATTTCATCACTAAATTTCCAACATGCTTCTATTTCGCAACATCAATCACCAATGAAAAGTATTCACCTAAATCTAAGAAACAGACACATTGATATTCCCATAGAATAATCCATGACTTCTATGACATCCTTGGAATCATTTTACTATGATTTATCCATTAATTCACTTTGAACCTAATATTTCTCAACTGAGCACCCTACTCATACCCAAGTGTCAATATAAAACAATGATCACCAAACACTGAGATAGTTCTCAACTATATCTATTGATCCCAATACATTTAACTTACAAAAATAAATTCACCCAAATATTATGGTGCCTCGCATAATAATACCTAACTTATAAGTTCTAATTCTAAATAATGGTGTTCCCCATTATATGAATCACCTACCAAAACCCAAATAAATTGGTCTAAACTAAGGACCCTTCAAACAATAATTTGGCTACTTGATCCAAACATAAAACATTTACCTCATGATCCTAAACACATGAATATCTTAGAATAACCATGACATATACACTAAATACAAAATCCAAACACTTAGTTCATCTTTGATCTATCACTGAAAATCAAGAAAACCCAATCTAGATAAGAAATGATTGATTTTCCCCAACATCAGACCAAACCAGGTACCAACCTTCAAACCTCACTTGGTGATTTCCAAGGAAACATGGAACACTATACAAAGACATAAATTCAATATTAATGTCACTCCTAGTAAAAGCACTGAAATTGAAGAAACCTAAAATACATGGATACAAGTTACTTATTCAATTCAATTTAAAAAAAATATAAACACCAACTCACTCAAATTTTCAAAAAATCCCTCGAAATATAATGGTTTTTTATAAAAAAAGTCTCAAGATATCCTAGCCTAGATGATTCATTACTTTCCAAAAACCAATTTCTTTTTAAAAAATAATTTCAAACCCTATTTCAAAATCATTTTCCTAATATTTTCTCAAAACATTAAAATAATAATCCATTTAAAAATCATTGGATCCACAGCTCATTTCAAGTAAAACCCATCTTATAAAAATGATTCACAAACACCTCATGACACTAAATGAGTTTTCATTTAAAAACTGGGTTTTAATTAAAAACTAAACATCCTGAAATTCATTTTCCTATGGAATATAAACAATCAAAATCCATAGTCAGGTAATAAATATAATAGAATCTATATTAGTCTAATATACCAATATAATATATTCCATAAAAAATGAATATTTTATAAGTTTCATCAATTAATAATGGATACTGATGAGGAAAAATGTAAAATAAAACCACCCATTGGTATGTGTATCATGACCTAAGAATTCCATTATAATAATGAATAGATAAATCACTTACTTATAGTTGTTATATATAACTCGTTTAGAGTCTCATCCATCCTATTTTGGGATTATTGTCCTAACTCATCACTCATCCTAGAGTTTATAGTACCAATATTAGTCATCCCATAGAAAATTGTGTTTTAACTAAATCCATGTTTTCCAAGCATGTTACCGGTTTACCTCCCATGTCCTGAAAACCTAAATTCACCTCTAATTTAAACTATCCCATCCCAAATCATAGTCAGATATCATTTTTTTATGCTCCATATCAGGTTTCCCTAATGGAACCTGAGTGGGGTTATGACATAACCTAAAGTGTGGCTCTCCATAGACCAAAGGTATCTAACTAGTAGAGTGGTCATGAAACTATCATGGATAGAATATTACCTCAAAAATAAAGCTCAAGGTTCATGGACAAACCTACCAAAAATTGAAGATGATTTTTCAATATAATATACATCCCTAAAACATATAAACATAAATAGGGATCCCTGAGGGACCCCGTAGTCTCATATATAAAGAAGTAAAATAGTTTATATGATACATTAAATAAAAATCTTAGTGGAAGAAGGTAGACATGTATAACATTCATCTTATACAATAGACATGTTAGTACTCTAAGTGATGTATAAGAAAAAATAAATTAAAAGTAAACTACACTAGCCTCTGTACAAACTCACATAATTTCCCTATTGAACCATCACCCTCAAAATCCTAATAGACCAAACAAAATTCCCAACACTATGTAGTACCTATTCCCTAGAATAAAACATGAGGGTATACCCATATACATTGAAACACATGTCATATATATGAGTAGGGGTGAGTCTAATAACCTAGTAGATATCAGTAATGCCCTAACAATACCAAATTATGGTGTGATAAAATGTATTTTCATGAAATACATATTAGGTTTTAAGTCATTCACATTCAACACAACCACCTAGAAACATACCATAAAATTCACAAATAAGAATACATTCTCGGTTTTCATGTACTAACCAGGCCACCATGACACATGATCTTTCTTTCTTTAGCCAATTTCTGAAGTAATGGATCCACTTAATGCTATAAATCCTAACCCATACCCAAATCCCATAGGTATGGTGTTATACCATGCATGACCCATACCAAAGGGTGTAGGGTAGAGAATCATATCGAATCTTGACCCCTTACTAAAGGTATAGGGTATGATCCCATAATATAATCGTAAACCACCCCCTATCACTCATAGGAGGTCATATCTAAGTTGATATCAAATACCCAACCACACCTTTATCACTCAAGGGAGGTCACATATCCTCATATAAGATTGTACCTTCTCAATCATGGTTGGTATCATATCATCATCTCATACCATATCACAACACATTCTAGACCAATACATTCTCAGATAAGAAAATCTCTATATGGAAGTGGGATCAGATAAATATTAAATTTATACTAGAAATTCCAAAAATGGTGAAAAATCATGATTCCATTTGGGTATGTTTTGGATAGAATAATAAAATCGTCTCATTTTATACTGATTCAGGAGACAAATATAGTGGAGGAGTTGGGAATGATAAATTTTAGTGATTTGGTTAAGATTCATGGGGTACCACTATTGATTGTATATGATAGATATCCTCAATTAAATTCTAGGTTTTGGATAACATTATAGTAAATAATGGATACATGATTTAAATTTAGTTCCATTTATGATCCTCAAGTGAATCGTCAGTTAAAGTAAATTATTTAAATATTATTGGGCATTCTTAGAGAATTTTTCAGGGATTTTGGTGGCTCTTAGGAGGGTCATCTCCCTTTGGTGGAATTATTTTACAATAACAGTTATCGTGATATGATCAAGATGGCTTCCTTTGAGGCATTATATGACTATTTTTTGTTCTTCTTTATGTTGGGTGGAAGTAGGAGAAAATTCCTTGGTGTTCCTATGTATTGGTCAGGAGAAAACATATAAGATTAAATTGATTCAAAGGTGAGTTGATATGGATAAATTATAAAAGAAATCATATACTGATCATTGCCACTATCCTTTAGATTTTTTGATAGTTTATCATGTATTATTAAATTAATTGTTAAGGATAGGGAAAATAGGGATGGGGAAGCAATGAAAGTCGATCCCTATATATAGGGGTCTCTTTGAGATCATTGAGTATATCAAGGATATGGAATAATTATTAGACTTACCTCTAGGATACAGTTTGATAAATGATGTGTTTCGCATCTATTAGTAGTGGTAGTGGATGTCGGACCCTTTACACATCAAAAGTTGGGGTCAGGTGGAGTTTGGTAGGATGAAACTTTCATTCAATATCCCATTTGTATCATGGATTGATGAGATAATGTCGTGTGTGGCAGAGCTATTTCATTGGTAGGTATAATTTGGAAACATGGTTGTGTACATGAGGAAACTTGAGAGTGGGAGACCTTTATATGTTATAAATGGAAAATTATTTTCACCAATATTGACAATATATAACTTCTAGGAAATGGGGAATTCTATGATGGAGATTATTTTAGGTCCCTATATAAGGTATTTGAAATATATTCTTAAGATATGTGTGTGTGTGTGTGTGTTTGATAGGTTTGGGAGTGATATTGGGTGACTTCATGTAATTTTTGGACCTTGCACGATTGATGAAAAATCATTGGGGCTATTTGGGTTTCTTAGTAAAACCATAAAAGGGCTCCTATGGGATATACAACCACCCAGAACTATATAGTGAAACTATAAAACCCTTAAAAAGGATGGGGAAATGGTTTTCTTACATTCTCAGGATCATGCAGTTAGGTCATGTGACTAGTTAAAATCACTCTCAAACCACATATGCTACCAATATTTTATTGATTATAGACTCACTTTTTTCATATTATCTATTGCTCTAGATTTTTAGGTTATTTTGGATGATTCACTCATTCAAGAACTCATTTCACTTAGAACTTATAATGATTTAAGGTGAGGCACTCTGGAACTACTATATTTCCTTTTTTCATGTTTTCTCATAATTAAACCATAACTATGTAGGGTTTGAATGATTTTGGTTACAAATTTTTAGATGAATTATGTCTTTTTTAGGGATTTGAGGAGACTAATGGGAGCTAAGAACTCGATTTTGGCAGTGTGATTTCATGGTGTCACTAGGTTAATGTATTTTACTTATTATTCACTCTGTATCATAGAAAATTTATTGATATTGAATATGATATTTTAATTTAAAGGATTTATATGTAAAAAATTATTTGGTAATGATGGAATTCATTTTTTGAAAAAAAATGTTATGAGAATTGTCTTGGGTAAAAATTAAAAATGTGATTTTACATGTGTTTGGGTATTTTTAAAAAATGATAAAAAAAGTATAAAATTATGTTAAATTATTATTAATGATGAATTTTGATAGTATTTATGATAATTAACCTGATTTTCCAATTGATTTTTATTCTGATTTTTGGTTTGGAAGGTCAGGTGAGGGCTCAAGAAAGGATTTGGGAAGTCTTACTTGGGTGTAGGTGTCTTGGTTGGTATAGACAATGTTTTAATTCCTGCCAAAGTGTGGATGATACATTAGAGAGGATATATATATAATATATTTTTTGGTTAGTTTTTTGCTCATGTATAGGAGTTACTCTTGTATTTGGTTGATTATAGTTACCCATGTTAATCTTGTCCCTCAAGATTTTTTTAATCACTTATTTTTTTGTGCAGTTTATTAAGGTATAGATTTAACTTATTGGATTGGTTTACATTGAACCTTATTTGGGATGATAAATAAAATTATTTATCTTGATTTTATAAAATTTAATGGTTGGGGCATGAAATCTAAAAAAAATTAAATCTTATTTTGTTTTCACATACATGGATTTCATGAAAAATTCTTGTAAAAATCCTACTTATTCTAGTAATTGAAGGTTCCTAATATAGTGGAAGTACCTGTTGGGTGAATATCCATAAGTTATTTTCGAATTCTATGGTTCATTTTTCAATTTTTTCAAGAAATAAATTTCATGAATAGTGAAATTTTTACAAAAAATATTGACATAGAAAAGCCTTGAACCCAAAGAGAGGATATATTTCATGTTAAATTTATAATTAATTTATTTTGATTTAAAGAAATAATAAATTATCTTAGGATATTTATTTTTAAATTTTGTTAATCATATGAAAAACTCTTTTTATATTACCATAGTTTCACTTATAGGATCGAAGTGTATAATCTCTCTAACAATGATTCACACTTACTCATTTGACCTTTGAATGACACTGATTGATTGTCTAATTCCATCATGTGGGATTAATCACCTTCCATTGTACATTTTGATAACTTCTAGTTCCTTTAGTATTAAAGTATTCTCTCTTTTTCTTATCATTCTTGAGAGGAGTAGAGATGGAAGAAATCAATAGAGAAGTTCCTTGTGTTCAATGATTCTCAATTATCGATTAACCCTACATAATAGATATAATAGTCTATTTATAAAGGTAGGATTTAAGTTTAAATATTATTTAATTGAATAACATCCCCTATATAATATAATAAATCATTCCTGACCCCATTCTAGAATAATAAAATAATATTATTATTTTATGACTTGTGCTAACAAGTGCAACAATAAATATTATTTTACTGATTTCCCAAAAAATATTTATTGATTGTCTATAAAATTAATATTTATTTAATATTTAATATTGATAAAACATGAATAAAATTATTCCTTGGTTCTGATAATAATATATATTCCATTAATTAAATCCAAATTTAATTTAATTGAGATCAATGGAAACACTTAGTATGTGACCCTTTAGGATTCTATCTCATTGGCATTAGGCATACTTGCAAAAAGTTCAAGATTACTGTCTAATAATGGGTCAAGGCACCCAAGAGAAAGAAATTAGTGTCACGAAAAAGAAAACCACATAAAAATTATTTTTTGTGTAATATAATCCATTTTTTCAAAATATATCATCAGGAAGGTCTCACATATGTGTCATCAACCTATATGTTTGATATTCCATTCTTTGAAAATCAGAAATAAACACGTCATTACATTATGACCATGGAATTTAATGAAATGGTTCCACTCTAATCAGGGGCCTTAGCTTCCAAATTCCATAAATATGGAATGGAAAAATACTTCCTCAACTTATTAATTAATAACATATCAATCATGATGCACCCAATGTATCCAACTTCACCATGAATTTTATCATCAAGGTTTATAAAATAAATCTAAGTACATGAGTCGTAACATGAATTAATAATAATCTTAATTTATAAGGACTATTAGACACACTCATAGATAATAATATATGATGACACATAAACATGGATAATTTATCCAGGTGGGTATGTTCTCATAATCTCCCATCTTGGAGATTATCAAGTTTGAAATTCATGAGAATAATCCTTATCTACTTATAAGTACTCATACCTAACATTAAACATTATATGTGTCTCATTGTAGTATAGTATATGACCATAAAAATCTATTTAATAATATCTTCATATAATTTCAAAGTTCTCATTATATAGGCGAACTATGATGGCCATATCAATGTGACAGAAACTCAAAGACATTATTAAATTAAATTAATTTAAAACAATTAACAATATGTAATAATATGTTTTATTAATATTAAAATCCTAAAATATACATGTAATGAAAAGTAAAAAATAGTTGGTTCTAGAAAACCAATCTAATAGACTCCCACTTGAACTAGATCCAACTACCAATGTATTTTAGACCAATTGACCTCACCTGATAATCATGTTTTTATAGAGTTAATACATTGTTCATGGGTTATTACATGTTATATTTTATAGTTATTATACTCCTTGTGACTTCACATATTTGAGAAAAATAATATGCTACTTCCAAATTATGTGCTTCACCCATTGATGTATCCTTAGATCCTTTTTGAGTGTCACCAATAAATTATTATAACAATAGAGTGTGATAGGATCTTTACCATTAGGTACCACATCAAGGTCTTATACAAAGTTACATATCTAAACTACTTTAGTTACCTCATAAGTCACAATATACTTAGAATATTCAATAAAATCTACAACCATGGATTGTTTTGAGTTCTTCCATCTCACAAAACCTCTATTGAGATTGAATATGTATCCCATATATGATTTTAGATCATATTGATCTACTTGGAAACTAGCATCTGCATATCCCTTGATGTCTATTTTATAATCTCCTCCATAAACCAAAGAACAAAACTTTATAATTACTCATATACTTAAGGATAGTCTTGACATCCATCCAATGGAGTTCACCTAGGTTAGCTTGAAATCTTTCTACAATACTAAAGGCATAAGTGGCATCAATCCTAGTACATAGAAAAATACATGACTAACTCAATCACCGATCCATATAGATTACTTTCTATTTTATGTCTTCCCCATGTGTCTGAGGACACATTTTCCATGAAATATGAATGTCATGTGATATTGGTGAAAATCCCCTCCTATATTGTTCCATACTAAATCTCTTCAGTATCTTTTTAAAATATGTACCTTGACTTAGGTCGAGTAATCTCTTGGATATATCATGATGGATCTTGATCCCAAAAATATATATTGTTTCACCTAATTCCTTTATGAATAAGTATTTATTTAACAAGTCTTAAATATACTATAATACTATTATTTCATTTATAATAAGTAGTATGTCATCGATATATTCTATTAAGAAAATGATTGTACTCCCACTAAACCACTAATAGACACAAGGAACACTTTTATTCTTTATGAAACCAAATTCCATTATGGATTCATCAAACTAAATATTCCATGACCAGGATTATTGCTTCAATATATAAATGGATATTTTCCATTTTCTTACCTTTTTGGAAAGTTTTGGAGTTACAAACACTTAATGTTGTTTCATATTGAAATATTTTTGAAGGTTTCCATTAAAGAAAGATATTTTTACATTCATTTTCCAAATCTCATAGTTATGGAAATAAGTAATGTAATGTATAATTTTGATAGATTTTATCATTACAACAGTTGAAAATATTTGATCGTAATTTATTCCATGAAACTGTTTGAACACTTTTTTAACCAGTCACACCTTATACATGCCGACTTGACCATCCATTTCTAGTTTCTTATTAAATACCCAATTGAAACCAACAGTATTTACATCCATTGAAGAATCTACGAAAATCTAAACTTTGATTTGGTACATGGAATCTATTTCAAAATTTACATCTTCTTTCCACTTAGAAACATTTATTCCACTTACTAATTCATTATAGGTTACACAATAATTATTAAAAACTAATAATGATTCACCATCATCAGTAACTAGAAATCTATATCATTCTAGGTCTCTAACTTCTCTTTTACTCCTACATAGTACTTGTTTATCTAGAACATTCTCTTCCATGGGCCTTTGTGGAGTTTTTCCTATTACAAATCTTATGTATCTTAATACAAATCTATATTAAAGTTTCTCTCACTCCCATTATCTCTTTTAGATATATGATCCATCTCAAGGAATGTGGGGTGCCTTTAAACCCAAAATTTTTGTCTAAAGGTGAATATGGGTAGTATCCCATTCTTTACATGGAATAACCTATAAAGATACACATTATGCATTGGGGTTCAAGTTTGTTTCCTAAAGTGTCCTTAAAAAAATTCACATCCCCTCACTTTTAAGTTTGACATCACAGGTTTCTTTCTAATCCAAAATTGGTATAGAATACCATATGACACATTAGTTGGTACTTGGATTAGTATGTATGTTGTTTTTTGTAATGTATATTCCCAAAAGGATAATGGAATACTTGCATGACTCGTCATTAATATCACCATGTAAAATAGAGTGTGGTTCCTCCTTTCACTTACACCATTTTACAGAGGTGTATAAGGAGGAGTGAGTTGTGATAGGATCCCAAACTCCTATAAATAATCAATTAATATTTGATGAAGATATTCACCACCACATTCTAAGTAGTGTTTCTTAATCATCATACAAAACAGGTTATCAACTTCATTATTTCATTCCTTGAATCTGTCAAATGAATCAGACTTGTACCTTATTAATTATAAATATCCATATCTACTTAAATCATTAGTAAAATTTATGGATAATGAGTACCCACCCCTTTTATCAAATGTAAATAGTCCACCCACATCTATATAAACTAATTCATGAATCTATTTTTCACTTTCACATTTTCAATTAAATTGGGATTTTTATTTTTCCTTATAAATGTGTTCAACATAAAATAAGTGGTTTTAGTATAAAATAATCTAAATATATATTTTAGGGTAATCTAGTCAAATGATTTTTTTTACATGACCTAGCTGGTTATTCCATAATTGGGTATGGTATGATTCATGTGAATTTGTTTCGTTATCGATTCCCATTACTAGGTTCATGTAATCCAACACATAAATATAATTATTTAACTATGTCTTACCATAAAAATGAAATCCTTATAAAAGAAACAAAATTTAATATCAAACATGAAAATAAATCCATTTTTATCAATTCTGGATATAGAAATAATGTTTCTGGTAACAGATGGAACATAATAATAATATATGAAAATCAAGATCAATCCCATCAGAAATGTGAGGTGGTAATCCTTGATAGCCACAACATAAATTTGGGATCTATTGGCTGGTCATAGATATACCCCTGGTCAATCTTCCTAAATATACTTGGTTCAAGTATTCAGATACAAATGTTATCACCACATGTTGTATCTAATAACCAATTTCAAATAGATAAATTGAACTTGATAATAAAATCACATGAAGCTTCCCTTGTATAGTGACCAAGAATTTTCATAAATATATATCACATCTTAGTAGATGAATATTCATTACACAAAATAATGATCCATTCCAAAATCATAGAGATCTAGTGCCTTTGGAAACTTGGAAATATAAACAACTAGTTCTAAAAAAATCTATATTATCTCCCACTAATTTCTTCATAACTTGCACCCTTATTATACAAACCATACTTAGTACCTTTATTTATAACTTGGGGAAATGAAACTAAATAAATGGTGAGCTTGGATACTCAGTAAGGATAAACAAGGGGGATATTTATAATTACTTGAGCCTAATATGAACATAAGGGTATGAGAACATATCATAACATTTTAAAATCATACCCACTATATCATAGTCCTAATATTAAGTCATGGCATCAGTATTAGTTTTTCATAAGACATGAATCATAAATAAATCAAAGAACATGGGACATGAGAGCATAACATTGTCATAAGACATAATTTTTTGGAATACACATAATCTTATAATGTTATAAATATGTATAAATATAAAAAGGCTCACTCATCAAGTTAAGGATGTGAATTTAGGCCCTCCCATAAACTTATAAACATGAAACCAGATCCATGCATAAACATGGGGACATGAAATACAGGTCAATGAATAAAATTATGGACATAAAATATAGTTCCATGCATAATCTTATGGACATACAAGTAAGTTCCATGCATAAAATTATAGGCATGAAAAATAGGCCCACCATAAAATTTTGAACATGAAATCAGGTTCACACATAACATATTTACCTCGTGATTTATCCATATTTAACTAACTAATTATAGAGATATATAATTCTTACCCATCACATAATGAAAAATCATACATATGTGTGTTATAAGATCAAAAAATATTCATCATATCAGAACCCATGAAAAGAAATAGGTTTCATTAAAATTTCATCAAATTATAACCCATGTAAGAAAAACATGTTTCATGAACATTTTATCATTTCATCATATTATAAATCATGGAAAATGAATGGGTTTCATAAAAAACTTATCATTATAAACATATACCATACATAGAAAGAATTAGGATGGTATTGTTTGGTAATATCCCCATTGAATCTTAAGTAACATCAATGTATTTCATCTTAAAAGTAAAATTATTTTGAAATATTCCATGGAATATTTCTTGAGTAAAATAACCTTTTCACTTTTAAATAATATTTTTAAAACATAAAAAATTCCCAATTATTAAGGAAAACATTTTATTGGAAAATCAACTTGGAAAATTGTAATGGAAGCTTCAAACCATTGATCGGTCAAGATGGTGGGAAATTCCATTCATGTTGTGTATGTTAAAATAAAACATTCTTTTCACAATTTTGTATAAAAAATCAAAAAAGTACCTCATTTAGAAAATAATAAGAAGATTCCTTTTAAAACCATTTTTTAAAAGTCAAAAAGGGTAAAAATGAAATTAAATAATCATTGGAGAATAGTAAAAACCTTCTTTAAAATATTTTTATAAAAACATGGATATGGAAGAAAAATGGTTTTTGAATGACGAGATAAATAAAGTCAATTTTCCATAAAAACATGTTTTTTGTTTCACGAGTACTTAATATGAGGAAAATAAAATGAAAAAAATTATTCTCAAGAAATAAATATATTAAAAGAAAATTTATGAGTTTTTTGAGAGGTATATCATCATCAAAAACATAATACTGGGTAATCTTAATAAATAATGATATTATAACATAAAACCCTTACCACTTTGGTAACTTTTGAATCATAAGACCCATGAAAGAAATAACCTTAAATGGATATGAAAATCTCCATAACTTTTATAAGAATCATTATAAAATAAATTCATGAGAACAATATATACCACATAAAAGAAGAAAGTGGTGTATAAGGAATGTGTCCAATAAAAATAAAAGTCATACAAAATTCCATTACCACTTTGGTAATCTTTTTAATCATAAACCTCATTACGGAATAAAATAAAATGAAACATAAAATATCATGAAAATAAGTCAATTAATGATATAACATGTCAAAGGGGTATTATGTACATCACAAAAAATAAATGAGTAGTGAATATGGAATATCTATCCCAAAAATAAAATAGAGACTAGGAATCCTTGCCTTAAGTCTAACTTCCTTCGTACATGTTGGAACCTCCTCTTCATTGAAAAAACTCCTTTATATCTCCTCTTAAGGGCTATAGGGATGGTATTTTTGGGAATTCCAAAAACACTAAAATATTTCTAGGGAATTATATAAGATAACTTAGAAGAGTTTGTTCAATCTATAAGGCTCAATGTAGTGTTAAAAAGAGAAAGGAGAGGCTCCCTTTTATAATTTTTGGGAGGTACACTCTTGGAATTTAATAAAATATTTAATTAATAAAAAAATATTTTTTATTTATAAATGCCTCCAAATATATACTATTAAAATATAATATGAGGATGAGTCTAAATACTCACATATAATAAAATTTGGAAAATTTTGGATCACATTTTTACAATTATCTTTTTTTTAACCCTACGGACAATTGTTGTATTATTAATGTTTTTCACCCTTTAAGGGTTAATAATGTTACTATAACATGAAAATGAATTTTAAATGAAATATAGTTTATGTTTAAAAATATATCATATTAATTTGGATGAATCTAATATTTTTATGAAAGTTATATTATTTAATAAAATATTATTTAGTATAAAATATCTTAATGTCATTTTTAACAATATTAATTTAAATTGAATTTAAATACATCAAGACAAAGGGGGGTTTGAATATAATCCCATAAAACCTTCCTAATATTCCATATGTATCTATAAAATTTAAATTACATATTAACTCATTCAAAATATATCAGTTTTAATATTTTTTATATTTTTTATTTTATTTTTCTGTTAATTTAATAAATATTACAATAACATTGCACAAGAATTTAAGGTAACTATATAATTTATAAAAAAATAGAAATAAATTTATATAATGAAAATAATTTCATTAATCTTAAAATGTGCACTTATATTCATTCATAACTTTTTTTTTCTCTATGTAGACACATAATATTTATATACAACTAAAAGAGTGACATTTTGTAACTTTAATAGATTTAAATATAATAAAGGAGATTTTCATGGAAAATTATCTATTAAACAAATAAATTAAATACTAAGGTGATTATGGTAGAATTATAATCATCCAATAATAAGTAGGATGAAAAATTATGGCCTAATCACTTAGTTTTATCCTAGATTAACTCTATTTACCATTTATCAAGGTGATAAATTTAACCATGGTTACTATTCATATTAACCAAAAATAAAATCAAACTATTTCAAAAATTTATAATTTATAATTCCAAATTTGAAATAAATTTTATTAAATGTAATTTCTATAATTGGAAGAAATTAATTTTAAAATAATTGTGCAACACTTGATGAAAACCACTTTTTATAAAAAATACTTTTTTAAGTATAAAACTTGGTTTATTCTTATCCCATGACTAGAAATATTAAATGAAAGTCAAAACATTTGATTTGATATATAATATATAAATTTAATTAAAATAACTCATTAATAGTGATTAATTTAATTTATTAAGAAAAAAATACATTGTGCGTATAAAAACTGTTTTTTAAAAAAATATTTCTTTTTATTTCAAATGATTTTAATTTTCATTTATATTAACCAGTGAATTAATTTTATATATATGTAACAATATATTTTTCATAATTTAGTTATTATTATGTATACCCATCAATACAATGGTTATGCGATAACTATCACTTTAAATAATAATATTTTAATAGTATATCATGGTTTGTTTAAACTTGGTATTTTTTGTAATGAAAGCTATCAAAAAACATAATTTATTTGAAAAAATATATTTCATAAAATATTAAGGTGTTACATTCTCACCCTCCCCCTCTTAACCTCATATTTTTTCTCGGTCATCAAAGGTTCAATATTTGAAAATTATTTTTTTGAAACCCACATCATTCAATCAAATAATAAATATTGCCTTAAAAATAGAAAGTTGGAAATTTAAAGGTTTCCTATAATAATATAAAATTAGGTTCATAGATAAGGAAAGAATTTATGTGAAGTTAAAATATGGACAAGGAAAGGAAATCTAACTCCCAAGGAGTAATAGATAGTGATAGATAACATGGTCATGAGAAAGTTAACCACTACAAAACCATAAATCTTTTATGAGTTAAAAGAACTTTGATTTATTGGAAAGGAAAGTAAATTGATAAAAAAATTATTTAAAGGTACTTTTATTGATGTTGAGGGATTATTTTACTATCCAAATAAACAAATCTAAAAAATAAACTTAATTAATTTCTTTCCATGTCATAAGAACAATGTCATCCTTTGGTTGTGCTTTGATCAATTTCCACTTCATCTTTTTCACTGGGAAATGGATATTAGAGATGATTTTTTATTTCCTAAAACACTATCAATGAATAATAAGATCTATAAGTTATTCCTTCAACCTCTAAATATTTTCCAAAACCAAAATGGTTAGCATAAGTTATCTAATTGGAAAAAAATGCACTTTAATCTCTAAAACCTCACCCAAAGTTCAAGTTAAACCAATCCATAAAAATTTAACCCTAAAACAACTTCAAAATGTGTATAAAAAATATGTAAACCCAATGATTATTTGATCTAATATCATTCCATGATAAACATAACAATAATTTTAATCATATGTTGATTCAGAAAATAATATATGATTTCTTTATTCTATAAATATATATGGATTCTATATAAGGAGAGCTAATCAATGTTTAGAATCAAAAAAAATCACTAAATGATAAGTTTTTCATATGGATTATTCATACACACATCCAAAATAAATCTTATATTCTAGATTAGATGACAATTATTCCATAACAATTATGATTAACTTCAACTGTTGGAATTTCTTATGATTTATCTTTGTCCTTTTACATCAGAGGTTTATGTGGCTTGTTATATTCATTAAACCTTGGATTAGGGAATTAATTCACATAATTATAAAACTCTTTGAATTTATAAATCTAAATTTTGAGTGTTTTATTTTGTTGATATCTCTCTCTTTATCTATTTAGTTCATTGAATGGCCTCCTAACATCACTTCAACATTATTTTACTCGATGGTTAGGCTTCCCACACTTAAAATGTATTCTTTTTTCCTTTCAGTAATTCACCTGAGTTCTCTTTATCACATTTTTCAGAAGTGGTAGGTTGAAATTTTTTCATACCTCTATGTGAAAAACCACTAGATTTTCCATGAAGATTTATCATCCTTTTCTTATAACTAAAACCTTGAGGGTTTCCATCTTCCAATTCCACTTTGAGTGCACACTGAATAATTTTTTCATATCTTCCAAATTCCCTTATGGATATTACTTTTAAAATAATTGGTTTCAAACGTCTAAATATTTGATCAATTATTATTTTAGATTTTAGGATTTAAACTTAATCATACCTTGAATTTATTATAAAATTTTCCTCATAGGTATTAATGGATTGATCTCCCTTTTGCTTAATCTCAAGGAATTAATTCTCCATTTTTTATATAGAATATGAGGTAAGTACTTAATAAAATATTTTCCCTCAACTCATCCCATTACATAGATTCTATTTCCTCCTCTTTCCTAGTATTCTTAATAATATTCCACCATTGATCTATTTCACCTTCCAAATGATAAATAGCTATGACAAATGTTTCATGGTCTGAAAACTAAAGAACAAGAAATATCTTTTACACAACATTAATTTATTTCTCATCAACCAATGGATCAAAAAAACCCAAAGAAGTATGGTGCACATTTTCACATAAAATATTCAATAACATTTTTCTCCCACCTTGGTTCATTTGAAGTTCAACATGATCTATGTTAACACCAATATATTGAGAGAGTTGTGTGAATATAGTCACAAGATATTACATCCAAACTCTTAATCCATTCAATTTATCATGATTATATTCATTTTATTTTCCATCACATTTGTTGTTCACATGCTTCCTTTAGGTTCTATCCATTGACTAAAATCAAAAATCATAGTGTGAGAAATGATAATCATAGTGTAAAATAACATAATTCGTAAAAATAATTCATTGTATATCTAATTCAAGATACATTCTTTTCAATATATGATACCTTAGGTTTAACCAAGTTCATCTATAATAATTAACAAAACTTTAAGATTTTATCATATAGTTAGATCAATCCACAGAGTTCTCACTAAAGTTTTCTAATCCTAGTTTCTAAAGGATAACTAAACCTTTATCTAATACCAACTATATAAAACCATACTTTTAATACATAGATATCAAATCTTAATATAATAATATTAATTACAAAACATAACAATTCACACCATAATCATATTGGTCTAGTGCATTTGGAAACTTGGAAAAATAAACAACTGATTCATAAAAGATTTATGTCTTCTCCTACTAAGTTATTTATAACTAGAACCCTTCTTAGACATATCAAACTTAGTACCTTTATTCATAAATTGGGTAAAGGAAACATAATAAATAGAGATCTAATATGCTTGGTAAGGGTAAACAAGGGATATATAAATGATCACTTGATCATAACATGAACACAAGGGTATAATAACATGATTATTACATTTTAAAATCATACCCTACATATCATAGATCATAATCTTGATTCTCGACATAAATCTTGGTAGTTTATAAAAAATTAATCATAAATAAATAAAATAATCTGATCTATGAGAGAATAACATTGGAATAAGATAGAATTTTGTGTCATACATATAATATTATAACTTTTTAAACATGTATAAATGGAAGAAGTTTTAGTTATCAAGTTAAGGAAATGAATTTAGGCCCTTAAAAAACTTATGGACATGAAAATAAAACCAAGAATAAACATATGGACCTGAAATCCAAGTCCACACATTAACTTATGAACATGAAATCTAGGTACTTGCATAATATTCTAAACATGAATGTCGTGTCAATGCATAAACTTATGGAAAGGACAACCAGTTCCATGTATAAAAATTGTGAACATGAAACCAGGTTCATGCATAACATATTTACCACATAAGTTATCCATATTTACCCAATTCATTATAAAGAGATATAGCTCCCACCTTTCACATAATGAAAAATAATACATATGTGTGCCACAAGATCATTAAACAGTATTCATATTAGAACTCGTGAAAACAAATGGGTTTCATAAACATTTCACCATAGTATAGCACATGGAAGGGAAACATGTTTGATAACAATTTCATCATTTCATCATAGTATAACCTATAAAATAATGGGTTTCATAAAAAACATTTCATCATAAACATATACCATCCAGAGAAAAAATAAGAATGGTATTATTGGTTCATATCCTTAGTGAATCTTAGTTAAAATAAAATGAGTTTATTTTATATATAAAATGATTTTTAAATATCCCTTAGAATATTATCGATGAAAATAACTTTTTAACTTTGAAGTAACCTTTTTAAAACCTACAAATTGTCAAATTATTAAGGAAAACATTTTCTCTGAAAATATCCTTAGAATCTTGAAATTTAATCTTCAAAGAATTTATCATTCATGGTGGTGGTAAATTTTATTCATGGAATATATGTTAAAATAAAACATTCCTTCTACACTTATATATAAAACTTCAAAAGGTACCTCGATTAGAAAATGACAATAAAATTCATTTTCAAAACAATTTACAAAATTTAAAATAAGGATAAAAATGGTTAAAAATATTCATTATAGGATATTAAAAACCTTATTTAATTTTTTTATAAAAACGTAGATATTTAAGAAAAAGTTTTTTCAACCAAAGTGATAAATAAATTTGATTTTCCCTAAAAAAATTATTTTCAGATTCTTGAGTACTTATGATGAGAAAAATAAAAGGAAAAAATATATTCCCAAGAAATTACTAGTGGAGAATAAAATTAATGAGTTTCCTAAGAGGTAGATCATAACAATTTATCATTATAGACATAATCCTAAAAAATCTTGATAAATAATGACATTTTAAAATAAAACCCTTACCACTTTGTAAACTTTTGAATTATAATCCCCATGAAAGAAAGAACCTTATATAGATATGTAAATCGTCATAAATTTTATAATAATTATCATAAAATAAATTCATGTGAATTACATACACTACAAAAAAATAAATAAGGGGTGTATAAGGCATGTGTCCCATAAAAATAAAAGTGAGAACAAAATACCATACCACTTTGGTAATCTTTTGAATCGTAATACCTATTAAGTAATAAAATAAAACAAAACATTAAATATCATGAAAAGAAGTATATTCATGATATGATATGTCAAGATGGAATTATATAAACCACACAAAATAAATAATAACCGAATATTTCATATGTCTCCCATAAAGAAAAGAGAGACTAGAAATCTTTACCTTAGGTCTGACTTCCTTCATACGCATTGGAACCTCCTCTTCTTTGAAAAAGCTCCTTTAGATATCAACTTAAGGGCTCTAGGGTTAGTCTTTTTTGAATTCAAAATCCTCTAAAATGTTTCTAGGGAATTTTATAAGATAACATGGAAGAGTTTGGTCAAGCTAAAAGGATCAAAGTGGTGTGAAGAAGAGAAAGGTGGGGTGTCCTTTTATAATTGAGGGGAGATACACTCTTAGAATTTCTTAAAATATTAGATTAATATAAAATAATTTTTTTGTCCAAATAGCTCCAAATAGATAATATTTTGATTTAATATTATTTTGAGTTGAAATCCACTCATTTAATAAAATTTTGACAAGTTTGGATCACATTGTTTCCCTTATCTTTTTTTAACTCTTCGTTAACTATTTTAATAATTACTATAATATTAAAGTTTTCTACCCATTAAGGGTTAATAATGTTACTATAAAATTAAAAATGATACATAAATGGACCATTTATTATTTTTAAAACTATATCTCATACATTTGGATAAATATAAATTTTATAAATTTTATAACATTAAATAAAATATTATTTATTATAAAATACCGTTAATGTAATCTTTAAAAATATTCATTCAATTTGAATTTAAATACATAAATACAAAGGGGTAATTAAAATATAATGATTTAAAACCAACAAAATATATCATAAAGATAAATAAATTTCTTTAGACACCTTAACTCATTAAATTATATTAGTTTTACTATTTTTAAAATTATTTTTTTCATTTTTGAGTTAATTGAATAAATATTGTATTGGCGTTTCACAAGTATTTAAGGTAATTAAATTATTTAGAATATTATAAATAAATTTATCTAATGAAAATAATTTCATTAATCTAAAAATATATTCTTATATTAGTTTAAAAAAAATTCCTTATTTGGACACATAATATATATTTAAAACTAAGAGGGTGACATTTTTTAATGTCCTTTGATTTAAATATTATATAGGTCATTTTCAAAGATATGTATCCATTAAATAGAACAATTGATAACCTAAGTTGATAGGGGTATAATTACTTTCATCCAATAAGAATTAGGATGAAAAATTATCACCTTATTACTTAGTTTTAATCTAGTTTGACCTAATTTACCCTTTACCGAGGTGATAAATTTTACCATAATTACTATTCATATTAACAAAAAATAAAAGTTACATATTTAAAAAAAAAATAAACTTTTTATTGCAAATATAAAATCCATTTTTATAAATATCCCAACCCCAATAGCCCAGAGATAATGGTCACTTTATTACATTGGCATAAGATACAAGGAATCGCATCCCAAATGAATGACTAGTTTAGCAGTCTTGGAAAACTAGACACACACTTGAAATTCACATTAAATTTTAAAACATAAAATACATAAAAAAATTTATTGAGTCTTACATTATTTCCCCTTTTTGTAACCTTGTGTATCATTCATAATATACTTCTTGGGATCCTAAGAAAAAATAAAACATATGAAAGGGGTGAGCTCAAATTCTCAGTATGGGTAAGCGTACAAAAAAAGTTATAAGTAAATAAGGATTAAAAAATATTAGAAGGTAAATAAATAAAACACATGAAATTTAATCAATAAATTGGTCATATTATGACTGGAATGACATATAATCAAATAATTACATATAAATAATCACATGAAAATAAAACTTAAACATGGATATTCTAACTAATCAATTAATCACATAGAATATCAATAAATTAATTCACAATGATGGAATGTATAATGTCGAACATATGAAACATATTGTCAAGTATTTGAACCAAGAATCTAATATTGTAAAGGTTTTATGCTAATAATCATACATTATCAAGGCTTCATACCAAGAATCTAATAAATGGGTAAGGCCTTGGCCAAAACCTAGTCTACTTTTCTTCATGAGGCCTATTGATGCATCGAGGGAGTATAGTGGGACTCGTACATCACTTAATAAGTCCACTTCATTCCTTATATAAATGGTTTGAATCATAAACAACATATACATATGAAATGTAAATAACTCTCTCAAATCAGTAAACATAATCACAAAACATTATGAGTAATATGGTGAATGGTATCAAAAATTCACATCCATAGTAAAATTGGTCATAAAACATTTGATCACATATAGTATATGATATCATAATAGATCAAACTCAATGAAGAATAATATTCAACAAAGGTTTTTGAAGTAAATGAAAATATTCTAATAAAATCATTGAAAATTCTTGAGATAAATACATTTCTTTTACTTTTAAATCATTTATTTAAAAAGATTTCTGGTTATAAAAGAAAACATTTTCCCAAAAAATACCCTTTTAAACTTGTAAATGAAGCTTCAAAATATTAAGGTGTCATGATATTAGAAAAATCAACTCATACCACATAAGTTAAAAAGTATTACTTTTATGGTTGTGTTTAAAAAATCATAACTCGTTTGGAAAATGACAAAAATATTCCTTTCAAATCATTTTATAAAAGGTCAAACATGGGTAAAATGACTTTAAACATTTGTTAGATAATAGTAAAAACCATTTTGAAATCATTTTTAGAAAACATGGACATGTAATAAAAATGTTTCCCATTATATATTTAAACATAAAAAATCCCAAATAATAATGAGATTGTGAAAAAACCCTTACCTTGCAGTTTCCTTTAGCTGAACATACTTTAACCTTCTATTATTTGGAGAACTTCCTTTAGATCTCTTATTAAGGAATATAGGGTTAGTCTTTTTAGAATACCAGGATCTCAAAAACCTGGATAAGGGTGTTGTGAGGAGAAATGGGTAAGGTTTTGGTCAAGCTATAAGGCTCAAGGTGTTATGAAGAAGTGAGGGAGTAGGTACCCTTTTATAATTGAGGTGAGGGGAACTTTTGGAAACTCTCAAAATATTAAAATAATATAAATTAGTTTTCAATTTAAAATAGTTCCAAAGTGATATATTTATAATTTAAGATGAGTATGGGTAGAAATAATCTCATCCAATTATTTTTCGACAAGTTTTGGTCACATTATTACCCTTATATTTTTATTTAACCCTTATTTAATCTCTTTAACTCTTACTGTGAAAATATGAATATTTACTCTTTAAGGGCTAATATTGTTACTATAAAATGAAAAACTAACCATAAATGAATTATGGATGAAATTTTAAACCTTATATAAATCATTTAAACAAACTTAATATTTCTATAAATTTTATATCATTTAATAAAATATTATTTATTTTAAAATATCATTAATGTTAATTTTGACACTATTCATTACTTTGACTTTTAAAAAAATATCAATACACAGAATAACTTCAAACCAAAACTAATAATAAATCCCTAATACATCTAGTTAATCTAAAAAATCATGTATGAAATTAATTATCACAAATAATATTTATTTTAATATTTTTAAAAACATTTATTTGATATTTCCATTAATTAAACAGTTACTACATCATCATTATGAAAGAATTTAAGTTAATTATTTATTTTCTAAAAATTAAAAATAACAACACCCTGATCAAGATAAATATTTTAGACTTAAATTGAAAATTTATCATCTAATATATATTCTAAATAACCACATACTAAAAATGTAATACTTATTAAAATCTTGAGTATGACATATTTGACTTTCCTTAAAATAAAATACTATACAAGAATTAAAGTCATCCAAGTTTATCTAAGAGTCCATAAAGTCTGAAAAATAATTAATTTATTTGACACTCACTTATCTAATAAAATTAGTATAAGTTTAAGGGTGATTTTATAATACAAATAATATTATGTTTACCCTTAATTACCTAATTTACCATTAACTGTTGTAATTAAAAGTATTAAGTTTACTATTTATATAGGAAAAAAATAAAAGGGGACTATTTAATAAATTTATATCTTATTATTCCAAATGTGGAATTCATTTTTCAAAATTCAAAACACATAATTGGATAAATTTAATTTTAAATCAATTACGTAGACAGGGTGAGAAAACAAGTTTTTAAAGTGAAAACGTGAAAAGGTTTGAAATGTTTTTATATTAAATTTCAATGTGAAATTTATTAAAAATACCCAAATTAGATTTATTGATGTATAATTGAACTATTTATACTTTAAAAAAATTAAAATATAATATAACTATAGAAATAAATTAGACGAAAAATAATTTTGCAATTAAAATGCAATATTTTCAGTGTTCATAAAATATGAAACTTATCAAAAAAATACAAAACAAAAATCAATAAAATTAAATTTTGATATTATGATTTAAATAATTAAGTTTATTTTTTAAAATATAATTTATAAAATTCTCAAAATTTATATTTAAAATAAGTGCGCCAATAAAAGGAGACAAAATTACCTTTAGAAAAATATATCTTTTTGTGTAAAATTGGATTTATTCTTATCTTATGTCAATAAAATATAATGTATGAATGATAAAACATTTGAATATATATATATATATATATTTCATAATTTTATTAATAATATTCAACCCCACCAATTTAACAGCAGGGTTATAATAATATTTTAATGTACGGTTAATCTAGGGTTTGTGTGCAACGTAAGCTATTGAAGATATTAAATTTAAAAAGTTACATACCTTAAAATATTTGGGTGTTAAATTATACCCTAAATAAATAAATTTTATCCTAGAAATTTTTTAATTTGGGATTATAAACTAAGGTTTGAAGTTTCAAAATACATTTATTGAAAACCCACATCAGAAAAACTATTAAGGAAACTTCCACTTAAAAATAATGGGAAGTACAAAGGTCATCTTAGATAATATATACTATGATTCCATGTATAAAAATATAAAAATTAATAGAAAATTAACTCTAAAAAACTAATATATAGAGATATATAACATGATCATGGTAAATTTTACCATCACAAAACCATAAATATGTGATGGGTTAGAAGGCTATTGACAAACGTAAATGGATAACCTTTTTGTTTCAAAATCATTTTACTAAAGTTAAGGAAGTCATTTACTTACTATATTAAGACCATAAGGAAACAAACTTACTTGACAAATATATTTTCATCCTTTAATCAATTTCAACCATAAACTCATATTTTTCTCCAAATTATGAGTATTTAAGATGAATTTTCCATACCTGAAGATTTAGAATCAACCTCTATAGTTCAAAAAATACAAAAAAGTATAATAATATATTACTCCTATCTTTATACATTAAACAAAAAAAATTATTAGGATAAGATAAGATAATTCCCCAAAATTAATAAACCTTTATATGATGAAAAACAACTTTAATCTCAAAAATTTTGACAATAATACCCAAATTTAAACATAGATCATTCAACAATTAACTATCCCTCCTAAAAAAATATTCTAGACTAATATTGAAACCCAAAAAAACAGAAGGATTTGATCACATAATATTCCATATAACTTTAATCACTATTAATGTCTCATACCAAAAAAATAATTTCCTAAATCAAATAATATCCAAGATATGCTAACCATTGATATAAATAATCTGAATCACCATAATCCTATAATAAAATCATATTTAACTCTAAAAGAAAATTCAACCATTATTCCTTATAATATTATGTTTACATTAATCTTACAGGATTCCCAAAAATAGTGAATGTCTTCCGAAATAACATTAATCACTTAATCACCAAATCATTTTCTAATCCCATGGTTGTCTATTTGATAAAACAAATATCCCTAAAATAAAAATAACTTTTATCTATTAGATAGTTTAACTAACAAAATGACATGATAACTAGGACTTCATGTAGGCTAGTGGTAGGCACCACTCTCTTTTCAGCCTTTGGTTGTGGGTTCAAACACAACGGCCTTTCTAGATGTGACGAGTTATCACCCAGCCTTCAATTTTTACTTTTTATAAAACTATATTAATATTATTCAAATATGTGATATTATTCTTCAAAAATATCCTAAATATATTCAACATTATAGAAATTTTTTAAACATAAAGGTTATCTCATACGTTTCATTTTGTATTCCCAATAATATAATATTCCATAATTACCTTAAATTAAAAGATCATATAAACCCTAATGGTTATCCTTACATTTAAACATATATCCATAGAATTCAAAGGCATTATTCCTTAAATAAATGTTTTACTCACACTAAACCAGTGAGTTGTATTCCCTAACCTGTGTTTTCAAAAATCTAGTTCACAAGATTTCTATTAAACTTTATCGGATACCAACCATAAAGACCCCTAACCTAGTATCCCAAAGAGAGTGGTAACTTTATTACATTAGCATAATATACAAGGAATCACATCCTAACAGACCAAATAGTTTAGTAGTCTTAGTAAACTAGATACATACTTGAAATTCAAATTACATTTTAGAACATAAAATATTAAAAAAAAATTCATTAAGTCTTCCATTATTCCCCCTTTATGAAAACCTGTATATCAGTCTTAATATACTCCTTGGAATACTAAGGGAAAATAAAACATATGAAAGGGGTGTGCTCAAATGCTCTGTAAGTGTAAGAGGAAGATATGAGTAAATAAGGAATAAAAAATATTACAAGGTAAATAAATAAAATAAAGTTCAT